>OX451738.1:931125611-932602334 GCA_948472305.1 Vicia faba | reverse complement strand
CAAACTCTTTCAATATTACAGGACCAAAAGAATGATTAACCCTATATTTTTTTATTTCATTTAATATAATCGTTTGATTAATCCTTTTAACGGTTGATATTTGGTGTAAGTCTTTTACACTTACACCTTATGTCAACGAATCCCCCCTCCCTCTCTCTCTCTCTCTCTCAACCTATCACGACCATGTATTCTGCGAAGTTATACTATTATATTTAAAAAAAAGTTGTGTAATCCAAATTATTTATACTGTCCGTACATTACCTTTAATGTCATATTTATATATGTACATTTATAATATATTGGGTTAAATATATATTATCCCCTATCATTAGAGTGAGTTTTATTTTACCCCTCTCCCCTCCTTATAAAACATAAATTCCATTTTCATTCACTCATATTCTCATATTTCGTTGACTGGACATCCTTGTTGTCGTAGGTAACACTGACATTTATATTAATATTATATTATTTCAATTTGTAAAAGTAAAACATATCATTTTGTCCCCACCGTGATTTAAACACAAGACTTATTGATTATAGGAAAGACAAGTTACCACTAGTTTGCATGCATTAGATGTTATTATATTTGCATTAATAAATTAATTATATAATAAAACTATAATTAAAACTATATAATGAATTATACCTGGATTGTATATTATTTTTTTTTATTTATAATTCAATTTATATAACAAATTATATCTAGATTGTATATTATATTGTTTAAAATATTTTTATTTTAATATATAACTAAAATATATGTCTTATAATATTTTAAATGATATTTAAAATATATATTATAATAACTTATATAATATTTTAAATGATATTTAAAATATATATATTAATTTTAAAAAAAATTATATATCATTAAAAATTATTATATAAGTAACAATATTTTAAAATAATTAGTTAATTAAATGTATAATAATACATGTATAAGTAACAATATTTTAAATAAATAATTATATAACACATGTATAATAATTTTTTAATGTATAATAATACATGTATAAGTAACAATATTAAAAGTTGTTATGTAACACATGTACAATAATTTTTAACAAATATTTTTAAGAAGAAGATAATTAAATAGATGGAGAGAAAGTCAGAAGAAAAAAATACAAGAAGAATCACTGTAAGGGAGGTAATACGAAATACTTAGCTTAGGATTTTAAAATTATTGTTGTAATGCTTGCGTATTTGGTTTCGTTATTGTGCGCTTCTGGAATTTTGTGGGGGTTTTGTGTTTCTAAGGTTAGGATTCTAACTTAGAGTTAGGGTTCTTAGATACTAAGGGGTATGGTTCTTAGGGTTCATCGATTTAGGGCTAGGGTTCATCATTATTGAAGATTTATGGGTTGTAGGGTTAGAGTTCATCAAAAACTCTTAGGGTTCTTAGGGTTCCTATGAACCCAGACGACAATTCAGTTTGAAGATGGTGGCACCTTGGCGCAGCCGTCGATGAAAGCGATTTTTGGTCGGTGGCGCCTAGGGCGGAGGCGATTTCCAATGATGGAAATCTAGAGAGAAGTTGGAGCTTCTCTCTCTAGCCTTCAATGACTGTATTGTGTTTTGGGTTAAGAGACATGGAAATAAGAGAAAATGGGCCTTCAGCCCAAAAGTTGGTTTTTATAAACATCCCCTAGTTCCAGTGTGTCACGCTTATCATACACCTTCCACCTACGCCTTTTGTTTTTAATCAAACGTCTCCCAAATGCGTCTCCATCATAGCTCTGTATACGCGCCCACACCAAACTCAAATGCACCCATAATTTTGTATTGAGCCTTTGAACAGACACAAGGCCAAGGCCTGTACTACCAACACACCCAACATGTTTTATTTCACTACCACGTACAAACCATACCCCCACACGTTCTGGGCTAAGTCCAACATCTAGACTTGGGCCCTTTTCTTCTTACACCTCCAACCCTTACTACGCAATTCAAATTCACACCTCTCCTGCATTTTGGGCCCAAAATCAATATCTGAATTTAGGGCCTTGTTTTTATACCCCTAGCCTTTTACTAACGAACTAAAAATACACCCCCTGGGTAATTAATTAAAATTTTATTTTTTTTACAATTTCATTTTATTAATTTATTTTCTTATATTTTCATAATTGATATATATATATATATATATATAATATATATATATATATATATATATTATATATATATATATATATATATATATATATATATATATATATAATATATATATATATATATATATATATATATATATATATAATATATATATATATATATATATACTCCAAATTCATTTATTTAATTAATTCAAATTCTTTTTTTAATACTAACTCATTCAAATATTTTTAATTGCATTAAAATTAATTTCTGCATGCATTAAAAATTATTTTCATTATATTTTTAATATATTAGAAAAATATCTAACCAATCAAACTATTGACAATTTTCACTAACCTAATTCAAACCTCATATTATTTTCAAAAAGAATTGTGGAGATATTTCTCATTAACTGCGAACTTCTTCTAACAACTCCGCAATTTACAAACTCATACTTGATTCAAGAAGAATACGACATACTTCTGTAATCTATAAAACACCAACCAATAACTGTGAACTACGAATTGGGACTATGATTCCTCATAAGAGGATACGTAGGCATACGACTTAAAATCGTGGCGAGTTCCCCTAATAAAAATTAAAACCATATTTCCTAAAAATTGCAATTCTAAACCCTAGTATCCTTGTGAACAAGGTAGATGAGGGGTGCCTAACACCTTTCCTTTGTCTAGAAACGAGCCAACAACTTAGAATCTCTGACCAAATTAGGGTTATCTGTTATATTCCCTTCCCTAGGATAAAAATTAATGGCAGCGACTCTCATTTTAAAACCTGTTATAACAGTTTAGCTTAGTTTTTTCAACTTTTAAACGTTCGATCAATCGAACTTTGATAGCTAATTGAGCCATATCCTTCAAGGACTGAGTGTCTGGCAATTTATTCCTAATTGAATACTCTAACCCATTTGCAGCCATTTCGACCAACTCATGTTCAGGGACTTATGTAAATCACCGTGCTTTCACAAGTCTAAACCTGTTGAGGTATTATTCTGTTGACTCAGTGCTCTTATGTTTAACACTGGACAATTATGTTAGGCTTATTTTGGACCTCCTCATATGGAATTGCTCATGGAACAATTTCTCTAATCGGACCCATGTTTCGACTGACTCTGGGGGAAGTGTTGTAAACCAAGTGAACACATTCTTTGTGAGGGAATTGGGAAAATATTTCATTCTCAAGTCCCCATTCACTAATAAATCACCAAGTTTTGTTTGGTATCTGACAACATGTTCGATAGTGGATTCTTCGACATCCCTTACAAACTTAGTGAATTTTGGGAGTTTCCGACCTCTTGGTAACTCCATTTTTAACACAAAATCTGGCAATGGAGAAACATACATAATCCTCTGACAACCATTATTTATTCCATTCCTAACAATTATTCGTTCGAAAATGGCCTCTAGGTTTTGTTCCCTAGCCACTTTTTCACGTCGAACCTGCCTGACCAATTGGTCGGCATAATGGTTTCGGTTTGCTATTACTACTGGGGGTTGTTTTACTACCCTAAGTATGGGGTCGAAACGCGAAAGAGTTAATTGATCTTGTTCGGCTGTTTTGTCAAAAACCTCATCATATTGCACTGGTCCCTCACGGGGTGGGGCGCAGCTTGTCGAACTGGCATTTTGGGAGCACCAAGAAAATCTCCAATGCGAGTCATTTGAGTTGCTAAAGTCTGATAACTGTGCAACAAATTTTCAATTAAGGGTCTCAATATTAGACTCATCTGTTGAGTGAGCATATTGACCATTTCATGGTTACTTTCATCCATTTGTTACCTTATGACAGAAACGATACTTGGGGTGAAAGTAGGCATAATTTGGTTGGTGAATCCCATCCCAGTCGAATGCCCAAATTGGCTTCCCGACAGCCCCAGAGCACAATATGGTGAAAATGCAGAAATTTCGCCAAATTTCGGATTGCTGGTATGCAATCCTACCATCATTGTTGTGGGCATTTCATACTCGTGTATATCCCTTGCAAAACTAGGCACATACTTCCCAGAAGTTAGAACCACACCATCGTGTGTTTCCCTTGTGAAACTAGGCACATAATGCCCTGCAATTGTGACCATTATTGGTCTTGCAGTTACTGGTTGTGTTGTAGTAACTATAGTTGGCACTGTCGAAGATATGACCGCCAGACTATAACCCACACTCGCCACTGAGTTGGTATTCCCTCCCAGATTCTGATCCCTTTCAGGAGTTCTAGGATCTACCATTCTTCTACCCCTTCTTAATTTCATGCACGAAACAAGAAGGCTCAAACACAAACGTGTCCCACCGGGTGTGTTAATTTGTTTCTCCGTGAAATAATTGCTAGCCTCTTATTAAAGGTTACTTACAAGATCGGCTTCAATGATCCTAGACTTAGCGTTTTGAGTGTTTTTTAGGTTGAAAACTGGTTTATAAAAGATAAAAGGGCAAAAGATAAAGACAATTACAAAATAGATAAATCAAAGACAAGGCTTGTAATTTAAAGTAAAAAAAAGTTGGAAATTGCTATGAATTCATATGTGAAAGCATTCATACATTGTTAAGCTTGAACTCGTTTCTCTCTTAGACACGGGTAGTTTGAGTGTATTGCTATTAAATGTGAAGAGATGCGACCTTTTACATAAATACAACAATTTTCTTAAATAGACATCCTAGATACGTAACATCGACGGTTACTAGCCCATGTTAGGCTTCATGGAAAAAATGTTTTGGATATTCCCACGCCTTCACTGGCCTTGTACGTTGATAACCGTTCCCGCCAATATGAATCCCTATTTGTCGACGCATGCTCCTGCCGATGACCGCATGTGCATCCTAGGTCCTTCATCTACTAGCTCCTTTTAGTCGATATCTCTTGACTTGATAGACATGTCTTGTTGTTCTCTATGAGAACTTTATGCCTCTTCAGCCAAATAAACCCCACAACTTAAGGTTTATAGCCCCAGTTGAAAATTGCTTGTCAACACTTTGATACTTTGAGTGTATAGAGTAAATTTTACAACAATTGAACACGCATAAGTCTAAACTAAAGACTCTTATTTATACTAATTCTAAGCAAACAACCTTTTTATCAGAAAATGACACGTTCTCACTTGCATGCACTTGATCCTTCAAAGGCCTCCACGCGTCTCTTTTCAAAGGAATAAATGAGCGTCAAAATTTGAATGTTTAGCCTTATTTCAAATTTTTTCGTCGAACCAGCCTTAAATATCTTTCGAATATGGGGTTTCTAATTTGCCTTATTTTAACAAAGGTATGGTCGAAAAGACCATTATATACCTTCGTCGAAGCATTATTCTAAAACTCTTGATTCTTCTTGGAAGGAACCTTAATATCTTTTATGAAACCTTGAACGTCAAATTTTCCAGCTAACAATATGTTCATTCCCTCCAATCCAGAAACACATACACAAACCAAAAATCCTTTTGAACCCTAACTTAAACCTAAACCTAAACAAGATGAACCCTAACACTGGGTTCAGATGGAACCCACCATGCGCTGCTGTTGAGGCTGCAATGGTACCCAGAAACCCCACCGAAAAATGCATGCACCTTAATCTAAAACTCATAATCATTAGGAACTCTAACCATAACCCTAAAAACGAATAATCCTAACTCTAAATTTCCAAAAGTAAATTTTTTGGAAGCATCAATCACACAACAACAATTATTACAACTACTTATGAAAGCTAAGTGCAATACAAACCAGAATCGCAATGACACTTCTTGTATATTTCCCCTGATTCTTCTTTTCTGATTCTTCTAATATTTTCTGTCTCTTCTGTTTATAGGTATTATATTGGAAGCTTAGCTCGAAGGCTTAGGGTTTCAGTGTGAAACCATAAGTATTCAAAAGAATTGAAGCTTTGAATGAGGGTGGTGGATGCCCAACAACAACAGTTTTAACTTTCTAATGGTTCTTTTTTTTCCATCCTCAATCCATATCTTAGGTTTAGAATTTATAGGTTTTAGGATTATATTCAATTAGGAAATAATTTAAGTTTGATTTATTGTTTACGAATTGGATTGATTTTGATTGAAATTAGATTTGTTGTAATTGATTCAATCTGAGATTTAATTCAGATTAGATTAATTTTAGATTCTAATTAGAAATTAGGTTTTGAATCTTTGTAATATATTTTGCTTGATCTTGTATGCAGGTTCATAATAATAAAAATTTGATTTTATCAATCTCTAATTTATTTTGATTTGATTCAAAATTTCTGGACTTTGTGGATTTGGACACTTAAGAAAGAAGAAAGAGGTTGGGCGCAACTGAGAATTAGGGTTTAAAATCCTTGGTTGACTTAAATCAATTTCTTAATAATCAAAATAAAAATAAATAGTAAAATAAATAATAGAAAATAAGGTAAATAATAAAAAAATGAAACACGTTGATCTTCGGGCAACTAAACGAGTAATAGTAATAAAATTAAATTAATTTTTTTACTAAAACCAAAAACAAAGGTTTAATTATTCTAAAGTTGACTTATGGTCAACTCCTTCAATAAAAATAAAATAAATAATATTAATAATAATATTTAATAAGTAGTATATTGTTTTGACTTCTTTTAAAATTAGTTTAGTGAAAAAAATAAAATGAAAGTGAAGATAGAATTAAAATTTAACCTAAATAATATATTTAGATTAAACAATAAATCTACTAAACACATTAAAAAAATTTATATATTTAATCAATAGAAAAATGTTTTTTTTTAAATAGAAACAAAAATAAATAACAATACTTTTGACACCGCTTAAAAATAAAATAGAAATGCAAGTTTAAGAAAACCAAAAAAATTTCATAAAAAATTAAGTTTGAAAAAATAATTTGATTGTAGAAAATAGGGTGGGAAATTTGGGGTATGACACGCTGTGTTGTTATGTGTGTGTCAAGTTGTGTGGCTTATGAATTTGTTAAAGGAGCTAGGGATCAATGTAGGAGAAGTCGTCACACTCTTGGTTGATAATGCTTCAGCCATTAACCTTGTTAAGAATCCCGTTGTACATAGGAGGAGCAAGCATATTGAGATGATGTTTTACTACTTGAGGGATCTGGTGAGTGAAGGCAAACTGAGATTGGGATACTGTTGAAGCGAAGAACAAGTGGCGAATTTTTTGACAAAAGGGTCACAAAGAATGTACTCAAGAAGTTGAAGATGAACTTGGGCATGAAGAACTTGTAGCATTTGAATTAAGGTGATGTATTGAAAATACATAGTAATTTAAATGCATTGTATAAGTTTTTGAGAGCATATTGGAGGAAACAACTTAAAAAATAAGCACTTATGAAATGCAATAACTAGTTTTTTCGTGGGCGTAATCGGTTACGTGAAAATGTGTAACCGGTTACAGAAAGTGTTTTCAGTTATGTATTTCTGTTTATCATAGGCGGAATCGGTTACAGCATTTTGTGTAACCGGTTACGAGCCCATGTTTTGAGTTTTTTTTTTGGCTTATTTTTAAGTTGTTTTGTTTTCCAATTGTTTTGTATTGTCTTGTATAAATACTTTCATATGTTGTAATATTTTGTTAAAGAATTAATGTTATTTATTACATATTTTTCTCCTCACATTATTTTACTCTCTCTCTCTCTCTCTCTCTTATTCCTTTTATCTTTTCATTGCATCTTCTCCCATCAACACAAATTCCTCATAAATTCACTACTAGAGCTTGTGTATGTTCCAACTAGGGGTGGCAAAACGGGTTGAGCCCATCGGGTTGACCCGTTTAACCCGCCATTTTTGGCGGGCTGGGCTGATGCTTTTGGCTCGGTACCTTAAGTTGGTCCGCCCTGCCTAACCCGCTTAAAAAAGCGGGCCGAAGCGGGGCGGTGCGGATTTTCCCCACGGGTTTTTTGTTAAAACTTTTACTCTTTTTTATTAAGAATTAAAACAACTTTAATTATAAAAACAACACTTATCTCTTAGGATTGTATTATAAATTACTATATAGACAAATTGAATTATAATTGTAACATTCTTTCTATAACTTTCTAATACATGCGTTGATTGAAAATGATTGAAATAAAAGAATATATGTATGACATGTATAATTTTTAAGTTTTCAATATATTAGTTTAGATGTTTTCTTTAGAAATAGATGTTGATTTTAAGAAAAAGAAGTATTTGATTAGTTTATACGTGTGACAAATTTAGGATTTAACTATTAAAGAATCGGTCAATATAAGAGTCTATATAATGTAAACAATGAGAAAGTTCGGTGTTGATATTTTACGTATTACTATTTTATGCACTGTGATGTTTTATGCAATGTTATTGTTATCATTATTGGTTTTGTGTAAATTCTAAATTAGGGTCTTTTAGTAGTTAGTTTTTGAATAGGATTAGGATGATATGCATTGTTTATTTATTTTGATATTTTTATTATTCTTGAGTTTTTTTTTGTTTTTTTTTTTTGTAATTGGTCTTTATTTATTAAAAAATTTGAAATATTTGAATTTAAGACATCTTGAAGTTCTATTATGCGTTGTTAAAAAATTTCTTTATCGACCTCTTTGGTAATTGTTTTGGACTGGGCCTGCCCCTGGCCCAACTCTTAGTGATGCCCAATCCAAGCGTGTCAACCTGCACCACTAACTTGTTCTACCCTCGAACACGGCGGGCAACTACCACCCTTTCCCCACGAGGAGACAACTTTCCCACGCGGGGACAACGCCTCAAGTAGACTGAGGATGGTCACCTTGGACCATGAAGTCTTCGAGGACACCTCAACTAGCTCTTCAACCAAGAATGGTCCCCCATCGACCTCGCGTATGGCGGGGATCACCCACGACAAGCGGATGCTCCTCCTGAGCATCCTCCTCGTAGGGCTGACTACCAACGTCTCTGGATATTACGGAGTCTTCATGGTCCCAGAAATATCGCATCCATATCCTCCTGACCTTGCAGAGGATGTCATCCAGGTATGAGACCACGTGTGGGTCCCCACTGCTCACGTAGGACCTGACAGTCTCTATATTGGGCCTGCTTGACCAGCCTAATATGGAGACCTTGGCCCAGCATTGGGGGCTATAAATACCCTCTCCTTCAAGAGGGTCAGGTATTCAACACTTTCTAACTCTCACACTTGCTTGCTCATTCTGCAACTTACTTTGGCATCAGAGTGTCTTGTAGGTACCCCCCATATCACTCAACCTTGCTCGAGCTAGCTGTAACAGTCCATTCTGGTCAGGTACAATCAGTGGCGTCGTCTATGGGAAACTTACTTCCCTGTCTTCCATTTACTCAAGACTAAAGCTAAATCATCCTTCTGACTGTCATGGATGATCAAATAGTAGAAAATAACTTGAACATCCGCGTCCCCGACATTAATAATAACGTCGTTGACAACAACGTCGGTATCGACAATGCTGGTATTGCTGGCCACAACATGGCCCCCACCGCCAATATGTCTGGGTTTGATCGGTGGAAATAGAACTGACTGTTTTAAAGCTGGTTCGCGAAATGTCGCGGTAAGCAAGAGTCGCCACCGTCTATTATGTTCTCCAACAAGGAAAGGACAAAAGCACAGCAAAATTCCTTTTCGAGATGTCTCTCGATTCGGGAGGTAGATTTATAGAAAGAGAAGGTGTTAGCACCCTTTCTATTTGTGGTTATCCACGGGCTCTTAGGTACTTGCTCACTATGTTTTCAAAAATGTTTATTTTTCTTGTGTTTGTGGGTTTTGAAAAAGTTTAGTTTGAAAAACTCCTAGGTAACTCTTGTATCTGTCCTCAAGAGTGTATGAAGTATTTGTTTGAAAACTTTTGTTTGAAAGTGTGAGTGCGAAAAGTAGTTTTTGTTTTTTGAAAGAGCAAGTACCCAGAAGAAATCTACCTACTCTAAGGAATTAAGCTGTGTAAGAGTCCCTTAGACAGTACTATCCCACTATTGAAGAGTAGGCAGCACCGTCGTTGGAGTTATTCGGGTCAATTCGATTATTGGGACATGTGTGGTCACCAAAGCAATAGTAGGACGCCTTAGCGGTAACCCTAATGTCCTAGATCCTTTTTAATCTGAGGCAACCGTTTCGAGGCAACTGGATCTTTAGACAGGAGGGCGACCTCTAAAACACCCTATACTTGATGACCACCTCGAGGCAACCAAGTGAGGCGTACCCTAGGAGTGGCATGTGCACGTGTGTCAATTTCATGTTTATATTTATCTTTGAACATGCGTCATTGTGAGCTACGGGTTGATTTTATTTGTCATACAAGTCTTGCAGGCATAATTAACAGTTAATAGTTGTGCGGAAAATAAATTGCGGAAAGGTAAATCTACGCTATTACAAGGCGCGGGTATATACATCACCAAAAACAAACCCGTTTTGGAAAATAAATGCGAGAAAAGTAAAGAAAGCGATAAAAGCCCTAATTATCTATTACATCCTCGGAAACAGTTACATAAATATGCTCAAAAATAATAATGCGCGAATAAAAGTTAAATCGGGAACGTCTTTAGGGTTTTGACCCTTTTTTTGAGAAAAGAATGAAGTTTGGTCCTTTTTTGCATTTAATTCAAAATAAACCTAATTTACTATTTAATTAAATAAAAGAAGAAGTTTTTTGTGTTTTATGTTTTTAATAGAAATAAAATAAAAAGAAATTAAAAGTTGTCAAAAACCCTAATTCTAAGCTAATTTTATTTATTGTGAAAAAAAAAGATTAAAATTAAACCTAATTTAAACTAAATCAATTTGTTAGAGTTTATTTACAAAAAATAAAGTGAAATTAATATATATGGTAATAATAAAAATATTTACATTTTTTAGTTTTCTGAATTTTTATTATGAAAAATTAATTATGTTAATTTTAGTGATAATAATAATAATTAGAAAAAATAGTTAATAAATAAAATAGCAAATATAAAAATAAGAAAAAAGGAATGAACCAAGGGGGTTTCTGGGCCTAACAGGGAGGTCAATCTGGGATTTTCTGGCCCATTTGTTTCAAGCCTGCTTTGACTTTCTGAATGGTCTACGTGCACGTTGACTGAGGAACACCATGATCCTCCATCTCTGGCCTTTGGATTCACCTTTGTGGCCACTTGGCATGCTGATTTATGAGGTGTATGATGGACCCTCTTTGGAAACCTGCACACAAGCGTGTAAAGAAAAATAATATGGAATTTTGGGTGGACCTGGGAATCGAACCCAGGTCCCAATGATGATCATCCAGATCACTAACCACTCCACCACGCGCTTGCTTCTGTTAGTATAATGACCAATAAATATAATATAAAAAACATAACGCTTATGCTGGAAAGAGAAACAAACGCGCGTTTTATTTGAATGGACCAATCATGAAGCAACACATCTTCATCTCCTTCGCTGAAACCTGCAAAATATATGTTAGATAGCGGGGGTTTTTAACCCCCACAAACTGAAAAAGGAAAAATAATGATTAGGTCTGTGCGCAATATAAATTGTTCGCGAGGGTAGGGTTAAGTTCGTCTGAGTCTGGCGGTTTCAACCATATGCGTTAAGGGTCCCAATTTTTCCTATATAGCAAACCCCCAATTTCAGAGTTTGAAAACCCTAGAAAACGTCCATGGTGATTTCTGTTTCAGGGCGTTTTAATCCAATTGAACCACACCAAAAGCTTCACCTGAGTTCTATGAACACAAAACAATCAACGAAAGATGTTAAAAATGCATGAATCAATGATTATGATTTTTGGAAATAGTGGTAAACCGTGAGCCTGTTCTTGCGCGTTTCTTGAGCTTTAAGGCTTGTTTTTATTGCAATGTGTTCCTGGAGATCCCTGCAATGTGTTAGAATCAAGAAAATGCTTTAAATCACGTTGGAATATGGAATTCAGTTTTGAGTTTTCTTTGATTTTTTGGAATTGGCTATGGCTTTTTGCAGCAGCTTCTCACGTGAATGGCATTAGGGTTGGCTTGCTTGCATATATGGGAATAGAATTAGGTTAAGTCTTGGCCCAAAGATCCATTGCATTGATGTTTCAATATTTGATTTTCAATCAAATCTTTTTGCCTCTTTTTGATGGAGAAAACTTGCCAAAATTGGATATTCTTGTCCCCTTGATGTGCACACGAATTTTCCAGCTCATATTGGTCATATTTGCTTCATTAAAAGATTGCAAAACCATATCTTGATATTTTCCTACAATTAAATGAATTAAATGAATTAATATTGATTAAAAATTCAATTAATTAATAAAAAATAAGAAAATAATTCAATTTAATCTCAATGGGTCGTGCATAGGCCTTGGACAATGTTTCAAGAAGAAATTTGAGGCCCATTAGCAAAAACATGGTGTTTTGAGCAAAGTTGACTTTTGCAAATTCACAAAAATTTCCCAACTTCTCCAATGCATATCTTGCTCAATTTTGATCATATGAACATGTTCTTGGACATTTTGGAAAGGTCTTGAAGTCCTCTAACCAATTCCTTTGGTCCCATGTCATTTGGATTTACCAATCGCAAGTTATGGTCTTTGACTTAAAGTGCATTTTTGTTGACTTTTGAAATTGACCTATAATGTAGAAATTGATAACTTTTTGTGAGAGCATTTATTGGACTTGGAATGTGAAGATGAGTTGTAGGAAATGTCATCCCCTTCAAAATGAGCATTGGATGGGATTTTTCTGATGAACCATGAAAAAGTTATGCCCTAGTCAAGTTACAGTTGACTTTTCTACTGTCCAAAAATAGTAACTTTGGCATCTTGATGATTTTTGAGCCATGCTTTGAGGAATCATGATCAAGACTTGATAAAATGATGATTGTGGACTCAAAATAAGATGTTGACCAAAAATTCTGACTTTTGACTGCAAAATGACCATTTTACCCCTGCAGTTGATTGTGAAACAAATGGGACTTTTGACTGTGCAATTTGACCCTGTGAGTCTTGAAACTTGGCATGTAGATGCTTGGCAATGTGTATAGGCATATGAGACTTGATTGGACCATTGAAAACCTCAAATTCCTTGAAAGAACCAAAACCCTAATTTTGACTGCCTTAGGAGGCATTTGAACTGTGCAACCCTTTGAGAGATCTTGATCCATTTGAAGATTGATCTTGACAAATCTTGAAGAATATGGGAGGGAAAATTTTGGGGTACAACAGTTGCCCCTGTTCAATCTTCTTAGACCTGAGGATGTAGATTGGCTTGCGTGCCTTTCGTGATCCAAAGGTGGAAGATGATTGAACATTAGAGTGCCCAGAAATTTGCACTCGCATAGTAGAATGTCAGTAATGTGACGTCGGGAATGGGCTTACAGATGCCATTTGGAGAGCTGATGGATAGGAGGATGGGCTTATAGATGCCATCTGGAAGTGTGACAGGATCTTGTCGGGAATGGGCTTATAGATTCCATTTGGAATTGTGACAGGATCTTGTCGGGAATGGGCTTATAGATGCCATTTGGAATTGTGTGTCGATCGCGTAAGAGATTCCTTAGTGAGAACTTGCGTACCTGAGAAAGAAAGATAATTTCCTGGCCTGTTACAGGGGTGGATCTTCAAACTCTTCATGCAGATATGCCCTGGCTAGATATAGGTATCGAATCTAGAACTTCAAAAGGTTGATCGAGATAGCTTTCCTGGCTGGATACAGGCGTAGACCTCTGATCAGTCACTCACAGATATGCCCTGGCTAGGTACAGGTGTCGAATCCGGAACTTCAAAAAGTTGATCGAGATAGCTTTCCTGGCTGGATATAGGCGTAGACCTCTAATCAGTTGCTCACAGATATGCCCTAGCTAGATACAGGTATCGAATCTGGAATTAGTCGTCTACAGATATGCCCTGGCTGGGTACAGGTATCGAATCTCTAAACTCTCCATGCAGATATGCCCTGGCTAGATACAGGTGTCGAATCCATAATCAATTACTCACAGATATGCCCTGGCTGGATACAGGTATCGAATCTGGAATTAGTCGCCCACCGATATGCCCTGGCTAGATACAGGTATCGAATCTGGAACAAGTCGTCTACAAATATGCCCTGGCTGGATACAGGTATCGAATCTCTAAAATCTCCATGCAGATATGCCCTGGCTAGATACAGGTGTCGAATCCACAATCAATTACTCACATATATGCCCTGGCTGGATACAGGTATCGAATCTCTAAACTCTTCATGCAGATATGCCCTGGCTAGATACAGGTATCGAATCTACAATCAATTACTCACAGATATGCCCTGGCTGGATACAGGTATCGAATCTGGAATTAGTCGCCCACAGATATGCCCTGGCTAGATACAGGTATCGAATCTAGAACAAGTCGTCTATAGATATGCCCTGGCTGGATACAGGTATCGAATCTCTAAACTCTTCATGCAGATATGCCCTGGCTAGATACAGGTATCGAATCTACAATCAATTACTCACAGATATGCCCTGGCTGGATACAGGTATCGAATCTGGAATTAGTCGCCCACAGATATGCCCTGGCTAGATACAGGTATCGAATCTGGAACAAGTCGTCTACAGATATGCCCTGGCTGGATACAGGTATCGAATCTCTAAACTCTTCATGCAGATATGCCCTGGCTAGATACGGGTATCGAATCCACAATCAATCGCTCACAGATATGCCCTGGCTAGATACAGGTATCGAATCTGGAACAAGTCGTCTACAGATATGCCCTAGCTGGATACAGGTATCGAATCTCTAAACTCTTCATGCAGATATGCCCTGGCTAGATACAGGTATCGAATCTACAATCAATTACTCACAGATATGCCCTGGCTGGATACAGGTATCGAATCTGGAATTAGTCGCCCACAAATATGCCCTGGCTAGATACAGGTATCGAATCTGGAACAAGTCGTCTACAGATATGCCCTGGCTGGATACAGGTATCGAATCTCTAAACTCTTCATGCAGATATGCCCTGGCTAGATACAGGTATCGAATCCACAATCAATCGCTCACAGATATGCCCTGGCTAGATACAGGTATCGAATTTGGAACTTCAAACTCTTCATGCAAATATGCCCTGGCTAGATACAGGTATTGAATCTACAATCAATCTCTCACAGATATGCCCTGGCTAGATACAGGTATCGAATCTGGAACTGCGACAGTTGATAGTAATTATCTTTGGATTGACCTTTTTCCTGAAAAGGCAAAACATCAGTTGTATGCAATGTCATGATGTATGAAATGCATGATGTCATTATACTCAAAATGAGATAGTGTCGTATGCACTTTATCATGTATGTAAGCAGGATGTATAAAATGTGAAATTTTTATGAATGTATTTCGTCTGGGAAAATAAATCCTTGACGATTGCCAGGAGTTTGTTGAATTCTGGGCTGATATTGAAGAGTGGAATTCTTCGCTTCCACTGGGGATGATGATTGCAAGAATAAACCGGTAGGAGAAGATGACTCCGTCGGGGAATAAACCTGATGGAGAGATTACTCTGCGGGGGAATTACTCTGTGGGAAGAGATACTTCGCTGAGGTTTTGATGATAACTCCGCTGAGGATTCCGTTGATAAGCTCTGTTGGAGAATTTGATGAACTCCGCTGGGGATAGGAAGAACTTCGCCGAGGACGGTCTCTCCGTTGTAATTAGGTGAGGATAACCCAGTTATAGGCTCTGGTGGGGGATAACCTCTTGAATATGGTCGGGGAGAGATATATGTACTCTGCAGGGGACCAGCTTCCAGACTCTACTGGGGATAAGCTTCCAGAATCTACTGGGGATATGATTCAACTCTCCTGGGGAAACTTTTGAACTGTACTGGGGAAGTGGCTCCACTGGGGTGTCTGTTATTCCGTCGGGGAAAAATCTTATATTAAGACTGCCGGGGATGCTTGCTGAGGAATATCTGTATACTCTGCTGGAGAATATTGAGATTTTCTGGGGATACCCAACTTCCTTGGGGCTGACAATAGCCTAACTCTGCTTGAGGAGAGTACTGCTGATTTGCTAGGGATACTGTGCCTTTTCGGGCTAATGGGAGACCAACTCTGCTCGGGGGAGAGTATTGTTGATTGGTCTTACTCCCGGGGAGTGGAGGTATCCTGGTTACATTCTTCAGCCGAATCTACCTTGTACCTGGAGGACAGAGCAGCTAGATCGCTTAGACAATTCTTATTGCCCCAGTTTCTGCGGGAGAAGAAGGCCTGTGAGGAGCTTGATAACTACCGATTGACAAATTTCCTCTGGTAGGCAAGATGACGGGACATAGTCGTACGCTTTGATCCCTAACTTTTGCCTGGACCGCCCTTTCGGGTTTTCAGTCCATCGGGATACCCTTTTTTGCCCAAGCCGCCTTTTCAGGTTTTCGACTTGTCGGGTGTACAGATTTTTTTCATTTTTGATCCCTTATTTTTGCCCGAACCCTTTTGGTTCGCCGGGAAGCCCTTATTTTTGCCTAGGCCAATCGACCTAGCGGGTCTTTGATTATGCGTAGTATTTTTTTGACTATGTCCATCCCCTCAGGATGTAGGGAGTTGTCACTGTCAGCGGTGTTGTGTTGCCAAACTACCAGAAGACCTTCGTTTGATCATGCAAGATTCGTTGCTGGAATTCATGTTCAATGCCCCAAGTGACTCGGGCGGAGATTTGCCCCTGACTATTTGGCATTTTGAGAGATTTCTTGAATCTTGACCTGACTTCCCCAGATGATGGACAATGCTCATGTCTGCCCCTTGGTTGAAAGTGTTTCTTCCACTTGAGGTGACTTTTGTTGAGAAGACCTCTGTTCATCGGATATTCGTTGTGTGAATTTCTCTGTTGTTCGAACAAATAGTCATATGCAAACAATGTCATTTTAAGAATGCAAAAGCTTATGTCTATCTTGAAGTTTTTGAAAATGCAGTTTTTAATAAATGAATTTTGTAAAATAATGATGTCAACTCAGGATTTTACAGCAAGCCCTATAGGAGTCAGGATACCTTTTGTAACAGTATGCCTTCGAACTAACCCATGCTTCAGCTAGGACTTTCAAGGGTTATAACGTGGCCTGGTTCACGGTTTAAGAAACAAAGGATAAAGGCTCAAATTTTATTTGTACCCACCCGCTCTTCGTGATGTTCTTCAAACCTAAACTCAGCTAATCATGCGTTAGACCTTGTTTGAGTCTTTGCTCTAATATTCCGGTGATGGTTCGGATACGACAATTTATTTTGAATAGGCAGTCATCATTTTTTTTGTTGAGGGTATGTAGGACCTCTTTCTTTTGATTTTATTATCCCTGTCTTTTGCCTGAACTGTTTCTTTTGCGATTACAGTCAGCGGGATGCCCCAGTTTTTGTAAGTCTCCTTCATGGATTTTGACTTATTGGGCTTTCATTTTGATAGATAATGACTGCCTGTCGTTATAATTATTCGGAACCATCACGGTCTTTTGTTTCGGAAGGACTCCTTTGATGCTATTCGTTGTGCACCTGGATCAACCGAGAGAACTACCCTGCCCCAGGTTATAATTGAGGGTTTTAATTTTTGAAAAGAAAAAACTCCAACTTCTTTGGCTCAAAGGGGTTAATGAGGGATTATCTGCCTTATAACTCCACTGTTTAGGATTTGAAACAATGCTTGTACCTCATCAGCGGGGTCTATTCAAAAGCATACTGTAAAGATCGTGGTATCGTTTTCGTCATCCTCCCTCAAAAGGCTTAAAAAAAATTCGAGAGTTGAACATCAAAAATGAAAGCAGTTTGAATATAGTGAATACGAATGGATTGATTCAAAACAGACATATGCGATGCTTTAATGAAATAAAAAAGTTTGCTATGACAATAATTGTTTGAACAATCAAAAGAAAATTACAACTTGAATAATCCAATGAACAAAAAGTCTTCTCATCTCAGGATTTGTCACTTCAAATGGTGAATCTTGCAGGGATAGTAGAAGAACTCAGCCTGACCATCTTGTGCGAACTCTAATGCTCCTTCATCAATCAGGTTTTGGATTTTGTACCTCAACTTCCAACAGTCGTCGGTATCATGCCCCTGGCTGTTAGAATGGTATGCACACCTGGCATCAGGATTGTAGTTGGGTGAAGAAGTCTTAGGATTCGGGTGAGGTCCTACCAACGTCACCAGATTCAAGTTCAACAGGTGTTGCAAAGCTTGGGACAGCGGCATGTTGAGCTGGGTAAATTGCCTCCTGGGCTTGTCTGGTTTACTCCAATTAACCCGTTGTTCTTGGCCAGGTTTTTGTTGGACCCTTGAGGTGGTAGCAACTTGGATAGGTCCATTCTTCACCATATCAGCCCCTTGTCTTCTTGGAAGCTGATCAATGACCTGGTCCCTAACTTTGACTGTTTGCTTCATGTTGTATTTGTCTTGATGAAGCTAACTGATCACGGTCCTCAACTCTTCCTGCTCCCGAGCTAAGCCTTGGATAAGAGCCATTTGCCCCAGCATTTGGGTTCTCATTGTATCTACCTCAGCTTGCAGGCGTTTCAGCCGTTCGTCCTTATCGTCTTCAGGACTTCTCCTGACCAAATTCCCCATGAGGAGTGCTCTCAACTCTTCCTGCCCCTTGGATAGGTTTAGGAAGATTTCCCTGAACTGGGTCTCTTGAGTATGAAGATCCTGGTTGTCTTGTTGGGAAGCCATTGCTGAAATAAACCGCGAAGAAGGTAAGTGACCTGTAACAAGGGTACCTGTAATGCAATGATATGTATGATATGCATGCAATGTTTTCAAGGATCTCGCGGGGTAAACAAGAAAAATTGTTAGAATTTGAATTTTGGAACTTGATTGAAGGAACTTCATGTTGCTGAGATCCCTTCTTCAAGAGTCAAGGCTCACCATATCGAGTGGGTCATAGCCCCTGACTCTAGTTATCATGTTTTGATCTCCAAACAACCTGGGCTAGGGGACCTTCTTCAAGAGTCAAAGCTCACCATATCAAGTGGGTCATAGCCTCTGACTCAGGTTATCGTGTTTTTGATCTCCAAACAACCTGGGCTAGAGGAAAATAAATCCCCTTTGCCCCTTGCTAGACATTTTGGTTCATCACGACCTGTATCACAAACCCTTGAGATCCTTGAAATGGATTAGTCCTTATGCAGGATGTATGCAATGGTATGATGGTATGATGTTATGCTATGCGTGGAGTGAGGTAAGTAAACCCTGTTATAAGCCCAAATTAAGGACCGTAAACAAAACCTGCAAGGAACTCGTGTTGTCAGATAACAAGTATGTACAAATAGTTCAAGTTGGAATGCACACAAGTCACACAAGATAGCCCTTAGATTTTAGGCCAGCATGAAGTTTAGGTACTACCCTCTTGAAGTTGGTGGGCTCAAAACCTGTCCTATCGAAAGTAACCGGGTTCTAAGGAGCTCAATATCATTGGGTTGTTTTCTATGTTCATTGTTTTGATTTAGCCACTTAACTGGCGACCAAAATATCCCAAGAAAACAACCCTCAATGAGTGTAGTATCGAGTATCTACCAACTTCGGACTGCACCAAAGTCGGTCATCTCACTACCCCTAAAGAGGCCAGGATGGTCAAGTAAGGTTCCTAAGGTCAGTTGATGTTTCACGACACCACGCGGCGGCCCCGTACTCTCCTTGACTTGACTCATGGGTTACCGGTACTCACCAAAGTGCCACATCAACGTAGCAACTGCTTCAACCATGTCGGTATACCTCGCACAGTTCCCTCACAGTTTGTTGCTACCTAAAAGGTATGCCCCAGATCCGGGTTAGGATCTATGAAACTCCCAAAACAGGCCCACAATATTAAAGCAATCAAAGCAAGCAATTGAAAACAAGAGTGGTCTAATCCTAATGTACACCTCACTTTTAAGTTTCCCCAGCAGAGTCGCCAGTTCTGTGATCGGTGGAAATAGAACTGACTGTTTTAAAGCTGGTTCGCGAAATGTCGCGGTAAGCAAGAGTCGCCACCGTATTTTATGTTCTCCAACAAGGAAAGGACAAAAGCACAGCAAAATTCCTTTTCGAGATATCTCTCGGTTCGGGAGGTAGATTTATAGAAAGGGAAGGTGTTAGCACCCTTTCTATCTGTGGTTATCCACGGGCTCTTAGGTACTTGCTCACTATGTTTTCAAAAATGTTTGCTTTTCTTGTGTTTGTGGGTTTTGAAAAAGTTTAGTTTGAAAAACTCCTAGGTAACTCTTGTATCTGTCCTCAAGAGTGTATGAAGTATTTGTTTGAAAACTTTTGTTTGAAAGTGTGAGTGCGAAAAGTAGTTTTTGTTTTTTGAAAGAGCAAGTACCCAGAAGAAATCTACCTACTCTAAGGAATTAAGTTGTGTAAGAGTCCCTTAGACAATACTATCCCACTATTGAGGAGTAGGCAGCACCGTCGTTGGAGTTATTCGGGTCAATTCGATTATCGGGATATGTATGGTCACCAAAGCAATAGTAGGACGCCTTAGCGGTAACCCTAATGTCCTAGATCCTTTTTAATCCGAGGCAACCGTTTCGAGGCAACTGGATCTTTAGATAGGAGGGCGACCTCTAAAACACCCTATACTTGATGACCACTGTTGTACCCCAAAATTTGCCCTCGCATTTTTTCCCCAAGAAATATCAGCTTCAAACATTTCCTGACTTTTCAAACTGGCTCAAGAATCGGACAAACGGACTTTTCTTGACAGTCAAGCAAAATTAGGGTTTTTACTGATTTTCAGAGCTCTGGATTGTTTCATACAGTTGGCTTAGTGTTTGGATGATTTTTGGTTCAATTGTGATCAGGCGAGCGTTATTTGGCATTTAATCAGGAGTTAAGGTTTTATGGGCATATTCTCAGAAGAATTTAAATTCCACAGCACTTCGCAGTTTATTCCGAGATTCGGGTTAAAATTCGCGTTATCTTGATTTAATCAGTAAAAGAGACAGTGGTTTGAATTCAGTATGTTTTGATTGGGCCAGTCAGATACAGTATACAGTATTGGATTCACAGTGTTTATGACAAATCAGTGAAGAAGGAATGTGTTTGATCAGTCTATTTGGATTGACTGCTGCTTTGCTTTGGATTTTGAATAAGACAGGTTTAATTGATCAATGTTGTTTTTATTTAAGTTATTTATTATTCTAAAATTGAATGATTGAAATTTATTTTTCAATTGTTTTAATTCCAAGAATTTTAAATAAATAAATAAACAATAAAGAAAATTAGAACCAATTGGATAATTTGGATTTTATTGATATTTGAATTATTTGTACAAATTGTTGTCTATAATTTAAATTACAGACAATAATTTACATTAATTTAAATATTACATAAAATAAAAACTATCCTATTCCTAATATTCTTCATTCTTCACTCCGCTCCAGTGCTCCATTTTTTATCTGCAAAAAGAAACAAGAAAAGTCAGAAAGCAGTTAATTAAAAGAGACAGATAAAAATTGCTCATCATTAGGGGCCACTGACTGGGATCAGTTGACCCTCTCTGCAAATCACGGGATTTCTCCCGGTTCACAAAGAGGGAAGAATTCTATTTTTTTTATTCATGAATGTCAAATGCATAATTTCTAAAAATTCAAGCTGCATAGAATCTCAATTTCCAATTCAAACTAAACTGAAAAAAAATCAATTCCCACTTCCTATCAAATGCCAAAGTCCACTCAAAAGATATCAAAGAAAAATCAAGGAAGTACAATTTGCTGTCACAAGTACTCAAAAGCTGTCAAAGAAGGATTTTGGAAGGATATCAAAATACAAAGTCAAATCCCAAGATATCAAGGAAAAGAAAAAAAAGCACAAAAGCTGGATAAAGAGGATACAGTCAAGAAATGTAGGATGCAAGTAACTTGAGTCTTTTTCATCATTTCCCACCAGTAGGGCCCCTTCAGAAAAGAAGTACAACATAAATCATATAATAATTCTCAAAGTTGTACTATGGAAGAAAAGAGAGATAATAGAAGCATAGGCAGGTTTAGGTACAGCAGAAAAGATATAACACAGAGATAGAGAACTCAGTTCAGCAGGCAGGTTAGAATAGAAGAGAAATCCCCAAACTCAGAATCTGCATCAACCTGGCCACCAATACCCTGTCATAACCAAAAACCATCAAACTTGAACAACCTAAAATAAAAAAAAACTTGTTAAATCCAACAACATACTAAAGCATAACCTAACCAAAACTGTGTTAAACCAAGCCTAATCAAAACCTGCATCATCCAAACCAAAATGCAAGAACATACTGTCAACACATAAAACACATACAACCAGCACCCTGATTCAGACACCCAAAACCTAACAAAAACACACTAAACCTTCTGCAAGCATCAACCTGCATCAGTCTCACAAAACCCAAGCCTCAAAACCTGAAAACACAGCTCAAAAGACAAAGAGAAGTGCATAACTCAGAACTAAACCAAGCATAAGCCAAAAGTCACCGAGCCAAGCTTCAAGACTAAAACACAACTCAGTTCAGCATAGCAAAATAGTGAAAAGATACAAACTGATAAAACCAACACCCTGCCTTCACCTCAAAAGCCTAACCCTCAAAACATGGCCTAGCTTTCCAAATCCATCAACCATACTGTCAAACCAGAAAACCCCCTACTGTCAATACCAAAACTTTTTCAATTCTAGCAACTCAATGTCCGAGCCCTAAGCCCTCAGCATGAACATCATTGGGCAACAATAAACTTTCCAAAGGCATCCCACTCAAGACCAGTTCAGAAGCAACTCAGGGATAGAAGCAAAGGCAACACGAGAGAAGAAGAGAAAGATAACCCAGGCAACAATTCAAAAGCATCAAGGGCCTCAGAAGCAAGCTTCGTCATGGGCTAGGCAACGATTCAAAGGCATACAAATGCTCAAAGGCAATCAACATACAGTGGCAATAGAAAAGATGAAGAAGTGAGTTAAAAAGGGCTCCTCAGCACACATCATCATCAAAACCCTAATATATCAAAAGATAAAAGATACCAGGGTCACCAAGAAGCGAAGAATCGCACAAAACCCCCCTCCGCTCGCTCCGGCCTCCTCAACGCCTCCACTCTTCTCTCCTCCTCCTCCAAGGTCAGGTAGTGAGCTTTATTTCTCTTTTTTTTCCTTCACCTCATAATAATGAAAACTCAACTTAAAACAAATCTAAAACGCGTATCGTTCACAGAAGAGAAAAAAAAGGAACATTGAAACAAACCTTGAACCACGAATCCACTGAGCTGGAGGGAAGAGAGGTCTGAGGGTAGCGCTGGTGGCCTCGAAGCGAAGGGAGCACTGAGACAGCAAACGAGATGATCGGAGAAGACGAACACGAATGGCGCGCCGCTGCTAACCTATTTCTTTCCTCAACTGAACAAAACGCGTTAACCCTAAATCGCTTGTTTGAAACATGGGCTTAACCCGTTCTGAAGCTCCCTAAAGCCCATTAAAATTCTAAACCCACTTATACAAAGCAAACTCTTTATAAAACAAATTGTTTTCTTTTTATTATTAACTAACTTAACCCTTTTTCTTTTTACAAATATTTTTATTAACACTAATCTTTTTCTTTTCTTACTAAACCATATTTTTTTTCTAACTTAACATTTTTTCATATGGTAAAATTGGAAATACTTTCTTTTTTTTACTTTATTTGCTCTTTAAGTAAAATACATTTTTCTACCTCATTTATTAAAAAATTGAAAATATCTTTCTTTTCTTTTAATAAAAATATATTTGTACATAACAATTTAAATACCTTTTTTCTCTAATATTAAATTCACAAATATTTGATTAAAATACTTTCTTTTTTATACATAATACAATTTAATTAAAATTTGAACATACCATTTAAATTAAAACATTTTTCTTTTGTACATAATTAAACATACAAAAATCAAAGATTCATTAAGACGCATTTTTCTAGGTCAAAAACCCTAATACGTTTCAATTCCACAACTCGCACTTGTAAATAATCACAATACATATACATATACACACTTACACTTACACGATGCAAATCCATTCATATTGCCCTATACACATTTTTATCTTATATCTGTATATTCGATATTTACATTTGGTTGCGAATTCGATATGGTTGTAACTTATTGGATATTAAGTCTCATCCCCTTTTGTACATTTATACCCCCACTCCCGGACACTATTTTGTAATAGCGTAGATTTTACATTCCGCAATTTACAGTTTTCCAATTATACCATGGTTAGACCTAGGGTTAGTATGTACATAAAATCAAGCGCTAGATAACCTAATACAAGACAAATACATGTAATCAATACACAATCACACTTGCACCCCCTAGGGTAATCTCACATGTTGCCTTCCAAAATGGGCCATGCTTGCACGTCGAGTATCTTTGGCAAAACAAAATCAAATGATCATAAGTCTCAAAGTGTTGCCTAAACGGAATGATCATAGTCCCTTCAAAGCAAATTGCCAAAGATACTTGGCATCATTGCATTCATGGTCCATACGATGACCCGTGCCCGTCCCGAATAAACTTCCTAAACGCAAGATTGCCTACCAATTTCAATGGTAGAACAAAATTGTTAAAAGGGGTTAAAACATGACAAAAACCTTTGAGTACAATAGGGTAGACAAAACTCCTAGTTACTTGAGATCAACTTGCAAAAAACACTTACCTTCTTTTCAAAAACCACAATCCACAACACTTTCAAACAAACTCTCAAAAACATTTGAAAACATCTTTTCGAAAAGATTCACACTTTTGTAAAACACTCAAACACGAGTCAAATACATTAGTTGCCTAAGACAAGGCATCTTTTTCCAAAACATTTTCAAAAAGCACCCACACACACACCATTTTCAAAGCAATCGAAAAACAAGGCAAGTGATCTAAAAAACCAAGTAACTAAGAGCCCATGGATAACCATGGATGAAAAGGGTGCTAATACCTTCCCTTTTCATAATCTACCCCCCCGAACCCACGAAATATCTCAAAAGGTTTTTGCTGTGCTTTTTTTAACCTTTCCTTTAGGATAAAATAAAAAGTCGGTGGCGACTCTTGCTCAACCGCACAAGTGCGAATACGAACGCAAAACACTAGTCAGTTCTCCCACCGTATCACAGAACTGGCGACTCTGCTGGGGAATATTCTAAAAGTGGGGTTACCTTAGGGTTTAGATCACCTTTACTTTCAATTGATTGCTTTGTTTGCTTTACATTTGTGGGCTTTGTATCGGAGTTTTATAGATCCTAACCCGGATCTGGGGAAACTTTTTTTTAGGTAGCATAATCTGCGAGGGACCTGTCCGGGGTATACCGACATGGGTGAAGCAGTGGCTACGTTGGTGTGGCGTCTTGGTCTGTACCGATATCCCTCGCGTAAGACGGGGAGAATATGGGTCTTCCAAGGAGTCATTAAGCACCAACCGACCTTAGAACCCTAATTGACCAACTTGGCCATTAGAACAGTAGCAGTATGCTACACTCATTGAGGCTAAACTCTCGAGATGGTTCCGGCCGCGAGAAAAGGTTGCGATGCTGGAGTTATGACCGATTGAGGGTAGCCAATGATATGAGATCCTCTAGAACCCGGTTACTTTTGATAAGACAGGTTTTAACCAACAAACTGAAAGAGGGTAGTACCTGGACCTCATGCGAGCCTAAACCTAAGGCCTTGTGTGCTTTGTGTGAATATTGTTTGCCTGTATATACACTTGCTTGCTTTTCGCATACATGGACATAACATCATAACATCATACCATAACATTTTAGCATTTTCAATAACCATTTCAAGGATCTCGAGGGTTCTGTTGATGCAGGATTACGTAGAACCAGACGTCTATCAAGGGGCAAGAGGTCTCTCCTCTAACCAATCCAGTCAAAGATCAAGTACAACAACTTGAATCAGTGGCTATGACCCACTCGACATGGTGAGCTTGATTCTCGTGGAAAGACATCCACCAATACAAAGCTCCCCAATCAAAGTTCAAGTGAAACAACTTGAATCAGTGGCTATGACCCACTCGACATGGTGAGCTTGATTCTCGTGGAAGGACGTCCACCGGTGCAGAGATCTCCAATCCAAGAGCAGGGCTCAACCTCTAACATTTTTCTTATGTTTACCCCAAGAGACCCTTGAAAGCATGCATCCACATATCATGCATTTCATTTTGACAATCTTTCCTTTTTCAGGTTTCCTTACTCTCCTGCTGTTTATTTCAGCAAGAGATGGCTCTAGAAAGGTCTGTCAAAGACATCCAAGACCAGACTGCTCAGCTGCAGGAGATGTTCCTGAACTTGTCTCTGGGGCAAGAAGAGATGAAAGCTCTCCTCACCAAGGACTTGGGGAGTTCCAACAATGCCAGGAGTGATCAGATTGCGGAGCTGCAGTTTGATCTGACAACACTGAGGACCCAAATGATGGGACAGTTGGTGGGCCAGATGGCTCTCATCCAAGACCTATCTCAAAGACAAGAGGAACTCAGAGTTCTTGTCCGCCAACTGCTTCCAAACAACCAACCAGGGCAAACATCTGAGGTCGAAGAGCAAGTCACCACTCAGCCTCCATCAACTCAAGAAGACAAGGGGAAAGCTCCTTTGCTAGCTTCAGGGTCATAAACCCATCAAAAGCCTCGCCAGCATCAACGGGGCAATCGGCGTAAACAAGAAAAGTCGGGAAGACAGTTTACGGAGACTGAAATACCATCATTCTTCATACTGAAGCGCCTGTTGGAGGTCAACTTACTTACTGTAAAGGACCCTCCTCAGAAGCTCAATATCTCCTCTCCTCACTTTAACCCCGACGCATTCTGTGTTTACCACTCCTGCAGCCCGGGACACAGCACCAACGACTGTTGGGCCTTGAAGAATAAGATTCAAGATCTGATCGACATTGGGGTGCTGGAATTCATGCCAGACGGCAAGATGAAAATCTTCCGTTAAAGGGTTCTTCGCTTGAAGCGACGAAGCTCAAGCTGAAAGACTTTTGCTTCTTTTTGAATTTTCAAAGTTGTAATTTCTTTTGCTGTCAAACAATTATCTGTTGATGTTAAACTCTGTTTTCTTAATGCATTGCATATGTTTGTCTTGAATTCATCCATTCGTTTCACTACTCTTATGCTTTTCTTTATGATATTTGACTCTTGATAAAAAGCTGTAAGCCTTTAGAGGGAGGATGACGAAACAATACCATGATCTTATACAGTATGCTTTTGAACAGACCTTGCTGATGATGTACAGGCATTTCTTTCAATTCCCAAACACTGGAGTTATAAGGAAGTTAATACCTAGTCAACCCCTTCGAGCCAAAGAAGTAGGAGTTTCCTGTTCTGACACAATCAAAACCTTTGATATAAACCCGGGGCAGGGTAGTATCTCAGTTAATTCAAAAGAAAATGCGCAGTGAAGTCGCAAACTCTCAGTTCGCAATACAACGAACGACGTCGAAAAAGAAAGCATTCCTTTGGAATCAAAAGACAAGGGTGGTTCCCTCTCACATAGACAGTCAATCTCTCAAAAAGAGAAAAGCCCGCTGAGCCAAAACCTATAAAGGAGGCTTAAGAAAGCTGGGGCATCCCGCTGACAGTAATCCCGAAAACAGTAACAGTCAGGCAAAAGTTAGGGATAACAAATCAAAATCAAAATAGTGAGGTCATTACAAAGCCCTCAACAACATGAAAAGTGTTGAAAAAGAAAAAGGAGATGATGACTGTCTCCCAAAATTCAAACTGGTGAACCATCGCCCAAAAGTCGTTCCAAACTCAAAACAGAGTGCGACGCACAATTAACTGAGCTTAGGTTGGAGAACATCACGAAGAGCGGGTGGGTACAAATATACTTTGAGCCTTTATCCTTTGTTTATTAAACCGTGAACCAGGCCACGTTACAACCCTCCAAAAGTCCTAATTGAAGCATGGGTTAGTTCGAAAGCATACTGTTACAAAAGGTATCCTGACTCCTGTAGGGCTTTGCTCTAAATCTTATGTTAACTTGTCTTGTGAAAAGTTTTCTGCTAAAAAAAAAACGAATTTTTCAAAACGAAAAAAAAAAAAAAACTTCGAGACAAACATAAACTTTGCATTATTCGAATATCACTGTCTGCATTTGACCCTATTTGTTTGACAGCGAAGAAA
Organism: Vicia faba; assembly: GCA_948472305.1. Lineage (NCBI taxonomy): Eukaryota > Viridiplantae > Streptophyta > Magnoliopsida > Fabales > Fabaceae > Vicia > Vicia faba. The sequence continues at coordinate 932,574,262 of OX451738.1, read as the reverse complement.
TTCATACAGCGAATGTTCGGAGGAACGAAAACTCTCTCAGTAAGTCAAAATCACTTCAAGAGGATAAAACTTCCATCAAATCCCTTATCAACAAGGGGCATGACATCTTTCAATTCAATTAACCTGGGGCAGTCCAGTCAAGGTCCAACAGATCTTTCAAAGTACAGTTAACCTGGGGCAGTCCAGTTAAGATTTCAAGAAATCTCTCAATATGCAGAGTAATCCGATTCAAGATTCCTTCATCACCACTTGGGGCATTCGAATGTCAAAAGTGTCCAACAAATCAACTACATCATTTCCAGATTCGATTCCTGTATCCAGCCAGGGCATATCTATCAACAATCACCTCTCCAGACTCGATTCCTGTATCTAGCCAGGGCACGTCTGAAGATTTCCAGATTCGATTCCTGTATCCAGCCAGGGCATATCTATCAACAGTCACCTCTCCAGACTCGATTCCTGTATCTAGCCAGGGCACGTCTGAAGATTTCCAGATTCGATTCCTGTATCCAGCCAGGGCATATCTGTTGACCACATTTCCAGACTCGATTCCTGTATCTAGCCAGGGCACGTCTGAAGAGTTCGAAGATTCGATTCCTGTATCCAGCCAGGGCATATCTGTTAACGACTATTTCCAGATTCGACTCCTGTATCCAGCCAGGGCATATCTGTTGACTATTTCCAGACTCGATTCCTGTATCTAGCCAGGGCATGTCTGAAGAGTTTGAAGATTCGACTCCTGTATCCTGCCAGGGCATATCTATCAACTATCACCTTTCCAGATTCGACTCCTGTATCTAGCCGGGGCATGTCTGAAGAATTCCAGATCAACACCTGCAACAACCCAGGAAACATCTGTGAACGACCGATTGTAGACCAACACCTGTAATAAACCAGGATTTTATCTACATCACCACTTGGGGCATTCGAATGTCAAAAGTGTTCAAAACCCGATGCAGTTTTTACATAAGCTCATCTTCAGGAAGCCCTACACTGGTTCCTCTTCAAGACTTCTGAAACAAGTTTACGGATTCTTCCCAACAACGGACGCTAATCTACCGACTTGTCCAGATTCTTCTCAAACCGTTGCAAACAGTTTACGGACGCTTCCCAACAACGGACGCGACTCTATTGCTGATTCAACTTCAAGACTTCTGAAAACAGTTCATGGATTCTTCCCAAGTAACGGATGTTAATCTATCAGCTTGTTCAGATGCAACCTTTGAAATTAGTTTACGGACGCTTCCCAACAACGGATGCGGCTCTATTGCTGATTCAACTTCAAGATTTCTGAAAACAGTTCACGGGTTCTCCAAGTAAACGGATGTTAACCTATCGCTTGTTCAGACTCTTCTCAAGCTAACCACCACGGAAGATCGCGCTCGCCAAATTTCTCCCTATCCCCAGCGGAGTTCATCAAAATCCCCAGCCAAAGAATCCTCCGGAGTTCAATTCCCCTCAGAGTATAAACTTCAATATCCCCAGCAGAGTCAGACTTTCAAACCTTCTCCCCACAGAGTTTTAGGAAGCAAATCTTGAGTTCCCCAGTGAAGTCTCCAGAGTTACTTCCCATCAAGCTGAGTATTCTCAATCTGGCCTCCCCAGCATGAGTCTACTAGTTTGGAGCTCCCCAGTAGAGGTCATCAGGAATTCTCTCCCCCAGCGACAGCCAAGGATTTATTTTCCCCGACAGCAGTCAAGACGCTTTTATCTTCAGCCATCTCGGATTCATGTATCCTTGGCAAGATTAGCTCATCAGCTTACATGCGCATTCATTACATTCACATTCACAAATATTGATGTCACGTACGTTGCGTCATGCATCATAACATTGCATACAACTAACCCTTTGCCTTTTCAGGTAAGGTCAGTCGACAGACACAGATCATCTCCCGAGATTCATCCAGAAATAGTTCAGATGTGACCCAGACACGGCGACATTCTGATACTTATTCCAGATTCATTCAGACGCATCAGCAGAAACCCTACACCGGTTCCTCTTCAACTTCAAGACTTCTGAAAATAGTTTACAGATTCTTCCCTACAACGGATGTCAATCTACCAACTGATTCAGACTCTGCTCAATTTTTGAAAATAGTTTACGGACATGTCCCAACAACGGATGCTGCTCTATTGCTTATTCAATCTCAGACAACTTACAGATTGTCCAGACATGGACGTCAATCTGTTGCTTGTTCAGACCCCTAATTCAGAGATATTCCAAAACAGGGATGCCTTTCTGACACTTATCCACTCACCATTAACATACATTTCAACATTTCCAGATGGCATCTATAAGCCCATCCTCCTACCAGCAGTCACCGAATGGCATCTGTAAGCCCATTCTCAGATGGCATCTCTAAGCCCATCCCCCGACAAAATTCTATCGCACCAGATGGCATCTTTAAGCCCATCACCAAATGGCATCTTTAAGCCCATTCACCTCCACCATCACATCGACGAGCGCAAATTTTCTGGGCACATTAGTGTCCAATCTCCTTTTACCTTCAAGTCGCGAAAGGCAAACTTGCCAATCTAACTCTTCAGGTCCAAGAAGATTGAACAGGGGCAACTGTTGTACCCCAAAATTTGCCCTCGCATTTTTTCCCCAAGAAATATCAGCTTCAAACATTTCCTGACTTTTCAAACTGGCTCAAGAATCGGACAAACGGACTTTTCTTGACAGTCAAGCAAAATTAGGGTTTTTACTGATTTTCAGAGCTCTGGATTGTTTCATACAGTTGGCTTAGTGTTTGGATGATTTTTGGTTCAATTGTGATCAGGCGAGCGTTATTTGGCATTTAATCAGGAGTTAAGGTTTTATGGGCATATTCTCAGAAGAATTTAAATTCCACAGCACTTCGCAGTTTATTCCGAGATTCGGGTTAAAATTCGCGTTATCTTGATTTAATCAGTAAAAGAGACAGTGGTTTGAATTCAGTACGTTTTGATTGGGCCAGTCAGATACAGTATACAGTATTGGATTCACAGTGTTTATGACAAATCAGTGAAGAAGGAATGCGTTTGATCAGTCTATTTGGATTGACTGCTGCTTTGCTTTGGATTTTGAATAAGACAGGTTTAATTGATCAATGTTGTTTTTATTTAAGTTATTTATTATTCTAAAATTGAATGATTGAAATTTATTTTTCAATTGTTTTAATTCCAAGAATTTTAAATAAATAAATAAACAATAAAGAAAATTAGAACCAATTGGATAATTTGGATTTTATTGATATTTGAATTATTTGTACAAATTGTTGTCTATAATTTAAATTACAGACAATAATTTACATTAATTTAAATATTACATAAAATAAAAACTATCCTATTCCTAATATTCTTCATTCTTCACTCCGCTCCAGTGCTCCATTTTTTATCTGCAAAAAGAAACAAGAAAAGTCAGAAAGCAGTTAATTAAAAGAGACAGATAAAAATTGCTCATCATTAGGGGCCACTGACTGGGATCAGTTGACCCTCTCTGCAAATCACGGGATTTCTCCCGGTTCACAAAGAGGGAAGAATTCTATTTTTTTTATTCATGAATGTCAAATGCATAATTTCTAAAAATTCAAGCTGCATAGAATCTCAATTTCCAATTCAAACTAAACTGAAAAAAAAAAATCAATTCCCACTTCCTATCAAATGCCAAAGTCCACTCAAAAGATATCAAAGAAAAATCAAGGAAGTACAATTTGCTGTCACAAGTACTCAAAAGCTGTCAAAGAAGGATTTTGGAAGGATATCAAAATACAAAGTCAAATCCCAAGATATCAAGGAAAAGAAAAAAAAGCACAAAAGCTGGATAAAGAGGATGCAGTCAAGAAATGTAGGATGCAAGTAACTTGAGTCTTTTTCATCATTTCCCACCAGTAGGGCCCCTTCAGAAAAGAAGTACAACATAAATCATATAATAATTCTCAAAGTTGTACTATGGAAGAAAAGAGAGATAATAGAAGCATAGGCAGGTTTAGGTACAGCAGAAAAGATATAACACAGAGATAGAGAACTCAGTTCAGCAGGCAGGTTAGAATAGAAGAGAAATCCCCAAACTCAGAATCTGCATCAACCTGGCCACCAATACCCTGTCATAACCAAAAACCATCAAACCTGAACAACCTAAAAAAAAAACTTGTTAAGTCCAACAACATACTAAAGCATAACCTAACCAAAACTGTGTTAAACCAAGCCTAATCAAAACCTGCATCATCCAAACCAAAATGCAAGAACATACTGTCAACACATAAAACACATACAACCAGCACCCTGATTCAGACACCCAAAACCTAACAAAAACACACTAAACCTTCTGCAAGCATCAACCTGCATCAGTCTCACAAAACCCAAGCCTCAAAACCTGAAAACACAGCTCAAAAGACAAAGAGAAGTGCATAACTCAGAACTAAACCAAGCATAAGCCAAAAGTCACCGAGCCAAGCTTCAAGACTAAAACACAACTCAGTTCAGCATAGCAAAATAGTGAAAAGATACAAACTGATAAAACCAACACCCTGCCTTCACCTCAAAAGCCTAACCCTCAAAACATGGCCTAGCTTTCCAAATCCATCAACCATACTGTCAAACCAGAAAACCCCCTACTGTCAATACCAAAACTTTTTCAATTCTAGCAACTCAATGTCCAAGCCCTAAGCCCTCAGCATGAACATCATTGGGCAACAATAAACTTTCCAAAGGCATCCCACTCAAGACCAGTTCAGAAGCAACTCAGGGATAGAAGCAAAGGCAACACGAGAGAAGAAGAGAAAGATAACCCAGGCAACAATTCAAAAGCATCAAGGGCCTCAGAAGCAAGCTTCGTCATGGGCTAGGCAACGATTCAAAGGCATACAAATGCTCAAAGGCAATCAACATACAGTGGCAATAGAAAAGATGAAGAAGTGAGTTAAAAAGGGCTCCTCGGCACACATCATCATCAAAACCCTAATATATCAAAAGATAAAAGATACCAGGGTCACCAAGAAGCGAAGAATCGCGCAAAACCCCCCTCCGCTCGCTCCGGCCTCCTCAACGCCTCCACTCTTCTCTCCTCCTCCTCCAAGGTCAGGTAGTGAGCTTTATTTCTCTTTTTTTTCCTTCACCTCATAATAATGAAAACTCAACTTAAAACAAATCTAAAACGCGTATCGTTCACAGAAGAGAAAAAAAAAGGAACATTGAAACAAACCTTGAACCACGAATCCACTGAGCTGGAGGGAAGAGAGGTCTGAGGGTAGCGCTGGTGGCCTCGAAGCGAAGGGAGCACTGAGACAGCAAACGAGATGATCGGAGAAGACGAACACGAATGGCGCGCCGCTGCTAACCTATTTCTTTCCTCAACTGAACAAAACGCGTTAACCCTAAATCGCTTGTTTGAAACATGGGCTTAACCCGTTCTGAAGCTCCCTAAAGCCCATTAAAATTCTAAACCCACTTATACAAAGCAAACTCTTTATAAAACAAATTGTTTTCTTTTTATTATTAACTAACTTAACCCTTTTTCTTTTTACAAATATTTTTATTAACACTAATCTTTTTCTTTTCTTACTAAACCATATTTTTTTTCTAACTTAACATTTTTTCATATGGTAAAATTGGAAATACTTTCTTTTTTTTACTTTATTTGCTCTTTAAGTAAAATACATTTTTCTACCTCATTTATTAAAAAATTGAAAATATCTTTCTTTTCTTTTAATAAAAATATATTTGTACATAACAATTTAAATACCTTTTTTCTCTAATATTAAATTCACAAATATTTGATTAAAATACTTTCTTTTTTATACATAATACAATTTAATTAAAATTTGAACATACCATTTAAATTAAAACATTTTTCTTTTGTACATAATTAAACATACAAAAATCAAAGATTCATTAAGACGCATTTTTCTAGGTCAAAAACCCTAATACGTTTCAATTCCACAACTCGCACTTGTAAATAATCACAATACATATACATATACACACTTACACTTACACGATGCAAATCCATTCATATTGCCCTATACACATTTTTATCTTATATCTGTATATTCGATATTTACATTTGGTTGCGAATTCGATATGGTTGTAACTTATTGGATATTAAGTCTCATCCCCTTTTGTACATTTATACCCCCACTCCCGGACACTATTTTGTAATAGCGTAGATTTTACATTCCGCAATTTACAGTTTTCCAATTATACCGTGGTTAGACCTAGGGTTTGTATGTACATAAAATCAAGCGCTAGATAACCTAATACAAGACAAATACATGTAATCAATACACAATCACACTTGCACCCCCTAGGGTAATCTCACATGTTGCCTTCCAAAATGGGCCATGCTTGCACGTCGAGTATCTTTGGCAAAACAAAATCAAATGATCATAAGTCTCAAAGTGTTGCCTAAACGGAATGATCATAGTCCCTTCAAAGCAAATTGCCAAAGATACTTGGCATCATTGCATTCATGGTCCATACGATGACCCGTGCCCGTCCCGAATAAACTTCCTAAACGCAAGATTGCCTACCAATTTCAATGGTAGAACAAAATTGTTAAAAGGGGTTAAAACATGACAAAAACCTTTGAGTACAATAGGGTAGACAAAACTCCTAGTTACTTGAGATCAACTTGCAAAAAACACTTACCTTCTTTTCAAAAACCACAATCCACAACACTTTCAAACAAACTCTCAAAAACATTTGAAAACATCTTTTCGAAAAGATTCACACTTTTGTAAAACACTCAAACACGAGTCAAATACATTAGTTGCCTAAGACAAGGCATCTTTTTCCAAAACATTTTCAAAAAGCACCCACACACACACCATTTTCAAAGCAATCGAAAAACAAGGCAAGTGATCTAAAAAACCAAGTAACTAAGAGCCCATGGATAACCATGGATGAAAAGGGTGCTAATACCTTCCCTTTTCATAATCTACCCCCCCGAACCCACGAAATATCTCAAAAGGTTTTTGCTGTGCTTTTTTTAACCTTTCCTTTAGGATAAAATAAAAAGTCGGTGGCGACTCTTGCTCAACCGCACAAGTGCGAATACGAACGCAAAACACTAGTCAGTTCTCCCACCGTATCACAACCACCTCGAGGCAACCAAGTGAGGCGTACCCTAGGAGTGGCATGTGCACGTGTGTCAATTTCATGTTTATATTTATCTTTGAACATGCGTCATTGTGAGCTACAGGTTGATTTTATTTGTCATACAAGTCTTGCAGGCATAATTAACAGTTAATAGTTGTGCGGAAAATAAATTGCGGAAAGGTAAATCTACACTATTACAAGGCGCGGGTATATACATCGCCAAAAACAAACCCGTTTTGGAAAATAAATGCGAGAAAAGTAAAGAAAGCGATAAAAGCCCTAATTATCTATTACATCCTCGGAAACAGTTACATAAATATGCTCAAAAATAATAATGCACGAATAAAAGTTAAATCGGGAACGTCTTTAGGGTTTTGACCCTTTTTTTGAGAAAAGAATGAAGTTTGGTCCTTTTTTGCATTTAATTCAAATTAAACCTAATTTACTATTTAATTAAATAAAAGAAGAAGTTTTTTGTGTTTTATGTTTTTAATGGAAATAAAATAAAAAGAAATTAAAAGTTGTCAAAAACCCTAATTCTAAGCTAATTTTATTTATTGTGAAAAAAAAAGATTAAAATTAAACCTAATTTAAACTAAATCAATTTGTTAGAGTTTATTTACAAAAAATAAAGTGAAATTAATATATATGGTAATAATAAAAATATTTACATTTTTTAGTTTTCTGAATTTTTATTATGAAAAATTAATTATGTTAATTTTAGTGATAATAATAATAATTAGAAAAAAATAGTTAATAAATAAAATAGCAAATATAAAAATAAGAAAAAAGGAATGAACCAAGGGGGTTTCTGGGTCTAACAGGGAGGTCAATCTGGAATTTTCTGGCCCATTTGTTTCAAGCCTGCTTTGACTTTCTGAATGGTCTATGTGCACGTTGACTGAGGAACACCATGATCCTCCATCTTTGGCCTTTGGATTCACCTTTGTGGCCACTTGGCATGCTGATTTATGAGGTGTATGATGGACCCTCTTTGGAAACCTGCAAACAAGCGTGTAAAGAAAAATAATATGGAATTTTGGATGGACCTGGGAATCGAACCCAGGTCCCAATGATGATCAGCCAGATCACTAACCACTCCACCACGCGCTTGCTTTTGTTAGTATAATGACCAATAAATATAATATAAAAAACATAACGCTTATGCTGGAAAGAGAAACAAGTGCGCATTTTATTTGAATGGACCAATCATGAAGCAACACATCTTCATCTCCTTCGCTGAAACTTGCAAAATATATGTTAGATAGCGGGGGTTTTTAACCCCCACAAACTGAAAAAGGAAAAATAGCGATTAGGTCTGTGCGCAATATAAATTGTTCACGAGGGTAGGGTTAAGTTTGTCTGAGTCTGGCGGTTTCAACCATATGCGTTAAGGGTCCCAATTTTTCCTATATAGCAAACCCCCAATTTCAGAGTTTGAAAACCCTAGAAAACGTCCATGGTGATTTCTGTTTCAGGGCGTTTTAATCCAATTGAACCACACCAAAAGCTTCACCTGAGTTCTATGAACACAAAACAACCAACAAAAGATGTTAAAAATGCATGAATCAATGATTATGATTTTTGGAAAAAGTGGTAAACCGTGAGCCTGTTCTTGCGCGTTTCTTGAGCTTTAAGGCTTGTTTTTTATTGCAATGTGTTCCTGGAGATCCCTGCAATGTGTTAGAATCAAGAAAATGCTTTAAATCACGTTGGAATATGGAATTCAGTTTTCAGTTTTCTTTGATTTTTCGGAATTTGCTATGGCTTTTTGCAGCAGCTTCTCACGTGAATGGCATTAGGGTTGGCTTGCTTGCATATATGGGAATAGAATTAGGTTAAGTCTTGGCCCAAAGATCCATTGCATTGATGTTTCAATATTTGATTTTCAATCAAATCTTTTTGCCTCTTTTTGATGGAGAAAACTTGCCAAAATTGGATATTCTTGTCCCCTTGATGTGCACACGAATTTTCCAGCTCATATTGGTCATATTTGCTTCATGAAAAGATTGCAAAACCATATCTTGATATTTTCCTACAATTAAATGAATTAATATTGATTAAAAATTAAATTAATTAATAAAAAATAAGAAAATAATTCAATTTAATCTCAATGGGTCGTGCATAGGCCTTGGACAATGTTTCAAGAAGAAATTTGAGGCCCATTAGCAAAAACATGGTGTTTTGAGCAAAGTTGACTTTTGCAAATTCACAAAAATTTCCCAACTTCTCAAATGCATATCTTGCTCAACTTTGATCATATGAACATGTTCTTGGACATTTTGGAAAGGTCTTGAAGTCCTATAACCAATTCCTTTGGTCCCATGTCATTTGGATTTACCAATCTCAAGTTATGGTCTTTGACTTAAAGTGCATTTTTGTTGACTTTTGAAATTGACCTATGATGTAGAAATTGATAACTTTTTGTGAGAGCATTTCTTGGACTTGGAATGTGAAGTTAAGTTGTAGGAAATGTCATCCCCTTCAAAATGAGCATTGGATGGGATTTTTCTGATGAACCATGAAAAATTTATGCTCTGGTCAAGTTACATTTGACTTTTCTGCTGTCCAAAAATAGTAACTTTGGCATCTTGATGATTTTTGAGCCATGCTTTGAGGAATCATGATCAAGACTTGATCAAATGATGATCGTGGACTCAAAATAAGATGTTGACCAAAAATTCTGAATTTTGACTACAAAATGACCATTTTACCCCTGCAGTTGATTGTGAAACAAATGGGACTTTTGACTGTGCAATTTGACCCTGTGAGTCTTGAAACTTGGCATGTAGATGCTTGGAAATGTGTATAGGCATATGAGACTTGATTGGACCATTGAAAACCTCAAATTCCTTGAAAGAACCAAAACCCTAATTTTGACTGGCTTAGGAGGCATTTGAACTGTGCAACCCTTTGAGAGATCTTGATCCATTTGAAGATTGATCTTGACAAATCTTGAAGAATATGGGAGGGCAAATTTTGGGGTACAACACTGGGCCTTCATAATATAGAGACGGGGCGACTGCCTCATCATCATCACTATCTCGGTGACTTGAAGACGATCGACCACCTCCTCAGAACTACCAACCCAACCAGTTCCTTGAGGTCCTTGTTCTCGTCGGGGAAGATGCCACGACCAGGGCACTGTTCACGGCAATAAACTAAACAAATTGTCTAATATTCTCTCAAGGTGAGAGACTAAGGGCCCTCTAAGTTGCTAGGAGATCCCCAAAAAGACATAGGAGGCCCCACTCTCCTCCTCCTCGCCAAGCAGAGGAACGTCCCCAATCTCCTCCGCAGAGACGTAGGCGGGACGCCTCTCGAAGTCCCTCTCCCCGACCTATCGGGAGGTGCCCCGCATTGGAGAGGAACCAGCCCATTGACACGGGGAGACGCGATCACATCCACTCACGTCAAGAACAAAGACCCCCTAGAGACAGAAGCAGGGGAAATAACGAACATCAATACTGCTCGAGGAACGCTCCGCGACCAGGGTCGCCCTAACCACCTGTTGTACCCCAAAATTTGCTCTCCCATATTCTTCAAGGTTTGCTAAGAGCATGCTTCAAAATCTCCCAAGGGTTGCACAGTCCAATTGCCTCATAACAGTCAAAAATTAGGGTTTTGGTTCTGGCAAACAAATTGAAGTTTCCAAGGGTCCAATCAAGTCCCACATGCCTACATACATTGTCAAGCATCCATATGCCAAGCTTCAAGACTCACAGCATCAAAATTGCACAGTCAAAAACCCTAATTGCTTCAGTCAACTGCAGGGGCAAAATGGTCATTTGACAGTCAAAAGTCCAAATTTTAGGTCAACATCTTATTTTGAGGCCACAAACATCATTTGATCAATTCTTGATCATGATTTCACAAGCATGGCTCAAAAAGTCTCAAGATGCAAAAGTTTCTATTTCTGGACAGTTGAAAAAGCCAACTGCAAATTGACCAAGGCATAACTTCCACATGGTTTATCAGAAAAATTCCATCCAAAGCTCATTTTAAAGAGAATGACATTTCCTACAACTCATCTTCACACTTCAATTCCAAGAAATGCTCTCACAAAAAGTTATCAATCTCAACATTATAGGTCATTTTCAAAAGTCAACAAAAAGGCACTTTAAGTCAAAGACCATAACTTGAGATTGGTAAATCAAAATGACATGGGACCAAAGGCATTGGTTAGAGGACTTCAATACCTTTCCAAAATGTCTAGGAACATGATCAAAGCTTAAAAATTGAGCAAGATATGCCTTGTGGAAGTTGGGAAATTTTTGGGAATTTTGAAAAGTCAACTTTGCTTCAAATGCCTCAAAAATGCTAATGGGCCTCAATTTCTTCCATGAATCATTACCCAAAAGCTATGCACGACCCATTAAGCTAAAAGGGAGTTATTTTCTTATTTTTAATTAATTAATTGAATTTTTAATCCTATTAATTCATTTAATTAAAATTAAATATGAGAAAAATACTAAATAATGATTTCAAATCTTTTTGGTGCAGCAAATCCTTCCATCATGACCTAAATATTTCGTGCACATCCTAAAAGGAAAGAATCTTCCATGATTTGGCATAATTGGCATGAAAAAGGTTGAAGAAAAGATATGGAAAATCAAAAATTCAAAAGCATTGATTCAAGGACTTTGGGCTTGGTCTTTCTAACCTAATTCATTCACACATATATGCACAAGAGAACCCTAATGCACAAGAACACAGAAGCTGCGCCCAAGATCAAGAACAACTTTGCAACTTTTGACAAAAAATCTCAAAACTGAAAACCTAGCTAGAGGTCGTTTCAAAGCAAAAAAACCATTCCAATACACTCCTGACACATCCAGGAAACTATTCCAATCAAAGCCAGCCTTCCATACTCAAGGAATCGGTATAACAGAGTCTTGCTTTCTTTGAAAAATTTCATAATCGTATTCCATTTTCCATGCATTATTTGTGACTTTTAATCATTGATTTGTACTAACATGAGTGTTCTGAAGCTAATGGCATGATTTGATTGAACTAATAAGGCCTCTATAAGAATCCACCATGAACGTAGGTTAGGGTTTCAGAAACTTCAATTTGGGGTTTTGCATATATGGAAAAATCAGGCCATGAAACTGGTACCAATGGACTCGTGACATTCCAACGAAGCTGAATCACCCATCGCGCCCTTTTTATGCTTGCTTAAATCCTAATCGCTATTTTTCAGGTTGAAGCTTAGTGGGGGTTTAAAACCCCCGCTATTTACTTGTATTTGCAGAAAAAAGAGGAAGACGAAGCCTATGTGTTGGAACGTGATTGGACCATTCAAAGTTTGGCGCGTTTTTTGGTTATGCCAGCATAATATTTGTTTTCCCATTATATTAATTGTGTTCCAGTTAACTAACAAATATGCGCGTTGGTTCATGTGGTCGTTGAGTTGTCATGCAGGCAATGGGACCTGGGTTCGATTCCCAGGTCCCCCACTTCTTCAATAATATTTTTCTCAATATGTTTCCATGCAGCGTCTCATCTAAAGTCCACCATACACGTCCACGCTGATGCCTGACAAATGTCCACGAATCTCAATCTGATGGCCATCACATGAATTCCACCATGCACGCCAGTCAATGGATCTGCACGCAAACGCTGAAAGTCAAAAAGGGCCTGGGATTAATGGGCCAAATTCCTTGCAATTAACCTCCAAAGGGGTCAGATACCCCCATGGTTTGTCCAATTTTCTACTTTTATTTATTTTTCTTTCTATTCTTTTATTTGTTTTTTTAATTAATTATTTCCTTTAAATTATACAAAATTAATTTTCATAACACAAAAAAATCAGAAATCAAGAAAATAAAAAATGTTTATTTAATATTTAATGCATTAATATTTGCTGTAAATAAATTTAACAATCAATTTAGGTTAATTTAGGTTAAAATTTTAATGTTTTTCTTAAATAAATAAAAAATGTAGAAATTAGGTTTTTTAGCATTTTTATTCTCTTTTCTTAATAAATAACTTTTTCTCCTTATTATTATTATTAATTCTTAATTTATTTTGTAAATACTCATGTAATTAAATAATTAGTATAAATTAGGTTAAAACTTTAATCTTTTTTTCTTTAAAAATTAAAAATACTTAGAACTAGGGTTTTATTTAATTTCTAATTTTAATCAATTTTCTTTATTTTCATTAAATACAAAAAAACATAAAAAAATAACTTCTTTTCTTTATTTAATCATTAATCAACTTTTAATTTCAATTTAATCTTTAAAGGGTCCAACGCCCTCGCATATCCGATTCTAATTTCTTTTCGCACGCGTATTCTTATGTTTTCTTTGTAAATATTATGTAATTGCCAAGGCCTTGTAATAGTAATTAGGAAATTTATTTATTTTCCGCATTTTTTATTCAAAAACGGGTCTTTGTTAATTTGGCGATGTATAGACCCGCGCCTTGTAATAGTGTAGGACCTTTATTTTCTGCACTTTAATTTCTGCACCTTTAAACTGCTAATCACATGAAAGAATGAATGGCCCAAATAAAATCAAAGCGTAGCTCACCCAATGCATGATCAAGATAAAACATAATTGAAAATGACACACAATTCACACACCACTCTTAGGGTACACCTCACTGTTGCCTTGCCCCTCGAAAAGTGGTCGTCGAGTATAGGACGTTTTAGTAAGTACTTATGTCCATGAACATGGCATAAGGGTTGCTTCTAAGGTGTCCTACTGTTGCTCTGGTGACCACACTGTCCCTACAAACGAATTGACCCGAACACCTCCAATGGTGGTGCTACCTACCTCTCAATGGTGGGATGGCACTACCTTAAGGACATTTACACAGCCTAATTCCTTAGGGTAGGTAGATGACTCGTGGATACTTGCTCTAATTCAAAACAAATCAAAACTTCTTTTCACACAGACACTTTTCAAAAAGTTTTCAAAAACAACTTTTCAAACACTCTTGAGGACTGATACAAGAGTCGATCTGAAACTTTAAACGAAACTTTTTCAAACCCACTCACGATTAAAAAGCAAACAAACATTTTGAAAACACAAATGAGCAAGTATCTAAGAGCCCATGGATAACCATGGATAGAAAGGGTGCTAACACCTTCCCTTTCTATAAATCTACCTCCCGAACCGAGAACTATTCTCATAAGGAATTTTGTTGTGCTTTTGTCCTGTCCATGTTGGAGAAAATAAAAGACGGTGGCGACTCTTGCTTCCACGACATTTCGCGAACCAGCGTTAAACAGTCAGTTCCAGATGCACCGATCACAGAACTGGCGACTCTGTTGGGGATATCTTTAAAAGTGAGGTGTACCTTAGGACTAAGATCACTTGTGTTTTCAATTGTCTGAATTGTTTGCTTTAAATTGTGGGCCTGTCTTGGGAGTTCTATAGATCCTAACCCGGATCTGGGGGATACCTTCTTAGAAAGTAGCAACAAGACTGTGAGGGAACTGTGCGGGGTATACCGATATGGTTGAAGCAGTCTGCTACGTTGATGCGGCACTTTGGTGTGTACCGGTAACCCTTGAGTTTAGTCAAGGAGAGTACGGGGCCTTCGCATGGTGTCGTGAAGCATCAACTGACCTTAGGAACCTTAATTGAACTATCTTGGCCTCTTTAGGGTAGTGAGATAACTGACTTTGGTGCAGTCCGAGGTTGGTTGATACTCGATACTACACTCAATTGAGGGTTGTTTTCTTGGAATATTTCGGTCGCCAGTTCAGTGGCTAAATCGAAACGATGAACAATGAAAGCAATCCAGTGATATTGGGACCCTTAGAACTCGGTTACTTCTGATAGGACAGGTTGAGCCCACCAACTTCAAGAGGGTAATACCCAGACCCCATGCTGGCCTAAACTCTAAGGGATTGTCTTGTGTGACTTGTGTGCCTTACCATGTTTGCTTCTTGTGAATATTTGTGGTGTGTTTAATCATAGCATCATGACATCATACAGCATCATATGCATTGCCTAACCATTTCAGGGGTTCGAATCTTCATCTTTGTTCTTGTTTTGTAGGACATGGAAACTATTCGCAGAAAGACAATTCATATCAGCCTTGTAAGGATCCTTCCTCAGCTTAAGGAGCTTGTATCCAGGATTCCCGAGAGCTCTTCTTTCAGTGAAAGACATGGAAGACTCATCAGCTTGGTCAACACCAACATTGAGGAAGATATGATAAAGGTCCTGTTCCAGTTCTTTGACCCTCTGCACCACTGTTTTACTTTCTTGGATTATCAACTGGTGCCTACATTGGAAGAGTTCTCCCGGCTTCTGAAGGTCCCTATCCTTGATCAACTACCCTACAACGGTACGGAAAAGGAACCCAAGCTTGAAGAGATTGCTAAAGCCTTACACCTACAACCATCTGACCTCAAGGGACATTGGGAAGTCAGAAGTGGTATCAAAGGGTTCTTAGCCAGGTTTCTGTTTGAGAAGGCCCAAGAATGTTGGAACTCCCTTGACCTACAAGCTTTTGAAGAAGTTGTGGCCCTCCTTGTCTATGGTTTGGTATTGTTCCCTAATCCAGATCAGCTTATAGATATCAGTGTTGTCCAGATCTTCATGTCCAGGAATCCTATACCTACGTTGCTTGGGGACATCCTTCACTCATGTTACACTCGAACCATGAGAAAAAGAGGTGTTCTTATGTGTTGTACTCCTCTCCTGGGAAGGTGGTTTATTTCGCACCTTCCGCAATCAGTTTTGAAGAACGAGCGGGGTTTGAGATGGTCACAACGATTGATGACTCTTACACATGCAGATATACATTGGTGCTCTCGGTCCAGAGAGGATGTCACTATCATTGATCGTTGCAGGGAGTACCCTAATGTTCCTTTACTAGGGATCAGAGGAGGTATTACTTACAACCCGTGCCTGGCTTGGAGACAGTTTGGTTATGCTCGGAGGGACGGCCCTCATGACATGTTAATTCTTGACATAGTTTTTGACTTCGACAACGATGCATAAGGACTTCGCCAGAGATTTATCAGAGCTTGGAGGATGCCAAGTAGGATAGACAGCAAGACCCTGGGGCACAGGAATTCCATCCCGTTGGAGCCTTATCTCAAGTGGGTACGAGCCCGCTCCCAGAAGTTAGTAATGCCTTATCCTCATGTTCTCCCTGTGATCAAAGAGCCAGTCTTGGAAGGAGAGGTGTCCTACACCATTCAACATCCTGACATGCCCACGTCCTGGGAAGAGATGCAGAAGAGCTGGATCCAGCTTAAGGAAGAACGGAATTCTCTTGAGACCAGTCTACATGCTAGTGAAAAGAAGGTCTTGGAGCTCACCCGCCTACTGCACGAGGAGAGGAATCTCAACACCTACATTGCTCCGAAGAGGATGCGTAGTGTCTTTTGGGATTGATTTGCTTTGTAATGTTTTCCCATGAGGCTTTGATGTATCAAACAATTATTTCCTTAATGATAACGTGCGTTCCTTTTGTCTACAACAAATTTGAACTTTCGAACCCTTGAATGCATTGCATAAACACATATCATTCATCATGTGCATGGCAGGTACTCTTCTTTTCAGGTTGCTTACTGTTCTTCGCTGTTTATTTCAGCATCATGAACCCTGAATCATCTACCGAGTTGTCTATCAAGGCCCTTCAGGCTCAGAACGCACAATTTCAGGAGCTGATCATGGGTTTGGCTCAAGGTCAAGAGGAGCTGAAGGCTTTGCTGGTTAAGAAGAAGAAGAAGAAGAGAACTGTTATATTCAACACGGGCCAGAGATTTGGTAACACACTGCAGAATGAGGAAGCTGGTTCTTCTGTAGGCAAAGACAGTCCCCAGGGGGGAAGGGCTCCAAGTCCGGTAGTCTCTGACAATGAGACTGATTTTAATGAGGAACATTATCCTCCAGCTGAAGACCGGTACAAGCAGTTGGAAGACCGTCTGAACGCCATGGAAATCCAACAAGTGCCTGGCTTGGATTTCGGAGACTTGGGTTTATCTTCTGGTGTGATCATCCCGCACAAGTTTAAAGCACCATCTTTCACCAAGTATGACGGGGCGTCTTGCCCTAAGCTACACCTCAGATCTTATGTGCGGAAGATTCAGCCGTATACAGTGGACAAGAACTTGTGGATCCACTTCTTCCAGGAGAGTCTTTTAGGGACTCATCTCGAATGGTTCTATCAGCTGGATGGAACCAAGATTCGTAACTGGGAGGAGTTGGCTATTGCTTTTTACAAGCAGTATCAATATAATGCCGACCTTGCTCCTACACGTACCCAAGTCCAGGGTATGTCGCTAGGAACAAGCGAAGGTTTTAAAGAGTATGCGCAGAAGTGGAGGGATCTGGCTGGCAGGGTGCAGCCACCATTAACCGACCGTGAATTGGTAGATATGTTCTTGGGGACCCTATCTGGGCCGTTCTTTAATCATCTCATCGGTAATTCATCTGCAGGGTTCACTGACCTTATTCTGACTGGGGAAAGGATAGAGGCTAGCATGAGGTCTGGTAAAATTCATAAAGGTGCGTCTTCAAGTTCTGAGAAGAAACCTTTTAAAAAGGAGGCCAGTGCTGTGTATGGGCCTAGGAGGCAAGACAAACCATCTGTCAACGCGGTAGTGATTGCAAAGCCTGTTGCCGCTCCTCGGTAACCTAACCAACCAAGGGGCGAGAGACCCAGAAGAGAATTTACCCGGCTGAGTATGACCTTGTCACAAATCTTGCCGCAACTGCTATCGACCAACTTGGTAACCGTCAGGGAGGCTCCAAAGGTTGTGAATACCGCATCCCCCAAGTATAATCCAAATGCCCGCTGTGCTTATCACTCCGATAGCCCGGGGCATTCTACTGATGACTGCTGGGCCCTGAGGAATAAGGTGCAGGACCTTATTGATGCAAAAGAGATACAATTTGAGGCGCCTGAGAGGCCAAATGTTGTGACTGCTCCTATGCCCCAGCATGGAGTAAATGCCATTGATGAAGACTTGTATGCCGTTTCTGTGAATGAGGTAGCTACTCCTCTGTTGACTGTTAAGAGGAACCTGTTGCTAGCCGGTTTATTTCCGGGTTGTAGCGAGGGTTGCCTTTTGTGTGATGTTTCCCTTACTGGTTGTCCGTTGCTGAAGTTAGGCATCCAAAGCCTGATGGACAGCAAAGAGATTATGTTCAAGAAGACCGTTGTTCCTTTTGTTCCTGTGGAAGAAGTATCCGTCGTTACAATTTTCAACAATCCAATCAAGGCTCCCCCGAGGAAGCCAGTTAAAATCATGACTGTTGCACCCATTGTTATTACTGTTCTGGGGCCCCTCCCTTATGAATCTGATAAGGCTGTCCCATGGCACTATGGGCAGATGTATATGTACTTGGAATAAAGCAAGAGTTCAACACCGGTACCAGCATCAGCAATATCACTGGTCCCGCCAAATTAACCCGCAGTGGTAGGCTCTTCTCGCCTGACATTGCACCACCAGCTATTCGAAGACCTCTCATAATAACGCCTGCAAGTGCGCCTGTTTCCACTTCTGATCAAGTTGTTTCCCCTGCTGCCGAGTCATCTAATACTCAGGGCAAAGGGATTGAAGATGAGCCTGCCCGGATGGAGGCACCAAAGTCTGTGAATGTTGAAGCCCCCCAGCAAGAGATGGAGGAAATTCTTAAGATAATCAAGAAGAGCGACTTAAATGTCGTTGAACAGCTGGGGCATACCCCCTCCAAGATCTCTATGCTCTCATTGCTACTGTGCTCAGAGGCCCATGCCAAGGCCCTGATTTCATTTCTAAAGATGGCCCATGTGCCACAAGAGACCTCTGCAGATCAATTTACTGATTGCGTAGCCAATTTGACAGCTGACAATGGTTTGGGTTTCTCGGATGCTGACCTTACCGCCAAGGGAAAGAACCACAATGATGCCCTGCATGTCTCCATTGAATGCAGGGGAACTACTATTGCTCACTTGTTGGTAGACACTGGTTCTTCCCTGAATGTATTACCCAAAAAGGCCTTAGACCGGTTGGATTGTGAGGGCCTGGAATTGAAACCTAGCAACATCATTGTTCGAGCCTTTGACAGATCGAAGAGGATGGTTCATGGAGAAGTAGACATTCCTATTCGTGTTGGTTCCCAAGTATTTGACTCAATGTTCTATGTGATGGACATCCGTCCATCTTATTCCTGTTTGCTGGGTCGACCTTGGATTCACAAAGCTAGGGCAGTGACCTCCACCCTCCACCAAAAGCTCAAGTACCCCGTCAGAGGGAAGATTGTCACTGTGCAGGGGGAGGAAGAATACATGGTTAGTCATCTGAATTCCTTCCGGTATATCGAGATGGACGGGGAGTTTATTGAAACCCCCTTTCATCATTTTGAAGAGGTACCTCCAACATTGGCAGTGGCAGAAGCAGTATCTGAAGAGAGCTTTCCTTTGAAGATGGCTTCCTTGAAGGACGCCCGGGCTGTAATCGAGAAAGGTGAATGTGCTAACTGGGGCAGGCTCCCTGATTTCACTCCTAAAACTGACAAATTTGGACTGGGTTTTACTGCAGAGGCTCAGAGGGCTGTGTGCAAAGCTAGGATCGGAAGACCTCCTGTGCTCATCACCAATCCAGGAGTGAATGCTATTGGGGATGAAGACAAAGTGGAAGAATCAGAGTTCGATAGCTGGATCTACCCGACGACTGACGGTGGATTGAACAATTGGACCGCAAAAGATCATACACCTGTTACTTTTGTTACGCAGTAATGAATTCCTTTGTTTTTGTTATTTGTAATAAACAATGAATTGAAACTTTATGGCCCGGTGTCTTACCCGGGGCACCGTTGGCTTCATTTGTGAGGGCTTATAACTGTCATTTACATATATCATGAATAAAGACCTTGGACGTTTTTTCGCATTTCAAATCTTGTGCTCCCTTTCTTTCTTTCTTTCTTTATATATTGCAAAACAGTTATATTTACACACACTCACCTACACAGGTTTCAATCCACTCTGGATCTCACTGGTAACGACTCTGCTACTGCCGGTTATGACTTCGAAAATCCGATCAACTTAGCCGAAGACAAAGGTGAAGATGATTGCGAAGTGCCTGGCAAACTTGCAAGACTGTTACTCCAGGAAGAGAGGGCAATTCAACCACATGAAGAGCCAGTGGAAACGATAAATCTGGGTACTGAGTCAGATAGAAAGGAAGTCAAGATTGGTGTCAATCTGGAGCTCAGCGTAAAACAACGGTTGACTCAGATGCTACATGATTATGTGGAGATCTTTGCCTGGTCCTACGAAGACATGCCTGGGTTGGATACTGACATTGTGGTCCATCATTTGCCTACCAAGGAAGACTGCCCTCCGGTTAAGCAAAAGGTTCGCCGTATGCGTCCAGAGATGTCTGAGAAGATCAAAGCTGAGGTTATGAAGCAATTCGATGCCGGGTTTCTTGCAGTGACTTCTTACCCTCAGTGGGTTGCCAATGTGGTGCCAGTACCGAAGAAGGATGGTAAGGTCAGAATGTGTGTTGATTACAGGGATCTGAACAGGGCCAGCCCCAAGGATGACTTCCCCCTACCTCACATTGACGTTCTGGTTGACAATACTGCTCAGCATAAGGTGTTCTCCTTCATGGATGGTTTTTCAGGGTATAATCAGATCAAGATGGCTCCTGAAGACATGGAAAAGACTACATTTGTTACTCAGTGGGGCACCTTCTGCTACAAGGTCATGCCATTCGGGTTGAAAAATGCTGGGGCAACCTACCAACATGCCATGGTTGCTTTATTTCATGACATGATCCATCATGAGATTGAGGTATACGTTGACGATATGATTGCAAGGTCCCAAACTGAGGAGGAACACCTTGACCATCTACAGAAGCTGTTTGACTGTCTGAAGTTGTACAAGCTGAGATTGAACCCGAACAAGTGCACCTTCGGGGTAAGATCTGGAAAGTTGCTAGGATTCGTCGTAAGTGACAAGGGCATTCAAGTGGACCCTGCCAAGGTCAAAGCCATTCAAGAGATGCCAGTTCCTAAGACAGAGAAAGAGGTCAGAGGCTTTTTAGGACGCCTGAATTACATTGCCCGATTCATCTCACACCTAACTGCTACCTGTGAACCAATCTTCAAGCTGCTGAAGAAAGATCAGGTAGTATGTTGGAATGATGAATGTCAGGCCACTTTTGACAGAATCAAAGAGTATCTCCAAGAGCCACCCATTCTTATGCCACCGGTTGAAGGGAGACCTCTGATACTATACCTGACAGTACTCGACAACTCAATGGGGTGCGTGCTGGGGCAGCAGGACGAGTCTGGCCGAAAAGAGCATGCCATTTATTACCTTAGCAAAAAGTTTACCGACTGTGAAACCCGATACTCACTGCTCGAGAAAACTTGTTGCGCTTTGGTATGGGCTGCTCGCCGGCTGAGACAGTATATGCTGACTCACACTACCTTGTTGATTTCAAAGATGGATCCAATAAAGTACATATTTGAAAAGCCTGCTCTGTCTGGGAGAATAGCAAGATGGCAAATGATCTTGACGGAATACGACATCCAGTACACAACTGAGAAAGCTATCAAAGGAAGTGTATTGGCAGACCACTTGGCACATCAGGCAGTAGACGACTATCAGTCAATGAACTTCGAGTTTCCGGACGAGAGCATCATGATAGTGACTGATTGTGAAGTACCTGGACCGGATGAAGGATCTGAGGAAGGATCCCGATGGTCTATGCACTTTGACGGAGCCTCCAATGCTTTGGGTAACGGCATCGGCGCTGTGATCATATCCCCCCAAGGCACTCATACTCCACTCACTTCCCGACTATGTTTCAACTGCACCAACAACATGGCGGAGTATGAGGCATGCATCATGGGTCTTCAAGCCGCGATCGACTTAAGGATCAAGTTTCTGAGTGTCGTCAGAGATTCCGCTCTCGTGATCAATCAGATCAAAGGCGAGTGGGATACGAAACATCTGAATCTTATTCCTTACAGAGAATGTGTGTTGACATTGATCCCCCACTTCACAGAGATAACTTTTGAACATTGCCCAAGAGAGGAGAATCAGCTGGTGGACGCGTTAGCTACGATGTCTTCCATGTTCAAAGTCAAATGGGACAATGAGGCTCCCCGAGTCATCATCTGGAAACTGGACGAACCGACATACTGTTGTGATCTTGAGGCTGAGGTAGTGACTGAGAAACCTTGGTACCATGAGGTGAAGAGATACTTGGAAGCTCAGGAATACCCTAAAGGTGCATCTGTCAACGATAAGAAGTTTCTGAGAAGGTTCGCAGCGAAGTTCTTCCTCAGCAACGGCATCCTGTACAAGAGAAACCATGATTCGACCTTACTGCGTTGTGTGGATAAGACTGAAGCAGAAAGGATCATGGCAGAGCTACATGAAGGTACCTTCGGAACACATTCCAGTGGACATACCATGGCAAAGAAGATCCTTCGGGCAGGATATTTCTGGTCCACGATGGAAGCCGACTGCTACCAACATTCTCGGACATGTCATAAATGCCAGATTTATGCAGATAAGGTGCACGTTCCTCCAGTTCCTCTGAATGTCTTGACTGCACCTTGGTCGTTTGCAATGTGGGGCATAGACATGATCGGTGAGATTAAACCTACGGCATCCAACGGGCATCGCTTCATCCTGGTAGCAATCGATTACTTTACAAAGTGGGTTGAAGCGGCTTCCTACGCCACAGTAACCAAGAATGTCGTGGCACGGTTCATTCGGCATAACTTGATCTGTCGATACGGCGTCCCTGAAAGGATCATTACGGACAATGGTACCAATCTCAATAATAAGATGATCACTGAGCTCTGCGAGCAATTCAAGATACAGCACCACATCTCTTCTCCCTACCGGCCGAAGATGAATGGGGCTGTAGAAGCAGCGAATAAGAATATCAAGAAAATTGTGCAGAAGATGACAGTGACCTATAAAGATTGGCACGAGATGTTACCGTTTGCTCTACACGGGTACCGTACCTCAGCAAGGACGTCAACCGGGGCAACTCCTTTTTCCTTGGTCTACGGCATGGAGGTCGTCTTACCGATCGAAGTGCAGATACCCTCTCTACGGATAATGAAGGATGCAGATCTGAGCGAAGATGATTGGATCCAGACACGACTTGATCAGTTAAATCTAATCAACAAAAAGAGACTCACTACTATTTGTCATGGTCAGACGTACCAAAAACGGATGATCAGGGCATTTAACAAGAAGGTCAGACCACAAGAGTATCAAGTTGGGGATCTGGTAATCAAACGCATCATCCTTCCTCAGAGTGATCCAAGGGGCAAATGGACCCCTACGTAAGAAGGGCCATTTGTGGTTAAACATGTGTTCTCAGGAGGAGCCATGATTCTAACCACCATGGATGGTGACGACCTTCCTCACCCCGCCAATGCAGACATAGTAAAAATATACTACGCATGATAAAAGACCCGCTAGGTTGACATGCCTAGGCAAAAATTAGGGCTTCCCGGCGAACCAAAAGGGTTCGGGCAAAATGAGGGATGAAATGAAAAAAAATCTGTACACCCGGCAAGTCGAAAACCTGAAAAGGCGGCTTGGGCAAAAATGGGTATCCCGGTGGACCGAAAACCCGAAAGGGCGGTCCAGGCAAAAATTAGGGATTAAAGCGTAATACTATGTCTCATTGGATCACCTTGCATCCAGAATCCGGTATCAACATCAAGTTCAAACGGCATCGATCAATCAGATTCATCATCAACTGAGCAGCAAAGTGATGAGACGCTCGAAGATATAAAGGCGATAGCAGAGTTGGAACCCAGTGGGATTATTCTTTTCACATAGCTGTTTTGTTTTCCCTTTGTACAAGTTATATAAACTCTTTTATTCGGCGGCGTTCTCCTACTAGGACGTCAGCCTCTTGTACATAAACGCCTATTTACAGGCAAATTCAAAAATCAATATAAATTCACTTTTCAGATCAATTGCCAATTGTTTTTCCTTTTCCTGTTTTGTTTTGCGAAGAACGTCCAAGGTTCAATTTGTGATATATGCATTTGACAATAACTGCTAACTCATAAATGTTTGCATATGAAACAAAGGATTAATTATAGGTAACATTAGAAACAAGGGCAATAATGAGTGGTCTAAGCGATCTAATTGCTCTGTCCACCAAGGTACCAAGGTAAGTTCAGCTGAAAGGCATAACCAATATATCTTAACTCCCCAGAGAGTGAGCCAGCAAGTCAATGCACTCTCCCCAAGAAGAATTATCCTGTCAGCCTTAAGGAAGTGGGGTATCCTCCAGCAGATCTCAACATTCCTCAACGCAATATACAGACATTCTTAACAAGCGTCCCTGGCAGTCTTGATCTAAGATTGTTCCCCGGCGGTATACCAGACATTCAGTGGAGCCACTTCCCCAGTACATCTCAAAAAAAAAATTTCCCCAGGAGAGTCCAGCATAGTCCAAGATTTCCCCAGGAAAGTTTGAAGCATCTCCCCAGCAGGAAGCTTATCCCCAGTAGATTCTGGAAGCTCCCCCCTGCAGAGCACGAACGCGTCCCCCGGCTTTATTCAAAGATTATTTCCCTACCAGGATATAACTGGGTTATCCTCAGCCCAAAAGCCACGGAAAGACCGTCCTCGGCAAAGTCTTCTTATCCCCAGCGGAGTTTATTAACACTTCCAACATAACAACGGTATCCCCAGCGAAGTTACTACCAACATCTCAACAGAGTACCTCTCTTCCCACAGAGTATTATTCCCCAGCAAGGTCGCTAGAGTAATTTTTCCCCCGCAGAGCATTCTATTCGCCAAGTTTATCCCCCAACGGAGTCATCTTCTCCTACCGGTATTCTTGCAACCATCATCCCCAGTGGAAGCAAAAGCTCTATATCAGCCCAGGATTTAACTTCCCGGCATCCGTCAAGGATTTATTTTCCTAAGACAAAAACATACATTCATAAACAACACATTTTTATACATTACAGCATGCATATACGCATCATGAACATATAATCTCATCATGCATGTCATACATCATGACATCGCATACAACTAACATTTTGTCTTTTCAGGACAAAGGTTAATACCAAGATGATTACCATCAACGGTCGCAACTAAATATCTGATTCCTGTATCTTGCCAGGGTGTATCTGTTGATGACTAGCATTACCAGACCCGATTCCTGTATCTTGCCAGGGTGCGTCTGAAGAGTTTGAGGATTCGATTCCTGTATCTTGCCAGGGTGTATCTGTTGACGACTAGCATTACCAGACCCGATTCCTGTATCTTGCCAGGGTGCATCTGAAGAGTTTGAGGATCCGATTCCTGTATCTTGCCAGGGTGTATCTGTTGACGACTAGCATTACCAGACCCGATTCCTGTATCTTGCCAAGGTGCGTCTGAAGAGTTCGAGGATCCGATTCCTGTATCTTGCCAGGGTGTATCTGTTGACGACTAGCATTACCAGACCCGATTCCTGTATCTTTCCAGGGTGCGTCTGAAGAGTTTGAGGATCTGATTCCTGTATCTTGCTAGGGTGTATCTGTTGACGACTAGCATTACCAGACCCGATTCTTGTATCTTGCCAGGGTGCGTCTGAAGAGTTTGAGGATCCGATTCCTGTATCTTGCCAGGGTGTATCTGTTGACGACTAGCATTACCAGACCCGATTCCTGTATCTTTCCAGGGTGCGTCTGAAGAGTTCGAAGATCCGATTCCTGTATCTTGCCAGGGTGTATCTGTTGACGACTAGCATTACCAGACCCGATTCCTGTATCTTTCCAGGGTGCGTCTGAAGAGTTCAAAGATCCGATTCCTGTATCTTGCCAGGGTGTATCTGTTGACGACTGTATTCTCCGGACTCAATTCATGTATCTTGCCAGGGCACGTCTGAAGAGTTTAAAGATTCGATTCCTGTAACTAACCAGGGTGCATCTACGTAATGAGCTTGAAGA
Organism: Vicia faba; assembly: GCA_948472305.1. NCBI lineage: Eukaryota > Viridiplantae > Streptophyta > Magnoliopsida > Fabales > Fabaceae > Vicia > Vicia faba. The sequence continues at coordinate 932,548,283 of OX451738.1, read as the reverse complement.
TCAACTCTTGTAACATGTCAGGTAATTATCTTTCTTTTTCAGGTATGCAAGTTCTCGCTAAGGAAACTCTTACGTGATCGACAACCTCCTGATGGCATCTATAAGCCCATCCTCCTATCCATCAGTCTCCAAATGGCATCTATAAGCCCATTCCCACCATCACACTGCTAACATGCGAGCGCAAATTTCTGGGCACTCTAGTGTTCAATCATCTTCCACCTTCGGATCACGAAAGGCACGTCAGCCAATCTATATCCTCAGGTCTAAGAAGATTGAACATGGGCAACTATTGTACCCCAAAATTTTCCCTCCCATATTCTTCAAGGTTTGCTAAGAGCATGCTTCAAAATCTCCCAAGGGTTGCACAGTCCAATTGCCTCCTAACAGTCAAAAATTAGGGTTTTGGTTCTGGCAAAAAAATTGAAGTTTCCAAGGGTCCAATCAAGTCCCACATGCCTACATACATTGTCAAGCATCCATATGCCAATCTTCAAGACTCACAGCATCAAAATTGCACAGTCAAAAACCCTAATTGCTTCACAGTCAACTGTAGGGGCAAAATGGTCATTTGACAGTCAAAAGTCCAAATTTTAGGTCAACATCTTATTTTGAGGCCACAAACATCATTTGATCAATTCTTGATCATGATTTCACAAGCATGGCTCAAAAAGTCTCAAGATGCAAAAGTTTCTATTTCTGGACAGTTGAAAAAGCCAACTGCAAATTGACCAAGGCATAACTTCCACATGGTTTATCAGAAAAATTCCATCCAAATCTCATTTTGAAGAGAATGACATTTCCTACAACTCATATTCACACTTCAAGTCCAAGAAATGCTCTCACAAAAAGTTATCAATCTCAACATTATAGGTCATTTTCAAAAGTCAACAAATAGGCACTTTAAGTCAAAGACCATAACTTGATATTGGTAAATAAAAATGACATGGGACCAAAGGCATTGGTTAGAGGACTTCAAGACCTTTCCAAAATGTCCAAGAACATGATCAAACCTTAAAAATTGAGCAAGATATGCCTTGTGGAAGTTGGGAAATGTTTGGGAATTTTGAAAAGTCAACTTTGCTTCAAATGCCTCAAAAATGCTGATGGGCCTCAATTTCTTCCATGAATCATTACCCAAAAGCTATGCACGACCCATTAAGCTAAAAGGGAGTTATTTTCTTATTTTTAATTAATTAATTGAATTTTTAATCCTATTAATTCATTTAATTAAAATTAAATATGAGAAAAATACTAAATAATGATTTCAAATCTTTTTGGTGCAGCAAATCCTTCCATCATGACCTAAATATTTCGTGCACATCCTAAAAGGAAAGAATCTTCCATGATTTGGCATAATTGGCATGAAAAAGGTTGAAGAAAAGATATGGAAAATCAAAAATTCAAAAGCATTGATTCAAGGACTTTGGGCTTGGTCTTTCTAACCTAATTCATTCACACATATATGCACAAGAGAACCCTAATGAACAAGAACACAGAACCTGCGCCCAAGATCAAGAACAACTTTGAAACTTTTGACAAAAAATCTCAAAACTGAAAACCTAGCTAGAGCTCGTTTCAAAGCAAAAAAACCATTCCAATACACTCCTGACACATCCAGGAAACTATTCCAATCAAAGCCAGCCTTCCATACTCAAGGAATCGGTATAACAGAGTCTTGCTTTCTTTGAAAATTTTCATAATCGTATTCCATTTTCCATGCATTATTTGTGACTTTTAATCATTGATTTGTACTAACATGAGTGTTCTGAAGCTAATGGCATGATTTGATTGAACTAATAAGGCCTGTATAAGAATCCACCATGAACGTAGGTTAGGGTTTCAGAAACTTCAATTTGGGGTTTTGCATATATGGAAAAATCAGGCCATGAAACTGGTACCAATGGACTCATGACATTCCAACGAAGCTGAATCACCCACTGCACCCTTTTTATGCTTGCTTAAATCCTAATCGCTATTTTTCAGGTTGAAGCTTAGTGGGGGTTTAAAACCCCCGCTATTTACTTGTATTTGCAGAAAAAAGAGGAAGACGAAGCCTATGTGTTGGAACGTGATTGGACCATTCAAAGTTTGGCGCGTTTTTTGGTTATGCCAGCATAATATTTGTTTTCCCATTATATTAATTGTGTTCCAGTTAACTAACAAATATGCGCGTTGGTTCATGTGGTCGTTGAGTTGTCATGCAGGCAATGGGACCTGGGTTCTATTCCCAGGTCCCCCACTTCTTCAATAATATTTTTCTCAATACGTTTCCATGCAGCGCCTCATCTAAAGTCCACCATACACGTCCACGCGGATGCCTGCCAAATGTCCACGAATCTCAATCTGATGGCCATCACATGAATTCCACCATGCACGCCAGTCAATGGATCTGCACGCAAACGCTGAAAGTCAAAAAGGGCCTGGGATTAATGGGCCAAATTCCTTGCAATTAACTTCCAAAGGGGTCAGATACCCCCATGGTTTGTCCAATTTTCTTTTTTTATTTATTTTTCTTTCTATTCTTTTATTTGTTTTTTTTAATTAATTATTTCCTTTAAATTATACAAAATTAATTTTCATAACACAAAAAAATCAGAAATCAAGAAAATAAAAAATGTTTATTTAATATTTAATGCATTAATATTTGCTGTAAATAAATTTAACAATCAATTTAGGTTAATTTAGGTTAAAATTTTAATGTTTTTCTTAAATAAATAAAAAATGTAGAAATTAGGTTTTTTAGCATTTTTATTCTCTTTTCTTAATAAATAACTTTTTCTCCTTATTATTATTATTAATTCTTAATTTATTTTGTAAATACTCATGTAATTAAATAATTAGTATAAATTAGGTTAAAACTTTAATCTTTTTTTCTTTAAAAATTAAAAATACTTAGAACTAGGGTTTTATTTAATTTCTAATTTTAATCAATTTTCTTTATTTTCATTAAATACAAAAAAACATAAAAAAAATAACTTCTTTTCTTTATTTAATCATTAATCAACTTTTAATTTCAATTTAATCTTTAAAGGGTCCAACGCCCTCGCATATCCGATTCTAATTTCTTTTCGCACGCGTATTCTTATGTTTTCTTTGTAAATATTATGTAATTGCCAAGGCCTTGTAATAGTAATTAGGAAATTTATTTATTTTCCGCATTTTTTATTCAAAAACGGGTCTTTGTTAATTTGGCGATGTATAGACTCGCGCCTTGCAATAGCGTAGGACCTTTATTTTCTGCACTTTAATTTCCGCACCTTTAAACTGCTAATCACATGAAAGAATGAATGGCCCAAATAAAATCAAAGCGTAGCTCACCCAATGCATGATCAAGATAAAACATAATTGAAAATGACACACAATTCACACACCACTCTTAGGGTACGCCTCACTGTTGCCTTGCCCCTCGAAAAGTGGTCGTCGAGTATAGGACGTTTTAGTAAGTCCTTATGTCCATGAACATGGCATAAGGGTAGCTTCTAAGGTGTCCTACTATTGCTCTGGTGACCACACTGTCCCTACAAACGAATTGACCCGAACACCTCCAACGGTGGTGCTATCTACCTCTCAATGGTGGGATGGCACTACCTTAAGGACATTTACACAGCCTAATTCCTTAGGGTAGGTAGATGACTCGTAGATACTTGCTCTAATTCAAAACAAATCAAAACTTCTTTTCACACAGACACTTTTCAAAAAGCTTTCAAAAACAACTTTTCAAACACTCTTGAGGACTGATACAAGAGTCGATCTGAAACTTTAAACGAAACTTTTTCAAACCCACTCACGATTAAAAAGCAAACAAACATTTTGAAAACACAAATGAGCAAGTATCTAAGAGCCCATGGATAACCATGGATAGAAAGGGTGCTAACACCTTCCCTTTCTATAAATCTACCTCCCGAACCGAGAACTATTCTCATAAGGAATTTTGCTGTGCTTTTGTCCTGTCCATGTTAGAGAAAATAAAAGACGGTGGCGACTCTTGCTTCCGCGACATTTCGCGAAACAGTGTTAAATAGTCAGTTCCAGATCCACCGATCACACCACCACTACAACAAATATCCTTCTCACTCGCCTGATAGAAGTGACAAAGATGACCCCTGCGGTCCCTTGTCGCAAGCCATCATGGAAGCACCCATCCCCCGGTCATGGAGAAGCCTCCCCATCTGAAGGAGTACGACGGTATTACCGACCCGGTCGAACACATAGACGTGTTCGAGGCAATGCTCAATTATCATAATGTTGGGGGACCAATTAAATGTCAACTGTTTCTCGTAACTTTGAGGAAAGATGTGATAGAATGGTACAAGAGTCTCGCCCCGGGGTCAATCACCTCTTGGCGAAATCTAAAAAACCAATTCATCAGTTCGTTCACTGCTTCACGTCACCACCCAAAGACTGAAGCAGCCCTCGAGGCTATCATCCAGAGACACGACGAGACCCTGAGGGAATTTATTGATCGGTTCAACCATGAAGCCATCCAAGTCTCTTGCACCGATCACATAAAGTGATACTTGCTCGAGATGGGACTCCTCCTGAGCACATAATTCAAAAAGGCCGTTGGCATCGAATTTCCCCGGACATTCGATGCCTTCCTCGAAAAATCCAGAGCATACATGGACTACGAGGAGAGGGAAGCAGCCAATAGAGCCCGGGATCCCAGGAATCGTGGATCAACCAGTAATCCACGACAAGACTCCGACCCTCCTTGATGAACGAGCGAGAAGAGGAGGGATAACAAACCTCGAGACCCCCATGAGCAAAGAGGACCCTCAGGGAGATTTACTAGGTACAATCCGCTAACGGCTTCCCGCGAGCATATTTTGGCAGAGTGTGTGAACACAAATTTCAAGGACGACGGTGTCAAGCGTCCTCACCCCACTCCTGCTAAGCTCGGGGAAGATTGGAGAAAATACTGCCAATATCATCGCAGTCATGGACACTTAACTGAAGATTGTGTCCATCTCAAGGATGCTATTGAGACCCTCATAAAAGGGGGAAGACTCGGGAAATATCAACGCGGTGATGCCCCCCATCGAGATGCCTGCAAAACTAGGGAGACAGAGGAGGATGCCCGACTATCTGACGATTCGGTTCCCATCCAAACCACATTCTCCGTTATGAGACCGGAGGACTTCTACATCCTCGAACGTATGGAAGAGCCTCTGTCCATGCACAATATGTGGGAAAGCTTCCCCTCCACCATGGTCATAAATTAGGAGAGGGTTAATGACATAAACATAAATTCAGCAAAGAGGAAGCTGGACGATGTATCCCTCCGCAGACAGTAACCTTCGAGAGGGTGAAGGGAAGATCGAAATCGATCACCTTTTACCTCGAGGAATTGCTTGGAGGGGCCCCCAATTCAGCCATCCCTCTTTTGATCAGGGTAAGAATGGCAAACTTTGACGTTCATCATGTCTTGGTAGACGAGGGAAGTTCCATCGACGTGATGTACTTCTAGCTTTTCAAAACCCTGCAGCTCGATGACTCTCACCTTTCACCATACGTGGGGTCCGACCTGCAGGACTTCAATGGATTAACCTCCAAGCCATGGGGATACATAGAGCTCATGGTCACCTTCGGCGAAGATACTGGCACCAGGCAGGTCAAGGTACACTTCCTGGTCATCGACTGTCCGTCCCTCTACAATTGCATCATTGGTAGACCGACGCTGGAAGAGCTGTCCGCGGTGTCATCCACCGTCCATCTGAAGATGAAGTTATACACAAAAAGAGCACGCGTCACCACCATCCAGGGTGACCTAAAAACTGTCCGAAGATGCTTCAATGCAGCGGCCAAGGGATAAAGCGCAGTTGACATTAGGGAACAACCCGCCAAGAGAGCTATAATAGCGCGACCAAAGCCACAACAGTCAGAGCCATAACCCATCAAGGAAGAAGCGCAGGCCCCTCCAAAGGTCGACTCAATCTCGTTAGAAACCTGCTTTGACCAGGACGAATCACCCAACGGAGAGCAGGGGCTCCTCCGACCAATTCCGGATGGGGACTTCGAGCTCTTACCTCTCGGTGAAGACCCAAACAAAAGGGTAAAGATCGGAACCGGACTCCCCGGCCTGGTGAGGAAGCAGATTGATGCCTGCTTAAGGGAGAATGCAGATTTGTTTGCATGGAGCACTGCTGAGATTCCCGGCCTCGACCCTGAGGTCGTCTGTCATCAACTCACCATTGATCAGGCCACTGGGGAAGTAGTACAACGTAGGCGTAGGCAGACCCTCGAGAACACGGAGGCTGCTGAAAAAGATGTAAAAGACCTCCTAGAGGTAAATTTTATTTCTGAAGCCCAATATTCAACTTGGTTGTCAAACGTTGTACTCGTTAAAAAGAATAATAGAAAATAGCGTATGTGTGTTGACTATATCGATCTTTACCGGGCATGCCCCAAAGATGCATTTCCTTTACCTAATATTGATATGCTGGTCAACAACTCGGCCGACTATAAAATTTTATCTTTCATGGATGCCTATTCGGGCTATAACTAAATCCCAATGGCAATGAGCAACAAACACTGCATTTCTTTCATGACCAGCTTGGGCAATTATTACTACAACGTAATGCCCTTCGGTATGAAAAACACAGAAGCAACATACCAGCGGATGATGAACAAAGTCTTTCGCAAAGAGATTGGAGATATGCTCGAGGTATACATGGACGATATGGTCGTCAAATCCCGAGTAGACACCGACAATGCCGCTCATCTCAGAAAAGTCTTTGCCCAAGAAAGGCAACGTAGAATGAGGTTTAACCCCGAGAAATGCACCTTCGGGGTTAAGGCGGGCAAGTTCCTCGATTTTTACCTAACATAATGAGGAATCGAAGCTAACCCCGACAAGTGCCGGGAATTCTCTGACCTCCCTACACCTACTTCAAAAAAATCCATACAAGTCCTGAATGGTATGCTCACCTCACTCTCCCATTTCGTCGTGAAATCCGCTCAACACGCCCTGCCTTTTTTAAAACTCCTACGCAAGGAGGCATCTTTCGAGTAGACTGAGGAATGCGAACGGGCCATTCTCCATCTCAAACAGAGCCTTTCATAGCCGCATGTGCTATCATGACCACTCGACGGGGAGACGTTATTCCTATATCTGGCCATCTCCGTCGAAGCCGTTAGTGCGGCCCTCATTCGTGAGACTCATGACGGTCAAAAACCCATGTATTTCACGAGCAAAGTGCTTCAGGGACCCGAGGTCAGATACCAACAGATCGAGAAAATGGCTTTGGCCCTCGTCAACACAGCGAGAAGGCTCAGACACTATTTCCTCGCACACAATCATCATACGAATAGACTAGTCCGTGAGACAGCTCTTAGGCCGACCAGACATGGCACGTCGAATGCTAAAGGGGTCCTTAGAGATTTTGGAATTTGACGTCCAGTATGAAAGCGGTAAGGCTCTAAAGGCCCAAGCTCTGGCCGACTTCATCACGGAGATGACCGCTCACAACCCCCCCGTAGGGAAGGAGCACAAATGGACCATATTTATGGATGGAGCATCCAGCTCGACCGGGAGTGGAGCAGGAATCTTCCTCGAAAACAAGGAAGACGTCGTGATTGAACATTCGCTCACTCTCTCCTTTCCGACCTCAAATAATCAGGCAGAATACGAGGATCTTTTCGCAGGTCTAAGACTGGCCGAGGATTTAGGCGCTCATGAGATACAAATTTTCACTGATTCCCAACTTGTCACGTCTCAAGTTCAAGGGGGGTATCAGGCTAAGAACAACAAACTCATTGAATATTTAAACTTGGTCAAAGAACATATGAAAAACCACGCGAACAAAACACACAGATCGACATACTTTCAAAGCTCACAAGCACGAAGAAGAAGGGCGGAAACAAATATGTCATACAAGAATCCCTATCTCGCCCGAGCATTGAAAGGTCCACGACTCTACTCGAAGTGAATGTAATCGGGGACGATTCATGCTAGATGACCCTGGTGTTCAATTTTCTAACGAAAGGAGAACTTCCCCCAGACCAAAGGGAGGCAGCCGCGACCAAACGATGAGTATGCTCTTATGTGGTGCTTGAGCATAAACTATATCATCATGGATTCTCCATACCACTCTTGAAGTGTGTCGAAGAATCCGTAGTCCCTGAGATACTACGAGAAATCCACGAAGGAATCAACGCCCAACACATGGGCGGAAGGTCCCTAGCGCAAAAGGCGCTGCAAGCAGGATACTATTGGTCGACCATGCAACGAGATGCCAAAGAGCATGTCAAGAGGTGCGATAAGTTCCAGAGACACGCTGACATGCACCTCACTCCCTTGCACGAGCTAAATACACTATCGTCTCCGTGGCCATTTGCCTCGTGGGGAATGGACATCCTCGAACCGTTCTTACAAGGGACATACCAAAACAAATTCCTCATCATGGCCATAGACTATTTCACCAAATGGATAGAGGATGAAGCCCTAGCAAAAATCACCTCGCATAACATCCTCCATTTTTACAAACGAAACATGCTCGCTCGGTTTGGGATACCACAAGCGCTCGTCATGGACAACGACACACAATTCATCGACCAAGGTTTCCAAAGCTTCATTGCCAAACTTGGCACCAAGCAGCATTTTACCTCGGTCGAGCACCCCCAGACCAACGGGCAAGCCGAAGCCGCGAACAGGGTCATCTTGCAAGGACTCAAATGCAGGATAGGTGAAGCAAAAAGAGGATGGATCTAAGAACTACATCGTGTTCTATGGGCTTACCGAACAACGCCCTATTCAATGATTGGCGAGACGCTATTCCGACTGACCTACGATACCGAGGCCGTCATCCCGGTAGAAATCATGGAGCCATCTAGGAGAATTGAAATGCCCCTTGACAAGGAGATGAATGACGGGGCCCTCAGAGATGAGCTCGACCTAGTCGAAGAAATTCGATCAGGAGCAGCTCTTCACGAGGCCACGTTGAAACAGCAGGTAGCCCTACGCAATAATAAGAAAGTCATAAAGCGTGAATTTTAGGTCGGCATCCTAGTCTTGCAAAGAAACCAGAAGGATTCCCATGAAGGGAAGTTGGCTGCAAACTGGGAGGGGCCTTACCGCGTCCAAGGAGCTACGGGCACCGAAGCATATTACCTCGAGCAATTGAACGGAGAACCACTATCTTGACCCTGGAATGATGCGAAGCTAAAACAATATTATAGCTAAGTCTCTCACCTGCTGATGACTTCTGCCGTCGAATATTCATATTCAGTCGATGAAGGGAAAAGCTCGACCACGTAGGCGCGTCGAGGTACAGACGCGACCTACCAACTAACAAAAAGTAAGATGTCATTCATTTTGACGAGCAACATCCTAGCCCGACAGGGACACCTCGATCAAGCTCTATTGTCGGAGTACCCTAACATGGCAGAACACCCATCTTGCAATGGGCAGTTCACGCCATAAGTGTAGGATCCCGACCGCGATCATACGTTGGTCCCACAGATCCCCACTTCGCGCCCTCGACACATTTCGACATGTGTCGAATTAATATTAAGGTCGAGCACATATCTCCACACGGAAAACACGAGCTTCATGGAAAATTCATAACGACCACAACATTGGTCGAGCATGTATTTCCACAGGATATACAAGTATTCATTAAATAACCAAGTCAAAAACAATGACAAACAGAAATAACGATAAGCATCAAATAAAGAGAAATAATTGTCAAAGGCGACAACTTGGGTCGAAGATGTCTGAATATTATAAATATTACGGGCACGCAGGCCCAAATACAAATGAAAAAATAAAAATGTCAATCGCTCCCTAGAGTGCTAACTTCGACGTCATGAGAGTTAGGAGGAGGGACCACCCGACCATCAACAACCTGGGACAGAACCCCAATTCCTTCAATGTTTAACCCTGGGTTCAGCATGGACAGTTGATTCATAGCATATTCAAAGTCGTTGGCCAAGGCGTCAACACAGTCTGACTCTAAGAGTTGAATCCGAGCAATGAAGTCAGCATGCATGCGTAAATCGGCTACCTCCTCAGGCTCACCCTCCACGGGCATCATAGAAGCCTTCAGATATGCAACCTCCCTCGTCATCCATTGGTTATCACTCTCCAACCGTTTATTATCAAGCTGGAGGCATTCTTTGTCTTCGAGGGCTTTCTCGGATCTCTCCTTCTCCCCTGCCAGCATGTCAGACTGCTCACAAAATATCTCCTCGCTTCGTTCAAGAGTGGTTTTCAACTTTCTGGTTTTTGTCACAAGAGTCGCCTTCTTTGACTCCAGTTCCTTGACCCGATCGGAGGAGTCTGACCCTTCGCCCTCCAGAATAACGACCATCTTTGCCATCTTCACCACCTCGACCATGCTGGCAGCGAGGTGCTTCCTTCGACCTTTCTTGTCGAGCCGCCTGATGATGTATGTAACGCCTGGTATTTAATTAATTATTTAATTAAATACTTTCGAATTAATTGTCAAAGTTGTGAATTATTGTTGAAATATCGATTTAAGTCGTCACGTTGTTATTTGAATTATTGAGTTGATTAAGTGGTGGAAAATAGTATTCTAATAATACTATTATTATTTCTTATGGGCTTAATGAATAGTTGATGGTAGTAAAAGTGGGGGTGTTGAGATTAGGCCCAATATAATTATTAAGAATAGTAGAAATTATATGTTAAGGGGAATATGAAGGAATTAGGTTTTTGTCAAGCAGTAAAGAAAATAAGGGTTTTAGAGAAGAGGAAAATAGGCAAAGGTTTGGAGCTATGGCAGCAGCGGGGTGCAATCAGAAATTATAGAGCGATCTCCAATCTAAGGTGAGGGTGGGGATATGACTCTATAATAGGGTACATGATAAATAGTATGTGGGTTTTGGGTTGTTAAAATTGTTTCTTTATATGTGTTGATTGTTGTGTATGTTTCTCAAACTGGTGAAAATTGGTTGCTGTTAATAAACATGTGTTAAAAACTACTCTATATTAATGATGGTATAGTTGCGATGTTGCTTAATTAAATGTCATGTTGGTCTGGGTTTGTGAACTGTGAATCGAAGGAAATCCAGAAAAGTAGCAGAAAAATTACATGCGTTTGGAAAGGGTGTCGACCGGCATACGACATGTGTTGTGAATGGAGGTGTCGACCGACACTATTGTTAATGGAAGGGCCCTGCCGATCGGCAGGCAAGATGGAACCGGTGACGACCGTCAGGCATATGTTTAGTGTAATAACAATGACTAGTATCATGGTGGATTAAAAAAATATACAGCAGCATTACTTATTCAATTAATTTAGCATAATTAGTGTTCAAGTAGCAGTAGGCAATTTTAACAAGAACATAATTATATTTATTAGTAGCAGTACTGTATGGAAAATAACCTTAGCAGATAATTAGTAGAAGGACCTCAACAGTAAAGATAAATAAAGTAGCAGAAACCTTCATATGTATATATATATATACTATTAGTATAGCAAACTTAGCAGCAACAGTAACCAGTTTATTGAGTAGCCCAAAATAAAGTACATAGTAGTATTTTTAGCAGAATTGCATTCTTTGATGAAACAGAACACTAATATCCAGCGGCAGGAAAATAGTAGGTCTCGCATTTGGCAGTATAGATTTTGCAGCAGTGTAGTACTAATTTGACAGAGGGCTAATAAGGATGTTAATATAAAGTATAATTAATAGAAATTTTATCTGATAATTAATTAACCGGTATAGTCGAGAATTATCTGAATAATTACGGGGTGCTGGTAACTTATTTTAGTTTATTCGGTGTGTTGTTTACCTTGCTGAAAAATATCACTTTGCATGTGGTATTGAATCGTTAGGCTTATGGCCAATATTGTTTTCTTGTTGATGTTGTTGTCAAATTACTAATTGTTGATATGATATTATTGTTGTGACGTACGGAGTTATAGGCTTATGCCAACGTTGTGTTAATTGTTATTGTTGAAATATCAAGTTGTAGGCCTAGGGCCAAAGTTGAATTATGTTGAGTTGATGTTGAATCGTTGATTGATGTGGTAGACTTATGGCCAATGTTGATTAATATTTAGATGTTATATTGTTGTGATTGTCTCTGTAAATTCTTGGTGATAATGTGAAGTTTCAGAGAATTTTAAACGATGATGAATTACCTCTATTTATTGGTAATAATAGTGATGTGGGATTATTCCTTGCGATGAATGATGATTGTTATAAGTATGTGGTAGTGCATCCATTGAGTCACATTCATTTGCATACTCTGTGATGGCCTGGATTGGCAAAATAGGGATGAAGGTCGATGCCTTGTTTGAATGCCTCTAATAATTGGCAATTGGCTATGGGGGCTGAAGCTCGGTTGGTATCACATGCATTTGCACAATTGTGTCTCATCGGGTCTTGCATAAGTAATAATGATGTGAATTGTGATGATTTAAGTTGTGATTAAAACAAGTGAGGTTTGTGAAAAGATGTATTTTGAAGGGCATGACAATGTTGATATTTGCAATGTGATGGTTTTATATTCCTGAATTCTAATATATTATCTATCATATGACTTATTATATAGTTCTATATCTCACCCCTTATGTTTGAATGTTGCCCTCTGTTGGTAATGTGCATGTAATCAATAAGGATAGTTGTTATGTCGTTAGTTCGAGTCGGTGTTGTTGCTCTGATACGTAGCACTCGGGGGGGATGAACGCTTGTTATTTATTTGTTGATTATCATTTCAGTTGCTGAATTTAAGTTGATTACATGAAATAATTTTTGTCTCGAGGTTGTTTTAGTTGAATGAAAGATGTTAAGTGAATCGAAGTTGAGTATGTAGGTTTCGCTGCCTATCAATAAAAAGTTGTTTGATTTTGAAGAATAAATCAGATTGTTATCGGTTCATCCAAGTTAAGTGTTATGTATCTGTTTGTATGCGATTAAATAAAGTTTGATTTTAAGTTGAAAATATAGCATCCTATTTATGTTGAACTCTGATTTTATTATTATCCGCATGTAATACCCCAAATTTGTCCTACCCTCTTACTTTTACCTGGCTTACGCATCTCACACTTTTCTCATGTATATAACTCCCATTAGGTCATCTAACACATCATTTATTCATTAGTCAATAAAATGTGGCATATGATCAAAGATATTGAAGAATTAGGGTTTCTCTGTACTTTTAAGCCCTCGTCTTCATTTAGGGAGAATCAACTTATTTCTTCAACAATCAATGGTTTACGATTTTTTCAACAATCAATGGTTTGAAGCTAGGGTTGTGTATTCATGGTCATTACGGACTTCTGTCTTCATCAAATTTCCATCCTGAGACAAGTGTATTAAGGTTTCATTTATGGCGCTTAATGACTGCATCAATATTCCAATTGAACCTCTTTCCTTTGATGTTTCTAAAGCATAGTTTCCATCTGAGGATTTCCTAGGGAAGAGAGTCATGTTGGACCTTCTTATGATTGATCAATATTAATGTCAAGAGGCTTGCTATTAACTGGATATAATTCATTTATTCATCAAGCCAACGTCTTCGGCATATTCTCTAATCAATTGAGGCTCGAATTGTAAGGGATGGTGGCATCGCATTCTATGATTCTATCTTTTACTAATTCAATCCAAGATTTTTGGGTTAGAAGGCAATAATTACAGTTTGTGCGAAGAGTGGATTCAATTTCCTTTTGATACAATAAAAATCAAGGAGTTGTGGGAATAAAGTGTAAGTCAACGCGAATTTAAGCATGAGTTAGGGATTACTTTAAAAAAGGGATGTGTTGAAAGAGACTCTATGAATTCAGGTTGTCAAAAATGGATCATAGTGGGAAGAATGTTTACATGGCTTTCATACAAGAGAAGAGATGGATTCATTTATGCATCACTTAATAAATTAAGTTTTGTGTATGGTTCCAAGATATGTTTGACTTGGAACGACAAATCGAAACATGAAATTTGCTGGTAAGAATAACCAGGTTATTCACTTATTCATTGCTTTCATTCATCAGAGTTCTATCCAACTTCAGATATTCATGTTTGTTCAAGGTCCTAATCGTGAAAATTTACAAGCCATGTTGATGTTATACAAAAAACAAGTTATAATTCACAAAGAAAATTACAAGAGGTGATAATATTCTCTAAGCTACATAAGTCTTTTCAATTTGCTACAAGAATATCTTCAGTCATCTCTGAAATTCTGGCTGCAGATACTCAATGTCACGTTCAATGTTATGACACCGTATCTGACTTACTATATGACAGTAAATACAAAAGCAATAAAGAACACAGTCAATTGTTTACCCAGTTCAGTGTGCAACAACACCTACTCTGGGGGCTACCAAGCCAGGGAGGAAATCCACTATAAGAGATGTTAATTCAGGAATAAACCAACCAGTTTATCTCCTTCACTTAAGACCTACCCAATGCAATTCCAATCTAAGTACAACTTAAACCTGAGTTCCTACTCACTCCCCCTCAATCACAGCAGTGATACATAAACCAATTTGACTTAAGAATTGATGAAGACACTCTTCAAAAACAAACACTTGATTAAGCTTCACAGCTTTTTAATCAAGCAACACAATCACTCGTGCTTCACAGCTTTGAGTAATGCACACAACTAACTTGACTCTGCTTCACAGCTTTAGTCAAGGAACATTCAAACACTCTTGCTTCAAAGCTTTGAGTGCTACACAGCCCTTACAATTCGAAACCTATTCCAAGTCACTTATCACAATGATAATTGCTTGGAGTACAATAATCAAATCTATACAGATTACAAATGATCTTCTGATCAATAAAAGGGATGCCTTGAAAAACAGCAGCTCTGTTGAATATATAGCAGCTGCAACTTCAGTTAGGGTTTCCACAAAAACCTAGGGTTGATTCCGTTTGACCTAAAGACCAAGTCACAGGGCTTTATTAACCAGGTTAGGGTTGAGCTAGGTTACCCCTCAGAAAACGCAGGATTCTGTTCAGGAAAGACTGAGTTGTTTTCCTGAAAAAACTCAGACTTATCCAACCTGCAAACCTGTTAGTTCAGAACAGGATGTCATAACATCTGTTATGACATCTGAGAAAACCTGTCTACTGATTTAGCAAAATGTGATCATTTTGCAAAATGCTCAGATACACACTTATAAACATCAGTACTTGAATTACAATATTTTTCTGCAAAGGTACCTAATGAGTCAGTACAAACTGAACTAGAATGTTATGACATCAGTCATGACATTCACACATACACTTGGGATTTACCAAAAATGCAAGCCAATACCTAAACACCTACAAACTCCCCCTTTGGCAGATTTTTGGCTAAAGACCCTAAGCAATCAGAGATGGATAGCAGCAGAACTAAGTGACAGCAGAAAAATAGAATGTTAAGTACTAATTAAGTAAGTACCAAAATATTCTCCCCCTCTTTAGCCACAAATGGGCCAAAGATACATGTTCATAAAATTATACAGTTATCCAAAAATAATAAGAGCAGCAGCAGAAAACAACTGAATACACTTCCAAACTCCACCAGATATCAGCACCAACCAAACAGCAACCAACCTTCAAGCACTGTCATCAGACTCAGAGGAGCTAGTTCTGAGATGACCTTCAGCTTCTACACCTTCTTCCCTTCTATTTTCTTCAGCTTCCTCCTTTTCTAGCCTGGCAATTAGAATTTCTAGGGTCCTTTTTCTAGCATCCAGCTCTTTGCAAGTTTCTTTTAAAACAGCTATGACATCTGATGTCTTGGACTGGGTCTTCACAGACGATGTCTCAGCTGATGTTATGACAATGTCTGGAGCATGAGATCCCTGAAACAGTTTGTAGTGCAGGCCAAGGGCAGGAGCTCTTTTGCAGACTGTATCTCTTGCCACAAGGATATCAGGGTATTGTGCAAGGATGATTCCACAAAGGAGGGAGGGAAAGGCAATTGGTCCTTTGACAGCATAACTGCCAGCATGCTTTAAAGTTTGTTCAAAGATGTACCTCCCATAGTCAAAAGCAGTCTTGGTTCCCACAGCATAGATAAATCTCCCCAATCCTGGCTGTGATGGTTAGACAAACTTCATTGTCAGTTGCCTCTAGATCAGGACAGTCCTTATTTGTTCTTCCAAGAAACTTGTTGATTTCTGATGGAGAGAACTTGACCCTTCTTCCTCTAACAAAAACACTTTCAAAGTCAGCTGACCTTCCATCAGCACAATCATTAGACAAGTTCACTACAAACTCCTTGACCAGATTTTCATAACATTTGTTAAACTTTATCATTGTCTTCATTAGTCCAGCATTCTTGATCAGGTCCATGATGTCTTTGCACTCCAAGGCATCATTGTTGAGTTCTCTCTCTAAGGCTATTCTCTTTAAGCAAACATACTTCCATCTGTTTGCATTGTCAGGATGATGAAAAGAGATGTTGTCTGTTGGCACTTCAGGAACTCTAGCAATTTTGCTGGAGGGGAGCTTCCTTCTGATGGGAGTTTCTTCAGTATCAATCTCAAATTCTGATTCCTCATCAGAATCAGAAGATTCAGGTTCTTTACTCTTCTTAGAGATTGGTTGTCTAGCAGTATGCACCTGGGCCTTCTTCCCTTTTGTCTGAATACTTTTCTCAGCCATGCCTTCAGCCTTGGATTTCTTAGCATTAGGTTTATCATTCTGACTACTCTTTCTTTTCATCAATCTCCTAGCTATGCTAGGGTTCACATTAGCAATCAGATCATTATCTGAGTAATCCTCATCCACATCAATGATAGGTGAATCAACAGCCTTTTCTGAAGGGTTCTGAATGTTGTCTTTTTGTGTCACAACATTCTCAGTGACATCTACATTTTCAGAAACTTCCACATTTGGACTTTCTGATTGATTTAAAGGGACAGAAATCCCCGGTACAGATTGGTTGCCACTCAGTATACTAGTAACCAGCCTAGCAATAGCTTGGTGAACTTGAACTGATCCTTCTCTATTAGGTACAGAAGACGAAGGATGAGAAGAATTACCAGAGGTTGTAGCTTGAGCTCTTCCTGCATGTCTGGTTCTGAGCTTTTTGACTTTGGCTGGGTCAGTTGCCATCTCTCTGAGAGGAGTGACCTCAAGAACTTCAGATTCTATGCATGTGGTGATTGCCCTAGAATCTTGGTCAGATGATGACGATGATGAGGATGACGAAGTCGCCATGGTTGAAGACGATGTCTGAGACATTTTGATTGACTTTGAGTAATGGTAGCAGTTTGAGAAAAATCTTTGATTGAGAGGAGGAAACAGGTTGCAAGGACGAGAGAGGTAGGGGGTAAAGGGGAGTCTCTTCAACTTCTTAAAGATTTTGAAGGAATTGTGAAAGTATATGATTAACCCACTAAAGATAGACTTAATAAAATTAATTCCTTCAACCTTTGTTTTAAGCAAAATTAATTGCTATAATTTCTTATGTTGGTGAATACCCAACCTGCCCCTCAAATTTTCAAGTTTATTTCCAACAAGAGCCTTGGTAGAAGAATCAGTCAGCTGAAGCTTAGAGAAACTATGTTCCAGTTTAAATGACTTCTTCTCTTCAAAGTCAATAGGGTTCAAGGAAATGTTGATTGTTTTCAGATTGTCACAACACAATGTCACAACATCTTGTGTAACATTGTACTCATGGAGCATCTGTTTTGACCAGATGTTATGAGAACAGAATTTATTAGACTTGTTATTTCCAACATCCTTGTCAAGATGACTTAAGGTTCTGACAACACATCCTTCTTCAAGTTTATTTGCCACATCACAGATATTATCAACCTGTAGTTTTGGAGTTCTTCTGACATCTTCCATAGAAATAGCTCTTTTCATTCTTCTTAGATGAAGGGGACCAAGCTTATGCTGCCACAGTTTCATCTCTTTTTCTTCTTTGATGATTGGACACATAGTGGAGATATCAGTGTTCTCAGGCTGCCATAAGTAGCAGTTATCTTTGGATCTGATTCCTCTCATTACAACTTCTAGTTTTTCATTAATTACTAGACATTCAGATCTTGAGAAGTTGACCTTGAATCCTAGATCACATAATTGACTGATACTAATGAGATTAGCAGTCAACCCTTTTACCAGCAGTACTTTATTCAGACTTGGAACTCCAGGACAGTCCAAAATACCAACTCCTTTGACTTCACCTTTAGCACCATCTCCAAAGGTCACAAAACTGGTGGTGTGAGGCATAACATTATTGAGGAGATTTTTGAATCCAGTCATGTGTCTGGAACATCCACTGTCAAAGTACCAGCCTTCCTTTGCAGACACTCTCAGGGAAGTATGGGCTATCAGGGCAGTAGCCTTTTTCTTCCAATGAGGAGTATGTGGTACCCTTTTTGGCTTAGGTTTAGCACCAGAGTTTTGATTAGGGTATCCATGCAATTTGAAGCAGAAGGGCTTTATGTGTCCATACCTCCCACAATGATGACATCTCCATCTTTGGTATTTTTTCTTCATGTATTTCTGATGTTGAGAGTTGTGTTGAGACATCTGCTTTGACAATTGTTTAACATGCCTGATCTTCTTGTCTGCACCAGGTTTCTTAGCTTCCACAAATCCTAGACCAGATTTGTTTCCCACATTTTGTCCCACTTGTAGGATCTCTTCCAATTTATCTGATCCATTGGTCAACATCTTGGCAGATTTTGTCATTTGGTTCAGTTGTGAATTCAGTAATTGAACTTCCCCTTCTAGGTGACTTATAGTTTCAAGATCTGCCCTTTTTTTCGCCTCCAGCTTTATAATGAGTTTTGATTGTTTCTCATTCTGCACACAGACTTCAGCACTTCTGATACACAATTTCTTGTAGGTATCAGCCAGTTCTTCAAATGTCACTTCTTCATCACTAGTGTCACTTTCAGAAGTACAAACACTAGTTAGAGCAGTAACTAGTTTGGCAGATTCTTCTTCAGAATTACTTTCTGAATCATAGTCAGACCAAGTAACAGTCATTCCTTTCTTTTGTTTCTTAAGAAAGGTAGGACATTCAACTCGAATATGTCCATATCCTTCACATCCATGGCATTGAATACCTCTGCCTTGGTTTCCCTTATCTTCTGACCTTGGTCTTCTGCTGGAACTGTCAATGTCAGAGGGAATGTTATGAACATTAGACCTTGACTTTGGATCCATTCTTTTGATGAGCTTGTTGAACTGTCTTCCAAGCATGGCAATAGCTTCTGATATATTTTCTTCTTCATCCTCCTTGTTTTCAACATCAGTGTTGGATACAAGTGTTATGCTTTTGTTCTTCTTGTCACCATTATCAGTGATCCCCATCTCAAAAGTCTGAAGAGACCCAATAAGTTCATCCACTTTCAACTTGCTGATGTCCTGGGCTTCCTCTATGGCAGTTACCTTCATTGCAAATCTTTTAGGCAAGGATCTGAGAATCTTCCTTACCAGTTTTTCTTCTGACATCTTTTCTCCCAGTGCTCCTGAGGTGTTGGCAATCTCCAAGATGTTCATGTGAAACTCATGAATGGTTTCATCTTCCATCATTTTTAGATTCTCAAACTTGGTGGTCAACATCTGAAGCCTTGACATTTTTACTTTGGAAGTGCCCTCATGAGTAGTTTTGAGAGTGTCCCAAACTTCCTTGGCCAGTTCATATTGATGTACTAGTCTGAAAATGTTTCTATCAATTCCATTGAACAAGGCATTTAAAGATTTTGAATTTCCCAAAGCTAACTCATCTTCTTCTTTACTCCAATCTTCCTCAGGCTTCAGACTGATTATCCCATCTTTCTCAGTTATGGTGGGATGAATCCATCCTTTGTCAGCAGCTCTCCAAGCCTTTTTGTCCAGAGATTTTAGGAAGGCAATCATACGAGGTTTCCAGTAGTCATAATTAGTTCCATCCAGAATGGGTGGTCTATTTCCAAAAACTCCTTCTTTGTCCATAGTGCCAGAAAGTGATATCCCTAGATCTCACCCAGTAATACAGGCAGGGTGCCTGCTCTGATACCAATTGAAATTCTGGCTGCAGATACTCAATGTCACGTTCAATGTTATGACACCGTATCTGACTTAATATATGACAGTAAATACAAAAGCAATAAAGAACACAGTCAATTGTTTACCCAGTTCAGTGTGCAACAACACCTACTCTGGGGGCTACCAAGCCAGGGAGGAAATCCACTATAAGAGATGTTAATTCAGGAATAAACCAACCAGTTTATCTCCTTCACTTAAGACCTACCCAATGCAATTCCAATCTAAGTACAACTTAAACCTGAGTTCCTACTCACTCCCCCTCAATCACAGCAGTGATACATAAACCAATTTGACTTAAGAATTGATGAAGACACTCTTCAAAAACAAACACTTGATTAAGCTTCACAGCTTTTTAATCAAGCAACACAATCACTCGTGCTTCACAGCTTTGAGTGATGCACACAGCTAACTTGACTCTGCTTCACAGCTTTAGTCAAGGAACATTCAAACACTCTTGCTTCAAAGCTTTGAGTGCTACACAGCCCTTACAATTCGAAACCTATTCCAAGTCACTTATCACAATGATAATTGCTTGGAGTACAATAATCAAATCTATACAGATTACAAATGATCTTCTGATCAATAAAAGGGATGCCTTGAAAAACAGCAGCTCTGTTGAATATATAGCAGCTGCAACTTCAGTTAGGGTTTCCACAAAAACCTAGGGTTGATTCCGTTTGACCTAAAGACCAGGTCACAGGGCTTTATTAACCAGGTTAGGGTTGAGCTAGGTTACCCCTCAGAAAACGCAGGATTCTGTTCAGGAAAGACTGAGTTGTTTTCCTGAAAAAACTCAGACTTATCCAACCTGCAAACCTGTTAGTTCAGAACAGGATGTCATAACATCTGTTATGACATCTGAGAAAACCTGTCTACTGATTTAGCAAAATGTGATCATTTTGCAAAATGCTCAGATACACACTTATAAACATCAGTACTTGAATTACAATATTTTTCTGCAAAGGTACCTAATGAGTCAGTACAAACTGAACTAGAATGTTATGACATCAGTCATGACATTCACACATACACTTGGGATTTACCAAAAATGCAAGCCAATACCTAAACACCTACAATCTCCATGCGACATTGGTTCTCAAATCCCATAAACGAAGACTTATTCATATCTTCATGTTGTTGCCTTCATTACCGAACCGCTGACCTTCAAGTTTCCTTCTCACCGCTTCTGTTTGCTTTCATCAAGGCCATGGCACTATGCTCCCACAACCTGCAAAACCAATCTAGGAAAACCACCATGTTCAAGGAAAAAGCCGGCAGAACTGTCAAAAGCATAATTTCTAAACAACTAATTACCAACCAAATAACCATATCATAGCAGAACCATTTTCTAACTGTGATAACTCCCTCTCTCCTTCCTTGAAAATAACAGATTCCAACAAAAAGAAACAAAACTGCAACTACTGTAACTGAATCCCAGCTTAGCAAAAACTAACCTGCAGTAGCTATTAACAAAATCCAAAACCAGAAAACTAATTGTCAACATTATCCTTCAATTAAAACCACTTCTAACTGCACTTACACTAGCTAAGTAACACTTTTTTTACTACTTCATTTAACTACCATCTGAGTTTTAATCTAACCGGAGTCAAAACACAAACCTGCATAAGAAAAACCAACACAGAGTGAATGTCATGCCTCCGGTTATGCTCAACCGAATACATAACCGATCATGCTAAGCTTGCATCATCAAGTACAACCTGCAGCCAATTACATCAACATGACTATGCATCCCAAAACTTCATGTTTCCCCGATATATAGCCTGCATCAAAATTAACAAAGGACACTATGAATCACGAGATCACATCATGCTAAAAAACATACATTGGCTCCCAAAAAACAGAAAATCAGAGCAGGGCAAGCTGAGCAATGTAACAGAAAACCATAAGGCCAAAATCAGAAAGAATCTTAGCCATCTAATCTTGTAACTAACTCAAGGATTCAATAGCTCAGATTCACTCTCATCTCTAACTAACTTTCAAATAGAACCAATCCTAACCACACAATTTCTCTAACTGAAAATCAAAAGCAAAGGCTTAGATTGGTTTCAAGTTATAACTAACTGCTAAGAGCTCTAACAGAATATAAAAACAGAATTCACACCTGAAATCGATTCACTCTCCATTTTTCTGGGAGAATCACAAAACTCTCTCGGAAATCTCTCTCCATCTTCTTTAATCTCCATCTTCCCCGTACTCTCTTTCTCTGCAACACACGCATCAAACTTCCCTCAACACCTTCATTCACCTCGGCGTCATGCCTTCATCATCTCTCTACATCAACGAGTCAGTAACATCTTCACCAATTTTGTTGCAACGTTCTTCAATACCAAGAACGAACTTGCCGTAACCATTTTCGTATTCATCAAATCTGCAACAAGAGGTGGCCATCCATCATCAACCTTCGGCGTCATTAATCCTCAATAGCAACTCTTCATCATTGAATCTAAAGTTGCAAGAATCAACAACATTGTAACGAAAATGCAGGAGAATGGAAAATGCAGGAGAACAGAAAATGCAAAGAATGAACGAGAAGAAAACAAAAACATCAAGAATCTGAAAAGAGCCATACCTGAGCGCTTCAGAGTTATTCTTTGGTTTTCCCGCATCATCACCGCCATTGAAGACGCGTCGGATGGATTCCGGCCAGTAAGATTTCAAGATCGCTTGATTAATTCTCTCTTTCGATGTGTGTTACTGGCCTCACATTCATTTCTTCTCCTGATACTGTCACTTTCTGAGTCAGATCGTAACTGGAAGCTTAGAGTTGATCCAATGGTGAATTGATATGGAGACGAAAGGTACGAGACTGAGAGAAAGATTTGCGACATTGTTGAACTGAAACAGAGCGAGATGGAGGTCTAAGTCGAATGGAGAGAAGTCGCAGCGACATTATGTTCTGATTGGGGACAGGGAGAAGTCGCAACTGAGGAAAGGAAGAGGAGATGAGATGAAAACGTGTTGTTCAGTGCCATGGTTGAGAAAGCAGCGAGAAGGGGGTGAGTCGCGTGGTGGTTTGGTTGCAAAGAGGAAGACGATTGAGATATTGGGAACTGAACAGTAAGAATTTGGAACCCTAATTCAATTGGAACGCACCGTATCCTCCCCTTTGATTCTTTCATTTTTTTTAATGATTCTTGTAATATTTTTATAAAAAAAATCATCATCAAATTTGTTAAAAAATGAAGGGACCTTGGTATGATTGGTGGACCCAGTCACATTCCCTTGAGGCCCATGGCTATTTTTTTGAAACTGTTTGTTATGGCTAATACCAAAAAATATGCATTGGACTTTTAGCTTGGGTGATAGCGCTAGCTTTTGCTTTTCTATACCATGTATCCAATTTCGCACCCCCTCTGTATAGAAGGTTATCAATTTATTTTTCATAATTTTGATGGCAAAATATGATATAAAATAGTAGCATATTTTTAGAATTCTTTAGGATTTTTCTTTAGAATTTTATTAGAATTTTCTATTATTTTATGTTTAACAATCATTTTCATTATCATTTTTAGCTAAGATTTTGTGATATTATATTGATGTAACTTTCGCAACGGGGAATGCTTGGAGATTAATTTTTTGATCGCCCGTGCAGAGCAAATCCTGTAGAGTTTTCTTATCGCTTGCGTGGTTTTGAAGAGGCAGCGGACCTTCTCCGTTCAGTATCATCACAATCTCATTTTATTCCTCATTTCCGCACTTTATTGCTTTCTAGATATCATGTGAAGTAGGAAATAAAGAGCGTGGGCTCAAAGTCGCTGTTTAAAGACCTGTAGCAGGCATTCCTCACTTCATTTTCTATATGTGTTTTTCTTGTGTTTGTTTCTTTGTTGATTGATCGATGAGTCACTCAATTTAGAAATTGAGATCACGACTTTGCTCTCAGTGCATGCTCCCTATAGGATTTTATCGCTTTCCTTTATTTCTTGTTGATCATTGAGTCACTCAATTTAGAAATTGAGATCACGACTTCGCTCTCATTGCATGTTCCCTATAGGATAGTTTTGTTAGACTTTCTTCGACATGCTAACCTAGGCAGGATCTCTTTATATGTGCTCTCTTGAGCTTATTAGCTTGCTTGCTTTATCCTTGTACATACCATGTTCCATTAGGATGCTCTTGCTCCGTTCGGACGCAAGTTAGACCTTAGGTTGTAAACCATGCATGCTAACAGTAGGTAGAAACTTCCCATTTATCCTTGACATAAGACTACCATTGTATGATAACATTAGGTTTATAAATAGGCTACTCTCCCTTAGACTCTTTTCTTCCCTTTTTGCGTCCTTGCATTCAAAACAAAAACTTCTTTTCTTAGCAAATCAAAAACATGTTAATCATACTTAAACCCTTTTCCAAGGTAATAAAACACAAAACCAATTCAAATCATTTTGTGCGCTCGAGCACCTTTTCTCTAAGACCCTTTTTAGGTAAGGACATGATTAATTTACTTCTGTGTCAACGCATAAGTCTCCAAAGGTCGAGCTGCGGCAGAAGGAGGAATTAACTTCGTCCATAAAAAACACAAACAAACAAAACATAAGAGCCGAACTACGGTAGCTCTGATTCCTCAAAAAGGATACGTAGGCATTGGGGTAGGGCCCAAGCGAGCACAATTTTATTTTCCCTACATTCTTTTCCCCTTTCTTTTGCATGCATTCTCCCTTCAGTAGTATAGTGAACAATAAGCATAGATTAAACACACCCGTAAGATAGACAACAAGAGTGGATACCGTAGAGTACTACGGGTGTGTGGGGTGCTAATACCTTCCCCTCGCGTGACAGACTCCCTAACCCGATCTCTCGGTCGCAAGACCGTGACTTCTCCCTTCTTAGGTTTTCTCGATGTTTACCTTTCCCTACATGTGGGATAAAAGACGTTCGATGGCGAATTCATTGTTTAATGATTTTCAGTCAGTTGTTTCACCGCAGGGTAGAATTGGGGTGTTACATTAGTGGTATCAGAGCAGGTCGGTCCATCCGGCCAAGTTGTCTAATGTTGTTTATTCCTTAGTGCGCGACCAGTGTGTGAAACACTGCCGGTGCTTGCTTGTTTTTCTAATCGCTTGTATGTAGGAGTTTGTTGAAGATAAGTGGGGGAGAAGCTTTGCTTCTCGGATATATTTTGGTTGTAAGATGTTAGTTCAGTATGTTGTTGGTGGCGATAATGCGGGTATTGTTGAAGTCTTGTTATTTCCCGGATCCGAAGATGACATGGATTTCAGATTTTGTTTGTTAATCAAGTGGAGCGTCTTGGGGAAGGAGGATCAGACCTTGTTGATGTTTACTTCTCGAAGGATGAGGAGTGATGTAACGATTGTTGATATACGAGTGGAGTGTAAATCCCCGATGTTTGTGAAGGTGATTGTTAAGTAACAAGGATAATTTTAGAAGATGGAAATTTAGAAAGTTGCAATGTTTTAACGCTAATGGTGGACGGTGAAGTTGTCAGTTTGAGTAGCCCTTGCATAAGATGTTGATGGTTGAACGGTGATAGAGTGACAGATTGTTGTAGACCTTGTCGTGGGATTATTGTGGGTGATTGTAAAAGTTGTTAAAGTTGTTGGAATGATTTGAATCACGAGTTAGAGTCGGAAATGCAAGGAGATGAGTACGATTTCAAGAAATAAGAATGGTAAGTGCTGGTACTGGTACAAAGAAATTTTGTTCTGATGTTATCGTAAGGCGTGTGATAGTATGTCGTTGTATGACGTTGGTGTTTACATTCTTGGATAACCTTGGGAATTCATATCTTGTATTCCGAGTATCAGATTGGTGTTCCGTTTGAACCTATGAGGAGATAGAAATATACTCTATCATATAAAAGTGTTTTCAAGTATGGTTGATGCATTCCCATATGGAGGAACTCTGGAGTCGTTTATGGAACTAGAGGCTTTTTGGGCATAAATGGTTATTATCGCAGTTGTTCAAGATGAGATTAAACGTTGTTGGCGAATAAGTTGAGAAGCAAGATGTTCGGTATTAAAAAGGATGTGGAGGTATGAGAAGCTCATAAAGATGCAGCTTATGATGATTAACAATGGTTAGAATGAAGATGTCCTTTTAAAGAAAAATGCTTTTAAGAAGAATTAGAGAGGTTTTACCCCCAAAACAGTGTGGAATGGCGTTGTTGAGATTTCAATTGAATATGAGACAACAAAGATGGTTGGAGTTGTTCAAAGATTATAATTTTGGTTTGAGTTATCATCCAGGTAAAGCTAAGGTTGTGGTGGATGCTTTAATCCAAAGGACTTTTCACCTGTCAGTAACGATGGTTAAAGGGTTAGGAGTAATTGAACATTTCAGAGATATGAGTTTAGTTTGCAAGGTGGCACCGAAGAGTGTTATGTTGGGGATGTTGAAGATTAATAATGATTTTCTAGACAATATCAAAGAAGCTCAGAAGTTAGATGTGGAATTGGTAGATTCGGTGGTTGGACTTTATCAGTCTCAGAATGATAATTTCAAGTTAGATTCGTAGGGTGTGTTATGACTCCATAATCGAACTTGTATTCCTGATGATGCAGGGATGAAGAAAGTAATTCTTGAGTTGGAGAATACTTAACTTTCGTGTGAGGTTAAGTGAGTGTGATGTGGACCGTGTGATATGTTAAGCGTTGGTGTCTCATCGATAAAATCAAATGAAAGGGGAATTGTGGGAGTATTTGTAAACCTCATTGGAAATTATTAGATTATGGTGCTTTAGGTGACTTGAGTACAAATTCGAAAGGAACATTATTATAGTTAGTAACGATAATTTATACTCCATTATGATTGTCGGCTATCTATTGACAAATTGAGGAATTGATCACCCTTAATCTCTTGTTGATATTAGACGAGATTGTGTTGGATGGTATAAACTTGTCTGGCTATCTTAATGGTGAGTGAAGTGGTTGATGTTATATCGTGAGGATAATTCCTCACTAGTTTGTGTGAAGTAATAAGAGGAATTTCCAAGAAAGAGTTGAGACATATTGAACAAGTCATAGTAGCGAGTTATATGCGAGCTAACGTCACAAAATGTGAAAGATTGAGAATATCAAGTGAACGAAGATTTTACAATGGATGTTAAAGAAAGTACGAAACTAGATTGAAACTTGTAAACCATATATTTGACATAAATTTTAACGAGGACGGCGACTTAAGGTGGATTATCAGAGTTGCGCATTTGAAGCGTGATGTGGCGCAATTGCTATGCGTGTACGACTCGTTAGAAGTGAAGGATTAAAACATCATAAGCCTATGGGAATGGTGTGTCTTAATCTAAATAATTGATTTGGTGGATTGTTGATATAGAGATGTTGTGCTAGGGCATTATGTTTGCTAGTGGATATTTGCGGATTTTATAAGGATATTAATGTGGTTCTTGGTTGATGGTGAGTTATGTGTATAATTGTTGAGTTATACAGTTAGGCTGATGTTGTAATAACTTGTTATCGTTATTGAGATGTTATTGTTGATTTCCGTAAGTAAGGAATGATACTCCATAACGTGACTGTGATACGGTGGGAGAACTAATTATGGTTTTGCGTTTGTTTTCGCAAATGTTTCGGTTAAGCAAGAGTCGCCACCGACTTTTTATTTTATCCTAAGGAAAGGTTAAAAAGCACAGCAAAAACCTTTTGAGATGTTTTCTTGGGTTCGGGGAGTAGATTATAGAAAGGGAAGGTATTAGCACCCTTTCTATCCATGGTTATCCATGGGCTCTTAGTTACTTGCTTAGATCACTTGCCTTTTGTTTTCAATTGTTTGAAATGGTGCTTGTGTGTGTGGGTTTGAAAATTGTTTTGAAAAGAGGCCAAATGTGGTGGCAACCTTTGTAATGATCCATGTTGGGATGTATACAAAGGTGTAGGTCTTTTGAAAAGTTTTTTTCATTTGTTTTTGAAAGTTTGTTTTTGAAAGTGTTGTGAGGTGTGGTTTTAGAAAATAGGCAAGTGTTTTGTTTTTGCAAGTTTGATTCAAGTAACTAAGAGGTTATCTACTCCTAAATTTCTCAAAGTTTATTGCTATGTTTTAACCCTTTTAACAAGTTTGTTCCACCATTGTATTTGGTGGACAATCTCATGTTAGGATGTGAAAGGGACGGGCGCGGGTCATCGTTTAGACCATAATTGCAATGGTGTCAAGTATCTTTGGGCAATTTTCTTCAAGAGACTTGATCATTTGTTTAAGCAACATTTTGAAAGCGTCATCGAGGGACTATGATCATTTGATTTGTGTTTGTTTTGCCCAAAGAGACCTAACATGCAATATGGCCCAATTTTGAAAGGCAACAAGTGGAATACCCTAGGGGGTGCAAGTGTGATTTGTGTGTCCATTTTCATGCTTTGTTTATCTTGAAATTAGGTCAAAACTATTTTCATTGTTTTTTCGCATACAAACCCTAATTCTAACATGGTATAATTAGAAAGCAATAAAGTGCGAAAATAAATTTACTAAGCTATTACAAAACCATATATGAGAAGGGGGTACAAATGTTCAAATGGGGATTTTGACAAGGAATTTAAACCTAAACTATTACATCAATATTGAATTATTTACAAGATAATTTAATTGCATAGATTAAATAAAATAAACATGCAAGATGCAAAAATATTTTTTTGTAGGTATGAAAAAAGTATTTTTTTATATGGCAAAATAAACAAAAAGGAAAGTATTATTTTTTGGAGTTTTTCATGTTTAGGGTTAAACCCTAATTCTATTAAATAAAATGCATTATTTATTTATTATGTACAAATATTTATTTATTATATACAAAAATAAAATAAAATGAAATATATTTGTCAAAAGGTATTTTTATATTAAATATTTAATAAAAATAAAAAGTGTATGTATTTTTTCATTTTAATCCTAAATATATTAATATATATATATATATATATATATATATATATATATATATATATATATATATATATATATATATATATATATATATATATATATATATATATATATATATATATATATATATATATATATATATATATATATATATATATATATATATATATATATATATATATATATATATATATATATATATATATATATATATATATATATATATATATATATATATATATATATATATATATATATATATATATATATATATATATATATATATATATATATATATATATATATATATATATATATATATATATATATATATATATATATATATATATATATATATATATATATATATATATATATATATATATATATATATATATATATATATATATATATGTATATATATATATATATATATATATATATATATATATATATATATATATATATATATATATATATATGTATTATATATACAAATTAATAATATTTAATATTTAATAAAAAAAAGTATTTGTTCTATAAAATATTTTCAGAGAGTAAAACAAAATAAAAATGTATTTGCACTATTTTAATATTTTAAATAAAAGTATATGTATTTATTTATTTATGTACAAACTAAAAGAAAACCAAATAAATGCCTAATAAATTCAAAAATGGTGAGAAAAAATATTTTTTATATTTTTAATATCATGAGAAAAAATAAATAAGTCAATCCAAAAAAGAAAAAGTCAAAAAGTCAAAGAAATAAGAAAAATGGGCTCAGGGGGTGCAGAAGTAAAAATATGGTGCAAAAAGAAATGTCAAACAGGCCCAGCCCAGAACCAAGTCATCTTCAACCTCAGAACACCTTTGTTCAAGCCAAACACGCGTTTTCTATCTCCCAATTCCTGGACTTTTAAGCAAAACTTTCAACATGAAAAGTGTAGAGCATGAGAAGACGAATCCAGGAATATAAAAAACTTGACTTAACTCTCTAAGATGAGGGAGAATTTCTTCTCCCCCAATTCCTGACCTAGTTTTTATGCCATGTTCAGACTCAAAATTCTTGCAGCACACATAATATAAATGAAATCTAATCATATGGGCATGTTCAGGGCTATGATTGTGACATGTTTTCTTCATAAACCTAAAGCTAACAATGCCTAATAAGAGAGATACGAGTTCATGAACTTACCTGTTCAGTTGAAGTTGTATCTGACAATGGAGAAGCTTTCAGTGCAAGGTGATGATTGGTATAGCTTCC
Source organism: Vicia faba (assembly GCA_948472305.1). NCBI lineage: Eukaryota > Viridiplantae > Streptophyta > Magnoliopsida > Fabales > Fabaceae > Vicia > Vicia faba. The sequence continues at coordinate 932,518,210 of OX451738.1, read as the reverse complement.
TTGAGGTCCAGGGATGTTATTCCAAGCTTTACTTTGTCTTGAAACTTCTTGAATCGTGCTAGAGAACTTCAACTGCAAAACAAGAAAATGAAAATGGTGGAACTGGTTAGAGGAATTACAGGTCGTGTTTTAGGTTTTGGTTAGCTTGCATTGATGGTAGGGAAGGTGTGTGAAGAGCTTTTAGCAAGAAAGCATGACAAGGATGAGAGTTGGAACTCAATCTGCAGAGGTCACTCTGTTTAGGAAGTTTTATGGTGGTTCTGAGTTTGTGAAGGTATTGGAGGTGAAAGGCTCGTGCTTTTGCTTAGGATCAATGTTTGGAATGTGTTTGATATCTTTCTCTAAGGCTTGGTTGACTGATATGGATGTTGGTATATCATATGCAATGTTACTTGAATTTTAAGCAAGCAATGGCCACTTGATGTCTCTAGCCTGTACAGGCCCTCACACTATGCTGCATACATTGGCCTTGATCAGTGTCATTTACTCCTAAACTTGTGCCAAGAAGATTTGGACTGTACCACTTGGATTTGCAAAATGGACATAAAGTTCTACTTTTTCAAAATGGAAATAATGCTTTTTCTAATTAAGGGTTAATTCTCCATGTAATGTCCAAATGCATAGAACAACATCTTGGCACAATGTTTTTGCATTGAATTATTGAGTGAGAATGGGATTAGAGGCCTGCAATGTAGCTTAGGCATGCTGAATTCAAAATGGCACCAATGTATGAACATGTCTTGGCCAAGAACAAAAGTGACTTTTTCCCATTTTGCAAAATTCGATTCTCCCTAACCATGAGGTTGTTTGAGAAGTTATTGGACATTTTGGAAAGCTTGGAATGTGTACTATAATCCATATTTGAAATGCAAATTTAAATTCCAAGTGGAAGTGTATGAAAAATGGTCTTGAAGTTAGGTAAAAACTTGTCCAAAATAGGTCAAATTTTCACTAAGTTAGGAATGGTTTGGCACCCTTGTTCCAAAAATTATAACTTGAGATACAAGCCTCATTTGGGAAAACTTTGTGAATCAAAGTTGTATATTATGCAACAAGCTACAACTTTCATGTTTTGACTTTTGTTTGAATCCAAATGAATCTTGGTGAGAAAGTGGGGCAAAGTTGGGAAAAATTTAGGGTTTTCCATAACTTAGAAAAATTCTAAGTTATAAAAAAAATTTCCATTTCAAACCCTAATTTGCATTTCTTGTTTTCTTGGTGAACAAGTTTCATGATTTGGCATGTTTTGATGAAAAATGGATCTTGACTTTTGATTTTGACCAAAAAGTCAAAGTTTGACTTTTCAGTATACAGTCAAAATTGATCAATTGACTGGGAAATTCAACTATCAATCTTGTGTATTTGGGATCCTTTGAACTTGTTGAGAATGTCAAGATAATTCCATGGGGTCCTTGAGTCCATATGTGAGCTTGGTTTGCCATTGGCTAGGTCAAACAGTCAAAAATTGCCTTTGTGCAGTCAAAGCCCTAAAAATGACCATTTTGCCCTTTTGATGATCTGATCAAATTTCTTATGGAATTGTTCTCCAAACTTGATCAAATGGTCCATGTGAGTTCATAATGTTGATGTGGGTCAATTTTCATGAGGTTTGACTGTCAATTGGCCACAGTTGACTTTTTCCCCAATACAGTTGATTTCTAGGTCAGCTGTCCAATTGACTGGGCAAAATTTGGAATCAAGACTTGAAACTTGGTATGGATAAACTTGGGAGTCCAACATGAAGCATGAAAGTCATCTTAGGCATTTTAGGTCAAAATATCCTTGTGCAATCACAAACCCTAATTTGGGTCAACAGTGCAAGGAGAAGTCTTGAGCAGAGGAAACCCTAACTGGATCTTGATCTCCAAGGGCTTTGTGATGAGAAAATGTTGAGGAAATGGGAGGGCAAATTTTGGGGTACAACAGTTGCCCCTGTTCAATCTTCTTGAACCTGAAGAGTTAGATTGGCAAGTTTTGCCTTTCGTGACTCGAGGGTAAAAGGAGATTGGACACTAGAGTGCCCGAAAATTTGCACTCGCATGTTGGAGTATCAGCAATGTGATGTCGGGAATGGGCTTATAGATGCCATTTGGAAGCGTTGATCGTATAAGAGATTCCTTAGCGAGAACTTGTGTATTTGAGAAAGACAGGTGTTTTCCCGGCTTGTTACAGGTGTTTGATCTTCAATCTCCTTATGCAGATATGCCCTGGCTAGATACAGGTATCGAATCTACAATCGGTTGCTCACAGATGTGCCCTGGCTGGATACAGGAATCGAATCTGGAAATGTTATAGTTGATAGATGTGCCCTGGCTGGATACAGGAATCGAATCTTCGAACTCTTCAGACGTGCCCTGGCTAGATACAGGAATCGAGTCTGGAAATGGTCGTTAACAGATATGCCCTGGCTGGATACAGGAATCGAATCTGGAAATGTTGTAGTTGATAGATGTGCCCTGGCTGGATACAGGAATCGAATCTTCGAACTCTTCAAACGTGCCCTGGCTAGATACAGGAATCGAGTCTGGAAACTGATCACTCTCAGATGTGCCCTGGCTAGATACAGGTATCGAATCTGGAATTGTGACAGTTGAAGGTAGTTGTCTTTGGGATTGTCTTTTTCCCTGAAAAGGCAAAAACATAAGTTGTATGCAATGTCATGATGTATGATATGCATGATGTCATGATATTCAACATGAGATAGTGTTGTATGCACTTTATCATGTATGTAAGCAAGATGTATGAAAATGTGAAATGTTTATGAATGTAATTTCGTCTTAGGAAAATAAATCCTTGACGATCGGCCGGGGAGTTGCTCTGTGGCCGAGATACTTTGCTGAAGTTTTAATGAGAGGTCTGCTGAGGACCTCAATGATGGACTCCGCTGGGGATAATGATGATAAACTCGGCTGGGGAACACCAAAGATAAACTCCGCTGAGGAAAAGGAAGAACTTTGCCGAGGGCGATCTTTTGTGGCAGATAGCTAAGGATAACCCAGTTATAAGCCCTTGTGAGGAATAACTCTGAATAAAGCTCGGGAGAGACGTCCGTACTCTGCAGGGAACAAGCTTCCAGAATCTACTGGGGATAAGCTTTAAGACCTGCCGGGGAATGTTGTGCCTTTTCAGGATTGATGGGGAATCAACTCCGCTTGGGGAAAGTATTGTTGAATCTTGTCTTACTCTGCGGGGCGTTGAGATGATTTAGTCACATTCTTCAGTCGAATCTACCTTGGTACCTTGGCGGACAAAGCAACCAGACTGCATCAGACAACTTCACATTGCCCCTGTCTCTGATGTCACCTGTAATTAGTCTTTTGTTTCATATGCAAATATTTATGAATCAGCAATTTAATGTCAAATGCATATATCAAAAATGAACATTGGACGTTCTTCGCAAGACAAAACAGAAAAAGGAAAAACAATGGCAATTTGTATGGACAAGTGAATTCGTATTGATTTGAATTTTGCCTGTGAATAGGCATTTTTGTACAAGAGGCTGACATCCTAGTAAGAGAATGTCGCCGAATAACATAGAATTTACAATTTTGAAAAGGAAACAAAACAGCTATGTGAACAATCCCATTGGGTTCCAACTCTGCTATTGCCTTTATGTCTTCAAGCGTCTCATCACTTTGCTGCCTAGTTGAAGATGAAGCTGATTGGTCGATGCCGAAGTCTGAGCCAGATAGTTGATGCTGAATTCCGGATGCGAAGTGATCCAATGAGACATAGTGTTACGCTTTATCCCTAACTTTTGCCTGGACCGCCCTTTCGGGTTTTCAGTCCACCGGGATACCCATTTTTTCCCAAGCCGCCTTTTCAGGTTTTCGACTTACCGGGTGTACAGATTTTTTTTTATTTCATCCCTTATTTTTGCCCAAACCCTTTTGGTTCGCCGGGGAGCCCTTATTTTTGCCTAGGTATGTCAACCTAGCGGGTCTTTTATTCATGCGTAGTATCTTTTCACTATGTCTGCATTGGCGGGGTGAGGAAGGTCGTCACCATCCATGGTGGTTAGGATCATGGCTCCTCCTGAGAACACATGTTTAACCACAAATGGCCCTTCGTATGTAGGGGTCCATTTGCCCCGGGGATCACTTTGAGGAAGGATGATGCGTTTGATTACCAGGTCCCCAACTTGATACTCTTGTGGTCTGACTTTCTTGTTAAATGCCCTGATCATCCGTTTTTGATACGTCTGACCATGACAGATAGCGGTGAGTCTCTTTTCGTCAATCAGGTTTAATTGATCAAGTCGAGTCTGGATCCAGTCATCTTCATTCAAGTCTGCATCTTTCATTATCCGGAGAGAGGGTATCTGGACTTCAATTGGCAAGACTGCCTCCATACCATAGACCAAGGAGAAAGGAGTTGCCCCGGTTGACGTCCTTGCTGAGGTACGATACCCATGAAGAGCGAACGGTAACATCTCGTGCCAATCTTTATAGGTCACTGTCATCTTCTGCACAATTTTCTTGATATTCTTATTAGCTGCCTCCACAACCCCATTCATCTTTGGCCGGTAGGGAGAAGAATTGTGGTGCTGTATTTTGAATTGTTCGCAGAGTTTAGTGATCATCTTGTTATTGAGATTGGTACCATTGTCCGTAATGATTCTTTTCGGGATGCCATACCGACAGATCAGATTATGCCGGATGAAACGTGCCACGACGCTCTTGGTTACTGTGGCGTAGGAAGCTGCCTCAACCCACTTCATGAAGTAATCGATCGCCACCAAGATGAAGCGATGCCCAATGGATGTCGTCGGTCGGATCTCACCGATCATATCAATCCCCCACATTGCAAAAGGCCAAGGTGCCGTCAGGACGTTCAGAGGAACCGGAGGAATATGCACCTTGTCAGCATAGATCTGGCATTTGTGACAAGTTCGAGAGTGTTGATAACAATCGGCTTCCATTGTGGACCAGAAATATCCTGCCCGAAGGATTTTCTTTGCCATGGTGTGTCCACTGGAATGTGTTCCGAATGTACCTTCATGCAGTTCTATCATGATCTTCTCTGCTTCAGCCTTATCCACACAACGTAGTAGAGTTGAATCATGATTCCGTTTGTAGAGAATGCCGTTGCTGAGGAAGAATTTCACCGCAAACCTTCTCATGAACTTCTTGTCATTGACAGATGCACCTTCAGGGTATTCCTGAGCTTCCAAGTACCTCTTCACCTCATGATACCAGGGTTTTTCAGTCACCTTTTCGGCCTCAAGATCGCAGCAGTATGCCGGTTCGTCCAACTTCCAGATAATGATCTGGGGAGCCTCATTGTCCCATTTAACTTTGAACATTGAAGACATCGTAGCTAGTGCGTCCGCTAGCTGATTCTCCTCTCTTGGGAAGTGCTCAAAAGTTATCTCTTCAAAGTGGGGAAGCAAGGTCAACACATACTCCTTGTAAGGAATAAGATTTGGGTGTTTTGTATCCCACTCGCCTTTGATCTGATTGATCACGAGAGCGGAATCTCCGAAGACACTCAGAAATTTGATCCTTAAGTCGATTACAGCTTGCAGACCCATGATACATGCCTCATATTCTGCCATGTTGTTGGTGCAGTTGAAACATAATCGGGCGGTGAGTGGAGTATGAGTTCCTTTGGGAGATATGATTACAGCGCTGACGCTGTTACCCAAAGCATTGGAGGCTCCGTCAAAATGCATAGACCATCGGGATCCTTCCTCAGGTCCTTCATCCGGTCCAGGTACTTCACAGTCAGTTACCACCATGATATCTTCGTCCGGAAAATCAAAGTTCAATGATTAGTAATCGTCCACAGGTTGGTGTGCCAAATGATCTGCCAGTACACTTCCTTTGATTGCTTTCTGAGTTGTATACTAGATATCATATTCTGTCAAGATCATTTGCCATCTCGCTATTCTTCCAGACAGAGCAGGCTTTTCGAATATGTACTTGATGGGATCCATCTTTGAAATCAAAAGAGTAGTGTGAGTCAGAATATACTGTCTCAGCCGGAGAGCAGCCCATACCAGAGCGCAGCAAGTTTTCTCAAGCAGTGAGTAACGAGACTCACAGTCGGTAAACTTTTTGCTCAGGTAATAAATAGCGTGCTCTTTTCGGCCGGACTCGTCATGCTGTCCCAGCACACACCCCATTGAATTGTCAAGTACTGTCAAGTATAATATCAGAGGTCTTCCTTCCACTGGTGGCATAAGAATGGGTGGCTCTTGGAGATATTCCTTTATCTTTTCAAAGGCAGCCTGACATTCATCGTTCCAGCGTACTACTTGATCTTTCTTCAGTAATTTGAAGATTGGCTCACAAGTAGCAGTTAGATGTGAGATGAATCGGGCAATGTAATTCAGTCGTCCCAGGAAGCCTCTGACTTCTTTCTCTGTCTTTGGAGTTGGCATCTCTTGTATGGCTTTTACCTTGGCAGGGTCCACCTGAATACCTTTATCACTTACAATGAAACCTGGCAATTTTCTGGACCTCACCCCGAAGGTGCATTTGTTGGGATTCAACCTCAGCTTGTATAACTTCAGTCGGTCAAACAGCTTCCTCAGATGATCAAGGTGTTCTTCCTCAGTTTGGGACCTTGCAATCATGTCATCAACATATACCTCAATCTCATGATGGATCATATCATGAAATAAAGCAACCATGGCACGTTGATAGGTTGCCCCAGCATTTTTCAACCCGAATGGCATGACCTTGTAACAGAAGGTGCCCCACTGAGTCACAAAGGTAGTCTTTTCCATATCTTCCGGAGCCATCTTGATCTGATTATACCCTGAAAAACCATCCATGAAGGAGAACACCTTGTGTTGAGCAGTATTGTCGACAAGAACGTCGATGTGAGGTAAGGGGAAGTCATCCTTGGGGCTTGCCCTGTTTAGATCCTTGTAGTCGACACACATCCTGACTTTACCGTCCTTCTTTGGCACTGGCACCACATTGGCAACCCACTGAGGGTAAGAAGTTACTGCTAGAAACCCGGCATCGAATTGCTTCATAACCTCAGCCTTGATCTTTTCGGACATCTCTGGGCGCATATGGCGGACCTTTTGCTTTACCGGAGGGCAGTCTTCCTTGGTTGGCAGGTGATGAACTACAATGTCGGCATCCAAACCAGGCATATCTTCATAGGACCAAGCAAATATCTCCATGTAATCATGTAGCATCTGGATCAATCGTTGCTTCACGCTGAGCTCTAGACTGGCACCAATCTTGACCTCTTTCCTATCTGTCTCAGTACCCAGGTTAACTGTTTCCACCGGCTCTTCATGTGGTTGAATAGCCCTCTCTTCCTGGAGTAGCAGTCTTGCGAGTTCACCAGGCACTTCGCAATCATCTTCACCTTCGTCTTCGGCCAAGTTGATCGGATTCTCGAAGTCATAACTGGTGGTAGCAGAGCTGTTACCAGTGAGATCCAGAGTGGATTGAAACCTGTATAAGTGAGTGTGTGTAAATATAGTTGTTTTGCAATATATAACACAGAAAGAAAAAAGAGCACAAGATTCTAAATGCAACAAACGTCCAATGTTTTGATTGATGATATATGGAAATATCATACAAAAAGCCCTCACAAATGGAGCTACGATGCCCCGGGTAGGACACCGAGCCAATAAAGTTTTAACATATTGTTTGTTACAAATTGAAAATCAAAAGAGTTAATTACTGCGTGACAAATGTGATAGGTGTAAAATCCTTTGCCGTCCAGTTGCTTGGTCCGTTGCTGGTGGTTGGATAGATCCAACTGTCAAACGCTGCTTCCTCTACGTCCTCCTCGATAGCATTCACCCTTGGGTTGGAGATAAACACTGGAGCCTTTCTGATCTTTTCCTTGCGCACAGTCCTCTGAGCCTCTGCAGTAAAGCCCAGCCCAAACTTGTCATTCTTTTGAGTGAAGTCAGGAAGCTGACCCCAATTTGCACAATTGCCTTTCTCGATTACAGCCCGGGCATCTTTCAAGGACGCCATCTTCAACGGAAAGTCTTCTTCAGCCGATGCCAAAATTGGAGGTACCTCCTCAAAATGCTGAAAGGGGGTTTCAATAAACTCCCCATCCATCTCGATATACCGGAATGAATTCAAGTGACTAACCATGTATTCCTCCTCACCCTGCACAGTAACAATCTTCCCTTTGACAGGGTATTTGAGCTTTTGGTGTAGAGTGGAGGTTACTGCCCCAGCCTTGTGAATCCAGGGTCGACCCAACAAGCAGGAGTAAGATGGACGAATATCCATTACATAGAATGTTGAGTCGAAGACTTGGGAACCCACACGAATAGGGATGTCTACTTCACCGTGCACCATCCTTTTAGAACCGTCGAAGGCTCTAACAATGATGTTACTAGGTTTCAGCTCCAGACCCTCACAATCCAAGCGGTCCAATGCCTTCTTGGGCAGAACATTCAGGGAAGAGCCGGTATCTACTAACACGTGTGCGAGAGTAGTGCCCCTGCATTCTATAGAGACATGCAGGGCATCATTGTGATTTTTCCCTTTGGCGGTAAGGTCAGCATCTGAGAACCCCAAGCCATTGTCAGCCGTCAAATTAGCCACACAGTCGGTGAATTGATCTGCGGAGGTCTCTTGCGGCACATGGGCCGTTTTCAGAAATGAAATTAGGGCTTTTGCATGGGCCTTTGAGCATAGCAGTAATGATAGCATAAAGATTTTGGAGGGGGTATGCCCCAACTGTTCAACAACATTGAAGTCACTCTTTTTGATGATTTTAAGGATTTCCTCCATTTCTTGTTGGGAGGCTTCCACAGTAGTCTTTTTTGGCGCCTCCGTCCTGGCAGGCAAATCGGTAGCAACTTCTTTGCCCCGGGTATCAGAGGACTCGGCGGCAGTAGTAGACACAGGAACTTGATTCGGCACATGCACACTTGCGGGTGTGATGGTGAGAGGTTTTCGGATAACTGGCGGTGCAATGTCAGGCGAGAAGAGCCTGCCACTGCGGGTAATCTTGGCGGGACCAGTGATGTTATTGATACTGGTATTGGTGTTGAACTCCTGCTTCACCCCAAGCACATACACGTCGGCCCCATAATGCCATGGGACCGCTTTATCAGACTCATAGGGGAGTGGCCCCGGAACAGTAATAGTAATGGGTGCAACAGACATAATTTAGACTGGTTTCTTCATGGGAGCTTTGGCAGGATTGTAAATTGTGACAACAGATATTTCTTCAACGGAGACAAATGGAACAGCAGTTTTCTTGAACATAATTTCCTTGCTATCCATCAGGCTTTGGATGCCTGATTTCAGCAGTGGACAACCGGTAGGGATAATAGCACACAGGAGGCAACCCTTGCTACAACCCGGAAATAAACCGGCTAGTAGTAAGTTCCTCTTAACAGTCGAAAGAGGGGTAGCAACATCATTCACTGAAACAGCATACAAATCTTCCTCGATGGCATTTACTCTATGCTGGGGCATAGGAGCAGTTACAACATTTGGTCTCTCAGGCGCTTCAAACTGGATTTCCTTCGCGTCGATAAGGTCTTGCACCTTATTTCTCAAGGCCCAGCAATCATCAGTAGTGTGCCCGGGGCTATCAGAATGATAAGCACAACGGGCATTCGGGTTATACTTAGGAGATGCAGTATTGACGACCTTAGGAGCTTCTTTGATGGTCACCAAATTGGTTGATAATAGTTGGGGTAAAATTTGAGATAAGGTCATACTCAGCCGAGTATACTGCCTCTTGGGCCTTTCACCTCTTTGTTGATTGTACTGCTGAGGAGCAGCAACAGGTTTTGAAATGACCAAAGCATTGACGGCTTGGCGACTTTCTGGCTTGACTTGTCTTCTAGGACCATAGACGGCACTTGCTTCTTTCTTGAAAGGTCTCTTCTCAGTACTTGGGGAGGCAGCTTTTTGTATCTTTCCTGACCTGATGCCAGCTTCAATTATTTCTCCCGTCAGAATCAAATCTGTAAACCCAGCGGAGGAGTTACCAACCAAATGATTGAAAAATGGACCAGACAAAGTCCCTAGAAACATATCAACCAGCTCACGATCAGTTAATGGAGGCTGCACCCTGCCAGCCAAATCCCTCCATTTTTGTGCATATTCTTTGAACCCTTCGCCCGTTCCTAGAGACATACCCTGAAGTTGGTTACGCGTAGGAGTGAGATCAGAATTGTATTGATATTGTTTGTAGAATGCGGTTGCCAAATCTTCCCAGTGTCGGATACTAGTTCCATCAAGTTGATAGAACCATTCAAGCTGCGACCCCGAAAGGCTATCTTAGAAGAAGTGAATCCAAAGGTTCTTATCTGCTGTGTAAGGTTGGATCTTCCTTACGTACGACCTTAGATGCAGCTTTGGACAGGAGGCCCCATCATATTTGGCGAAGGCGGGCGCCTTAAACTTGTGTGGAATTACTACCCCAGAAGATAACCCCAAATCTCTGAAATCCAGCCCTGGCACATTCTGAATCTCCATGGCGCTCAAGCGGTCCTCCAATTGCTTGTATCTGTCAGCAGCAGGTGGGTATTGTTCGTCATTGTAGTCCGTCTCGTTGTCGGAGACTGCGGGACTAGGAGCTCCTCCCCCTTGGGGACTATTTTTCTCAGCAGAAGAAGTAGTTGGATCAGCTTCATTATGGAGTGTGTTCCCAAATCTGCGTCCAGTGTTGAATAACGCAGTCCTCTTTTTCTTCTTCTTCTTCAGGAGTAGAGTCTTCAACTCTTGCTGACCTTGGGCCAGGCTTAGGACCATCTCTTGAAACTGGGCACTTTGGGCCTGAAGGGCCTTGATTGCTTGCTCACTGGATGAGTCTGGATTCATGATGACTGTTCAAAATAAACAGCGAAGGAGATTAAGCAACCTGTGAAATAGGGTACCTGCTATGCATATGGTGCAATGAAATGCGTATGTTTTATGTTTTCAAAGACAAACAAGATTCAACTTTATAGACAAAAGAGAAACGCACTTCATTAGATTCAAATTTCAAATTGTTCAACAACTTGCCCTTAGGCATTACAGGAATGAAAAATACTGGAAAGGAAATGAAAGCTATAAAATGAAATATCCAAAGCCCATCAGTGCTCCCATGGCCTCCTCTTCTCAGTGTTGATGTAGTTGTTCAGGACCCACTCTTCCTCCAATTGCTTAGTCAGCCTCTGGATCTTCCATTCCTGCTCGTTGAACTTTTCCCGATAGAAATCCCATTCTTCCTTTAGCTGCACCCAAGATCTCTTCATTGTGTCAAAATCAGTGGGTATCTGAGGAGGGAGGACAGTCGGAGGAACCCCATCTTCATCAGGAGATTCAAGAATGATAGGTCTGACAGCTTCATACGGCATACCTAACTTCTGAGCACGGATGTGGACCCATCTGCGATAGGGTTCCATTGGTAGAGAAGTCTTTGGTCCCAACTCATGTGGGTCAGCTTTGTGAATTCTGTCCCAAGCTCGAATGAATCCATGGCGTAGTTTGTCACTGTCTGCCTGAAACTCAAAATGGAAATGAGGAACCAACATTTCATGAGGCCCAACTCCTCTGGCTCTTCCAAACTGGCGGAGAGCTAAGCATGGATTATAAGAGATTCCTCCTTGGATACCAATCAACGGAACATTAGGGTATTCTCCGCAACGATCAATAACAGCTACCTCATCCAAACCTCTGAGAGTCCAAGTGATGTCATTATCAGTGAGAGACATTAACCTCCGAGCCCAACCTTTTCCTTCTTCATTCTTCAGCACGAACTTAGGAAGGTGCGAAATAAACCACCTCACTAGCAAAGGAGCACAACACCATGGAGTTCCCCGTTTTCAAGCAGTACGAGCATAGAGTTGTTGCAGGATATCACCCAAAAGAGTGGGTACAGGATTCCGAGACATGAAGATCCTTATGGCATAGATACTGATAAAGGTGTCAGGATTGGGAAACAATACCAGACCATAGATCAAAAGAGCCAGAATATCTTCGTACGCCTTGAAGTCCAAGTCATTCCAGAAATCATTAGCCTTGCCAACCAGAAATTTGACCAAAAAGCCCTTGACTCCACTTCTAGTTTCCCAGTTAGCCAATACCTCTTCTTTGGTCAAGGGGAGAATTGCAGCAATCTCTTCAAGCCTAGGAGTCTTTTCCAAACCAGTGAATGGAGTTTGCTCCAAGACAGGGATCCCAAGCAAATAAGAGAATTCTTCCAGGGTAGGAACCAGCTGGAAGTCTTGAAAGGTGAAACAATGATACAGGGGGTCATAAAACTGGGTCAGAACATTGATCAGTTGTTGGTCCCATTTTGCAGTGATCAAGCCAAGGAGAGAACCATGCCTGTTGATGAAGGAAGAGTTGTTTGGAATCCTACCAACCAAATCCTTGAGCAAAGTTGGTGGTTGAACAAAGTTGAGCCGGATAGTATTCCTACACACGGGCATCATGATGTCCTACAAAACAGAGCAAAGATGAAACTTTTTTGTCTTTGAAATGGGTTAGTCCTTTATACAGGATGCATGCAATGGTATGATGGCATGATGCTATGATGAAGCACACCACAAGTATTCACACAGGCAAACATGATAAGGCAAACAAGTCACACAAGACAACCCTTAGGTTTAAGGCCAGCATGAAGTTTAGGTATTACCCTCTTTTGGTTTCGTTGGTTAAAACTTGTCCTATCAAAAGTGACCGGGTTCTAGAGGATCTCAAATCATTGACTACCCTCAATCGGTCATAACTCCAGCATCGCAATCTTTTCTTGCGGCCAGAACCATCGCGAGAGTTTAGCCTCAATGAGTGTAGCATACTGCTACTGTCCTAATGGCCAAGTTTGGTCAATTTAAGGTTCTAAGGTTGGTTGGTGTTTTATGACTCCTTAGAAGACCTATATTCTCCTCATTGCAACACAAGGGATATAGGTACAGACCAAGGTGCCACACCAACATAGCCACTGCTTCACCCATGTCGGTCTACGCCGGACAGGTCCCTCACAGATTATGCTACCTAAAAAGGGTATTCCCCAGATCCGGGTTAGGATCTATGAAACTCCGATGCAAAGCCCACAATTATAAAAGCAAACAAAGCAAACAATTGAAAACAAAGGTGATCTAAGCCCTAAGGTTACTCCACTTTTTTTTTTTAAAAACGTCCCCAGCAGAGTCGCCAGTTCTGTGATACGGTGGGAGAACTGACTATGGTTTTGCTTTTGTTTTCGCAAATGTTTCAGTTAAGCAAGAGTCGCCACCGAATTTTTATTTTATCCTAAGGAAAGGTTAAAAAGCACAACAAAAACCTTTTGAGATGTTTTCTTGGGTTCGGGGAGTAGATTATAGAAAGGGAAGGTATTAGCACCCTTTCTATCCATGGTTATCCATGGGCTCTTAGTTACTTGCTTAGATCACTTGCCTTTTGTTTTCAATTGTTTGAAATGGTGCTTGTGTGTGTGGGTTTGAAAATTGTTTTGAAAAGAGGCCAAATGTGGTGGCAACCTTTGTAATGATCCATGTTGGGATGTATACAAAGGTGTAGGTCTTTTGAAAAGTTTTTTTCATTTGTTTTTGAAAGTTTGTTTTTGAAAGTGTTGTGAGGTGTGGTTTTAGAAAATAGGCAAGTGTTTTGTTTTTGCAAGTTTGATTCAAGTAACTAAGAGGTTATCTACTCCTAAATTTCTCAAAGTTTATTGCTATGTTTTAACCCTTTTAACAAGTTTATTCCACCATTGTATTTGGTGGACAATCTCATGTTAGGATGTGAAAGGGACGGGCGCGGGTCATCGTTTAGACCATAATTGCAATGGTGTCAAGTATCTTTGGGCAATTTTCTTCAAGGGACTTGATCATTTGTTTAAGCAACATTTTGAAAGCGTCATCGAGGGACTATGATCATTTGATTTGTGTTTGTTTTGCCCAAAGAGACCTAACATGCAATATGGCCCAATTTTGAAAGGCAACAAGTGGAATACCCTAGGGGGTGCAAGTGTGATTTGTGTGCCCATTTTCATGCTTTGTTTATCTTGAAATTAGGTCAAAACTATTTTCGTTGTTTTTTCGCATACAAACCCTAATTCTAACATGGTATAATTAGAAAGCAATAAAGTGCGAAAATAAATTTACTAAGCTATTACAAAACCATATATGGGAAGGGGGTACAAATGTTCAAATGGGAATTTTGACAAGGAATTTAAACCTAAACTATTACATCAATATTGAATCATTTACAAGATAATTTAATTGCATAAATTAAATAAAATAAACATGCAAGATGCAAAAATATTTTTTTGTAGGTATGAAAAAAGTTTTTTTTATATGGCAAAATAAACAAAAAAGAAAGTATTATTTTTTGGAGTTTTTCATGTTTAGGGTTAAACCCTAATTTTATTAAATAAAATGCATTATTTATTTATTATGTACAAATATTTATTTATTATATACAAAAATAAAATAAAATGAAATATATTTGTCAAAAGGTATTTTTATATTAAATATTTAATAAAAATAAAAAATGTATGTATTTTTGCATTTTAATCCTAAATATATTAATATATGTGTATTATTTACTAAATATGTATTATATATACAAATTAATAATATTTAATATTTAATAAAAAAAGTATTTGTTCTATAAAATATTTTCAGAGAGTAAAACAAAATAAAAATGTATAAAAATGTATTTGCACTATTTTAATATTTTAAATAAAAGTATATGTATTTATTTATTTATGTACAAACTAAAAGAAAACCAAATAAATGCCTAATAAATTCAAAAATGGTGAGAAAAAATATTTTTTATATTTTTAATATCATGAGAAAAAATAAATAAGTCAATCCAAAAAAGAAAAAGTCAAAAAGTCAAAGAAATAAGCAAAATGGGCTCAGGGGGTGCAGAAGTAAAAATATGGTGCAAAAAGAAATGTCAAACAGGCCCAGCCCAGAACTAAGTCATCTTCAACCTCAGAACACCTTTGTTCAAGCCAAACACGCGTTTTCTATCTCCCAATTCCTGGACTTTTAAGCAAAACTTTCAACATGAAAAGTGTAGAGCATGAGAAGACGAATCCAGGGATATAAAAAACTTGACTTAACTCTCTAAGATGAGGGAGAATTTCTTCTCCCCCAATTCCTGACCTAGTTTTTATGCCATGTTCAAACTCAAAATTCTTGCAACACACATAATATAAATGAAATCTAATCATATGGGCATGTTCAGGGCTACGATTGTGACATGTTTTCTTCACAAACCTAAAGCTAACAATGCCTAATAAGAGAGATACGAGTTCATGAACTTACCTGTTCATTTGAAGTTGTATCTGGCATTGGAGAAGCTTTCAGTGCAAGGTGATGATTGGTATAGCTTCCTTGAGGTCCAGGGATGTTATTCCAAGCTTTACTTTGTCTTGAAACTTCTTGAATCGTGCTAGAGAACTTCAACTGCAAAACAAGAAAATGAAAATGGTGGAACTGGTTAGAGGAATTACAGGTCGTGTTTTAGGTTTTGGTTAGCTTGCATTGATGGTAGGGAAGGTGTGTGAAGAGCTTTTAGCAAGAAAGCATGACAGGGATGAGAGTTGGAACTCAATCTGCAGAGGTCACTCTGTTTAGGCAGTTTTATGGTGGTTCCGAGTTTGTGAAGGTATTGGAGGTGAAAGACTCGTGCTTTTGCTTAGGATCAATGTTTGGAATGTGTTTGATATCTTTCTCTAAGGCTTGGTTGACTGATATGGATGTTGGTATATCATATGCAATGTTACTTGAATTTTAAGCAAGCAATGGCCACTTGATGTCTCTAGCCTGTACAGGCCCTCACACTATGCTGCATACATTGGCCTTGATCAGTGCCATTTGCTCCTAAACTTGTGCCAAGAAGATTTGGACTGTACCACTTGGATTTGCAAAATGGACATAAAGTTCTACTTTTTCAAAATGGAAATAATGCTTTTTCTAATTAAGGGTTAATTCTCCATGTAATGTCCAAATGCATAGAACAACATCTTGGCACAATGGTTTTGCATTGAATTATTGAGTGAGAATAGGATTAGAGGCCTGCAATGTAGCTTAAGCATGCTGAATTCAAAATGGCACCAATGTATGAACATGTCTTGGCCAAGAACAAAAGTGACTTTTTCCCATTTTGCAAAATTCGATTCTCCCTAACCATGAGGTTTTTTGAGAAGTTCTTGGACATTTTGGAAAGCTTGGAATGTGTACTACAATCCATCTTTGAAATGCAAATTGAAATTCCAAGTGGAAGTGTATGAAAAATGGTCTTGAAGTTAGGTAAAAACTTGTCCAAAATAGGTCAAATTTTCACTAAGTTAGGAATGGTTTGGCACCCTTGTTCCAAAAATTATAACTTGAGATAAAAGCCTCATTTGGGAAAACTTTGTGAATCAAAGTTGTAGATTATGCAACAAGCTACAACTTTCATGTTTTGACTTTTGTTTGAATCCAAATGAATCTTGGTGAGAAAGTGGGGCAAAGTTGGGAAAAATTTAGGGTTTTCCATAACTTAGAAAAATTCTAAGTTATAAAAAAAATTTCCATTTCAAACCCTAATTTGCATTTCTTGATTTCTTGGTGAACAAGTTTCATGATTTGGCATGTTTTGATGAAAAATGGATCTTGACTTTTGATTTTGACCAAAAAGTCAAAGTTTGATTTTTCAGTATACAGTCAAAATTGATCAATTGACTGGGAAATTCAACTATCAATCTTGTGTATTTGGGATCCTTTGAACTTGTTGAGCATGTCAAGATAATTCCATGGGGTCCTTGAGTCCATATGTGAGCTTGGTTTGCCATTGGCTAGGTCAAACAGTCAAAAATTGCCTTTGTGCAGTCAAAGCCCTAAAATGACTATTTTGCCCTTTTGATGATCTGATCAAATTTCTTATGGAATTATGCTCCAAACTTGATCAAATGGTCCATGTGAATTCATAATGTTGATGTGAGTCAATTTTCATGAGTTTTGACTGTCAATTGGCCACAGTTGACTTTTTCCCCAATACAGTTGATTTCTAGATCAGTTGTCCAATTGACTGGGCAAAATTTGGAATCAAGACTTGAAACTTGGTATGGATAAACTTAGGAGTCCAAAATGAAGCATGAAAGTCATCTTAGGCATTTTAGGTCAAAATATCCTTGTGCAATCACAAACCCTAATTTGGGTCAACAGTGCAAGGAGAAGTCTTGAGCAGAGGAAACCCTAACTGGATCTTGATCTCCAAGGGCTTTGTGATGAGAAAATGTTGAGGAAATGGGAGGGAAAATTTTGGGGTACAACAGTGACGAAGTTGATTATGTTGGCTATGTTAATGTCACTATAAGAGTGATACGATGATTTGAATAAGGTTGATGATATTTTGTTGAAGTGATTGATAAGTTGTTAGCAATTATGTCGCAGATATGTTGAATGATTAGCACAGGTGGATTTGAATGATATCATATTGAGCATTGTTATGTCGGGAAAGTAGTGGCCGAAGTGTTTCCAAACGCGACTTGGGGATCAGAGAGTTAGATGCGAAATTCGCGTTAATAGTGGTAGTATCAAGTAGATTTTCGAGGACGAAAATATTTCAAGTGGGGGAGAGTTGTAACGCCTGGTATTTAATTAATTATTTAATTAAATACTTTCTAATTAATTGTCGAAGTTGTGAATTATTGTTGAAATATCGATTTAAGTCGTCGCATTGTTAGTTGAATTATTGAGTTGATTAAGTGGTGGAAAATAGTATTATAATAATATTATTATTATTTCTTATGGGCTTAATGAATAGTTGGTGGTAGTAAAAGTGGGGGTGTTGAGATTAGGCCCAATGGAATTTTTAAGAATAGTAGAAATTATATGTTAAAGGGGAATATGAAGGAATTAGGTTTTTGTCAAGCAGTAAAGAAAATAAGGGTTTTAGAGAAAAGGAAAAGAGGCAAAGGTTTGGAGTTATGGTAGCAGCGGGGTACAATAGGAAATTATAGAGCGGTCTCCAATCCAAGGTAAGGGTGGGGTTATGACTCTATAGTAGGGTATATGATAAATAGTATGTGGGTTTTGGGTTATTAAAATTGTTTCTTTATATGTGTTGATTGTTGTGTATGTTTCTGAAACTGATGAAAATTGGTTGATGTCAATAAACATGTGTTGAAAACTACTCTATATTAATGCTGGCATAATTGAGATGTTGCTTAATTAAATGTCATGTTGGTCCGGGTTTGTGAACTGTGAATTGAAGGAAATCCAGAAAAGTAGCAGAAAAATTACATGCGTTTGGAAAGGGTGCCGACCGGAAGACGACACGTGTTGTGAATGGAGGTGCCGACCGACACTGTTGTTAATGGAAGGGCCTTGCCGATCGGCAGGCAAGATGGCACTGGTGACGATTGCCAGCCATATGTTTATATCTTAAGTGAACATTAAATAAACATTACAATAGTAGTAGTGTAATAACAATGACTAGTATCATGGTGGATTAAAAAATATATATAACATCATTACTTATTCAATTAATTTAGCAAAATTAGTGTTCAAGTAGCAGTAGGCAATTTTAACAGGAACATAATTATATTTATTAGTAGCAGTACTGTATGGAAAATAACCTTAGCAAATAATTAGTAGAAAGACCTCAACAATAAAGATAAATAAAGTAGCAGAAACCTTCATATGTATATATACTATTAGTATAGTAAACTTAGCAACAACAATAACCAGTTTATTGAGTAGCCCAAAATAAAGTACATAGTAGTACTTTTAGCAGAATTGCATTCTTTGATGAAACAAAACACTAATATCTAGAGGCGGGAAAATAGTAGGTCTCGCATTTGGAAGTATAGATTTTGTAGCAGTGTAGTACTAATTTGACAGAGGGCTAATAAGGATGTTAATATAAAGTAGAATTAATAAAAAATTTATCCAATAATTAATTAACCAGTATAGTCGAGAATTGTCCGAATAATTACAGAGTGCTGGTAACTTATTTTAGTTGATTCAGTGTGTTGTTTACCTTGCTGAAAAATATCACTTTGCAGGTGGTATTGAATTTTTATGATTATGGTCAATGTTGTTTTCTTGTTGATGTTGTTGTCAAATTACTAATTGTTGATATGATATTATTGTTGTGACGTAAGAAGTTGTAGGCTTATGCCAATGTTGTGTTAATTGTTGTTGTTGAAATATCAAGTTGTAGACCTAGGGCCAAAGTTGAATTATGTTGAGTTGATGTTGAATCGTTGATTGATGTGGTAGGCTTATGGCCAATGTTGATTAATATTGAGATGTTGTGTTGTTGTGGTTGTCCCTGTGAATTCTTGCTGATAATGTGAAGTTTAAGAGAATTTTAGACAATGATGAATTACCTCTATTTACTGGTAATAATGGTTATTGTACCCGAAAATTTGCCCTCTCATTTCTCAAAAGATCATCCTGGACTTTCAGGTTTGCTTCTATCAAGTTCCAAGTCTTGAATTACAACTTTTCAAGAAAATCATCCACAAGGGCAAAATGGTCAAAAGCACATTGAAAAGTCAAACTTGGAATTTTCGATCAAAAATCAAGTTTCAACAATTATATTTCATCAAGACATGAAATTGGTTCATCAAAAAATCAGAAGTCAGAAGTTACTTTGAAAAAAACAAATTTCTAAACATTTAGAAAATTTTCTAAGTGTCAAGAGAATATGATACTTCAGAACTTCTGAGCCAACCTCCATGCAAGTGCAGTCAGAAGTTGCAAACACGGTTCATAACATGATGCTTCAATCAGAACATGTAGAAGTGATGCTCTTTGGTCAGAACATGATTCTTCAACATATGAAGGCTATGTTCAAGGCTTCGGTCAGAATATCACCCATCGAGTCTCATTCTGGTCTTCTGCGATCAGAACATCACCAATCCCAAGACCTCGTTTAAACAACCTGATGCACTGCTACAACACAGTACTCTAACCAGCGGCTAATCCAGTCCACGCCTACATTTTCCCAAATCCCATATTTGCACCAAATACAAAAAGTTGTGATCAAAAAGCAATGGAACAGTGTACCAAAAAGTTTAAATCCCATTTGTTTTCCCCCCAAAACCACAACAAATTCACCTATAAATAAGTTGCTCCATCACACTTTCAAGGGGCTCGTTTTTTGAGAGAGAAAATTGTCAAAAGAGAGAAAAGAAAACTGTGAAACCTTCATAAAAAAATCCAGAATTCCCAAACAGAAAACAAAACCTTTGTTCTTCCCTTTGAATCAAAGAACTTGGCATTTTCTCTCCCGTTACTCTTGCTGACTCCAGAACATTTGAAGGCAGCAGTTCAAGTTCCAAGCACACGCTCCAGATTCAAGGACCTCAAAGTGTACCAATCCAGAACTTCTGATTCCACTGACGTTCCTTTCTGAGTCACCATGCGCCTGGCATCAGAACTTCTGATCCTTGTTGTTTTGCTTGCAGCAACACGCTGTTTCTATCCTTCATTTATTTTCTTTTTTATCATTTTCAATATTAACCCTTTTTTTTATTAATATAAAAAAGACATAAAAATATTTTCTTTTATTAATTAATTTATTTCTTTTTTTAATTCATTAAGACAAAAAAAACATTTTCTAAACAAGTCCTTTTTCTCTTTTGCATTGTACATTTCAATATGGTTGTAACAGTTAAATAGGATTTAAATTCTTGCAACCACCCATTTGTAAATATGTACCCTCATCCCTAAAATATTGTAATAGCGTAGGACTTTATATCCCCGCAATTTTTCGCTTTCCAAATAAATGCTAGTAACTAGGGCGTGTATGGCAAGACATGAAATTAACAAATAGATAACCCTAGTCGAGACTAAAATGCATGCAATCAAACACACTTGCACACTAGCACCCTTAGGGTAATCCCACCTTGTTGCCTATCGGAAAAATAGTCATGTCCCTCGAACATGGGCATTTTAGCAAAAGACCCTCGATAAAAGATCGTAGTCCCTCGATGACCCTCGATATTGCCTTTGATAAACGATCTAGTCCCTCACACGACATTGCTAAAACGTTCCATGGGTTGCCTTCTATGACTATACAAAAACGTCCTGCGCCCGTCCCTTCACATCCAACGATGAGGCTTATTACCAAATCAATGGTAAGATAGCAACATCTAAAGGAATAGGAAAAGAACGTCTAAGACCTTTTGAGTAGGTAGATTCGCTCCTAGTTGCTCTCTTGCTCACAACAAAAACATTTTTATACACCAACACATCTCTTCGAACTATTTTCAAAACTAACACTTTGTACGCATTCTTATAGAGACGAGAATCATTACAAAGTCACATTTTCAAAATACTTTTAAAACCCACATCACAAATCACATTTCGAAACAAAATCAAGTGATCTAGTAAGTAACTAAGAACCCATGGAAAACCATGGATGAAAAGGGCGCTAATACCTTCCCTTTTCATAATCTACCCTCTGAACTCAAGAAAACATCTCTAAAGGTCTTTCCTGTGCTTTTTCACCTTTCCTTATTAGATAAAAGAAAAGTCGATGGCGACTCTTGCTATCCACAACATTACGATTAAACGCAAAAAACAAAAAGTCAGTTCTCCCACCGTATCACAAAACTAGCGAATCTGCTGGGGACTTTATAAGTGGGGTTACCTTAGGGTTATATCACCTTTACGTGCTTTTTTTGTTTGACTTGTTTGCTTTACATTTAAGGGTTTTTTGCTTGGGTATTGTTAAAGATCCTACACCCGGATCTAGGGGACACTTATTAGGTAAACAACAAAAGATCATGGAGACTGTACGGTGTATACCGATATGGTTTAAGTGATGGTTGTGTTGGTGTGA
Organism: Vicia faba; assembly: GCA_948472305.1. Classification (NCBI taxonomy): domain Eukaryota; kingdom Viridiplantae; phylum Streptophyta; class Magnoliopsida; order Fabales; family Fabaceae; genus Vicia; species Vicia faba. The sequence goes on along the minus strand of OX451738.1, from coordinate 932,496,473 downwards.
CACTTTGGTTGGTACCGGTATCCTTCGTGTGGAAATGAAGAGAATACGGGGTCGTCACGTGGTGTCGTGAAGCACTAACGGACCTTAGAACCTTAGTTGAACAAACTTGGCCATTAGAAAGTAGTGAGATAGTCGGCCTTGGTATAAAGCTGAGGATTAGTTGATACTCGGTGCTACACTTATTGAGATCAGACTTTCGGGATATTTCGGCCGCAAGAAAAGATTGCCTAAGCTGAAACAATGCCCGATAGAGGATGACCAGTGATATTGAGAATCCTTAGAACCCAGTTAATTTTCTAAGACAGGTTTGAAACCAACTAAACTTTAAGAAGGTACTTACCTTTAACCTCATGCAAGTCTTTGAACCTAAGGACTATTGTGTGTTTGGCTTGTGTGTGATTTACTCTGCTTGAACATAACATCATGCATCATAACATAGCATCCATTCTCATTACGCTAACCATTTCAAGGAATGAGGGAATTTATCTTCATTATGTTTTGCAGATTATGGCTTCCGCTCGTAGAAACACTATCCGAATCAGCTTTGTGAGAATAGCTCTCCAACTCAAAGAGTTAATATCAAGGGTTCCTGAAACTTCTGCATTCACCAAGAGACATGATCGACTTCTCAACCTGGTTACTTCAAGCTTTGATGAGAAGATGATGGGTGTACTCTTTCAGTTCTTTGATCCCGAGCACCACTGCTTCACCTTTCCAGACTATCAGTTGGTGCCTACCATGGAAGAGTTCTCTCAGTTATTGAATATACCCATTCTTGATCATGTACCTTTCACAGGTTTAGAAGAGGTTCCAAAGCCAGAAGTCATCGCCTCAACTTTGCATCTAAAACAGGCTAACGTGATATCCTATTGGGAAACAAGAAGCGGAGTCAAGGGTTTTCTAGCCAAGTTCCTAATAAACAGGGCCCAGCTGTTTTGGGATGATTTGGATTTCCAGGCCTTTGAGGAGGTATTGGACCTTCTAATCTATGGGTTAGTATTATTCCCTAATTCGGAATTACTCATAGATGTGAATGCTATCAATATTTTCCTCTCTCGCAACCTTGTGCCTACCTTGCTCGGAGATATCTTGCACGCTCTCCATACTCGTACCATGAAGAGAAGAGGGGTCCTTATGTGCTGCATGCCATTACTGTCGAGGTGGTTTATTTCTCACCTCCCTAAGTCAGTGCTAAAGAATGAAGAAGGTTTGGGTTGGTCACAAAGGATAATCTCACTTTCTCATGCAGATATTCTCTGGTATTCCTGATTTATGGGAGATGATTCTATTATCGACCGTTGCGGGGAGTTGCCTAATGTCCCACTACTTGGCATTAGGGGAGGTACAACTTACAATCCTTGTTTGGCTTTGCGATAATTTGGTTATGCTCGAAGGGATGGTCCTCATGAGTTACTTATCCGGGAATTGTATTTAACTACGAGGGGGATGTTCAAGGGTATCTCCAGAGGTTCATACGAGCTTGGGGCATGATAAACAGATCTGACGCCAAGACTTTGGGGCCGAAGAATTCCATTCCTATGGAACCTTATCTCCAATGGGTACAAGCTCGCGCTCAGAGACTTATAATGCCCTACATAGCCGTCTTACCAGTGATTGTGGAGCCCGTTACTGAAGGGGATATTCCATACACGGTTCTTCATCCTGATATGCCCACTGATCTTGAAGAACTACAGAGGTCTTGGATCCAGTTGAAGAAGGAGCGGGATACTTATAGGGACTAGTTCTATGCCCAGGAGAAGAAGGTTTTAGAGCTCATAAAGCAGCTTCATGAGGAAAGAAGCCTTAATGCTTATCTCGGCACGAAGAGGAAGCATCCATGGGAAACTTGATTTTTAAATCTTAGAATTTTTAATTGTAACGCCTAAGAGGCAATTGTACATTGAATTCTACTAATAAAATATTTGTTTCATTTTGGTTTGCAAATTTAAATTTTCCAAAGTCCTTGAAATCATTGCATACGCATACCATCCATATCATTGCATAAACAGGTACCATTACAGGTTTCCCATCTTCTTCACTGTTTATTTCAGCAAAGATGTCTTCTGAACAAAGCATCAAAGATCTTAAGGCACAAAATGCCCAATTTCAACAGATGTTCATAAGTCTGGAGAAAGGGCAGGAAGACCTGAAGGCCCTCATCCTGAAAGAGAAAAAGAAGAAGAAGAAGAAGTCCCCTGGTATCCTTAATATGGGTAGAAGATTTGGGGGACCGCTAAAGTAACCAGTCGATCTGACCTCCTCGTCCAAAGAAGGGGAGAATCAAGAGAGGCAGACAAGGGAAGAGGACCCCAGTCCTGAAGTTTCTGACAATGATACCGACTACAATGATGAGCAATATCCTCACATTGAGGATAGATACAAGCAGTTAGAGGATCGGCTGAGCGCCATGGAAGTACAGAAGATACCTGGGTTGGACTTCAAAGAATTGGGATTGGTGTCGGGAGTGGTCATCCCGCAGAAATTTAAGGCTCTAGTTTTCGCAAAGTATGATGGGGTGTCTTGCCCAAAGCTTCGTCTCTGTTCCTATGTAAGGAAAATACAGCCCCACGCCGCTGATAGAAACTTGTGGGTTCACTTCTTTCAAGACATCCTGTCAGGGACTCAACTCGAATGGTTCTACCAATTAGAGGGAACCAATGTACGAAACTGGGAGGATTTGGCTGCTGATTTTTACAAGCAGTATTAATACAATGCCGACCTGGCCCCTACTCATACTCAACTCCAGAGTATGTCCATGGGTGCAGGTGAAGGCTTTAAGGACTATGCGCAGAAGTGGAGAGACTTGGCTAGAAGAGTTCAACCCCTTTTATCTGACAGGGAGTTGGTTGACATGTTTCTTGGGACGTTGTCTGGTCCATTCTTAAACCATTTGATCGGCAGCTCATCGACTGGTTTTACCGGGTTGATGTTAACTGGAGAAAGGGTAGAAGTTGGGATCTGGAGCGGTAAAATATAGAAAGACACCTCTTCGAGTTCAGTAAAGAGGCCCTTCATCGGTAAGAAGGAGGTCAGAGCAAAACGGAATACCGTCTGATGGTAAGTGTTGTAATGATACCTAGGCATGCGTCTGCTCCACAACACAACAATCAGCAAAGGGTGGAAAGACCACAAAGGCAGTTCACCCGGATTAACATGACATTGACAGAGGTTCTACCCCATCTGCTGAGATCCAATTTGGAAACCTTGAAGGAGGCTCCCAAGAATCTTAATATCGCGTCTCCTCGGTACAATCCAAACGCTCGGTGTGCCTACCATTCTGAGAGTCCTGGTCACGATACAAATGACTGTTGGACTCTAAGAAATAAAGTACAAGATCTGATTGAAGTCAAGGAGATTGAGTTCGACGCTCTGGAGAAGCCCAATGTCATAACTTCTCCCATGCCTAGGCACAACCGTGGAGTTAACGCCATTGATACTGATCTATTTGTGACCCCAGTTAATGAAGTTTCTACTCCCCTTATGACTGTTAAGAAGAATTTGTTGTTGGCCGGTTTATTTTCGGGTTGTGGTGAAGGTTGCCACAAGTGTTCATCTCTGCCTTCTGGTTGCTATCTGCTAAAGACAGGTGTCCAACGCCTGATGGATAACAGAGAAATTTTGTTCAAGAAGACTTTGACTCTTGCTGTTTCGTATGAAGATGTTGCTATTATAACCATTTCTGCCAAGCCTTCCAAGGCCTCCTCGAGAAGACCTGTTAGGATTACACCCGCTCTGAGAGTTGCTCCATTAATAATCACTTGTCCTGGTCCTGTCCCGTACACCTCAGACAAAGTTGTCCCTTGGTATTATGGTGCCGATATCTACTATCATGGCGTTAAACAAGACCTGAAGAATGAAGAGGCTGATCCTGATGTAAGTAACATTGTCGGGACCAGTAGGATTACTAGAAGTGGAAGGGTTTTCTCTCCTAAGATCTCCCTAAAGACTGTCACTAAGCCCGTTGTTATTTCATCTGTTGTTCCTACCGATACTTCCGTCGCTACTCCTATTCTTACTCCAATTGTTACTCCTGTCGTAGAGTCATCTAGGACTCGATGCAAAGAAGCTATAGGTGAGCCTTCCCAGACGGAGGCACCTAGAAAGATTGTCATGGAAACCTCTAAGCAAGAGATAGAGAAAATTTTAAAAATAATTAAAAAAAGCGACTACAATGTGGTCGAGCAGTTGGGGTAGACCCCCTCGAAGATATCGATGTTGTCTTTTCTTTTATGTTCTGAGGCCCATGCAAAGGCTTTGATTGCATTCCTTAAGACCATGCATGTGCCACAAGAAACCTCAACCGATCAATTCAAAGACTGTGTAGCCAATTTGACTGCCGACAATAGGCTGGATTTTTCCGATGCTGACTTAACTCCGAAAGGGAGAAAACACAATGATGCTCTGCATGTCTCGATCGAATGCAAGGGAACTACCATGGCTCATGTGTTGGTGGATATTGTGTCTTCCCTGAATGTGCTGCCTAAGAAGGCTCTTGATCGTTTGGATTGTGAAGGCTTGACCCTAAAACCCAGTAACATTGTGGTAAGGGCTTTTGACGGGTCGAAGAGAATGGTGCATGGGGAGGTGGACATCCCTATCAAGATAGGCTCTCAAACTTTTAAGTCCGCCTTCTACGTGATGGACATCAGGCCATCGTACTCTTGTTTGTTGGGTCGTCCTTGGATCCATGAAGTTGGGGCTGTTACTTCTACACTACACCAAATGTTGAAGTATCTGGTGAAGGGGAAGATAGTCACTGTGCATGGCGAAGAGGAGTACATGGTGATCCACCTGAACTCCTTCATGTATGTGGAGATGGTCGGGGAATTCATAGAGACCTCTTGTCAAAACTTTGAAGAGGTTCCCCAGATTTTGGCATCGACCGAGACTACCACCAGTACCAAACTTCCTTTGAAGATGGCTTCTCTCAAGGATACCAGAACAACAGTTGAAGAAGGTGGGCGTACCAATTGGGGACGGCTCCCTGATTTTACTCACAAAACTGACAAATTTGGTTTGGGCTTTACTTCAGGGGCTCAAAGGGTTGTTTAACGCGCTCGGGCTGTAGGACCTCCCCTACGCATTAGTAATTGTGAGGTCAACGCTATTAAAGATAGTAAGGAAGACCTTGACATTGACAGCTGGATCTACCCGACTACCAACGGTGGACCGAATAACTGGACAACTAGAGATTTTATTCCAGTTTATTTTATTCCGCAGTAATTGTCTTACTTGTGTTTTGAATTTGTAATGAATAATTTTTAAACTTTTTGGCCTTGTGCTTTACCCGAGGCACAATGGTTCCATATGTGAGGGTTATTATATGTCATTTCACATGTCATCAATAAAGCATTGGACGTTCCTTGCATACAAATTTTGTGTTCTCTATTTTTCTTTTCTGCTTTTACTTTACTAATACGGCTATGCTCTTACACACACTCACGTATCAAACTGCATATCCATATCCACTCTGGATCCCATTGATAACAATTTTGCTACTGCCAGTTATGACTTCGAAAATCCGATCAACCGAGCCAAGGACGAAGGTGAGAATGATTGTGAGGTATTCGGAGAACTGGATAGACTATTACAATAGGAAGAGAGGGCTATACAGCCTCATGAAGAGCCAATTGAGACAATAAACTTGGGCACAGAGGTGGACAGAAAAGAAGTCAAGATCAGTGCAAATATGGAAGGTAAGATCAGACAGCGGTTGATACAGATGTTGCACGACTACGTTGAGATTTTTGCCTGGTCATATGAAGACATGCCTGGGTTAGACACTGATATCGTGGTACACCGTCTGCCAACTAAAGAGGATTGTCCTACGGTTAAACAGAAGGTCCGCCGTATGCACCCTGAAATGTCAGAGAAGATCAAGGCAGAGGTCATGAAGCAGTTCGACATAGGGTTCTTAGCTGTCACCTCCTATCCGTAGTGGGTTGCTAACATTGTTTCGATACCTAAGAAGGACGGCAAGGTATGGATGTGTGTGGATTACAGAGATCTGAACAGGGCAAGCCCCAAGGATGACTTCCCACTTCCCCATATTTATGTTCTGGTTGACAACACCGTGCAACACAAAATCTTCTCCTTCATGGATGGTTTCTCTGGCTATAACCGGATCAAGATAACTCCTGAAGACATGGAGAAAATGACATTTGTCACACAGTGGGGAACCTTATGTTACAAGGTGATGCCTTTTGGGTTAAAGAATGTTGGGCCAACCTATCAGCGATCCATGGTCGCTCTATTCCATGATATGATTCACCATGAGATCGAGGTTTATGTTGATGACATGATAGCCCGGTCTCAAACCAAAGAGGAACATCTCGATCATCTAAAAAAGTTGTTCGACAAGTTAAAGATATACAAGCTGAGGTTGAATCCGAACAAGTGCACCTTCGGGGTAAGGTCTGGTAAGCTTCTGGGTTTCATCGTCAGTGACAAAGGTATTCAGGTAGACCCCGCAAAGGTAAAGGCCATACAAGAGATGCCGGCTCCCCGGATTGAGAAGGAAGTTAGAGGTTTCTTGGAACGCTTGAATTATATCTCCAGGTTCATTTCACATCTGACTGCTACTTGTGAGCCCATCTTCAAGCTTCTAAAGAAAGATCAAGTGGTAAAGTGGAATGACAAATGCCTTACTGCTTTCGAAAGGATCAAGGAATACCTTCAAGAACCACCAATTCTGATGCCTCTGGTTGAAGGAAGACCTTTGATATTGTACTTAACAGTGCTAGACAATTCAATGGGGTGTGTGTTGGGGAAGCATGATGAGCCTGGTCGAAAAGAGCATGCAATATACTACCTTAGCAAAAAGTTTACCGACTGTGAGACAAGATACTTATTGCTCGAGAAAACTTGCTGCACTTTCGCATGGGCTGCTCTCAGGATGAGACAGTATATGTTGACCCACACTACTTTGTTGATATCTAAGATGGATCCAATCAAATACATCTTCAAGAAGCCCACACTCTCCAAAAGAATAGCGAGATGGCATATGATCTTAACTGAATACGATATACAATATACAACCCATAAAGCAATCAAGGGGAGTGTATTGGCTGATCATTTGGCTCATCAGGCCGTGGATGACTACCAGTTATTGTACCCCAAAATTTGCACTCTCATATTTCTCAAAACATTTCAAGAAAGATCCCCAAGTTGCTCAAGGTAGTCCAAGGTTGGCCAGGCAAGCTCTCTCCTAAGGCAATCTACCTCAAATTAGGGTTTCATGTTGCATCAAGATACTTGAGTCCAAGTGGTCCCAAATTCTCAACATTGTCCTAATATGTTCTCAAGATCATCCATGTCAAGTTTCAAGCCTTGCAGAGAAAGTTTGCTCGGTCAATTGCTCAAAGGTCCAAAAATCGACTATGTTAGAGCAAAAGTCAATTGTGACCCACATACAGTCAAACTTCAAGATTTTGGGTCAACACTCTCATTTTGAAGTATATTTCATCATTTGATCAAGGTTTGATCATGATTCATCAAGGATTGCTCATAATTCATCAAGACTCCAAAGTTGCTAAATTAGGGTTTTGCAGGAAAAGTCAACTCAATTTGACCAAGCATAACTTTCTCATACTTTATGAGAAATGACACATCCAAAGCTCATTATTAAGAGGATGCAATTCCCTACAATCCATATTCATCTCCCAATATCAAAATATGCACTCACAAAAAGTTATGAATTTGGACATTATAGGTCATTTTGAAAAGTCAACAAAAACACCTTTTTTGTCAAAGCTTCATACATGAGCATGGAATATCAAAATAAGATGAGACAAAAAGTGTTGCTTAGAGGACTTCTCAAGATTTCTAAAAAGTCCAAGAACACCTCCAAAGAGTCAAAATTGAGGAAGTTATGCATTGTTAAAGTTGACCTTTTTTGCAAAATTGCAAAAAGTCAACTATCCCCAAAACTTCAAAATTTGCCAAATGGGTCCAATCGTTTTCACTTGTTTTGAGTTAGCAACCTATCCCACGTACTCTAGCCTTTGCCACTTGTCCATATATTATTTTTATTAATTATTTTGATTTTTATTTGAATTAATTTGATTTAAATCAAAATAAATCAAATAAAAATCCAAAACATTGATAACCAAGGATTTTGTGATTATTTCAGGCTTCATTATACAGCTAGCATCATTAAAATTCGTGCCAAGCCTTAGAGTGAACAAAAAGATTCAAAATAAGCCATGTTTGGAAAGATCTTCAAAGCAAATCAAATTAATATCCAAAGCATTGAAAGAAGAAGATTTGGATGCAATTTGCAACCCTAATCCCTTCACTAATACATAAGGAGGGCGTGCAGATCAAAATCAGGTTGGAAACAAGCGCTAGAGCAAGAACATAATTTGCAAAAACAAGCAACAAGTGTGAGATCTAATTGGTGGTTAGAGGCATCCTCAAGGCTTGGTATTTGTCCCAATCGCTTCCTAGCAGTCTCCACAAGCGAAAGCAATCAAAAGCAAGCGTTTTCAAGCCCTCCCACGCACTGTAAGTCCGTAACGGTATCACCATCTTCTTGAATTCGAATAGCCTTATTCTTGCATCCATAGTGTAAAATAATTACATATTCTTGATCACCATGATGTTTGCAAAATTTCTACAATAGCCAATTGCATTTATATGGACTGAATCGAAATCCACCATTGTTAGGTTTTTGAGTTTGGTTTTAGGGTTTTTGTTTTCAAGTACAATTAGCCTTAGAAAGGGGTGTGGTTGTGATCAGGAAGATGAGACTGACACAACCATGGCTTTAGATTTTATTTCTATGGCCTGTAGAGGATTTTGGAAACACACAGACCTGTAGAAACGGACTTTGTCCGTAGGTATAAGTATTTCAACTTTTAGCCACAGTGCAGGGAAGAAGAAGCAGACGTGGCTAGCCTCCATTCGCCCATTCAAATTTATGCGTGCATTTTTTTTGTTACATCATCCACTGACCTTTTTTTATATATTATCTTTGTTTATTGGCATATGTACAATGAAATCAGAATAGCCCAGTGGTGACCACGTTAGCGCATAAGGATTCAGAGGCTGGAGGTCATGGGTTCGATCCCTGCCTCCAGCATTTGCTATTTTCTTGTTTTATTTCAGGAGATCATATGCATGTGTAAGCCAAGCGTCCATCATACTCCCTCATCGTCCAATGCACCAGATGGCCAGATGGTCAGATCTGGTGGCCACCATTGCAAGTGCACCATAGGCAGAGTCAATGCATATGCACTGGATTGCAAAAGTCAAACGGACTCAGCACTAATGGGCCCAGAAATTGCTTTCCACACCTCCTCAAAATTGCTAAAATCATGCCCATTTCTCACTCTTTATTTCTTTTTTTCTATATTTTCCTTTAATTAATTAATTTATTATTTTTACTAACAATTAAATAATTTTCTTTTTTATCAAAAAATCACCAAAAAATATTTTTATGTCCAAATAAATTTAGAATTTTATTTTTCATTAATAAATATTAATTAATTTAATTAGGTTAATTTTAGATAACTTTCATTTATTTTGCAAATAATTAAAACTAATTAGAATCAATAGGTTTTTAACATTAGCTTAATTATTTTATTTCTTTCCTAAAATAACCAAAAAAAAAACAAAAATATTTCATTTATTAATTTAATTAACTAATTAACTTAGTATTTAATTTTAGGACTTAATTTCGTTTTTTTTTTAAATATTTAAAAACAACAAAAAACAATTTTCTCTTTTAATTAGGAGGATCAAAACCCTAGTTTTCGCATTCGATCTAATTTTCCCGTGCGCTTTATTTTTATCCAATTATTGTATCTGCTCCCGGTTTGTAATAATTTTAATTAGGACATTTATTTATTTTTTCCGCTTTTAAATTTCAAAGGGTTTGTTTTTGGCGATGTAAATACCTGACGCCTTGTAATAGTTTAGTTTAAACTCCGCACTTTAATTTCTGCAAATATTCAACTGCTAGATGTTTGATAATAGGGTTTGCATGACAAGAATGAATGATTAAACTTAAAACAGTTAGATCACCCTTAATTGTGCAAAGATAAAAATAACTGAAATCAACACATTCGCACATGCGCACTCCTAGGGTACACATCCCACTTGGTTCCCTTCGTAAACGGTCATTGAGTATAGGTTGTTTTAGAGGTCGCCCTCTTGTCTAAAAGATCATAGTGGCCTCGGAAAGATTGCCTCGGACATTGTTGCCTCGGATAAATGATCTAAGACATTAGGGTTACCACTAAGACGTCCTAACATTGCTTTAGTGACCGTATGTCCCTTTTTCGAATTGACCCTCAAACTCCAAACGGCGGTGCTACCTACTCACTAATAATAGGATAGCATTGTCTAAAGGAAACAAACATAGAACAATTCCTTTTTCGAGTAGGTAGATTAGTTCTTAAGTACTTGCTCAAATAAAATAAAACTTTTTCACACTTACACTTTTACGAACAAGTTTTCAAAAACACTTCATTACACTCTTGAGGACAGAAGCAAAAGTTAAATCAAAGTTAAAACAAAGACTTTTCAAAACCCACAAACACAAAGAAAACAATTTTGAAAACAATGAGCAAGTACCTAAGAGCCCGTAGATAACTACAGATAGAAAGGGTGTTAATACCTTCCCTTTCTATAAATCCACCCCCCGTACTCAGAAATATCTCGAAAAAGGAATTTTTCTGTGCTTTTTTCCTTTCCTTGTTGGATAAAATAAAAGTCGGTGGCGACTCTTGCTTACCGCGACATTTTGCGAACACAAACGCGAAACGCGAAACGCAAACCAGCATTCCAAAAACAGTCAATTCTTCCACCGTATCACAGAACTGGTGACTCTGCTGGGGATAATTTTATAAGTGGGGTGTACCTTAGGATTAGTTCATATTGTTTTCAATTGTTTGATCTGTTTGCTTTATTTTTGTGGGTTTGAATCGGAGTTACTATAGATCCTAACCCGGATTTGGAGATACCTTTTAGGTAAGTAGCAATAGACTGTGAGGGAACTGTATGGCATAGACCGATACGGTTGAAGCAGTATCTACGTTGGTGTGACACTTTAGTTTGTACCGATATCCCTTGTGGCGGAACAAGGAGAATATGGGGCTGCTAAGGGGTCATTAAGCACCAACTGACCTTAGAACCTATAATTGACCAACTTGACCATAGAAAAGTAGCAGTATGCTACACTCATTGAGACCAAACTCTCGCGATGATTCCGGCCGCAAGAAAAGGTTGCTAAATTGGAATTATGACCGATCGAGGGTGGTCAGTGATATTGAGATCCTCTAGAACCCGGTTACTATTACTAGGACAGGTTGAACCAACTAAATTGAAAGAGGGTAGTACCTAAACTCCATGCCAGCCTGAAATTTAAGGGCTATATGTGTGACTTGTTTGCCCTTACCATGTTTTCTATCTGTGAATACCTGTGGTGTGTTTCTATCATGACATCATACATCATGACATTGCATGCATATTGCATTGGACTAACCATTTCAAAGACCAATGGGATTCATCTTTGTTCTGCTTTGCAGATCATGGCATCTATGCGTATAAACACTATTCATATCAGCTTTGTACAGATTCCTACTCAGCTTAGAGATTTGGTTTCCAAGGTTCCTGACACTTCCTCTTTTGACAAAAGACATGGTCACCTCCTCAGTCTAGTCACTTCCAAGCTGGATGAACAGATGATGGGTGTCTTATTCTAGTTATTTGATCCATTGTACCACTGCTTCACTTTCCCGGACTATCAATTGGTCACTACCTTGGAGGAGTTCTCTGATCTACTTGGCATCTATATTCTAGAGCAGACCCCATTTACAGGTTTAGAGACAGCTCCTAGGCCGGAGGATATTGCTTCAGCCCTCTATCTTACAAGGGTTGATGTGGTGTCTAATTGGAAAACTCGGAGTGGGACAAAAGGCTTCTTGGATAAGTTCTTGGTTGATCAGGCTAATCAGTTATGGGACAGTTTAGACTTTCAAGCGTTTGAAGACATCCTGGCTCTTCTCATTTATGGTCTGGTTCTGTTCCCTAATTAGGATTCCTTTATTGACATGAATGTAGTGAAGATTTTCATGTCCCGTAATCCAGTGCCCACTCTCTTGGGTGATATTCTGCATACTCTTTACGCCCGTACTACTCGGAAATGGGGAACCCTTATGTGTTGTGCACCATTGCTGGCAAGGTGGTTTATTTCTCACCTCCCCAAATCTGTTTTGAAGAACGAGGAAGGCATGGGTTGGGCCTACAGAATTATGTCCCTTGCCCATAAGGACATTCTCTGGAGTACTAAAGACATGGAAGAAGTAGTCATTGTTGATCGCTGTGGGGAATACCCCAATGTTCCATTGCTTGGAATTCGAGGAGGGATCACCTATAATCCTTGTTTGTCCTTACGAAAGTTTGGGAGAGCTAGGAGGGACGGACCTCATGAGTTGTTGCTTCCAAGCATTGTCTTTGACTTCCATGGAGATGTTGAGGGACATCACCGCAGATTCATACGAGCATGGGATAAGGTCAATAGGTCTGATCCGCATGAGCTAGGCATGAAGACTTCTCTTCCGATGGAACCATATCTCCGGTAGGTTCGAGCCCGTGCTCAGAAGCTTAGGATTCCATACGAAGTTGTCTTACCTGTGATAATGGAGCGCACTGATGAAGAAGGGGTTCCTCCTACCATCCTCCATCCATACATGCCTACTGACATTGGGGCATTAAAAAGGTCTTGGATCCAGCTAAGAGAAGAACGGGATACTTATAGAGAAAAGTATCATGAGCAGGAGCGGAAAATCCTGAGACTTACAAGGCAGCTGGAGAATGAGAAGGTCCTCAACGACTATGTCAGCACCAAAGGAAGACGACCATGGGAGCGCTGATGTCTTTTATTACTTTTAGCTTAGATTTACTTTTTAGTATTTATTTTTTTAACGCCTTAAAGGCATATGTTAAACATTGATTTCAAGTTTTTTTTATCTAATAAAAGTGTGTTTCATTTTGGTTTACGAATTTGAATCTCTCAAAAGTCTTTAAAATCATATCATACACATTCCATTCCCATGCACCTCATTACAGGTACCCTTACAGGTTTCTCATCTTCTTCGCTGTCGATTTCAGCAATCATGTCTTCTGAAGTAACTACTGATCAAGCCATCAAGGCCCTACAAGCCCAGAACACCCAGTTCCAGGAAATGTTCATGAACTTGGCCAAGGGCCAGCAAGATCTGAAGACTCTTATATTGAAGGATAAGAAGAAGAAGAAGACAGTCCTCCTGAATATGGGTCACAGGTGCGGGAACAAATTAAGACAAGATGTTGATTTATCTCACTCATCTGGAGGGGGAGAGAATCAAGAAGAAAGGAGGGCTCCTAGCCCTGTGGTTTCTGACAACGAGACTGACTTTGACGAAGACCATTATCCTCCTGCTGAGGATAGGTATAAGCAACTCGAAGACCGAGCGCAATGGAGGCCCAGAAGGTACCTGTGTTGGACTTCGGAGATTTGGGTTTGACATTTGGGGTGGTGATTCCCCATAAGTTTAAAGCACTAGTATTTGCTAAATACGACGGGGTCTCCTGCCCAAAGTTGGACCTCCGCTTGTATGTTAGAAAGATTCAACCATACACTGCCGATAAGAACCTCTGGATCCATTTCTTTCATGATAGTCTTTCAGGGACTCAACTTAAATGGTTTTACCAACTGGAAGGAGTTAACGTCCATAACTGGGAGGACCTTGCCTCTGCTTTTTACAAGCAGTACCAGTACAATGCTGACCTTGCTCCCACGCGTACCCAACTTCAGGGTATGTCTATGGGTGCGAGTGAAGGTTTTAAGGACTACGCTCAGAAATGGAGGGACCTTGCTGGGAGAGTACAACCCCCTCTGGCTGATAGGGAGTTAGTGTACATGTTTCTTGGGACCTTGTCTGGTCCATATTTCAACCATTTGATCGGTAGCTCATCGTCCGGGTTTACTGAGCTGATTATGACCGGGGAAAGAGTTGAGGTCGGTATCAAGAGCGGTAAGATACAGAAAGGTGCTTCATCAAGTACCGAGAAGAAGCCTTTCAAAAAGGAGTCAAGCGTAGTTTACAGCTCGAGGAGCCAAAACAAATCTGAGCGCCGCCAAGCAGTTAATACGGTGGTTATATCAAGGCATGTTGTTGCCCCACAATGCAATAATCATCCAAGAGCAGAGAGGCCGCAGAGACAATTCACTCGTCTCAGTATGACCCTGTCTCAAATTCTGCCGCAGTTGTTAAAGACCAACTTGGTGATTCCGAAGGAGGCCCCGAAGAATCCCAATACTACATCACTGTTGTATAATCCGAACGCCCGCTGTGCTTTTCACTCCGATAGCCCGGGGCATGATACGAATAACTGTTGGGTCTTGAAGAATAAAGTGCAGGATCTGATTGATGCTAAGGAAATTGAGTTTGAAGCGCCGGAAAAGCCTAATGTCATAACGACACCCGTGCCCAAACATGACACGGGAGTAAATGCTATTGGGGATGATGAAAAAGAGTTTGATATTGACAAATGGATATACCCGACTGCTGATGGTGGACAAAGAAATTGGACAACAAAGGATTCTATGCCCGTTTCTTTTATTACCCAGTAATGATACTTTTATTTTGAGTTTGTAACAGACAATCTTAAACTTTACGGCCCGGTGCCTTACCCGAGACACTGTGGCTTTGTTTGAGGGCTTATTATGTGTCATTTCCATATATCATTAATAAAAGCATTGGATGTTTTTCTTGCATTACGAATTTTGCGCTCCTTGTTTTTCTTTTTCTATCTTGCAAAACAGCTATTTTACAAACACTCACATATACATGTCTATATCCACTCTGGATCCCACTGATAACGACTCTGCTACTGCCAATTATGACTTCGAAAGTCCGATCAACCAAGCCGAAGACGAAGGTGGGGATGATTGTGAAGTGCCTGGGGAACTTGCTAGACTGTTACTTCAGGAAGAGAGGGCCATACAGCCGCATGAAGAGCCAGTGGAATCAGTGAATCTGGGTACAGAGGTAGACAAGAAAGAGGTCAAGATCGGTGAAAATCTGGAGCCTAATGTTAAGCAACGGTTGATTCAGATGTTGCGTGGCTACGTTGAGATCTTTGCCTGGTCTTATGAAGATATGCCTGGGTTGGATACCGATATTGTGGTTCACCGCCTGCCTACCAAGGAAGATTGTCCTCCAGTAAAGCAGAAAGTTCTCCGAATGCGCCCAAAGATGTCTGAGAAAATCAAGGCTGAGGTTATGAAACAGTTTGATGCCGGTTTTCTAGTAGTTACTTTCTACCCGCAGTGGGTTGCCAACGTGGTTCCAATACCGAAGAAGGATGGTAAGGTTCAAATGTATGTTGACTATAGGGATCTGAACAGGGCAAGCCCCAAGGATGATTTCCCTCTGCCTCATATCGACGTTCTGGTTGACAACACCGCACAGCATAAGGTCTTCTCCTTTATGGATGGTTTCTTCGGTTATAATCAGATTAAGATGGCTCCCGAAGACATGGAGAAGACAATGTTCGTTACGCAGTGGGGTACCTTTTGCTACAAAGTCATGCCTTTTGGATTGAAGAATGTTGGGGTAACGTATCAATGCGCCATGGTCGCTTTATTCTATGACATGATCCATCATGAGATTGAGGTATACGTTGACGACATGATTGCGAGGTCCCAGACTGAAGAAGAACATCTTGACCACCTTCAGAAGCTATTTGACAGGTTGAAGTTGTACAAGCTGAGATTAAACCTGAACAAGTGCACCTTCGGGGTGAGATCTGGTAAGCTGTTGGGTTTCGTCGTAAGTGATAAAGGTATTCAGGTGGATCCTGCAAAGGTGAAGGCTATACAGGAAATGCCAGCTCCCTGAACAGAAAAAGAAGTCAGAGGATTTTTGGGACGGTTGAATTACATTGCCCGATTCATCTCACATTTGAATGCTACTTGTGAGCCAATCTTCAAGCTGCTGAAGAAAGATCAAGTGGTGAAATGGAATGATGAATGTCAGGCCGCTTTTGAAAGGATCAAAGAATATCTCCAAGAGCCACCCATTCTGATACCTCCAGTTGAAGGGAGACATTTGATCTTATACTTAACAGTACTCGACAATTCAATGGGGTGTGTGCTGGGGCAGCATGACGAGTCTGGCCGAAAAGAGCGTGCTATTTATTACCTTAGCAAAAAATTTACCGACTGTGAGACCCGAGACTCACTGCTCGAGAAAACCTGTTGCGCTTTGGCATGGGCTTCTCGCCGGCTGAGACAGTATATGCTGACTCACACTACTCTATTGATATCAAAGATGGATCCAATCAAGTATATCTTCGAAAAGCCTGCCTTGTCTGGAAGAATAGCAAGATGGCAGATGATCTTGACTGAGTATGACATCCAGTACACGACCCAAAAGGCAATCAAGGGAAGTGTGTTGGCAGATCATTTGGCACATCAGGCAGTGGATGATTACCAGTCTATGAACTTCGAGTTCTCAGATGAGAATATGATGATAGTAACCGACTGTGAAGAACCTGGACTGGATGAAGGACCTGAGGAAGGGTCCCGACGGTCTATGTACTTTGATGGAGCTTCGAACGCTTTGGGTAATGGCATTGGCATCGTGATCATATCTCCTAAAGGCTCTCATACTCTGTTTACCGCCCAACTATGTTTCAACTGCACCAACAATATGGCGGAGTATGAAGCGTGCATCATGGGTCTTCGAGAAGCAATTGACCTAAGGATTAAGTTCTTAAGTGTATCCGGAGATTCCGCTCTCGTGATCAGTCAGATCAAAGGCAAGTGGGATACGAAACACCCGAATCTTATTCCTTACAAGGAGTATGTATTGACGTTGCTTCCACATTTCGAGGAGATAACCTTTGAACACTTCCCTAGAGAGGAGAATCAGTTGGCGGACGCGCTAGCTACGATGTCTTTTATGTTCAAAGTCAATTGGGACAACGAGGCTCCACGGATTACCATTGAAAGGTTGGATGAACCTGCACATTGTTGTGACATTGAGACTGAAGAGGTAGCGGATAAACCCTGGTTTCATGAGGTAAAGAGGTATCTTGAGGCTCAGGAATACCCCGAGGGTGCATCTGTTAATGATAAAAAGTTTTTGAGGAGGTTCGCGACGAAGTTCTTCATCAGTAATGACATCCTTTACAAGCGTAACCATGATTCAACCTTACTCCGATGTGTGTGTTGTACCCCAAAATTTTCCCTCCCATATTCTTCAAGATTGGTCAAGAATGATTCTCAAAATTGCTCAAGACTACTCAAGGATTGTACAGTCAAACCACCTCCTCAGACAACTGAAATTAGGGTTTTGGTTCTTGCAAGGAATTTGAAGCTTCTAATGGCTCAATCAAGTCCTATAGGCCTCTATACATTATCAAGCATCTACATGTCAAGTCTCAAGACTCACAATGTCAAATTGCACAGTCAAAAGCCCTATTTGCTTCACAATCAACTGCAGGGGTAAAATGGTCATTTTACATTCAAAAGTCAGAATTTTTGGTCAACATATTATTTTGAGTCCACAATCATCATTTGATCAAGTCTTGATCATGATTCCACAAGCATGGCTCAAAAAAGTCTCAAGATGCAAAAGTTACTATTTTTGGACAGTAGAAAAGTCAACTGTATCTTGACCAAGGCATAATTTTTTCATGGTTCATCAGAAAAATCCCATCCAATGCTCATTTTGAAGGGGATGACATTTCCTACAACTCATCCTCACATTCTAAGTCCAAGAAATGCTCTCATAAAAAGTTATCAATTTCTACATTATAGGTCAATTTCAAAAGTCAACAAAAAGGCATTTTAAGTCAAAGACCATAACTTGAGATTGGTAATCCAAATGACATGGGACCAAAGGCATTGGTTAGAGGACTTCAAGACCTTTCCAAAATGTCAAATAACATGTTCATATGATCAAAATTGAGCAAGATATGCATTGGAGAAGTTGGGAAATTTTCATGAATGTGCAAAAGTCAACTTTGCTCAAAACACCTTGTTTTTGCTAATGGGCCTCAAATTTCTTCTTGAAACCTTATCCAAGGCCTATGCACGACCCATTGAGATTAAATTGAATTATTTTCTTATTTTTTATTAATTAATTGAATTTTTAATCAATATTAATTCATTTAATTGTAGGAAAATATTAAGACATGGTTTTTCAATCTTTTCATGAAGCAAATATGACCAATATATGCTGAAGATTTCGTGTGCCAATCAAAGAGACAAGAATATCCAATTTTGCCAAGTTTTCCCAATCAAAAATATGCAAAAAGATTTGATTGAAAATCAAATATTGAAAACATGAATTCCATGGATCCTTGGCCCAAACTTTGACTTAATTCCCTTCCATTACATATGCACAACCTAACCCTAATGCTATTCACGTGAAAACTCTGCAAGAAAGCCATATGCAATATTGAAAAAAAGTCAAGAAAACTCAAAATTATTTTCAACCTTCCAGGCCAATTCAAGGGCTTTTGTGGTTTCTAATACCTTGCAGGGATCCCCAGATACGTTTTGCAATCAAATTCGTGTGCTAAAGCTCAAGGAAACACCTTAAACAGACTCACGATTTGGCTCTTTTGTTCATAATCATAACTCATATTCCATGTGCATTTAACGTGATTTGTTGGTTGTTTTATATTGCTATCACTCACAGAAAACTAATGGCATAGATTAATTGGACTGAAACGCCCTGAAACAGAAACCACCATGAACGATTTCTAGGTTTTCCAAGCTCTAAAATTGGGGCTTTCTTATTTAGGAAAAATTAAGCCTCAAGAGACCTATGGTTGAAACCGTCTGAATGAGACAAACACACTGAAACCCTCGCAAACAATTTATGTTAATCCTAGACCTAATCGCTATTATTCCTTGTTCTGCTTTGTGGGGGTTAAAAACCCCCGCTATCCATTTGTTTTTGTTACAGGCCAAGTGAAGAAGACAATACGTGCAAGCGTGCCATTGGTCCATTCAAATAAAACGCGTGCTTGTTTCTCTTTCCAGCATAAGCGTTGTGTTTTTATATTATATTTATTGATCATTATACTAACAGATGGAAGCGAATGGCGTAGTGGAAGGTGATGTGTCTGGTAACCACTGGGACCTGGGTTCGATTCCCAGGTCCACTCCATATTTGTTTCTATTTTTCATAACATGCTCACGTGCAGGAAAAACAAAAGCATTCCACCATGCTCCTCATTCACCCAAACGCCAAGTGTCTTCAAGCATTAATCCAGCGGCCATGAGATGTTGACTATGGTGTTCCCAGTCAACCGGTGTCCTGGACGATCCAGAAAGTCAGAAGGGTTTTGAGTGCTATTGGGCTTCCAATTTCCAAACAAGCCTCCTCTTTGGGCCAGCACCCCCCTGGTCAATTATTTTTCTTTTTTAATTTGCATTTAATATTTTCCTTAATTAATTATTATTAGTAGTATTTAATTAAATCAATTAATTTTCATAATAAATTCAGACCATTAAAATGTAAATATTTTTTATTATTATTAATTATTAAGTTCACCTTAATTATTATTTTGTAAATAAATACTAATATAATTAGCTTAATTTAATTAGGTTAAATTTGGCCTCTTTTTTCTTAATAACTTAAAATAAATTAGAATTAGGGTTTTTCTTTTGATAACTTTTAATTTCTTTTTTTTTATTTTCATTAAAACCTAAAAAACATAAAAAATACTTTTTTTTCTTTTAATTAATTAATTAACTAGAATTAGGTTTAATATTTCATTAATTGCAAAAGGGACCAAATTTCTTTATTTCTCAAAAAGGGTCAAAACCCTAAGACTTTCCGGATTCAATTTCTTTTCGCGCATTATTCTTTTTTATCATATTGATGTAACTGTTTCCGAGTATGTAATAGTTAATTAGGGCTTTTATCGCTTTATTTACTTTTCTCGCATTTATTTTCCAAACGGGTTTTGTTTTTGGCGATGTATATACCCGCGCCTTGTAATAGCGTAGATTTACCTTTCCGCACTTTATTTCCCACAAATTATTTAACTGTTAATTATGCATGCAAGACTTACATGAAAAATAAAATTAACCCGTAGCTCACAATGATGCATGTTCAAAGATAAATATAAACTGAAACCTGACACACATGCACATGCCACTCCTAGGGTACGCCTCACTTGGTTGCCTCGAGGTGGTCATCAAGTATAGGGTGTTTTAGAGGTCGCCCTCCTGTCTAAAGATCCAGTTGCCTCGAAACAGTTGCCTCGGATAAAAAGGATCTAGGACATTAGGGTTACCGCTAAGGCGTCCCACCATTGCTTTGGTGACCACATGTCCCGATAATCGAATTGACCTGAATAACTCCAACGACGGTGCTACCTACTTCTCAATAGTGGGATAGTACTGTCTAAAGGACTCTTACACAGCTTAATTCCTTAGAGTAGGTAGATTTCTCCTGGGTACTTGCTCTTTCAAAACAAAACGAAAATACTTTTCGCACCTACACTTTCAAAAAGTTTTCAAACAAATACTTCATACACTCTTGAGGACTGATACAAGAGTTACCTAGAAGTTTTTCAGACTAAACTTTTTCAAAACCCACAAACACCAGAAAAGCAAACAATTTTGAAAACATAGTGAGCAAGTACCTAAGAGCCCGTGGATAACCACAGATAGAAAGGGTGCTAACACCTTCCCTTTATATAATCTACCTCCCGAACCGAGAAACATCTCGAAAAGGAATTTTGCTGTGCTTTTGTCCTTTCCTTGTTGGAGAAAATAAAAGACGGTGGCGACATACGCGATCCAGCTTTAAACAGTCAGTTCTATTTCCACAGATCACAGTGTGGATAAGAACGAGGCGGAAAGGATCATGGCAGAGTTGTATGAAGGTACTTTCGGAACTCATTCCAGTGGACATACCATGGCGAAGAAAATCCTACGGGCAGAATATTATTGGTCTACCATGGAAGCCGACTGTTATCAGCATTCTCGGACCTGTCACAAGTGCCAATTCTATGCTGATAAGGTGCACATACCTCCAGTTCCTTTGAACGTCTTGACAGCTCCGTGGCCTTTTGCAGTGTGGGGTATCGATATGATCAGCGAGATCAGACCTACTGCATCCAACGGGCACCGTTTCATCCTGGTAGCTATTGATTACTTTACGAAGTGGGTTGAAGCAACTTACTTTTCTACAGTGACCAAGAACGTCGTGGCACGGTTTATTCGGCACAATTTGATATGTCGATATGGTGTACCAGAGAGGATCATTACGGACAACGGTACAAATCTCAATAATAAAATGATCACCGAGCTCTGCAAGCAATTCAAGATACAACATCATAACTCTTCTCCCTACCGACCGAAGATGAATGGGGTTGTTGAAGCGGCTAATAAGAACATTAAGAAGATTGTGCAGGAGATGACGGTGACATACAAAGACTGGCACGAGATGCTACCATTTTCTCTTTATGGGTACCGCACCTCAGCGCATACGTCAACAGGGGAAACACCATATTCCTTGGTATATGGTATGGAGGCATTCTTACCCATTGAAGTTCAGATACCCTCTCTTCGGATTATGAAGGATGCAGGTTTAAGTGAAGATGACTGGATTCAGACCTGGCTTGATCAACTGAACTTAATCGACGAAAAAAGGCTTACTGCTATTTGTCATGGTCAAACGTATCAAAAGCGGATGATCAAGGCATTTAACAAGAAAGTTAGACGACAAGAGTATCAAGTTGGGGATCTGGAGATCAAGCGCATCAGCCTACCACAAGGTGATCCCAAGGGCAAATGGACTCCTACTTACGAAGGGCCATTTGTGGTTAAGAACATTTTCTCAGGAGGAGCTATGATTCTAACCACCATGGATGGTAACGACCTTCCTCACCCCGTCAATGCAGACATAGTGAAAAAATACTACGCATAATCAAAGACCCGCTAGGTCGACTGGCCTAGGCAAAAATAAGGGCTTCCCAGCGAACCAAAAGGGTTCGGACAAAAATAAGGGATGAAAATGGAAAAAATATGTACACCCGGCAAGTCGAAAAACCTGAAAAGGCGGCTTGGGCAAAAAAGGGTATCCTGGTGGACTGAAAACCCGAAAGGATGGTCCAGGCAAAAATTAGGGATCAAAGCGTAACACTATGTCTCATTGGATCACCTTGCAACCAGACTTCGGTATCAACTATCAGGCTCAGATGGCACTAATCAATTTGATCCACCTTCAACTGAGTAGCAAAGTGATGAGATGCTCGAGGACATAAAGGCAATAGCAGAGTTGGAACCCAGTGGGATTGTTCACATAACTGTTTTGTTTTTTTCACAAATTGTATAAATTCTATTGTTCGGCGGTGTTCCCTTACTAGGACGTCAGCCTCTTGTACAAAAACGCCTATTTACAGGCCAAACTTCAGAGTCAATACAATTCATTTTCAAATAAATTTCAAACTGTTTTTTCCTTTTTCTGTTTTGTTTTGCAAGAACGTCCATTGTTCATTTTTGATATATGCATTTGACATTAATTGCTGCTCATGAATATTTACATACAAAACAAAAGATGATTACTCGTAATATCAGAGACATGGGAAATAAGAATTGTCCAAGCTTTACAGTTGCTCTGTCCACCAAGTACAAGGATAAATTTAGCTGAAGAATATGACTGAAGTACATTCTCTCCCTGCAGAGTAAGAGAAAGACAATAATGTTAACTCTCCCCA
The DNA here is from genome assembly GCA_948472305.1 of Vicia faba. Classification (NCBI taxonomy): domain Eukaryota; kingdom Viridiplantae; phylum Streptophyta; class Magnoliopsida; order Fabales; family Fabaceae; genus Vicia; species Vicia faba. The sequence continues at coordinate 932,473,733 of OX451738.1, read as the reverse complement.
GTTGAGACTCGCAACCGCGAATGAGTCGGCAATATTCTCCCCAAGCAGAGTTTATTCATCATCAGCACTAGACAATTATCCCCAGCGGAGTCTGGAAAATCTTCCCCAGTGGAGTTTTGGAGAATCATCCCCAGTAGACTCTGGAAGATTGTCCCCAGTAGACTCTGGAAGATTGTCCCCAGTAGAGTCTAAAAGGTTATCCTCAGTGAAGTCGCAACTGAAAGATCATTGCTGGCGGAGTTCATTCCTTTCACAAACAGAAAACCAATCCCCGACAGGATTCAGTATCGCCAGCAACGGTAATTCATCCCTAGCTGAATTTATCAGCAGAATCCTCAGCAGAGCATTTCCTCCCCACAGAGTCATCTCCTCATCAGTTTATTCCCCAACGGAGTTATCCTCTCCTGCAGGTTTATTCTCACAATCATCTTCATTCACTATCCCCAGCGGAAACGAAGAATTCAACTCTTTTTCTCCAGCAGCTATCCGGGATTTATTTTCCCCAACTCCAAACATCACATTTTCATACATCATAACACGTGCATATACGCATCATATAATCACAATCTCATTTATTTTGAGAACATCATTGCTTGATACATATCATGCATTACATACAGCTAACCTTTATCTTTCAGGAAAGATACAATCAGATTCTCACAAAATTCAAAGCTATGAAGCTTTTACCTCAGTTGAATTACGGACAAGCTCCTAAATCTCATCAGAGAGGTTTCCTTAGCTGAATTACGGACAGGTTCCTAAATCTCAACAGAGATGTTTTCTCAGTTGAATTACAGGCGAGTTCCTAAATCTCGACAAAGATGTTCCTCAGTTGAATTATGGACAAGTTCCTAAATCTCAGCAGCGATATTTTCTCAGTTGAATTACGGGCGAGTTCCTAAATCTCGACAAAGATGTTTCCTCAGTTGAATTACGGACAAGTTCCTAAATCTCAGCAGAGATGTTTTCTCAGTTGAATTACGGGCGATTTCCTAAATATCAACAAAGTGGTTTCCTCAGTTGAAATACGGACAAGTTCCTAAATCTCAGCAGAGATGTTTTCTCAGTTGAATTACGGGCGAGTTCCTAAATCTCGACAAAGATGTTCCTCAGTTGAATTACGGACGAGTTCCTAAATCTCAGCAAAGATGTTTCCTCAGTTGAATTATGGGCGAGTTCCTAAATCTCGACAAAGATGTTCCTCAGTTGAATCACGGACGAGTTCCTAAATCTCAGCAGAGATGTTTTCTCAGTTGAATTATGGGCGAGTTCCTAAATCTCGACAAAGATGTTCCTCAGTTGAATTACAGCCAAGTTCTTAAATCTCAGTAGAGATGTTTTCTCAGTTGAATTACGGGCGAGTTCCTAAATCTCAGCAAAGATGTTCCTCAATTGAATTACAGACGAGTTCTTAAATCTCAGCAAAAAGGTTTCCTCAGTTGAATTACGGACAAGTTCCTATATCTCAGCAGAGATGTTTTCTCAGTTGAATTACGGGCGAGTTCCTAAATCTCGACAAAGATGTTCCTCAGTTGAATTACGGACAGGTTCCTAAATCTCAGCAGAGATATTTTCTCAGTTGAATTATGGGCGAGTTCCTAAATCTCGACGAAGATGTATCCTCAGTTGAATTACGGACGAGCTCCTAAATCTCAACAAAGTTGTTTCCTCCGTTGAGTATGGACGATCGAAGTTCCTAAATATCAACAGAGATGATTCCTCCATTGAGTACGGACGATCGAAGTTCCTAAATATTAGCAGAGATGTTTCCTCAGTTGAGTACGGATGATCGAAGTTCCTAAATATCAACAGAGACGACTCATCAACAGAATAACGGACAACCAAAGCTCCTAAATTTCTACTTCTCTCAACAAAGATCAGACTTCCCCAGCGGAATCTTCCACAACAACAGGTATACAAGCTCTCGCTAAGGAATCTCTTATGCGATCGACACTCCTTCAGATGCATCTTTAAGCCCATCCCGTCGTCAGCAATCTCCAAATGGCATCTGTAAGCCATTCCCGACATCACAAAACAATTACCACTTCATGCGAGTGCAAATTTCTGGGCACTCTAGTGTTCAATCAACTTCCACCTTCGGATTACGAAAGGCACGAAAGCCAATCTGCATCCTCAGGTTTAAGAAGATTGAATAGGGGCAGCTGTTGTACCCCAAAATTTGCCCTCTCATATTTCTCAAGACATTTCAAGAAAGATCCCCAAGTTGCTCAAGGTAGTCCAAGGTTGGCCAGACAAGCTCTCTCCTAAGGAAATCTACCTCAAATTAGGGTTTCATGTTGCATCAAGATACTTGAGTCCAAGTGGTCCCAAATTCTCAACATTGTCCTAATATGTTCTCAAGATCATCCATGTCAAGTTTCAAGCCTTGCAGAGAAAGTTTGCTCAGTCAATTGCTCAAAGGTCCAAAAATCGACTATGTTAGGGCAAAAGTCAACTGTGACCCACATACAGTCAAACTTCAAGATTTTGGGTAAAAATTCTCATTTTGAAGTATATTTCATCACTTGATCAAGGTTTGATCATGATTCATCAAGTATTGCTCATAATTCATCAAGACTCCAGAGTTGCTAAATTAGGGTTTTGCAGGAAAAGTCAACTCAACTTGACCAAGCATAACTTTCTCATACTTTATGAGAAATGACCCATCCAAAGTTCATTTTTAAGAGGATGCAATTCCCTACAATCCATATTCAGCTCCAAAGATCAAAATATACACTCACAAGAAGTTATGAATTTGGATATTATAGGTCATTTTGGAAAGTTAACAAAAACACATTTTTTGTTAAAGCTTCATACTTGATCATGGAATATCATAATGAGATGAGATAAAAAGGGTTGCTTAGAGGACATCTCAAGCTTTCTAAAAAGTGAAACAACACCTCCAAAGAGTCAAAATTGAGGAAGTTATGCATTGTTGAAGTTGACCGTTTTTGCAAAATTGTAAAAAGTCAACTATCCCCAAAACTTCAAATTTTGCCAAATGGGCCCAATCTTTTTCACTTGTTTTGAGTTGGCAACCTAGCCCACGTGCTCTAGCCTTTTCCACTTGTCCATATCTTATTTTTATTAATCATTTTGATTTTTATTTGAATTAATTTGATTTAAATCAAATAAAATCAAATAAAAATCCAAAACATTGATAACCAAGGATTTTGTGATTATTTCAGGCCTCATTATACAGCTAGCATCATTCAAATTCGTGCCAAGCCTTAGAGTGAACAAAAAGATTCAAAATAAGCCATGTTTGGAAAGATCTTCAAAGCAAATCAAATCAATATCCAAAGCATTGAAAGAAGAAGATTTGGATGCAATTTGCAACCCTAATCCCTTCACTAATACATAAGGAGGGCGTGCAGATCAAAATCAGGTTGGAAACAGGTGCCAGAGCAAGAACAGAATTTGCAAAAACAAGCAAAAAGTGTGAGATCAAATTGGTGGTTAGAGGCATCCTCAAGGCTTGGTATTTGTCCTAATCGCTTCCTGGTAGTCTCCACAAGTGAAAGCAATCAAAAGCAAGCGTTCTCAAGCCCTCCCACGCATTGTAAATCCGTAACGGTATCACCATCTTCTTGAATTCGAATAGCCTTATTCTTGCATCCATAGTGTAAAATAATTGCATATTCTTGATCACCATGATGTTTGCAAACTTTCTACAATAGCCAATTGCATTTATATGGACTGAATCGAAATCCACCATTTTTAGGTTTTCGAGTTTGTTTTAGGGTTTTTGTTTTCAGGTACAATTAGCCTTCGAAAGGGGTATGGTTGTGATCAGGAAGACGAGACGGACACAACCATGGCTTTAGATTTTATTTCTATGGCCTGTAGAGGATTTTGGAAACACACAAACCTGTAGCAACAGACTTTGTCCGTAGGTATAGGTATTTCAACTTTTAGCCATGGTGCAGGGAAGAAGAAGCAGACGTGGCTAGCCTTCATTCGCCCATTCAAATTTCTATGCGTATTTTTTTTGTTACATCATCCACTGACCTTTTTTTTATATATTATCTTTGTTTATTGGCATATGTACAATGAAATCAGAATAGCCCAGTGGTGACCACGTCAGCACATAAGGATTTAGAGGCTGGAGGTCAGGGGTTCGATCCCTGCCTCCAGCATTTGCTATTTTCTTGTTTTATTTCATGAGATCATATGCATATGCAAGCCAAGCGCCATCATACTCCCTCATCGTCCAACACACCAGATGGCCAGATGGCCAGATCTGGTGGCCACCATTGCAAGTGCACCATAGGCAGAGTCAATGCATATGCACTGGATTGCAAAAGTCAAACGGACTCAGCACTAATGGGCCCAGAAATTTCTTTCCACACCTCTTCAAAATTGCTAAAATCAGGCCCATTTCTCACTCTTTATTTCTTTTTTCTATATTTTCCTTTAATTAATTAATTTATTATTTTTACTAACAATTAAATAATTTTCTTTTTTATCAAAAAATCACCAAAAAATATTTTTATGTCTAAATAAATTTAGAATTTTATTTTTCATCAATAAATATTAATTAATTTAATTAGGTTAATTTTAGATAACTTTCATTTATTTTGCAAATAATTAAAACTAATTAGAATCAATAGGTTTTTAACATTAGCTTAATTATTTTATTTCTTTCCTAAAATAACCAAAAAAAAAACCAAAAATATTTCATTTATTAATTTAATTAACTAATTAACTTAGTATTTAATTTTAGGACTTAATTTCTTTTCTTAAAAAATATTTAAAAACAACAAAAAACAATTTTCTCTTTTAATTAGGAGGGTCAAAACCTAGTTTTCGCATTCGATCTAATTTGCCCGCGCGCTTTATTTTTATCCAATTATTGTATCTGCTCCGGGTTTGTAATAATTTTAATTAGGACATTTATTTATTTATTCCGCTTTTAAATTTCAAAGGTTTTGTTTTTGGCGATGTAAATACCCGACACCTTGTAATAGTTTAGTTTAAATTCCGCACTTTAATTTCTGCAAATATTCAACTGCTAGATGTTTGATAATAGGGTTTGTATGACAAGAATGAATGACTAAACTTAAAACAGTTAGATCACCCTTAATTGTGCAAAGATAAAAATAACTGAAATCAACACATTCACACATGCGCACTCCTAGGGTACACATCTCACTTGGTTGCCTTCGTAAACGGTCATTGAGTATAGGTTGTTTTAGAGGTCGCCCTCTTGTCTAAAAGATCATAGTTGCCTCGGAAAGGTTGCCTCGGGCATTGTTGCCTCGGATAAATGATCTAAGACATTAGGGTTACCACTAAGACGTCCTAACATTGCTTTAGTGACCGTATGTCCCTTTTTCGAATTGACCCTCAAACTCCAAACGACGGTGCTACCTACTCACTAATAGTAGGATAGCATTGTCTAAAGGAAACAAACATAGAACGATTCCTTTTTCGAGTAGGTAGATTAGTTCTTAAGTACTTGCTCAAATAAAACAAAACTTTTTCACACTTACACTTTTAGGAACAAGTTTTCAAAAACACTTCATTACACTCTTGAGGACAAAAGCAAGAGTTAAATTGAAGTTAAAACAAAGACTTTTCAAAACCCACAAACACAAAGAAAACAATTTTGAAAACAATGAGCAAGTACCTAAGAGCCCGTAGATAACTACGGATAAAAAGGGTGCTAATACCTTCCCTTTCTATAAATCCACCCCCCGTACTCAGAAATATCTCGAAAAAGGAATTTTTCTGTGCTTTTTTCCTTTCCTTGTTGGATAAAATAAAAGTCGGTGGTGACTCTTGCTTACCGCAACATATTGTGAACACAAACGCAAAACGCAAACCAGCATTCCAAAAACAGTCAGTTCTTCCACCGTATCACACCAGTCCATGAATATTGAGTTCCCAGATGAGAACATTATGCTGGTGACTGACTACGAATGACATGGACCGGATGAAGGACCTGAGAAAGGATCCTGGTGGACTATGGTTTTTGATGGAGCTTCGAACGCACTCGGTAATGGCATTGGCGCTGTAATCATATCCCCTGAGGGCTGTCACACTCCTTTCACTGCCCGACTATGTTTTAACTGCACTAACAACATGGTAGAGTATGAAGCCTGCATCATGGGTCTCAAAGCCGCTATTGACCTCAAAATCAAGTTCCTAAATGTCTTCGGGGATTCAGCCTTGGTGATAAGTCAGATCAGAGGCAAATGGGATACGAAGCATCTGAATCTCATCCCATACAAAGAGCACGTACTGACATTGCTCCCACACTTTGAGGAGGTAACTTTTGAACATTTCCCACGAGAGGAGAATCAGTTAGAAGACGCGCTAGCTACCATATCTTTTATGTTCAAAGTTAGGTGGGACAACGAAGCTCCCCGAATCACCATTGAAAGGTTGAATGAACCAGCACACTGCTGTAGATTGATACTAAAGAGGTGGCAGACAAACCTTGGTTTCATGAGGTAAAGAAGTATCTCGAGACTCAAGAGTATCTCGAAGGGGAATATGTCAATGATAAGAAGTTTTTGAGAAGGTTTGCTGCGAAATTCTTCCTCAGTAATGGAATCCTCTACAAGCGCAACCATGACTCTACCTTACTACGTGTGTAGACAAGAGCGAAGCAAAGAGAATCATGACAAATCTACATAAAGGTACCTTCGGAACCCATTCCAGTGGATATACCATGGCTAAGAAGATCCTACGGGCAGGATACTATTGGTCCACTATGGAAGCAGATTGTTATCAGCACTCCCGAATTTGTCATAAGTGTCAAATTTATGCTGATAAGGTGCATGTGCCTCTGGCTCCTTTGAATGTCTTGACAGCTCCGTGCCCCTTTGTAATGTGGGGCATTGACATGATTGGAGAAATCAGGCCCACCGCCTCCAATGGGCATCACTTCATCCTAGTGGCCATCGATTACTTCACGAAATGGGTTGAGGCGGCCTCCTTTGCTACTGTTATCAAGAATGTTGTGGCGCGGTTTATCAAGCATAACCTGATCTGTCGGTATGGTGTTCTAGAGAGAATTATCAGCGATAATGGTATGAATCTCAATAATACGATGATCATCGAACTCTATAAGCAGTTCAAGATACAACATCATAACTCTTCTCCCTACTGACCGAAGATGAATGGCGTTGTTGAAGCAGCTAACAAGAACATCAAGAAAATTGTACAGAAGATGACGGTGACATACAAAGACTGACATGAGATGTTACCATTTTTTCTGCATGGGTACCGTACCTCAGCACAGACGTCGACAGGGGAAACACCCTACTCTCTAGTATATGGCATGGAGGCAGTGCTACCCATTGAGGTCCATATCCCTTCTCTAAGAATTATGAAGGACGCAGGTTTGAACAAAGACGACTGGATCCAAACTCGGCTTGATCAGCTAAATCTAATCGATGAGAAGAGACTTACTGCTATTTGTCATGGTCAGACGTATCAAAAGCGAATGATCAAGGCTTTTAACAAGAAAGTCAGGCATCAAGAATATCAAGTCGGGGATCTAGTGATCAAGCGTATCATACTACCGCAAGGTGATCCCAGGGGCAAATGGACAGTGACGACCTTCCTCACCCTGTCAATGCGGACATAGTGAAAAGATACTACGCATGATAAAAGAACCTCTAGGTCAACTGGCCTAGGCAAAAATAAAGGATGAAAATGAAAAATCTGTACATCCGGCAAGTCAAAAACTTGAAAAGGCGACTTGGGCAAAAAAGGGTATCCCAGTGGACTGAAAACCCGAAAGGGCGGTCCAGGAAAAAGTTAGGGATGAAAAGCGTATCATTATGTCCCATTGGATCACCCTGCGACCTGACCTTAGTATCAATTGTCAAGCTCAAACAACATCGATCAACCTAATCAGCTTCAGACAAGCAGCAAAATAATGAGACGCTCGAAGACATAACGGCGGTAGCAGAATTAGAACCCAATGGGATTGTTGTACATAGATATTTTCTTTTTACACAATATTGTATAACTTCTATTTTCACGGCGAAGTTCTCTTACTAGAACGCCAGCCTCCTTGTACGAAAACGCCTATTACAGACCAATTTCAAAAAATCAATACAAAATCATTTATAAGAAACTTTGAGTTTTTCTTTTTTCTGTTTTGTTTTGCAAGAACGTCCATTGATTTATTTTTGACATATGCATTTAAATATGATCGCTGCTCATAGATATTTACATAAAGAAACAAAAGACAATTACTCGTAATTCCAGAAACAAGGGCAAAAATAAGAAATGTCAAACCCGACAGTTACTCTATCCAACAGGTACCAGGGCAGAGATAACTTTGGAGCACAATCATCAATACATGCGACCTTGTAATATCTGTATTCCCCACAGAGTAAAGGTAGTCAAAGCATTAATATCAGTTCTCTCAAAACGGAAGTAATCCCCCTAGCCATGGTTGTCCAGAAACCTGACATCTATATCCCCCGACCGAATTGCATGATTGTAAGCGGATCATCATAAATTATTATCTCCCCAAGCATAGTTTGTTTCTCTAGATACAGAAGCTCAATCTCCAACATATTTTAACCAGAGTCATTCCCCTGCAGAGCTATTCTCGAACAAAGTCTCTCCTTGGCAGAATATTCACTAACAACGAAGAACAAATCTCCGGCACAATCATTTCCATTCACCGTCTCCAACGGAAGTAGAAGAACCACAGTTCTCTACAACAGTCAGAAATGCTATATTCTCCAGCAGCAGTCAGGGATTTATTTTCCTAGACTCGGATATGTCACAAATAACTTCTCATGTTCATACATCATGACATGCGCACACATATCACACACAGCATAATCTCATTTATTTTGAGAATATCATCTCACAATGCATTTCATGCATCACATATGATTAACCCTGTTGTCTTTTCAGGAAAGACAGTTGTCACCAACGATTCCAACAATTATACATATCATATCTGCAGACAACTAATAAAAAAACCAGTTCTCGAAACTAAGCGGGTCAACTAATCTACATGATCAAGCGAAGTAACCTTACTACCCAGGTTCCTTCTCATAGCCCTACTATCCAGGCTTTCATCTCAAAGTAACCCTACTACCCAGGTTCCTTCTCATAGCCCTACTGTCCAGGATTTCATCTCGTAGTAACCCTACTACCCAGGTTCCTTCTCATAGCCCTACTATCCAGACTTTCATCTCGTAGAAACCCTACTACCCAGGTTCCTTCTCATAGCCCTACTATCCATGCTTTCATCTCGAAGTAACCCTATACCCAGGTTCCTTCCCATAAACCATACTATACAGGCTTTCATTTCGAAGTAACCCTACTACCCAGGTTCGTTCTCACAGCCCTACTATCCAGACTTTCATCTCGTAGTAACCCTACTACCCAGGTTCCTTCTCATAGCCCTACTATCCAGGCTTTCATCTCGTAGTAACCCTACTACCTAGGTTCCTTCCCATAAGTCCTACTATCCAGGCTTTCATCTCGAAGTAACCCTACTGTCTAGGTTCCTTCTCCCTTATCTCCAGGCAATAGTTTACAACACTATAAGGCCCAGACCCGACCAGATACGGTCGGTTTCACATTTCCCCAGTAAGTCGCTGTACAGCCTAGACCCTGACCATGTATACATTCTACTTTCACCCCCTCAATCAAGAGTTAATTCCCCAATAGAGTAATGGACAACTGAAGCTCCAAGATTTTACTTCCCAGGGAATAAATCAACATTCCTCGGCAAAGTCCTCCTCAACAGCAGGTACATGAATTCTCGCCAAGGAATCTCTTATGCAACCGATCTTTTCAGGATGGCATCTTTAAGCCCATCTCCGACGATTCTCTGTCGCCTTCCAAATGACATCTGTAAGCCCATTCCCGACATCACCAATCAGCATTACTTCATGCGAGTGCAAATTTCTGGGCACTCTAGTGTTCAATCATCTTCCACCTTCAGATCACGAAAGACAGACCAGCCAATCTACATCCTCAGGCTTAAGAAGATTGAACAGGGGCAACTGTTGTACCCCAAAATTTGCCCTCTCATTTCTCAAAATATCATCCTGGACTCTCAGGTTTGCTTATATCAAGTTCCAAGTCTTGAATTACAACTTTTCAAGAAAATCATCCACAAGGGCAAAATGGTTAAAAGCACATTGAAAAGTCAAACTTGGACTTTTAGATCAAAAATCAAGTTTCAACAATTATATTTCATCAAGACGTGAAATTGGTTCATCAAAAAATCAGAAGTCAGAAGTTACTTTGAAAAAATCAAATTTTTAAACATTTAGAAAATTTTCTAAGTGTCAAGAGAATATGATACTTCAGAACTTCTGAGCCAGCCTCCACGTAAGTGCAGTCAGAAGTTGCAAACACGGTTCAGAACATGATGTTTTAATCAGAACATGTAGAAGCGATGCTCTTTGGTTAGAACATGATTCTTCAACATATGAAGGCTATGTTCAACGCTTCGGTCAGAACATCACCCTTCGAGTCTCATTTTGGTCTTCTATGATCAGAACATCACCAAATCCCAAGACCTCGTTTAAACAACCTGCTGCACTGCTATAGCACAATACTCTAACCAGCAGCTAATCCAGTTCACGCCTGCATTTTCCCAAATCCCATATTTGCACCAAATACAAAAAGCTGTGATAAAAAAGCAATGGAACAGTGTACCAAAAAAGTTTAAATCCCATTTGTTTTCCCCCCCAAAACCACAACAACTTCACCTATAAATAAGTTGCACCATCACACTTTCAAGGGGTTGGTTTTTTGAGAGAGAGAATTGTCAAAAGAGAGAAAAGAAAACTGTGAAACCTTCATAAAAAAATCCAGAATTCCCAAACAGAAAACAAAACCTTTGTTCTTCCCTTTGAATCAAAGAACTTGGCATTTTCTCTCCCATTGCTCTTGCTGACTCCAGAACATTAGAAGACAGCAGTTCAAGTTCCAAGCACACTCTCCAGATTCAAGGACCTCAGAGTGTATCAATCCAGAACTTCTGATTCCACTGACGTTTCTTTCTGAGTCACCACGCGCCTGGCTTCAGAACTTCTGATCCTTGTTGTTTTGCTTGCAGCAACACGCTGTTTCTATCCTTCATTTATTTTCTTTTTTATTATTTTCAATAATAACCCCTTTTTTTATTAATATAAAAAATACATAAAAATATTTCCTTTTATTAATTAATTTATTTCTTTTTATTAATTCATTAAGACAAAAAAACCATTTTCGAAACAAGTCTTTTTTCTCTTTTGCATTGTACATTTCAATATGGTTGTAATAGTTAAATAAGATTTAAATCCTTGCAACCCCCCATTTGTAAATATGTACCCCCATCCCTAAAATATTGTAATAGCATTGGACTTTATATTCCCGCAATTTATCGCTTTCCAAATAAATGCTAGTAATTAGGGCGTGTATGACAAGACATGAAATCAACAAATAGATAACCCTAGTCGAGACTAAAATGCATGCAATCAAACACACTTGCACACTAGCACCCTTAGGGTAATCCCACCTTGTTGCCTATCGAAAAAAAGTCATGTCCCTCGAACATGGGCGTTTTAGCAAACGACCCTCGATAAAAGATCATAGTCCCTCGATGTTGCCTTCGATAAACGATCTAGTCCCTCACACGACATTGCTAAAACGTTCCATGGGTTGCCTTCTATGACTATACAAAAACGTCATGCGCCCGTCCCTTCACATCCAATAATGGGGCTTCTTACTAAATCAATGGTAAGATAACAACATCTAAAGGAATAGGAAAATGACGTCTAAGACCTTTTGAGTAGGTAGATTCGCTCCTAGTTGCTCGCTTGCTCACAACAAAAACATTTTTATACACCAACACATCTCTTTGAACTATTTTCAAAACCAACACTTTGTACGCATTCTTATAGAGACAGGAATCATTACAAAGTCACATTTTCAAAATACTTTCAAAACCCACATCACAAAGCACATTTCAAAACAAAAGGAAATGATCTAGTAAGTAACTAAGAGCCCATGGAAAACCATGGATGAAAAGGGTGCTAATACCTTCCCTTTTCATAATCTACCCCCCGAACTCAAGAAAACATCACTAAAGGTCTTTCCTGTGCTTTTTCAACTTTTCTTATTGGATAAAATAAAAGTCGGTGGAGACTCTTGCTATCTGCAACATTGTGATCAAACGCAAAAAACAAAAAGCCAGTTCTCCCACCGTATCACAATGGTGATGTGGGCTTATGCCTTGCGATGAATGATGATTGTTATGAGCATGTGATAGTGCATCCATTGAGTCACATTCATCTGCATACTTTGTGATGGTCTGGATTGGCAAAATAGCGATGAAGGCTGATGTCTTATTTGAATGCCTCTAATAATTGGCAATTGGCGATGGGGGGATGAAGCCCTGTTGGTACCACATGCATTTGCACAGTTGTGTCTCATCGGGTCTTGCATAAGTAATAATGATGTGAATTGTGATGATTTAAGTTGTGATTAAAACAAGTGAGGTTTGTGAAAATATGTAGTTTGAAGGGCATGCCAATGTTGATATTTGCAATGTGATGGTTTTATATTCCTGAATTCTAATATATTATCTATCATACGACTTATTATATAGTTCGAGATCTCACCCCTTCTGTTTGAATGTTGCCCTATGTTGGTAACGTGCAGGTAATCAAGAAGGATAGTTGTTACCTCATTAGTTCGAGTCGGTGTTGTTGCTCTGATACATAGCACTCGGGGGGATGAACGCTTGATGTTTAGTTGTTGATTATTATTTCAGTTGTTGAATTTATGTTGATTACATGAAATGATTTTTGTCTCGAGGTTGTTTTAGTTGACTGAAAGATGTTAAGTGAATTGAAGTTGAGTATGTAGATTCCGCTGCCTATCAATAAAAATTTGTTTGATTTTGAAGAATAAATCAGATTGTCATCGGTTCATCCGAGTTAAGTGTTATGTATCTGTTTGTATGCGATTAAATAAAGTTTGATTTTAAGTTAAAAATGTAGCATCCTATTTATGTTGAACTCTGATTTTATTATTATCCTCCGGATAGAATTGGGGTGTTACAATGTCAGACTCGTTATTAGACACAGTCAAGGGAAAACCCTCAAAGAAGTCTTTCTCCACGAAGCAGGGTGGTAGGCTGAAGGCCCGGGCACCTGCCACTTCGTCAATTACATCAACATGTCCACCTTCTGGTCGACTCTACTTCTTGCTCAACAACACGGCTTGGCGCTCGGTGTCACGAGAACCCGAGGACCCATTAGATTCTTCCCTAACCGGCTCAGGGGCTAGACCCATCCGTGTAGCTTGCTACGGTTTCACCAGCCTCTTATTGCTCTTCTTCTCCAGGGTCAACTTCAGCAATCTCTCGCGGAGCTCCACCATGTGACCTAAAAAAATAAAGAAAATATGCCCGGGTCAGCTTCGTCTATCAATAGTAAAAGTAAGCAGGAAACCTAAGAGATCTACGACCTGCCCATAAGATTGACACTCGACGAGCGCCTTGGTATTGATAGTACGTGCCTCGAACGTTGGCTCGCCATCCTCATCAAGGGCGTCATTTCCTTCCCTCGTAACCTACCTGACGGGGAAGAAACCCTCGATGAATCGATTGCGCATGCCATATGCCTCCTCGTCCTCGACGCTCATACCGCTGGCGGAAGTGTGGTAATATCCGGGACCGTGGTCGTAGTGGGTCGAGCACCAGTGGATGGGAAACTTTGAGATTCTCCCCATCTCAGGATTACCCTCAGCGTCCAAGCACAATTCCCCATCCCCGTCCACAACTGTAGCCGGGTCGAATAGGTAATCCAAGGCTGTTTGGGTAGATGGTTGCAAGATATACCACTTGTCCTTAAAGTCCCGGACAAAATCCATGTACATCCTAAACAATCTCTTCGACTGTTTAAGGGATGCCTAGCTATGTTTCCCTCCTCGGGACTGCCGTTGCAAGTGAAAAACCCTAAAGAACAAGAGAATGGTCGCCCCGATCCTCAGGAACCGACATGTAAGTTTGAATGCCCGGATAAAGGCAATCGTGTTGGGATGAAGCTGGGAGGGCGCTGAGTTCAAATGATTGAACACCCCCATCTGGAAGTTGTTAAAAGGAATCTGAAGTCCAAGGTCTTTGAACATGACCTCATACATATAGAAGTCATCCTAGGTGAACTCCGAGCATATGCGAGCATCCTGCGTCAACCTCATAATTTTGAAATTTCTTCGAAAACCCTTCTGGCCACCGCCATACTCAACGACTGTATAGGCTTGTCTCCCGGTGTAACTGTAGATCGAGGCTATCCCTCGGGGTTCCGCACCAACCCAATCCAGAGTAGGATCGTCGACTGTGTCAACCAGATTAACACTCTCCTCGGCTGCGCTGGTTCCTTCGGTGTCCATATGCTCCAATGACCCGGGAGTGTCAACCATTTACCTGCAAAGCACAAGAAACCAGTGAATTCGACATCAAACCTACCTTTCCACGACGCAGATGAAGAGGTTAAGCAACACCCAGACCAAGTTGACAGCCATTCGCACAAAAAGGGGAAATACGTGGACCTCGACTGACCCATGAAAACCATGTCGATCCTCTAAGATCATGCAACGATCTGTTGGCTGAAGATTTTGATAATATTATTAGAGGCCAAGTGAATTGAACGTTTCGATCGAAATGAAACAAAGCGTCATGTTTCGAAGCAGCAGAAGCAGTGTTTCGAATAAGCATATCAAAGCTTGGAGCTTCGAGTGGCAATTATGGGAACATATGTAAAGAAGTCTCGAAATAACAACAAGGCTGTGTCTGGGAAGTGCGTTCGAAACGGAGAAGTACCAAAGCATTTGAAATTCAAATGGAAGCGGGACATTCGAAGTTTGAAATTTATGTGTTGGAGCATTTGGAGACACGTGGAAAGAAGAGAGAGGCATTGTTCTGCATGTTCTGAACGTGGCATAATCCTATAGCAAGACCGTTATGGTCGAATTAGTATAAATAGAAGTCTTAGTATTAGGATTTCGTGTGTCATATCTATTGTACTAAATACTCAGTAACATTCAAACTACCACATGGCAAGGGAAACGAATGCAAGAGCAATGTACGTATGATAGCACCACATATTTATGATTTAATGAAAACCTTTTATCATTTCCAGCACTTTCCTTTATCTTTCTGCCAAATACCATTTACAAGTTTTCTCATTCAAAGTCTTTTTACTTCGAAATCTCTTCATTAAAGCCTTACATTTCAATGCTTTCTTTACATTTCAAGCACTTTACATTTCAGAAAACTGTCATACTTTCCATGCCTTTATCTTCAAGCTTTATCCTTCGAACGCCTATTTTTACTTAAAGTCATTTACATATTTCTTGCATTAAACGCTTTCTTCATATTTCAAATCTTTTACGTTCCAGAACATCTTTTACATTAACTGTTTTTATAATTCGAAGCCATTTACTTCCCTTTTATACAATTTTACATGTCTTTACAATTAACATTTATTCATGCAAGTTAGTTTCGCGCACATACATTTTGATTACACCTTTAGACCTTTAAGAGAGAAATCGAAATAAACCAAACACCTATACAACACTCAAATATCAACCATGAATATCTGTTCGATCATGAGAGTTACCCTAATGACCAAGGAATCCTAGGATCAATCTAGTCGATCCTGTGAGTTACCAGAGAAATTGAATAACAGTCAGTAAGTTTATTCGATAGTTTGGAAGACTAGCGGTTGTTTACCAGAAATCACTGGAAACAAATTGGCACACCTGATGGGACCAATAATTGGACATTAGAAATAAAGATTGTTGAGACATAACCATTATAAAAACGTTGGAACCTAAGAAGTTTGCTGTTTTATGAACCTAAGAAGTGGTAAAATAACCAACAGCAACCAACCTTTATCCAGAAGAAAACGTTTAGCCAAAATGTCTAATTCTGACAATCAACAAGGGGAACAAAATGCCCCACATACAACAGGCACTAATGTGTCCACTTCGATGGGAACATCTAATGTGATCCCTTCGAATGCACAGTCTGTTGCATCTTCAACCAGTAATATAGCCACCAATGGAGTAAGTGGCATATCAACTAATAGTTCAATCTTAGGAAATACTGGAACCATTGGTTACCCTGGGGGATTCATTCCACCATCAGGGACACAATCCCATTTCGCCACTCCACTAACTAGACCACCCGGTTTCGATGGTAATAGAACCAGAAATTCCTCTTATGGAATGCCAACATCTTTTATGGCAGGTTTACACAATTCCACATCGAATTCATCCCCACAATTAGGGTCTAGGTCTGGGGCGAATCAGTTTATGACAAATAACCAAGGGTCAGTGGGTTATAGCACAATGCCTATTTTAACCACAGAAAACCAGTTGGCTTTTAGGCAATTAATGGATGACAGTAACCATAATATGATAGGGGTGTTAGCACAAACTATGCAGGAAATATTTGCCCCAATAGTTCAAAATGTGACTGTGACAAACAGGGAAAATGCTGACAACATGAGTCGAATAGCAGATTTCTTTGCTCCCCCAGAAAGGCATAGGCAGAATCAGGCAGGATTTCGAGCAAACATGCCTGTTATGGAACAAATTGCTAACGACCCAATTTATAGACCACCTAGAGAAGAAGTTAACTTAGGGGCCAGGGAACCAAGGTTAGAAGCCCCAATAATCCCAGGCCCACAAAGAGAAATTATGGAACCAGGGGCAAGGGTCGAAAGGCTAGAAGCCCCAGAGTTTCGAGAAGAACAACATAGGGGGGTTGTCCTGGTTGGTCGAAATCAAGATGCTGATGTTGTCGTTCATAGAGTTCGAAACGATAACATCTTGGCAGAAAACAATCTAACCACCATGATAGAGAGAGTCATGGCCCAGAATGGCCTCAACACAGGAATGAGAAGGCCAAATTATGCTTCTCCTATATTAGATTGCATAATGCATACTGATTTACCAAGGGGATATAAAGTCCCTAAATTTACAAAGTTCGTTGGGGATACCAATGAGTCAACAGTCGAACACATAGCGAGATATCTAACAGAAGCGGGAGATATAGCCAATAATGAAGATCTCAGGATCAAATACTTCCCAAGTTCCTTGACCAAAAACGCCTTCACATGGTTTACCACTTTGCCTCCTGGGTCCATTGATACTTGGGCTCTCTTGGAGAGATTATTCCATGAACAATTTTACATGGGACAGTCGAAAATAAGCTTGAAGGAATTAGCCAGTGTCAAGAGAAAGTTCACCGAACCCATAGACGATTATCTGAACAGATTTAGGCTTTTGAAATCCAGATGTTACACAGTAGTGCCTGAACATGAGTTAGTCGAAATGGCCGCTGGTGGTTTGGATTACTCTATTTGAAAGAAACTAGACACTCAATATTTGAGGGATATGGCTCAGTTAGCCAATAGGGTTCGACAGGTCGAAAGGCTAAAGGCCGAAAAAGCCAGAGTCTTTAAGAATAGCAAGAAAGAAAGGATCTCCTATGTTGGAACTGAGGAAGCAGAAGAATATCCTGAATTCGAATTCGAAGAGGTCGAAATCGACCTCGCTGAATTAAAACAGGCTCCACCTTACTCCTGCAAATTGTTGGTTCCCACGAAAGGGAAAGAGATTGTTGAAAATGAAAAAAGTGACAAATTCCCAAAGAAGGTTTATACCTTCGATGTCACCAAATGTGACGAGATTTTTGACTTACTTGTCAAAGATGGCCAACTCATTGTGCCATCAAATGTCAAAATACCTCCTTTAGATCAGAGAAAGAAGAGAGGGTTTTGCAAATATCATAGTTTCCTAGGCCACAAAACCTCACAATGTTTTCTTTGCAGGGACCTAATTCAAAATGCAATCAAAGATGGCAGACTAAAGTTTGCTGATAAGGTAAAGATGAAAGTGGACGAAGATCCCTTGGACGTCGCATACACCAACTACTCCGAGCCTGCATGCATTGGAGAGATTAACATGGTGGAAGCTGACCAAAGCGATGCCCTAACAGGGGAGAAAGGTACTGAAACTGAAAACTGGGTGATGGTCGAAGTCGATAAGGAGGTCACTGAAGACATCATGAAGATGCCAGAGACTTCGATTGAAGCAGCACCTGTAGCCGTTGCAAAAGAAACCCAGGCTACTGAAGGCCAGGGAAATCAAAACCAAGAACTAACACAGGTCACTGAAGGCTTGAGGCTGGAATTGGAGAAAGTCCAAATCACGAAGCCAACTTCCCCTCAGAAGGAAATATGGGACACTCTAGGGGAACCCAGTGGAAAATTTGACTATTTGGTCAAATATTCTGCCCCAGAGAGTTCGAAGGTTCACATTGAGGATATAAAACCCACAGGATGGGGCGATGATGAAGCTAAGGGGGAAGATGTTGAGATAAATATGGTGGATATGGAGAGGCCTCGCTCTGAGATGGAGGAAGTAGAAAAATACTTAGAAAAAGAGAAGTATAGAATGGAGGATAATCACACTGGAGATGCTAGTCTCAAGGATTACCTCATGACATGCCACAAAGGAGATTCAGGCATGATATTGTGCCCTAGGTGCAGCATCCTCTGCAATCAGAGAATCGCTGCGAATTTCGAAAGGGTACAGAGGACTCGAATTGGCAACAATTGGCGCCAGGATAACCAACTTTTTAGGTGTTATCCCAAGGCTGGAGAAAGTTTGCTGGAATTTGTGTTTCGTTGCTACAAAGGGGCAACCAAGTGCTTGATTTGCCCAAGGTGTTCTACTGTGTATGACCAGAGCATGGCCAGAGCCTTCGAAACGATTCCCTTCGCCCCTTGCTGGAACCATCAAGAAACTGTCCAGATGGGCCCACGTTTCGACAGCAGACACAAACAACGAAGGCCTGATAGCCCTCACCCCAAGGCTGCTCGAAGAGTGACTTTCAAACTCCCTGCTGAAGTGCCAACCGACAGATGGTTACAAGTAAGAAATGACAAAGGCAAAGATAGATGGAGAAACACCGAACGAAATGCACGCCATGCTGTGACATACAGAAGGCAATTCAACACAGCAAAAAGGGAGGAGGTAAGATTAGAAAATTACAAAGGAAGGAACCCCATGTCAAGATCCCAGTGGCGCAGGCAACAAAGGATTCGAAAGGCTGGAAGGGAAGCTGTGGCAAACAAAGGGGTCACTTCAACAAAGAACCAAGGTGAATCTAGCACCAACAAACCAAAAAATCAAACTGAAGACAAATCTCCAGTCAATAGGAGGCTTTTTTCTGAAGTACAACGGGATGAACCAAAGGAATACACTCTAGACCCCGAAGAGGACGAAGATATGATAATAGATAACTTCGAATCGGAGGGGGAGTCTTCATTCAACCTGAACTGTAACGTGGTATCTGTGCTTCCCTGTGAATTTGGGCAGGAAACTGAAATGGATGAATATGAGGAAGAAGATACCACAGATTTGTTGAAACATAGGTCTGTATGCTACTATGTGATGGACAATGGGGCTGTTGAGGAGCAAAATGCGTTCTTCGAACGTCCATAACCTGCTATGAAGAACCATCTTAAGCCACTTTTTATTCGGGCAAAAGTTGGTGTCCATGGTGTGAACAAAGTTCTGGTGGATGGGGGTGCTGCAGTCAATTTGATACCCCATTTCATGCTGAAAAGATTAGAGATCCGCGAAGGAGATATCAAGCCCCATAATATGGTTCTGTCCAATTATGAGGGAAAAGTGGGCAAAACACTGGGAGTGGTCCAGTTGGAATTGACAATAGGCTCAAGCTGTAGGCGCACCATGTTTATGGTGATCAAAGCCAAGGCTAACTATAACTTATTGCTGGGAAGGGATTGGATCCATGGCGTGGGGGCAGTTCCTTCGTCAATGCATCAGCGACTAGTTCTGTGGAGAGATGATGGAATCGTAGAAAACATCGAAGCAGACCAGAGTTACTTTATGTCAACAGTCAATTTAGTTGACAAGAGGGATTATGATAAAAATCTGGCAAAGATTACTCCGTGTGTTCCAAATGATGAGATTAACGAAACCAGAAACGCCCACTACTACATGACCCTTCGCCATGATGGCCTTTATTGGGATAGAACAATAATCAGTGAAGAAGAGGGAGTCGAAAGCACTATACAAAAACGGCCAGCAGGCTGGGACTTCGACAACCTTATCCATGACTGAGTCCACCTTTTTCGAAAGGATTTCGGCCTATATGACTGAGAACGAATCAAAAGCGGCCTTAGAGGCTGAAATAAATAAATCAACTATAAAGATGAACGAAGTTAGTGGGGATGGCTCGAAATGCTCACCCTTCAAAGAGTTTGAGATGGATCAAAGGTTGGATGCTATCTACGATAAAGAACCCTTAGGCTTCGAAAGGGACCCCATAAACTCAGGTGCCAAAATGTTGGCACAAGATCAACTCGAAGAAGTCAACTTAGGGGATGAAAAAACGAAAAGAATAACCTACATAAGTGCAAAACTTAGCCCAGGCCTCAAGAAGGAAGTAATCGAAGTCCTCAAGGAAAATAAAGATTGCTTCGCATGGGATTATAACGAAATGCCTGGTTTAAAGAGGGAGTTGGTCGAACACAGACTGCTAATCAAAGATGGCAAGAATCCCATCAAACAAACTCCCAGAAGATTCGCACCAGCGGTTCTCACAAAAATTAAAGCTGAGATCGAAAGGTTGCTGCGTTGCAAATTCATCAGAACAACAAGGTACGTCGAATGGTTAGCAAACATAGTACCTGTTATTAAGAAAAATGGTTCTTTAAGAATTTGCATAGATTTTAGGGATTTAAACACTACAACCCCTAAAGATGAATATTCCATGCCTGTGGCAGAAATGCTAGTAGATTCTGCTGCAGGGTTCGAATACTTGAGTATGTTAGATGGATACTCTGGGTATAATCATATTTTTATTGCTGAGGAAGATGTTGCAAAGACAGCGTTTTGTTGCCCAGGAGCCTTAGGCACCTACGAATGGGTAGTGATGCCTTTTGGTTTAAAGAACGCTGGGGCAACTTATCAAAGGGCAATGAATTCAATTTTTTCATGATTTCATTGAAACCTTCATGCAGGTGTATATTGATGATATAGTCATCAAATCTATATCTGCAGAAACACATTTGCATCATTTGAGCCAATCATTCGAGCGAATGAGAAAACATGGCTTAAAGATGAATCCCCTTAAATGTGCATTTTTTGTGCAGGCTGGAGATTTTCTTGGTTTTGTGGTTCACAAGAAAGGGATTGAAATCAACCAGAACAAAACCAAAGCCATAATGGAGACGAAAGCACCTACGTCAAAAAGGGAGTTGCAATCTCTGCTAGGGAAAATTAACTTCCTTAGAAGATTCATTTCGAACCTGAGTGGAAAAACCCAAGCTTTCTCTCTGTTACTTCGTCTAAAGCAAGGCCAAGCCTTCGAATGGAACGAAGCTCACCAGGAGGCATTTGACAGGATAAAAAGATACCTCTCTCAGCCTCCTATTTTGTCTCCACCTTCATGGGGGAAGCCCATGAGATTGTACATATCTGCCTCTGAAGTTAGTATAGGTAGTATGCTAGCACAAGAAGATAGCAATGGTATCGAAAGAGTCATATACTATTTAAGTAGAGTGTTAAATGGTGCAGAGACCAGATATAGCAATTTAGAAAAGCTATGTCTCTGTTTGTATTTCTCTTGTATGAAACTCAAGTATTATATAAAGCCTGTTGATGTTTATGTTTCATCTCATTTCGATGTCATTAAACATATGCTTTCAAAACTAATAATGCATAGCAGAGTTGGTAAATGGGCTTTAGCCTTAACAAAATATTCTTTGACTTTCATGCCTTTAAAAGCTATGAAAGGTCAAGTGATTTTTGACTTAATTGTGGACCATTCTTTGGTTGAGCAGACTGTCATGAGTTACGTCGAAATGCAACCATGGAAATTGTACTTTGATGGTTCGACCCACAGGAATGGAAGTGGCGTTGGAGTCCTTCTAATTTCTCCTGAAGGAATTCCAACAAAATTCAAGTATAAATTAGATGGTCCTCGTTGCTCGAACAACGAAGTTGAGTATGAAGCGCTCATTGTTGGACTTGAAGCTTTGTTGGAATTGGGGGCAACCAAAGTCGAAATTAAAGGAGACTCTGAATTAGTGGTCAAACAAATCACAAAGGAATATAAGTGCATAAAGGAAAACTTAATGGTATACTTCGTCATAGTCAATAGGTTATTGAGGAAATTTGAATACATGGATATTCAACACATACCAAGAATAGAGAACCAAGAAGCAAATGACTTAGCACAGTTGGCTTCGGGTTATAAAGTGTCTACCAGGAACTTTAAGGATTTAGTTGAATTAAGGGGTAGAGTTATGGCTACTAGATTCACACCATCAGATCTGGAAAGTATGAAATTGGGATATGCTGAGAAACAGGGATTCGAAATATTAGCCATAAATACTTTGTCAAATGCAGATTGGCGAAGTCCACTGAAGAGTTATTTAGCAGACCCAACTCTGAACGTGGATAGAAAGACAAAATACAGAGCATTGTCATATCTCCTCATGGGGAACGAATTGTTTAAAAAGACCCAAGAGGGTGTATTATTGAAATGCCTAGGAGAAAGTGAGGCATATTTAGCATTGTCAGAAGTCCACAATGGAGCATGTGGGGCACATCAAGCAGGCCATAAAATGAAATGGCTGTTATTTCGATACAGCTTGTATTGGCCTAGCATGCTCAAAGATTGCATAGACTTTGCTAAAGGATGTGAGGAATGTCAGAAACATGCAGGGATTCAACATGCCCCTGCAAGTGAGTTGCATTCGATCATCAAACCATGGCCATTTAGAGGATGGGCATTGGATTTGATAGGAGAAATAAATCCTGCTTCGTCCAAAGGACAGAAATACATCTTGGTAGGAATAGATTATTTTACCAAGTGGATCGAAGCTATACCACTAATAGTTGCTGATCAAGAGGCTATTATTGAGTTTATACAAAAGCACATTATCTATAGGTTCGGATTGCCAGAGAGCATAACCACAGACCAAGGCTCTGTGTTTACTGGTAGAAAGATGCAAGAATTTGCCCAAGAAATGGGGTTTAGATTGCTAACGTCAACACCATATTATGCTCAAGCAAACGGTCAAGTCGAAGCAGCTAATAAAGTGATAATAGGATTAATCAAGAAGCATATTGGCAAAAAGCCAAGAAACTGGCACAAAACTTTGGACCAAATATTATGGGCTTGTAGAACATCTCCTAAGGAAGCTACTAACACTACGCCTTTCTAACTCACATTTGGTCATGATGCAGTGTTGCCAGTAGAAATTCATCTACAATCAGTTCGAATTCAGAGACAAAACGAAATCCCAGCTGCATTATATTGGGAAATGATGATGAATGAATTAGTTGAGTTGGACGAAATTAGATTACATGCATTGGAAATTTTGATGAGACAAAAAGAAAGAGTGGCCAGAACATACAACAAAAGGGTGAAGAAAAAAGTATTCATTATTAATGACTTAGTTTGGAAAGTCATATTGCCCATGGACAAGAAAAATAAAGCATTAGGTAAATGGTCACCTCATTGGGAAGGACCTTTTCGAATATTAAAAGTATTCTCAAACAATGCATACGAAATCGAAGAATTGGTGGATGATAAACGTATCCTAAAGGTTAATGGGAAATATTTAAAGAAATATAAGCCACGCCTGCAGGAGATTCGAATAGTAACAACGTAACCAAGATATTATAAAAGGCCAAAATGGCAAGATAAGATGCCAAAATGGCGTTGTTCGAATATTACATATAAGAAACCAAAATTGTAGTCAAATAAACACTGAAATTTAGAAATAAGAGTTATTTTTCAATCGGTTGAAAGTGCTTCGAAATGATTCAAGCTTCTGCTGAGAGAAGCGCCTGGCTCCTTCCAAGGTTGCCACTTCTCCTTTAAGTTGTTCTGCAGTTTCCATTTCTGCAAGCCCCTGGTTGAGAAGCTCTTCGAATTGGTTACCAGCAGTATTGGTTTCGAAGGCTATTTGTTGTTCTTTAGCCTCCTTAACCTTCTGTTGAAGTTCCAGAATCTGCCTTTCCCAAAGAAGTATGGACTCAGCTCGAGCCTCATAATCAGTTTTCGCTTGCTTTAGATGCATAGCTTGATCCTCAGCTTCTTGAGAGAGTTTCGAAGCTTGTTCATAAGCAGCATCCATTGCAATGCGTTTTTCTTGAACCTTCTTGGCAGCAGATTCGTCTTGGAGAAGGTAACCAGTTACGTTGTCCAGCAAAGCCTGAAGATCGAACAAGAGAGTACTAACTGGCAAGGAGCAGGTAGAAAGATTGACCTTTGTAAGCAACTCCTTCATAGTATAACAAGCAGTACTATCTTGCTTGAGCACTTCGAATATATCCACATTGAGAATTGTTTTCCTAATCTTATTAAGAAGTACAATTCTTTCATATGTGGGAAGAGGATAGCTGGTCGAACTTGTGCCAGCCCTAGCA
The DNA here is from genome assembly GCA_948472305.1 of Vicia faba. Taxonomy (NCBI): domain Eukaryota; kingdom Viridiplantae; phylum Streptophyta; class Magnoliopsida; order Fabales; family Fabaceae; genus Vicia; species Vicia faba. Next base: position 932,449,259 of record OX451738.1, on the reverse strand, counting down.
AGTGGGACGTCCCTTTGAGCCAACTTTGCCTTCATATACCCAATAGGGTCATTTCGTCTCAGAAGTGCAAGCTCCTCGTCAGTCATTCAAGACAAAGAGGATTGAGGGAGTTCCACACGTAGGGGAGTCACGTCCATTTCAACCTCCATGGGTTCGTTGGTTGCATCACCATCCCCTTCATTCGTTTCGTGCTCTTGATCTTCTTCATCATCATCCAAGTCCACCACTTCGATGCCTTCTTTTTCACTGCTATTTGCGTTGGACTCCGTCCCAGCAGTCGAACCACCATTAGCATCCTCCTCCTCAGACTCTTCGTCTGCAGATTCTCCGTCTCTTTGGCCAGAATCAGCTTTCTCTCCTTCAGTTTGAGTGTCCTTTGGGTCCTCTTGAAGAGTTTCAAGAGGGGACTTTTGAAGAGAAGCTCTTTGCAAATCCTCTGCAGATGTTTGAAGTGGTGTTTTGTTTGTCTCTTTCAGAAGAATGGAGGTACCTTGATCATCCTGCTGCTCAGAAGTTCCAGCCAGAACCTCCATATTGGAGGAACCTTTATTCTGTACGAGGTTGCTGGAATCTCCTTGAGGAGAAGAGTTGAGTGGAGCAGCGGCTTTGGATGGTGAGTTCGAAGTAGTGGAAGCTGGATTCAAGATGTTCTGCAAGGAGCAACAGAATGTTAAAAACATGCACCAAGGTAATAAGAAGTTATTATTGTCAAAAAGATTTAAAAGTTCAATTTACCTGTGGACTCTCGGAGGAGAGGTTACTAGCTATGCGTTCCAACATTGTGTTGGAGGTCGAAGGTGGAATTTTGGATTTGGGTGAGGGAGCAGCATCCCTGGAATCTAGTCCAGAGACACTAGTTGGAACGGTACTTTTCGAAATATCTTTCTTTGGCTTCTTCTTCGAAGCAGTTGTTAAGTTTCCTCCAGCCTTGGGGTCTTCCCTAGTGGTGCTTGATTTCCGCTTCTTGGGAGTAGTAGGAGGAAGCTTGTTGGTCTGAAAAGATTTAAACAAAGAGTTAGATGCAAACCATAAAACATGAGTGAATTCGAAACGTCAAGGCTAAGTGATTACCGTTGGAGTTGGAACACTGGTTGTTATTGGTATTGTTGTTGTTGTTGTGGTTGCAGCAATAGTGGTTGTTTCGGGTGGAGTCACTTTGTCGGTAGTTTCGACGGAGGCTTGAGAGGCACTCCCTTCTTTCGACTTCGAGGCGGCTGTCTTTATCCTGATGGCTGAAAATCGAAACAATTAAAGCAAAGGTTAAAGATATAGAAATAAAAGACGTTGGGGATTTTCCCAAGCATTCGCACCTGTGCCTTGATCAGATTTAATTGACATGGCAGAAAGGTCGTATCGAAGGTGTCCTGGGAAATCGCGAAGCCAGTGTCGAGCCCATGTCACAGTCTCAGATGGCTTTGGTTTCCTTTGAAGATGTTTGAACATCTCTTTGCAAGTGAACCACCAAGGATATAGGGGAAACCAAGCCAGAGCCAGTTCTGAGGTAGGTAATCTAGGAAATTTAGGTGGATGCACTTCGAATGCCAACCTATACCTATCCTCAGGTGACAACCCTGAAGGAAGTTTTAACTTAGAAACTTTTTGTTTGAATTTTTCCTTCAAGGTCTCAGCCGCTTGATGCACAGTGGATTCCAAGCGCGTGGGGTCATAAGTAGTTTCAAAATAATTTTGGAAAGCTTTAATCTCTTTGGCATGAGTAAACATACCTTTCTTTGCTGGTACCTGCACATCGAAGGCATCAATTAGTTTCTGTTGAATTGTAAGTGTATCGAACATATAAGTTTGATAAAACTTGGTCCACCATTCCAGAAACCCTTTAGCTGTGAGATGGGTAGGTTCGAAGGTTATCAGCTCAAACTGGGCAAAGCCTTGATATTGTTCTTGCTGTATTTTGGCTTCCCGTGCCTTGAAAGTTCGCCCAGAAGTAATGGCACTCTCAGTTTGGAATAAAGGTTCAGGAATGAGTTGGCATAAGCCAAACTGTCTCGAAACAAAATTTGGCTGGTAAGCAAAAAGAAAAATCTGGTTCTTGGCTGGAGTTATTCTTGAAGAAATGAGTCTAGGTAGCAAAAAAGCTCTCCATACATCCTGAATCTCCTTGCTCTTGATAGCTTCTGAGAGAGCCATGGTGAACCAGGAAGGTCCATGAGCCCTCGAAGCAAAAGGCGCCATGCTCTCTTCGAACTTGTGCCTTTTGGAGAATATCATGATGTACTTCGAGAATAGGACTTTGAAGTCATCTTTGTCGTCATTTGGAGTTAATCTTCGAAGCCTAGTGCCCTCGACTATCCTATCAATTATCTCAGGATCTTGTTCATCAATGGTGTTGGCAGTTGATAAGGAGGGTTCGAACATGGCATTTAGCCATAGTTGAAGTAACCAAAAAGGGCCAGCCAACAGGATATTCTTGGAGGTATGGGATTTGAGGCTCGAAACGGCTGACCTCAGGCTTTCATAGAGGTCAACTAAGAGCAGTTCACTTAAGCACACTCTTCGATTTTCATGTAAATCCCTAGCTAGAGGAATAAACCTACTGGCTACCTGTAGGGATCTACTGCAGAAGACGTATCTTGACAGCCATAGGGTTAAGAAAGCAATGTGTTCTGCGTCAGACACATTGTCCCCTTCAGCATGGTAGTGACTGATAAACTTGGAAAAACTTGCTAGCTTGATTTCGAAGTCAATTATGCTTGAATGTTCTTCGTTGTCGGGGATGTATGTTTCTCCTACTGGCGATAGCCCAGTAATGGCCGCTATGTCGAAGAAGGTAGGGGTGATCATTCCACCTGGGAGATGGAAAGTATTATAGGTACTGTCCCAGAAATAGAGGGACGCGAATAGCAGAGGGTGGCTGTAAGTGAAACCAGGCTTCGATAGCTTAATCAAATTGTAGATACCTAATTCTTCCCATTGCTGGGATTTCTTAGCTTCTACTTTCTTGAACCAGTTTTGATAAGCAGTATCGGAGGTGGGGCAAGATCGAAACGGCTTAAAATTACTTTTTACATAGTCCAATACAAAGGGGTCCTTAGGAGGAACAATTGGATTTTCTATGGTGTTTGAGCCAGAGGATTCTATTGCCTTAGGGGCGTCCATTTTGTTAAACAAGGGTTTGAAACTATAGCAAACTGGGAAAATTGTCCTGGTATCTTTTAAAATTTCAAAAACCGTAAGAGGGCCATTTAAAGCTAACCTCTTACCAGCAACGGTGGTAGGAATGAGTACCTGTGACGCATACAACATTTCTTTTTCCTTTGAGATCATCTGAGGAGCAAAAACGGATTGGCCTTGGTGAGTGATAATCTTACTTTCCATTGTAGTTCCTGCAGTTTTTCCCTTCTTCTTGGAAACCTTTTTGAGTTGGGATGAAGTAGAAGAAGACATTTTTGAAGGATGTTGAGAGCTTAGGGTTTTTGGCGAGAGAAGGAGGGTAAAAGATTCAGAATGTGAAAAGAAAAGAAAAAGACTAAGTTGATGATGTTTTATAATGTGGAAGTTTAAGCATCCACTAAATAAGGGTGTGATACGTGGAAATCATGGGTTGGTGTGATGAAGAGGTGGCGTAAAGTTAACATGGGTAATAGGCGTGATTTAAAGATAATCATTGTTTGTAACTGCACCATACTGTGAAGTGGCTCCAGGCGGTTAAGGAATCCAAAAGTGTTATGATTGACGTGACTGGAGTCAAATGCATTAAATGTTACGATGATTCGAAGGTCGCATCAAAATCTTGTGTAGATGTTTAAAATAGGTATTTCTCAGAGAGATCGAAATACATATTTTAAAGGGGCAATTTGTTGGCTGAAGATTTTGATAATATCATTAGAGGCCAAGTGAATTGAACGTTTCGATCAAAATGAAACAAAACGTCATGTTTCGAAGCAGCAGAAGCAGTGTTTCGAATAAGCATATCAAAGCTTGGAGCTTCGAGTGGCAATTATGGGAACATATCTAAAGAAGTCTCGAAATAACAACAAGGCTGTGTCTGGGAAGTGCGTTCGAAACGGAGAAGTACCAAAGCATTTGAAATTTAAATGGAAGCGGGACATTCGAAGTTTGAAATTTATGTGCTGGAGCATTTGGAGACACGTGGAAAGAAGAGAGAGGCATTGTTCTGCATGTTCTGAACGTGGCATAATCCTATAGCAAGACCGTTATGGTCGAATTAGTATAAATAGAAGCCTTAGTATTAGGATTTCGTGTGTCATATCTATTGTACTAAATACTCAGTAACATTCAAACTACCACATGGCAAGGGAAACGAATGCAAGAGCAATGTACGTATGATAGCACCACATATTTATGATTTAATGAAAACCTTTTATCATTTCCAGCACTTTCCTTTATCTTTCTGCCAAATACCATTTACAAGTTTTCTCATTCAAAGTCTTTTTACTTCGAAATCTCTTCATTAAAGCCTTACATTTCAATGCTTTCTTTACATTTCAAGCACTTTACATTTCAGAAAACTGTCATACTTTCCATGCCTTTATCTTCAAGCTTTATCTTTCGAACGCCTATTTTTACTTAAAGTCATTTACAGATTTCTTGCATTAAACGCTTTCTTCATATTTCAAATCTTTTACGTTCCAGAACATCTTTTACATTAACTGTTTTTATAATTCGAAGCCATTTACTTCCCTTTTATACAATTTTACATGTCTTTACAATTAACATTTATTCATGCAAGTTAGTTTCGCGCACATACGTTTTGATTACACCTTTAGACCTTTAAGAGAGAAATCGAAATAAACCAAACACCTATACAACACTCAAATATCAACCATGAATATCTGTTCGATCATGAGAGTTACCCTAATGACCAAGGAATCCTAGGATCAATCTAGTCGATCCTGTGAGTTACCAGAGAAATTGAATAACAGTCAGTAAGTTTATTCGATAGTTTGGAAGACTAGCGGTTGTTTACCAGAAATCACTGGAAACACGATCCTAACGATGAACGCCTGTATTTATCATAAATATACCGAGCATAGGAAGAATATGGCGAGCGGACTATGAATCTCACGACCAAGTTCATAAATTTGTTAGCTAGACACATGGATATCACAGGGAAAACTAACCTAAGTACTGACGAAAGGATGAATCTCACGACCAAGTTCATAAATTTGTTAGTCAAACACATGAATATCACGGGCATAATCATAAATCATACGCATAAACGCATGAATATCACAGGCATAATCATAAATCATACGCCTAAACGCATGAATTCCCCGGGCGGAACCCCCCAGACGCGAAATCCTACTACTAAACATCGTCAAAATCTATCTACACACAAGATATCAAGGAAAAAGAACGCTTACTTGAAGAATAGATGAAGAACGACGGTGGTTGAGGAAGAGTACGCGGCAGACTGTGCGGCGGTTTCAAGGATTCTGGAAAAAGGCACAATGTTGACAGCGGAGGAAGTGGGGGAGCGCGAAAATATGAAAGTAAATTATGAGCCCCAGAGCCCTATTTATAGAGCTGACGTGCAATGTGAAACGTCACGTCGGGCAACTCACAAGCCGCCTTTCTCCTCGACACCTACATGTACATGCAATGATGGCCCCTACTCCCTAGGTCATCATTACTGTTCCCAAGAGCCACGCCACGTGTCTGACAAATGTATCATCTTCTCCCCGCGAGTCCTCCTCGAACCCGCTTCAACCGCTGCTCGAGGTAAAATCATGAATCAACGCCGTTCTCCGTTTATGGTATAAAAACCGTGTCGAGCAGCTCACCTTGCAAAAGGACAAACTAGAACTAAGTCATGACTCCTTCATCAGGAGCAACGACTTGGGGGCTCCTGTTCTGGACTGGGCCTGCCCTTGGCCCAACTCCCAGTAAGGCTCAATCCAAGCGTGTCAACCTGCACCACTGACCGATTCTACCCTCGAACACGGCGGGTAATTACCACCCTTTTTCGACGAGGAGACAACCTCACCATGCAGGGACAATGCCCAGAGTAGACTGGGGACAATCACCTCCGACCATGAAGGCTTCGAGGACACCTGAACTAGCTCGCTGACCAAGACTGGTCCCCCATCGACCTCGCGTATGAAGGGGATCACCCACACATGCGGGTCCCCACTACTCACGTAGGACCTGGCAATCTCTACATTAGGCCTGCTTGACCAGCCCAATATGGAGACCTTGGCCCAACGCTGGAGGCTATAAATATCCTCTCTTTCGAGAGGGTCAGGTATTCAACACTTTCTAACTCTCACGCTTGCTTTGCTATTTCGCAACTTACTTTGGCATCAGAGTGTCTTGCAGGTACCCCCATCTCACTCAACCTCTGCCCGAGTTAGCCGTGACGGTCCATTATGGTCAGGTACGATCAGTAATAATTAAAAAATTTCTAAATTATGTATTAAATCAAATTGTAAAATAAAAAAAATAAAAAATTGGTGGACCGACCCGCCAATCCGCCAACTCGTTAGTAAATGAGGCGGACTTAACTTTTGAGCTCGGACTCTTATGTTGGTCTGCCCTGTCCCACTTTTAGACGGACTTAAGCGGAACATACCTAAATGGGACAGACCACCCGCTTTGCCATCCCTAATTCCAATAATATTAAATTAAGATAAATAAGTTATACAACATAAATATAAAGGAGACTCAAAAGAGATGTAATTTAAAGGAGACTCAAATTAAATGGAAGACTAAGATACATAGCAAATAAAAAGAGGAATCAAATAACATATTTTTAAAACGTGAATAACAATAAAAATTTTAAACAATAAAAACAGGAAGTTAAAAAGTTCAATTAAGCCAACTAAAAATTATAAAAAAAAAACAAAAGAAAATTAAAAATAATTTAATTTTCTTTTTTAATTTTATTGCATCAATTTTTTTCTTGTTCGAAACGTATTTCGCCCTACTACAAAAGCTGCAGCGTGAAGAACGAACGAAACAGCGTTCTCACTTCTACGCCATTTTCTCGATCGATTTCTCTATCGTTTCCAATCTCTCAATCCCTAACCCGCCGCTATCAATTTTTTCCAGATCGTCATTCGTCACAGGATCTCTTACATCTAACTGATCTATTCCTCTCTCTGGTACGTGATGATCTGATATCACTCTACTTGATTTTCTCTTACTCGATCTATATTAGATCACACTTTTCGAGATTGTTCTATTGTAGATGTAATTTTTTTTGTGAAAATCAATTTAGGTCTGTGAATTGTATCTATGATTAGAGACAAGTTTGAATATGTAGGTAGCTTTCTATTTTTAATTTTCTTTTTTGTTATGTGCATTTGAAAGTTTGTGATTACGGTAATTGATGATGATATTCGTTAATTAATCGGCAAGTTTATGCCGAATGTTTGTCCATTGCTTTGCTAATGAATAGATTTAATAGGATTGAAGTTAAGTTACCAATCTATTTCACTCTTGTTTAGTTTCGATACATTTCAAATTCTTTTTTGCCGTATTTGTTTGGATTGATGGTATCAGATGGAGCATAGTGGATGTGATGGAATGTAGTGGCATTTCATTGTTTGAATTATTTAAAACCGGACCGAGCGGAATGGATTGATATAGATTCCATTTCATCACTTATCAGTTATCACCATATGTTTTTCCTCTGTTCTCGGCGGAACAAAGAATTTTCCTTATTCCATCCTAAAATTGCCAAATATGGAATGGACTTTTCGTTCTGCGCCGTTCCATTCCACTCCGTTCATTTTTATGTTGAATGATTCGGTGTTCAAATTTATTAACAAAAATAAACAAATTTTGCATCAGTTCAGCAATTACCAGCATTTTGCACATAAGTATGTCCTGACGATATTTTGTTCATTTGAAATTAAAATTTTTTTTTGTTGTGTAATTGTTCGTGTTCTTTTCTCTTGTGATTTTAAATTTATTTTAATTTTAAGCTTATTATTTTATATTTTGTGCAGTGAAACGTATAAAATTTATTGGTACTATTTGGGCTGAATAGATGCCAGTTGCAAAACTTACTGCCTCAGGGACTCCCAATTTTATGAAACCAGAAGATGGAAACGATTCTTTGGATACATTGATCAGACAAGCAATTGGAAAAGAATCTTTTCTTTCCTATCCAAGAGCTGGTGACAGGCCAGCGCAGTGGATTCAATTGTTTCATGCTTTAGAACAGCAGCAAGGTATTAGCAATCATAAGAAATTTAGTTATTATCAAATTGCTTGAGTTGAACATTGCTTGGGTATTGGAATGCTCCGTAGCACCAGATACCTCTGAAAAAATGTGTGTCCGCGTCAGTGTCTAAAACCGACACCGACACTTGTGATTATGTCAGTGTCGGTGTCATGTTTCTGGTGTTCGTGCTTCATAGTTGGAATGTATTAGCCATGTGATTAGCCTTCTTTAATTGATAAAACTAAAATAATGATAATAACAAACCAGTTATTTAGAATCTCTGAAAGTAATGAATCTGATTCTGAACCCAAAGTTTCTGATACAATATTTTATTCATTTGGCAGAAATTCCAGGGTGGCCTGTGTTTTCTCCTGCGAAGGTTCAGATATTAAAGTGTGACAAGTGTACTAAAGAGTTTTGCTCACCAATTAATTATAGAAGACATAAACGTGTACACCATCGGTTGAAAAAGCTTGATAAGGTTATCTTTATATCTCATAAGTGGATTCAGTTATCTGACGCGTTGTTGTTCACACAGTTCACACTTTTGCTGCAAGTATATTTCAGGTTTATTTCTTTTTCAAGTCTTCATCAATTTTACCTAACGGTTCTTATATATTGTAGGACTCTAAAAAAAATAGGGATCTTTTACAGGCATATTGGGATAAGGTAATCTTTTATTATAGTGAACTTCACATATATGAAGAATACATTTTGTTTTGATGTACTGATTTTTTCCCCTCATAATTTGTGTAGCTCTCGGTAGAAGAGGCAAAGGAAGTTGTGTCGTTTAAGAATGTAATGCTGGAGGTAAAACCTTTTTGCTCCTTACTTCGCCAATTTGTTTCCATATGAAGTTATTTTAATGTGATTTGCCATGAACATATAATGGGCATATGTCATATGATTAGCAGAAATGAAAGTGGTTTCTTTTTTCATACACTTTCTTCGCATACTCACTTTATTCTTTCACAGTTTCATTTTTTTTTTTGTTTTTGCAAAGGCACTTTTCACTTTCTTTCATTAATGCTATACTCTCTTGTATGGTGTTGTTTGATTCCTAACTGCCATATTGTGTTTGAAAACGATCATCTGTTTGCTGAAAGGTTGAAGGTGCCTTTTTAATGTGAATATGATGTTCAAACAGGTTCTCCATCCTTCTTTTGTCTGGAAATATTAATAGTCATATACATCTACTTTTGAAATTCAGAGTTTATCAAAGACAGATTACAGATACAAAGACTTAGCAGTCTCTTGTAGCTCCCCGCTTCAGCTTTTATTGTTTTCTAGTTTTACTTGTTTCTCGCTAATTAATCCTAATATATTGTATTATTGTCTTTCCCCCACTGGAAATGCTTTCCAGGAGGTTCCGGGGTCTTCAGTTATACAAGCTCTCTCAACTCTTAGAACACAACAAGGATTCTATTCTTTTCCACATGGTTACCTCAGAGCTGGTTTTGCCCTTTTGGTAAGAAATATTGTTGCGTACTTATCAATGTTCAATATTTTTTTTGCTGGACACATCCTTTAGGTTTATTAATGCAATATATATCTACATTGTTTATAGGATATTGTTCAATCCAGGCCTTCTAGTTTCCCTATATCTTCACAGAAGCTGTTCGATATTCTAGATGATTCCAGTGAAAAAACATTTTTGTGTGGAACAGCAGTGTCAATGCAAAGACATGTTTTTGATGGAGAGGCTGGAAAGATTGGTCTTGAACCAAAAAACCTAGTTGCTTGCACAAGTTTCTTGCTAGAGCAGAAATTGGTATTGGTTTTGCCTAACTTCAAAATCTTTATCCTGTTGCACTTAAAATATTTTTCTTTCATCTCTCTCACGCACGCACGCTGTTGTGTTCAGTATTTCATGTTAAAGATGTGTTTCTTGTGCACTGTCTAAGAAAATTGGATAGATCTTCACTAGGATATACCTGAGATGCAGAAAAATCTTACATAATAATAAAATAGTTAATCACTAGTATTGGATGTAGGCGTTTGATATTCTATAGTTTTTGTTGGGTTTCTTTCTTGTTTGGGAAAGTTTGGGGGCCATTAGGTTTATTTTCTTTTTTTTCATACATTGGCATGATATTGCGTGAGGGCCATGTTAGTGATAGTAAGACCGACTAACCCATTCGAGAGACTTCACCAAATAGCAGGGCCAAGGTTGTCAAGATCATAATCTTGCTTAAGATCGGGAGGGGATAATAAAATTGTAAGACATAAGATTGTAACTAAGATCTGATGATCCTACCCAATTACTCCCTCCGTTTCTTTTTAAGTGTCATTTTAGCATAAAGCTCTTCAACCAAGATAGTGGATTATTAGAGTTATTTTTCCTATTATACCCTCATTTATTTTCTCTTTCCAAATAAATTCAATCATACACCATCTCTCTTTTTCCAATAACTAATTGAGAAAATAATTAATTTTATGGAAAATGTGAAGTGGAGTTATTGAGAAAGTAGGGATATAATTGACAAATGATAACATTAAACTATAAAAACGACACTTAAATAGAAACAAAAAAGTTCTTCTAAAACGACACTTAAAAAGGAACGGAGGGAGTATTTTTGTAAGATCGAAAGGGGGTAGCAAGATCTTAAAACATAAGATCGTAGCAGAAGTCATGAGATATTACTAAAACTTCAAATATCTTGTATTATTTTTACAATTTGGCTACAACACACGATTCTATTTAAGATCGGGATCGTTGGGGGTGAGTGGGATCTTAAGATTTTACTTATGATAGTGATTTTGCATAAGATCGGGATGGGATCTTAAGAGTTTACTTACGATAGTAAGATCGTAAAACATAAGATCGGGAAATCCTACCCAATTATTTTTGTAAGATCGGAAGGGGGTAGCAAGGTCGTAAAACATAAGATCGTAATAAAAACGTAAGTTATTGCTAAAACTTCAAATATATAGTATTATTTTCACAATTTTGCTACAACACACGATTCTACTTAAGATCGGTGGTGAGTGGGATTGCAAGATTTTAAGATCTAGATCGTGATTTTGACAACCTTGTGCAGATCATTTTAGGAATTATCAGTTAGCACGAAAACAGCACAGCATGCCATGTGATCTGATTTTGAAGAAAAAAGTGTTCAAGTAGAAACTAAGTTCATAGCACATCCTCGATGTACATATTCAAACATCAAACCTAATTCTATAGAAAAAGTTCTTAACTACTGTTGTGATGAAATGTCAATTTCCTTTAACATAGGTAAAGGCATGGCTTGCAGACAAGGATGCTGAAGCATTGAGATGCCAGAAGCTGCTGGTGGAGGAGGAGGAAGCTGCTCAGAGAAGGTACATTTAATGCTATAACCAGTTTATTTTTAAACTTAATTTGTTGTTCTTCTCCTCAATCCTTGCCTTCTAGCGCCTTAAATGGTATCAGTTCTTGTTCTTGAGGAATGGAAAATATTTTTAGGGTTTAGTGGGTTGAGTTAGACATATACAAATGTGTGGTCTATTCTTCAATCTATCTTTCCATTTCTTTTCAAAGTCCGGCTAATTCAGTCTTGGGTTCATATGTTTGTTATCATCCTTCCTTCACATGAGCAGTCACCTTGACTTATTCGGAATTTAGGACTCAGTGGAGCTTGAATGTAATTTTTGTTTTGTTTTTGTAGTTACTAGTAATAGAGAATTCGTGTAATCATTGGACCGGTGCTACTAAGTAAACAAAAGCTGAGACTCCTTTTGGGAGTTTAGAGAGAATGGAAGGGCTTTGGGGGGAGGGGAGCGGAGTAGGAAATAGCAAGAAATTTCCCATCTTATTTGAGAGTTTCTTTGTAGAGAATGAGAATAAATTGCTTATGATTAATATATTTTAAATTTTGATAGTATTGTGAAGAGATGTAAAGGATTTAAATAATTTTTCTAAACCAAAATAATTAAACCTCCCACCCCTCCTCCCTAAGGAAAATTGTGTATTATGAAGAAAAATAAACCCTGCATTCAAGTTGGGAGACTATCATTCTCTTTCTTTCCTCTTTCCTTTTTTTCGAAGCTCCCTCCTCTTAAACTCCCAAACGGAGAACAAATTCTCAATTGAGAGGAACATATTCCCAATTGATAAACAAGAATCAGGCTGTAGCTGCAAGGAACATGTAGTCCATGGTTCCCAATTGATAAACTAGAATTGGTCTGTAGCTGTAAGAAAGAGTGACTCAAACACACATGTACTGCATGATTTTGGCAATTCACCAGCTCAATTGCAGATGCAGAACTTCATTATGCAACAACTTTCACCTAGTTTACCTGCTATTCCGCTCACTTAGTCTGCTAGCACTTGAATAAACTTCAAATTAACTCATGATTCCTATGCTTACATTTTCTTTTTCTGTAATTTCATGAGTTTTCCAAGTACTTTTTTAACTTATTTTTTATTTGTGTTATTATAAACGAATCATACTGCATTTTTTAATTACTTAAGTAATTGATAAAATAATCTTTGTTCTTGTTTATTTAATAAAATCAAAAGGTACTTAAAATGTTGGTCAGAATGTACCCCCATGCGATAGTTGTGAATTAGTCATGCATAGATATTGTTCCCTTTATTTACAGACAAGCTGAGATTTTGGAGAGAAAACGCCAGAAAAAGCTTAGGCAGAAAGAACAGAAGGCGCGAGGCCGACCTGAAAATGACACAGAAGTTAAAGAGAGTATTAGCACCACAGGAGAGAATGTATCACCAGAGGAAGCATCTTTGGCTGCATGTGACTTTGAAGCATCTTTGGCTGCATGTGACTTTGAAGCACATAGAGCAGATGTAGTTGCTGATCATGCTTCACCCCTTGTAACTTATCACTGCCCAGACACCAACGTGGATTCAAAGTCAGGATTTCATTGTGACACTGATCAGAATATGGAGCAGTGGAAATCACAAAGGGATGCACAACCAGGTTATGATTGTGACACTGATCGGAATTTAGAGAGACAGACATCACACAGACATAATCCTCGGCGCACAGTGGCTGCTAGACGGCAAGGGCTGCCTAAGTCACAACGTACAATTGCCAATGGTTTGTATGCAAGCCAAAACTCTCAAAAGTCAAAGTTTGGAGTCATTCCAAAATATGGAACCAACCGTGATCAGAGGGCAGCTCCTATAGTTAACGGTGGTAAAGTTTGGAGCCGGAAGCCTAAACCAGAAACAGATGCAGTGGTTATGAAAGCCAGACTGCATAAAGAGCCAGACAAAATTAAGAATCATGAGGTTTTGATAGGATCTGTCTCTGTTACACTGGCCAATTGCAGCCAATCAGAGGGTAATCTTGTCACATCTCAAGCAAACAGCTTAGTAGGTAATTTGGCCGACCAAAATATTACTCAGGAGAAGCCAATTAAACCTGACTCCTTTCAGGGAGGCAACAATCGATCAAGAAGTAAGCTTTGGAGACCGGTTAATCTGCACGGAACTAAAAATCCGCTGCCACTTCAAAGTGTTGAGACAGAAGTTGATGGAAAAGATGATCAAAATTTGTCTGTTCAAAGTAGTTTAAGGTCGTGTAATATAGATGGAAGTGATATTAGTTCTGGCGACAAATCCAATGTTGGGGATAAAGCAGATATAGAAAACGTTCAGTTTTCCAGCCATGCTGCAAAAGCCTTTCTTGCAAAAAGTAAGCTTTACCAATTTATAAATTTCACTCTTTTTTCCCCTATTATTCTGTATTATTGTAAGTATGCTTGGCTTGGTCTTTAATTACTTTGATCGAATCTCATGCAGGATGGAAAGAAGCAATTTCATCACCTCATGTTCAGTTGGTTATTTCACCTGATTCTGAACTTCCTGGGTTACAGCCGGTCATGGAATGTGAGCCAGCACCTTATCGATCTTCTAATTCAGATAGATGCAGTGTTCTTGCAAATACAGAGAACTGGTTGCCTGCAACCTCTGGAGTTGCTAAATCAAAATCCAGAATCAAGTCGGAGAAGGGAATCAAGATAAAGTACATTCCAAAACTAAAAGCTGCATCATAAATAGGAAAAACAAAGAAAGTAGTGGGATTTTTTTTTTAAAATTATTTGACAGATATGTTCAATTTGATTTCTCGCCAATTAAATTATCAGTAGAGGTTCCAATTAAATTGAAGCTAGGTTTTGCTAGAAAGTATTTTTGTGATCCGTCCATTTCCTTTAAACCAGGATTGTGAATTAGGTTCATTTTTTTTCATGGCATTTTTTACCGAAATTTTGTGTAATAAATTTGTCCTGTTATTATAAAAGAGCATAATTTTTTATGGACAATTTTTGTTTGTTTGTTTTGCCTATCTTCTTCCCCTTTGGTATATAATAGTCAAAATTTCTGAGTACTCTTGTTGAATTTCCGTAATGCTTGCCCTACTATTTTCTTATCTATGTCTAGCGTGTTAAGGTTCTTAATTCGATGCAGTTGAAAGTTGGACATGTAAACTGATCTTGTGAAGAAAATACTTTTTAGAGTTTAGAATTGTTATGATGAGTCAATAACATGACCTCGTGAACACGTGTTTGGGGTGCACCAAGTTATAACCAACTCTATAAAGACGACTTCATTTGATGGAATGTTTACTATTTGGATTTGTAAATAATAGATTAAGTGGAACTCAACATAATTGAATCCATTAATCTAATCTCTCAATTTTCATTCTACCCAAAATTATTTTGTTTCATTTTGTCCAATTTTAAAAAGTGCACAAATAATAAAATGAAATATCTCTTGTCAGTCCATCAATTCAACTATAGAGGTTCTTCATTTATAGAAGTTCTTCATAGGATGAGAGAGTAACCTGAATAAAGATAAGGATGCAATTTTTGGACATTAGATTATAGGAAAAAAAAATTATCTTCAATCCTTGTGCTAAAAGTGTCATATTTTAAAAAATATAATAAATCAAGAGTACATTGCTTATTTACAGAGTTTAAATTGTGCAGACTAGTAATAATAAAATGAAATAAGTTTACACAAATGTTTAACTAGATTGTATGTGATATACTATTTTAATTTTAACGTGTAAACAAAATGCCTGTGTTTGATTTTCTTGAAGAAAAAATACAAACCAACTCATAGTCAAATTAGTTTATTAAGTTTTTTTTTTTTAATATTTCTCAAAATACAAATCGACAAAGAATATGTTGCTTTGGATCAATTAGTTAATTTTTCTTTAGTTGAATTTTGAAAAACTTATTTCTCAAAATGTAAAAGAAATAACATTTTTCCAAACCATATAAATTTATACAATTAAAACAAATATAAGTTACAATGAAAAATAAAAATTAAAAACGAGCGCATCATTTTATTTAAAATAACACTAATCAAACCAACAGAAATTTCTCTATTTCAAAATAAGCGTTGTTTTAAAAGAAAGATTGTTTCAAAATAAATATCGGTCTCATTTTTTAATGTAATAATGATAATTATTTTTTTTAATCATATCTTATAATTATTACCTACACACTATTTCCAATAAACTAATAAAATTAATTTAATAAAAATATATTGTTTCATTACAATATAATTGTATTTCTTAATCTATATACAAAAACTTTAAACATTTTGAATATTCTGAATGAGAGAGAGGAAGTAACTTATTTGTATTATTAATATGAATGTTCAACTCATAGTAAATTTGGACTATACTATACATTGTTTATTCTAATTTAAATATCTCTTACTCCTTCTTTTTCTTATAGTCACAAAAAAGAAATGCGCATTGCATGGCTACCCTTAATCCTTACAAAATCAAAATCAAAATCAAACACCTCACACTCTTTTCTTTACAAAATTATAATCAGTGTTACACCAAATTTCAAGGCTTTGAATTTGGAACCAACCACCACCACCGAACACAATATCCACAATACCCCTTCACATGACATTTGTCCTAACCAAAAAAACATAGGATTGTTTCTCAAGCCACCAATCTTACCTCTTTTAATGACATTTGTAAACCATTTCCACCCCATAACTTAATCTAACCTTATCTTTCTCCTTCTCCCCTTAACTCTCTTCTCAATCTTTCATCTCACAAACTTCCTCATCAATTCTCTCTAACAAAAAAAGCTAGTACAACATTTTCTTTTGACTCATAACCTCAAAAACATGTCTGGTGGAGTTGGACCAACCGGCTGTGACATTAGCCTCCCAAAAGAACAAGAAGAAATTGTTCACAAAGAACAACACGACCAAACTCTCAAGAACAAACCAACCACCAAACCACAAAACAAAGCTAGTTTCCTCTCATTCCGACAACTCAATTGTTTAGCTGTTGTTGTTGTCTTATCAGCCAGTGGCATGGTCAGCCCCGAAGATTTCTCATTCGTACTCTTCTCAATCTTCTACATCTACTTCATATCAAAAACCGCTTTTCCAACTCTTCACCCTTCAAACGAACAACCAATTTTCAGCCGACAAAACAAAATCCTTAAACTCTATGTCCTCCTAGCAGCAATCATTGGACTCTATGCTCCTATAGCATATATTCTACATGGAATATTCGAAGGTGATAAAAAAGGTATAGCCGCAGCTACACCACATGTTTTTCTCTTGGCTAGTCAAGTTTTCATGGAAGGTATAGCTTTCTCGGATGGATTTTCCTCTCCTATAAGAGCTTTTGTTCCTGTTATGTATAATACAAGAAGAATTTTTACGATTGTGGATTGGTTGAGAGATGAGATTTATAAGGTGGATGAAGAACATAGTGGATCTTATAGAAGGATTTATGCTGGAAGAGCACTTGCTGTGGCTAATATGGCTTTTTGGTGTTTTAATTTGTTTGGATTTTTGGTTCCTGTTTATCTTCCAAGAGTTTTTAAGGCTTATTATTCTAGCCAGAAAGTTAATTAAAGAATAATTAGCTAGCTATAGGGTGTTGTTGTTTATGTATAAGGTTTTGTACCATGTTTTTTTTTGTTCATTAGTGTATGATGTTTGTATTGTAATTAAGTATGTTTGCCCATATAAATACACACTATGTTTTTATTTTATCTATCTTATAAAAATGGATATTGTTAATTATATTTTATTTTATACCATTTCATTTTCCATTTTCCATGAATTCAAATAAAAATTAAATAATATTTAATTTTTTTCTTAAATATCATATTAACCTAAAAGTATAAATCATATAGTACAAAACTTAATTAAAAAACTATAGTATAAAATATTTAGTTGGACCAAATCGTGTCATAATATCCAATTACAGCGTAAGTTTCTGAAAATTTTGACGGAGAAAGAGAGATTATCAACCATAATCACCATGTGGCTATTCAACAGAAAAGGGGTTTCTGGATTTTCGTCGAGTTCAACTGCTGAGCAAGTTACTCATGGAATCGATGCTACTGGCCTCACTGCTATTGTCACTGGTTCATCCTCTCAACTGTTTTTTCCTCTTAATTATTTATGTATTTAGAAGCTTTTTTTTAATGAAGATTCAAAACCAAAATTGAACATCTAGATCAAGATCATTGCTGTTGAAATTTGCATTATTAGAATTTGTTTGTTTATATTCTGTGATTATGTGTTTTGTTACCTCAAATTTAGGAGCATCTAGTGGTATTGGTGTTGAGACTACGCGTGTTCTTGCTTTACATGGTGTTCATGTGATTATGGCGGTTAGAAATATGGCTGCTGCTAGAGATGTCAAAGAAGCAATACTTAAGGAGATTCCCTCAGCTAAAATTGATGTCATGGAGTTGGATCTTAGTTCAATGGCATCTGTCAAGAAATTTGCATCAGAGTTTGTTTCCTCTGGTCTTCCATTGAACATCTTGATGTAAGAAAATGAATTGACTTGATCCCAATATCAATTTTATTTGAGCATTGAGTTCTTTAACTTAACTTAAAGTTTCAAACAAATTTTTTTTTTTTGTCAAATTAGTCTCTCTTCATATCTATTAGTCTTTTATTTTAAAAAAGATATTGATGTTAGTCCAAACTTCATTTGTTTGGAAAATATTATCAGATTATAGTAAGGTCTCTGATGTGATCACAAGACAAAATGTTGGACGGTTAAGAACTAACACAAGAGTAAAGCGCAGACAGAGATGATGATATTGTGTTGGATGAGTGGTAAGAATAAACATGATAACATTAAAAATGACAATATTAGAGTGTTGGGGTAATACCTATAGTAAAAAAGATGGTAGAAAATAGATTTAGGTGGTTTGAGCATTTAGAGAGAAGACATGTAGATGCTATTATAAGGAGAGTAAATTAGATGGAGGGGAGTCAAATAGCTAAAGGTAGAGGAAGATTTAGAAAAATCATAAAAAATGTTATTATGAAAGATTTCAAGACTAACGATTTGGATTAGAAGCATGATCATGAATATATCATTACGACAAAAGTTGATCTATGTAACCGATCTCATTTATTGGAAAAGTTTGGTTGCTGTTGTTAATGATTGCACACAAATTTGTAAGAAGTAAACTAAATAATTTTGAAGATAAAGACTAATTTGACCCTGAAAAAAGATAAAGGACCTGTTTGAAACTTTAAAGGAAGTTAAAGGATCCATGATAGACTTTTGCCTTTTATTTACTATCTATTTTGACTCCTGATTTATATTAGAGTTGCAAATTACTTGTTCTCTTTCACCATGAGTATCTGTGTTCCAGTCTTGCTCTCTTGATCTTGATCATTAATGGAAAACAAGCAGTAGTAATGTTTTCTTGGATGTTTATTTGTAATTGTAAGAAACAACGCAGGAGTTATGGCATGCCCTTTCATGCTGTCTCAGGACAACATTGAACAACAATTTGCCACAAACCACTTAGGTATGTGGGAAATATGTTTGATTCTTAATTCATTTGAAAATTCATTTCATGATTGATAGTGAGACATTACTTCACCTTTACTAATTTTTCGTTATTTTTTATTAGAGTTATATCTTAGGATATGAAAAATCAGCACTATAGAATAATTAAGGCCAGTCTTAATTTAATATAATAAGAAAAGTCATCCTTAAATGTATAGCTTGAATGATTCAACTCTCGAATGTTCAACTCCTCTTGTATAAATAGAGCATCATGCTTCATTCCAATATAACAATAACAAAATAAGTTTCTCTCTTTTCTCTTTTAGCTTTCTCTCTCTTCACTCATATCTCACTCTAATATGGTATCATAGAGCTTCAGTACTGTCCATGACAGCGACTCCGGTATCTACAGTTCCGGCCACCGCAACATCTATGTCGTTCCAACTCAAAATCACAGAAAAACTTGATGAGAAGAATTTCCTACTTTGGCGCCAACAAGTAGATCCTTTCGTTAACGCGAATAATCTTCAAAACTACCTTTACCTTCGTGACATACCGAATCAATACCTAACTGATGAAGATCGTGCAGCTGCTCGTGAGAACTCTGCGTATCGCACCTGGATTATGCAAGATCAGTGGTTTATGATGTGGCTTCAATCCACGCTTTCACCTTCAATTCTTTCACGCGTTCTTGGATGCGTTCATTCCTACGAGCTTTGGGATTGCCCATTTTCAAAAGCTTACACGTGCGAAAGCAAGACAACTACGAGCGGAACTCAGATCTACAACACTTGAAGACAAATTTGTTGGTGATTATCTGGTTAGCATCAAAGTTCTTGTTGATGCACTTGCTTCAGTAGGAGATCCAGTTCCAGATCAGCAACACATTGATGTGATTCTTGAAGGTCTTCCTCAAGACTTTGTCTCTCTTATTTCAGTCATTGAAAGCAAGTTTGATTCAGTAGAACTTGAAGAAGTTGAAGCTCTTCTTCTTGCTCATAAGATGAGATTCAACAAGTATAAGAAACACTCTCAAATGGGGGTTTGAATCTCACTCAAGCCAATTCTCAATCTGAAATTGATAACTCCAATAACGAAGACACTGAACAAGTTGTGAATTCAACCTTTAATCCAACCTATTCAAGAGGAGGTCGTGCATCTGACCGTGGCGGTGGACGCAGCCGTGGGAGAGGTAGGTTCAGCAACATTCAATGTCAAGTTTGCTTCAAATATGGTCACCTTGCTGCTAACTGCTATCACAGGTTCAATCAACAGATTCAACTTAAATACCTGTTGATTTTCAAACAATGAACCTACAAAATTTCTACAATCCGTATCAACCAATTGGTGGATCTCAGTTTGCTCAGCCCATGGTTAACATGTGGTCACGCCCAAGCTATCAACCAAGACTTGCTCCTCTCCCTGTTCCTCAGTCACAAATCACCCCAATGCTATGATTGCTAACACAGTTTCAGTTCCACAGATCACCCCAATGCTATGATTGCTAACACAGTTTCAGTTCCAAGCAGTTCCTGGTTCCCAGACTCAGGAGCTTCTTATCATGTTACCAATGCCTCTCAAAACATACAGCAGACCACACCTTTTGAAGGTCCCGATCAGATCTTCATTGGTAATGGTCAAGGTTTGCACATTCACTCTTCAGGCTCTTCTTATTTTCCCTCTCATTCTAAACCCAACACTCCATTATCTCTTCATAATTTACTGCTTGTTCCTTCTATTACAAAGAACCTGATAAGTGTCAGCAAATTCTGTCTTGATAATAGAGTTTTCTTTGAGTTTCATGCTGATATGTGCTATGTTAAATCTCAGGCTACCAATGAAATTCTGCTCCAAGGTCGTGTAGGAAGTGATGGCCTGTACCAATTTCCCCATCTTCAACTTCTTAAGTCTCTTTCAACAAGTCAAGTCTCATGTCTCGCCTTAGATTCTAACGCTCCTGTTTCAAGATCTGATTCCAACACTAGTGATAGGGTTTCAGTTTCTAATCAAAATGTATCAGCTAATAACTCATATAATTCTCAACATACTTGACATTTACGCCTTGGTCATCCAAATTCTAATACTATGAGACTTGTTTTAGCTCAATGTAATATTTCTTATTCTAATAAAGTTGAATCTATCTTTTGTTCTACCTGCTGTATGGGAAAGACACATAGGCTGCACTCCCCTCTGTCACAAACTCAATATCACTCTCCTCTTGAATTAATTTTCAGTGACCTATGGGGTCCTGCCCCAGTCAAATCCTCCCAAAACTTTACCTACTACATCACCTTTGTTGATGCATACACTAGATTTACTTGGATCTATTTGCTCAAAAATAAACCTGAAGTCTTAACTATCTTTAAACAATTCAAAGTCATGGCTGAATTACAATTTAGATTTCCTATTAAATCTATCCAAACTGATTGGGGTGGTGAATTTCGCCCATTTACAAAAATTCTTTCTGATCTTAGCATTATTCATCGTCTAATTTGCCCTCACACTCATCAGCAAAATGGTGTAGTGGAAAGGAAGCATAGACACATTGTTGATCTTGGTTTAACTCTCTTGAGTCATGCCTCTTTACCTCTCAAATTTCGGGATCATGCCTTTTTAACTGCTGTCTACCTAATAAATAGGTTACCAACCATGTCTCTCAATCAATATATACCATATGCTGTCCTTTTCAATCAAAATCCTGACTATAAATTCCTCAAAGTCTTTGGGTGTGCTTGTTTTCCTCTCCTTCGCCATACAACTCTCGGAAATTTGAATTTAGATCCCACGAGTGTCTTTTTCTAGGGTACTCTACAGCTCACAAAGGTTACAAATGTCTCTCCCCAAGTGGTAGAATATTCATCTCTAAAGATGTTCTTTTCAATGAGTCCAAATTTCCTTACAATGACCTTTTTTTCTCTAATGTTTCTCTCCCCTCGTCAACCATTCCATCCTCCTCCTCATCTAAAGTAACCCTTAACACACAAGCTCCCCCTAATGTTTTTCCCGTTCCTACTGCTTGCACTACCTCACACTCCTCTTCTTCTTCTCAATCCAATTCCAGCCACACATCTACTGCCTCTGTGTCAGCCACCCCTGTAAACAGCCAGCACTACTCCTACTCCTTCACCCTCTTCAAATGCCAACAATCAGTCTACTATTACTACCACTTGACCATCCTCCTCCTCTATTTCTGCTCCTAGGGATCCTAACCTTCAACCTCTCCCCACCAATACTCATCCTATGACTACTAGAACTAAATCTGGTGTACCCTTACCTCGTCTAAATTCTTTCATTTTTCTTGTCAATTCTGAGCCTAAGAGTGTTAAAACTGCTCTCCAAGATCCTAAGTGGTTTGCTGCTATGCAAGAGGAGTATGGTGCCTTGATAAGGAACAACACTTGGTCTTTGGTACCACTGCGTGCTAACAGGAAAGCAATAGGCTGCAAGTGAGTTTTTCGTGTAAAGGAAAATGCTGATGGGACAGTAAATAAGTACAAAGCTAAGCTTGTTGCTAAGGGGTTCCATCAAGTCCATGGATTTGACTTTAATGAAACTTTCTACCCTGTTATTAAACCGGTCACAATTAGAATTATTTTGACTCTTGCTCTCACTTACAATTGGCCTCTGCAGCAGTTGGATATAAACAATGCCTTTTTGAATGACATTCTCAAAGAGGAGGTCTATATGATGCAACCCTCTGGATTTTCTGCCCCTAATTCATCTCTGGTTTGTCACTTGCACAAGGCCTTGTATGGCCTCAAACAGGCCCCATGACAATGGTTTGAAAGACTCAAACCACTCTATTATCCTTTGGCTTTCTGAACAGCAAGTGTGATACTTCTCTGTTCATCTACAAGCATCACAGTGCTGTCATTTATATGCTCATTTATGTTGATGATATAATCATCACAAGAAACTCTCCTCCTCTCATTTACTCTACAACTAAATCATGTGTTTGCTCTCAAACAACTTGTGACTTGGATTATTTTCTGGGCCCTAATATGGAGAATTCCAATCCAGTTGCTACTTATATGGCATCCACCACCAAACTCATCAAAACAGGGTCTGCTGCCTCTCACTACATGTCCATTGTAGGGGCCCTGCAGTATGCAACAATTACACACCCAGAAATCTGCTATGCTGTTAACAAAGTATGTCAGTTCATGGCACACCCCTTGGAGTCTCATTGGCTAGCTGTCAAGCGTATTCTGCACTACCTAAAAGACACTATCACCTCTGATTTATTGTTCACTCCTGCCTCCACTGTTTCGTTCTCTCTGCTGGCCTACTTTGATGCTGACTGGGCTGCTGACCCAGATGATAGAAGATCCACCTCTAGGTCAGCTGTGTACTTAGGCCCTAATTTGATCTCTTGGTGGTCCAAAAAGCAAACTGTTGTTGCTCGTTCTAGTGCTGAGGCAGAGTATCGCAGCTTGGCTCACACCACAGCTGAAGTTTTATGGGTTCAAACATTGCTACTGAACTAAACATTCCCTTAACAACTCGAGCCATCTATTGTGACAACCAGAGCACAGTTGCTATGGCTCATAACCCTGTTCTTCATGCAAGAACAAAGCATATGGAAATTGACCTCTTTTTTGTAAGAGAAAAGGTCCTTAATAAGTCTCTCACTGTCTGCCACATTCTCGGTGGTGGCCAGAAGGCTAACATCCTCACCAAGCCTCTCTCAAGTTCAAGATTTATGGAGCTCCGCAGCAAGCTCAACCTGTTTGCCTCAAGTCAGCCTTTGCAGCCACCTTGAACTTGTGGGGGAGTATTAAAGTTATATCTTAGAATATAAAAAATCAGCACTATAGAATAATTAAGGTCAACCTTAATTTAATAGAATAAGAAAAGTCATCCTTAAATGTAGAACTTGAATGATTCAACTCTTGAATGTTCAACTCCTCTTGTATAAATAGAGCATCATGCTCCATTCCAATATAACATAAAATAAGTTTCTCTCTTTTCTCTTTTAGCTTTCTCTCTCTTCTCTCTCATATCTCACTCTAATATTTTTAAAACATCAATTCTTTGCCAGGCTATATTTTATTGATTCTTTTAATGCTTAGACTGAGAAGATGTGATCATTCTGTTTTTATGTAATATAATTATACCACAGGTCATTTTCTCTTGACACATCTTTTGTTGGACACTATGAAGAAAACAACACTTGAAAGTAACAAAGAAGGAAGAATTGTTAATGTCTCCTCAGAGGCTCACAGAGTTGCATATTCTGAAGGAATCCGTTTTGACAAAATCAACGAACAATCGAGGTAATAGGTAACCTCATTTCAAATCATGATGAGATGTGCTTGAAGTTTTTTTAAAATGGAAGAGGAGTTTATTTTGTGTACGAGAGAGTAGTTATAATGGAGTTTTACTTTCTTGGGTAATAAATGTTGCTATAGATTTCATTTTGGAAAGAAAATATAGTTAGTTCAATATGAAGTTTATGATATGTCTATTTGGTTTCCTCCGAGTCTTGGAGAAGATGCTAGTTTGAACTTTCGACACAAAAAACCTGCTGATATGATTTTGTTGATCATGGCTTTTGTCGTAGTCTTGTAGACTTAATGTACATATGCACAACTCAGATGCAGTTAGAAAAGTTGGTGAACAGCTCACACCATCAAATTTACCCACGCACACATGAATCTTTGACACACTGCAGATAAAGCAATAGATAACACAGAATTTTGTGATTCAGCACCTCTTGCCTACATCTACGGAAGCACGTTAATTACAGTTGAAACAGTTGTCTCGCCCTAGTCGCATGAAGAACTAAGAGAGGAAATTGTATTTTTATAGTATTTGTTGACCGGAGAAATGTAATTCCTATTTAATTATGTTTGCTTCCTTGTATACAGTTACAGCAACTGGCGTGCATATGGACAGTCAAAGCTTGCTAACATTTTACATGCCAATGAACTTGCAAAACGTCTCAAAGTATGTTGCTTTCTCTTCTACACTGGTGTAATTGACATATTGACATGTTATCTAGTGAAATAGCTTATTGATAATGTTTTCTAAACCATTATGCAACATTTTATTTGGCCATTGGAAGACATTTTAAGTTAGTGATATTATCTTTCATAATCGTAACTTCTGGCTGATTAATAACAAATAGATGCCCTTGCATATTTCAACCTTGATTCCAATGTCACCAATTCTATTTTTATTATTTTTAGAAGTATTGTAGCATTAGATTTGCAGATTTATACTGTGCAAAACAATTTTCTTCTGCAGTTTGAACATAATGAATGACATAATTTGATTTTTAATTGCTTGCTTTTTACAGCATTTGTCTTCACACCTTTAGTTCCTTTATCTTGCTGGTCATTTACAGAAAGTTGCTCTACTATCTTAACTACCTATCAATGGATGTCTTTTTTTATTTTTTTTATGACATATCAATGACCAAATATTGTTAAACACCAGTTTAGTCGAGTTTTAGCCCCTCCGTTTCAATTCCATAAATGGTTCGTTTGAATTGATTTATTTGATTGGCATTAGCACTTGTAAAACTAATTTTCAGAACATATGAAAACAGTTCATCATAAGCTGTTTTCAGTTTATTTTTATAAGTTTTCTAAAATAGTATATGAAAACAGCTTATATCTTATACAAAAACAATTTAACTTTGCTATAAAAATAACTTATACAGAAGAGCTTATCATGATAAGCATTTATGTACAAGTTGCAAGTCTGTTTGTTTATCCAAACAGGATCGTTTGTTTATCCAAACAAGATCATATTTGGGAAATGTTTTAATTGTTTGTATTTTAGTCTCTCCATTCTGGTCTCTGAAACAGACACAAACTTTGCAACCCTTTTAGCTACTGAACTCATAGAAACGTTTGTTTACTTTCTCAGTCTCCCTCCCTCTTATTGGTGGCCTTTTTCTCTCTCTTTGTTTTGCGAGTAAAAATGTGTTTTGCCACATTTTATTATCTTTGATTTATATAACATTACTCGTTACATCTTGATCAGGATGAGGGAGTGAATATCATTGCAAATTCTCTTCATCCAGGAGCCATTGTGACCAAACTTTATCGCCATACCAGTGCAATCAACGGTAACTCCTATATTGTACTATTCATGCCAAACATGTTGTCTAGGAACTATACAAGTACTGGATGTGGCATTCTGAATAATTGCTCTTCATTATCTACCGTCATGTAGCACTATCTGTCTTGGCTGCTTCATTTTATCTTCATGTCATTTCTCCTAAAGATTTTTTTGGTGGATTTTACAGCGAGACAGCTCTCATTCATCAATCTGTCATTGATTTTTGTTGTGACTTTGTAGGTATAGTAAATGCAGTTGGCAGACTTGTGATGAAAAATGCTCAGCAGGTATGCCAGTAAATATGACCTATGATTTATAAATGTGAGGGACATGCATTATTTTTAACTCATAAATATTGGTTGTTAAAAAACATTTATTATGAAATCACCCTTTCAATAAAGGACATACATATTTTTCTGGGCATAGTACCCAAAAAGGTGTTGGAACATACACAAAAATAAATTGGTGAATCAATAGTGAAAAGTGGTTAATTGAAGAAGATGAAATTTAGAGAGGAATTGAAGATTATTAGAGTGTTGATATTTGTTAATATATAATGTTAAGAATATTTGTATGTAGAATAGTCTCACATCGATTATATCGTGTAATTAGTTGTAATCTCTCTATATATAATAAAGTCTCCGTAATGCTTTTAAAACACACGGTTTAACCTAAATGTCTCTTAGTCTCTTCTAATTCAATATGGTATTTAGAGTCTTTTAAGAGGTAATTCTTCGTCGTGTTTTATCCGGTCGATCCACTGTCTTTCAGTGAGAAATTTGCTTCTGCAAACTATGTCATCATTCCGATTTGTCTCACTTTTTTTTATAATTTTTTTTCCAGCGACCTCCGCCGCTGCACTGTCCACGATTTTTTTTCCTTTTCGAGGGACTACTATTCACCGCCTCCGTCACTGTTCACCGCCGCTGCACTATTTACGGTCGCCGTTACTGTTCACCGTTGTCGTCACTGTTCATCGTCGCCGCTATTGTTCACGAAGAAAATAAATTTTTTTTATCGGAAAATCGCCTTCCTTCTCCGATTCCAGATCCGTCTTCGGTTTTCGTTTTCGAATCACAGAAAATTGTACTCTTGTTCAAACAACTCCAGTTGTGTTTTAAGCCTGGGAGATGTTGATTCTGTCTCGTTTGAAGTTTATCCTATGTGAAAAACTAACTGAATCAGTCAACTATAACATATGGGTTCGTGCTGTCGAGATGTGGTTTCACGGTCAAGGATATGGAGAGCATCTAACCATTCAATTGAGTGACGTTGCAGCCGTAAACTTGTTAAATGAAAAAAAAATGATGCCTCTTTCTGTATTGTGTTGTGGTTTTTCATAACACTTAATCCCCAAACGCAGTACCAAATATTCTCCACTTGTTATGAGGTGTGGCAAAAGGTCAAAAAAGTCTTTTTCAATGACGTACATTCTCTATACAGTGTCATCTACAAACTCAACACACTGAAGTTGGAAAACATGGATGTGCAAGCTTATCTGAGTAAGTTTGATGCCTTGAAAGCAAGTTACGCAACTCTCATGCCTTACACAAAAGATACAATAGCTCATGTCGAACAACAGAGTAAATATTTCATGGTCATGGCACTTAAAGGACTACCATCAGAATTCGAATCTGTTCGTAACCAGATTTTATCAGGTATTACTGTTTTTAACTATAATACAGTTAATGTACAATTGTTGTGCTTGGCTACACCTCATGCGTTTGGTCCGGTTTCTCCTCTATTATTGTTATTCCAACATCAGATGACACAACTGCTCTTGCATCTCTTGGCAACAACCAGAATCGCCTTCGAGGAGGGTTATCTAATTTCAAACCTCGTTTTAAGTGTGACCATTGTAGCTGGCTTGGACATACTATCGATCGGTGCTGGAAGTTGTATGGCAAATCTCTACAACAGACAAATGCAACTCAAATTGATAACCCATACACTATATAGACTTCACCTTCTCTCTAGAATCCTACGCCAAGCTACGGGGATTTTTTCAGGTGGTGTCAGACTAATCAGACTTCAAGTTCCACGACTTCGATTTCACATTGGTAATTTATCTGTTTGCGTCTCTCAATCATCTCCTCTTGGTCTTTGGATTTTCGACTCTAATGCGTCTGATCATGTTACCGGTAATAAAAATATTTTTTCTTCTCTTTCTACCTCTGGTTTCTTACCGAGCATAACTATCGCAAATGATTTTCAAATTCGATCTCAAGGGATCGGTACTGTTTAAATTCTACCATCTCTCTTTGTTACTTCTATTTCATATGTACTTAATTGTCCATAATCTACTGTCAGTCAGTCGTTTAATTTGTTCTCTTAACTGTTCTATCACTTTTACTAACAGTGATGTTATTCTGTAGGATCGAAGTTCGAGACAGACGATTAATGTCGACTGTGAGTCTCAAGGCTTCTACTATTTCTCTACGTCATCTATCACATGTTTCACCACAGGTTTTTCACTCATTATACACGCGCAATTAGGTCATCCAAGTCTTTCTATGCTACAAAAATTGGTGTCTAGTTTATCTAAATTATCCACTTTATAGTGTAAGTCTTGTCAATTAGGAAAACATACTCGTAGTCACTTTCTCGATCGAGTCAATAAATAGGTTGCGTTCCCTTTTGTTTTAGTTCACTTTGATGTTTGGGGTCTATCACGTACCGTGCCTACTTTTGAGTCTAGGTATTTTGTAATATTTATTGATGATTTTTCATGTTATACGTGGTTATTTTTAATGAAAAATAGATCTGAATTGTTTTCTATTTTTGAACAATTTTATCGATAAACAAGAATTCAATTTGGTTTGTCTATTCGTACCTTAAGAAGTGACAATGCACATGAATATTTATTCAACAATTTCAAACTCTTATGTCATCCAATGGTATTCTGCACCAAATATCTTGCCCTCATACACCTCTATAAAATGGGATAGCCAACGTAAAAATCGGTATCTCGTAAAAATCACTCGGATTCTACTTTTCCATGGTAATGTCCCTCTGATTTTGGGAGGATGCTGTGTTCACGACATATTATCTCATAAATCGCTTGTCCTCATCTGTCCTTAATAATAAAATGTCTCATTCAATCCTGTTTTCAAACTCTCCTCTTCACATAATTCCTCCTCAAGTCTTCGGGTCTACATATTTTATGCATACTCTCTCCCTTGGTATTGATAAACTATCAGCTCGATCACTAAAATGTGTCTTTCTTGGTTATCATCGATTTCAAAAGAGTTATCGTTATTACTCATACATTCTGCGATATCTGAATATCAGCCGATATTACCTTCTTCGAGTTGTGTCATATTTTGCGTCCATCCAAGTCACTCCGGAACTCCTTCAGGAAAATACTCTCACATCTCTTCCGAAAGTCTCATTTCCGATTATATCCCATCATTCTAGGGAATCTGTCCCACGAGAAATTCCTACGGTTGACCCCTCACTTCTCGCCCACTTCAAACATATTAGCATCGTAAGTCAATGTCTGTGATACCTGTCCCTGAGATTGTACATGTTCCTGAGGTCGTATCTGTCCCTGAGGTCATTGTAGATTCCTCCGACGCTACCGCTCATCGAATTCGATTCTGCAACCTGAGTATGATCTTCTGATTTTCCTTCTTAAAGGTATACGTCAAACACATAATTCTTTTTCATATTATATTAATTTATGCTATCATCGTCTTTCTCCTTTGCAGTATACTTGTTTGTCCTTTTTGTCTTCTGTTTCTATTCTTAAATCTTCAGGTGAAGCATTATCTCACCCTGAGTGAAAGCAAGCAATAATTGATGAAATATGTACTCTTCAAAGCAGTGGTACCTGGGAATTAGTTCTTCTAGTCACTGGAGAATTTTTAGTAGGTTGTCGTTGGCTTTATACAGTGAAGGTTGGTCCAGATGGTAAGATCGATCGTTTTAAAGTTTGTTTGGTAGCTAAGAGATACACTCAGATTTTTAGGTTGGATTATAGTGATACCTTCTTGCCTGTAGCCAAGATGACACCTGTTAAATTTTTTTTAGCCATTGCAGCCATTCGACATTGACCTCTTTATCAACTTGATATCAAAAATGCATTTTCACATGGTGATCTTGAAGAGAAAGTATATACGGAGCAACCACCTGGGTTTGTTGCTCATGGGGAGTCATCGAATATGGTTTGTAGGTTACACAAGTCTCTTTATGGTCTTAAGTAATCTATGAGAGTTTAGTTTGACAGATTCCGCTGTAGTACAACAATTTAGTATGACCCGTAGTGAAGCTGACCATTCTGTCTTTTATCGTCATTCAGCTCAAGGGCGTATTTATCTTATTGTGTATGTATATGATATTGTCATAATTGTTAGTGATGAGTCAGAATACTCTAATTGAAACAACATCTTTCGAATCAATTCCAGACAATTTTTTTTGGTAAACTCTGGTATTTTTTGGGTATTGAGGTAGTCCAATTTAAAGATGGTTTAGTTATTTCTCAGCGGAAATATGCTATGGATATTTTGAAAGAAACATGTTTGTTGAACGCTAAATCAGTTAATACTTCTATGGATTCAAATGTCAAATTATTATCCAATTAGGGGGAGCTTCTATCAGACTCGGAAAGATATAAGAGATTGGTTGAAAAATTGAATTATCTCACAATCATTCGTTCAGATATTTCTTTTGCAGTCAGTGTGGTAAGTCATTCTTAAGTTTCTCTTGTTAGGAACACATGAATGCCGTTATTCAGATTCTAAGATACATCAAATATATTCCAGAAAAAGGTTTAGTGTATGAAGATAAGAGATATACTCAGATAGTTGAATACTCTGATGCTGATTGGGCAGGATCATCAATTGATAGACGATTCACCTTTGAATATTGTGTATTTTGTGGAGGAAATCTTATATCTTGAAAAAGTAAGAAATAAAATATGGTTGCAAGATCAAGCGTCGAGGCAGGGTATAGGGCCGTGACAATGGCAACATGTGAACTCATTTGATTAAAATAGTTGCTCAAAAAATTTAAAATTGAAGAAACAAGACCAATAACACATGTATGTGATAATTAAGCTGCATTGCACATTGTTTAAATCTAGTCTTCTATGAGAGAATCAAACATATGAGATAGACTGTCACTTTGTCAAAGAGAAGATTAAATCTGGCGACATCGTCACAAGCTTTGTCAACTCTAATGATCAATTGGCAGATGTGTTCACAAAATCTCTGCGAAACTTCATAATTAATTATATATGTGGTAAATTTGGTGCATTTGATTTATATGCTCCAGCTTGAGGGGGAGTGTTGATATTTGTAAATATATAGTGTTAAGAATATTTGTATGTAGAATAGTCTCATATCGATTATATCGTGTAATTAGTTGTAATCTCTTTAATAAAATCTCCGTAGTGTTTTCAAAACACATGGTTTAACCTAAATGTCTCTTAGTCTTTTCTAATTTAATAGAGAGAGAGAGAGAGAGAGAGAGAGAGAGAGAGAGAGAGAGAGAGAGAGAGAGAGAGAGAGAGAGAGAGAGAGAGAGGAGAGAGAGAGAGAGAGAGAGAGAGAGAGAGAGAGAGGAGTAATTGAGGAGAAAATATTAAAATTGTATTAATTAATTCAAATTATTACAAGAGATATTTATAGACAACACTAAAAACAAGGTGGAACCAAAACAAGCTCAAATAGCTAAAAAATTTAAAACTTCGCAGCAGAAATCAATTTCCCAAAACATGAGAATCGATTTCTTAAATTGAAAAAACAACTTTCAGAAAAAACTCACTGATGGAAATCAATTTTCTATTTTGTGGAAATCGATTTCCTCTGCGAAAAATTGATTTTAGATTTTTAGCAGTGCTTCTCAAATAAACTGTTTCGACGAAATAATTTATGAAGCTTCCAGAACATATTTGATTTATTAATTTTTAATACACCACCTTAATTTAAATGCTCAATATTCTTCATACCTAAACTCCTCACAAGCTTCTTAAACACATCATTTGTCACGCATTTTGTTAATAAATTTATAAGTTGTTCTTCGTTTTGACAATATTCTAACCTCAGCTGGCTTGCACACACTAGTTCTCTCAAGTAATAATTTTTTTATATGTTTGCTCCTTCCATGTGCTATGGGATTTCTTGCAAGATTAATGATTGAAATATTATCAATCAAGAGCGTAACAACTTTTTCTACACTGCTTTCTAGCTCCTTCAGCAGATTTACAAGCTTCTTGAACACATCATTTGTCACGCATTTTGTTAATAAATTTATAAGTTGTTCTTCGTTTTGATAATATTCTAACCTCAGCTGGCTTGCACACACTAGTTCTCTCAAGTAATAAATTTTTTATATGTTTGCTCCTTCCATGTGCTATGGGATTTCTTGCAAGATTAATGATTGAAATATTATCAATCAAGAGCGTAACAACTTTTTCTACACTGCTTTCTAGCTCCTTCAGCAGATTTACAAGCTTCTTGAACACATCATTTGTCACGCATTTTGTTAATAAATTTATAAGTTGTTCTTCGTTTTGATAATATTCTAACCTCAGCTGGCTTGCACACACTAGTTCTCTCAAGTAATAAATTTTTTATATGTTTGCTCCTTCCATGTGCTATGGGATTTCTTGCAAGATTAATGATTGAAATATTATCAATCAAGAGCGTAACAACTTTTTCTGCACTGCTTTCTAGCTCCTTCAGCAGATTTACAAGTCACACAGTCTGACACGCACACATTGACACAACGATATATTCAGTCACAAGAAAAGAGTGCAATCACATGTTCATTTTTAGAGCACCGAAATATTGGAGATCTGCTGAACATAAAAACATAACCAACCATAGATTTTCGATCATTCTTATCTCCGCATCAATTAGAATTCGTGTAACCGAGTAACTCGCAATTTTTGTCCGTATCAGCTGCGGAAAAGAGAATTCCGCAGCCAAGAGTTCTTTTGATGTATTTTAGAATCCTCTTAACTGCTATCAAGTGAGACACCTTTGGTCTCTCTATGAATCTACTTGTAATACTGACACTAAACGTTAAATCTGACCGCGTATTACACAAGTAACATAATAATTCAATCAACCTCCTATATTGAGTTGGATTCACATCTTGCTCATCATCAGTTTTAGACAGCTGCAACCTTGCTTCAGTCGGTGTTATGGCAACATTACAATTTTATATATCACATCTTTTTAAAATTTCAAGTGCATATTTCTTTTTATGCATAAGCAGTCCCATTTTTGACTTATAGAATTTTATGCTAAAAAAGTATTTCATTAAGCCAAAATCACTCATCTCAAATTCTTTCATAAGTTCACTATTGAACTTAGAAATATTCACTTCATTGCTGTCTGTATTCAACAAGTCGTCCACATATAAGTAAAGTATGATTACATCTTTGTTTGCATTCGTCTTCACATAACATCATGTTCGAATACACACTTCTTCAATTTCAACTAAAAAAATATTTATGCGTTTGTTTTAAGCTCTAGGTGCTTGTTTCAAATCATAGTGTTTTTTTTTCAATTTGTAGACTTTTCCATCTTGATTCTTCACCACAAAACCAGGGGATTGTTCTATATGGACTTCCTCCTTAAGTGGACCATTCAAAAATGCGGATTTTACATCTATTTGATAGATTGATCAATTATTGTTATTCGCAATATGAACAACCAGTCATATAATTTCTAATCTAGTCACAGGTGCAAACACCTCATCATAGTCTATACTTTCTCTTTATAAAAATCCATTCGCAATTAGTCAAGCCTTATGTTTGACAATTTCACCTTTAGGATTTGCTTTACACCGATTGATTTTTTTCATTTAGGTAAATCGACCAGCTCTCAAGTACTGTTTTTCTCAATCAATTTCAATTTCTCTTTCATTACACACACCCATTTTAAATTGCTCAATGCCTCTTCTGTGCTCACGGGCTCAGATTCGGCCATAAGCGTAAAGTGAATAAGATCACCTTCATTGTTGATCTCATTATCATGAAATATTTTATAATCTCGGAGCCTCTGAGGTGCACCTCTGCGTCTTGTCGGTCGTCTACTGGATTCACCAACCATTTTCGATCTGAACTGGCTGCTGCACAGGACCTGTAGAACCCAAATTTTCTGCATTTTCTTGTGAAAATTAATTTCCAAAATTGGGGGAATCAATTTCTTCTGAAAATTTAATTTCAGCAGTTTCAGGATGCAAAACACGCGAGGAAAATCGATTTCTTCATCTAGAGAATCGATTTCATCAATTGATATGCCTTTTTTTTTGCTGTCAAACAACCTCAATTCGTCCACGACCACATCTCGATTTATCACAATCTTCTTGCTACTCATATCAAATAATTTGTAGCGTTCGATAGGATGATAACCAACAAGTAATATTATCTCTCCTTTGTCATCTAACTTTCTTCGAAGCTGACCAGAAATATGTTGAAATGTTACCGAATCGAAAATTTTCAAATGACTCAAATAGGCGACTGTAGACACGACTTCATCCCATAGTTTCTTCGGTAAGCTTTTTCTCTTCAACAATGCTACGAACCATATTCATTATTAAACGATTTCTTCTCTCGGCAATATCATTTTGTTGAGGCGTATATGGTGACACAACCTCACGTATTATACCCTTAACATCACAATAATTTCCAAAATCACTCAAGGTATACTCGCCTCTACCATCGGTTTTGAAAATTTTCAACTTGTGACCACTTTGCTGCTCCGTCATGGATTTATAATGTTTGAACACATCAAACACCTCACTTTTTCTCTTGATTAAATAAATTCATAACTTCCTACTAAAATTGTTAATAGAAGTGACAAAATATCTATTTCCATCAGATGAGTCGACTTGTATTGGACCACACAAGTACACCACCTCAAATGATGTTTGGTCCTATGACCCGTATCCTTGCTGAAATTATTTTTGTGTTGTTTCTCTTGAACACACTGTTCACAAACATTGATCTTAGGCAGTTCGGTCACCATACCATTTCTTTGTAACGCGTCGAGATCTCGAAAATTGAGATGTCCAAGACGGTAATGTGACAATCACTCATCATGCGTTGCCGCTGTAGAAACACACTTGTGCTCCATCACTTTCAATTCTATCTTGAAAGTACGATTTGCAGTCATGGATGTTCTAAGAATTAAGACTGTTTCGGTTCAAAACGCGCAAAATCTTGTTTTTCATGTGAATTATGTAATTTTTCTCAAGCAATTGGTCAATGCTCAAGAGATTAAATTTAATTTCAAGAATGTATAACACATCTTTGATTACGGAATGACTCTCGTCCTTCTTCATAATCAAAACATCACCCACACCGTCGGCTGCTAAAGTGGTGCCATCCGCGAATTTTACTCTATTCTTCGTGGCTTGATTGATTTTGACAAATCAATCCTTTCTATCCGTCATATGTGTTGAACAATCAGGATTCAAGTACCACTCATCACTGTCTTGGACTCTATCTCGAATGGTTACCATTGCGTTTCGTTCCGAACGCGTTTCTACAGAATTTTCTGCATGCAGACGCTGCCCGCCCAGTTTTTGATAGCTGCTACTGCTGCTGTCCAGCAGCTTTTCAATGCCATAATTCTCCTTCGTGATAATGATCAGAAGTATATTATCATCATCACCTCTTGTCTTGCAACCTTAGCTTTATCACCTTGATTTTCTTTCGGTTTCGT
The DNA here is from genome assembly GCA_948472305.1 of Vicia faba. NCBI lineage: Eukaryota > Viridiplantae > Streptophyta > Magnoliopsida > Fabales > Fabaceae > Vicia > Vicia faba. The sequence goes on along the minus strand of OX451738.1, from coordinate 932,413,599 downwards.
ATTATATTCTTTTGTAAAATGTCAAGTTTTTAGCAATTGTAACACTTAACACCACTTTTGTCAAACTTTTTGGTGTTGTTGTCTTGACCACTATCTTTGGGGCTACTTTCACCTCTTTGTGTCATTGAATCCTTTGAATTTTGTGAATCTCTTCCACTAAATTTTTGGAAATTTGTCTTTCCTTTAAAGATCATTTTCCTTTCGATCTCTTGTTCTTCTCATTGAACCCTGCTTGCAACGCAAACTCCGATTTGGCCTTGCCATTTCCTCTTTCATCCATTATTTGTTTACGAGTCTCTAATGAGTTTTGAAGCTCCTCCTTGCTCATGGTAAGAAGATCTTTGATTCTTCGATTGCAACTACTATGTTATCGAATTTTGACGTTAAAGAACGCAAGATCTTTGTTACCACATTTTGCACGGACACAGTTTCACCGCAAGATATCATTTGATTCACCAAACGCATTATACGCGTAACGTAATCATTGATCGACTCCTTCTCTTCTATTTGCAATAGTTCGAACGACCTCTTGTGAGTTTGTAACCTCATAACCTTTGCTTTATTAGTCCCTTCATAAATTTTCTTCAAGATGTCCCAAGCTGCTTTACCGACGCGCAATCACCAATTTTTTCAAAGTTGTCACTATGGACGCAAGAATGTATCAAGAAGAGTGTCTTGTAGTCTTTCTTCTTCTCTTCGTTGAATGTAGCTTGTTGAGCAATTGTAGTTTTTTCTCTAAGTGGTGTAACACCATCGTTCACTATTTCGAGAACGTCTTGATTTCTAAATAAAATTTTCATTTGTTTGCACCACTTGTCATAGTTCTTTGGAATCAAGAATTAGAAAGTTGATAGAGATTCGATCATTGAAAATGGTAGACATGTTTGCAGCGGGTTAATGGATCAGAATCAGATTCTTGATGCCAAATGTTGGAACATACACTAAAATAAATTGGTGAATCAATAGTGAAAATTGGTTAATTGGAGAAGATGAAGTTTAGAGAGGAATTGGAGATTATCAGAGAGAGTAATTGAGGAGAAGATATCAAAATGGCATTAACTAACTCAAATCATTCAAATCATTACAAGTAGTATTTATAGGCAACACTAAAAACAAGGTGGAACCAAAACAGGTCAAAATAGTTAAAATTTTTCGAAACTTCGCAACAGAAATCGATTTCTTCAAACATAGGAATCGGTTTCTTGAACTGAAAAACCAACTTTCAGAAAAAACTTAACTGGTGGAAATCGATTTCCCATTTTGTAAAAATCAATTTCCTCTGCGAAAAATTCAAATTTTTAATTTTTAAAAATACTTTTTAAATAAATTGTTTCGACGAAACAATTCCTGAAACTTTTAGAATACATTTGAATTATTATCAATTTCTAATATAAGAGACCATTGACTAAACCTAGAGAGTTTCATATGTATTTAACTTTTCCTTACTTAGTAATTAGTTGCATGTTCACTCTCTCCAAATTTTAATGTAGGGAGCAGCTACAACATGCTATGTAGCATTACACCCACAAGTGAAGGGGGTAAGTGGTGAATATTTTTCAGACAGTAATTTGTGCAAAACAACCCCACATGGGAAGGATGCTGATTTGGCTAAGCAACTCTGGGATTTCAGTATCAATTTGGTTAAGCAGAAATAGAACAGGCAAGTGTTATAATGGCATTTATTGTCTATGTCTGTATTAAAACCATAACTTTCTTGAAAGAATTCTGTAAAAAATAGATAGTTATTAAACATCTCCGATGGTGAAACTCAATGAAATTCACGTTGAATTTTATTTACTACTACTTGGTGATCCCTACAATGTCATGATATATTTATGCATTTTTTTTCATGTTTTACTTCAATGAATAAAATATGCATCTCTTAAGCTGTTCAAAATTTTAATGACAAAGTGAACAACTATTAAATGTATGATACAATAGTTTATTTAACTTACTTCAAGCATTTCTTTGGAACATATTGTGCTACATCATGTTTTTGTTAATGGTAACAAAAATTAAAAAATATCTTATCAATATATAATGGCGTTTTAATGTGGGTATGTTTGGTTTGAGAGAAATTGTAAGGAGAGACGTAATAAAGAGAGAAGTTGGACAAAAATGCTCTTTCTTTTGTTTGGTGGGCAAAGAAATAGGAGAAAGATTTGTTTCTACCGTTTTTGGCAATCCTCTCTTACTAGGGAAGAAATTGAAGAAATTAAATACATGTGCAATCCTCTCTCACTAGGGAAGAAATTGAATACAATAAATAAAGATAAATTACTGGGATGAAATAAATATTACTCCCTCCGGTCTCATTTATAAGAAAAAATTAATTTTTTAGATACATTAAATAAGTAATGTATTTGAACAATATATTGTCCAAATACATTACTTATTCAATGTATATAAAAAGTTAATTTTTTCTTATAAATGAGACCGGAGGGAGTACATTAATAATGGATAAACAATTTGAGACAAATAAAAATAAGAAAGAAGACTGAGATGGAGGGAGTGACTAATAAAAAAAAACCAAACAGTATGAATTATGATGCGTGTCATGAGAGATGATCTTTGTCCTGTGCCACACTTTTGAAAATTTAAAATTATTCTTAAATTATTTTGGAAATAAATCAAGCAACCGTTTCACTTTTGTCAAAAAATTAATTTAGAGATATATCTTTGATTTAATTTTTTAGTATATTTTTAACTATTTTAATGCAGTCATTTCATTTTTGCTAAAAATTAATTCGAAGATACATCTCCAAAAATTAAAAATAATTTTAACTTTTCATCAAGGATTTACGAGAATCTATAAGAGTGAGAAAAGAAATTACGTTATCTTTTTATCATTCCATTTATACTCAATTTTTTTTATATGATAGACCCACTACAATAAATGGAAGAATTAACTTGAGACCCTCCAGATTATACCTAACACTCTTTTTTTTTAACGTTAATACCCTTTTCTAAATTCCAATTTTTTTTTGAAAATATAGCTTTTTTATCGAAAATTTTGTGAGATTATCGGAAATTTTTTATAACTTTACAATTTTTACCGTGACAGTTGAGGGATTATTGGAAATTTTAAATTTTCGATACATATAATTTCTAATTTCTGATCAGGAGATATAAATTATCGAAATTTTAGGAATTTCTGATATTTACCAAAAAATCCAAAAATGTTAAAATTTCTGGTATAGTGTCAGTAAGCTTTTTTCCAATTTTTTCCTCGATTTTTCTCGAATAACTGAATCGATAAAAATACTCGACTAAATATATATATGTAATAACTGTCACATATTGTAACACGGTGGAAGAATTGACTTGGGTGTGTTTTGTGTTTTATCGTAATTGTTGCGGATAGCAAGAGTCGCCACTGATTTTTTCTGTTATCCAATAAAGGAAAGGGTGAAAAGAACATGAAAGATCTTTGAGATTCTTTTCTTGAGTTCGGGGGGTAGATTATGAAAAGGGAAGGTATTAACACTCTTTTCGTCCATAGTTATCTATGGGCTCTTAGTTGCTTGCTAGATAATTGCTTTTGTTTGAAAGTGTGTTTTGTGGTGGATTTTGAAAGTATTTTTGAAAAGCGCATTCGTTTAGGAAAATTTTGTAATGATTCTCGTCTCTATAAGAATGCATACAAAGTGTTGAACTTTTGAGAATATTTCATGTTTTGAAGGTGTTTGGTGTGTTTGAAAAGATGTTTATTTTGAAGATGAGCAAGCAACTAAGAACGTTTCTACCTACTCAAAAGTCTTTGTTCTTGTCCTCCTCATTTAGATGTTACTATCCTACCATTGATTGGTAAGAAGCCTTATCTTTAAAGGTAAAGGGACAGACATGGGTCATCGTATAGTCATGATAGCAATGTTGTGAGATATCTTAACATTTCTCTTGAGAGACTAAGATCATTTGTAAGGCAATATTCGAAGCGTCATCAAGGGACTATGATCTTGTATTTTTTTTTATTGTTTTTGCTAAGACGCCTCACATGCATAACATGACCATTTTTCATAAGGCAACAAGTGAAGTTAACCCTAGAGATGCAAGTGTTAAGTGTTTGTATTTCATGTTTGGTTTATCTTGGATTAGTGTTTTTAAGATTGATTTTATCTTTCCATAAAAATTCTACTTTACTAGCATTTATATGAAAGCGATAAATTGTGGAAAATAAATATCCTACGCTATTACAATCACTTGGGGATGGGGTGTACAAATTTACAAATGGGGGTTGCAAGAAATTAAAGTCCTAATTATCTATGACAACCATATTGAAATAATGTACAAGAACTGAAATATAAAATAAATTTGTTGTGTTTTTATGAAGAGAAGAAATAAATTTGCTTAAGGAAATATATTTAGCCTTTTTGTTTTAAAAGGAATAAAATAAAGTATATGAATATAAAGTATTTTTGGTGTTTTTGATTAAGGAAAATAAAAGTGATGATAAAAATAATAAGAGAATAAGAGTTAGAGTCAGCGCGTTGCTGAAAGAATAGAAATAAGAGAGCAGAAGTTCTGACTCAGGTGCGTTGCAAATCAGAAAGAAAATGTTAGCGAAAATGGGGAAAGTCAGAAGTTCTGGATCCAGACGCACTAAAGTTCTGGGGTTGCTGGGAACAAAGGAAAGCCTAGAAGTTCTGATTGCTGAGAGAGCCTAGAAGTTCTGATGTAGCTGGAAACTTAGAAGTTCTAGTGTTACTGAAAAGTTAGAAGTTCTGGTTGTTGAGAGAGCCTAGAAGTTTTGATGCAACTGGAAACCTAGAAGTTCTAGTGTTACTGGAAGGCTAGAAGTTCTGATAATGGGTAAGTGAGGTGTCAATGCTGTTGGATGAGAATATCTAGGAGTTCTGGTCCAGGAGTACTATTTTGACAAATAAATGGAGGGGTTTATCTAAAAGTTCAGGTCCAGGAATATTGTTTGATAAACAATGGGGTAAAAATGTCAAGAAATAAACATAAAAAGATGCTTCTGGGGCTAGAACCCAGGACCCTTAACACTAATGTCTTATGCGCGCACGCTCTACCACTGGGGTGACTATACATCCAATATTAGAAGAAAAAACATAAACATATATTACAAAGTAAGTTCTGATGATGAACTTCATCTTCTTCTTTGCGCCGACCAGAGTATCTGCAACTTAGTCATTTCTCAACAAAAATGAAAAATGCAAACATAGAAGTTATAGAAAATTTCATCATGGTTTCAGAAATACAAAGCACAAAAATTGTAAATCAGAAGCAAGCATGAATTTTGCTAATCCTAATTTTGAACCCTAATTTCCTCAAGAAGTTCTTATCTGAAATTCTCTCTACTTAGGCCATATAAATGAAATCTATAAATATGTATAGATTCAGAGCCATGATATCTACATTGTGTCTTTGAAATTGCAAGCCTAACAATGCCTAAGTAATGAGATGAAAATCAGAATAAAATTACCTTGCAGCTGGAAATTATTCTGTGAGTTAGAGCCTGGTTCAGACTGCTGTGATATTCTGGTCAGCTTCCTCAAGTTTCTAGAAATCTAAAGCAACCCTTAACTTGAGTTATGGCTGGTTGGAATGCTCTGGAGCAGTCAAGATGCAAAGTTCTGATTTTTGAAATGGAGAGTGGTGAAGACTGTATTACAATTTAAAAATAGAAGTTGGGAAGACTTCTACATGTATACTAGAAACTGTGTTGATGATTTGGCCAAGAAACGCACAAGGAAAATTAGAGTTTGGATGCAAAAATCAGAAACTAGCAGGTTTTGTGTTTGTGTTGCAGTTTCAGGTTCTTGGAAATTTTCAGCAAGGTTTCAGGGCTCTTTTTCAATCCTCTTTTTAGTCTGCAAATGAAGTTTAATTTATATGTAAAGGATTTAGAAGCTTGGAGAAGTCAGGAGTACAACCATCATATGTTATGGATTGTTGACTTGTTTTTGAAGCAAGTTCAGACATGAATGGTTTCCAGGCAAGGTAGGGTGGTTAACAACTTTAAAAATATCTAATCTGAGTTTGTAGGCATGATTTGTGGGGAAGTACACTCAGAAACAAAGTAAAGTATGGGCTCAAAATAAACTTTGTACAAAATTTTACTTTTCAAGGACAACAGTGGTACTTTTATGCCACACGTGGGAAGATCTTTTGGATAAAGGCTTAAACACTAGGATAAAGACTCAAAAGTTGGTGTGAGAATTAAACCATGATGAGATTTAACAAGCAAGAAGGCCTGCAATATGAGATTATACAGCATAGCTTGAAACTGGATCAGAAGTTCAGCATAAACATAACTTAGATTAAGAATCAACGTCTAACTTCTGATCTTTGAATCTCCTTGCTCCAGTATGATCTGAAGGAGTTCTCAGACTTTTCAGAAAGATTTTAACATGCTTTGTAACCCCTCTTTGAATCATTTTTGCAAACTCTGATTGTACCTACGTGAAAACTGGCCCAGAAGTTCTAATCAAATTCTGACTTGGAAATGCTCAGAATTTACTAAGTGTTTTAGTTTCATGGACGTGTCTTCAAGGATTTATAACTTGAAATCCCAGCATTTCTAGAAGGAGTTCTGTTCTGAAATGTTTTAGATCTTATTGAGATCTACAACTCTTGTGTCAGAAGTTCTTCCTGAATCATCTTGCATCATGATGAAAATCTGGGCAAAAGTTCTGAACTTATCATACTTTCCTAACACTTAGAAAAATTTCTAAGTGTTTAGAACTTTCACTTTTCTAAAGTAATTTTGACTTTTGATTTTCTTGATGAACCAACTTCATATTCTACCATGTCTTAATGAAATGTGATTCTTGAAACTTGATTTTGACTAAAAAGTCAAAGTTTCACTTTTCAATGTGCATTTTTACCATTTTGCCCTTGTGCTAATTCCAAACATAAATTGATGTATCAGTGCTGCAAACTTGAGTCATGGAAGATCTTGTGAGAAAATTCTTGAGAAATGAGAGGGAAAATTTTGGGGTATAACAACTTCCCCTGTTCAATCTTCTTAAACCTGAAAAGCAAGTATGACACATTGTCGTTCGTAGCTTGAAGGTAGAAGATGATTGAACACTAGAGTGCCCAGAAATTTGCACTCGATAATGTGGATGTTGATTGTGTAGGGAATGGGCTTATAGATGCCATTTGGAGAGAAGATGGAGAGTTGTCGGAGATGGGCTTATAGATGCCATCCAAAGGTGATTGTTTACAGGAATTAGATTAAGTCTAAGCTTGACTTCAACTGGAAAAGAATCGTGGGAGCGATTTATCTGAACTAGAGAAAGTGTCTACCGGAAAGGAAACGGGATAAACCATTGATTGATTTAAACTGAACTAGAAGAGGTCTTGAATATTATTTTATGATAGGCCTGTATAGGGCTGCTTTAGGAGACATATGAGAGGGAAGCCTGGGTAGGGCTGCTCCAGGATGAATCCATGTGAAACTTCACCTAGAATTTAAGAGAAGGAACATGGGTAGGGTTGCTTTAGGATGAGTCTGTGTGAAACTGCATTTGGAAATGAGAAGGAACCTGGGTAGGGTTGCTTCATGATGAGTCTGTGTAAAACTTCATCTGGAAATGTATGAGAAGAAACCTGGGTAGGGTTACTTCATGATGAGTCAGTGTAAAACTGCATCTAGAAAGGAGAAGGAACCTGGGTAGAGTTGCTTCACGATGAGTCTGTGTAAAACTTCATCTGGAAATGTATGAGAAGGAACCTGGGTAGGGTTTCTCCATGATGATCCCGTGTAAAATTGCATCTGGAAAGGAGAAGGAACCTGGGTAGGGTTGCTTCATGATGAGTCTGTATAAAATTGCATCTGGAAGTGTATGAGAAGGAACCTGGGTAGGGTTACTTCATGATGAGTCTGTGTAAAACTTCATCTGGAAATGTATGAGAAGGAACCTGGGTAGGATTACTTCATGATGAGTCCGTTTAAAACTGCATCTGGAAATGTATGAGAAGGAACCTGGGTAGGGTTACTTCATGATGAGTTTGTGTAAAACTTCATCTGGAAATGTATGAGAAGGAATTTGGGTAGGACTAATTCACGATGAGTCCCTTTAAAACTGCATATGGAAGTGTCTGAGAAGGAACCTGGGTAGGGTTACTTCATGATGAGTCAGTGTAAAACTTCATCTGGAAATGTATGAGAAGGAACCTGGGTAGGGTTGCTTCATGATGAGCCCGTGTAAAACTTCATCTGGAAATGTATGAGAAGGAACCTGGGTAGGGTTACTTCATGATGAGTCAGTGTAAAACTGAATCTGGAAATGAGAAGGAACCTGGGTAGGGTTTCTTTATGATGAGTCCGGGTAAAACTGCATCTGGAAATGTCTAGGAAGGAACCTGGGCAGGGTTACTTCATCTGGTCATGTAGATAGTTGCCCTGGCTTGTTTCAGGTATTGATCTTTGTTGTACCCCAAAATTTTCCCTCTCCTTTTATCAATATTTCTCATCAAGAGGCTCTTTGGACTCAAGATCAAGCTAGGGTTTGCTCTGCTCAAGACATCTCCTTGCACTGATGACCTAAATTAGGGTTTGAGTTTGCACAGTGATTTTTGGACCTTCAATGCTCAAATTGACTTTCATACTCCATATTGGACTCATAAGTTTGTCCGTACCAAGTTTCAAGCCTTGAATCAAATTTTTGCCCAGTCAATTGGACAGTTGACCTAGAAATCAGCTGTATTGAGGAAAAAGTCCACTGTGGCCAATTTACAGTCAAACCTCATGAATTTTTACCCACATCAATATTATGAACTCACATGAACCATTTCCCTACACGAAGTCGGCTTGAAACTACATTTCCCTACACGAAGTCAGCTGAAACAGGTTTTTCTCCACTTTCTATCTCTCTATTTAGGAACATTTAGCTTTAGGCTTGTGAATAAAAAATGTAGTATTCATTGCCATGAAGCTGTACATATGCTCAGTTTTCATTTATATTAAGGATGCTAAGAGAATTTCATCCATGAACATACTGAAAAAACTAGGTCAGATTTTAGGGCCAGAGAAATTCTCTCTGGTCTTTGAGAGTTAAGACAAGTTGTTTATATGGTTGGAATCGTCTTGAAATTCTCTACAAGTTTGATGTTATGTTGTTTTGCAATAAAGCTCATATACATGATCTGGTAGTTTGTACAGGGCACGCGCGCGTTTATTCAAAAGCCAGAGGTTGAAGATGAAGTTTTGGGCTGGGCTTGGCCTGACTGCTTTTGACACCCCCATTTTTTTTTGCACCCCCTGACCCAATTTCTTGTACTTTTATATTTTTGAATTTTTTATTTTCATTTCTGACTTTATTTATTTATTCCCAAATATAAAAAATGCTCAAAAATATTTTTATAATTTTTTCACATTTATTTTGCATTTTATTTTTATTGAAAACAATTTAAATACTTTTATCTTATTTATTAAAACTTAGAAATAATATATAAATCATACTTTTATTTTTGTTCTTTACTTTTATTCACATTAAAAATATTTTTCTAAATATACTTTATTTTGTACGTTTTTTATTTTATATTATACATATTTAATATAATTAATATACACACACACACACACACACACACACACACACACACACACACACACACACACACACACACACACACACACACACACACACACACACACACACACACACACACACACATATATATATATATATATATATATATATATATATATATATATATATATATATATATATATATATATATATATATATATATATATATATATATATATATATATATATATATATATATATATATATATATATATATATATATATATATATATATATATATATATATATGCTTAAAATATAAAATATTACACTTTTATTTTGATTATTAAATATACTTAATAAATACCTTTTTTACTTTTTTACATATAATATTTTATTTTTATTGTATATAAATAAAATAATTAACATATTTATTTTCTTAAAGAAAATTAGGGTTTTACCCTTTACCTAATAAAAATAAATCTTTTTATTTATTTCTTTATTTTTCACATTAAATATTTTTACATACATAAGTAAACAAAAACCTTTTTTTGCATATTTCATTTCATTTGATATATTTATTTATTTTGTTTATTTAAATATTGTCCATTTATTATTTATGCATTTGAATTCAATTTGGATGTAATAGTAAATTAGGGTTTATATTTCTTGTCAAATACCCCCCATTCAAAGATTGTACCCCCATCTCCATAATCATTTTGTAATAATTTAGCCCGTTTAATTCTCACACTTTACGCTTTCTGTGATCGGTGGGAATGAGAACTGACTGTTTTGGAATGCTGGTTCGCGGTAAGCAAGAGTCGCCACCGTCTTTTATTTTATCCAACAAGGAAAGGACAAAAGCACAAAAATATTCCTTTTCGAGATGTTTCTCGGGTCCGGGAGGTAGATTATAGAAAGGGAAGGTGTTAGCACCCTTTCTATCCGTGGTTATCCACGGGCTCTTAGGTACTTGCTCACTATGTTTTCAAAAGTTTACTTTTCTTTGTGTTTGTGGGTTTTGAAAAGAGTTTTTGTTTGAAAGAGAATGCAAGTGCGAAAAGTTTTGTTTTGTTTTTTAAAGGAGCAAGTACTTAAGAACCTCTACCTACTCAAAAAGGAATTAAATTGTGCTAATGTCCTTTAGACAATGCTATCCCACTATTGAGGAGTAGGTAGCATCATTGTTGGAGTTTTCGGGTCAATTCGATTTAAGGGACGTGTGGTCACTAAAGAAATGTTAGGATGCTTTAGCGGTAACCCTAATGTCTTAGATCATTTTTTATCGAGGCAACCATTTCGAGGCGACTTTGATCTTTGGACAAGAGGGCGACCTCTAAAACATCCTATACTTAATGACCACGTTCGAGGCAACCAAGTGAGGCGTACCCTAAGAGTGACATGTGCGAGTGTGTTAATTTTCAGTTTATATTATCTTTGTACATGTTATGGTGAGCTACTGTTGATTTTAAGTTAAGAGTTAATCTTGTCATGCATAGCCTAGTTAGCATACATCTAAACAGTTAATATATGTACAGGAATTTAAAGTGCGGGAATTGTAAATCCTACGCTATTACAAGGCTTCGGGGAGGGGGATTATTTACATGTCCAAAAATTGGGGGAATAAAAAGCAGTAAAGTGTAAAAGGTCTTAGTTAAGCTATTACAAACCAGTAGGCAGTTACAATAAAATAAGCGCGTGCGAAAAAATTGAACCGGAGTGTCCTTGGGTTTTGACCCTTTTTATATTAAATAAAGCATATTTTTTTGAGTTTTATTGATTTAAGAATTAAGACTAACTAATGATTAATTAATTAAAAAGAAAATATTTTTGAGTTTTTATTTTATTTTGAGAAAATGATCTAAATCTACTTAATTTTAGTTTTTTGGAGAAAATGTTAAGATAATTAAAAGGTTAATTAACAAAATTAATTTAATAGGAAAAAACTAGCCTAATGTTTTTGTGTTTTTAATTTTATGTTGATTAAAAAAAAGAATAAAATAGTCAAAATAAGGATAAAAAACGAAGGAAACAGGTAGCAAATAAAAAAAAACATAATTTTGGAGGCCTGGGAAGCTTCGATCCAAACAGGATCATGGCTCTTTCGATTGGGCCAGGAAGTGGGCATGAACAGCCTTCGATCCAGGGAAGGGGATTGCCCTTCGATCCCGGGGAAAATGCCTTCTTCGATCCAGGAGGACTATGGGAAGCTTCGATCCAGAGAAGGTGTCTCCTTCGATCTAGGATACTATACCTGCAAAAGTATGTTAGCAAAATAAAACTCAGGGCCTGGGTATTGAACCCCAAGCCCTTCGATCCTGCGCTTGCTGGGTCTCTTCAGGCTATGTCTGGAGCAAGTGTTAGCAAACGAAGAACATGACCTGGGTGCCAAACCCAGGCCCTTTGATCCTGTCTAGGATAGTAAATTGAAGGTAACAACAAGCACGAATGTGTAATGCAAATACAAGGTTGGACAATTTACCCTCTTTTACCAGTAGATTGGACCTTCGATTTGGGCGCTTCCTGGATATAGGCACCTTCGATCTGGGCTTCTGGGCTTGGCTACTTTTGCTGAAGGGTGGCTTTGCTTGGAAAATTCTGGCAACCTTTAATGGATTTTGTGGGCAGCCTCTCTCCAATGTTTTTTTGTTCTCCTGTTGTGTGTTTTTTCGTGTATAATTTTCGTGTTTTTTTTGCAACACTTGTGATCTCTTTATATAGAGGGGGTGGAGGGGACATGAAGACAAAGGTTTAAATGACCTTGATTATGTGTTTGACAGCCATGAATGAGAATTTGTAACGTTGATTATGTGTTTGAAAGCCATGAATGAGAGTTCGTAACGTTGGCTAAACACATGGGATCTTGTCCCTTTTTGAATTTTGAATGACATGTAACTGGCCTTCGAATGCTCCCTTTCGAATGGAATGATGGCCTCCTTCGAATGCTCCCTCTCGAATGGGCTGATGGCCTCCTTCGAATTCTTTTCGAAAGCTTCTTCGAATGGACCCTTTGAATGCTTATTCGAATGGACCTTTTTGGAATTCCAATCGAAGGACACTGTTATAATGCCAATCGAAGTACTTGTCCATAATGCCAATCGAAAGGCTCCTTCAGAATACCAATCGAAGGGTCTTTCAGAATGCCAATCGAAAGCCTTGACATAATGCCAATCGAAATGCTTGTCCATAATGCCAATCGAAGAGCTTGACAGAATGCCAATCGAAAGGCTCCTTCAGAACACCAATCGAAGGGTCTTTCAGAATGCCAATCGAAATGTACTTAAAGCACCACTCAAAAATTTTCCTTTTTCCTTAGGCAAGGGTTTGTAATCAACCATGCAGGGGGAAGACTTTGGAAAACATGAGAGGGAAAATTTTGGGGTACAACACTTTCAATTATGCCATGATTAGAGAATTAGGGTTTGTATGCAAAAATTAAAATCAACAAGTAGCTTGACCTAATTAAAGACAAAAATGCATGAAAATCAAACACAATACACACTTGCACCCCTAGGGTTATAACTCACTTGTTGCCTTCAAAAATGGGCCATGTTATGTATGTTGGGTACTTTGGAAAAATAAAAACAAAACAAAAGATCATAGTCCCTCGATGATGCTATCTTGGTTGCCTAAACAAAAATGATCAAGTCCCTCAAAAATTTGCCAAAATACTTGACACAATTGCTATCATGGTCTATACGATGACCCACGCCTGTCCCGTTTAACATCCTAACACAAGGTTGTTCACCAAATGCAATGGTGAAATGACACTGTCAAAAGGGTTAAAAAAACATTAGGAGAGATCTTTGAGTAAAATAGGGTAGATAGCTCTTAGTTACTTGATCAAAACTTGCAAAAACATCCTTGCTATTTTCAAACACACTTCACAACACAATTTCAAAACATTTCCCAAATCAAACTTTCAAACATTGAAATCTTTTCAAAAGACAAAAACACCTTTGTATACATTCAAACAAGAATCATTACAAAGGTTGCCACAAACGATGACCTCTTTTCAAAACATCTTTCAAAACCACATACAAAGCACCATTTCAAACAATTGAAAAGCAAAAGCAAGTGATCTAAACAAGTAACTAAGAGCCCATGGATAACCATGGATGAAAAGGGTGCTTGCACCTTCCCTTTTCATAATCTACTCCCCGAACCCAAGAAAACATCTCAAAGGTCTTTGCTATGCTTTTTGACCTTTCCTTAGGATAAAATAAAAAGTCGGTGGCGACTCTTGCTAAACCTAAACATTTGCGAACACAAACGCAAAACCTCAAGTCAGTTCTCCCACCGTATCACAGAACTGGCGACTCTGCTGGGGAGTTAAATCTAAAAGTGAAGTAACCTTAGGGTTTAGATCACCATTGCATGCTTATCTTGATTGCTTTGATTGTTTTACATTTGGTTCTTTTGTTTGGGTATGAATCCTCCCACCGGATTTTTGGGAAACATTCATAGGTAAATAGCAATACATTATGGAAACTGTGCGGGGTATACCGACATGGTTGAAGCAATAGCTATATTAGTGCAACATATTTGTGAGTACCGGTAGCCTTTGAGTCAATCAAAGAGAATATGGGGCTGCTGAGTGATGTCATGAAGCACTAATGAACTCTTCGAACCTTACTTGACCACCTTGGCCTTTTTAGGGGTAGTGAGATGACCGGCTTTGGTACAGTCCGAAGTTAGTAGATACTCGATACTACACTCATTGAGGGTTGTTTTCTTGGAATATTTCAGTCTCCAGTTAGGTGGCTAAACTGAAACAATGAACACAAAAAATAATCCAGTGATATTGAGCTCCTTAGAACCCGGTTACTGTTTATAGGACAGGTTGAGCCAACTAACTTCAAGAGGGTACTTACCTATGAAACCCCATGCAAGCCTGAAACTAGGATCTTGTGTGACTTGTTTGTACATACGCTTGTGCATACATCATGAACATCATAAAGCATCATATGCATCCACTAACCATTTCAAGGGTTTGGATCTTCATCTTTGTTCTTGTTTTGTAGGTCATAGAATCTCTTCGCAGGAAAATAATTCAAGTCAACCTTGTGAGAATCCCTCCTCAACTCAAGGAGCTTACTTCCAAGATTCCAGAGAATTCTCTCTTCAGTGAAAGACATGGTAGACTTCTCAACTTGGTCAACTCCAACATTGAAGAAGACATGGTGAAAGTTCTCTTCCAGTTCTTTGACCCCCTACACCACTGTCTCACATTCCCTGATTACCAACTAGTACCTACTTTGGAGGAATTTTCTCAACTCCTGAAGATTCCTATTCTTCATCAACTACCCTACAATGGTACGGAAAAAGAACCAAAGCCTGAAGATGTTGCTCAAGCATTACACTTGCAACCATCTGATATCAAAGGACATTGGGAAACCAGAAGTGGTGTCAAGGGTTTCTTGGCAAAGTTTCTGTTTGAGAAGGCACAAGACTGCTGGAACTCTCTAGATCTGCAAGCCTTTGAGGAGATTGTAGCACTTCTCATCCATGGGTTGGTCTTGTTCCCAAACCCTGATCAGCTTATAGATGTGAATGCTGTCAAGATTTTCATATCTCGGAATCCTGTACCTACATTGCTCGGGGACATCCTACACTCATTTCACACACGAACAATGAGGAAAAGAGGTGTTCTCATGTGTTGTACTCCTCTCCTAGTAAGGTGGTTTATTTCTCACCTTCCCCAATCAATTTTAAAGAACGAGCAGGGTTTAAGGTGGTCACAACGGTTGATGACCCTCACACGTTCTGATGTTCATTGGTGTTCTCGGTCCAGAGAAAATGTCATCATCATTGATTGTTGTGGAGAGTTCCCTAATGTCCCACTACTTGGCATTAGGGGAGGCATTAACTACAACCCCTGTTTAGCTCTAAGGCAGTTTGGATATGCCCGAAGGGATGGCCCTCATGATATGCTGATTCCTGACTTGGTTTTTGACTTCGACAACGATGCGCAAGGACTTCGACAAAGGTTTATCAGAGCTTGGAGGATGCCCAACAAAGTGGATAGTAAGACACCGGGGCACAAGAATTCCATCCCCCTTGAGCCTTACCTCAAGTGGGTACGAACCCGCGCCCAGAGTCTTATGATGCCTTACCCTCACATTCTCCCCGTGATCAAAGAGCCTGTTATGGAAGGAGAGGTTCCATACACCCTCCTACATTCTGACATGCCAACATCATTGGAAGAATTACAAAAGAGTTGGATACAACTCAAGGAAGAACAGAATACTTTTGAAGCCAACTTCTATGCCAGTGAGAAGAAGGTTTTGGAACTTACCCGCCGACTTCATGAAGAGGAAACTCTTAACACTTACATCGCACCAAAGAGGATGCACAATGTATTTTTACATTAAGAATTTTGTAATATTTTGCCCATGGGGTATTTATGTACTAACAAATTTCTTCTTAATATGACGTGTGTTCTTTTTGTTTGCAACAAATTTGAATTTCTGAAGCCTTGAATGCATTACATGAATAACATATCATTCATCATATGCATAAACAGGTCTTCACACCAGGTTTCCTTATCTCTCTGCTATTTATTTCAGCAAGATGGATATAGAGCAGACGGTTAAAGATCTGCAAGCATATAATTCGCAATTCCAACAACTCCTCATGACCTTAGCAAAGGGTCAAGAGGATCTTAAAGCACTGTTAGAGAAAGAGAAGGAACCAGAAAGAAAGAAAAAGAAAAGAGTTGGGGTAGCCACTATGGGAAGGAGATTTGAGCATCAGGCTAGGAGAGTTCTATAATTCCCCTCGACGTCTGACGAAGGGGTTGGTAAGGGAAAAGGAGTTGCAATGCCCTCCGAATCTGAAGATGAAGAAGAAGAAGAGGAAGAGGATGAAGATTACTCCAAACAGCAATACCCTCCGGCGGGTGATAAGTATAAAAACCTTGAGGATCGGTTGGCAGCCATGGAGTTGCAGAGGGTACCTGGGTTAGATTTAGAAGAACTAGGGTTGGTTGCTGGGATCGTCATTCCTCCCAAGTTCAAAGTACCTACATTTGCTAAGTATGACGGTTTGTCCTGTCCAAAGATGCATCTGAGGTCCTACGTCAGAAAGATCCAACCTCACTCTTCTGATAAGGATCTTTGGGTCCACTTTTTTCAAGATAGTTTGTCAGGCACGCAATTGGACTGGTTCTATCAACTTGAGAGATCTGATGTCCATAACTGGGAAGATTTGGCTGCTGCTTTCTACCGACAATACCAACATAACACAGATTTAGCACCTACTCGTACTCAACTACAGAGTAGGGGTATGGCCTCTAATGAGGGATTTAAGGAGTATGCCTAGAAGTGGCGGGATTTGGCTTGAAGGGTGCAGCCACCTTTGTTGTATAGAGAGCTGGTTGACATGTTTTTAGGGACTCTGTCGGGTCCATTCTTCAATCACTTGATCGAGAGCTCATCTACAGGGTTCACCGAATTAATTCTGACCGGTGAAAGGATCGAAGCTGGAATTAAGAGTGGTAAAATTCAGAAGGATGCCTCCGCTTCCACTGCTATTAAGAAGACCTTCCCAGCCAAGAAGGAAGTTTCTACTGTTCACACCCAGAGAAACCAAGGGAGAACAGAGCGCCGACCAACGGTGGGGGCTGTGATGATCCAGAACTCCTCAGCCGATCAACCTCGCAGCAATCAACCAAGAGCTAATCAGCAAAGGGTAGAAAAGCCACAACAACAATTCACCCAAATCAATATGACACCGGCTCAAGTCCTCCCTCATCTATTAAAGCTGAACCTTACCAACTTGAAAGAAGCGCCGAAAAACCCAAATACCTCTTCTCCTTATTATCATTCCAATACAAAATGTGCGTACCACTCAGACAGTGTAGGGTATGATACCAACAACTGTTGGACTCTTAAAAACAAGATCCAAGATTTGATAGATGCCAAGGAGGTAGAGTTCGATGCCCCCGAAAAACCTAATGTGATATCCGCTCCTATGCCAAAACATGGTCATAATGTCCATGCTATTGTGGAAGATCTTCATGTTACCACTGTTGATGACCTATTGACTCCGTTGCCAATAATTAAAGAAAATCTGTTGAAAGCCGGGATATTCCCAGGCTGTGAAAAAGACTGTTACTTCTGTTCAACCATGCAAACCGACTGCCCACTGTTGAAATCAGTCATCCAACGCCTGATAGATACCCAAGAGATCCTCTTTCAGAAAACTCCTCTTTCTACTATCACTCATGTTACTCCTGCTACCTTTGTTACTCCAATCAATGACATTGCTATAATCACCATTTCCAACAATCTTTCTAAGACCTGCAAAAGGCCTGTTAAGATTACACATGATCTAAAGCTTGTACCGCTGAAGATTACCATGCCGGGGCCTATCCCGTATAAGTCCAACAAGATAATACCATGGAATTACGGAGGAGAAATCTTCTACCATGGTGTCAAGCAGATCGAATCAGTCCAAGAGAATTCCTAGGAAGAAACCCCTGATGTAGGGAATATTGCGGGAATGAGCAAGATAACTCGTAGCGGAAGAATCTTCTCTCCTGAGATTGCTCCTCCACGGGCTGTCTTCGGACCCTCAAGAGCTTCTGTACCTATCAAGCCATCTGTGCAAAGTCCAGTAACTGAAGAAATTGATGCTCCCGAAGCTAGACCCTCTGTTGTTACTACCGATAAAGGTAAGGGGATCCAAGAAGTGCCTGTCCGGATGAAGGCTCAGACTTTGATCATCCCCGAGACCACCCAAAAAGAGATGGAGGACATCTTAAAGATAATTAAGAAGAGCGACTATGATGTCGTAGAGCAGCTAGGGCAAACCCCTTCAAAAATCTCCATGCTGGCTCTCTTACTCTGCTCCGAGGCTCATGCCAAAGCCTTGATCAAATTTATAAAGACGGCACACGTGCCTCAAGAAACTTCTGCGGACCAGTTTCAAGAGTGCGTGGCTAGCCTTATAGCCGATAATGGTCTTGGCTTTTCTGATGCTGATTTGACGTCTAGGGGAAGAAAGCATAATGATGCGCTGCATGTCTCGATAGAATGCAGGGGGACCACACTTGCCCATGTTCTGGTTGATACCGGTTCATCTTTAAATGTTCTACTAAAAAAGGCGTTGGATAGATTGGACTGTGAAGGTTTGACCCTAAAGCCCAGTAACATCGTTGTTAGAGCCTTCGACGGTTCTAAGAGGATGGTTCACGGAGAAGTGGACATTCTAATCAAAGTGGGTACATAAATTTTCAACTTTACTTTTTATGTGATGGACATCCGTCCTTCATATTCATGCTTGTTGGGAAGGCCATATATCCATAACGTTGGGGCAGTCACTTCTTCTCTACACCAAATGCTAAAATATCCAGTCCAGGGTAAGATCATAACGGTTCATGGTGAGGAGGAGTATATGATAAGTCACCTTAACCCTTTCCGCTATGTGGAGTTAGATGGAGAATTCATAGAAACACCTTTCCAACACTTTGAAGAAGTTTCTCCTGAGGTCGCGAGCAAAGAAAATGACTGATGTGCCTATCATTACCAAGCCTATGTCCCGGATGGCATCCCTTAAAGATGTGGAGGCTGTAATCAAAGAAGGAGGAAGTACAGTGTGGGGGCAACTGCCAGATTTTCCTCACAAGATGGACAAGTTCGGATTGGGTTTCACTGTCGCTGGCCAGAAAGCTGTGCGTCGCTCCCGGGCTGGAGGACCACCCTTAAAAATCACTCACCATGGAGTTCATGCCTTAGAAGATGAGGATGAAGAAGGCAACTTTGAAGATTGGATCTTTCCAACCATTGAAGGAGGATTAAACAACTGGGAGGCGAAAGACTTTGTTCCCATCACTTTTATCAATCAGTAATTTATCTTTGAACAATTTCCTGTTTGGTCTGTAATAATTAAACAATTCGTACACTCTTTTCACCTTATGCCTTACCCGGGGCATATAGGTCCATTTGTAAGGGTTTTGATTCTTCATTTTCATATGCCATTTTTAATGAATCACGGACGTTTTCATCTATAAACTGTTGTGTTCATTTTCTTTCCTTTTACATTTTATTTTGTTTAAGATGGCTATCCCTTACACACACCCACACTCACAAAATGCAGGTACCCATCCACTCCGGATTCCATGGGTGACTATTCTGCTTTGGCCTTCGGTGACTCTGAAGATTTGGTCAATCATGCCGAGTACGAAGGTGATGAAGACTGTGAAGTGCCTGGAGAGTTAACTAGACTTTTGCAACAAGAGGAAAGGGCTATTCTGCCCCATGAAGAGTTGCTAGAGACTATCAATTTGGGAACAGAGGAAGATAAGCAAGAGGTTAAAGTGGGTGCCAACCTGGAGCCAAGTGTCAAAGAGCGTCTAGTTCAGCTGTTGAATGAATATGTTGAGATCTTCGCCTGGCCCTATGAAGACATGCCGGGACTCGACACAGATATTGTGGTTCACCGTCTCCCTACAAGAGAAGACTGTCCACCAATCAAACAAAAAGTCCTCCGAATGAGGCCCGACATGTCCGAAAAGATCAAAGCTGAAGTGATGAAGCAGTTCAATGCTGGCTTTCTGGCTGTTACTTCCTATCCATAATGGGTTGCTAACATTGTGCCCGTGCCTAAAAAGGACGGCGAAGTCAGAATGTGTGTGGACTACAGAGACCTAAACAGGGCTAGCCCTAAAGATGATTTTCCACTACCACACATTGACATCTTGGTTGACAATACAACTCAACACAAGGTATTTTCCTTCATGGGTGGATTCTCGGGATACAACCAGATCAAAATGGCCCACGAAGACATGGAGAAGACTACTTTTGTTATGCAGTGGGGTACCTTCTGCTATAAAGTGATGACATTCGGACTAAAGAATGCCAGTGCAACCTATCAGCGAGCCATGGTAGCTTTGTTTCATGACATGATACATCATGAGATTGAAGTCTACGTAGACGACATGATAGCCCGTTCACAGACATAAGAAGAGCACCTCGACCATCTGCAAAAGCTGTTTGTCAGGTTAAAGGAATATAAGCTCAGACTGAACCCTAGCAAGTGCACTTTCAGAGTCAGGTCCGGTAAACTTTTGGGATTCATCGTCAGTAACAAAGGCATCGAGGTTGATCCTGCTAAAGTCAAAGCTATACAAGAATTACCTGCCCCTCGCACTGAAAAGGAGGTTAGAGGTTTCTTGGGACGCTTAAACTATATTGCAAGTTTCATTTCTCACATAACATCTACCTGCGAGCCAATCTTCAAGCTGTTGAAGAAAGATCAGGTGGTTGAATGGAACAATGATTGTCAAGTTGCTTTTGATAAGATCAAGGAGTATTTGCTGGAACCTCCTATCTTGATGCCACCCGTCGAAGGAAGACCTTTAATCATGTATCTGACTGTTTTGGAAAACTCAATGGGGTGCGTACTGGGCCAACATGACGAGTCTGGCCGAAAAGAGCATGCTATTTATTACCTTAGCAAAAAGTTTACCGACTGTGAGACTCGCTACTCACTGCTCGAGAAAACTTGCTGCACTTTGGTATGGGTTGCTCGCCGGCTAAGGCAGTATATGTTGACACATACCACTTTGCTGATTTCTAAAATGGATCCGATTAAGTACATCTTCGAGAAGCCTGCTTTATCCGGAAGAATCGCTAGATGGCAAATGATCATGACAGAGTATGATATCCAGTACACAACCTAAAAAGCTATAAAGGGGAGTGTACTAGCTGACCATCTAGCTCATCAAGCCGCCGAAGATTACCAATCTATGAGGTTCGACTTCCCTGACAAGGACATTATGACATTGGACAACATTAAAGGTAACGGACCGTATGACGGACCTGAACAAGGATCCCGATGGACCCTGTACTTTGATGGTGCATCAAATGCACTTGGCAACGGTATCAGTGCGGTACTTATTTCTCCAGAAGGTTGCCATACACCTTTCACTGCTAGACTCTGCTTCAGCTGCACCAACAACATGGCCGAGTATGAAGCTTGTATCTTTGGTCTCAAGGCTGCAATTGACTTGGGAATCAGATCTCTGATTGTGTTTGGGGACTCAGCTTTGGTTATCATTCAAATCAAAGGATAGTGGGACACTAAACATCCTAATCTTATCCCATACAAAGAACATGTCCTGACATTGTTACCACATTTCGAGCAGATTACCTTTGAGCACTTCCCGCGAGAAGAAAATCAGCTAGCAGATGCTCTGGCTACAATGTCTTCCATGTTTAAACTCAACTGGGAGAATGAGGCTCCCCAAATCACCATCGAGCAAATGGACGAACCTACACACTGTCATGAGATTAATACCGAATAAGTAATGGAACAACCCTGGTTTCATGAAATCAAAAGGTATCTCCAGACTCGAGAATACCCTGAAGGAGCTTCAGTCAATGACAAAAAGTTCTTAAGGAGATTTGCTGCCAAGTTCTTCCTGAGCAATGGTATCTTATATAAGCGCAGCCATGATTATGTTCTACTTCGTTGTGCGGACAAGGTTAAAGTTGAGTTGATCATGAATGAAATACATAGCGGCACATTTGGCACCCACTTAAGCGGGCATACGATGGCTAAGAAGATCCTAAGGGCGGGCTACTACTGGTCTACCATGGAAGCTGACTGTCATCAATATTCCCGTACTTGTCACAAATGCCAAGTTTATGCTGACAAGGTACATATTCCTCCAGTTCCTCTCAACGTTCTAACAGCTCCTTGGCCATTCACGATATGGGGAATTGACATGATTGGAGAGATTAAGCCTACGGCATCCAATGGACATCGCTTCATCTTGGTGGCTATTGATTATTTTACCAAGTGGGTTGAAGCGGCTTCCTTCGCCTCCATTACAAAGAATGTGGTTGCCCGCTTCATCAAGTAGAACCTCATATGCCAGTGTGGTATCCCCGACAGGATCATCACGGACAATGGTACAAACCTGAATAACACTGTGATCACCGCTCTGTGCGAGCAGTTTAAGATCCAACATCACAATTCATCTCCCTATCGGTTAAAGATGAACAGTGCTGTTGAAGCTGCAAATAAAAATATCAAGAAGATCATTCAAAAGATGACGGTCATATACAAGGACTGGCATGAGATGTTACCGTTTGCTCTGCACGGATACCAAACCCAGACGCGTACTTCAACTGGGGCAACCCCCTTTTCTTTGGTATATGGCATGGAGGCTGTCTTACCCATGGAAGTTCAGATTCCTTCCTTGAGGATTATGAAGGATGTTGGTTTAAGTGAAGACGATTGGATTCAGACCCGGCTTGATCAACTTAACTTGATCAACGAGAAACGACTTACTGCTGTTTGTCATGGTCAGACGTATCAAAAACAGATGATCAAGGCTTTCAACAAGAAAGTCAGGCGTCAGGTATATCAAGTCGGAGATCTTGTAATCAAGCGGATCATATTGCCACAAAGTGATCCCAGGGGCAAGTGGACTCCTACTTACGAAGGACCATTTGTGATCAAGAACATCTTTTCTGGTGGGGCAATGATTCTGACCACCATGGACGGCAACGACTTACCGCACCCTGCGAACGCAGACATATTCAAAAGATACTACGCATAAAACAACCCTACAAGTTGAAAACCCGAAAGGGAGACTTGGGCAAAAATGGGCATCCCGGTGAATCGAAAACCCGAAAGGGAGGTTCAGGCAAAAATTAGGGATAAATAAAAAAATCTGTACAGCCGGCAAGTTGAAAACCCAAAAGGGCGACTTGGGCAAAAAAGGGTTTCCCGGTGGATCGAAAACCCGAAAGGGCGGTCCAGGCAAAAATTAGGGAATTAAAGCGTATGACTATGTCTCTTCGGATCACTTTAAGGATGATCTCTTCACAATCAATACTCCAAGCTTATGATCAATCCAATCATCCGCGGACGAAGCAACGAATGGACAAGATACTCAGAGTTGTGAAGGCTATAGCAGAATGGGAACCCCATGGAATTGTTACACATAACCATCTTTCTTTGTATAAAATTTTTCTCAATTTTTCGACAACATTCTCTTACTAGGATGTCTGTCTCCTTTGTACAAAAATACTTACAAAAGTTAATACAAAGATACTTCAAAGTGCAGAAATTTGTTTGCCTTTCCTTTCTTTTTTGAAAACGTCCAATGGTTTGTTAAATGAGCATATGCATTTGAATATAATCACTGCTTGCAAATAAAACAAAATAAGAAAGGATAATTACTGATAGGTTGAAAGCATAGGGAAACGTCTTTAGGCTATTCTAGAAGAAATCCCCTACAATATGTCATTCAGATCCTCAACAGAGCTAAAACCTTGAAATATATATCCCCAGCGGAGTTAAGGTTCAAAATCCTCAGCGGAATTAAATACATATCACCGTCAGAACTAAGTTTCCAAACTCTTTATCCCCAGCGGAGCCTGAATACTCTAAACTATTTTCCCCATCGGAGTCCAAAACTTCAAATCTTAAATCCCGGTGGAATACTATCCAATTTCCCCCGATTCCCAGCGGAGTTTTCCACAAAACAGGAATCCTCAGTAGATTGGAATACAAACCAAACTCCTGATTTCCCCGGCAGAATAAGCATTCTCCCCACAGAGTTATTTCCCAGCAGAACGAAAATTTCTTGTTCTCATTTCTCCAGTTGGAGCCTTCCAAATTTTAATTCCCCCAGTGGAGATCATCAGAGTTTTCCTTATTTCCCAGGAAAGTCATAAAGGATTCTCAATTCTCCAAAAGTTACCAAGAATCTTCAATCATCAGCAGTAGTCCAAAGGATTTCTCATCTCCAGCAATCAAAGATTTTTGGAATCCCCAGCATCGATCAAGGATTTACTTTCCCCGGCAGCACTCAAAGATTTCATTATCTTTAGCTATCAAGGATTTATTTTCCTTAGCAAGACAGCTAATCAACTTACATGCGCATACATTACATTCATATATCATGAACGTTTATAGAACACATTTTATTGCATCATACATGGCATGCAACATAACTTTGTGTTCTAGCTAACATTTTACCCTTTCAGGATAAGATTAAAAGGCTATCTTTAACAAATATTCGATGAAACAGATACAATATGGATACACCCTAGACACGACGGTCATTCTATTACTCATTCAGAATTTCAAGTCAAGATATAGTATGGATACACCCCAGACACGGCGGTTATTCTATTACTCATTCAGACTTCAGCAATCAGATACAAACTAGATACACTCTAGACACGGAAGCCATTATATTTCTCATTCAGATTCAACTATCAACTTCAAGTTTAGATACACTCCAGACACGGAAGTCATTCTGTCACTTATCCAGATCCCAGTTACAGTACGGATACACTCCAGACACGGAAGTCATTCTGCTACTCATACAGATCTCAACTTCAGATACAGTCCAGATACGCTCCAGACACGGTTGCACTTCTGTCACTCATTCGGAATTTATCCCCATCACAGAGATGCTCCATACACAGATATTTCTCTGTCACCCATTCAAAATATAGATACACTTCAGACATGGAAGTCATTCTGATATTCGTTCAAGAATCAAATACATTTATAGCTTGGATACGCTCCAGACACGGACGCCATTCCTTTGCTCATACGAATCCAATCTCCAGATACAACTCAGATACGTTCCAAATCAGATACCAACCTGGTGTTCATTCTCCTGATTTTCAACAAACAAGTTTTGGATGGCATCTTTAAGCCCATCTCCTACAAGATTCTACCATCTCCAAATGGAATCTTTAAGCCCATTCCCTCAGCTACATTTTGACGAGTGCAAATTTACGGGCACTCTAGTGTCCAATCCTCTTTTACCTTCGAGTCACGAAAGGCAAACTTGCCAATCTAACTCTTCAGGTTCAAGAAGATTGAACAGGGGCAACTGTTGTACCCCAAAATTTTCCCTCTCTTTTTATCAATATTTCTCATCACAAGGCTCTTTGGACTCAAGATCAAGCTAGGGTTTGCTCTGCTCAAGACATCTCCTTGCACTAATGACCTAAATTAGGGTTTGAGTTTGCGCAGTGATTTTTGGATCTTCAATGCTCAAATTGACTTTCATACTCCATATTGGACTCATAAGTTTGTCCATACCAAGTTTCAAGCCTTGAATCAAATTTTTGCCCAGTCAATTAGACAGTTGACCTAGAAATCAGTTGTATTGAGGGAAAAGTCAACTGTGGCCAATTTACAGTCAAACCTCATGAATTTTGACCCACATCAATATTATGAACTCACATGAACCATTTGATCAAGTTTGGACCATAACTCCACAAGAAATTTGATCAGATCACCAAAAGGGCAAAATGGTCATTTTTAGGGTTTTGACTGTTCAAAGGCAATTTATGACTTTTGACCTAGCCAAATGGCAAATTGGGTTCAAGCATGGACTCAAGGACTCAATGGCATCATATTGACCTATTCAACAAGTTCAAAAGACCTCAATTGCATTGGATTGACAGATGAATTTTTCAGTCAACTGATCAAAATTTGACTGTACACTGAAAAGTCAAACTTTGACTTTTTGGTCAAAATCAAGAGCCAAGGGTCATTTTTCATCAAGATGTGTCAAAACATAAAACTTGTTCATCAAGGAATCCAAAATTGCAAATTAGGGTTTAAAGTTGAAAAATTTCATAACTTAGAATTTTTCTAAGTTATGAAATTTCCTTAATTTTTCCTAACTTTGCCCCATATTTTCACCATGATGAAATTGGATTCAAACAAAACTTCTAACATGAAAGTTGTAGTTCTCCACAAAGTCTACAACTTTGATTCACAAAATTTTCTCAAAAGAAGCTTGGATCTCAAGTTATGGTTTTTGGAACAAGGGTCCCTAAAACTTTTAACTTAGTGAAATTTTGCCCTAGTTTAGGCAGGATTTTGACATATCTTCTTGGCCATTTTTCACATAGTTCCACTTGGAATCTCAAGTTTCATTTCAAATATGGATTATAGATCATGTTGCAAGATTTCCAAATTGTCCAAGAACTCCTCAAACACATTTGTGGTTAGGGAGAATCGAAGGCTTAAAGTTGGCAAAAACTCACTTTTCATCCATGGCATATTCATGTTCATGCAAGTTGCAATTTTAAGTCAGCATGCCTTACACTAGTTTACAGGCCTCTAAACCACTTCACACTCCATAATTAAATACAAATCCATCATTCTAAGCTTTTGTTTTGGTCATTTGGACATTGTACACAAAATTAAGCCCTAAGTAGAAAAAGGCAAATTTCCATTTTTGCTTAAATCATGCTTTATGTCAAAACTGATTTCTTGAGCATTGATCCAAATCTTTTGCAGCTGATCAAATCCACAAGTTGGAGGGGCCAAGAGAAAAGTATGCAAGCATAAGGATAGCCTGTACAGGCCTGTTCCAATCACTTCCACATTTTACTTCAAAAACAAGAAATTTGTCCAAAACCTTAGAACTTGAACACCGGCCAAAACAAGCTTATGAAAACAGTTTCAACATCTTTCTTACACTCCTTTGAGCCAGAAACACGATTGCTAGAGCCTCTAAACACCCCATAGCCAGAAATCACATTCCCTTGGCAAAACAGGGCAGAACCTGCAACTTGAGTTCCATAGCTCATTTGGCTCGTGCGTTTTGCCCCAAGTTACTTCAAACACCTTCCATTCAACTCATCCAAGCTATCTCAAACCTCAAACACCAACTGTAACTTCATTTACAGTGTTTGCCATTTTCATTTTGAGCTTGTGCAGGTTGAGTTCTATAGGCTGATTCAAGGACATTCAAGACAAGCAGGCTATTGGAGAAGGTCAAGTGAAGTTCAAGCAAACTCCCAGACATCTCAAGCCTTGTTGAAAAGCACTACATTGCCCTACACGAAGTCAGCTGAAACAGGTTTTTCTCCACTTCCTATCTCTCTATTTAGGAACATTTAGCTTTAGGTTTGTGAATAAAAAATATAGTATTCATTGCCATGAAGCTGTACATATGCTCAGTTTTCATTTATATTAAGCATGCTAAGAGAATTTCATCCACGAACATACTGAAAAAACTAGGTCAGATTTTAAGGCCATAGAAATTCTCTCTGGTCTTTGAGAGTTAAGACAAGTTGTTTATATGGTTGGAATCGTCTTGAAATTCTCTACAAGTTTGATGTTATGTGTTTTTGCAATAGAGCTCGTATAAAGGATCTGGTATTTTTGTACAGGGCACGCACGCGTTTTTTCAAAAGCCAGAGGTTGAAGATGAAGTTTTGGGCTGTGCTTGGCCTGGCTGCTATTGACACCCCCCTTTTTCTTTTTGCACCCCCTGGCCCAATTTCTTGTACTTTTATATTTTTGAATTTTTATTTTCATTTCTGACTTTATTTATTTATTCCCAAATATAAAAAATGCTCAAAAATATTTTCATAATTTTTTCACATTTATTTTGCATTTTATTTTTATAGAAAACAATTTAAATACTTTTATCTTATCTATTAAAACTTAGAAATAATATATAAATCATACTTTTATTCACATTAAAAATATTTTTCTAAATATACTTTATTTTGTACATATTTTATTTTATATTATACATATTTAATATAATTAATATACATATATATATATATATATATATATATATATATATATATATATATATATATATATATATATATATATATATATATATATATATATATATATATATATATATATATATATATATATATATATATATATATATATATATATATATATATATATATATATATATATATATATATATATATATATATATATATATATATATATATATATATATATATATATATATATATATATATATATATATATATATATATATATATATATATATATATATATATATACTTTTATTTTATTAGATATTTTAGCATAAAAATATAAAATATTACACTTTTATTTTGATTATTAAATATATTTAATAAATACCTTTTTTACTTTTTTACATATAATATTTTATTTTTATTGTATATAAATAAAATAATTAACATATTTATTTTCTTAAAGAAAATTAGGGTTTTACCCTTTACCTAATAAAAATAAATCTTTTTATTTATTTCTTTATTTTTCACATTAAATATTTTTACATACATAAGTAAACAAAAACCTTTTTTTGCATATTTCATTTCATTTGATATATTTATTTATTTTGTTTATTTAAATATTATTCATTTATTATTTATACATTTGAATTCAATTTGGATGTAATAGTAAATTAGAGTTTATATTTCTTGTCAAATACCCCTATTCAAAGATTGTACCCCCATCCCCATAATCATGTTGTAATAGCTTAGCCCTTTTAATTCTCGCACTTTACGCTTTCAATTATGCCATGATTAGAGAATTAGGGTTTGTATGCAAAAATCAAAATCAACAAGTAGCTTGACCTAATCAAAGACAAAAATGCATGAAAATCAAACACAATACACACTTGCACCCCTAGGGTTACAACCCACTTGTTGCCTTCAAAAATGGGCCATGTTATGTATGTTGGGTACTTTGGCAAAATAAAAACAAAACAAAAGATCATAGTCCCTCGATGACACTATCTTGGTTGCCTAAACAAAAATGATCAAGTCCCTCAAAAATTTGCCAAAATACTTGACACAATTGCTATCATGGTCTATACGATGACCCACGCCTGTCCCGTTTAACATCCTAACAGGTTGTTCACCAAATGCAATGGTGAAATGACACTGTCAAAAGGGTTAGAAAAACATTAGGAGAGATCTTTGAGTAAAATATGGTAGATAGCTCTTAGTTACTTGATCAAAACTTGCAAAAACATCCTTGCTATTTTCAAACACACTTCACAACACAATTTCAAAACATTTCCCAAATCAAACTTTCAAACATTGAAATCTTTTCAAAAGACAAAAACACCTTTGTATACATTCAAACAAGAATCATTACAAAGGTTGCCACAAACGATGACCTCTTTTTAAAACATCTTTCAAAACCACACACAAAGCACCATTTCAAACAATTGAAAAGCAAAAGCAAGTGATCTAAATAAGTAACTAAGAGCCCATGGATAACCATGGATGAAAAGGGTGCTTTCACCTTCCCTTTTCATAATCTACTCCCCGAACCCAAGAAAACATCTCAAAGGTATTTCCTGTGCTTTTTGACCTTTCCTTAGGATAAAATAAAAAGTCGGTGGCGACTCTTGCTAAACCGAAACATTTGCGAACACAAACACAAAACCTCAAGTCAGTTCTCCCACCGTATCACAATCTTCAACCTTAGAAAGAAAGATAGTTTTCCTGGCTTGTTACAGGTATTAGTCTTTAATTGGTCGTCCACATACAGTTGTCCTGATAGTTATCTGTTGTTTGGTCTTTGCTGAAAAGGTAAAGAGTTAGCTGTATGAAATGTCATGATGTATGAAATGCATGGCGTAATGATGTTCTCAAAATAAATGAGATTATGCTGTATGCATTTATCATCTATGTAATATGATGCATGAATGTGAAGTATTTATTGCAGCGTTTCTTTGTCTAGGAAAACAAATCCTTGACAACATGCTGGGGAGTCTTGGGAGGCTGAATCCCGAACTGTTGTTGGAGAGTAAGTGTATCTTCGAAGAATGTTTGCGCTGGGGATTCCCGTTTTGTTGTTTGAGGAGAAATCCCCTGGGGGATTTTGGATTTGCTTGAGAAGAAGAATTTGTGGAGAGTGTTGATTCCTGCTTGGGGAAAAGAGTTCAGGAGTTTTAGTTGTCAGTTGCTCTATTGGGGAGCTATCTCTTGATTGAAGAGAAAGGAAGTTAATAACTTGTTGGGGATAATGTAGTTGACTGTTATCTGGTCGTATTCCAGGCTTCACAGTGACTTATCGGGGAAGATTAAATTAACTATTATCTGATCGAATTTCCAAGCTTCGCAGAAAATTAATTGGGAGAGTGAAGTTAAGCTATTATCTGGTCGGATTCCAGGCTTTATAGCAACTTACTAATATTAGACTGTTATCTGGTCGGATCCAGGCTTTGCAGTAGCTTACTTGAAAGGATGAAGTTGAACTGATATCTGGTCGGGTCCATGCTTCACAGTAACTCACTGGGGATTATAGAGCAGTCTACTGGGGAAGAGGAGTTGTGGTCCCTTGATTTGTGATAGTCTGAGAGGAAAATTTAAGCTAGGTAGTCTTTCCATTTGTTGGGGAAATAAACCTTGTCGCTAATCTGTTGGAGAGATGTTTTCTTTTGGCAGAACTCCTCGAGGATTCTTGAGATCAACTCAGTTGGAGATGCTTTCAAAGATTGAAATTCTGGCTGGGGATCACCCTATGAAAATGACTTTGTGGGAGATTTGTCACTGCCCCTAGTAGCAAGTGTTGCCACACTTCCAGGAGATGTTTGTTCGATCGTACATGATTCACTGTTGGAATTCATGTCCAATACCCTAAGTGATTCAGATGGGGATATGCCCCTAGCTATTTAGCATTTCTTGGGAGATTTCTTGGAATCTTGGCTTGACTGCCCCAGACGGGTTGGACAGTGGTATGTAATTCCCCTTGCTTATATGAGATTTCTAATTGGAAGTGTTATCCCATTTGAAGTGCCTTTGTTCATTAAGAGAGTTTTTGTTCGCTAGATATTCGTCGTGTGAATTTCTTAATTGTCAAACAATTAGCCATATACAAACAACGATATTCAAATAATGCAAAGTTTATGCTTGTCTTGAAGTTTTGAGAATGCAGTTTTAGCAAGTAAAAGACTTTTGTAAGAATGTGACTTCAACTTAGGATTTAAAGTAAGCCTTACAGGAGTCAGGATACCTTCGGTAACAATATGCTTTCGAACTAACCCATGCTTCAATTAGGACTTTGAAAAGTTGTATCGTGGTCTGGTTCACGGTTTAAGAAACAAAGGATAAGACTCAAAGTGTATTTGTACCCGCCCGTTCTTCGTGATATTCTCCAGTCCTAAGCTCAGTTAATTGTGTGTTTGAACTCCTATTGAATCTGGAATGATGGTTCAGATATTTGGAAGTTTATTTGAGAAGGCAGTTATTATTATTATTATTTTTTTGCAACACTTTTCATGTTGGCGAGGATTTGTAGTGACCTCCTTTTGATTTATTATCCCTGACTTTTGCCTGACTGTTCTTGTTTTGAGATTACAATCAGCGGGATGCCCCTATTTTTTTCTTTGTCTTAAGTATCCTTCGTAGGTTTTGACTTAATTGGCTTTTCTTTGAGAGATAATGACTACCTATTTGATAGGGAACCCTCGCCGTCTTTTGATTCAAAAGGACGTTCCTGATGTCATTCGTTATTTAGGGAGTGAAAGCTTGCGACTGAATGCGTATTTGAATTAACTGAGAGACTGTCTTGCCCCTGGTTTTGATTAAAGGTTTCAGTTTGTGTAAAAAGGAAACTCCTACTTCTTTGGCTCAAAGGGTTTGACTAGGGATTACCCTCCTTATAACTCCAGTGTTTAGGAATTGAAACAACTCCTGTACATCATCAGCAAGGTTTGTTTAAAAGCATACTGTATGAGATTATGGCATTGTTTTCGTCATCCTCCCTCCAAAGGCTTGTAACTTTTAACAAGAGTTGAATGTCATAAAGAGAGTAAAAAGCATAGCTTAAATATAGTGAAAACAATAAGGATGAATTCAAGACAAACATATGCAATGCATTAATGAAACAAAGTTTGATATTAATAGATACGTGTTTGAACAACAAAAGAGATTACAATTAAAAATTCAAAATGAAAAGGAACGCTCAATGATTTGGCATGGGAGCGATGATCACATTGGGAGTCTCTGGAGGATCGAACTCGATCTCCTTGGCATCAATCATGTTTTGAATCTTGTATTTCAGCACCCAACAATCGTTAGTATCATGCCCTGGACTGCCGGAATGATATGCACATGTTGAATTAGGATTGTAGTTAGGAGAAGAAGTTTTGGGGCTTGGATGAGGCCCTATCAACGTAATCAGATTCATCGTCAACAAGTGTTGCAATGTTTGAGACAATGGCATGTTGATTTTGGTAAACTGTCTCTTGGGCTCGTCTTGCCTTTGATGACTTCCCCATTGTTGTTGCCGCCACGATGCAGGACCAGAGATCAGGACTGCCCCCACATGTTGGTCATGATTGCTCTTGTTATAACCCTTTTGACCATACACAACATACGACTCTTTCTTCCCATTATATGGCTTTTTCTGAGTATCATAGGGTGTAGCTCCTTGGATCTTTCCACTTTTGATGCTAGCTTCGACCCTTTCGCCAGTCAGTATTATCTCGGTGAACCTGAATGAGGAGCTTCCAATTATGTGATTGAAGAAAGGTCCTGTCAAAGTTCCCATAAAGATCTCAATCAGCTCCCTGTCAGTTAAGGGTGGCTGCACCCTACCAACTAGGTCTCTCCACTTTTGGGCGTATTCTTTGAAGCCCTCGTTGGAACGCATGGTCATATTTTGCAATTGCACACAAGTTGGTGCAAGATCATCGTTGTATTGATACTTATTGTAGAAAGAAGTAGCCAAGTATTCCCAAGTGTGAATGTGGGAACTCTCCAATTGATAGAACCACTCAAGTTGCATCCCAACTAAACTCTCTTGAAAGAAATGGATCCAGAGCTTCTGATTAGTTATGTATGGTTGAATCTTGTGGACATAAGACTTCAGATGCATCTTAGGACAAGAGACCCCATCATACGTGGAAAAGGTAGGGATTTTGAACTTTGGTGGGATGACCACTCCAGAAACCAAACTCATGTCTCCTAAGTCCAAGCCAGGCACAACTTGGATCTCTACAGCTTTTAGTCTGTCTTCAAGCTGCTTGTATTTTTCATCGCCGGTGGATACTGCTCCTCATAATAGCCTTCGTCATCAGTAGCTATCTTAGCTCTAATTCTCATAGCTTCCTCTTCTTGATTGTCTTCTTGTTCAGAAGAAGCATCTTCTTTTTGAGCTAGTTGGACATGCCCCTTGGACCTTCTTCCCACGTTGAGGATGACAACCCTTTTCTTAGCCTTCTTCTTGCTCTCTTCGGTGAAGAGTGTTTTCAGATCTTCCTGCCACTTAGCCAGAGCCAGGAACATTTGTTAGAATTGAGCATTTTGTGCTTGAAGGTCCTTCACTGTTTGCTCTAGAGCCATCTCTACTGAAATAAACAGTAGGCAGATGAGAAACCCGCGTGGGGAAAACCTGTTATAATGATATGCATGTTATGTGGATGCAATATTTTCAACGATCTCGCGGGGTAAACACAAGAAGATGTTAGAAGTTACTTACAACTTTGATTGGAGAACTTCGTATCGGTAGATGTCCTTCCACGAGAATTAAGTTCAGCATGTCAAGTGGGTCATAGCTCCTGACTCAAGTTGTACTTTGACCTTTGACGACATTTGGTTAGAGGAAAATAAATCATCTTGCCCCTTGATAGACGTCTGATTCAACGTGACCCTGCATCATAGGCCCTTGAGATCCTTGAAATGACTATTGAAAATACTATGGTATGATGTTATGATGTTATGTATAAGTATGAAAAATAAGCAAATTGTTATGTATAAATAATCATATACACAAAGCAGACAAGTCCTTAGGCTTGCATGAAGTTTATAGGTAAGTACCCTCTTGAAGTTTAGTTGGCTCAACCTGTCCTAGTAATAGTAACCAGGTTCTGGGGGATCTCAATATCACTGATCTTTCTTCATCGGGCATTGTTTCAGCGCAAGCCTCTTTAATGGCGATTGAAATATCTCGAAAGTCCAATCTAAATGAGTGTAGCATCGAGTATCAACCAATTTTCAGCTTTCCACCAAAACCGGCTATCTCACTACCTCCTAATGGCCAAGTTGTTCAATTAAGGTTCTAAAGTCAGTTAGTGCTTCATGACACCGCTCAGCAGCCCCGTATTCTCCCCGATTCAACACAAGGGATACTGGTACCAACAAACGTGTCATACTAACGTAGCTATTGCTTAGACCATGTCAGTATACCCCGTACAGTTTCCACAATCTATTGCTACTTACCTAAAAGGTGCCCCAGATCCAGGTGGAGGATCAAAACAAACCTAACAAGGAACCATAATATAAAGCAAACAAGTCAAACAAAGAAAAGCAAGTAAAAGTGATCTATCTCTAAGGTAACCCCACTTTTAAGTTACTCCCCAGCAGAGTCGCCAGTTCTATAACACGGTGGGAGAACTGACTTGGGTGTTTTGCATTTTATCGCAATTGTTGCAGATAGCAAGAGTCGCCACCTACTTTTCTTTTATCCAATAAAGGAAAGGGTGAAAAGAACAGGAAAGACCTTTGAGATCATTTTCTTGAGTTCGGGGGGTAGATTATGAAAAGGGAAGGTATTAGCACCCTTTTCATCCATAGTTATCTATGGGCTCTTAGTTGCTTTCTAGATCATTGCTTTTGTTTGAAAGTGTGCTTTGTGGTGGATTTTGAAAGTATTTTTGAAAAGCTCATTCGTTTAGGAAAACTTTGTAATGATTCTCATCTCTATAAGAATGCATACAAAGTGTTGAACTTTTGAAAATATTTCATGTTTTGAAGGAGTTTGGTGTGTTTGAAAAGATGTTTATTTTAAAGATGAGCAAGCAACTAAGAACGTTTCTACCTACTCAAAAGTATTTGTTCTTTTCCTCCTCCTTTAGATGTTTCTATCCTACCATTGATTGGTAAGAACCTTATCTTTGGATGTAAAGGGGCGGGAGTGGGTCATCGTATAGTCATGATAGCAATGTTGTGAGATATCTTAGCATTTCTCTTGAGGAACTAAGATCATTTGTAAGGCAACATTCGAAGCGTCATCGAGGGACTATGATCTTGTATTTTTTTTATTGTTTTTTCTAAGACGCCTCACATGCATAACATGACCATTTTTCATAAGGCAACACGTGGAGTTAACCCTAGAGATGCAAGTGTGCAAATGTTTGTATTTTATGCTTGGTTTATCTTGGATTAGTGTTTTCTAAGATTGATTTTATCTTCCCATAGAAATCCTACTTTACTAGCATTTATATGAAAGTGATAAATTGCGGAAAGTAAATATCCTATGCTATTACAATCACTTGGGGATGAGGTGTACAAATTTACAAATGGGGGTTGCAAGAAATTAAAGTCCTAATTATCTATTACAACAATATTGAAATAATGTTCAAGAACTGAAATATAAAATAGATTTTGTTTTTATGAAGAGAAGAAATAAATTTGCTTAAGGAAATGTTTTTTGTCTTTTTGTTTTAAAAGGAATAAAACAAAGTATATGAATATAAAGTATTTTTGGTGTTTTTGATTAATGAAAATAAAAGTGATGATAAAAATAATAAGAGAATAAGAGTTAGAGTCAGCGCGTTGCTGAAAGAATAAAAATAAGAGAGAGCAGAAGTTCTGACTCAAGTGCGCTGCAAATCAGAAAGAAAATGTTAGCAGAAATGGGGAAAGCCAGAAGTTCTGGATCCAGACGCACTAAAGTTCTGGGGTTGCTGGGAACAAAGGAAAGCCTAGAAGTTCTGATTGCTGATAGTGCCTAGAAGTTCTGATGCAGCTGGAAACCTAGAAGTTCTAGTGTTACTAGAAGGTTAGAATTTATGGTTGTTGAGAGAGCCTAGAAGTTCTGATGTAGTTGGAAACCTAGAAGTTCTAGTGTTACTAGAAGGCTATAAATTCTGATAATGGATAAGTGAGGTGTCAATGCTGTTGGATGAGAATATCTAAGAGTTCTGGTCCAGGAGTACTGTTTTGACAAACAAATGAAGGGGTTTATCTAGAAGTTCTGGTCCAGGAATATTATTTGACAAATAATGGAGTAAAAAATGTCAATAAATAAACATAAAAAGATGCTTCTTGGGCTAGAACCCATGACCCTTAACAATAATGCCTTATGCGCGCGCTCTCTACCACTGGGGTGGCTATACATCTGGTATTAGAAGAAAAAACATAAATATATATTACAAAGTAAGTTCTGATGATGAACTTCATCTTCTTCTTCGCGCCGGCCAGAGTATTTACAACTTAGTCATTTCTCAACAAAAATGGAAAATGCAAACATATAAGTTATGGAAAATTTCATCATGGTTTCAGAAATACAAAACACCAAAACTGTAAATCAGAAGCAAGCATGAATTTTGCTAATCCTAATTCTGAACCCTAATTTCCTCAAGAAGTTCTGATATGAAATTCTCTCTACTTAGGCCATATAAATTAAATCTATAAATATGTATAGATTCAGAGCCATGATATCTACATTGTGTCTTTGAAATTGCAAGCTTAACAATGCCTAAGTAATGAGATGAAAATCAGAAGAAACTTACCTTGCAGATGGAAATTATTCTGTGAGTTAGAGCCTGGTTCAGACTACTGTGATGTTCTGGTCATCTTCCTCAAGTTCCAAGAAAGCTAAAGCAACCCTTAACTTGAGTTATGGCTGGTTGGAATGCTCTGGAGAAGTCAAGATGCAAAGTTCTGATTTTTGAAATGGAGAGTGGTGAAGACTGTATTACAGTTTGAAAATAGAAGTTGGGAAGGATTCTACGTGTATACTAGAAACTGTGTGGATGATTTGGCCAAGAAACGCACAAGGAAAATTAGAGTTTGGATGCAAAAATAAGAAACTAGCAGGTTTTGTGTTTGTGTTGCAGTTTCAGGTTCTTGGAAATTTTCAGCAAGGTTTCAGGGCTCTTTTTCAATCCTCTTTTCAGTTTAGAAATGAAGTTTAATTTATATGTAAAGGATTTAGAAGCTTGGAGAAGTCAGAAGTACAACCATCATGCGTTATGGATCGTTGACTTGTTTTTGAAGCAAGTTCAGACAGGCATGGTTTCCAGGCAAGGTAGGGTGGTTAGCAGCTTTAAACACACCTAATCTGAGTTTGTAGGCATGATTTGTGGAGAAGTACGCTCAGAAACAAATTAAAGTATGGGCTCAAAATAAACTTTGTACAAAATTTTACTTTTCAAGGACAACAATGGTACTTTTATGCCACACGTGGGAAGATCTTTTGGATAAAGGCTTAAACACTAGGATAAAGACTCAAAAGTTGGTGTGAGCATTAAATCATGATGAGATTTAACAAGTAAGAAGGACTGCAATATGATATTATACAACATAGCTTGAAACTGGATCAGAAGTTCAGCATAAACGTAACTTAGATTAAGAACCAACGTCTAACTTCTGATCTTTGAATCTCCTTGCTCCAACATGATCTGAAGGAGTTCTCAGACTTTTCAGTAAGCTTTTAACATGCTTTGTAACCCCTCTTTGAATCATTTTTGCAAACTCTGATTGTACTTACGTGAAAACTGGCACATAAGTTCTAATCAAATTCTGACTTGGAAATGCTCAGAATTTACTAAGTGTTTTAGTTTCATAGACGTGTCTTCAAGGATTTATAACTTGAAATCCCAGCATTTCTAAGATGAGTTCTGTTCTGCAATGTTTTAGATATTATTGATATCTACAACTCTTGTGTCACAAGTTCTTCCTGAATCATCTTGCATCATGATGAAAATCTGGGCAAAAGTTCTGAACTTATCATACTTTCTTAACACAGAAAAATTTCTAAGTGTTTAGAACTTTGACTTTTCCAAAGTAATTTTGACTTTTGGTTTTCTTGATGAACGAACTTCATATTCTACCATATCTTAATGAAATGTGATTCTTGAAACTTGAGTTTGACTAAAAAATCAAAGTTTCACTTTTCAATGTGCATTTTTCCCATTTTGCCCTTGTGCCAATTCCAAACCTAAATTGATGTATCAGTGCTGCAAACTTGAGTCATAGAAGATCTTGTGAGAAAATTCTTGAGAAATGAGAGGCAAAATTTTGGGGTACAACACATATACAAAAATACGAAACAAACTAGGATGATTTTCTAACTTCGTCTTCTCAGTGAGAAAGCGATCCACATATGCTGATTCTCATGCTTTTGTATCATTAGTACAATTCTCTCCAACGGTCTGTGACGGGAGGTAATGGGCTATCTGAATTCAACTTTACTTGAACTCAATGATTATTGTTGACAAGATCAACAACAATGATTTTATGCCTTCTTGTTAACATATGTGGAGCTAAGGCAAGAGGAAAAAAATGATGTTAAGTCTCATAGAAAAGGAGACAAATACGACATTGTATCTAGATGCAATTGGGTAACTCGTATTAGGAATTGTCATCAATTTATCGATACCATACACACTCAAGTGGTCTACTCGTAACATATTCCTAACTGTAGAGACAATGTCATAAAACAACCTGGAAAACAATTGAGAGTGTTGATGAACTTGAGCATCTAACTGCGTTCATATCAAAGGTTGTGACTCTTCACCCCATCCAAGTTAAGCTGCAATAAAACCAAAACCACAATTTCTATCATCACTAACATCAATAATTTTAAAGATTCAGTGGATGGCTAGCTACCAATCAACTTACTTGGGAGTTGACTTGTTGTTGGTTTCGTGCATGATCTGTTTGTAGTCTAACTCTCGTGCGATCCCTTAGCATGCTCCCACTGGCTAGCATCACGATGCAAATCACTCTCTTGACCTTTTTTACTCTTCTTAACTCTCTTGTTTGGCTTGTATTTCACTTGCGGTGGGAACATAAAAGTTATGGATTGATGTGTTAGTTCCCGAACCTTTTTCTTCAACACCCTCTGACCTACAATATTTAAAGTACTGAAATATGTCTTCAACTCTTCACACTTTGCTTTTAAATCCCACTTTCTGTTTGAATGTTGCCTCCACGTGGGTAACATGCAAATTCTCACGAGTATCCGATATAAGTATTGAAGATACAACCTTTGAAGTATTTTATTAGTTTATATTAGTGGTGTCTTGCTCTGATATGTAACATCTGGTTGAGAACGCTTTGTGTTACGAATGTTATATTCCTTTTATGTTGACGTGCTTTATGACGATTTGACTGTTAAAATGATTTTAGTTCTAACTTTGGATGAGACTAAAATACTTTGAGTTTTGAAGATGAATGATGTTATTTTATGACGATGATTCCGCTGTGATGTTTTAATTGATGTGTTTATGTTATAAAATAAATGTAATTATAATTGTTGTAACTTGTGTTACAGAGCAGGAATGTTATTATGATGTTTTCTGTGAAGTGTGACACCCTTGAATGGTGATTTTACTTGAATTATTTAGTAAATTATATGAGGAATACATGTGGGGTTAGAAGAGTGTTACATATACTCTGTATAAGGGAGTACCTAGGCTACATGAGTTCTCTTGATAGATTCACCTATGTGATTGAGGAACTTAGGTCAATTTCTATGGAATTGCGAAGCAGAATTTCTAGAGCCTTCACTAAATTGGGATACACGTGCATGGCCATTTAAGCACGAGCTATTAGAATACACCTTAAGAAAAGTTTGTGTGCAGGTTTGATGTCTGAGATATAGTTCAAGATATTTGTGTCACTCTCGTTAATCAGAACCCTACTTACTACGCAAAGGTTCAAGTCGTAGACACCATGCTTATGCACAATCTTAGAAACGTTTGACGTTACTTCTAAAATTAATTTTTTAAATCAAGTGGGGAATGTTGGAACATATCCTTGTTCCAATATGGTGAATTTAATAAATTTCTTAAGTCTCACATTGTTAGAATTTTTTTGTGGTTGTGTGTTAATTTAAAAAAAAGAAATTCTAAGTCCCACATTGCTTAGAATACATTCATTGACTAGCTTATTTCATTATATAAGGAGTACACATATTTCATTCTAAAACACATAAAAAACTATTTGTCAGTTTTTCGTTCTTCACTCTCATAACCCCGCGTCTTTTGAATTGTCAAAGTGACAACTTCCCCCTCTTTCTTTCTACTCGTTAAATTTTTCGAGGACTTTCTTGAATTCTCTTTAGAAAATAATGTTAATTTCTCCTCGTCTGAGTTGAGAAATTATCAAGTATAATTTTTGAATTCTCTTTCGAGAATTATTCAAATTTCTCTTTGTTTGAGAAACCATTTTGAGTAGTCAAATGACTATTATTGAATTCTCTTTGGAGAATCATTGAAATTTCTCTTGGATTGAGAAATCATTACGACTGACGGTTATACTAGATACTACGGTGGTATTTATACCATATTCGAATGATCTTACTACCATCAGAGAGTGTATTTCTAGACCGATTATTTATCACACAAGTAGTAATCGTACAATATAGAACTGAGTTATTTTATCCTAGAGGCAGCGTTGTAGTTCGACTATTTTGCATAATTTTGAGCAGTAGTATGAAACGTCTTAAAGAGAGCGACCTAGTCTGCGACTCAACCCAATAACTTCTTCGGTTGCAAAATTTTTAAAATTAGAGAACAACAACTTGCCCATCACAACTTATCAAATTTTTAATTGGCTGAAGAAGACTCCAACCTGCACCCAATTTAGTCTTATTGCCTTTTATTGTTTCACTAGTCACCTTATTAGCCGTTTGTAATTCCGCCTTTTTATAATCTCTTTTAAGAGAAAATTTGAGTCCCTCATGAACACCCATAACTCAGAAACTGCATTGTTGGTTCCAATATTTTTGGAGAAATCTCCACACCATTTATTTACCTGTATGATCTCGAAGTAGACCCCCCACGACCTATTTTTCTACTACCCTTCGCTACTTCACCTACGTTTAAATTTATACACCCTTATGATAGATGAGTCTAATTTATCTGTATCAAAGTCTGATGCTTATTGGAGACTCGATGTTGCAACTAAGACTTTCTTTGTATGTTCTAACTCTACTTCTGATATCAACATCCATATTAGTCAGGAAAAACATAGTCATCTTCATGCATCTTCTTGTTAGTCCAAAACCTTAACGAGTGGCAGGTAGTGACACACATATCTTTCCATTACTTTTGATCTTAATATCTACAATTATGCAGTAAATTCATATATGTCAAGTCTTGCAAACCAACATAAAAAAGGCAACCCAACAAGTAGCTCTAACAAGAGAGCATCAAACGATTTTATCAAAACCACAATCCTTGAGCTCATGTAGAACAAATTCTACCGAGTCAGGGAAATCAATGAAGTAGGGATCTCACATATTCATCCTGTTTAACTAGAGATTAGTGATCAGTTATGAAGCACCGACATGTCATTTACACGGCGTGTTGGACACGTGTCTGACACGGATACTCATACGACACATATCTGGAATATTTTTGAAGTGTCCAACAGAAAAAAATTGAATCGGAACAGACACAGGTACGCCACTTTATTTTAAATATAGGATACGACTCAACAAAAAATTCATATTTTTTAAAGAAAACTAGTAAGAAACTCGTGTTCTCACACGGGTCCCATCCGGATTTCATATTACATAGATCTAATTTTGATTTGTAAAAATCCTTCATATACATCAATAAAAAGGTAATATAATTCAATAAAAATTCAGTCAATTTTTAAACCGAAGAGTACATCAAACAAATGAGTTAACATTCAAGCTACTAATAATGAAAATAAAATTTTTCAACTTTATAAGTCCAGATGTAAGCATCTCCATGGTACCCATTTTATAGTTGAACTTCAGATATAAAGGAACTAGTCAATAACAAAAATCCACAACATATATCTGCATGGAGAAATATATCAAATAAGATAATAATGATTCATTTTTTTTTAAAATACAATGTATTAGGTGATTGGACTTACCAACTAACAAAGTGATTGAAAAACCTCTTTGTATACAATATTTGTAGTGGTAGAAGAGGGTGCATTCTCGTTGTCATGTATTAAGATTTTAAGACCACTTTTGGTTGTAACTCTTGAAATTGCCACATACAATTGTACATGACTAAAAACATGAGTAGGCAAATATAATCTGACACTATCAAGCGTTTGGCTTTGAGGTTTATTAATTGTCATTGTGTAAGAGACAATGATCAGAAAGTGTCTCCTAATCAACTTAAATGGCCACGGTAACTCAGAAGGTGACATAGACATTTGAGAAATGTAAAAGATGTTACCTATGTTCTTTCCACACATAATTTTTGCCTCAATGACATAATCTGCTGACCTTGTAACAATTAATCTTGTTCCATTGCACAATCATCATTTTGGTCAAAATTTCTCATTAGCATAATTGGAGTACTAACCTTCAATTTGATCCTATGATTTGGTAGACCTGATGTTCTTAGTTTAATAAGAAATTTTGGAGTTAGAATTTCATACGCTTCGGTATAACTTGTATCAATTCTATCAATTGAATCAAAACTCGAACGCTCTTTCTCTTCTCCTAAAAAATGCAATAACATGAAAATATTAATACATTAGTAAAGTCTACGTGATGCACTAATTTATTGTACGTATATATAGAATAAAATTAATGTTATTTTACCTGGTATCATGCCCAATACATAATGGTTGATTTTTTCCACAATTTTAATGGTTGGGGCAAGATTGCTTTTCCTTGTAAATATGCAACATTTTGAAAATTTTCCAACAAATTAGGATATGTGCTTTCAACTATAGCTTTTATAGGATCCTCAAAATTGGATATTAATAGTTATTGAAGAATTTCTATATCAGCCAATCCATCATTTGGTTCACATATCTTACCATCCCCAACATCTAATAT
This sequence comes from Vicia faba, assembly GCA_948472305.1. Lineage (NCBI taxonomy): Eukaryota > Viridiplantae > Streptophyta > Magnoliopsida > Fabales > Fabaceae > Vicia > Vicia faba. The sequence continues at coordinate 932,370,553 of OX451738.1, read as the reverse complement.
CAACTTAGAGAATTCTGCCAGTTCATTAGAACTTGTATTATCTCTTTCCTGTTGAAGTCTCATATTTTTGTTAGTGTTAGAACCTGAAAATAGTCTTATACATAAGACGAGTAGATGGAAGCATGAACAACACCAGAACGCCCCGCTCTTGGAATAACTGGAAGAATTTTTCAGAAATCTCCTCCAAAACAACTTTCCCACCAAAAATTATATTCGCAAGACCCTTTTTCCTCATGACATCTTTAAGGGTCTTATCTAATTCCTCGAAGCAGTTCTTATGGGCCATAGGTGCTTCATCCCATATTATGACATCAGTTGCTTCAAATAACTTTGAATGTTCAGTGTCTGTCTCAATATTGTAAGTAGAGTTGTCAAGTGTTGCCACAAGTATTTTGAACTTTGAATGGGCAATTCTTCCGCCCGGCAATAATAACGAAGCTATGCCACTTGAAGCAACATTAAGAACAATTTTTTCTCTGAATGAAGTGCACTTGATAGTGTTCCCCACATGAAAGTTTTATCGGTCCGTCCATAACCATGTAAAAAAAACACCCCTCATCTTTGTTTGTTGATAGCTTCCATGGTTTTATCAAAGATTGAACGTTGTTCATCTATAAATTATAATTTAAACATTTATTAGTCTATCACAAAAAAATAAATAGTTTCATGTCACAATATCATAATACAAAGATGCACAATTACCTGTTAGGGCGGTATATAGATTATGGAAATTTTCTCGTTCACTATCGGCATTGTAATTATGTTTGTCATAAATCAGTCTATTGCCCACATGCCATGTGACATATGAATCTGGCTAAGGGATATCTTTAAATTCATGCAAACTTATTCTATTGGATTGCAGCGTGTTCTCAATCTCAATGAGTGTCGAATTTTTCAACTAAGTGGTTGACAAATGCATATCTATAAAAAATTATACAAATTAACAATTCATATACACCAACATGATCGTGGAAGTACAAATTACAGATGTAAAAGGAAGAATTGTTAGGCAGAAGGTATAAAATGCAATAATAACAATCAATAATAGGTATCAAAAATGAAACATGAATATGTGCAAAGCAAAGCAAACAAGTTAAAGGAGTATAACATAGTATTCCAGGGCAACAACCTTATACTCACGAAAATGGGTGCAAAAACCGGTTTAGAAACATCCAAACTTGCTACCGGTATAAAAAAAATGCTCAATTAAGTACATCAATGTATTATTCACAAGCCAAAATTCAATACACATGTAAAATACAAGTCCCAGACAACACTATATGCATTTTAATATTTATCATGAATCGATTTAGAAATCAAAGTTTTAGTGCATTAATCTTGAATATTAACATGAGATAGTTATCCGAAATTTGCACATGAACATGTCACCTCAAGATTGATCTAAAAATCAAGAATTAAAATCCTAAAACCACATAAATTTAATGTATCAGAACTTAACCAACAAATTTCAAATTAACTCCAATTCACGAGTTTATATATTTATACCAAAAGTGTGATGAATATGAATCAACTCATAACTTGTGAAACTCAAAGGTTATGAATCAAAATATATTCCAATACTCTAAATTCACAAAGTTCTCAAACGATTAATTGAAACCAATTGATATTACTTGGCATCAAAGTATAAACTAACACACAAAAATTATGTCACAAGTCAAAAATGAAACACAAGATAATATACAAAAAACTTGAATCAGAAAATTAGAAAACTAAGCGAAAAACATCCAGAATCAATCGCAAAAATTAAGGTGACATAGAAACATGCCAACGGTTCCGAAAATAAACTCGGTTCAGCCAAATTCCATTCCGAAGCATGATTTTCGAAACTGCTACAGTAGCAGAAAAATGGAGAGAAATTTGTTCGAATTGAAAAAGTATTCGCTTGAAGAGTTCCAAATGGCACAAGAAACTCGATTTTCATTAATGAAAGTCGAAAAAGTTCTTCACGGATCAAAAGTTAGAGCAAAAGAATAATCATGTCAAACTTTGAAAGTTTTCAAGTTTTGGGGTATTTTCCACCAAACTCAATCAAACTTGTTTCCAATGTGTGATACGGTGGCATAACTGACTTGGTATTTTGCGTCTCGATCGCATTTGTGCGGATAGCAGGAGTCGCCATCGACTTTTCTTTTATCCAAAAGGAAAGGTAAAAAAAGCACAGGAAAGACCTTTCGAGATTATTTCTCGGGTTCGGGGGGTAGATTATGAAAAGGGAAGGTATCAACACCCTTTTCATCCATGGTTTTCCATGGGCTCTTAGTTACTCATTTAGATCACTTGCTTTTATTTGACAGTGTGCTTGTGGTGTGGGCTTTGTAAGTGTTTTGAAAAATCTATTTGTAATGGTTCTCGTTTCTATAAGAACGCGTACAAAGTTTTGTTTCGAAAGATGGTTCAAAGATGTGTTTGTGGATTTGTGTTTTTTGAAAGTGTTTTGAAAAGATGTTTTGCAATGGTTCTCGTTTCTATAAGAACGCGTACAAAGTGTTGTCTTTGGAAAATGTTTCAAATAGAAGTGTTAGTGTATAAAATGTTTTTGTTGTGAGCAAGCGAGTAACTGAGAGCAAACCTACCTACTCAAAAGGTCTTAGATGTGCTTTTCCTCCTCCTTTAGATGTTTCTATCTTACCATTGGTTTGGTAAGAAGTCCCATCGTTGGATGTGAAGGGACGGGCGTTGGGTCATCGTATGACCATGATATCAATGTTGTGAGACGACTTAGCACTTTTTTCTTTAGGGACTAAGATCATTTGATAGGCAACTTTGATAGCGTCATCGAGGGACTATGATCTTATACTTTTGTTTGTGCTAAGACGTCCCACATGCATAACATGGCCATTTTTAGGCAACAAGTGGAATTACCCTAGGGGTGCATGGGTGAATAGTGTGTTTGATTGCATGAATTTTAATCTTGATTAAGGTTGTCTATTTTGTTGTTTTCATGTCTTGTCATATATCCTATTTACTAGCAATATATGAAAAACAAGTAAAGTGCGAAAAAATAAAATCTAAGCTATTGCATCGCTTTAGGGGGATGGGGGTATATATTTATGAATGGGGTTGCAAGCAAAATTAAATCCTAAGTTATTATTACAACCATATCGAAATGGATCATAATGTGCAAGAAATATAAATTGCTTATTTATTTAAGAAAAGGAATAAGTTTGCTTAAGAAAATATTTTGGTCTTTTGTTTTAAGAAATAAAGCAAATCATGAAAAAAAGATGTTTTTTTTTTGTGTTTGTTGATTAATGAAATAGAAAGTGATAGCAAAGATAGTGAAAAAGGTAAAAATAGAATCAGGGTACTGCTGATTGAGGGAGGTCAGAAGTTCTGACCCTGGCGCACTGCAAAATTAAATTCCATCAACAACATAATAGGTTTCAGAAGTTCTGAGACTACCAGCAACAAAGTAGATTTCAGAAGTTCTGATACCACCAGTAATAAAGTAGATTTCAGAAGTTCTGATACCACCAGCAACAAAGTAGATCTCAGAGTTTCTGACATCACTGGCAGAAATTGGTCTCTCTCTTCATGGCAGTCAGAACATCTGCATTTTCGTCATTTCTCCATAAAACAGAAGATGTGCATATGACAAATATAGCAGGTTTCATAGCATTTCAGAAACAAGAAATATCAGAACCATAAATCAGAGGCAAGTGTGAATCTACTAATCCTAATTCTGAGTTCTAATTTCTTTCAGAAGTTCTAAAACTGATTTATTCCATACTTAGGCAAGCAAACATGTGAAGTCTCAGAATATGTATAACATCAGAAGCATAATATTTACATTATATTTTTTTTTTGACATGCAAATCTGATTATGCTGAAACAATGTGATAAGAGTCAGCAGAAACTTAGCTTTCAGCTAGAAAAGATTCTGCAAGCTGGAGGTTGGTCCTGGACTTTGGTGATGCTCTGAGCTGCTTCTTCACGTACTCAGCAAGATGGAGGTTTTCAACTTCTGGAACAACCAAGGGGTGATACTCTGACTTCTTTGAGGTGGAGGTAAATGGAGAGTGTATGGCAATATGAATACAGAAGTTAAGATAACTTCTAGTATATGAACCAACAAATGTGGGGATGGTTTTAGTCAAGGAACAATGGAGTTTTGATGTTGGAATCAAATGATAAGGTTCTGGTATTTTTGGTGTTTAAAGCTTTTGGGTTCTTGGAGTTTTGCAAATATTCAAGGTCTTTTTCTTTCTTTTGGTGATTCTCTCTCTCTCTCTCTCTCTCTCTCTCTCTCTCTCTCTCTCTCTCTCTCTCTCTCTCTCTCTCTCTCTCTCTCTCTCTCTCTCTCTCTCTCTCTCTCTCTCTCTCTCTCTCTCTCTCTCTCTAAAAACCAACCTCTTCAACGTGTGATGGAACCAACTATTTATAAATGGATTTGCTGTGGTTTTGGGGGGAAAACAAATGAGTTTTTTAAACATTTTTGGCATACTGTCTGTTGTACCCCAAAATTTGCCCTCTCATTTTATCAAGATTTTCCTCACAAGACTTCTTGGACTCAAGACAAGATTAGGTTTTCCTCAGCTCAAGACATCATCTTGCACTGATGACCTGAAATTAGGGTTTGAGGTTGCACCAGGATTTTTGGACCACCAATGCTTCATGTGCCTTTCATACACCATCTTGTACCCCTAAGATTTCTCATGTCAATTTCAAGTCTTGAATCACATTTTTGCTCAGTCAATTGGATAGTTGATCTGAAAATCAGCTGTATTGGGGAAAAAGTCAACCATGGCCAATTTACAGTAAAACTTCATAATTTTTGATCCACAATCACATTTTAGGCTCCTATGTACCATTTGATTAAGTTTGGATCACAACTCCTCAAGAAATTTGATCAGATCATCAAAAGGGCAAAATGGTCAAAATTAGGGTTTTGACTAAGAAAGAGCAATTTCTGATTTTTAACCTAGCCAATGACCAATTGGGTTCAAGCATGATTTCAAGGACTCAATATAATCATCTTGACATAATCACATAGTTCAAAAGATCTCAAATGCATAGGATTGACAGATGAATTTTCCAGTCAACTGATCAAGAGTCAACTGTATACTGAAAAGTCAAACTTTGACTTTTTGGTCAAAACCAAGTGCCAAGGGTCATAATTCATCAAGGTATGTCAAAATGTGAAACTTGTTGACCAAGAAACCTAAAATTGCAAATTAGGATTTTTTAATTTGAAATTTTTCATAACTTAGAATTTTTCTAAGTATGGAAAATTTCTTATTTTCCCCTAAATTTCCACAACTTTTCACCATGATGCAATTGGATTCAAAGGAAACTTCCAACATAAAAGTTATAGTAATCCATGAAATCTACAACTTTTAGTCACAAAGTTTTCCCAAAAGATGATTGGATCTCAAGTTATGAATTTGTGAATAGGGGTCCATGAACTAAAAGACTTAGTGAAAATTTGCCCTAATTTAGGCAGGTTTTTGACCCAACTTCATGGGCATTTTTCACCTAGTTCCAAGAGGTATATAAAAATTAATTTCAAATATGGATTGTAGATCATGTTGCAAGATTTCCAAAATGTCCAAGAACTCTCCAAGATCATTTGTGGTTAGGGAGAATCAAAGAAGAGAAAATGGCATTTTGTCACTTTTGTTCAAGCAATTTTTACAATGCTTCAAGTTGCAAATCAGATCCTAGCATGCTTGTGCCTTGAATTACATGTCCTAAATCCCTTCTACACTCCATAATTAAAATTCTAACTCAATGGATAATGGCTTTATTTTGACCTTTGGAGCAATGTACAAGAAACAATTCCATAAATGGCCAAAAGTGCACATTGCCATTTTCATAAAGCATGCTTTTGCAAACTTTATCAGCCTTGAGCCTTGGACTTGTTCCTTGAGTACAGGCATTTTCCATAGATCACAAGCAAATCATACCAACCCTCTTCAGCTAGCAAGCAAACAAGGACAAGCATGTTGGCTTAAGTCTTATCACTTTTCTTCAAAAGCAAGAAAAGTTGTAAAAGTCAAGAGAACTTGTACAAGCTGATAAAGGGAGGGCTTGGCCTCATTTAAAACAACTTCGTGCGTTTCTTGATTCAACACTTCAAACACCTTCCATAAATCACATCCAAACTATCCAAGCCCTTGTCCTGGTTCTGTGAACTCTGTTTTAGACATCACCATATTCAAACTTGAAGGTTGCAGGTTGACTTCTACAAGGAGTTTCAAGCATCCTCAAGGCAAGCTAAGCATTGGAATAGCTTGAGGGAACTTCAAGGAAGCTCACACGATCCTCAGGCCTCACTCAAAGTCCCAACATTTCCATATCCAAACTCAGCTGAACAAGGTATTTTTCAAATCTCCATCTCTTTAGTTAGGCATCCTTAAGTCACGATTTGTGAAGCAAAAATGTAGTCCTTAACTTGCTGAAGCTGTACATATGCATAGTTGTCATTTATATTAACTGAGTAGTGAGAATTTGAAGCTTGAAGTTCATGAAAAAATTAGGTCAGGAATTAGGGCCACTGAAATTCTCCCTGGTCTTTTAGAGTTAGGTCACAAACTTTATATCATTTGAATCGTGAGATTACAAGCTACATGTTTTATGTTATGAGTTTTTGATTTTATGCAAGCTAGAGCAAGATACAGGTTTGAAGCAAAAATGCGCGCGTTTGGGAGAGGCTGAAGGACAGGGATGAAGTCTTGGGCCTGGCGCGCCTTGGGCCTTCTGTTTTGACTTTTCACACCCCCCTGATCCACTATCCACACCCCCTTTGCATATTTTGTTTATTTTTTATATTTTCTTTTCATTTTTATATTTATTGCTTTTATTTATTTTTCTGAACATAAAAAAATCATGAAAAATATTTTCTTTATTTTTTGCATTTTATTTTATTTTTTATCTTATTTTTTGCATAAAATATTGATTATTTAGAATAAATAGAATCTATTTTCTTAAAATAAATAGTAAACACATTTAAAAATATCATACATTTTTATTTTTATTATTCATACACATAAACTATTATTTTTATACATACTTTAATTTTTAATATTTATTAATAATATTATTTATTATTTCTTGTATAAAAATAGACAAAATAAAATAAATATAGAATATATATTTCTTTTAATCAAAAACTAGGGTTTTACCCCTTTCAAAAATAACAATATTATTTTTCTTATTTTTAGGACTTAAATAATATTATTCTCTCACACATAAAACAAATACAAAACATGTTTTTGCATATTTACATTTTTATTGCATTTTTAATATTTGTTTATTTATTTAATTTGCAAATATTCAATTGGGTTGTAATAGTATTTTAGGGTTTTATTTTGTGCAAATATCCCCATTCAAAAACTTGTATCCCCCCTCCCATAATAATTGTTGTAATAGCTTAGATTTATTTTACGCAATTTTATCGCATTATACCATGTTTAGTAAAACTAGGGTTTGCATGATAAGACAAAAATCAAACAAATAGCAAAGACCTAATACAAGACAAATTCATGTAAAATGACACACATTGCACACAAGAACCCCTAGGGTTTCACCCATTTGGTTGCTTAACAAAATGGCCATGGTATGCATGCAAAGTATCTTGGCAAAACAAAACAAAACAAAAGACCATAGTCCCTTGATGACGCTATCAAAAGGTTGCCTAAACAAATGATCTTGGTCCATCAAACAAGCTAAGATACTTGGCACCATTGCTATCATGGTCATACGATGACCCACGCCCGTCCCGTTTAACATCCAAAAATAGGGTTGTCTACCAAAACAATGGTAGGTCAACAATGTCAAAGGAATAAGAATGCATAAGAAAGACATTTGAGTAGGGTAGATAGCTCCTAGTTACTTGCTCTCTTTCAAACAATCATTGCTATTTTCAAAAACACACACACATTTCAAAACATTTCCAAACAACTTTCAAAACATTGAAACATTTTTCAAAAGACAAACATCTTTGTATACATTATTACGAACGAGAATCATTACAAAGATTGCCTAAATGATGGTCTCTTTTCAAAATACTTTTAAAACCACACAAAGAACCATTTCAAACAATTTCAAAAGCAAAGCGAGTGATCTAAACAAGTAACTAAGAGCCCATGGAAAACCATGGATGAAAAGGGTGCTAGCACCTTCCCTTTTCATAATCTACCCCCCGAACCCAAAAAAAATCTCAAAGGTCTTTCCTGTGCTTTTTTACCTTTCCTTTTGGATAAAAGAAAAGTCGGTGGCGACTCTTGCTAACCGCAACATTTGCAAACACAAATGCAAAACCTCAAGTCAGTTCTCCCACCGCATCACAGAACTGGCGACTCTGCTGGGGAGAATTATAAAAGTGGGGTTACCTTAGGGTTTAGATCACCTTTATTTGCTTACGATTGCTTGATTTGTTTGCTTTACATTTTGGTTCTATTGTTTGGGTTTGAATCCTCGACTCGGATTTGGGAAACATTATAGGTAAATAGCAATACATTGTGGAAACTGTGCGGGGTATACTGACATGGTCTAAGCAATAGCTATGTTAGTGCGACATATTTGTGGGTATCGGTAGCCTTTGAGTCAATCAAAGAGAATACGGGGCCGCTGAGTGATGTCATGAAGCACTAATGGACTTCTAGAACCTTTGCTTGACCCACTTGGCCTTTTAGGATGTAGTGAGATGACCGACTTTGGTGCAGTCCAAAGTTGGTAGATACTCGATACTACATTCATTGAGGGTTGGTTCCTTGGAATATTCCGGTTGCCAGTAAAGAGGATGAATTGAAACAATGAACAAGGAAACAATCCAGTGATATTGAGCTCCTTAGAACCCGGTTACTACTTCTAGGACAGGTTGAGCCAACTAAACTTCAAGAGGGTACTTACCTATGAAGCCCCGTGCAAGCCTAAACTAGGAACTTGTGTGATTTTCTTGTACATATATACTTGTGCATAAACATCATGGACATCATGAACATCATATGCATCCACTAACCATTTCAAGGATTTTGGAATTTCATCTTTGTTCCTGTTTTGTAGGTTATGGATTCACTTCGCAGGAAAACTATCCAAGTCAACCTTGTAAGAATTCCTCCACAACTCAAGGAGATAGCTTCAAGGATTCCTGAGAATTCTCCATTCACCGAGAGACATGGTCGTCTACTTAACTTTGTAAGTCTCAGAGTGCCTAAGAGGGGGGGGGGGGGGTGATATAGGTCTTATAAAAATTTATTCGGTTTTATGAGAATGCTTGGTAGTAATTTTGGTTAAGTGTTTGAAGGTTTTGTTTATATCTTTATCTTTTCTTGATTATGGTGATGAAAGCGATAAATGCGGAAAAGTAAAGAACACGGTGATATATCCTGGTTCCCCTCACAATCCGAGAGTACTCCAGTCCCCTTTCCAACACGAAAGAGATTTTACTATAGTTAGAATGATTGTACAGCCTATTCTTACTATCTAACCTATAGGGTGATCAAAGGTTCTTAACACCTTTAAGACCAAACAAACACTAATGTGAATGAAGAACAATCCTCTTCAAATCACAACACTTACTTCCAACAATCCTGGATAGTAAGGGAATAATTTCTTTAAGTAATACAATGATTTAGTTTGAAGTATATGGAGAGCTTTATCAATCTTCAATTGATCTTATTCTTCAAGATAAAAACAATTCTCAACAATGTATATAAATGTTCACAATGTATGAATGAAACTTGTAATGATAATGAAAGTGTATATGGCAAGTTTCACAAAATTATGAACACATGAAAGTTTATGTGCAAATTTGAATGAATGAGAAAATTGTTAATTTGAAGAAGGTTTTTGTTAATTTGAAAATTGAAGCATTGTTTTTTGAAATAAGAAAATCTGCATTTTATAAAGTCATAAGAACCTCTTCATTCATGCCAATTCATATGAAAAGTTGCAATGCATTCATGAAAAGATACCACTTGAAAAATGTTCAAAAAACAAAGTAAAAGCTGCACTGGTTCGCTAGGAACCGGTTCCGACACTGACAGAACCCGGTTCTTAGTGAACGTTATAAGTTGAAATTCAAAAATATCACGCAGGAACCGGTTCCCCTATTGGTACAACCCGGTTCCTGGTACAAAAACCAGGGACATGTTTTTTGAGAAATTCTGGAACCCGATTCCCTGTTAGGGAGGAACCGGTTCCTAAAGGGTTATTTTCAAAAATACTTTTTGAAAGATATTTCAAACAAAGTTTTCTTGATGTTAAAGTTATGGAATATGTATATGTTGATGAATGCATATTGTGAACATCTATATTCAATATTTTAAGAATTATTTATACCATTTGACATTTGATGATTCTTCAATAATTCTTCAATAATCTTCAAGACTTTTATTTGATGTTGATAAGCTTTTTGCACATCCTTTGAATGTTGATGTCCATGTTGTCTTCATCAAAACACATGCTTTAAATATGACTTGGGAAGCTTGCAATTACATTCTCCCCCTTTTTGATGATGACAACCAAGTCTTGAAAACGATTTCTTGAAATGTTTATGTTGTTTTGTATATCAAACATGTTGAGCAAATGCAAGGCTCCCCCTAAATTGTATGCTCCCCCTAAGTCCATGATTCTTTGAATTTTGGAGTGAGTTTGATATTTTATGTGGGCCTGCAATTTCTTTGAAACAAAACAACACACATGCATATTCTTCTCCCACTTTGTTAACATCAAAAAGGATGGGGAAAAAGAGTGAAATAAATACATATAAAAATTAAGATGTGCATCTTAAGAGAAACATTAGATATCACCTTCATCCAAAATACCAAGTTCTCTTCGGATTTTGAAGAAAGGTTCTCGAGCAAGCGGTTTAGTGAAGATATCTGCGAGTTGGTTATGAGTATCCACAAAAGTGACTTCGACATCTCCTTTAAGTACATGATCACGGAGAAAATGATGTCGAATATCTATATGTTTGGTTCTTGAATGCATGACTGGATTCTTTGTAATATTGATAGCACTTGTATTGTCGCATCGAAGAGGAATGCATCCGAGATCAAGTCCGTAATCATGGAGTTGTTGCTTGAGCCAAAGAATTTGTGCACAACAACTACCCGCTGCTATGTATTCTGCTTCGGCCGTGCTAAGAGCAACACATGCTTGCTTTTTACAAGCCCATGATACTAATGCATTTCCAATAATGTGACACGTACCACTTGTGCTTTTACGATCAGTTTTACAACCTGCATAATCCGCGTCAGAATAACCAATTAAAGTGCAAGTACTACCTTTTGGATACCATAGGCTGACATTGATTGTTCCTTTAAGATACTTCATGATCCTTTTAACTGCCATGAGGTGTGATTCCTTTGGATTTGCTTGAAAGCGAGCGCAAAGAAAAACACTAAACATGATGTCAGGACGGCTTGCCGTCAAGTACAATAAAGAACCAATCATACCTCTGTACTTTGTAATATCAATTGGAGTACCAGATTCATCTTGATCAACATATGTACCGGAGCCTATTGGAGTATTCATGGCTTTACAATTGTCCATATCAAACTTTTTCAATAATTCTTTGCAATACTTAGATTGATTGATGAAGATTCCATCTTCTAGTTGCTTGATTTGTAGTCCAAGAAAGTAGTTCATCTTTCCCATCATAGACATCTCGAATTCTCCTTGCATCATCAATGAGAATTCCTCACACATTTCTTTGTTAGTCGATCTAAAAATGATATCTTCAACATAGACTTGAACCAATAAAGTGTTACTTTGGATTTTCTTAATGAACAAGGTTTTATCAACCTTACCCTTTTCGAAACCTTTTTCACACAAAAAATTGCTAAGTCTATCATACCATGCTCTTGGTGCTTGCTTTAAGCCATAAAGAGCCTTTCTCAATTTAAAGACACGTGAAGGATGTTTGAAGTCTTCAAATCCCAGGGGTTGTTTGACATAGACTTCTTCATTGATGTATCCATTCAAGAATGCGCTTTTGACGTCCATTTGAAAAAGCTAAAAATTTAATGAACAAGCATAAGCAAGTAAAATACGTATAACTTCTAACCTTGCAACCGGAGCAAATGTTTCTTCAAAGTCGATTCCTTCCTCTTGATTGTAACCTTGGGCAACCAACCTTGCTTTGTTTCAAACAATTAGACCATTCTCATCAAGTTTGTTCTTAAACACCCATCAGGTACCTATGATGTGTTTACCACTTGGTCTAGGAACAAGTTCCCAAACTTGATTTCTCTCGAATTGATTTAATTCTTCTTGCATAGCAATAATCCATTGATCATCTCCTAAGGCTTCATCAACTTTGATAGGTTCAATTTGAGAAACAAACGCCATGTTTAAGCAAGCATCTTTTAGATTCAATCTTGTTGATACTCCTTGGCTAATGTCACCAATAATTTTATCAATAGGATGGTCTCTATGAGTTCTCCATTCTTTTGGTAGATCATTGGTGTTTGAATCTTGTTGTACAATGTTTTCTTGATTTTCCGGTGATTTCTTAATTTGATCAAATGAAAGATCTTCCGGGGGTAAATCTATAGGATCATCATCATCACAAACAACTAGTTCCTCCTTGGAGGGGTTAGTTTCATCAAAAGATACATGCATAGATTCTTCAATAGTTAAAGTTCTTTTATTATAAATTCTATATGCTTTACTAGAAAGCGAATAACCAAGAAATATACCTTCGTCGGATTTCTCATCAAACTTACCAAGATTATCTTTGTCATTATTAAGAACAAAGCACTTGCATCCAAAAATGTGAAAGTGAGCAATATTTGGCTTTCTTCCTTTGAAGAGTTCATATGGAGTCTTCTTTATTATAGGTCTAATGATAACTCGATTTCCAACATAACATGCCGTACTAACCGCATCCGCCCAAAAATATTTAGGAAGATTTGCATCACTAAGCATTGTTCTTGCAAGTTCCACTAGAAACCTATTCTTTCTTTCAACTACTCCATTTTGTTGTGGAGTTCTAAGTGCTGAAAAATTATGAGAGATACCATGTTCTTCACAAAATTCTTCAAATTGAGCATTTTGGAATTCTCCACCATGATCACTTCTTATGGATATAATCTTTAGTGATTTTTCATTTTGGATTTGCTTAGCATACTTCTTAAAAGCTTTAAAAGCATCACTTTTCTGCACAAGAAACAAAGTCCAAGAATATCTAGAAAAATCATCAATAATGACTAAAGCGTATACATTACCTCCGAAGCTTTTTGTTCTTGATGGACCAAAGAGATCCATGTGTAACAATTGTAGTGGCCTTGTAGTAGACACCACATTCTTAGATTTGAAAGTTCTTTTGGTCTGTTTGCCCTTTTGGCATGCATTACATAATTTGTCTTTGATGAACTTCATCTTTGGTAGACCAATAACTAAGTCATGCTTAACCAATTTGTTCAAGTGCTCCATGTGAATGTGAGCGATCCTCTTGTGCCATAACCAAGCGTCATTGTTGTTTACCATAAGACATTGTACCTTTAGAGACAAATCATCTAAAGTAATCATAAAAATATTGTTAGTTCTTATACCTTTGAGTTTTACCTTATTGGTTGCCTCATCCATAATGAGACATTCATCTTTGTTGAATTTGATCTTGAACCCTCTATCGCAAAGTTGACTTATGCTAAGAAGATTGTGCTTTAATCCTTCAACATAGAGAACATCCTCAATTTGAATGGATGGAGGTGTGCCAACTATTCCAACGCCAAGAATATTTCCTTTGGTGTTGTCTCCATAGGTGACATACCCTTTGGCTTTATGTACTAGATATGAAAATTGGTGTACATCTCCTGTCATATGCTTTGAACATCCACTATCAAGATACCAAACATTTGATGTGGATTTCAAGCATACCTACACAAACAAATTATTCTTTGTTAGGTACCCAAGTTGCCTTGGGTCCTTCATAGTTAGTTCCCTTTTTTACCCACATATAATGCCCACTTGCTATACTAAAGTTTCTAACATAGCAAGCATTAGGTGTATGGCCTTTAATACCACAATAAAAACAAGTAGGTTCAAAGTTACTTCTATATCTAGAAGGATAAGATTTCTTCTTGGGAAATGTTTTCTTTTTTGATACATTAGCCTTTTTCTTTTGATGATTATGAACAACTTGATTCTTTTCTACTTTCTTGGGTTTGGAACTATTAATAGCCTTTACAAAAACAGTGGGATTGTTACTTGGTTTCTTAGAATTCACATAACCAAGACCCCTTTTATCATTTGGATAACGTTGTTGGCTTAGTAATCCTTCCAATCCTATTTGTCCTTTTTCATATCGTTCAATGACTCTTTTCAATTGAACAATTTGAAAGACATTTGATTCACACTTGGAGCATGCAAAGTTTTCTTTTTCTTTAATAAAATTCTGTTTTTGAAGTTCAAAATCTTTAGTCATGGTGTCAATTTTTTCTAAACAACTTAGGAGTTCTTTTTCTTGATTTGACACCTTTTTGTATAAACTTTTGCATTCTTTCAAGAGTTCATCAATAGAGTCTTGAACATCATCATCAAAAAGATTAAATTCATTACTAACCTCTTCTTCATCGTCGGAGTGATGTGAATCCATTAATGCTAGATTTGCACATTCGTCGCTTTCTGAATCAAATGAAGAACTTATCTCATTATCTTCCCATGCAACATAAGCCTTTTTGTTCTTGAACTCCTTTTTGCCTTTGAATCCATTTTTCTTTGAGAGTTTTGGACAATCCGGCTCTATGTGACCTTGCTTTCCACATTCATAACATGTGACATCTTGTGTTGATGTGGAGGCTTCTTTATCTTTATGATTATAAAATTTCTTCCTCTTGACAAAGTTAGCATTATGAAGATTATTTTTATGACCAAAATATTTTCCTAACCTTGTTACAAGAAGCAAGAAGTTTTCATCTTCCTCCGATGCATCTTTATCTTGACTTTCTTTTGAATCAACTTTCAAAGCAATGCCTTTGGATTTCTTCTCTAAATTTTCATGTTTTTTAAGTCTACCGAGTTCCGTTTCTTATTCTTGAAGTTTGCCAAATAATGTAGCGGAAGTCATTGCGGAGAGACTCTTCTTTTCCGAGATTGCCATTACCTTTGGTTGCCATTCCCTAGTCAATGATCTAAGGATTTTCAAGTTGAGTTCATCATTTGTCAAGGTTTTACCAAGAGCATTTAAGTGATTTGTCAAATGCACAAATCTCTTTTGTAAGTCAAGAATGGATTCTCCGGGCTGCATTCGAAATAGTTCATATTCTTGACTCAAGGTATTTAGCCTTGATCTTTTTACTTCAGCCGTTCCTTCATGAGTTTGAACCAGGGTATCCCATATTTCTTTTGTTGTCTTGCAGTTCGAGACACGGAAAAATTCGTCCATACTGAGTGCACCTTGAAGAAGGTTTATTTCCTTTTTGTCATAGAGAACTTTCTTTTTATCATCGTTGTCCCATGCAGTTTTGGGCTTTGCAGAACCAATGCCATTGATTACTGATATTGGGATAAATGGACCATTTTCAACCGCATCCCATACTTCCTCTCCTTGTGCTTCTAAATGCGCCTTCATGCGTATTTTCCAGAAGTCAAAATATTCACCACAGAATAGAGGAGGTTTGTTGTTACTACCACCATCTCTGAAAACTGGTTGATGATTTGCGGAAGCCATTCTGGATCTTTAGGAACAAGTTACCTATAACTTGCTTTGATGCCAATTGTAAGTCTCAGAGTGCCTAAGAGGGGGGGGGGGGGGTGAATTAGGTCTTATAAAAATTTATTCGGTTTTATGAGAATGCTTGGTAGTAATTTTGGTTAAGTGTTTGAAGGTTTTGTTTATATCTTTATCTTTTCTTGATTATGGTGATGAAAGCGATAAATGTGGAAAAGTAAAGAACACGGTGATATATCCTGGTTCCCCTCACAATCCGAGAGTACTCCAGTCCCCTTTCCAACACAAAGAGATTTCACTATAGTTAGAATGATTGTACAACCTATGCTTACTATCTAACCTATAGGGTGATCAAAGGTTCTTAACACCTTTAAGACCAAACAAACACTAATGTGAATGAAGAACAATCCTCTTCAAATCACAACACTTACTTCCAACAATCCTGGATAGTAAGGGAATAATTTCTTTAAGTAATACAATGATTTAGTTTGAAGTATATGGAGAGCTTTATCAATCTTCAATTGATCTTCTTCTTCAAGATAAAAACAATTCTCAACAATGTATATAAATGTTCACAATGTATGAATGGAACTTGTAATGATAATGAAAGTGTATATGGCAAGTTTCACAAAATTATAAACACATGAAAGTTTATGTGCAAATTTGAATGAATGAGAAAATTGTTAATTTGAAGAAGGTTTTTGTTAATTTGAAAATTGAAGCATTGTTTTTTGAAATAAGAAAATCTGCATTTTATAAAGTCATAAGAACCTCTTCATTCATGCCAATTCATATGAAAAGTTGCAATGCATTCATGAAAAGATACCACTTGAAAAATGTTCAAAAAACAAAGTAAAAGCTGCACTGGTTCGCTAGGAACCGGTTCCGACACTGACAGAACCCGGTTCTTAGTGAACGTTATAAGTTGAAATTCAAAAATATCACGCAGGAACCGGTTCCCCTATTGGTACAACCCGGTTCCTGGTACAAAAACCAGGGACATGTTTTTTGAGAAATTCTGGAACCCGGTTCCCTGTTAGGGAGGAACCGGTTCCTAAAGGGTTATTTTCAAAAATACTTTTTGAAAGATATTTCAAACAAAGTTTTCTTGATGTTAAAGTTATGGAATATGTATATGTTGATGAATGCATATTGTGAACATCTATATTCAAGATTTTAAGAATTATTTATACCATTTGACATTTGATGATTCTTCAATAATTCTTCAATAATCTTCAAGACTTTTATTTGATGTTGATAAGCTTTTTGCACATCCTTTGAATGTTGATGTCCATGTTGTCTTCATCAAAACACATGCTTTAAATATGACTTGGGAAGCTTGCAATTACAAACTTGGTCACTTCCAACACAAAGGAGGATATGGTGAAAGTTCTCTTCCAGTTCTTTGATCCTTTGCGTCATTGCTTCACATTTCCTGACTACCAACTTGTGCCCACTTTGGAGGAATTTTCTCAACTCTTGAGGATTCCTATTCTCAATCAACTACCTTTCAACGGTACGGAAAGAGATCCAAAGCTAGAAGAGATTGCTCAAGCCCTGCACTTGCACTCATCTGATGTCACAACACATTGGGAAACTAGAAGTGGTGTCAAAGGCTTCTTGTCAAAGTTTCTGTTTGAGAAGGCCCAAAGCTGTTGGAATTCCCTAGACTTGCAAGCTTTTGAGGAGATTATAGCTCTTCTCATCTATGGGATGGTCTTGTTCCCTAATCCTGACCAACTTATAGATGTAAGCGCTGTCAAAATCTTCATGACTCGCAACCCGGTGCCTACATTGCTTGGGGATATCCTCCATTCTTTTCACACTCGTACAATGAGGAAAAGAGGTGTTCTCATGTGTTGCACTCCTCTCCTGGAAAGATGGTTTATTTCTCATTTTCCCCAATCAGTCTTGAAGAATGAGCAAGGTTTGAGGTGGTCACAACGATTGATGACACTTTACCATTCAGATATTCATTGGTGTTCTCGATCAAAAGAGAATGTTATTATCATTGACTATTGTGGGGAATTCCCTAATGTCCCTCTACTTGGCGTTAGGGGAGGCATCACCTACAACCCCTGCTTGGCTCTGAGACAGTTTGGGTATGCCCGAAGGGATGGCCCACATGACATGCTGATTCAAGGATTGGTTTTCGACTTCGACAACAAAGACCGAGGACTCTGTCAAAGGTTCATCCGAGCTTGGAGGATGCCTAACAAGGTAGACAGTAAGACCTTGGGACACAAGAATTCCATCCCTCTTGAGCCTTACCTCAAGTGGGTACAAACCCGCGCCCAAAGTCTTATGATGCCTTATCCCTCCATTCTCCCAGTGATTATAGAGCCTGTTAAGGAAGGAGAGGTTCCATACACCCTCCTACATCCTGACATGCCGACATCACTCGAAGATCTGCAAAGGAGTTGGATACAGCTCAAGGGATAACTCGATACTTTCGAAGCCCAATTCTACACAAGCGAGAAGAAGGTTTTGGAACTCACTCGGTTACTTCACGAAGAGCAGACTCTTAACACCTACATTGCACCAAAAAGGATGCGCAACGTCTTTTTACCTTAGAGTTTTGTATTATTTTGCCCAAGGGGCATTGATGTACTAACAATTCTATCTTATTAATATGACGTGTGTTTCTTTTTTTGTTTAAAACAAATTTGAATTTCTGAATCCTTGAAAGCATTACATGAATACATATCATTCATCATATGCATAAACAGGTCTTCACACCAGGTTTCCTCATCTCTCTGATGTTTATTTCAGCAAGATGGATATTGAACAAACGGTCAAAGATTTGCAAGCTCAGAATTCACAATTCCAACATCTACTCTTGACCCTAGCCAAGGGGCAGGAGGAACTAAAGACTCTGATATAGAAGGATAAAGAGAAAAAGAAGAATAAGCGAGCCGATGTGGCTATTATGGGCAGAAGGTTTGAAGGACAAGCCAGACGGACCTTGGAATTCCCATCAACATCTGAGGAAGGGGAAGGAAAAGGAACGAAAGTGCCATTTGATTCTGAAGTAGAAGAAGAGGACTACTCTGAACAATAGTACCCTCCGGCCGATGACAAATACAAAAACTTGGAAGAACGTCTAGCTGCTATGGAGATACAGAGAGTACCGGGGCTGAATTTTGAGGAGTTAGGGTTGGTTTCTGGAATTGTAATCCCTCCTAAGTTTAAGGTGCCACTGTTTTCTAAGTACGATGGGGTGTCTTGTCCCAAGATGCACCTACGATCTTATGTCAGTAAAATTCAACTGCATTCTGCTGACAAAGATTTGTGGGTCCACTTTTTCCTGGACAGTTTATCAGGAACGCAGCTTGATTGGTTCTACCAGTTGGAGAGGTCTGATGTGCATAATTGGGAAGACTTGGCAGTCGCCTTCTATAAACAGTATCAATACAACGCCGACTTGGCGCCAACCCGTACTCAGCTGCAGAGTATGGCTATGGATACCAATGAGGGCTTCAAAGACTACGCCCAAAAATGGAGGGATTTAGCCGGAAGGGTGCAACCACCTTTATCTGAAAGAGAGCTAGTGGACATGTTCTTGGGGACTCTGTCAGTTCCTTTCTTTAATCACCTGATTGGAAGCTCCTCTGCAGGTTTCACTGAATTAATTCTAACTGGCGAGAGGGTGGAAGCCGGTATTAGAAACGGGAAAATTCAGAAAGACGCGTCTACCTCTGCAGTTGCCAAAAAGCCCTTCACTGGAAAGAAGGAAGTGTCTGCTGTCTATGAACAGAGGAATCAGGGAAGAACCGAAAGACGACCAACAATGGGGGCCGTTATGATTCAAAAGACTGCATCAGACTAGCCGAGAAACAACCATCCGAGAAATGATCAACCGAGAAATAACCAGAAAAGGGTGGAAAGGCCTGTAAGGCAATTCACCAAGATAAACATGACTCCTGCTCAAGTCTTACCACATATCTTGATGTTGAACCTGACCATGCTAAAAGAAGCCCCTAAAAATCCTAACACTGTGTGATCGGTGGAAATAAAACTGACTGTTTTTAGCTGGTTTCGCGAAATGTCGCGGTAAGCAAGAGTCGCCACCGTCTTTTATGTTCTCCAACATGGAAAGGACAAAAGCACAACAAAATTCCTTATTCGAGATGTCTCTCGGTTCGGGAGGTAGATTTATAGAAAGGGAAGGTGTTAGCACCCTTTCTATCCGTGGTTATCCACGGCCTCTTAGGTACTTGCTCTTATGTTTTCAAAAGATGTTTGCTTTTCAAATGTGCGTGGGTTTTGAAAAAGTTTTGTTTGAAAGATTTCTAAGTAACTCTTGTATCAGTCCTCAAGAGTGTATGAAAAATTTGTTTGAAAACTTTTAGAAAGTGTGAGGTGTGAAAAGTATTTTTGTTTGTTTGAAAAGAGCAAGTACCCACGAGAATCTACCTACTCTAAGGAATTAGGCTGTGTAGGAGTCCTTTAGATAGTGCTATCCCACCATTGAGGGGTAGGTAGCTCCATCGTTGGAGGTGTTCGGGTCAATTCGATTAAGGGACAATGTGGTCACCGAAGCAATGGTAGGATACCTTAGGAGTAACCCTAATGTCCTAGATCCTTTTTTATCCGAGGCAACCGTTTCGAGGCAACTGGATCTTTAGACAAAGGGCGACCTCTAAGACACCCTATACTTGATGACCACGTTCGAGGCAACCAGTGAGGCGTACCCTAGGAGTGACATGTGCTTTGTGTGTTGTGTTTCAGTTAAGGTTATCTTGTACATGTTATTTGTGAGCTACGGATTGATTTTTATTTACATACATTCTTGCAGGCATATTAGCAGTTAGGAGTGCGGAAAATAAATTGCGGAAATATAAATTCTACGCTATTACAAGGCGCGGGTCTATACATCGCCAAAAAAACAAAAACCCGTTTTGGAAAATAAAGTGCGAGAATTTAAATAAGGCGATAAAATCCTAATTGACTATTACATACTCTGTACAGATACATAAATATAATCAAAATAAATAAATACGCGCGAAAGAATTAAATCGGGAACGTCCTGAGGGTTTTGACCCTTTTTAGAATTAAATTGAATTTTGTCCTTTTTTTTTGTAATTAATGAAATTAAAATTAATAACTAATTAATTAATTAAAAGGAAAAAGAATGTTTTTGTGTTTTTATATTTTTAATGAAATAAAAGAAAAAAAGAAAATTAAAAAATGAAAGTGAAAGACCTAATTCTAAATTAATTTTACTTATTAAAAAAATGTTAAAATTAAACTAATTAAACTAGTTAATTTATTAGTATTTTATTTACAAAATTGGTTAATAAATAATAAAATGTTTTTTTTTTGGTTTTATTGTGAAAATGTTAATTAATTGATTAATTAAATAATACTAATAATAATTACTAAAGAGAAAAAGAAATAAAAAAGGAAATAGAAAAAATAGAAAAAAAAGAAATAGAAACCAATGGGGGTGTTGGGCCAGAATTGGGGGTGCATTTGGAATCTGAGGCCCAAGCAAACACTCAGCCACGTTGACCTTTTGCCATTTCCTACAGCATGCTTTGACCTGGGGTAGAGTGGACAGCGCCTCATGGCCTTTGGATCTGGGTTTGAGGCCACTTGGCACCCTTTTGGATGAGGTGTATGGTGAGTTGCTTTATATTGCATGCATTGGATCATATTGGAAAAAAGATTAACAAGCCTTTGGGGGACCTGGGAATCGAACCCAGGTCCCAATGATTACCAAGCATGTTGCCAGCCACTCCACCACTTTGTCTCAGTCATCAATAAAACAAACATGAATTAATATATGCAATAATCATTTCCAATGCTGCCAAACTAAAAAACGTGCGCATCTCATTTGAATGGACCACCCATGTTCTTCCACGTAATCATCTTCTTCGTGTTTCCTGAAACAAAAACAAACAAATAACGGGGGTTTTAAACCCCCACAAAATGCAAGCGTCCAAAATAGCGATTAGGGCTACAGGTAATATAAAAAAGGCGCGAGGGTTGCAATGGGTTCGTCTCACTCAGGCGGTTCCAACCATGTGCGTTTTGAGGTTTGATTTCACAGTATGTGAAAAGCCCTAATTCTGAAGCTTGAAAACCCTAAGATTTAACCATGGTGATTTACGTTTCAGGGGCTCTCAAAGCAATTGAACCCTACCATTAGCTTCACCTGAATGCTATGAACACAAAATGATCCACAAAAGATGTTAACAATGTATAAATAATGGTATGCGTTTCTGGAAAAAAATTCAAACCGTGTGACTTGTGCTGGGCGTTTCCTTGAGTATTGGAGCTTGTTTATGATTGCAAATCGTTCCTGGCAATGCTGGCAACGTGTTAGAATCAAGAAAAGTGTTTGAATTGTGCTGGAATATGGATTTCAGTTTTCAACTTTTCTTCAAGTTTTTGGAATTTGGTTTGGCCGTTTCAATGAGCTCTAGGTCGTGAATGAGGCTTGTCACCCTTGCATATGTAGTAATGAATGAGAATAGGTCACATTAAGAGCCAATGATCCATTGCAATGATGTTTTTGGATTTTGCTTAATCACCATTAAAGGAACTTTCCAAGTTTGTTCAAATTTGAATTTTCATTCATAATTGAGCTTGGCACGAATTTGGTAGGTTGTTCATGACACATAAAATCCATTCAAATCAAAAGATGTTATTTAATTAATTTTTTTTGATTTTATTTGAATATTATGGATTTAAAATGAATTAAATCAAATAAAATTAAATAAAAATAGAAAAATTAATGTATAATCTTGAAATTGATCATGGGACACGTGGGTGGCATGACAAGGCTGAATCAAGTGGAAAAAGTGGGCCCTTTTGTGAATTTTTTTAATTAATAACCAAGTATTAAAAAAATATTTCGCAAATAACCGGGTTTCGGAAAAAATTACGCAAATAACCATGTTTGAGATGGCTCCATAAAGGAGGAGCCATCTCATTTGGCGCATCCTCCTATTTTTATAAGGGAGGCGCCATCTCATTTGGCGCCTAAGGGCAAATGGCAAGCCCTAAGCCAAATGAGATGGCGCCTATGTGGAAAATTAGGGCAAAAAAAATTTTTTTTTTTTCCTTTCCTGCGCGTTGCGTATTAGACAGAGATAACCAAAATTGATTTTTTATTTGAAAAAAAATAATTACATTCAACTGTTTTACATTTAAATAACAGTAAAAAAATAGATACAAAAAATCCTGAAAAAAAAAAAGATACATCAATGATCCCCAGGAACCCGGTAATGACCCCCAGTTCCGCATCCCCGTCCTCGCCTTTCTCTTGCTGGGTGCCGTCTCGTTTCCTGTTGCGGCAAGGTCGATGGCCCAGCGTAGTCAATGCGATCCGAATCCATAAAATCAGTAAGATCTCCGTATCTCGAAGATCCGCTCTGGTACAGTCGGTTACCCATGCCCTCGAAGTTTGGTCGTGTTGGCGGTGGGTGGGGTTCCATGGTTGGTCGGTAGCATTGGTCGTCTGAGTATGGGGGGTAGAAAGGAAATGGATCTTGGGGTGTTTGGTACTGTGGATGTTGGGTTGTTTGGTGATATGGTGGTTGATGGTAGGTTTGGTCGGGTTGGTCGTAATCTTCTGACATTCCCATATCAGGGCTAAGGCTGGATGTTGAGGGCCCCATATTGGGATATGTGGAAGACTGAAATTGGGTATGGGGTATGTGGGTTTGCTGGTATTGGGGTTGGTATTGTGGTTGGGTTTGAGGCATATCTGGGTATTGGTAGTTTGGCGGTGACTGTGGTTGGTAGTACGGCATTTGGTTGTAGTTGTGTTGTGGTGGGGAATGTGGTTGTGTGTTTGTTGGTCTGTTTCTTCTTGGGGGTGGGTTTGAGGTTGAAGGATTTTGGGTTTGTTGGTGGGGAATCGAGGGTTGTGCCCATTGTGTGCGTGGGTCAACCAAGTACCTCGGATGAGACACGTGCATATCTGGGTTACTAACCGACCTGTACCACGACATATATTGATCGGTGTGTCGCATGTTACCTTGAGTAAGGAAAACAGGGGATTGCAAGATGTAGCGGTGACGCCTTTGCCACATTTTACACCATTCTGGAGCAAAGTCTTTCCAGTTGGTTAGATTCCACTGGACGTCGACCCTTTTTAGATGCCAGGGGGACAAATCTGTTGGGTCACTTGGTATCTCTTGGATCATTCCGAACTGCATCTTCACGCGGTCGCTGTGGTGCATCTCCACAATGTTGAACCGAATGAGTGCAGTCTTTGCAGTCCAAGTTGCTGCATCCTCTGGATTTGGAGAATGGTCCAAACCCAAATATGGTCTCCAGACGAACTGCGATAAAATTTAAATCAGGTAAGCGCAAAAGTAATGTATAAATAAATAAAATGAACAAAAGTTAAAAGCTACGACTTACGTCATCTGGGCCTAGGTGATCCAACAGATTCCGGTAGAGTGCGACATTGAATCTGGGATTCTTGCCGTAATCCATACCCCTCACGCAGTACCTATAGGAAATGAGAAACATGTTATTTTTAGCATATATTTTGGAAAGAGAAGAATAGTTATAAATGCTATAACTTAATGACTTACTTTGTTGCGTAAGGGAAACCAAAAGTGTTGTTGTTGATGGGGTTTAAGGACTCCATCCTCCACCAACCCCAGGCTTGTAGTAAAAATGCGCACCCATAAAATGTACATTTTTCCTTGACTGCGTTTTTGCACAAGGAACTGTACAGGTGGGCTAATACTGCAGAACCCCAACTAAATTTTCTAGTTTTATCAAAATTGGTTAGTAAATGTAAGTACATGAAATTTACACTATTTCCCGTACTTTCGGGAAATAAAAAAGTACCAAAAAGTATCATTATATACGTCCGGGCTTTTACTACTCGGTCATTTTCTGAGGAATTTTCATTTAATTCCATACTTGCATAATGCCGTTTCAGGTCAGTGAGTAGTATTCCCTGCCCTCTTGCTCCACCCCCTTCTACCATGTCCCTACCCAACAGTTCTTCACACTGTGAGTTGGGTTGTTGAACCGACCCGTTCACCGCTTTACCGTCAATAGGGAGGCCCAGTAGCATGTAGACATCTTCGAGAGTGATGGTACATTCACCTATTGGTAGGTGAAATGTATGGGTCTCCGGTCTCCACCTCTCCAACATTGCAAGGATGAATTTGGAGTCAATGGTGCAGTTGGAGATCTTTATCACGTGTCCAAAACCTGCATATTCCAGATAAGGGACGATAAAAGGGTCGGGGGCCAGGTATTTGTGCGAACGGATTCTGAATCTTTGTGTATCCTGAGATCATAATTAAACAAGAGTAAGATTAATTAAGATGAACAACACGTTTTTTAAAGTATGAAAAATGTATAACCAAAGAAGAGACTTACAAATGCAGCAATGTTTTCCCTTGTGCCTCTGTGAGTATCTCCCATTGTTAGAAGGGCCATTCTTCAGAACGCTTGAGTGAATGAAAGACTTAGGAAGAAATAAGGAGTATGATAGACTTAAGAAATATTTCGTAGCAGAGAGTGAGAGAGTGAGAGTTGTGTGGGTGTGAGATATGTTTCATAAGGTATGTATTTATAGGCAACTAATTCTGATGTAGTGGTTGCATGCATGCGAGGTGTCACATTTGCATGCTTAGGGAGTTACACATATGCATGCATGCATTTACAAATAATGTAAGGTGTCTTTCTCTGTTGCATGCATGCCTATTGGAGCTGACGGGTGGCAGGCTTAGACAAAACTTTTATGTGTGTATTATAGGGCCAGGCTAGGTGGCAGCATAAGCCCATGCATGTAATACGATTGGACAGTAAGGGAGGCGCCATCTCACTTGGCGAAATAGTACAAAAATGAATGTTGTCGCCACCCCATTTGGCGAATAAGAGGTGTCACGTTTTACAGCATTGTCTCAGGCTAGGTGACAGCCTTTGGGATTCCTTTCTCTGTTGCATGCATGCTTATTGGAGCTGACGGGTGGCAGGCTTAGACAAAACTTTTATGTGTGTATTATAGGGCCAGGCTAGGTGGCAGCATAAGCCCATGCATGTAATACGATTGTACAGTAAGGGAGGCGCCATCTCACTTGGCGAAATAGTACAAAAATGAATGTTGTCGCCACCCCATTTGGCGAATAAGAGGTGTCACGTTTTACAGCATTGTCTCAGGCTAGGTGACAGCCTTTGGGATTCCTTTCTCTGTTGCATGCATGCCTATTGGAGTGGACGGGTGGCAGGCTTAGACAAAACTTTTATGTGTGAAGAATAGGGCCAGGCTAGGTGGCAGCATAAGCCCATGCATGTAATACGATTGGACAGTAAGGGAGGCGCCATCTCACTTGGCGAAATAGTACAAAAATGAATGTTGTCGCCACCCCATTTGGCGAATAAGAGGTGTCACGTTTTACAGCATTGTCTCAGGCTACGTGACAGCCTTTGGGATTCCTTTCTCTGTTGCATGCAAGGCTATTGGAGTGGACGGGTGGCAGGCTTAGACAAAACTTTTATGTGTGAAGAATAGGGCCAGGCTAGGTGGCAGCATAAGCCCATGCATGTAATATTATTGGCAGCCTTGGGGGGTTGCATCACTTACTTAATTGAAATATTTTGCCTTAGGTTGAACATAACATTCATTCACATAAACTGTAAAATTTTCCAACCTTCGAATCAGTCATCTAACCTTCAAACATTCCAGCATTCATACCTTCATATAATCAATAAACCCAAAACATTCCCACCTTCATACCTAAAACAATTCTACACAATGGCCTCTTCACCACAATTTGTTGTCAAAGCACATTTCAACGGTGAGACATACATGTGTCCCACAGTTGGGTTTTTGTTTAGAAACACCGACAATGTCCGATTTCTCTTAAACGGGAAAGCAAATTTCTCCTACTTTAAGAAAAGATTGGAGGCCAAACTTGAACGAGGCCCTATATCCCAGATATTTTATCAGAGTCCAGTCTATTTTGGAAACAACCAAGTCATATTTTATAAGGTTGCAATTCAAGATGACGAGGATTTCCAGAACATGATTTCCAGCCATGTCTATTCTGGAAACGACTCTATTGAGTTGTACGTTCTGTTTCAAGAGCCTCCGGTGACACAGGAGGTAGAGCCTCCGGTGTTACAGGAGGTTGATCCTTTGGAGAATGAGCAAGCCGAGGTGGATGCAGTTGATGATGAAGAAGAAGATAACGAGTTAGAGTTCGATGAAATGGTGAACGACGATTCTGACGATGATGGCATCCCAAGTATTCCTACCGACAAAATCTACACACCACCTACGCACATGACAAACTTCAACATGGGCGGAGATGAACCTTCTACGGACTTGTTTTTCCAACCGTATATGCAATCAGATGAAAATTTAAAAGAGAAGGACAAGTTTCGTAATAGAGAGGAATGCATAAGGGCCATCAAAAAATTTCACATGCTCAACTCGGTTGATTATAAGGTGGATCGTGTAAACCCGGAAAGGTACAAGATCAAGTGTGTCCACCCTGACTGCATGTTCAAGCTGACCGCTTCATACAGACTAAGGGGTGACTGCTGGGTCATAGGTTCCATGACAACCCATACTTGTGTAAGTTCCACTCAATCACAAGACCACCGAAAACTCAACCATGATCTAATCTGTCAAGAAATCCTACCCCTGGTGAGCAACGACCCTTCTTTGAAGGTGAAAACAATCATCTCCCACATCACCACAGTTTTTAACTACACTCCGTCTTACCGTAAGGCGTGGTTAGCAAAGACTAAGGCGATTGAAAGGGTGTATGGAAACTGGGAGGAGTCATACCGAGAACTTCCCCGCTACCTCAATGCACTAAAGACATATTCTCCAGGTAGTGTTTATGTTCTGGAAACATTGCCCGCTTACGCCCAAGATGGTAGTGTTCTACATGGCAACGAAATATTCAGTCGCGTCTTTTGGGCATTTCAACCATGCATCGCAGGGTTTGCATCATGTAAACCAATTCTACAAATAGACGGGACTTGGTTGTATGGCAAGTACAAAGGCACTCTTTTGATGGCAGTTGCACAAGATGGCAACAATAACATTTTCCCCGTTGCGTTTGCCCTTGTCGAGGGGGAGACCGGTGGTGCTTGGAGCTTTTTCCTGAAAAATCTTCGTACACACGTGGCTCCTCAACCGGATCTATGTTTGATCTCGGACAGACATGCCTCTATTGAAAGTGCCTATAATAATCCGGCAAATGGTTGGCATGACCCTCCTTCTACGCATGTCTATTGCATCAGGCATATCGTCCAGAATTTCTCGAGGGAGGTCAAGGACAAAACATTGCGGAAAGCGGTGATGAATGCGGGATACGCACTGACACAGCCCACATTCAAATATTACCGCAACGAGATCCGTTTGTCTAACCCAGAAGCCGGTACGTGGATCGACAACATACCGGTCGAAAAGTGGACTAGGTCATACGACAATGGCCAAAGATGGGGGCATATGACAACAAATCTCATTGAATCAATGAATGGGGTATTCAAGGGCATACGAAACCTCCCCATCACTGCCTTGGTGAAATCCACGTATTTTAGGATGGCTGCGTTATTTGCCAAAAGAGGTGAAATGTGGTATTCAGTCTTGCAATCAGGACAACTGTGGAGTGAAAGCTGTATGAAATACATTAAGGCTGAAAGTGCAAAAGCCAACACTCACATGGTTACACGGTTTGACCGCCATAGCCACAACTTCATTGTGAAAGAGACAATTGACCACAATGAAGGCCTGGCAAGACAGGAATACAGGGTCATTTTACCTTCTCAATGGTGCGATTGTGGCAGGTTTCAAGCTTTTCGTATGCCTTGCTCTCATGTCATTGCCGCTTGTGCGCATACCCATCAAGACGCGCTTCAACTGCTATCAAACGTTTATAAATCTGAGACGTTGCTAACTGTTTACAACAACAACTTTCCTTTGGTGGCAAAACCGGACTATTGGCCTGAATACAGCGGTGATATAGTTTGGCACAATGACCAAATGCGAAGGAACAAGAAGGGTCGTCCCAAAAGCAGGCGCATAACAACAGAAATGGACGATCTTGACAGGTTGGAAAGAAAGTGTGGTTTATGCCGTCAGGTCGGACACAATCGCAAAAACTGTCCGAATCGGGCGTCTGGCTCGACCACATAAATTTTGTAATACAATAAATCTTTTCAATAGTTGTGTTGTAAACATTATGGGTTTTCCGTTAATAAAACTGTTCACACAATTTAAGAAATTCAATATAGGAAATTACATTAGGGTTTTCGCGTACAACAATGATTAACGATAATCAATCTAGGAAATTAAATTAGGGTTTTCGCGTACAACAATGATTAACGATAATCAATCTAGGAAATTACAACTGTTAACACAATTTCATCTGACCCATGCATCATCAGCATTACATCACTGTCTGTTTTGACTTCCTCCAACCACACATTAGGTCTTCCTGTCGCATGCGAGGTTGTTGTTCGTTTTCGCTGGATCCTTCGAATTTTTTCCCCCTCGGCGATGTCTCCATCTAGCCACCGCATCAACTCCCGCTTCAGACGCTCCATGGAGTGAATGTGCCAGAATTTCATTTTCATCGCGGGTTTCGTGGCGGAGAATATAACGTAACCATCTCTGCTAAAAATCATAGGCGACGTCATTACGTAAATAAGGGAGTACAAAATAAAAATACAGTGCGAGAAAGTGTGAGAAATTTCAAAGAAACGGACGAATTATTTATAAAACGGCAAAAAACCCTAGTTTTGCCCTAGGCGCCAAGTGAGATGGCGCCTCCTCTCCTTTTTAAGGAGCATGCGCCATCTCACTTGGCTAAAAGCCAATGGAGGCGCCAAGTGAGATGGCGCCTAGGGCAAAACCCTAGGTGCATGCGCCAAATGACTTGGCTCCTCCTTTATGGAGCCATCTCAAACATGGTTATTTGCGTAATTTTTTCCGAAACCCGGTTATTTGCGAAATATTTTTTTAATACTTGGTTATTAATAAAAAAAATTCCCCTTTTGTATAAAATTGAAGTTTCAAGGATAGTTGACTTTTGCCATTTCACAAAAATTTCCCAACTTCTCCAATGCATATCTTGCTCAATTTTGATCATATTAACATGTTCTTTGACATTTTGGAAAGGTCTTGAAGTCCTCTAACCAATGTCTTTGGTCCCATGTCATTTTGATTTACCAATCTCAAGTTATGGTCTTTGACTTAAAATGCCTTTTTGTTGACTTTTGAAAATGACCTATAATGTTGAAATTGATAACTTTTTGTGAGAGCATTTCTTGGACTTGGAATGTGAAGATGAGTTGTAGGAAATGTTATCCCCTTCAAAATGAGCATTGGATGGGATTTTTCTGATGAACCATGAAAAAGTTATGCCTTGGTCAAGTTACAGTTGACTTTTCAACTGTCCAAAAATGGAAACTTTTGCATCTTGATGATTTTTGAGCCATTCTTGTGGAATCATGATCAAGAATTGATAAAATGATGATTGTGGCTTCAAAATAAGATGTTGACAAAAATTTTTGACTTTTGACTGCCAAATGACCATTTTACCCCTACAGTTGACTGTGAAGCAATTAGGGCTTTTGACTGTGCAACTTGATGCTGTGAGACTTGCAACTTGGCATATGGATGCTTGACAATGTGTATAGGCATATGGGACTTGATTGAGCCCTTGAAAACCTCAACTTCCTTGCAAGAACCAAAATCCTAATTTTGACTGGCTTAGGAGGATGGTTTGAACTGTGCAACCCTTGAGTAGACTTGAGCAAATTGAGATGATGCTTGTCAAAACTTTGAAGAATATGGGAGGGAAAATTTTGGGGTACAACAGTTGCCCCTGTTCAATCTTCTTAAACCCGAGGATGTAGATTGGCCTATGTGCCTTTCGTGATCCGAAGGTGGAAGATGATTGAACACTAGAGTGCCCAGAAATTTGCACTCACATAGTAGAGTATCAACAGTGTGATGTCGGGAATGGGCTTACAGATGCCATTTGGAGAGGTGGTGGATAGGAGGATGGGCTTATAGATGCCATCTGGAAGTGTGACAGAACCTTGTCGGGAATGGGCTTATAATGCCATTTGGAACTGTAATGGATAGTTGTGGAGACGAGCTTAAAGATGCCATCGGGAGTGTCGATCACGTAAGAGATTCCTTAGCGAGAACTTGTGTATTTGAGAAAGAAAGATAATTTCCTGGCTTGTTTCAGGGGTTGATCTTCAAACTCTTTATGCAGATATGCCCTGGCCAGATACATGTGTTGAATCCATAATCAATTGCTCACAGATGTGCCCTGGATAGATGCAGGAATCGAATCCGGAACTTCAAAAGGTTGCTTACAGACGTGCCCTGGCTGGATACAGGAATCGAATCTCTAAACTCTTCATGCAGATATACCCTGGCTGGATACAAGAATCGAATCTACTCACAGACATGCCCTGGCTGGATACAGGAATCGAATCTGGAATTGGTCGTCTACAGACATGCCCTGGCTGGATACAGGAATCAAATCTCTAAACTCTTCACGCAGATATGCCCTGGCTGGATACAGGAATCGAATCTACTCACAGATATGCCCTGGCTGGATACAGGAATCAAATCTGGAATTGGTCGTCTACAGATATGCCCTGGCTGGATACAGGAATCGAATCTCTAAACTCTTCACGCAGATATGCCCTGGCTGGATACAGGAATCGAATCTACTCACAGATATGCCCTGGCTGGATACAGGAATCGAATCTGGAATTAGTCGTCTACAGATATGCCCTGGCTGGATACAGGTATCGAATCTCTAAACTCTTCACGCAAATATGCCCTGGCTGGATACAGGAATCGAATCTACTCACAGATATGCCCTGGCTGGATACAAGAATCGAATCTGGAATCGGTCGTCTACAGATATGCCCTGGATGGATACAGGAATCAAATCTTTAAACTCTTCACGCAGATATGCCCTGGCTGGATACAGGAATCGAATCTACTCACAGATATGCCCTGGCTGGATACAGGACTCAAATTTGGAATTAGTCGTCTACAGATATGCCCTGGCTGGATACAGGTATCGAATCTTCAAACTCTTCAGATATGCCCTGGCTAGATACAGGAATCGAGTCTGGAATTAGTCGTCTACAGATATGCCATGGCTGGATACAGGTATCGAATCTTCAAACTCTTTAGATATGCCCTGGCTAGATACAGGAATCGAATCTGGAATTAGTCATCTACAGATATGCCCTGGCTAGATACAGGTATCGAATCTTCAAACTCTTCAGATATGCCCTGGCTAGATACAGGAATCGAATCTGGAATTAGTCATCTACAGATATGCCCTCGCTGGATACAGGTATCGAATCTTCAAGCTCTTCAGATATGCCTTGGCTAGATACAGGAATCGAATCTGGAATTGCAACAGTTGATAGTAATTATCTTTGGATTGACTTTTTCCTGAAAAGGCAAAACATTAGTTGTATGCAATGTCATGATGTATGAAATGCATGATGTCATGATGTTCTCAAAAATAAATGAGATTGTGTCGTATGCACTTTATCATGTATGTAAGCAGGATGTATGAAATGTGAAATGTCTATGAATGTGTTTTCGTCTAGGAAAATAAATCCTTGACGAATGCCGGGAGTTTGTTGAATCCTGGGCTGATGTTTGAAGAGTAAAGTTCTTCGTTTCCGCTGGGGATGATGATTGCAAGAATAAACCGGTAGGAGAAGATGACTTTGTTGGGAAATAAACTTGGTGAAGAGATTATTCTGTGGGGAATTACTCTATGGGAAGAGATACTCCGCTGAGGTTTTGATGATAACTTCGCTGGGGATACCAATGATATGCTTTGTTGGAAGATTTAATGAACTCCGCTGGGGGATAGGAAGAACTTCGCCGAGGACGATCTTTCCGTGGCAATTAGCTGAGGATAACCCATTTATAAGCTCTGGTGGGGAATAACCTTTGAATAAAACCGGGGAGAGACGTTC
Organism: Vicia faba; assembly: GCA_948472305.1. Classification (NCBI taxonomy): domain Eukaryota; kingdom Viridiplantae; phylum Streptophyta; class Magnoliopsida; order Fabales; family Fabaceae; genus Vicia; species Vicia faba. Next base: position 932,337,939 of record OX451738.1, on the reverse strand, counting down.
GTACTCTGCAGGTGATAAGCTTCCAGAATCTACTGGGGAGATTGATCCAACTCTCCTGGGGAGACTTTGAACTGCACTGGGGAAGTGGCTCCACTGGGGTGTCTGGTATTCCGCCGGGGAACAATCTTAGATTAAGACTGTCGGGGATGCTTGCTTAGGAACATCTGTATACTCCGCTGGGGAATGTTTGAGATTTTCTGGGGATACCCAATTTCCTTAAGGCTGACAGTAGACTGACTCTGCTTGGGGAGAGTGTTGCTGACTTGCTGGAGATACTGTGCCTTTTCGGGGCTGATGGGAGACCAACTCTGCTTGGATGGAGTATTGTTGATTCTGGTCTTACTCTGCGGGGAGTGAAGGTATCTTGGCTACGTTCTTCAGCCGAACCTACCTTGGTGGACAAAGTAACTAGATCGCTTAGACAACTCATTATTGCCCCTGTTTCTGATGTCACTTGTAATTAATCCTTTGTTTCGTATGCACATATTTATGAGTTAGCAATTAATGTCAAATGCATATATCAAAAATGAACATTGGACGTTCTTCGCAAGACAAAACAGAAAAAGGAAAAACAATTGACAATTTGTCTAGAAAAGTGGATTTGTATTGATTTTGAATTTGCCTGTAAATAGGCGTTTATGTACAAGAGGCTGACGTCCTAGTAAGAAAACGCCACCGAATAGAGTTTATACAATTTGTACAAAGGAAAACAAAACAGCTATGTGAAAGATCCCACTGGGTTCCAACTCCGCTATCGCCTTTATGTCTTCAAGCGTCTCATCACTTGGCTGCTTAGTTGAAGGTGAAGCTGATTGATCGATGCCGTCTAAATCTGATAGTTGATACCGAATTCTGGATGCAAGGTGATCAATGAGACATAGTATTACGCTTATCCCTAACTTTTTCCTGGACCGCCCTTTCGGGTTTTCAGTCCACCGGGATACCCATTTTTTCCCAAGCCGCCTTTTCAGGTTTTCGACTTGCCGGGTGTACAAATTTTTTTCATTTCATCCCTTATTTTTCCTGAACCCTTTTGGTTCGCCGGGAAGCCCTTATTTTTGCCTAGGTGTGTCAACCTAGCGGGTCTTTAATTCATGCATAGTATCTTTTTACTATGTCTGCATTGGCGGGGTGAGGAAGGTCGTCACCGTCCATGGTGGTTAGAATCATAGCTCCTCCTGAGAAGATATGTTTAACCACAAATGGCCATTCGTACGTAGGGGTCCATTTGCCCCTGGGATCACTTTGAGGAAGAATGATGCGCTTGATTACCAGGTCTCCAACTTGATACTCTTGTCGTCTGACTTTCTTGTTAAATGTCCTGATCATCCGTTTTTGGTACGTCTGACCATGACAAATAGCAGTGAGTCTCTTTTCATCAATCAGGTTTAGTTGATCAAGTCGAGTCTGGATCCAGTCATCTTCGCTCAAACCTGCATCCTTCATTATCCGAAGAGAGGGTATCTGGACTTCGATAGGCAAGACTGCCTCCATGCCATAGACCAAAGAAAAGGGGGTTGCCCCTGTTGACGTCCGTGCCGAGGTACGGTACCCATGAAGAGCAAACGGTAACATCTCGTGCCAATCTTTGTAGGTCACTGTCATCTTCTGCACAATCTTCTTGATATTCTTATTTGCTGCTTCGACAACCCCATTCATCTTCGGCCGGTAAGGAGAAGAGTTGTGGTGCTGTATCTTGAATTGCTTGCAGAGCTCAGTGATCATCTTGTTATTAAGATTGGTACCATTGTCCGTAATGATCCTTTCCGGGACACCGTATCGACAGATCAGGTTATGCCGAATGAATCGTGCTACGACGTTCTTGGTTACTGTAGCATAGGAAGCTTCTCCAACCCACTTCGTGAAGTAATCAATCGCTACCAGGATGAAGCGATGCCCGTTGGATGCCGTAGGTCTGATCTCACCGATCATATCAATGCCCCACATTGCAAAAGGCCAAGGTGCTGTCAAGACGTTCAGAGGAATTGGAGGAACATGCACTTTATCTGCGTAAATCTGGCATTTGTGACACGTCCGAGAGTGTTGGTAACAGTCGGCTTCCATTGTGGACCAGAAATATCCTGCCCGAAGGATTTTCTTTGCCATGGTATGTCCACTGGAATGTGTTCCGAAGGTACCTTCATGCAGCTCTGCCATGATTCTTTCTGCTTCCGTCTTATCCACACAACGCAGTAAAGTTGAATCATGATTTCACTTGTATAGAATGCCATTGCTGAGGAAGAACTTTGCTGCGAACCTTCTCAGAAACTTTTTGTCATTAACAGATGCACCGTCGGGGTATTCTTGAGCTTCCAAGTACCTCTTCACTTCATGATACCAAGGTTTTTCGGTTACCTCTTCAGTCTCAAGATCACAGCAATATGCAGGTTCATCCAATTTCCAGATAATGATCCGGGGAGCCTCGTTGTCCCATTGGACTTTGAACATAGAAGACATCGTAGCCAGCGCGTCCGCCAATTGATTCTCCTCTCTTGGGAAGTGTTCAAAATTTATCTCCGTGAAATGGGGGATCAATGTCAACACATACTCTTTGTAAGGAATAAGATTTGGGTGTTTCGTATCCCACTCGCCTTTGATCTGGTTGATCACGAGAGTGGAATCTCCGAAGACACTCAGAAACTTGATCCTTAAGTCAATTGCAGCTTGAAGACCCATGATGCATGCCTCATACTCCACCATGTTGTTGGTGCAGTTGAAACATAGCCAGGCGGTGAGTGGAGTATGAGTGCCTTTAGGGGATATGATCACGGCGCCAATACCGTTACCCAAAGCGTTTAAGGCTCCATCAAAGTGCATAGACCATCGGGATCCTTCCTCAGGTCCTTCATCCGGTCCAGGTACTTCACAATCAGTCACTACCATGATGTTCTCGTCTGGAAATTCAAAGTTCATAGATTGGTAGTCGTCCACTGCTTGGTGTGCCAAATGGTCTGCCAATACACTTCCCTTGATTGCTTTCTGAGTCGTGTACTAGATGTCGTACTCTGTCAAGATCATCTGCCATCTTGCTATTCTTCCGGACAGAGCAGGCTTTTCGAAGATGTACTTGATTGGATCCATTTTTGAAATCAACAGAGTAGTGTGAGTCAACATATACTGTCTCAGCCGGCGAGCAGCCCATACCAAAGCGCAACAAGTTTTCTCGAGCAGTGAGTATCGGGTCTCACAGTCGGTAAACTTTTTGCTAAGGTAATAAATAGCGTTCTCTTTTCGGCCAGACTCGTCATGCTGCCCCAGCACACACCCCATTAAGATGTCAAGTACTGTCAAGTATAATATTAGAGGTCTCCCTTCAACCGGTGGCATAAGAATGGGTGGTTCTTGGAGATACTCTTTGATTCTTTCGAAAGCGGCCTGACATTCATCGTTCCAACGTACTACTTGATCTTTCTTCAGTAGCTTGAAGATTGGTTCACAGGTAGCAGTTAGATGTGAGATGAATCGGGCAATGTAGTTCAGACGTCCTAGAAAGCCTCTGACTTCTTTCTCTATCTTGGGAACTAGCATTTCTTGTATGGCTTTCACTTTGGCAGGGTCCACTTGAATACCTTTGTCGCTCACGACGAAACCTAGTAGTTTTCCAGATCTCACCCCGAAGGTGCACTTGTTCGGGTTCAACCTCAGCTTGTACAACTTCAGACGGTCAAACAACTTCTGTAGATGGTCAAGGTGTTCCTCCTCAGTTTGGGACCTTGCAATCATATTGTCGACATACACTTCGATCTCATGATGGATCATGTCATGGAATAAAGCAACCATGGCACGTTGGTAGGTTGCCCCAACATTTTTCAACCCAAAAGGCATGACCTTGTAGCAAAAGGTGCCCCACTGAGTAACAAAAGTGGTCTTCTCCATGTCTTCAGGAGCCATCTTGATTTGATTATATCCGGAGAAACCGTCCATGAAGGAGAACACCTTGTGCTGAGCAGTATTGTCAACCAGAACGTCGATATGAGGTAGAGGGAAGTCATCCTTGGGGCTCGCCCTGTTCAAATCCCTGTAGTCAACACACATTCGGACCTTACCATCTTTCTTCGGCACTGGAACCACGTTGGCAACCCACTGAGGGTAAGAAGTCACTGCTAGAAACCCGACATCAAACTGTTTCATGACCTCAGCTTTGATTTTCTCGGACATCTCTGGACGCATACGACAGACCTTCTGTTTAACCGGAGGGCAGTCTTCCTTGGTAGGCAGGTGATGAACCACAATGTCGGTATCTAACCCAGGCATGTCTTCGTAAGACCAGGCAAAGATTTCCACATAATCATGCAACATCTGAATCAACCGTTGTTTCACACTGAGCTCCATATTGGCACCAATCTTGACTTCCTTTCTGTCTGTCTCAGTACCCAGATTTACCGTTTCCACTGGCTCTTCATGTGGCTGAATGGCCCTCTCTTCCTGGAGTAACAGCCTTGCAAGCTCACCAGGCACTTCGCAATCATCTTCACCTTCGTCTTCGGCAAAGTTGATCGGATTTTCAAAGTCATAACTGGCGGTAGCAGAGTCGTTACCAGTGGGATCCAGAGTGGATTGGAACCTGTATAAGTGAGTGTGTGTAAATATAGCTGTTTTGCAATATATAATAAAGAAAGAAAAGAAGCGCAAGATTTGAAATGTGAAAAACGTCCAATGCTTTTATTCATGATATATGTAAATGACACACAAAAGCCCTCACAAATGACGCCACGGTGCCCCGGGTAAGACACCGAGCCATAAAGTTTCAAATTATTGTTCGTTACAACTTTAAAACAAAAGAGTTCATTACTGAGTGACAAAAGTAATAGGTGTAAAGTCTTTCGCAGTCCATTTGCTTGGTCCACCGTCGGTCATTGGGTAGATCCAGCCGTTGAATTCAGATTCCTCCACGTCGTCATCATCCCCAATAGCATTTACTCCATGGTTGGGCATGGGAGCTGTCACCACATTAGGCCTCTCGGGCGCCTCGAACTGTACCTCTTTAGCATCAATAAGGTCTTGAACCTTATTCCTCAGAGCCCAACAATCATCGGTAGTATGCCCCGGGCTATCAGAGTCATAAGCGCAGCGGGCGTTAGGGTTGTACTTTGGAGAGGTTGTGTTCACTACCTTCGGAGCTTCCTTGACAGTTACCAGATTGGTTGACAGCAGTTGCGGCAATATCTGAGAGAGAGTCATGCTGAGCCGAGTATACTGTCTTTTGGGCCTCTCAACTCTTGGCTGGTTGTACTGCTGAGGGGCAGCAGCAGGCTTTGAAATTACCACCGCGTTGACAGCTTGGCGGCGTTCTGGTTTGTTCTGTCTCCTAGGACCATAAACAACACTAGCTTCCTTCTTGAAGGGCTTCTTTTCAGTACTCGAGGAGGCACCCTTCTGTATCTTCCCTGATTTGATACCAGCTTCGATCCTCTCACCAGTCAGGATCAGGTCTATAAACCCAGCAGAGGAATTAACAATCAGGTGATTGAAGAAAGGACCAGACAGGGTCCCCAAGAACATGTCCACGAGTTCACGGTCAGTCAGCGGTGGCTGCACCCTGCCAGCCAGGTCTCTCCATTTCTGCGCGTACTCCTTAAAACCTTCACCCGTCCCAAGTGACATACCCTGGAGTTGGGTACGCGTAGGAGCGAGGTCGGAATTGTACTGATACTGCTTATAAAAAGCAGTGGCCAAGTCCTCCCAGTTACGAATGTTGGTTCCATCCAGCTGATAGAACCATTCGAGATGAGTCCCTGAAAGACTCTCCTGGAAGAAATGGATCCATAAGTTCTTGTCTGCAGTGTAAGGCTGGATCTTCCTTACATAAGAGTGGAGGTGCAGTTTAGGACAGGAAGCCCCGTCGTACTTCACAAAGGCAGGTGCCTTGAACTTGTGTGGGATTACCACCCCAAAAGATAACCCTAAGTCTCCAAAATCCAACCCAGGCACACGTTGAATCTCCATAGCATTTAGTCGGTCCTCCAGCTATTTGTACCTGTCCTCAGCAGGAGGGTACTGTTCATCATTGAAGTCTCTCTCGGTGTCAGAGATCACGGGACTAGGAACCCTCCCCTCCTTGTGACTGCCTTCCCCAACATATGGAGTAGTCCTCTCAGCTTCATTCTGCAGTGTATTCCCGAGTCTGCGTCCAGTGTTGAACAGCACAGTCCTCTTCTTCTTCTTCTTCTTCAGGAGCAAAGCCTTCAACTCCTGTTGTCCCTGGGCTAAGTTCATGACCATCTCTTGAAACTGGGCATTCTGGGCCTGGAGGGCCTTGATAGCTTGTTCAGTAGTTGGTTCAGGATTCATGATGATTGAGTGCTGAAATAAACAGCGAAGAAGATTAAGCAACCTGTAGAAAAAGGGGACCTGTGATGCATATGATGAATGAAATGTGTATGAATTATGTTTTCAAAGACAATCAGGAACCAACTTTGTAGACAAAAGCAACACACTTTATTAGATTTAAACTTTGGAATTTAAATTGTTCAACAAATTGCCCTTAGGCGTTACAGGAATGAAAATACTGAAAAGGAAATAAAATCTGTAAAGGAAACATCCAAAGCCCATCAGTGCTCTCATGGCCTCCTCTTCTCAGTACGGATGTAGTCATTCATGATCCACTCGTTCTCCAATTGCTTGGTCAGCTTCTGGATCTTCTGTTCCTGTTCGTTGAACTTTTCCCGATAAGAATCCCGCTCTTCCTGTAGTTGCGCCCAAGACCTCTTTAGGGTATCAACATCAGTGGGTATCTGAGGAGGGAGTATGGTTGGAGGAACCCCGTCTCTGTCAGGAATTTCAAGAATGATAGGCCTGACAGCTTCATATGGCATACCTAACTTCTGAGCACGGATGTGGACCCATCTGTAATAGGGTTCCATTAGTAGAGAAGTCTTCGGTCCCAACTCATGTGGTTCAGCTTTGTGAATTCTGTCCCAAGCTTTGATGAATCTACGGCGCAGTTCGTCACTATCTACCTGAAGCTCAAAACTGATGTGAGGTACCAACATCTCATGAGGCCCTGCTCTTCTGGCTCTTCCAAATTGACGGAGAGCTAAACATGGATTATAAGAGATTCCTCCCTGGGTACCGATCAATGGAACATTAGGATACTCTCCGCAACGATCAATAACAGCCACCTCATCTAACCCTCTGAGAGTCCAAATGATGTCATTATCAGTGAGAGACATTAACCTATGAGCCCAACCTCTTCCTTCTTGGTTCTTCAGTACGAACTTGGGGAGGTGTGAAATAAACCACCTCACTAACAAAGGAGTACAACACCACAGGGTTCCTCGTCTTCGGGCAGTACGAGCATAGAGTTGTTGTAGGATATCACCCAAGAGATTGGGTACAGGGTTCTGAGACATGAAGATCCTTATGGAATTGATATTGACAAAGTTACCAGGATTTGGAAACAATACTAGACCATAGATTAAGAGAGCCAGAATGTCCTCGTACGCCCTGAAGTCTAAGTCATTCCAGAAACTGTTAGCTTTACCAATTAGAAACTTAGCCAAGAAGCCCTTAACTCCGCTTCTAGTCACCCAGTTGTCCATTACCTCCTTGTTGGTCAAGGGAAGGGCTGCATCAATCTCCTCAATCCTAAGAGTCTTTTCCCAACCAGTGAATGGGGTCTGATCCAAGATAGGGATACCAAGCAAATCAGAGAATTCTTCCAGGGTAGGGACCAGCTGGAAGTCTTGAAAGGTGAAGAAATTGTACAAGGGATCATAAAACTGGGTCAAGACACTCATCAGTTGTTGGTCCCACTTTGAAGTGACTAAATCGAGAAGAGAACCATGCCTCTGGATGAAGGAAGCATTGTTTGGAATTCTGTCAACCAACTCTTTAAGCAAATCAGGTGGGTGAACAAAGTTGAACCGGATAGTGTTCCTTCGCACAGGCATCATGATGTCCTACAAAACAGAGCAAAGGTGAAACCCTCTTGTCTTTGAAATAGGTCAGTCCTTATGCAGGATGCATGCAATGGTATGATGTTATGATGTTATGGTAAAGCACACAACAAGTATTCACAAAGGCAAACATGATAAGGCACACAAGTCACACCAGACAGCCCTTAGAGTTTAGGCCAACATGAAGTTCAGGTAATACCCTCTTTCAGTTTCGTTGGTTAAGACCTGTCCTATCAAAAGTAACCAGATTCTAGAGGATCCCAATATCACTGACTACCCTCAATCGGTCATAACTCCAGCGTCGCAATCTTTTCTTGCGGCCAGAACCATCACGAGAGTTTAGCTTCAATGGGTGTAGCATATTGCTACTGTTCTATGGCCAAGTTGGGTCACATTAGGGTTCTAAGGTCGGTTGGTGCTTAATGACCCCTCAGAAGACCCATATTCTCCTCGTTGCAACACAAGGGATATTGGTACAGACCAAGGTGCCACACCAACATAGCCACTGCTTCACCCGTGTCGGTCTACGCCGGACAGGTCCCTCACAGCTTATGCTACCTAAAAGGGTATCCCCAGATCCGGGTTAGGATCTATGAAGCTCCGATGCAAAACCCACAAATATAAAGCAATCAAAGCAAAGCAATTGAAAACATAAGTATGATCTAATTCTAAGGTACACCTCACTTTTATAGTCCCCAGCAGAGTCGCCAGTTCTGTGATCGGTGGAAATAGAACTGACTGTTTTTAGCTGGTTTCGCGAAATGTCGCGGTAAGCAAGAGTCGCCACCGTCTTTTATGTTCTCCAACATGGAAAGGACAAAAGCACAGCAAAATTCCTTATTCGAGATGTCTCTCGGTTCGGGAGGTAGATTTATAGAAAGGGAAGGTGTTAGCACCCTTTCTATCCGTGGTTATCCACGGGCTCTTAGGTACTTGCTCTTATGTTTTCAAAAGATGTTTGCTTTTCAAATGTGCGTGGGTTTTGAAAAAGTTTTGTTTGAAAGATTTCTAAGTAACTCTTGTATCAGTCCTCAAGAGTGTATAAAAAATTTGTTTGAAAACTTTTAGAAAGTGTGAGGTGTGAAAAGTATTTTTGTTTGTTTGAAAAGAGCAAGTACCCACGAGAATCTACCTACTCTAAGGAATTAGGCTGTGTAGGAGTCCTTTAGATAGTGCTATCCCACCATTGAGGGGTAGGTAGCTCCATCGTTGGAGGTGTTCGGGTCAATTCGATTAAGGGACATTGTGGTCACCGAAGCAATGGTAGGATACCTTAGGAGTAACCCTAATGTCCTAGATCCTTTTTTATCCGAGGCAACCGTTTCGAGGAAACTGGATCTTTAGACAAAGGGCGACCTCTAAGACACCCTATACTTGATGACCACATTCGAGGCAACCAGTGAGGCGTACCCTAGGAGTGGCATGTGCTTTGTGTGTTGTGTTTCAGTTAAGGTTATCTTGTACATGTTATTTGTGAGCTACAGATTGATTTTTATTTACATACATTCTTGCAGGCATATTAGCAGTTAGGAGTACGGAAAATAAATTGCGGAAATATAAATTCTACGCTATTACAAGGCGCGGGTCTATACATCGCCAAAAAAACAAAAACCCGTTTTGGAAAATAAAGTGCGAGAATTTAAATAAGGCGATAAAATCCTAATTGACTATTACATACTCTGTACAGATACATAAATATAATCAAAATAAATAAATACGCGCGAAAGAATTAAATCGGGAACGTCCTGAGGGTTTTGACCCTTTTTAGAATTAAATTGAATTTTGTCCTTTTTTTTGTAATTAATGAAATTAAAATTAATAACTAATTAATTAATTAAAAGGAAAAAGAATTTTTTTGTGTTTTTATATTTTTAATGAAATAAAATAAAAAAAGAAAATTAAAAAATGAAAGTGAAAGACCTAATTCTAAATTAATTTTACTTATTAAAAAAATGTTAAAATTAAACTAATTAAACTAGTTAATTTATTAGTATTTTATTTACAAAATAGGTTAATAAATAATAAAATGTTTTTTTTTGGTTTTATTGTGAAAATGTTAATTAATTGATTAATTAAATAATACTAATAATAATTACTAAAGAGAAAAAGAAATAAAAAAGGAAATAGAAAAAATAGAAAAAAAAGAAATAGAAACCAATGGGGGTGTTGGGCCAGAATTGGGGGTGCATTTGGAATCTGAGGCCCAAGCAAACACTCAGCCACGTTGACCTTTTGCCATTTCCTACAGCATGCTTTGACCTGGGTGTGATCGGTGGATCTGGAACTGACTGTTTAACGCTGGTTCGCGAAATGTCGCGGAAGCAAGAGTCGCCACCGTCTTTTATTTTCTCCAAATGGAAAGGACAAAAGCACAGAAAAATTCCTTAAAGAGATTGCTCTCGGTTCGGGAGGTAGGTTATAGAAAGGGAAGGTGTTAGCACCCTTTCTATCCATGGTTATCCATGGGCTCTTAGATACTTGCTCAATGTGTTTTCAAAATGTTTGCTTGCTTTTCAATTGTGGTTTTAAAAAAAGTTTCTTTGAAAATTTCAGTTCGACTCTTATATCAGTCCTCAAGAGTGTTTGAAAAATTGCTTTCGAAAGCTTTTTGAAAATGTGTTGGTGTGAAAAGTATTTTGTTTTGTTTTGAAATTTAGAGCAAGTATCTAGAGTCGTCTACCTACCCTAAGGAATTCGTCTGTGTAAATGTCCTTTAAAGTAGTGCCATCCCACCATTGAGAGGTAGGTAGCACCACCGTTGGAGGTGTTCGGGTCAATTCGAGGTTTGGGACATGGTGATCACCAGAGCAATAGGAAGATACCTTAGAAGCTACCCTCATGCCAGGTTCCCGGATCATGAGGACTTACTAAGACATCCTCTACTCGACGATCACCTTTCGAGGCAAGGCAACAGTGAGGCGTACCCTAGGGGTGGTGTGTGCGAATTGTGTGTCGTTTTCATTTGCATTTATCTTGTCATGTTTATTGGTGTTCTACGCTTTATTTTATTTAAGGCCATTCATTCTTGCATGCTTTGTTTAACAGTTAAAAGTTGCGAGGAAAAGTAAATCTAAAGCTATTACAAATGGCGCGGGTCCACATCGCCAAAATTAAACCGGACCCGATTTGATGGAAAATAAAGAAATTAAGAGAATTGAAAAGTGCGAGAAGTTTAAGTTACACGGCTTTGGGAGAGGTACATAATTATTCAAGCGAAATAAAATAAAGATGCGAAATTAAACAATTAGAAATATGGGCGTTGGACCCTTTTGTGAAAATTAATGTTAATGAGGAATTAAAATTTAATAATTAAAAGAGAATGTTTTTGGTATTTTTATGTTTTTTAAGATTTACTAGAAAAAAGAATTAATTAAAACTAAAATAAAATGTTAAACCTAATTCTAATTATTTTTAAGTTATTAAGAAAATATTGAAGTTTTTTAACCTAGATGAAACCCTAATTTTTTTTATGTACAATTTAATTATGAAAATAGATAAATAAATAATATTATGATAAAAAGGAAAAATTAAAAGGAATAAAAATTATCAATTAAACCTAAGTCTATATTTTTGGATTTTGTTATGAAAAGAATTTAAATCAAACCTAATTTAAAACTAAATTTATTTATATGCATTATTTACAAGAAAATATTAAACTAAAATATTTATTGCATTTTTTGTCCTTTTTTTGAGTTTTTATGTATGTTTTGTATTTTGTAAAAATAATTAAATTGAAACACCAAAGAAAATAATATAATTGAAAAAATAAAATATAAGAAAAAAGGATAGAAAATTGCAAACCAGGGGGGGTGGAAGTCCCAATTTAGGAGGTATGGGCTCAACAATTCAGGCCCATTTGTATCATGGCCTTGTTGACGTTGGTGCACGCGTGTGGGACGGTTGACTCATCCTCATGGTGTTCATCAATTCCCAGCCTTGGATGTGAATCCCTTGGACGCGTGTACACTTGGATCTGGTGGTGTATCATGGGTCATAACATAGGCGCTTCACCTGAACGTTAGAGAAAAAATATTATTGAGAAAGCATGAGACCTGGGACTCGAACCCAGGTCAGGTGTATTGCCAGTCTTGATGCGTGCCAACTGAGCCAATTGCGCGTTGTTAATGTATAATAACAATCAAATAATATAAAAGAAAAACAAGGTTAGTGGGAGTCAGCGCGCGAATTTTCAAACGCGCCAATCATTGTGTGACACGGCTTCATCTTCCTCACCATCCCTGTAAAACAAAACACAAAGGCAACAGTTTTTGAATCGTTCTATAATGTAGCTTTAGAGAAAATAGCGAATAGCGCTACAATGTTCATAAATTGATCGCGAATGTGGTGTCTCCTTCGTTTGAATGCACTGAGTTCAATCATGGTGGTCTTAAGGCCTAATTTTTCCTCTTTGCAAAAGCCCTAATTCCAAGCTCTGAAAACCCTAGAAAATAAACATGGCCAAATCGTGTACGGCACAGAAAAAAGCAATTGAACATATTGGTTAGCTTCAAAACATTCTAATGAACATGAATCAATGGATAAAATGCTGTAAAAATGCTTAAATCATGATGCACGATATTGAGTTTTTCTCTGCACAGTTCATGTCCAATATACCAATTCTTCGTGCTTTGATGGTTGTCTTTGATTGGAACACGTTCAGGAGCCTTCAAGGAAGCTAATGGACTATGAATTATGCCTTGAATCAACCTCTAAAGTGGTTTTCAGTTTTTGAGTTTTTAGAGAAAAATTCAATGTTGCAATGGTGTATTCTGAGCTGCTGCGTGTCTATGTGCATTAGGGTTATGATCAAGTATTTGTATGGAATGCATTAGGTTAAAAATATTGCTCAAAATCTCTTGAATTCATGAATTGGAGATTTGATTTGTTAAGGATCTTTTTTCAATCTTTTTCAAGTGTTCTTGTGCCAATTAGCATCCAATCAATCCAATTCTTTCCTATTTGACCTATGCACGAAATCTTGATGGCAAAACATGTATAAAAAGATTTGAAAACTTAGATTAGTATTTTTTCCATATTTAATTTGATTTAAATGAATTAATGTGAATAAAAATTCAAATAAATAAATAAAAAATGAGAAAATACTTCCCTTTGGGCCAAGTGGTCGTGCATATGCTTAGAATGATGAATCATGGAAGAAAAATGGGCCCATTAGCCATTTTAGGTCATTTGGATCAAAGTTGACTTTTCAAAATATCCAAAACTTTCCCAACTTCCACAAGGCATAAATTGCTCAATTTTTAAGCTTTTCTCATGTTCTTGGACATTTTGGAAAGGTCTTTGAGTCCTCTAACCAATGACTTTGGTCCCATGTCATTTTGATTTACCAATCTCAAGTTATGGCCTTTGACTTAAAGTCCCTTTTTGTTGACTTTTGAAAATGACCTATAATGTTGAAATTGATAACTTTTTGTGAGAGCATTTCTTGGACTTGAAGTATGAAGATGAGTTGTAGGAAATGTCTTTCTCTTCAAAATGAGCTTTGGATGGAATTTTTCTGATAATCCATGTGAAAGTTATGCCCTGGTCAATTTCAGTTGACTTTTTCAACTGTCCAAATAAGGAAACTTTTGCATCTTGATGATTTCTGAGCCAAATTTTGAGAATCATGATCAAGAATTGATCAAATGATGTTTGTGGCTTCAAAATGATATGTTGACCAAAAATTTGAACTTTTGACTGTCAAATGACCATTTTGCCCCTACAGTTGACTGTAGTGTAATTAGGGTTTTGACTGTGCAATTTTGAGCTGAATACCTTGAAACTTGTTATGAGGATGCTTGACCATATTTGTAGACATATGGGACTTGATTGGGCCCTTGAAAACTTCATTTTCTTGATCAGAACACAAACCCTAGTTTTGACTCTATAGGAGACCTTTGCACTGTGCAACCCTTGGGGAATTTTGTGACTTGGCTTGGCAATTTCTTGAAGAATATGGGAGGGCAAATTTTGGGGTACAACAGTTGCCCCTGTTCAATCTTCTTAGACCTGAGGATGCAGATTGGCTGACGTGCCTTTCGTAATCCGCAGGTGGAAGATGATTGAACACTAGAGTGCCCAGAAATTTGCGCTCACATAGTAGCAGTGTGATGATGGAATGGGCTTATAGATGCCATTTAGAGGTTGCTGGATAGGATGATGGGCTTATAGATGCCATCTGGATGTTGATCGTGTAAGAGATTCCTTAGCGAGAACCTGCATACCTGCAAAAGAAAAATGAGTACCTGACACGTTGCAGGAGTTGGTTTTTAGATGCTTGGTATAGATATGTCCTGACTGGTTACAGGAGCTGAGTCTGGAGCTTCAAACGGCGATGAATGAACCAGGTATGGTTACTTCCTTAGCATGAATGGTAAGAGAACCTTAGGCGACTTTATCTTCAACAACGCTCGTTGAGAAAAATCTTGAGTGACTTTAACTTCAACAACGCTCGTTGAGAAAAATCTTGGGTGTCTTCTACTGGGATAAGCATCAGGGAGATCTTAGGGTCGATCTGACTGAACCAGAGGAGGCCTTTGACTGGATAAGCATCAGGAAAATCTTAGGGTCGATTTAACTGAACCGGACAAGGTCTTGGAATATCTTCAACTGGATAAGCATCAGGGAGATCTTAGGGTCGATCTGACTGAACCAGAGAAGGCCTTTGACTGGATAAGCATCAGGAAAATCTTAGGGTCGATTTAACTGAACCGGACAAGGTCTTGAAATATCTTCAACTGGATAAGCATCAGGGAGATCTTAGGGTCGATCTGACTGAACCAGAGAAGGCCTTTGACTGGATAAGCATCAGGAAAATCTTAGGGTCGATTTAACTGAACCGGACAAGGTCTTGGAATATCTTCAACTGGATAAGTATCAGGGAGATCTTGGGGTCGATCTGACTGAACCAGAGAAGGCCTTTGACTGGATAAGCATCAGGAAAATCTTAGGGTCGATTTAACTGAACCGGACAAGGTCTTGAAATATCTTCAACTGGATAAGCATCAGGGAAATCTTAGGGTCGATCTGACTGAACCAGAGAAGGCCTTTGACTGGATAAGCATCAGGAAAATCTAAGGGTCGATTTAACTGAACCGGACAAGGTCTTGAAATATCTTCAACTGGATAAGCATCAGGGAGATCTTAGGGTCGATCTGACTGAACCAGAGAAGGCCTTTGACTGGATAAGCATCAGGAAAATCTAAGGGTCGATTTAACTGAACCGGACAAGGTCTTGAAATATCTTCAACTGGATAAGCATCAGGGAGATCTTAGGGTCGATCTGACTGAACCAGAGAAGGCCTTTGACTGGATAAGCATCAGGAAAATCTTAGGGTCGATTTAACTGAACCGGACAAGGTCTTGAAACATCTTCAACTGCATCTTTCCTGGAAGGTAAAAGTCAGTCATATGCAATGCATGATATGGATCAAGCAATGATGTTCTCAACATAAATGAGATTCGTATGATATGATGCGTTTATGCATGCTATAATGATGTATGTGATGTTTTATATATGTTTTTGTCTAGGAAAGTAAATCCTTGACGGGTGCCGAGAAGTCGCATCCTGGGCTGATGTTGAAGAATAGATTTTGCTTTCGCTGGGGATGATAACTGCAAGAATACCGGTAAGAGAAGATGACTCTGTTGCGGAATAAACTTGGCAAATGGAAGATTCTGCGGGGAGAAAAGATGCTCTAGCGATCATGCTGGGAAGCAATACTCTGTGGGAAGAGGGATGCCTTTGCTGATTGGTTGATGATAACTTGCTGAGGATGTCTTGTTGTTGGAAGTGCTGATAGACTTCGCTGGGGATAAGAAGGCTTCGTTGAGAATGCTCTTTCCGTGGCTTTTGGCTGAGGATAACCCAGTTATATCCTGTTAAGGAACTAACTCTTTAAATAAAGCCGGGAGACGCGTTCGTGCTCTGCGAGGATAAGCTTCCAGAATCTACTGGGGATAAGCTTTCTGCTTGGGGTGATGGATTCCAACTTTTCCTGGGGAAACTGGATTGGACTCTCTTGGGGAAGTTTGAATTATATTGGAAGTAAATCCACTGAATGTTGGTACGCCGCCGGGGAACAATCTTTAGACCAAGACTGCCGGGGATGCTTGTTAAGGATATATATGCTGTTGGGGAATGTTGAGATCTGCTGGAGGATACCCAACTTCCTTAAGGTTTGATAACTCTGCTTGGAGAAGAATGCACTGACTGCTGACTTACTCTCTGGGGAATTAAGATATCTGGTTATGTTTTTCAGCTGAACATCCCTTATATCTTGTGGACAGAGCAATTAGATCGTTTGGACAACTCATCATTGCCCCTGTTTCTGAGGTTGGAGAAGAAGACCTGTGAGGTGCTGATAGTTGTTGATAGACAAACCTTCTTCTGGTAGGTGGGTGACAAGATGTCGGGACATAGTCGTACGCTTTTGATCCCTAACTTTTGCCTGGACCGCCCTTTTGGGTTTTCAGTCCACCGGGATACCCATTTTTGCCCAAGCCGCCCTTTCAGGTTTTCGACTTGCCGGGTGTACAGATTTTTTCATTTTATCCCTTCATTTTTCCTGAACCCTTTTGGTTCACCGGGAAGCCCTTATTTTTGCCTAGGTACGTCAACCTAGCGGGTCTTTGATTCTGCGTAGTATTTTTTCGACTATGTCCACGCTCTTAGAATGTAGGGAGTTGCCCCTGTTAGAAATGTTTTGCCATGCCACCAGAAGATGTTTGATCAGGCAAGATTCGTTGTTGAAATGCCCCAAGTGACTCAGGCGGAGATTTGCCCCAGGCTATTTGGCCTTTGAGAGATTCTCCGAATCTTGATTGGATTGCCCCAGATGATGGACCATGCTCATGTCTGCCCCTTGATTGGAGGTACTTCTGTTCATTAGGCATTCGTCGTGCGAACTTCTATGCTGTTCAAACAAAAAGTCATATGCAAACAAAGTTATGTTAAAAATGCAAAGCCTATGTCTGTCTTGAAGATTTTTAAAAATGCATTCTTTTTCATAAAACAAATGAATGTTTGTAAAACGTGATGTCAACTCCGTATTTACCGTAAGCCTTAAGGAGTCAGGATACCTTTCGTAACAGTATGCTTTCGGACTAACCCATGCTTCAGCTAGGACTTTTAAGGGTTATAACGTGGCCTGGTTTACGGTTTAAGAAACAAAGGATAAAGGCTCAAATTATTTGTACCCACCCGCTCTTCATGATGTTCTCCAAACCTAAGCTCAGTTGACCGTACGTTAGGTCCTGTTTGAGTCTTTGCTCTGATTTTCCGGTGATGATTCGGATGTTGATAACTTATTTTGAATAGGCAGTCATTCCTTTTTGTTGAGGGTTTATAAGACCTCTTTCTTTTTGATTTTGTTATCCCTGTTTTTTTTTTGCCTGAACTGTTTCCTTTTTTGGAATTACAGTCAGCGGGATGCCCCAGTTTTGTAAGTCTCCTTCATGGGTTTTGACTTAATGGGCTTTTTTATTTTGAGAGATATGATGACTGCCTGTCCTTCTTGATTATTCGGAACCATCACCATTTTGTTTTGTTTTGTAAGGACCTCTTTGGTGCCATTCGTTATGCACTTGGATCAACTGAGAAGACTACCCTGCCCCGGGTTATGATTAAGGGTTTTAAATTTCGAAAAGAAAAACTCCTACTTCTTTGGCTCAGAGGGGTTGACGAGGGATTATCATCCTTATAACTCCAGTATTTAGGGATTGAAACAATGCCTGTACCTCATCAGCGGGGTCTGTTCAAAAGCATACTGTAATGATCGCGGTATCATTTTCGTCATCCTCCCTCAAGAGGCTTAGAATTTTAGATCCAGAGTTGACATCAGAAAAAAATATGAAAATAATTTGCATTTAGTGAATACGAATATATTGTTTCAGAACAGACATAAGCGATGCATTAATGAAATAACAATGTTTAACATGAATAAATGTTTGAACAAAAGAAAACTGCAACTTGAACATTCGAATGAACAAAAATTTTCAATCCTAGCCATGATTTGGCAAGGGAGCAGTGATTATGTTCGGAGTCTCAGGCACTTCAAACTGAATCTCCCCGGCGTCGATCATGTCTTGAATCTTGTTCTTGAGAGGCCAGCAGTTGTCCGTAGTATGCCCCGGGCTATCAGAATGATATGCGCACCTATCATTGGGATGATAGTTGGGAGCAGAAGTGTTCGGATTCCGAAGAGGAGCCCTTAAGGTGATCAGCCCTGCCTTCAACATTTGTTGCAGTGCTTGATCCAGCGACATGTTGATTTTGGTGTACTGCCTTTTAGGCTTGTCTGGTCTGCTCTGATCAGCCCGTTGTTCTGGGCGAGGTCGCTGTTGGACCTGTGAAGAAATAACAGCTTGGAGAGGCCCAAACCTTTGACTTCTTGGAAGTTGATTAATGACTGGGTCCCTGACTTGGGCTGGTTGTTTCATGTCTTGATGAAGCTGACTGATCATGGCCCTCAGCTCTCCTTGCTCCTGAGCTAAACCTTGAATGAGGGCCCTTTGCCCCAGCATCTGGGTTTTCAATGTGTCTACCTCAGCTTGTAGACGTTTCAACTGTTCGTCCTTGTCATCTTCAGGACTCTTTCTGATCAGATTCCCCTTGAGGAGTGTCCTCAACTCTTCCTGCCCCTTGGATAGGCTTAGGAAGATCTCCTTGAACGGAGTCTCTTGAGTGTGCAGGTCCTGGTTATCTTGTTGGGAAGTCATGGCTGAAATAAACAGCGAGAAAGGTAAGTGACCTGCAACAAAGATACCTGTTATGTAATGATGTGCATGATATGTATATGTAATGTTTTCAAGGATCTCGCGGGGTAAACAAGAAGTTCGTTAGAGCTGGGATCCGGTAGCTTGATTGAAAGAACTTCATATTTGTTGAGAGTCTTTCTTCCAAGGGTCAAAGGCTCACCATATCCAGTGGGTCATAGCCTCTGACAACCTTGGCTAGAGGAAAATAAATCCTCTTTGCCCCTGGCTAGATGTTTGATTTATCATGACCTGCATCACAAGCCCTTGAGATCCTTGAAATGGGTTAGGATGTATGCAATGGTATGCAATGGTATGATGTCATGCTATGCATGGGATAACGTAAGTGACCCTGTTATGAGCCCAAATTAAAGACTATAAACAAACCCTGCAAGAAACTCAGTATACTTTGTTATGAGTCCCTATTAAGGACTATAAACACCCTGCAAGAAACTTAGTAAACCCTGTTATGAGTCCCCATTAAGGACTATAAACAAAACCTGCAAGACTTAGTAACCCTGTTATGAGTCCCAATTAAGGACTATAAACAAAACCTGCAAGAAACTCGGTAAACCTTGTTATGAGTCCCAATTAAGGACTATAAACAAAACCTGCAAGAAACTTCAAGGGTCAGATAATAAGCATGCAAGTAGTTCAAGTATGAAGGCACACAAGTCACACAAGAGAAACCCTTAGAGTTTAGGCCAGCGTGGGGTCTGGGTATTACCCTCTTGAAGTTGGTGGGTTCAACCTGTCCTAATCAAAGTAACCGGGTTCTAAGGTTCCCAATATCACGGGATTGCTTTCATTGTTCATCGTTTCGATTTAGCCACTGAACTGTCGACCGAAATATTCCAGGAAAGCAACCCTCAATTGAGCGTAGTATCGAGTATCAACCAACCTCGGACTGCACCAAAGTCAGTTATCTCACTACCCTAAAGAGGCCAAGATAGTTCAATTAAGGTTCCTAAGGTCTGTTGATGCTTCACGACACCACGCGGAGGCCCCGTACTCTCCTTGACTGAACTCAAGGGTTACCAGTACACACCAAAGTGCCACATCAACGTAGCAGACTGTTTCAACCATGTCAGTATACCCCGCACAGTTCCCTCACAGCCTTGTTGCTACTTTCTAAGAAGGTATCCCCCAAATCCGGGTTAGGATCTATAGAACTCCCAAGCAACCCACAATAATAAAGCAAGCAAAGAAGACAATTGAAAACATAGTTATGACCTAGCCCTAAGGTACACCCCACTTTAAGTTAAATGTCCCCAGCATAGTCGCCAGTTCTGTGATCGGTGGATCTGGAACTGACTGTTTAACGCTGGTTCGCGAAATGTCGCGGAAGCAAGAGTCGCCACCGTCTTTTATTTTCTCCAAATGGAAAGGACAAAAGCACAGAAAAATTCCTTAAAGAGATTGCTCTCGGTTCGGGAGGTAGGTTATAGAAAGGGAAGGTGTTAGCACCCTTTCTATCCATGGTTATCCATGGGCTCTTAGATACTTGCTCAATGTGTTTTCAAAATGTTTGCTTGCTTTTCAATTGTGGTTTTAAAAAAAGTTTCTTTGAAAATTTCAGTTCGACTCTTGTATCAGTCCTCAAGAGTGTTTGAAAAATTGCTTTCGAAAGCTTTTTGAAAATGTGTTGGTGTGAAAAGTATTTTGTTTTGTTTTGAAATTTAGAGCAAGTATCTAGAGTCGTCTACCTACCCTAAGGAATTCGTCTGTGTAAATGTCCTTTAAAGTAGTGCCATCCCACCATTGAGAGGTAGGTAGCACCACCGTTGGAGGTGTTCAGGTCAATTCGAGGTTTGGGACATGGTGATCACCAGAGCAATAGGAAGATACCTTAGAAGCTACCCTCATGCCAGGTTCCCGGATCATGAGGACTTACTAAGACATCCTCTACTCGACGATCACCTTTCGAGGCAAGGCAACAGTGAGGCGTACCCTAGGGGTGGTGTGTGCGAATTGTGTGTCGTTTTCATTTGCATTTATCTTGTCATGTTTATTGGTGTTCTACGCTTTATTTTATTTAAGGCCATTCATTCTTGCATGCTTTGTTTAACAGTTAAAAGTTGCGAGGAAAAGTAAATCTAAAGCTATTACAAATGGCGCGGGTCCACATCGCCAAAATTAAACCGGACCCGATTTGATGGAAAATAAAGAAATTAAGAGAATTGAAAAGTGCGAGAAGTTTAAGTTACACGGCTTTGGGAGAGGTACATAATTATTCAAGCGAAATAAAATAAAGATGCGAAATTAAACAATTAGAAATATGGGCGTTGGACCCTTTTGTGAAAATTAATGTTAATGAGGAATTAAAATTTAATAATTAAAAGAGAATGTTTTTGGTATTTTTATGTTTTTTAAGATTTACTAGAAAAAAGAATTAATTAAAACTAAAATAAAATGTTAAACCTAATTCTAATTATTTTTAAGTTATTAAGAAAATATTGAAGTTTTTTAACCTAGATGAAACCCTAATTTTTTTTATGTACAATTTAATTATGAAAATAGATAAATAAATAATATTATGATAAAAAGGAAAAATTAAAAGGAATAAAAATTATCAATTAAACCTAAGTCTATATTTTTGGATTTTGTTATGAAAAGAATTTAAATCAAACCTAATTTAAAACTAAATTTATTTATATGCATTATTTACAAGAAAATATTAAACTAAAATATTTATTGCATTTTTTGTCCTTTTTTTGAGTTTTTATGTATGTTTTGTATTTTGTAAAAATAATTAAATTGAAACACCAAAGAAAATAATATAATTGAAAAAATAAAATATAAGAAAAAAGGATAGAAAATTGCAAACCAGGGGGGGTGGAAGTCCCAATTTAGGAGGTATGGGCTCAGCAATTCAGGCCCATTTGTATCATGGCCTTGTTGACGTTGGTGCACGCGTGTGGGACGGTTGACTCATCCTCATGGTGTTCATCAATTCCCAGCCTTGGATGTGAATCCCTTGGACGCGTGTACACTTGGATCTGGTGGTGTATCATGGGTCATAACATAGGCGCTTCACCTGAACGTTAGAGAAAAAATATTATTGAGAAAGCATGAGACCTGGGACTCGAACCCAGGTCAGGTGTATTGCCAGTCTTGATGCGTGCCAACTGAGCCAATTGCGCGTTGTTAATGTATAATAACAATCAAATAATATAAAAGAAAAACAAGGTTAGTGGGAGTCAGCGCGCGAATTTTCAAACGCGCCAATCATTGTGTGACACGGCTTCATCTTCCTCACCATCCCTGTAAAACAAAACACAAAGGCAACAGTTTTTGAATCGTTCTATAATGTAGCTTTAGAGAAAATAGCGAATAGCGCTACAATGTTCATAAATTGATCGCGAATGTGGTGTCTCCTTCGTTTGAATGCACTGAGTTCAACCATGGTGGTCTTAAGGCCTAATTTTTCCTCTTTGCAAAAGCCCTAATTCCAAGCTCTGAAAACCCTAGAAAATAAACATGGCCAAATCGTGTACGGCACAGAAAAAAGCAATTGAACATATTGGTTAGCTTCAAAACATTCTAATGAACATGAATCAATGGATAAAATGCTGTAAAAATGCTTAAATCATGATGCACGATATTGAGTTTTTCTCTGCACAGTTCATGTCCAATATACCAATTCTTCGTGCTTTGATGGTTGTCTTTGATTGGAACACGTTCAGGAGCCTTCAAGGAAGCTAATGGACTATGAATTATGCCTTGAATCAACCTCTAAAGTGGTTTTCAGTTTTTGAGTTTTTAGAGAAAAATTCAATGTTGCAATGGTGTATTCTGAGCTGCTGCGTGTCTATGTGCATTAGGGTTATGATCAAGTATTTGTATGGAATGCATTAGGTTAAAAATATTGCTCAAAATCTCTTGAATTCATGAATTGGAGATTTGATTTGTTAAGGATCTTTTTTCAATCTTTTTCAAGTGTTCTTGTGCCAATTAGCATCCAATCAATCCAATTCTTTCCTATTTGACCTATGCACGAAATCTTGATGGCAAAACATGTATAAAAAGATTTGAAAACTTAGATTAGTATTTTTTCCATATTTAATTTGATTTAAATGAATTAATGTGAATAAAAATTCAAATAAATAAATAAAAAAATGAGAAAATACTTCCCTTTGGGCCAAGTGGTCGTGCATATGCTTAGAATGATGAATCATGGAAGAAAAATGGGCCCATTAGCCATTTTAGGTCATTTGGATCAAAGTTGACTTTTCAAAATATCCAAAAATTTCCCAACTTCCACAAGGCATAACTTGCTCAATTTTTAAGCTTTTCTCATGTTCTTGGACATTTTGGAAAGGTCTTTGAGTCCTCTAACCAATGCCTTTGGTCCCATGTCATTTTGATTTACCAATCTCAAGTTATGGCCTTTGGCTTAAAGTCCCTTTTTGTTGACTTTTGAAAATGACCTATAATGTTGAAATTGATAACTTTTTGTGAGAGCATTTCTTGGACTTGAAGTATGAAGATGAGTTGTAGGAAATGTCTTTCTCTTCAAAATGAGCTTTGGATGGAATTTTTCTGATAATCCATGTGAAAGTTATGCCCTGGTCAATTTCAGTTGACTTTTTCAGCTGTCCAAATAAGGAAACTTTTGCATCTTGATGATTTCTGAGCCAAATTTTGAGAATCATGATCAAGCATTGATCAAATGATGTTTGTGGCTTCAAAATGATATGTTGACCAAAAATTTGAACTTTTGACTGTCAAATGACCATTTTGCCCCTACAGTTGACTGTAGTGCAATTAGGGTTTTGACTGTGCAATTTTGAGCTGAATACCTTGAAACTTGTTATGAGGATGCTTGACCATATTTGTAGACATATGATACTTGATTGGGCCCTTGAAAACTTCATTTTCTTGATCAGAACACAAACCCTAGTTTTGACTGTATATGAGACCTTTGCACTGTGCAACCCTTGGGGAATTTTGTGACTTGGCTTGGCAATTTCTTGAAGAATATGGGAGGGCAAATTTTGGGGTACAACACTGGGGTAGAGTGGACAACGCCTCATGGCCTTTGGATCTGGGTTTGAGGCCACTTGGCACCCTTCTGGATGAGGTGTATGGTGAGTTGCTTTATATTGCCTGCATTGGATCATATTGGAAAAAAGATTAACAAGCCTTTGGGGGACCTGGGAATCGAACCCAGGTCCCAATGATTACCAAGCACGTTTCCAGCCACTCCACCACTTTGTCTCAGTCATCAATAAAACAAACATGAATTAATATATGCAATAATCATTTCCAATGCTGCCAAACTAAAAAACGCGCGCATCTCATTTGAATGGACCACCCATGTTCTTCCACGTAATCATCTTCTTCGTGTTTCCTGAAACAAAAA
Organism: Vicia faba; assembly: GCA_948472305.1. Classification (NCBI taxonomy): domain Eukaryota; kingdom Viridiplantae; phylum Streptophyta; class Magnoliopsida; order Fabales; family Fabaceae; genus Vicia; species Vicia faba. Next base: position 932,313,921 of record OX451738.1, on the reverse strand, counting down.
CAAACAAATAACGGGGGTTTTAAACCCCCACAAAATGCAAGCGTCCAAAATAGCGATTAGGGCTACAGGTAATATAAAAAAGGCGCGAGGGTTGCAATGGGTTCGTCTCACTCAGGCGGTTCCAACCATGTGCGTTTTGAGGTTTGATTTCACAGTATGTGAAAAGCCCTAATTCTGAAGCTTGAAAACCCTAAGATTTAACCATGGTGATTTACGTTTCAAGGGCTCTCAAAGCAATTGAACCCTACCATTAGCTTCACCTGAATGCTATGAACACAAAATGATCCACAAAAGATGTTAACAATGTATAAATAATGGTATGCGTTTCTGGAAAAAAATTCAAACCGTGTGACTTGTGCTGGGCGTTTCCTTGAGTATTGAAGCTTGTTTATGATTGCAAATCGTTCCTGGAAATGCTGGCAACGTGTTAGAATCAAGAAAAGTGTTTGAATTGTGCTGGAATATGGATTTCAGTTTTCAACTTTTCTTCAAGTTTTTGGAATTTGGTTTGGCCGTTTCAATGAGCTCTAGGTCGTGAATGAGGCTTGTCACCCTTGCATATGTAGTAATGAATGAGAATAGGTCACATTAAGAGCCAATGATCCATTGCAATGATGTTTTTGGATTTTGCTTAATCACCATTAAAGGAACTTTCCAAGTTTGTTCAAATTTGAATTTTCATGCATAATTGAGCTTGGCACGAATTTGGTAGGTTGTTCATGACACATAAAATCCATTCAAATCAAAAGATGTTATTTAATTAATTTTTTTTGATTTTATTTGAATTTTATGGATTTAAAATGAATTAAATCAAATAAAATTAAATAAAAATAGAAAAATTAATGTTTAATCTTGAAATTGATCATGGGACACGTGGGTGGCATGACAAGGCTGAATCAAGTGGAAAAAGTGGGCCCTTTTGTCAAAAATTGAAGTTTCAAGGATAGTTGACTTTTGCCATTTCACAAAAAATTTCCAACTTCTCCAATGCATATCTTGCTCAATTTTGATCATATGAACATGTTCTTGGACATTTTGGAAAGGTCTTGAAGTCCTCTAACCAATGTCTTTGGTCCCATGTCATTTTGATTTACCAATATCAAGTTATGGTCTTTGACTTAAAATGCCTTTTTGTTGACTTTTGAAAATGACCTATAATGTTGAAATTGATAACTTTTTGTGAGAGCATTTCTTGGACTTGGAATGTGAAGATGAGTTGTAGGAAATGTTATCCCCTTAAAAATGAGCATTGGATGGGATTTTTCTGATGAACCATGAAAAAGTTATGCCTTGGTCAAGTTACAGTTGACTTTTCACCTGTCCAAAAATGGAAACTTTTGCATCTTGATGATTTTTGAGCCATTCTTGTGGAATCATGATCAAGAATTGATCAAATGATGATTGTGGCTTCAAAATAAGATGTTGACCAAATTTTTTGACTTTTGACTGCCAAATGACCATTTTACCCCTACAGTTGACTGTGAAGCAATTAGGGCTTTTGACTATGCAACTTAATGCTGTGAGACTTGCAACTTGGCATATGGATGCTTGACAATGTGTATAGGCATATAGGACTTGATTGAGCCCTTGAAAACCTCAACTTCCTTGCAAGAACCAAAACCCTAATTTTGACTGGCTTAGGAGGATGGTTTGAACTGTGCAACCCTTGAGTAGACTTGAGCAAATTGAGATGATGCTTGTCAAAACTTTGAAGAATATGGGAGGGAAAATTTTGGGGTACAACACACTGCTTCTCCACATTACCATCCCAACGCCAGATGCGTGTACCATTCAGAAAGTCCAGGGCACGACACCAACAACTGTTGGGCTCTGAAGAACAAGATTCAAGATCTGATCGATGCAAAGGAAGTTGAATTTGAAGCTCCTGAGAAACCGAATGTTATTTCTGCTCCGATGCCTAGGCATGGACACAATGCCAATGCTGTGGAAGAAGATCTGTTTGTTTATGCTGTGGATGAGCTGTTAACTCCTCTCCTAACCATCAAGTTGAATTTGTTGAAAGCTGGGGTATTCCTAGGATGTAACCAAGATTGCCATACTTGCCTGACCTCCCCATTTGACTGTCCTCTGTTGAAGAAAGGAATCCAACAACTGATTGATAACAAGGAAATTTTGTTTGAGAAAGCTCCTGTTTCACCCATTCCAGTTCCAGAAGTTTCAATAATAACCATATACGCTATTCCTTCCAGGGTTCCTAAAAAACCCGTTAGGATTACATCCGCTCCTATGACTACTCCGTTGAAGATAACAATGACCGGGCCAACCCTTTACAAATCAGATAAGACGGTACCATGGAACTATGGTGGAGAAATCTACTACCATGGTGTCAAACAGATTCAACAGACCATGGAAGAAGAAAGCTCTGAGGAGGATAATCCCGACATCAGTAACATTTCCGGAACAAGCAAAGTTACCCATAATGGAAGAATATTTTCTCCAAAGATTGCTCCTCCAACAACAGTCTTTGGACCCGCGGCCATTCCGAAGATTACACCTATACCAGTAACTGTACCTGCAAGTGTACCCGCCAACAAAAACAATACAGTTCCTATCCCTACTCTCGCTGTTGAGAAAAAAGGAAAGAATGTTCAAGAAGAGCCTGTCCTGACGAAGGCTCAATCACTTGTTATTCTTGAGACATCCAAGAGGGAGATGGAAGAAATCCTGAGGATCATTAAGAAAAGTGATTTTGATGTTGTTGAACAACTGGGGCAGACCCCCTCCAAAATCTCTATGTTAGCATTGCTGCTGTGCTCTGAGGCACATGCTAAAGCTTTGGTCAAGTTTTTAAAGACAACGCACGTGCCACAAGAGACTTTGGCTGATCAATTCCAAGAGTGTGTGGCCAGTTTAACAGCTGACAATAGCCTGGGTTTTTCCGATGCAGACTTGACCTCCAAAGGGAGAAAACATAATAACGCATTACATGTATCGGTGGAGTGTAAGGGAACCACCCTAGCCCACGTCTTGGTTGATACTGGATCATCGTTAAATGTCTTGCCAAAGAAAGCCTTGGATAGGATGGATTGTGAAGGCCTAAACCTGAAACCCAGCAATATAATTGTGAGAGCATTTGACGACTCTAAAAGGATGGTCCATGGGGAGGTGGACATCCCGATCAAAGTGGGAACTCAGACGTTCAACTCAACATTCTACCTGATGGACATCCGTCCTTCCTACTCTTGTCTGTTGGGACGCCCCTGGATTCATAACGCCGGTGCTGTCACCTCCACCTTGCACCAGAGGCTCAAGTACCCCGCCAAGGGAAGATTATAACTGTTCACGGGGAAGAGGAATACATGATTAGTCATCTAAATTCTTTTCGATATGTAAAATTGGATGGCGAATTCATTGAAACCCATTTCTAACACTTTGAAGAAGTTTCTGAAGAAATAGTGGTGACCAAGCCGATGTCCTCAACCCCTGTGATCACAAGACCTGCACCTCGGATGTCATCTCTCAAGGATGCTAGGGCAGTAGTGGAAGAAGACGGATCCACTATCTGGGGGCAGCTTCTAGACTTTCCTTTCAAATCAGAAAATTTTGGCCTGGGATTTACTTCGACTGGTCAGAAGGTTGTGCGCCGCTCCCGTGCCGGAGGGCCACCTGTGAAGATCAGCCACCGAGGGGTTAATGCACTAGAGGACAGTGAAGAAGAGGGTAGCTTGGAAGACTGGATTTTTCCTACTGTTGGCGGAGGACTGTGCAACTGAGAAGCAAAAGACTTTGTTCCGATTACTTTCATACCGCAGTAATTCATCTTTTCCATTTTTGTTGGATTTGTAATAATTCACAAACAATTCGTACTTTTTCAACCTTGTGTCTTACCCGAGGCACATAGGTCCATTTGTAAGGGTTCTTATTTCATTTCATATGTCATTTTAATGAATCATGGACGCTTTTCATATATAAACCTTTTGTGCTCATTGTCTTTCTTTTACATTTTATTGTTTTAAGATGGCTATTCCCTTACACACACCCACACTCACAAATGCAGGTACCCTTCCATTCCGGAACCCATGGGTAACGATACTGCTATAGCCTTCAGTGACTCTGAAGATCTGATCAACCAAGCCGAATACGAAGGTAAGGAAGATTGTGAGGTACCAGGGGAATTGGCCAGATTACTACAACAAGAGGAAAGAGCAATTCAGCCTCATGAGGAGCAGTTGGATACAATCAACTTGGGAACTGAGGATGATAAAAAGGAAATCAAGATAGGTGCCAATCTAGAGCCGAGTGTTAAGGAGCGCCTAATTCAGCTACTGCATGATTATGTTGAGATTTTCGCCTGGTCATACGAAGACATGCCAGGACTCAATACAGACATTGTGGTACACCGTCTACCCACAAGAGAAGACTGTCCACCAGTGAAGCAAAAGGTCCACCGCATGAGACCTGAAATGTCAGAGAAGATCAAAGCAGAAGTTATGAAACAGTTCAATGCTGGATTTCTTGCTGTTACTTCCTATCCTCAATGGGTTGCTAACATTATTCCCGTGCCTAAAAAGGACGGCAAAGTGAGAATGTGCATGGATTATAGAGATTTAAATAGGGCCAGCCCTAAAGATGACTTTCCACTTCCGCACATCGACATCCTGGTCGACAACACAGCTCAACACAAAGTATTTTCTTTCATGGACGGATTCTCTGGCTATAACCAGATCAAAATGGCACCTGAGGACATGGAGAAAACTACTTTTGTCACACAGTGGGGTACGTTCTGCTACAAAGTGATGCCATTCGGACTAAAGAATGCCAGGGCAACCTATCAATGCGCCATGGTAGCTTTGTTTCATGATATGATACATCATGAGATATAGGTCTACGTAGATGACATGATAGCCCGATCACAAACTGAAGAAGAACACCTTGATCACCTGCAAAAGCTGTTTGTCAGGCTAAAGGAGTACAATCTAAGATTGAACCCAAACAAGTGTACATTCAGAGTCCGGTCCGGTAAACTCTTAGGATTCATTGTCAGCAACAAAGGCATCGAGGTTGATCCTGCCAAAGTCAAAGCTATACAAGAAATGCCTGCTCCTTGCACTGAGAAGGAGGTCAGAGGTTTCTTGGGACGCCTAAACTACATTGCTAGGTTCATATCTCACCTAACGTCTACCTGTGAGCCAATCTTCAGGCTGTTGAAGAAAGATCAGGTAGTCAGATGGAATGATGACTGTCAAATTGCTTTCGATAAATTCAAGGAGTATTTGCTAGAACCTCCTATCTTGATGCCACCCGTCGAGGGAAGACCGCTAATCATGTATCTGGCCGTCCTAGAGAATTTAATAGGGTGCGTATTGGGGCAGCATGACGAGTCTGGCCGAAAAGAGCATGCCATTTATTACCTTAGCAAAAAGTTTACCGACTGTGAAACAAGATATTCACTGCTCGAGAAAACTTGCTGCACTTTGGTATGGGCTGCTCGCCGGCTAAGGCAGTATATGTTGACTCATACCACTTTGCTGATATCTAAGATGGATTCGATAAAGTACATCTTTGAGAAGCCTGCTCTATCTGGAAGAATAGCTAGATGGCAGATGATCCTAACAGAATACGACATACAATACAGGGCCCAAAAAGCTATAAAGGGGAGTGTACTAGCCGATCATCTGACCCATCACCTGACGAAGACATCATGACATTGGACAACATTGAAGAGATCAGACCATATGACTGACCTGAACAAGGATCCCGATGGACCCTGTACTTTGATGGTGCCTCCAATGCACTTGGTAACGGTATCAGTGCTATGCTTATATCTCCAGAAGGATGCCATACTCCTTTCACCCCCAGACTTTGCTTCAACTGTATGAACAACATGGCAAAGTACAAGGCGTGCATCTTTGGACTCAAGGCTGCCATAGACTTGGGAATCAAATCCTTAGATGTGTTTGGGGACTCAGCTTTGGTCATCAGTCAGATCAAAGGATAGTGGGATACTAAACATCCAAACCTCATCCCTTACAAAGAACATGTTTTGACATTGTTACCACATTTCGAGCAGATTACCTTCGAGCACTTCCCGTGAGAAGAACATCAGCTAGCAGATGCTCTAGCTACAATGTCATCTATGTTTAAACTTGATTGGGACAATGAGGCTCCCAAAATCTCCATTGAACGGATGGACGAACCTGCACACTGTCACGAGATTAATACCGAAGAAGTAGTGGACCAACCGTGGTTTCATGAAGTCAAAAGGTATCTCGAGGCTCAAGAATACCCTGAAGGAGCCTCAGTCAACGACAAAAAGTTCTTAAGGAGATTCTCAGCTAAGTTCTTCCTAAGTAATGGCATCCTGTACAAGCGCAATCATGATTCTATTCTGCTCCGTTGTGTGGACAAGATTGAAGCCGAAAAGATCATGGCTGAATTGCACGAGGGTACCTTTGGCACTCACTCTAGCGGGCATACGATGGCTAAGAAGATTCTACGGGCATGCTACTATTGGTCTACCATGGAAGCTAACTATTATCGACACTCCCGCACTTATCACAAATGTCAAATCTATGCAGACAAGGTGCACGTGCCTCCAGTTCCTCTAAATGTCTTAACAGCTCCTTGGCCCTTCGCTATGTGGGAAATCGACATGATTGGAGAGATCAAGCCTACAGCTTCCAATGGACACCGCTTCATTCTGGTGGCCATTGACTACTTCACCAAGTGGGTCGAAGCAGCTTCCTTCGCATCCGTTACTAAGAATGTTGTTGCCCGCTTCATCAAGCAGAACCTTATTTGCCGGTACGGTATCCCCGAAAGGATCATCACTGACAACGGTACAAACCTTAACAATACTATGATCACCGCTTTGTGCGAGCAGTTCAAGATTCAACATCATAATTCATCTCCCTATCGGCCAAAGATGAATGGTGCGGTTGAAGCTGCTAACAAAAATATCAAAAAGATCATACAAAAGATGACAGTCACCTACAAGGACTGGCATGAGATGCTACCGTTCGCTCTTCACGGGTACCGTATCACGGCACGCACATCAACTGGGGAAACACCCTATTCCTTGGTATATGGCATGGAGGCTGTTTTACCTATCGAGGTTCAGATTCCCTCTTTGAGAATCATGAAGGATGCTGGTTTGAGTGAAGAAGATTGGATTCAAACCCGACTTGATCAGCTAAACTTGATTGACAAAAAGAGACTTACTGCTGTTTGCCATGGTCAGATGTACCAAAAATGGATAATCAAGGCTTTCAACAAGAAAGTCAGACGCCAGGTATATCAAGTCGGGGATCTGGTAATCAAGCGCATCATTTTGCCGCAAAGTGATCCCAGGGGCAAATGGACTCCTACCTATGAAGGACCATTTGTAATCAAAAACATCTTTTCTGGTGGGGCAATGATCTTAACCACCATGGACGATGACAACCTGCCGCACCCTGCGGATGCAGACATAGTCAAAAGATACTACGCATAAATGACCCGCTAGGTTGATACACCTAGGAAAAACAAGGGCATCCCGGTGAATCGAAAACCTGAAAGAGCGGTTCAGGAAAAAATTAGGGATAAAACAAAAAAAATCTGTACACCCGGCAGTTGAAAACCCAAAAGGGCGACTTGGGCAAAAAAGGGTTTCCCGGTGGACTGAAAACCCGAAAGGGCGGTCCAGGAAAAAGTTAGGGAATTAAAGCGTATGACTATGTCTCGTCGGATCACTTTAAGGAAAATCTATTCACTGACAAACCTGAAGCTTCTGATCAATCCAATCATCTTCGGACGAAGCAACAAATGGACAAGATATTCAGAGATACGAAGGCTATAGCGAAATGGGAATCCCATGGGAGTTTTACACACATAGCTATCTTTCTTTGTATAAATTTTTCTTACTTTTATGACACCATCCTCTTACTAGGATGTCTGTCTCCTTTGTACAAAATACTTATTCAAAGTAAATACAAGGATATCTCTTTCAAAGTACAGAAAACTATTTGCCTTTTTCTTTACACTTGTGTTTTTATTTGCAAAAACGTCCAATGATTCATTAATGAACATATGCATTTGAACATAATTACTGTTTACAAATAAACAGGATGAAAAAGAACAATTACTGATAGACTGAAAGGATAGGAAAACGTCTTTAGGTTATTCCATGAGCAATCCCTATAGTACATCATCTAGATCCCCAGCGAAGCTAAAATCTTGAAATACAGATCCCCAGCGGAGTTATAATTACAGATCCCCATCAGAGTTAAAACTTCAAACTCCCAATCCCCAGCGGAGCCAGAACTTCTAACTACCAATCCCCAGCGGAAACCCTCCAGTTTCTCTAAACTCCCCAGCAAGTTATCTTGAAGCCTAGAAATCAACCAGATCACAATTAACTTTTTGTCTCTCCCCAATCTAGGATAAATCCCCAGTAGAGTGGCAGACGAGCGAAAACTCCTGAACTTGCTCCTCAACAGTAAGCTTTCTTCCCCACAGAGTTTTCAATACTCCTCAACAGAATAAAGATTCCCATTCTTAATTCCCCAGTGAAGTCGTCAAAGTTTTCATTGCTCCTCAATAGAATGAAGATTCTCATTCTTAATTCCCCGTAGAAGTCATCAGAGTTTCTCTCTATTCCCCAGCAGAATAAAGATTCCCATTGTGTAACCCCCAATAGAAGTCATCAAAGTTCTCTGGATTTCCCAAGCAAATTTCTCAAGCAATTTGGCATTACTCTCGCAACAAATTTTTTGTCAATACTCCAACTTCAAGACATGAGGGATCCTTATATCTCCATAGAAGTTGTCAAGGATTTTTAATCCCCAACAGTCGCCCAGGATTTCTTATCCTCCGCAGTCAAGGATTTACTTTCCCAGGCAGTAGTTAAGGGTTTTATTATCCCCAACTGTCAAAGATATTATTTTCCTCAGCAATACAGCAAATCAGCTTACATGCACATACATTACATCCATATATCATAAACATTGATAAAACACATATATTTCATCATACATTTCATGCAACATAACTTTGTGTTTTAGTTAACGTTTTACCCTTTTCAGGATAAGATTAACAAACTACTGTTAATGGTATACAATCATGATACAGTACAGATACACTCCAGACACGGAAGTCATTCTGCTATTCATTAAGTTTTCAAGTCCAGATACACTCTAGACACGGAAGTCATTATGTCACTTATTCAGATTTCAGATACAATACAGATACACTCCAGAGGCGGAAGTAATTATGTTGCTTATTCAGATTCAGATTTCAGATACAGTTCAAATACGCTCCAGACACGGATGACATCCTGATACTTATTCAGATTTCAACATTCAGATACAGTACGGATACACTCCAGACACGAAAGTCATTTTGATACTCATTCAGACCTCAACATTCAGATATAGTACGGATATACTCCAGACACGGAAGTCATTCTGCTACTCATTCAGATCTCAACTTCAGATATAGTACAGATATACTCTAGACACGGAAGTCATTCTTCTACTCATTCAGATCTCAACTTCAGATACAGTACGGATATACTCCAGACACGAAAGTCATTCTGCTACTCATTCAGATCTCAACTTCAGATGCAATACGGATATACTCCAGACACGAAAGTCATTCTGCTACTCATTCAGATCTCAACTTCAGATACAGTTCAGATACGCCTCAGACGCGGTTTCCATTCTGTCACTTATTCTGATTTTTCCCAGCTCAGAGACGCTCTAGACACAGATGCTATTTTGTTGCTCATTCAGATTCAGTCTTCAGATACAATTCAGATACGTTCCAGATACAGATACCATTCTGATACTTATTCTTCTGTCTTACAACTTACAACTCAGCAAACATTCTTGGATGGCATCTCTAAGCCCATCTCCAACAAGATCCTATCACATCTCCAAATGGCATCTTTAAGCCCATTCCCTCAACTACACTTTGACGAGTGCAAATTTACGGGCACTCTAGTGTCCAATCATCTTTTACCTTCGAGTCACGAATGACAAACTCGCCAATCTAACTCTTCAGGTTCAAGAAGATTGAACAGGGGCAGATGTTGTACCCCAAAATTTTCCCTCTCATTTTATCAAGATTTTCCTCACAAGACTTTTTGGACTCAAGACAAGATTAAGTTTTGCTCAGCTCAAGACATCATCTTGCACTGATGACCTGAAATTAGGGTTTGAGGTTGCACCAGGATTTTTGGACCACCAATGCTTCATGTGACTTTAATACACCATCTTGGACCCCTAAAATTGCTCATGTCAAGTTTCAAGCCTTGAATCACATTTTTGCTCAGTCAATTGAACAGTTGACCTGAAAATCAACTGTATTGGGGAAAAAGTCAACCATGGCCAATTTACAGTCAAACTTCATAATTTTTGATCCAAAATCAAATTATAGGCTTCTATGTACCATTTGATCAAGTTTGGATCACAACTCCTCAAGAAATTTGATCAGATCATCAAGAGGGCAAAATGGTCAAAATTAGGGTTTTGACTGAGAAAGGGCAATTTCTGATTTTTAACCTAGACAATGACCAATTGGGTTCAAGCATGATTTCAAGGACTCAATAGAATCATCTTGACCTAATCACATAGTTCAAAAGATCTCAAATGCATAGGATTGACAAATGAATTTTCCAGTCAACTGATCAAAAGTCAACTGTACACTGAAAAGTCAAACTTTGACTTTTTGGTCAAAATCAAGTGCCAAGGGTCATAATTCATCAAGATACGTAAAAATGTGAAACTTGTTGACCAAGAAACCTAAAATTGCAAATTAGGGTTTTTTAATTTGAAAATTTTCATAACTTAGAATTTTTCTAAGTATGGAAAATTTCTTATTTTTCCCCAACTTTCCACAACTTTTTCACCATGATGCAATTGGATTCAAAGGAAAATTCCCACATGAAAGTTGTAGTCCTCCATGAAATCTACAACTTTGATTCATAAAGTTTTCCCAAAAGATGCTTGGATATCAATTATTAAATTTTGAATAGGGGTCCATGAACTAAAAGACTTAGTGAAAATTTGCCCTAATTTAGGCAGGTTTTTGACCCAACTTAATGGGAATTTTTCACCTAGTTCCAAGAGGTATCTCAAAATGAATTTCAAAGATGGATCGTAGAACATGTTGCAAGCTTTCCAAAATGTCCAAGAACTCTCCAAGATTATTTGTGGTTAGGGAGAATCGAAGAAGAGAAAATGGAATTTTGTCACTTTTGTTCAAGCCATTTTTACAATGCTTCAAGTTGCAAATCAGATCCTAGCATGCTTGCACCTTGCATTACATGTCCTAAATCCCTTCTAAACTCTATAATTAAATGCTAACTCAATGGATAATGGCTTTATTTTGACCGTTGGAGCAATGTACAAGAAACAATTCCATAAATGGCCAAAAGTGCACATTGCCATTTTCATTAAGCATGCTTTTGCAAACTTTATTAGCCTTGAGCCTTGGACTTGTTCCTTGAGTACAGGAACTTTCCATAGATCACAAGCAAAGCATACCAACCCTCTGCAGCTAGCAAGCAAACAAGGACAAGCATGTTGGCATAAGTCTTGTCACTTTTCTTCAAAAGCAAGAAAAGTTGCAAAAGTCAAGAGAACTTGTACAAGCTGATAAAGGGAGGGCTTGGCCTCATTCAAAACAACTTCACAAACTTGTTGCAAGCTAATACACGAATTCATAGCATCTGAAACTCTCCCAAACACAAAAAACACAAATTTCCGCCCAAACAGGACAACTTCTGCAAAACTCTTGCCAACTCAATATTGGCTCGTGCGTTTCTTGATTCAACACTTCAAACACCTTCTATACATCACATCCAAACTATCCAAGCCCTTGTCCTGGTTCTGTGAGCTCTGTTTTAGACATCACCATTTTCAAACTTGAAGGTTGCAGGTTGACTTCTACAAGGAGTTTCAAACATCCTCAAGGCAAGCTAAGCATTGGAATAGCTTGAGGGAACTATAAGGAAGCTCACACGATCCTCAGGCCTCACTCAAAGTCCCCACATTGTCATATCCAAACTCAGCTGAAAAAGGTATTTTTCAAATCTCTATCTCTTTATTTAGGCATCCTTAAGTCACGATTTGTGAAGCAAAAATGTAGTCCTTAACTTGTTGAAGCTGTACATATGCATAGTTGTCATTTATATTAACTGAGTACTGAGAATTTGAAGCTTGAAGTTCATGAAAAAATTAGGTCAGGAATTAGGGACACTGAAATTCTCCTTGGTCTTTTAGAGTTAGGTCACAAACTTTATGTCATTGGAATCGTGAGATTACAAGCTACATGTTTTATGTTATGAGTTTTTGAATTTATGCAAGTGTTGTACCCCAAAATTTTCCCTCCCATATTCTTCAAAATTTGCAAAGAACAGGCTTCAAAATCTCCCCAAGGGTTGCACAGTTCAAGGGCCTCCTAACAGTAAAAAAACTAGGGTTTTGGGTCTGGCAAAGTAATTGAAGTTTCCAAGGGTCCAATCAAGTCCCACATGCCTACAAACATGGTCAAGCATCCATATGCCAAGTTTCAAGACTTACAGCACAAAATTGCACAGTCAAAAACCCTAATTGCTCAACAGTCAACTGTAGGGGCAAAATGGTCATTTGACAGTCAAAAGTTCAAATTTTTGGTCAACATCTTATTTTGAAGCCACAAACATCATTTGATCAATTCTTGATCATGATTCTCAAAAGCATGGCTCAAAAAGTCTCAAGATGCAAAAGTTTCCATATTTGGACAGATGAAAAAGTCAACTGTAAGTTGACCAAGGCATAACTTCCACATGGTTTATCAGAAAAATTCCATCCAAAGCTCATTTTGAAGAGAAAGACATTTCTTACAACTCCTCTTCACACTTTAAGTCCAAGAAATGCTCTCACAAAAAGTTATCAATCTCAACATTATAGGTCATTTTCAAAAGTCAACAAAAAGGCACTTTAAGTCAAAGACCATAACTTGAGATTGGTAAATACAAATGACATGGGACCAAAGGCATTGGTTAGAGGACTTCAAGACCTTTCCAAAATGTCCAAGAACATGATCAAAGCTTAAAAATTGAGCAAGATATGCCTTGTGGAAGTTGGGAAATGTTTGGGAATTTTGAAAAGTCAACTTTACTTCAAATACCTCAAAATTGCTAATGGGCCACATTTTCTTCCAAGAATCCTTATCCAAAGGCTATGCACGACCATTTGGCCCAAAGGGGAATTATTTCATCATTTTTTATTATTTATTTGAATTTTTAATCACTATTAATTCATTTAATGAAATAAAATATGACAAAAATAGAAAACCATGTTTTTTAATCCTTTTTTTGCAGCATATTCTCTCCATAAAACCTCAAGATTTCGTGCACCCCCAATTTGGAAAGATTTGGCCATGATTGGTATCAAAAGCACATGGAAAAGATTTGAAAAGATGCATTAAAAATCAAATATTTGATTCATGATTACAAGGGTTTTTGGACTGGATTTGCAACCCTAATTCGTCCCATACATAAGTCAGAATGCAAACCTAATGCCTAGAACTTTGAAGCTGCGCTCAAAAAAGAAAACCAACTCTGCATTTTTCATCAAATTTTTCAAAACTGAAAACGATATTGCAGGGAGTTTCAAGGCGAAAGAACTATTCCAAAAGCTTTCCAAGGTTACTAGGAATCGTTTCCAATCAGAATCACACTCCCACACTCAAAGAATTGGTAGATGGGAGCTTGACTTTCTTCTAAAAATTGCATATTCGTGTTTGAATTTATACATACTTTTCATGCATTTTAATGTTTGAACTATACTAATGTGATGATTCTAAAGCTAATGACGTGATTCAATTGGAGAACGGTGGTCTGAATAGGAAGTTGCCATTGGAGCTCGTTAGGGTTTCAAAGCTGTAAAATTAGGGCTTTCCTCTTCAAGAAAAATTGAGACACAAGACCCACACCATTGAAACCAGAAGCTCATGACTAATCAATCCCATACCTCGCGATCAATTTATGATAAACCAGGGCCTATTCGCTATTTTCACGTTTACCATCTAGTGGGGGTTTAAAACCCCCGCTATCTCTTTTTATTTTGCAGGCAGCATGAGGAAGATGGAGGACGTGTCCATGGCTCATAGGCGCGTTTTAATTTCGCGCGAAAAACACCACTAATCGTTGTTTTACATTATGTTGTTTATTTTCCATATTATACACAAAGCGCGCTAATGGCTCAGTTGGCAGGCATATGGCTTGGTAAGCAATGGGACCTGGGTTCGATCCCCAGGTCCCCCCACGTTATTTCAATATTTTTCTTGCTAACATAATTCCATGCAGCGTGTTCTCAAGGGAGTACCATAGGCCTCTATATCCGTGCTTGCCATTTATACATAAAGATCAAACCAATGGCCATGATCTGAAGAACACCATATGCCTTGGTCAATGGAGCCATACGCGTCCTAGAAAAGTCAACCAGGCCTCCAATCAGTGGGCCTAACTGCTGTCCAAAAACCTCCATAATTGGGTCTACCACCCCCTTTTGTTTGTACTTCTTCCCTTCATTCTTTGTTTTATTTTTTATTATTATTTGCTTTAATTTAATTATTCTCTTTTTAAATTCCACAAATTAATTTCTTATGACATAAAAACACCAAAAATCAGAAAAAATCAAAAATAAAAATATATTTTATTTAATGTTATTTTGTAAATAAATTTTATTAATTAATTTAGCTTTAATTCTAGGTTTAATTTTAATGATTTTTTGTAATAAACTAAAAAACGTAGAATTAGGGTTTTAAATGCTTTTATCTTTTTTTCTTTTCTTTTACCATTATTAATAATTAATTATTTATTTTGTAAATAAATTTGCCATTAAATAATTAGGTTAAAACTAGGTTAAATTTAAACATTTTTTTTAATAAACTAAAAATAGTTTAGAATTAGGGTTTTAATTTCATTTAATTTTCTTACTAAAATCCATAAATACAAAAAACTCAAAAATAATTTCCTTTTCTCATTTAACTTAATTAATTTATTAATTGTAATTTAATTTCTTTAAAAGGGTCCAACGCCCTCGCATTCGATCATAATTCTATTTCGCGCGCTTATTTTATTTCCTTTTTATAAATTTCATGTAATTACCCCAAAGCCATGTAATAGATTAATTAGACATTTATCTTTCCGCATTTTATTTTATTTCAAATCGGGTCTTGGATTAATTTGGCGATGTAGACCCGCGCCTTTGTAATAGCGTAGGACTTATAATTCCGCATCTTTTTAACTGTTAATAATTTGCATGAAAGAATGAATGCCAAAATAAAAGCAACGCGTAGATCACCAATCCATGAACAAGATAAACATAAATGAAAACGACACACAAATCACGCACCACCCCTAGGGTACGTCTCACTGTTGCCTTGCCCCTCGAAAGGTGGTCGTCGAGTAGATGATGTTTTAGTAAGTCCTCATGTCCATGAACATGGCATGGGGGTAGCTTCTAAGGTGTCTTCCCATTGCTCTGGTGACCACCATGTCCCGAATCCTCGAATTGACCCGAACACCTCCAACGGTGGTGCTACCTATCTCTCAATGGTGGGATGGCACTACTTTAAGGACATTTACACAGACGAATTCCTTAGGGTAGGTAGACAACTCGTAGATACTTGCTCTAATTTCAAAACAAAATCAAAAACTCTTTTCACACCGACACTTTTCAAAAAGCTTTCAAAACGATTTTTCAAACACTCTTGAGGACTGATACAAGAGTCGATCTGAAACTTTAAACGAAACTTTTTCAAACCCACTCACAATTGAAAAGCAAACATTTTGAAAACACAAATGAGCAAGTATCTAAGATCCCATGGATAACCATGGATAGAAAGGGTGCTAACACCTTCCCTTTCTATAAATCTACCTCCCGAACCGAGAAACAATCTCATAAAGAATTTTTCTGTGCTTTTGTCCTTTCCTTGTTGGAGAAAATAAAAGACGGTGGCGACTCTTGCTTCCGCGACATTTCGCGAACCAGCGTAAAACAGTCAGTTCCAGATCCACCGATCACAGAACTGGCGACTCTGCTGGGGATTTTATAAAGTGAGGTGTACCTTAGGATAATTCATAACTGTGTTTTCAATTGTATTGACTTGTTTGCTTTAAATTATGGGTTGCATGGAAGTTACATAGATCCTAACCCGGATCTGGGGATACCCTGTTTAGGTAGCATAAGCTGTGAGGGACCTGTCCGGCGTAGACCGACACGGGTGAAGCAGTGGCTACGTTGGTGTGGCACCTTGGTCTGTACCGATATCCCTTGTGTTGCAACGAGGAGAATATGGGTCTTCTGAGGAGTCATTAAGCACCAACAGACCTTAGAACCTTAAATGACACAACTTGGCCATTAGAACAGTAGCAGTATGCTACGCCCATTGAGGCTAAACTCTCGTGATGGTTCTGGCCGCAAGAAAAGATTTCGATGCTGGAGTTATGACCGATGGAGGGTAGTCAATGATATTGGGATCCTCTAAGAACCCGGTTACTTTGATAGGACAGGTATGAACCAACAAACTGAAAGAGGGTAATACCTAGACCTCATGCTGGCCTAAACTTTAGGGGTTTGTCTTGTGTGACTTGTGTGCCTTACCATGTTTGCCTTTGTAAATATTTGTGGTGTGCTTTATCATAACATCATAACATCATGAGCATTGCATGCATCCTGCATAAGGACTGACCATTTCAAAGACAAGAGGGTTTCACCTTTGCTCTGTTTTGTAGGACATCATGATGCCTGTGCGAAGGAATACTATCCGGCTCAACTTTGTTCACCCACCTGAGTTGCTTGAGGAGTTGGTTATTAGAATCCCAAACACCACTTCTTTCATCCAGAGGCATGGTTCTCTTCTCAGTTTAGTCACTGCAAAGCGGGATCAACAGTTGATGAGTGTCCCGACCCAGTTCTATGACCCTCTGTACCAGTGCTTCACCTTTCAAGACTTCCAGCTGGTCCCTACCCTGGAAGAGTTCTCTGATCTTCTTGGCATCCCTATCTTGGATCAGACTCCCTTTACTGGTTGGGAAAAGACCCTCAGGCTTGAGGAGGTTGCTGCAGCTCTTCCCTTGACCCATCAAGAAGTAATGGACAACTGGGTGACTAGAAGCGGAGTTAAGGGTTTCTTGGCCAAGTTCCTGGTTGGTAAAGCTAACAGTTTCTGGAATGACTTGGACTTTAGGGCATATGAAGACATCTTGGCTCTCTTAATCTATGGGCTAGTCTTGTTTCCTAATCCTGACAACTTCATCAATGTCACTTCCATAAGGATCTTCATGTCTCAGAATCTTGTGCCCACTCTCTTGGGTGACATCCTGCAACAACTTTATGCTCGTACTGCCCGAAGACGAGGAACTCTATGGTGTTGTATCCCTTTGTTGGTGAGGTGGTTTATTTCGCACCTCCCTAAGTTCGTGCTGAAGAACCAAGAAGGAAGAGGTTAGGCTCATAGGTTAATGTCTCTCACTGACAAGGACATCATTTGGAATTTCAGAGGTTTGGATGAGATAGCTGTTATTGATCGTTGCGGAGAATACCCTAATGTTCCTCTGATTGGTACCCAAGGAGGAATATTATATAATCCATGTATAGCTCTCCGTCAGTTTGGAAGAGCCAGAAGAGCAGGGCCTCATGAGATGTTGGTGCCTCATATCAGTTTTGAATTTCATGTGGATAGTGACGAGCTGCGTCGTAGGTTCATCAAGGCTTAGGACAGAGTTCATAAAGCTGACCCACAAGAGTTGGGGCCAAAGACTTCTCTACCTATGGAAGCCTACTACAAATGGGTCCGCATCCGTGCTCAGAAGTTAGGTATGCCATACGAAGCTGTCAGACCCATCATTCTTGAATATCCTGACAAAGATGGGGCTCCTCCAACTGTCCTCCCTCCTCAGATACCTACTGATTATGAGACATTAAAGAGGTCTTGGTCGCAACTGCGAGAAGAACTGGATTCGTATCGGGAAAGTTCAATGAGCAGGAATTGAAAATCCAGAAGCTGACAAAGCAGTTGGAGAATGAGCGAGCTCTGAATGACTACATCCGTACTGAGAAGAGGAGACCATGGGATCAATAAGGAGCTCTGGATGTTCTTTTACAGTTTTATTTCCCTTTTCAGTATTTCCCTTTTATGTAACGCCTAAGGGCAATCTGTTGAACAATTTAAGTTTCAAAGTTGAATCTAATGAAGTGTGTTCCTTTTTGTTTACAAAGTTGATTCCCGATTGTCTTTGAAAACATAAATCATACGCATTCCATTCATCATGTGCATAGCAAGTTTTCTTCTTTTCAGGTTGCTTACTGTTCTTCGCTGTTTATTTCAGCATCATGAATCTTGACTCATCATCAACCGAGATGTCTATCAAGGATCTTCAGGCGCAGAACGCGCAATTTCAGGAACTGATCATGGGTTTGGCTCAAGGCCAAGAAGAGCTGAAGGCTTTACTCCTGAAGAAGGAGAAGAAGAAGAAGAGAACTGTTCTTTTCAACTCGGGCCGAAGGTTTGGCAATACTCTACAGAATGAGGAAGCTGGTTCTTCTATAGGCAAGAGCAGTCCCCAAGGGGGAAAAGGTCCTAGTCCAGTAGTCTCTGACAACGAGACTGACTTCAATGAGGAACAGTATCCTCCGGCTGAAGACCGGTATAAGCAGTTGGAGGACGGACTGAATGCAATGGAGATCCAACAAGTGCCTGGGCTGGATTTCGGAGATTTGGGCTTATCTACTGGTGTGATTATTCCTCATAAGTTCAAAGCACCATCTTTTACCAAGTATGATGGGGCGTCTTGTCCCAAGCTACACCTCAGATCTTATGTGCGGAAGATTCAACCGTACTCAGTGGACAAGAATTTGTGGATCCACTTCTTCCAGGAGAGTCTTTCAGGGACTCATCTCGAATGGTTCTATCAGCTGGATGGGACCAAGGTTCGTAACTGGGAGGAGTTGGCTACTGCTTTTTACAAGCAGTATCAATATAATGCCGACCTTGCTCCTACACGTACCCAACTCCAGGGTATGTCGCTAGGGTCAAGCGAAGGTTTCAAAGAGTATGCACAGAAGTAGAGGGATCTGGCTGGCAGGGTGCAGCCTCCGTTAACTGACCGGGAGTTGGTAGACATGTTCTTGGGGACCCTATCTGGGCCATTTTTCAATCATCTTATCGGTAACTCATCTGCAGGGTTTACTGATCTTATTCTGACTGGAGAGAGAATAGAAGCTGGAATGAAGTCCGGAAAAATTCAGAAGGGTGCATCGTCAAATTCAGAGAAGAAGCCCTTTAAAAAGGAGGCCAGTGCTGTGTATGGGCCTAAAAGACATGATAAACCTGAGCGCCGCCAATCTGTCAATGCGGTGATGATTGCTAAGCCTGTTGCCGCTCCTTGGCAAACCAATCAGCAAAGGGGTGAAAGACGCAGGAGAGAGTTTACCCGGCTAAGTATGACTCTATCACAAATCTTGCCGCAGTTGCTGTCCACCAACCTAGTGACTGTTAGAGAGGCCCCGAAGGTTGTAAACACTGCCTCTCCTAAGTACAACCCAAATGCCCGCTGTGCTTATCACTCCGATAGCCCGGGGCATTCTACTGATGATTGCTGGGCCTTAAGGAATAAGGTGCAAGACCTCATTGACGCAAAAGAAATACAATTTGAAGCGCCTGAGAGGCCAAATGTAGTGACTGCTCCTATGCCCCAGCATGGAGTAAATGCCGTTGATGAAGAGGTATATGCCGTTTCTGTGAATGATGTAGCTACTCCCTTGATGACTGTTAAGAGGAACCTACTGCTGGCCGATTTATTTTCGGGTTGTAGTGAAGGTTGCCTTTTCTGCGCTGTTTCCCTTTCTGGTTGTCCTTTGCTGAAGTTGGGCATCCAAAGCCTGATGGACAGCAAAGAGATTCTGTTCAAGAAGACTGCTGTTCAGTTTGTTCCAGTGGAAGAAGTTTCTGTTGTTACAATCTTTAATAATCCGATCAAGGCTCTCCCAAGGAAGCCGGTTAAAATCATGACTGTCGCACCCATTGTGATTACTGTTCCGGGGCCTCTCCCCTATGAATCTGATAAGGCTGTCCCATGGCACTATGGGGCAGATGTGTATGTACATGGAATAAAGCAAGAGTTCAACACTGGCACCAGCATCAGCAATATCACTGGTCCGGCCAAAGTAACCCGCAGTGGCAGGCTCTTCTCGCCTGACATTGCACCACCAGCTATTCGAAGACCCCTCACTATAACACCTGCAAGTGTACCTGTTCCCGTTTCTGATCAAGTTGTTTCCCCTGCTGCCGAGTCATCTAATACTCGGGGCAAAGGGACTGCTGATGTGCCTGCCCGAATGGAGGCTCCGAAGACTGTGAATGTTGAAGCCTCCCAGCAAGAGATGGAGGAAATCCTTAAGATCATTAAGAAGAGCGATTTCAACGTCGTTGAACAGCTGGGGCATACCCCCTCCAAGATCTCTATACTATCATTGCTGTTGTGCTCAGAGGCCCATGCCAAGGCCCTGATTTCATTTCTGAAGACGGCCCATGTGCCACAAGAGACGTCTGCAGACCAATTCACTGACTGTGTGGCCAATTTGACCGCTGACAACGGTTTGGGTTTCTCGGATGCTGATCTGACCGCCAAGGGAAAGAACCAAAATGATGCCCTGCATGTCTCCATAGAATGCAGGGGCACTACTCTCGCACACGTATTGGTGGACACCAGTTCTTCACTGAATGTATTGCCCAAGAAGGCCTTGGACAGGCTGGATTGTGAGGGCCTGGAGTTGAAACCTAGTAACATCATTGTCCGAGCCTTTGACGGATCGAAGAGGATGGTGCATGGAGAGGTAGATATTCCGATTTGTGTTGGTTCCCAAGTCTTTGATTCAACGTTCTATGTGATGGACATTCGTCCATCTTATTCCTGTTTGCTGGGTCGACCTTGGATTCACAAAGCTGGGGCTGTGACCTCCACTCTACACCAGAAGCTCAAGCACCCTGTCAGAGGGAAGATCGTCACTGTGCAGGGGGAGGAAGAATACATGGTTAGTCATTTGAACTCGTTCCGGTATATTGAGATGGACGGGGAGTTTATCGAAACCCCCTTTCAACATTTTGAAGAGGTACCTCCAACATTGGCGTCAGCTGAGACGGTGATTGAAGAAGACTTTCCTTTGAAGATGGCTTCCCTAAAGGATGCCCGGGCCGTAATCAAGAAAGGTGAATGTGCTAACTGGGGCAGGCTCCCTGATTTTACACCTAAAACTGACAAGTTTGGACTGGGTTTTACTGCAGAGGCTCAGAGGGCTGTGCGCAAGGCAAAGACCAGAAGACCTCCTGTGCTCATTACCAACCCAGGAGTGAATGCTGTCGGGGATGAAGATGAAGTGGAGGAGTCAGAGTTTGAAAGCTGAATCTACCCGACGACTGATGGTGGATTGACCAATTGGATTGCTAAAGATCATACTCCTGTTACTTTTGTTACGCAGTAATAAACTCCTATGTTTTTGTTATTTGTAATAAACAATTAAAACTCTATGGCCCGATGTCTTACCCGAGGCACCGTTGGCTTCATTTGTGAGGGTATATTAATTGTCATCTCATATATCATGAATAAAGATCTTGGACGTTTTCTCGCATTTCAAATCTTATGCTCCCTTTCTTTCTTTCCTTTCTTTATATATTGCAAAACAGCTGTATTTACACACACTCACTCATACAGGTTTCAATCCACTCTGGATCTCACTGGTAACGACTCTGCTACTGCCAGTTATGACTTCGAAAATCCGATCAACTTAGCCGAAGACGAAGGTGAAGATGATTGCGAAGTGCCTAGCGAGCTTGCAAGACTGTTACTCCAGGAAGAGAGAGAAATTCAACCACATGAAGAGCCGGTGGAAACGATAAATCTGGGTACTGATACGGACATAAAGGAGGTTAAGATTGGTGCCAACCTAGAGCTCAGCGTGAAGCAACGGTTGACTCAGATTCTACATGATTATGTGGAGATCTTTGCCTGGTCCTACGAAGACATGCCCGGGTTGGATACCGACATTGTGGTCCATCATTTGCCTACTAAGGAAGATTGCCCTCCGGTTAAGAAGAAGGTCCACCGTATGCGTCCAGAGATGTCTGAGAAGATCAAAGCCGAGGTTATGAAGCAATTTGATGCTGGGTTCCTTGCAGTGACTTCTTATCCGCAGTGGGTTGCTAATGTGGTGCCGGTACCAAAGAAGGATGGTAAGGTCAGAATGTGTGTCGATTACAAGGATCTGAACAGGTCCAGCCCCAAGGATGACTTCCCCTACCTCACATTGATGTCCTTGTTGACAATACGGCTCAGCATAAGGTGTTCTCTTTCATGGATGGTTTCTCAAGTTACAATCAGATCAAGATGGCACCTGAAGACATGGAAAAGACTACCTTTGTTACTCAGTGGGGCACCTTCTACTACAAGGTCATGCCATTTGGATTGAAGAATGCTGGGGTAACCTACCAACGTGCCATGGTTGCTTTATTTCATGACATGATCCATCATGAGATAGAAGTGTATGTTGACGACATGATCGCAAGGTCCCAAACTGAGGAAGAGCACCTTGATCATCTGCAGAAATTGTTTGACCGTCTGAAGTTGTACAAGCTGAGGTTGAACCCGAACAAGTGCACCTTCGGGGTAAGATCTGGAAAGTTGCTAGGCTTCGTTGTAAGTGATAAGGGCATTCAGGTGGACCCTGCCAAGGTTAAATCCATTCAAGAGATGCCAGTTCCTAAGACAGAGAAAGAGGTCAGAGGCTTTTTAGGACGCCTGAATTACATTGCTCGCTTCATCTCGCACCTAACTGCTACCTGTGAGTCAATCTTCAAGCTGCTGAAGAAAGATCAGGTAGTACGTTGGAATGATGAATGTCAGGCCGCTTTTGACAGAATCAAAGAGTATCTCCAAGAACCACCCATTCTTATGCCACCGGTTGAAGGGAGACCTCTGATACTATACCTGACAGTACTTGACAACTCAATGGGGTGTGTGCTGGGGCAGCATGACGAGTCTGACCGAAAAGAGCATGCCATTTATTACCTTAGCAAAAAGTTTACCGACTGTGAGACCCGATACTCACTGCTCGAGAAAACTTGCTGCGCTTTGGTATGGGCTGCTCGCCGGCTGAGACAGTATATGCTGACTCACACTACCTTGTTGATCTCAAAGATGGATCCTATAAAGTACATATTTGAAAAGCCTGCTCTGTCTGGGAGAATAGCAAGATGGCAAATGATCTTGACAGAATACGACATTCAATACACGACTCAGAAAGCCATCAAAGGAAGTGTATTGGAAAATCACTTGGCACATCAGGCAGTAGACGACTATCAGTCAATGAACTTTGAATTTCCTGACGAGAGTATCATGATAGTGACTGATTGTGAAGTACCTGGACCAGATGAAGGACCTGAGGAAGGATCCCGATGGTCTATGCACTTTGACGGAGCCTCCAATGCTTTGGGTAACAGTATCGGCGCTGTGATCATATCCCCTCAAGGCACTCATACTCCACTCACGGCCCGACTATGTTTCAATTGCACTAACAACATGGCGGAGTATGAGGCATGCATCATGGGTCTCCAAGCTGCGATTGACTTAAGGATCAAGTTTCTGAGTGTCTTCGGAGATTCCTCTCTCGTGATCAATCAGATCAAAGGAGAGTGGGATACGAAACATCCGAATCTTATTCCTTACAAAGAATGTGTGTTGACCTTGATCCCCCACTTCAGAGATAACCTTTGAACACTTTCTGAGAGAGGAGAATCAGTTGGCGGACGCGTTAGCTACGATGTCTTCTATGTTCAAGGTCAAATGGGACAATGAGGCTCCCCAGGTCACTATCTGGAAACTGGACGAACCGGCATACTGTTGTGATCTTGAAACTGAATTGGTGACTGAGAAACCTTGGTACCATGAAGTGAAGAGATACTTGGAAACTCAGGAATACCCTGAAGGGGCGTCTGTCAACGATAAGAAGTTTCTGAGAAGGTTCGCAGCGAAGTTCTTCCTTAGCAACGACATCCTGTATAAGCGAAACCATGATTCGACCTTACTGCGTTGTATGGACAAGACAGAAGCAGAAAGGATCATGGAAGAGTTACATGAAGGGAC
This sequence comes from Vicia faba, assembly GCA_948472305.1. NCBI lineage: Eukaryota > Viridiplantae > Streptophyta > Magnoliopsida > Fabales > Fabaceae > Vicia > Vicia faba. The sequence goes on along the minus strand of OX451738.1, from coordinate 932,289,791 downwards.
CTTCGGAACACATTCCAGTGGACACACTATGGCAAAGAAAATCCTTCGGGCAGGGTATTTCTGGTCCACAATGGAAGCCGACTGTTACCAACATTCTCGGACATGTCATAAGTGCCAGATCTATGCTGATAAAGTGCACGTTCCTCCAGTCCCTCTGAATGTCTTGACTGAACCTTGGCCTTTTGCAATGTGGGGCATAGATATGATCGGTGAGATTAAACCTACGGCATCCAACGGGCATCGCTTCATCCTGGTAGCGATTGATTATTTCACAAAGTGGGTTGAAGCAGCTTCTTATGCCACTGTAACCAAGAATGTTGTGGCACGGTTCATTCGGCATAATCTGATCTGTCGATACGGCGTCCCAGAAAGGATCATTACAGACAACGGTACCAACCTCAATAACAAGATGATCACTGAGCTCTGCGAGCAGTTTAAGATACAGCACCACAACTCTTCTCCTTACAGACCGAAGATGAATGGGGCTGTAGAAGCAGCAAATAAAAATATCAAGAAAATCATGCAGAAGATGACAGTGACTTATAAAGATTGGCACGAGATGTTACCGTTCGCTCTACATGGGTACCGTACCTCAGCAAGGACGTCAACCGGGGAAACTCCCTTCTCCTTGGTCTACAGTATGGAGGCAGTCTTACCGATCGAGGTGCAGATACCCTCTCTCTGGATAATGAAGGATGCAGATCTGAGTGAAGATGATTGGATCCAGACACGACTTGATCAGCTAAACTTAATTGACGAAAAGAGACTTGCCGCTATTTGTCATGGTCAAACGTACCAAAAACGGATGATCAGGGCATTTAACAAAAAGGTCAGACCACAAGAATATCAAGTTGGGGATCTGGTAATCAAGCGTATCATCCTTCCTCAGAGTGATCCAAGGGGCAAATGGACCCCTACGTACGAAGGGCCGTTTGTGGTTAAACATGTGTTCTCAGGAGGAGCCATGATTCTAACCAACATGGATAGTGACGACCTTCCTCACCCCGCCAATGCAGACATAGTAAAAAGATACTACGCATGAAAAAGACCCGCTAGGTTGACATACCTAGGAAAAAATTAGGGCTTCCCGGCGAACCAAAAGGGTTCGGGCAAAATGAAGGGATGAAATGAAAAAAATCTGTACACCCGGCAAGTCGAAAACCTGAAAAGGCGGCTTGGAAAAAAATGGGTATCCCGGTGGACTGAAAACCCAAAAGGGCGGTCCAGGAAAAAGTTAGGGATAAAGGTAATACTATGTCTCATTGGATCACTTTGCATCCAGAATCCGGTATCTACATCAAGTTCAGACGGCATCGATCGATCAGCTTCATCCTCGACTAGGTCATCAAGTGATGAGACGCTCGGAGATATAAGGGCGATAGCAGAGTTGGAACCCAGTGGGATCATTCATTTCACACAGCTATTTTATTTTCTTTTGTACAAATTTGTATAAACTCTTTTGTTCGGCGGCGTTCTCTTACTAGGACGTCAGCCTCTTGTACATAAACGCCTATTTACAGGCAAATTCAAAAATCAATACAAATACACTTTTTAGATAAATTGCCAATTGTTTTTTCCTTTTCTGTTTTGTTTTGCGAAGAACGTCCAAGGTTCAATTTGTGATATATGCATTGACAATAATTTGCTAACTCAGGAATATTTGCATACGAAACAAAGGATTAATTACAGGTAACATTAGAAACAGGGGCAAGTAAGAGTTGTCTAAGCGATCTAATTGTTCTGTCCACCAAGGTACCAAGGTAAATTCGGCTGAAGAACATAACCAATACACCTTAACTCCCCAGAGAGTGAGCCAGCAGGTCAATGCACTCTCCCCAAGCAAAGTTATACAATCAACCTTAAGGAAGTTGGGTATCCTCCAGCAGATCTCAACAATCCCCAGCAATATACATGCATTCTTAACAAGCATCCCCGGCAGTCTTAGTCTAAAGATTGTTCCCCGGCGGTATATCAGGCAGTCAATGGAGTCACTTCCCCGATACAGTTCAAAAACTTCCCCAGGAGAGTCCAATCCAGTTTCCCCAGGAAAGTTGGGATCCATCTCCCCAAGCAGTAAGCTTATCCCCAGTAGATTCTGGAAGCTTATCCCCGTAGAGCACGAACGCGTCTCCCGGCTTTATTCAAAGCCTATTCCCTTACCAGGATATAACTGGGTTATCCTCAACCAAAAGCCACGGAAAGATCGTTCTCGGCGAAGTCTTCTTATCCCTAGCGAAGTCTATTAACACTTCCAACATAACAATGGTATCCCCAACGAAGTTACCATCAACATTTCAGCAAAGTACCTCTCTCCCCACAGAGTATTGCTCCCCAACAAGATCGCTAGAGTACTTTTCTCCCCGCCGAGTAATCCGTTTTCCAAGTTTATTCCCCAACGGAGTTATCTTCTCCTACCGGTATTCTTGCAACTATCATCCCCAGCGGAAGCAAAAATCTATTCTTCAACATCAGCCCAGGATGTGACTTCCCGACACCCGTCAAGGATTTATTTTCCTAAGACGAAAATATACATTCATAAACATCACATTTTCATACATTACATCATGCATATACGCATCATATCTTACAAATCTCATTTATGTTGAGAACATCATCGCTTGATTCATATCATGCCTTGCATATGACTGACCTTTACCTTTCAGGAAAGATCCAGTTGAGTTCTCAGCTACATTTTAAGACCTTGTCCGGTTCAGTTAAATCGACCCTAAGATTTTCCTGATTCTTATCCAGTCAAAGGCCTTCTCTGGTTCAGTCAGATCGACCCTAAGATCTCCCTGTTTCTTATCCAGTTGAAGATTCCAAGACCTTGTCCGGTTCAGTTAAATCGACCCTAAGATTTTCCTGATTCTTATCCAGTCAAAGGCCTTCTCTGGTTCAGTTAAATCGACCCTAAGATTTTCCTGATTCTTATCCAGTCAAAGGCCTTCTCTGGTTCAGTCAGATCGACCCTAAGATCTCCCTAATTCTTACCCAATTGAAGATTCCAAGACCTTGTCCGGTTCAGTTAAATCGACCCTAAGATTTTCCTGATTCTTATCCAGTCAAAGGCCTTCTCTGGTTCAGTCAGATCGACCCTAAGATCTCCCTGTTTCTTATCCAGTTGAAGATTCCAAGACCTTGTCCGGTTCAGTTAAATCGACCCTAAGATTTTCCTGATTCTTATCCAGTCAAAGGCCTTCTCTGGTTCAGTCAGATCGACCCTAAGATCTCCCTGATTCTTATCCTAGCAGAAGACATCTAAGATTCTCTCAGCGTTACTGTTGAGGTTGAAGTCGCCCAGGATTCTCTCAGCGTTACTGTTGAGGTAGTAATCGCCCCAAGATTCTCTCAGCGTTCCTGTTGAGGTAGTAATCGCCCCAGATTCTCTCAGCGTTCCTGTTGAGGTAGTAATCGTCCAAGGTTCTCTCAGCGTTCCTGTTGAGGTAGTAATCGTCCAAGGTTCTCTCACCGTCCCGTTGAGGTAGTAACCATCCCTGGTTCATTCATCACCTTTTTGAAGCTCCAGATTCAATTCCTGTAACCAGTCAGGGCACATCTATACAAAGAGTTTGAAGACCAGCTCCTGTAACAGGCCAGGTAATCATTTTCTTTTCAGGTACGCAAGTTCTCGCTAAGGAATCTCTTACGTGATCGACACCCAGATGGCATCTATAAGCCCATCCACCTTCCATCATCTCTTAGCATGGCATCTATAAGCCCATCATCCTATCCATCAATCTCCAAATGGCATCTATAAGCCCATTCCCCCCATCACACTGCTAACATGTGAGCGCAAATTTCTGGGCACTCTAGTGTTCAATCATCTTCCACCTTCGGATTACGAAAGGCACGTCAGCCAATCTGCATCCTCAGGTCTAAGAAGATTGAACAGGGGCAACTGTTGTACCCCAAAATTTGCCCTCCCATATTCTTCAAAATTTGCAAAGAACAGGCTTCAAAATCTCCCCAAGGGTTGCACAGTTCAAGGGCCTCCTAACAGTCAAAAAACTAGGGTTTTGGGTCTGGCAAAGTAATTGAAGTTTCCAAGGGTCCAATCAAGTCCCACATGCCTACAAACATGGTCAAGCATCCATATGCCAATTTCAAGACTTACAGCACAAAATTGCACAGTCAAAAACCCTAATTGCTCAACAGTCAACTGTAGGGGCAAAATGGTCATTTGACAGTCAAAAGTTCAAATTTTTGGTCAACATCTTATTTTGAAGCCACAAACATCATTTGATCAATTCTTGATCATGATTCTCAAAAGCATGGCTCAAAAAGTCTCAAGATGCAAAAGTTTCCATATTTGGACAGATGAAAAAGTTAACTGTAACTTGACCAAGGCATAACTTCCACATGGTTTATCAGAAAAATTCCATCCAAAGCTCATTTTGAAGAGAAAGACATTTCTTACAACTCCTCTTCACACTTCAAGTCCAAGAAATGCTCTCACAAAAAGTTATCAATCTCAACATTATAGGTCATTTTCAAAAGTCAACAAAAAGGCACTTTAAGTCAAAGACCATAACTTGAGATTGGTAAATCAAAATGACATGGGACCAAAGGCATTGGTTATAGGACTTCAAGACCTTTCCAAAATGTCCAAGAACATGATCAAAGCTTAAAAATTGAGCAAGATATGCCTTGTGGAAGTTGGGAAATTTTTGGGAATTTTGAAAAGTCAACTTTACTTCAAATACCTCAAAATTGCTAATGTGCCACATTTTCTTCCAAGAATCCTTATCCAAAGGCTATGCACGACCATTTGGCCCAAAGGGGAATTATTTCATCATTTTTTATTATTTATTTGAATTTTTAATCACTATTAATTCATTTAATGAAATAAAATATGACAAAAATAGAAAACCATGTTTTTTAATCCTTTTTTTGCAGCATATTCTCTCCATAAAACCTCAAGATTTCGTGCACCCCCAATTTGGAAAGATTTGGCCATGATTGGTATCAAAAGCACATGGAAAAGATTTGAAAAGATGCCATTAAAAATCAAATATTTGATTCATGATTACAAGGGTTTTTGGACTGGATTTGCAACCCTAATTCGTCCCATACATAAGTCAGAATGCAAACCTAATGCCTAGAACTTTGAAGCTGCGCTCAAAAAAGAAAACCAACTTTGCATTTTTCATCAAATTTTTCAAAACTGAAAACGATATTGCAGGGAGTTTCAAGGCGAAAGAACTATTCCAAAAGCTTTCCAAGGTTACCAGGAATCGTTTCCAATCAGAATCACACTCCCACACTCAAAGAATTGGTAGATGGGAGCTTGACTTTCTTCTATAAATTGCATATTCGTGTTTGAATTTATACATACTTTTCATGCATTTTAATGTTTGAACTATACTAATGTGATGATTCTAAAGCTAATGACGTGATTCAATTGGAGAACGGTGGTCTGAATAGGAAGTTGCCATTGGAGCTCGTTAGGGTTTCAAAGCTGTAAAATTAGGGCTTTCCTCTTCAAGAAAAATTGAGACACAAGACCCACACCATTGAAACCAGAAGCTCATGACTAATCAATCCCATACCTCGCGATCAATTTATGATAAACCAGGGCCTATTCGCTATTTTAATGTTTACCATCTAGTGGGGGTTTAAAACCCCCGCTATCTCTTTTTATTTTGCAGGCAGCATGAGGAAGATGGAGGACGTGTCCATGGCTCACAGGCGCGTTTGAATTTCGCGCGAAAAACACCACTAATCGTTGTTTTACATTATGTTGTTTATTTTTCATATTATACACAAAGCGCGCTAATGGCTCAGTTGGCAGGCATATGGCTTGGTAAGCAATGGGACCTGGGTTCGATCCCCAGGTCCCCCCACGTTATTTCAATATTTTTCTTGCTAACATAATTCCATGCAGCATGTTCTCAAGGGAGTACCATAGGCCTCCATATCCGTGCTTGCCATCTATACATAAAGATCAAACCAATGGCCATGATCTGAAGAACACCATATGCCTTGGTCAATGGAGCCATACGCGTCCTAGAAAAGTCAACCAGGCCTCCAATCAGTGGGCCTAACTGCTGTCCATAAACCTCCATAATTGGGTCTACCACCCCCTTTTGTTTGTACTTCTTCCCTTCATTCTTTGTTTTATTTTTTTTATTATTTGCTTTAATTTAATTATTCTCTTTTTAAATTCCACAAATTAATTTCTTATGACATGAAAACACCAAAAATCAGAAAAAATCAAAAATAAAAATATATTTTATTTAATGTTATTTTATAAATAAATTTTATTAATTAATTTAGCTTTAATTCTAGGTTTAATTTTAATGCTTTTTTGTAATAAACTAAAAAACGTAGAATTAGGGTTTTAAATGCTTTTATCTTTTTTTCTTTTCTTTTACCATTATTAATAATTAATTATTTATTTTGTAAATAAATTTGCCATTAAATAATTAGGTTAAAACTAGGTTAAATTTAAACATTTTTTTTAATAAACTAAAAATAGTTTAGAATTAGGGTTTTAATTTCATTTAATTTTCTTACTAAAATCCATAAATACAAAAAACTCAAAAATAATTTCCTTTTCTCATTTAACTTAATTAATTTATTAATTGTAATTTAATTTCTTTAAAAGGGTCCAACGCCCTCGCATTCGATCATAATTCTATTTCGCGCGCTTATTTTATTTCCTTTTTATAAATTTCATGTAATTACCCCAAAGCCATGTAATAGATTAATTAGACATTTATCTTTCCGCATTTTATTTTATTTCAAATCGGGTCTTGGATTAATTTGGCGATGTAGACCCGCGCCTTTGTAATAGCGTAAGACTTATAATTCCGCATCTTTTTAACTATTAATAATTTGCATGAAAGAACGAATGCCAAAATAAAAGCAACGCGTAGATCACCAATCCATGAACAAGATAAACATAAATGAAAACGACACACAAATCACGCACCACCCCTAGGGTACGTCTCACTGTTGCCTTGCCCCTCGAAAGGTGGTCGTCGAGTAGAGGATGTTTTAGTAAGTCCTCATGTCCATGAACATGGCATGGGGGTAGCTTCTAAGGTGTCTTCCCATTGCTCTGGTGACCACCATGTCCCGAATCCTCGAATTGACCCGAACACCTCCAACGGTGGTGCTACCTATCTCTCAATGGTGGGATGGCACTACTTTAAGGACATTTACACAGACGAATTCCTTAGGGTAGGTAGACAACTCGTAGATACTTGCTCTAATTTCAAAACAAAATCAAAAACTCTTTTCACACCGACACTTTTCAAAAAGCTTTCAAAACGATTTTTCAAACACTCTTGAGGACTGATACAAGAGTCGATCTGAAACTTTAAACGAAACTTTTTCAAACCCACTCACAATTGAAAAGAAAACATTTTGAAAACACAAATGAGCAAGTATCTAAGAGCCCATGGATAACCATGGATAGAAAGGGTGCTAACACCTTCCCTTTCTATAAATCTACCTCCCGAACCGAGAAACAATCTCATAAGGAATTTTTCTGTGCTTTTTTCCTTTCCTTGTTGGAGAAAATAAAAGACGGTGGCGACTCTTGCTTCCACGAAATTTCGCGAACCAGCGTTAAACAGTCAGTTCCAGATCCACCGATCACAGCAAGCTAGAGCAAGATACAGGTTTGAAGCAAAAATGCGCGCGTTTGGGAGAGGCTGAAGGACAGGGATGAAGTCCTGGGCCTAGCGCGCCTTGGGCCTCCTGTTTTGACTTTTCACACCCCCCTGATCCACTATCCACACCCCCTTTGCATATTTTGTTTATTTTTCATATTTTCTTTTCATTTTTATATTTATTGCTTTTATTTATTTTTCTGAACATAAAAAAATCATGAAAAATATTTTCTTTATTTTTTGCATTTTATTTTATTTTTTATCTTATTTTGTTGCATAAAATATTGATTATTAGAATAAATAGAATCTATTTTCTTAAAATAAATAGTAAACACATTTAAAAATATCATACATTTTTATTTTTATTATTCATACACATAAAATATTATTTTTATACATACTTTAATTTTTAATATTTATTAATAATATTATTTATTATTTCTTGTATAAAAATAGACAAAATAAAATAAATATAGAATATATATTTCTTTTAATCAAAAACTAGGGTTTTACCCCTTTCAAAAATAACAATGTTATTTTTCTTATTTTTAAGACTTAAATAATATTATTCTCTCACACAGAAAACAAATACAAAACGTTTTTTTGCATATTTACATTTTTATTGCATTTTTAATATTTGTTTATTTATTTAATTTGAAAATATTCAATTGGGTTGTAATAGTATTTTAGGGTTTTATTTTGTGCAAATATACCCATTCAAAAACTTGTATCCCTCCTCCCATAATAATTGTTGTAATAGCTTAGATTTATTTTACGCAATTTATCGCATTATACTATGTTTAGTAAAACTAGGGTTTGCATGATAAGACAAAAATCAAACAAATAACAAAGACCTAATACAAGACAAATGCATGTAAAATGACACACATTGCACACAAGTACCCCTAGGGTTTCACCCATTTGGTTTCCTAACAAAATGGACATGGTATGCATGCAAAGTATCTTGGCAAAACAAAACAAAACAAAAGATCATAGTCCCTCGATGACGCTATCAAAAGGTTGCCTAAACAAATGATCTTGGTCCCTCAAACACGCTAAGATACTTGGCACCATTTCTATCATGTTCATACGATGACCCACACCCGTCCGGTTTAACATCCAAAGATAGGGTTATCTACCAAAACAATGGTAGGTTAACAGTGTCAAAGGAATAAGAATGCATAAGAAATACATTTGAGTAGGGTAGATAGCTCCTAGTTACTTGCTCTCTTTCAAACAATCCTTGCTATTTTCAAAAACACACACACATTTCAAAACATTTCCAAACAACTTTCAAAACATTGAAACATTTTTCAAAAGACAAACATCTTTGTATACATTCTTACGAACGAGAATCATTACAAAGATTGCCTAAACGATGGCCTCTTTTCAAAATACTTTCAAAACAACACAAAGCACCATTTCAAACAATTTCAAAAGCAAAGCAAGGGATCTAAACAAGTAACTAAGAGCCCATGGAAAACCATGGATGAAAAGGGTGCTAGCACCTTCCCTTTTCATAATCTACCCCTGAACCCAAAAACAATCTCAAAGGTCTTTCCTGTGCTTTTTACCTTTCCTTTTGGATAAAAGAAAAGTCGGTGGCGACTCTTACTAACCGCAACATTTGCAAACACAAACGCAAAACCTCAAGTCAGTTCTCCAACCGAATCACGTTTTACCTTTGTTTTTAAATCACAGTTTTTGTAGGCTAATTTGGTACAAGAAAAATGCAGGCGTGGACTGGATCAATAGCACCTTGGAGTGTTGTGGCAGCTGGTTGCAGGACTGTGCCATAGCAGGGCAGCATGTTACTTAAACGAGGTTTGGGATTTGGTGATGTTCTGATCTCAGGAGGTCATAAGCGTAACCTCTAAATTCTGAAAGGGCATCCTCTGACTAGAGCATTGGACATAGCCCCAATATGCTGAAGAATCATGTTCTGACTGAAGCATCATGTTCTGACAAAAGAGCATCGCTTTTGTATGTTCTGATTGAAGCGTCACGTTCTGGACCGTGTTTGTAACTTCTGACTGCGCTTGCATAGAGGCTGGCTCAGAAGTTCTGAAGTGTCATATTCTTTAGACACTTAGAAAATATTTGGAAAATTTGATTTTCAAAGTAACTTCTGACTTTTGATTTTTGATGAACCAATTTCATGCCTTAATGACATATGATTCTTGGAACTTGATTTTTTGATTCAAAAGTCATAGTTTGACTCCTTTGGTGTGTGTTGTACCCCAAAATTTGCCCTCTCATTTTATCAAGTTTTCCCCTCACAAGACTCTTTGGACTCCAGACAGAATTAGGGTTTGTTCAGCTCAAGACCTCTCCTTGCACTGATGACCTAAAATTAGGGTTTGAGTTTGCACCAGGATTTTTGGACTTCTAATGCCTCATGTGACTTTCATACTTCATGTTGGACCTCTCAGATTGCCCATACCAAGTTTCAAGCTTTGAATCAAATTTTTGCCCAGTCAATTGGACAGTTGACCTAAAAATCAACTGTATTGGGAAAAAGTCAACTGTGGCCAATTTATAGTCAAACCTCATAATTTTTTATCCAAATCAACATTATAGACTCATATGAACCATTTGATCAAGTTTGGACCACAATTCCTCAAGAAATTTGATCAGATCATCAAAAGGGCAAAATGGTCAAAATTAGGGTTTTGACTGTAGAAGCGCAATTTTTGACTTTTCACCTAGCCAATGGCAAATTGGGTTCAAGCATGGTTTCAAGGACTCAATAGCATCATCTTGACCTAATCACAAGGTTCAAAAGATCTCAAATGCATTAGATTGACAGATGAATTTTCTAGTCAACTGATCAAAAATCAACTGTACACTAAAAAGTCAAACTTTGACTTTTTTTGGTCAAAATCAAGTGCCAAGGGTCATTTTTCATCAATATGTGTCAAAAGATGAAACTTGTTCATCAAGAAACCTAATTTTGAAAATTAGGGTTTAAGTTTGAAAAATTTCATAACTTAGAATTTTTCGAAGTTATGAAAATTTCTTATTTTTTCCCAACTTTTCCCAACTTTTTCACCATGATGCAATTGGATTCAAAGAAAAATTCCAACATTAAAGTCGTAGTCCTCCACAAAATCTACAACTTTGATTCACAAATTTTTCCCAAAAGATGCTTGGATCTCAAGTTATTATTTTGTGAATAAGGGTCCACGAAACTTTTAACTTAGTGAAATTTTGCCCTAGTTTAGGCAGATTTTTGACCTAACTTCATGGAAACGTTTCACATAGTTCCAAGTGGAATCTCAAAATTCATTTCAAAGATGGATTGTAGAGCATGTTACAAGCTTTCCAAAATGTCCAAGAACTCTCCAAGATCATTTATGGTTATGGAGAATCAAAGATTTGAAAATGGCAATTTCTCACTTTTGTCCATGGAACTTTGCACAAGGTTACAACTTACAAATCTGTCCTAAGCATGCTTGTACTTGTTTTACAGGTCTTAAACCTTTCCACACTCCTTAATTTAATGTAAATACATTGGACAATGGTTTTTTTCTGAGCTATGGAACTTTGCACAATGAATTAATCCATTTATGGCATAAAGGTAACAATACCATTTCCATAAAGCTTGCTTTTTTGCAACTTTTTATTCCTTGAGCATTGAACCTGATCTTTGGCTACAAACAAGATCCACAAACTTGAGGCAAAGTACACCAACTATGTTCAGACCTCAAGCTAGCAAGTACAGCTTTTGCCTTTGTCATTTCAACTTTTGCTTCAAAAGCAAGTAAGCTTGCAAAAAGTCCACATCTCAACAATCTGATAAAACCAAGTCTTGGCATCATTTGAAACAACCTCAGCTTATTGTAACAATCCAATACACGAGCTCATAGCATTGCAAATACCCTAAAAACACCAAAATCACCATTTCTACCCAAAACAGGGCAACCTCTGCAGATCACTAGCCAAAACAAATTTCATTCGTGCGTTTTTTGTTTCAAGGCTTCAAACACATTCCATACATCACACCTAAGCTGTCCAGAACTTTCTCAAGCAACTGTAACCCCTGTTTCTTGCTTCACCATTTTCAATTTCTGAGTTTGCAGGTTGACTTCTACAAGGAGATTCATGCCATTTCAAAGCAAGCTGAGCATTGGGAAAGGTTGAGGGAACATCAAGCAAGCTTACACGACCTTCAAGCGTCACTCAAAGTTGCTGCATTGCCATAACCAAACTCAACTGAACAAGGTAATTTTCAAAGTTCTATCTCCTTATTTAGGCATCATTAGGTTTAGGTTTGTGAAGCAAAAATGTAGTCCTTAAGTTCCTTGAGCCGTACATATGCGTAGATTTCATTTATATTAACTGAGCTAGGAGTATTTGATAGTTGAAGTTACTGAAAAAACTAGGTCAGAATTTAGGGCCATTGAAATTCTCTCTGATCTTTGAGAGTTAGGCCAAGTTTTTTATATCATTGAAATCGTGACTAAAAATGCTACAAGTTTCATGTTGCAAGATTTTGTTTTTGAGCAAAGAATAGCAAGAACATGTTTGAACGGAACTAGGGCGTGCGCACGTGTACAAAGGTAAGGGATGAAGTGAAGTGGGCCTGGCGCTTGGGCCTTTCTCTTTTGGCACCCCCTTTTACTTTCTACACCCCCTTGGCCCATTTTCTATATTTTTGCATATTTTTCATTTTATTTATATTTTCTGACTTTATTTATTTTTTCTAAACATTATAAAATCATAAAAATATTTTCTTAAATTTTTGCATTTTATTTTATTATTTTTTATTATTTTTAGGGCATAAGAATAGTTTATTAGGTTAAATATAATTTATTTTCTTAAATAAAATTGTAAATAATATTAAAATACTTATATATTTTTATTTTTATTATTTATACATATAAAATAATATTTTCATACAATATTCATTTTTTTAAAACATTTTGTACATATTATTATTATTTTTCTTGATTAAAAATAAAAAATATAGAACACTTTCTATTAAATAAAAAATTAGGGTTTTCACCCTTTCAAAAATAATCATTTTATTTTCTTATTTTTAAGACATAAATAAATTCATTTTTACATACATAAAAATTAATACAAAAACATTTTTGCATATTTACAATTTATTCCACATTTAAATACTTGTTTATTTATTTATTGTTGTATAAATTCAATTGGGTTGTAATAGTAAATTAGGATTTTATTTTGTGCAAATACCCCCTATTCAAACTTGTACCCCCTTCCCATAATATTGTTGTAATAGTCTAGATTTACTTTACGCATTTTATTGCTTTCATATACCATGATAGTAAAATTAGGGTTTTGTATGCAAAGACCAAAAATCAAACAAATAGCATGACTTAATACAAGACAAAAATGCATGAAAAATGACAACACCTTGCACACAAGCACCCCTAGGGTTTCATCCACTTTGTTGCCTTAAAACATGGCCATGGTATGCATGCTAGGTATCTTGGCAAAATCAAAACAAAACAAAAGATCATAGTCCCTCGATGACGCTATCTTGGTTGCCTAAACAAAAATGATCTAGTCCCTCAAAAACTTGCTAAGATACTTGAAACCATTGCTATCATGGTCATACGATGACCCACGCCCGTCCCGTTTAACATCCAAAGATAGGATTGTTTACCAAATACAATGGTAAAACAACCATGTCAAAGGGTTAAAAATGTACAAGAAATACTTTTGATTAGGTAGATGCTCCTAGTTACTTGATCAATTTGCAAACAATCCTTGCTATTTTCAAACAAACACACACAATTTCAAAACATTTCCCAACAAACTCTCAAACATTGAAACATTTTTCAAAAGACAAACATCTTTGTATACATTCTTCAAACAAGAATCATTATAAAGGTTTCCTAAACAAAGGCCTCTTTTCAAAATACTTTCAAAACCACACACAAAGCACCATTTCAAACAATTGAAAAGCAAAAGCAAGTGATCTAAAACAAGTAACTAAGAGCCCATGGAAAACCATGGATGAAAAGGGTGCTAGCACCTTCCCTTTTCATAATCTACCCCCCGAACCCAAAAACAATCTCAAAGGTATTTCTTGTGCTTTTTTACCTTTCCTTTTGGATAAAATAAAAGTCGGTGGCGACTCTTGCTAAACCGCTACATTTGCAAATACAAAGGCAAAACCTCAAGTCAGTTCTCCCACCGTATCACAGAACTAGAGACTCTGTTGGGGATTAAATATAAAAGTGGGGTTACCTTAGGGTTTTAGATCACCTTTACATGCTTATCTTGCTTGATTTGTTTGCTTTACACTTTGGTTCTATTGTTTGGGTTTGAATCCTCTACCCGGATTTGGGAAACAATCATAGGTAAATAGCAATACATTGTGGAAACTGTGCGGGGTATACCGACATGGTTGAAGCAATAACTATATTAGTGCGACATATTTGTGGGTACCGGTAGCCTTTGAGTCAATCAAAGAGAATACGAGGCCGCTGAGTGATGTCATGAAGCAGTAATGGACTTTTAGAACCTTTACTTGACCAACTTGGCCTTTTAGGATGTAGTGAGATGACCGGATTTGGTGCAGTCCGAAGTTGGTAGATACTCGATACTACACTCATTGAGGGTTGTTTTCTTGGAATATTTTGGTCGCCAGTAAAGTGGCTAAACTGAAACAATGAACACAGAAAACAATCCAGTGATATTGAGCTCCTTAGAACCCGGTTACTATTTCTAGGACAGGTTGAGCCAACTAAACTTCAAGAGGGTACTTACCTATGAAACCCCATGCAAGCTTGAAACTAGGAACTTGTGTGATTTATTTGTACATATATACTTTTGCATAACATCATGAACATCATGAAGCATCATATGCATCCACTAACCATTTCAAGGATTTGGATTTTCGTCTTTGTTCCTGTTTTGTAGGTAATGGAATCACTTCGCAGGAAAACTATCCAAGTCAACCTTGTAATAATTCCTCCTCAACTCAAGGAGCTAGCTTCAAGGATTCCTGAGAATTATCCATTCACCGAGAGGCATGGTCGTCTTCTCGACTTAGTCACTGCCAACACTGAGGAGGATATGCTGAAAGTTCTCTTCCAATTATTTGACCCTTTGCATCATTGCTTTACATTTCCTGACTACCAACTTGTGCCTACTTTGGAGGAATTTTCTCAACTCCTGAGGATTCCTATTCTCAATCAACTACCCTTCAACGGTACGGAAAGAGATCCAAAGCCTGAAGATGTTGCTCAAGCCCTACACTTACAACCATCTGATATCATAGGCCATTGGGAAACTAGAAGTGGTGTCAAAGGCTTCTTGTCAAAGTTTCTGCTTGAGAAGGCCCAAAGCTGCTGGAATTCATTGGACTTACAAGCTTTTGAGGAGTTTGTAGCTCTTATCATTTATGGGATGGTCTTGTTCCCTAACCCTGATCAACTCATAGATGTAGTGCTGTCAAAATTTTCATGGCTCGCAACCCGGTGCCTACGTTGCTTGGGGATATCCTCCACTCTTTTCACACTCGAACAATGAGGAAAAGAGGTGTTCTCATGTGTTGCACTCCTCTACTGGCAAGATGGTTTATTTCTCATCTTCCCCAATCAGTCTTGAAGAATGATCAAGGTTTGAGGTGGTCACAACGATTGGTGACTCTTACCCATTCAGACATTCATTGGTGTTCTCGATCAAAAGAGAATGTCATCATCATTGACCGTTATGGGGAATTCCCTAATGTCCCTCTACTTGGCATTAGGGGAGGCATCACCTACAACCCTTGCTTGGCTATGAGACAGTTTGGGTATGCCCGAAGGGATGGCCTATATGACATGCTGATTCCAGACTTGGTTTTTGACTTCGACAACGACGATCAAGGACTCCGACAAAGGTTCATCCGAGCTTGGAGAATGCCCAACAAGGTGGACAGTAAGACCTTGGGACACAAGAATTCCATCCCTCTTGAGCCTTACCTTAAGTGGGTACGAACCCGCGCCCAAAGTCTTATGATGCCTTACCCCTACATTCTCCCTGTGATTAAAGAGCCTGTTATGGAAGGAGAGGTTCCATACACCCTCCTACATCCTGACATGCCAACATCACTAGAAGATTTACAAAGGAGTTGGATACAACTCAAGGGAGAACGCGATACTTTTGAAGCCCAATTCTACGCAAGTGAGAAGAAGGTTTTAGAACTCACTCGTCAACTTCACGAAGAGCAGACTCTCAACACCTACATTACACCAAAGAGGATGCATAACGTCTTTTTACCTTAGAATTTTGTATTATTTTTCCCATGGGGCATTGATGTACTAACAAATTCTATCTTATTAATATGATGTGTGTTCTTTTTTGTTTAAAACAAATTTGAATTTCTGAATCCTTGAATGCATTACATGAATACATATCATTCATCATATGCATAAACATGTCTTCACACCAAGTTTCCTCATCTCTCTGCTGTTTATTTCAGCAAGATGGATATTGAATAGACGGTTAAAGACTTACAAGCGCATAATTCACAGTTTCAACAGCTACTTCTAACCTTGGCCAAGGGGTAGGAGGAGCTCAAGACCTTGCTAGAGAAGAAAAAAGAGAAAAAGAAGAAGAAAAGAGCTGGTGTGGCTACCTTGGGTAGAAGATTTGAAGGTCAAGCCAGAAGGGTCCTGGATTTCCCCTCAACATCTGATGAAGGGGTAAGAAAGGGAAAGAAAAATGTAGTGCCATCTGATTCTGAGGAAGAAGAAGAAGAAGAGGATGAGGATTATTCTAAACAGCAGTACGCTCTTGCAGATGACAAATACAAAAACTTGGAAGAGCGCCTAGCTTCCATGGAGATATAAAGAGTGCCTGGGCTGGACTTTGAAGAGTTGGGGTTGGTTTCTGGGATTGTAATCCCTCCTAAGTTTAAGGTGCCACTGTTTGCTAAGTACGATGGGGTGTCTTGCCCAAAGATGCACCTACAATCTTATGTCAGGAAAATTCAACCGCATTCTTCTGACAAGGACCTGTGGGTCCACTTCTTCCAGGACAGTTTGTCGGGGACGCAGTTAGATTGGTTCTACCAGCTAGAGAGGTCTGATGTGCATAATCGGGAAGATTTAGCGACCGCCTTCTACAAACAATATCAATATAATACGGACTTAGCACCAACCCGTACTCAATTACAGAGTATGGGCATGGTCTCAAATGAAGGTTTCAAAGAGTATGCCCAGAAATGGAGAGACTTGGCGGGACGAGTACAACCACCTCTATCTGAGAGGGAGCTAGTAGATATGTTCTTGGGTACACTATCAGGTCCCTTTTTCAATCACCTGATTGGAAGTTCGTCTGCGGGGTTCACCGAGTTGATCCTAACTGGTGAGAGAGTTGAAGCCGACATAAAAAGCGGGAAAATTCAAAAAGATGCATCTGCTTCTGCTGCCATCAAAAAGACTTTTCCAGCAAAGAAGGAAGTATCAGCTGTCTACTCCCAAAGAGGTCAAGGAAGAGTTGAGCGCCATCCAGCCGTGGGGGCTGTAATGATTCAGAAGTCTGCAGCTGATCAGCCCAGAAACAATCAACCAAGAACCAACCAAACAAGGGTGGAAAGGCCTGTACGGCAATTCACCCGAATCAACATGACTCCTGCTCAGATTCTACCCTATCTCTTGAAGTTAAACCTTGCAAGTTTGAAAGAGGCCCCGAAGAATCCGAATATAGCTTCTTCTTACTACCATTCAAACGCCAAGTGTGCTTATCATTCAGACAGCCTGGGGCACGACACTAACAATTGTTGGGCCCTCAAAAATAAGATTCAGGATTTGATATACGCTAAAGAAGTTGAATTCGATGCCCCTGAAAAGCCGAACGTAATCTCTGCTCCAATGCCAAAGCATGGCCACAATGCCCATGCTGTTGAAGAAGATCTTTTTGTTGCTACTGTTGATGATTTGATGACTCCGCTACCGATAATCAAGTTGAATTTGCTAAAGGCTGGGATTTTCTCGGGTTGTGAAGAAGATTGCTGCCTTTGTTCATCCTTACCGACCAACTGTCCATGTTGAAGTTAGGCATCCAACGCCTAATGGATAACCAAGAAATCCTTTTTGAAAAGACTCCTGTTACACCGACTCCTGTCAATGATGTTTCAATAATAACCATATCTGCCAATCTTTCCAAGGTCTCCAAAAGACCTGTTAAGATTACATCCGCTTCGAAGACTGTACCTTTGAAGATAACCTTGCCCGGGCCCGTCCCGTACAAGTCCGACAGATCAGTACCGTGGAACTATGGTGGAGAAATCTACTACCACGGTATTAAACAAATTGAATCAACTGAAGAGAGTTCTTATGAAGAGACTTCCGACATTGGAAACATTGCTGGAACGAGCAAAATCACCCGCAGTGGAAGAATTTTCTCTCCAGAGATTGCCCCTCCAAAGGCAATCCTTGGACCCTCAGCTGCTCCTAAGGTTACCCCTGCACCGGTAAACATATCTGCGAGAACTCCAATTATTGAAGAAATTGTAAATCCCATGGTTGTCCCCTCTGCTGCTGCTGATAATAGAGGGAAAGGGATCCAAGAAGAGCCCGTCAGTACGAGGGCTCAACCGTTGATCATCCCTAAGACCTCTCAAAAAGAAATGGAAGAGATTTTGAAAATAATTAAGAAAAGCGATTATAATGTTGTGGAACAACTGGGGCAAACCCCGTCAAAGATCTATGTGTTGGCCCTGCTACTTTGTTCAGAAGCTCATGCTAAAGCTTTGATAAGATTCTTGAAGACGGCCCACGTGCTACAGGAAACCTCCGCGGATCAGTTCTAGGAATTTGTAGCTAGCCTAACAGCTGACAATGGTCTAGGATTCTCCGATGCTGATCTAACACCAAAGGGAGAAAACATAATGACGCTTTGCATGTCTCGGTGGAATGCATAGGGACTACTCTAGCACACGTACTGGTAGACACCGGTTCTTCGCTGAACGTCTTTCCAAAGAAAGCTTTGGATAGGTTGGATTGTGAAGGCCTAACCTTGAAGCCCAGCAACATCATTGTCAGAGCCTTTGATGGTTCTAAAAGGATGGTCCACGGGGAGGTGGACATCCCGATTAAAGTGGGAACTGAAACCTTCAACTCCACATTCTATGTGATGGACATCCGTCCTTCCTATTCTTGCTTGTTGGGAAGACCCTAGATTCACCATGCTGGAGCTATCACTTCCACTCTGCATCAAAAGCTCAAGTACCCTGTCCAGGGGGAAATTATAACTGTTCACGGCGAAGAGGAATACATGATAAGCCATCTAAATTCTTTCCGCTATGTAGAATTGGATGGAGAATTCACCGAGACCCCTTTCCAACACTTCGAAGAAGTTCCTGAAGAGATAACAGTGACCAAGGAAGTGTCTTCAACTCCCGTAATTACAAGACCTCCGCCTCACATGTCTTATTTAAAGGATGCTAGGGCAGTTATGGAAGAAGGCAGATCCACAATCTGGGGGCAGCTTCCCGACTTTCCCTTCAAATCAGATAAATTCAGCTTGGGATTCACTTCTTCTGCTCAAAAGGCTGTACGCCGCTCCCGTGCTGGAGGGTCACCAGTGAAGATCACCCATCATGGAGTCAATGCTTTGGGGGATAGTGAAGAGGAGGGCAACTTGGAAGACTGGATTTTCCCTACTGTTGACGAAGGACTGTGCAATTGGGAAGCAAAAGACTTTGTTTTGATTACTTTCATACCGCAGTAATTTTTCTTTCAAACATTTCTGTTGCTTTGTAATAATTCTAAAACAATTCATACACTTTTAACCTTGTGCCTTACCCGAGGCACATAGGTACATTTGTAAGGGTTTGATTTTTCATCTTCATATGCCATTTTAATGAATCATGGACGTTTTCACATATAAACTTTTGTGTCCATTGTTTTTCTTTTTACATTTTATTTGTTTAAAGGTGGCTATCCCTTACACACACCCACACTCACAAATGCAGGTACCCTTCCATTCCGGATTCCATGGGTAACAATTCTGCTATGGCCTTCAGTGACTCTGAAGATCTGGTCTACCATGCCGAATACGAAGGTGAGGAAGATTGTGAGGTGCTGGGAGAATTGGCTAGACTGCTACAAAAGGAAGAAAGGGCTATTCTACCTCATGAGGAGCTGTTAGAGATAATCAACTTGGGTACTGAGGAAGACAGAAAAGAAGTCAGAGTGGGTGCCAACCTAGAGCCAAGTGTCAAGGAGCGCTTAATCCATCTGTTAAATGAATATGTTGAGATCTTCGCCTGGTCATACGAAGACACTCCGGGACTTGATACAGATATTGTGGTACACCGTCTACCCACAAGAGAAGACTGTCCACCGGTTAAACAGAAAGTCTGTCGCATGAGGCCCGACATGTCTGAAAAGATCAAAGCAGAAGTTATGAAGCAGTTCAATGCTGGATTTCTCGCTGTTACTTCCTATCCATAATGGGTTGCTAACATTGTGCCCGTGCCTAAGAAGGACGGAAAAGTGAGAATGTGCATGGATTACAGAGACTTAAACAGGGCCAGCCCTAAAGATGACTTTCCACTTCCGCATATTGACATCCTAGTTGACAACACAGCTCATCACAAAATATTTTCTTTCATGGACGAATTCTCAGGCTATAACCAGATCAAAATGGCCCCTGAGGACATGGAGAAAACTACTTTTGGTACACAGTGGGGTACGTTCTGCTACAAAGTGATGTCGTTCGGACTGAAGAATGTCGGGGAAACCTATCAATGCGCCATGGTAGCTTTGTTTCATGATATGATACATCATGAGATAGAGGTCTACGTATATGACATGATATCCCGATCACAAACAGAAGAAGAACACCTCGACCAATTGCAAAAGCTGTTTGTCAGGTTGAAAGAGTACAGGCTTATACTGAATCCTAACAAGTGTACATTTGGAGTCTGATCCGGTAAGCTCTTGGGTTTCATTGTCAGCAACAAAGGCATCGAGGTTGATCCTGCCAAAGTCAAAGCTATACAAGAAATGCCTACTCCTCGCACTGAGAAGGAGGTCAGAGGTTTCTTGGGACGCCTAAACTACATTGCAAGGTTCATTTCTCACCTAACATCTACCTGTGAACCAATCTTCAAGCTGTTGAAGAAAGATCAGGTGGTTAAATGGAATGATGACTGTCAAATTTCTTTCGATAAAATCAAGGAGTATTTGCTAGAACCTCCTATCTTGATGCCACCCGTCGAAGGAAGACTGCTAATCATGTATCTGATTGTCCTAGAGAATTCAATAAGGTGCGTACTGGGCCAACATGACGAGTTTGGCCGAAAAGAGCATGCCATTTATTACCTTAGCAAAAAGTTTACCGACTGTGAGACCCGATACTCACTGCTCGAGAAAACTTGCTGCGCTTTGGTATGGGCTGCTCGCCGGCTAAGGCAGTATATGTTGACTCATGCCACTTTGCTGATCTCTAAGATGGATCCGATCAAGTACATCTTTGAGAAGCCCGCTCTTTCTGGAAGAATAGCTAGATGGCATATGATCCTAACAGAATATGATATACAGTACACGACCCAAAAATCTATAAAGGGGAGTGTGCTAGCTGATCATCTAGCCCATCAAGCTGTCGAAGATTACCAATCCATGAGGTTCGACTTCCCCGACAAAGACATTATGACCTTGGACAACATTGAAGATTTCAGACCATATGACGGACCTGAACAAGGATCCCGATGAACCCTGTACTTTGATGGTGCTTCCAATGAACTTGGAAACGGTATCAGCGCGGTACTCATCTCTCTAGAAGGTTTCCATACACCTTTCACTGCTAGACTTTGCTTCCACTGTACCAATAACATGGCCGAGTATGAAGCTTGCATTTTTGGACTCAAGGCTGCCATTGACTTGGGAATCAAATCTTTGATTGTATTTGGGGACTCAGCTTTGGTCATCAGTCAGATCAAAGGAGAGTGGGACACTAAGCATCCCAACCTCATCCCTTACAAAGAACATGTCTTGACATTGTTACCATATTTCGAGCAGATTACCTTTGAGCACTTCCCGCGAGAAGAAAATCAGCTAGCAGATGCTCTAGCTACAATTTCATCCATGTTTAAACTTAACTGGGATAATGAGTCTCCCCAAATCACCATTGAATGGATGGACGAGCCTGCACATTGTCATGAGATTAATACCGAAGAAGTAGTGGACCGAGCTTGGTTTCATGAAGTCAAAAGGTATATCGAGGCTCAATAATATCCTGAAGGAGCTTCAGTCAATGACAAAAAGTTCTTAAGGAGGTTCTCTGCCAAGTTCTTCCTGAGCAATGGCATCCTATACAAGCACAATCATGATTGCATTCTGCTCCATTGTGTGGACAAGATTGAAGCTGAACAGATCATGGATGAACTGCACAATGGTACCTTTGGCACTCACTCTAGCGGACATATGATAGCTAAGAAGATTCTACGGGCAGGCTATTACTGGTCTACCATGGAAGCTGACTGCTATCAACATTCCCGGACTTGTCACAAATGTCAAATCTATGCGGACAAGGTACATATACCTTCAGTTCCTCTCAATGTCTTAACAGCTCCTTGGCCATTTGCAATGTGGGGAATCGACATGATTAGAGAGATCAAGCCTACAACATCCAATGGACACCGCTTCATTCTAGTGGTCATTGATTACTTTATCAAGTGGGTCGAAGCAGCGTCCTTCGCATCCATTACAAAGAATGTTGTTGCCCGGTTCATCAAGCAAAACCTTATTTGTCGGTACGACATCCCCGAAAGGATCATCACTGACAACGGTACAAACCTTAATAATACTATGATAACCTCCTTGTGCGAGCAGTTCCAGATTCAACATCACAATTCATCTCCCTATCGACCAAAGATGAATGGTGCTGTCGAAGTTGCGAACAAAAATATCAAGAAGATCATACAAAAGATGACAGTCACCTACAAGGACTGGTATGAGATGCTACCGTTTGCTCTTCATGGGTACCGTACCACGGCACACACATTAACTGGGGCAACACCCTATTCCTTGGTATATGGCATGGAAGCTGTTTTACCTATTGAGGTTCAGATTCCATCCTTGAGAATCATGAAGGATGATGGTTTGAGTGAAGACGATTGGATTCATACCCGGCTTGATCAGCTTAAATTGATTGACGAAAAGCGACTTACAGCTATTTGCAATGGTGCTGCTAGGTTTCAAGATGAGCCCCTCGCAATCCAGTCGGTCGAGAGAAATTTTGGGCAAGACATTCAATGATGAACCGGTATCCACCAAAACATGGGCAAGCGTGGTGCCCCTGCATTCGATGGAAATATGTAAGGAATTGTTGTGCTTCCTTCCCTTAGAGGTTAAATCAGCATCGGAAAAGCCCAATCCGTTATCAGCAGTTAGACTGGCCACACAATCTTCAAATTGGTCGATGGAGGTCTCTAGGTGACAGTCTTCATCGCAGCCAAGGAACAGGCTGGCTTGCAGTAGATTCTGCTTAATGGTCAACAGAGGAGTAACTAAGTCATTCACAGAGGAAACAAAACGATCATCGTCAATGGCGTTGATACCTTGGCCATGTCTGGGCATTGGTGCCGTTATTACATTAGGCGTTTCTGGGGGCTCAAATTCAATCTCTTTCGCATCGATAAGGTCTTGCACCTTATTCTTTAAGGCCCAACAGTCATTTGTATCGTGCCCTGGGCTTTCAGAATGATAGGCACATCGGGCGTTCGGGTTTTAGCGAGGAGAAGCAGTATTGGGATTCTTGGGAGCTTCCTTTAAAGTTGCCAGATTGGTCTTGAGAAGGTGTGGCAAAACTTGAGACATAGTCATGTTAATCCGGGTAAATTGTCTCATGGGCGCTTCTGGTTTGCGCTGATAATTTCGCTGCTGATTTGGCGCAGGGTTAGAAATCATGACAGCCCCTACCGCCGGGCGACGTTCAGTTTTGTTTTGATTCCTATGATCATATGCAGCGCTGACCTCCTTCTTTCCAACAAAAGGTTTCTTCACCATACTTGAGGATGCATCTCTTTGAATTTTGCCGCTTTTTATACCGGCCTCAACCCGCTCACCAGTCATAATTAATTCAGTAAACCCACTTGAGGAACTCCCAATCAGGTGATTGAAAAATGGTCCTGACAAGGTGCCTAAGAACATATCCACTAATTCTCTGTCGGATAAAGGGGGCTGGACCCTGCCTGCGAGATCCCTCCAATTTTGAGCGTAGGTTTTGAAACTTCATCTGTTCCCATAGACATGCTTTGCAACTGTGTCCTAGTCGGAGCCAAATCAGCATTATACTGATATTGTTTGTAGAAAGCGGCGGCCAACTCTTCCCAGTTGCGAATATTGGTCCCTTCTAATTGGTAGAACCAATCCAACTGCATCCCAGATAAACTCTCCTGGAAGAAATGCACCCACAGATTCTTGTCAGCCGTGTGGGGTTGAATCTTTCTGACATATGACCTTAGATGTAGCTTCGGGCAAGAGACACCATCGTACTTGGCAAAAGTTGGGACCTTGAATTTTTGTGGGATGACAACCCCCGAGACGAGTCCTAATTCTTCAATGTCCAAACCGGGTACCCTCTGAATCTCCATAGCATTCAAACGATCCTTAAGCTGTTTGTATTTATCATCAGCAGGAGGATATTGTTCCTTAGAGTAATCAGGCTCGTCCTCCCCTTCGGATGCTGGGTCTTTGTTCACTTCTTGGGTTTGATTATCTCCTTCGCCTGACGATGTTGCAAAGTCTAAAGTTCGCCTGGTCTGTCCTTTAAACATTCTTCCCATGATTACAACACCAGTTGGTTTCTTCGTTTTCTTCTTCTTCTCTTTGGCCAGCAGAGTCTTCAACTCCTCTTGTCCTTTTGTCAGAGCCATGAGCATTTGTTGAAACTGGGCATTCTACGCCTGAAGATCTTTCACAGTATGTTAAACATCCATATCACTGAAATAAATAGTAGAGGGATAAGGCGACCTATTATGAGAAACATGTATGATGTTATGATGAATGAAGATGCAATATGCAAATGATTTCAAGGAAATTTAGAGATTTAAATTTGTTTAAAAAAAAAAAAAAAAAGAACACACGTCATATTAAATAAAACCAAGTTCGAATACATCATGCCTCCTTGGGCTTTACAAAGAAAGAAACAAAATACAGCAAAAACTCCTAAGACAAAAAGACCGAACGCATCCTCTTTGGAGCAATGTAGTTATTCCGATTTTTCTCTTCATGAAGCAGTTTGGTGAGCTCCAGAACCTTCTTTTCACTGGCGTAGTACTGGGTCTCAAAGGTGTCTCATTCTTCCTTCAACTGAATCCAAGCTTTCTGCAGGTCTTCGAGAGAAGTAGGCATGTCAGGATGAAGAACGGTGTATGGGACGTCTCCTTCAATAACAGGCTCAATGATGACAGGAAGGATGGAAGGGTAAGGCATCAAGAGACTCTGGGCACGAGCCCGTACCCACTTAAGGTAAGGCTCGAGAGGAATATAGTTTTTATGTCCCAAAGTTCTACTGTCCACCTTGTTCACCATTCCCCAAGCATGTGTAAACCTCTGGCGGTAACCTTGGTCTTCTTTGTCGTAGTCGAACACCAGACCTCGGATGAGCATCTCATGAGGGTCGTCCCTTCGGGCATACCCAAACTGCCGAAGAGCTAAGCATGGGTTGTAAGTGATACCTCCCCTAATACCAAGCAGAGGTACATTAGGGAACTCCCCACAACGGTCAATGATAGAGATATCTTCCAAGGATCTCGAGCACCAACGGATATCAGAGTGGGTGAGAGACATCATCCTTTGAGACCAAGTCAATCTTTGCTCGTTCTTCAATGCTGACTGAGGCATGTGTGAAGTGAACCACTTATCGAGTAGGGGGATACAACACAAAACGGTACCTCTTTTCTTCATGGTGCGGGTATGAAGGCAATGCAAGATGTCTCCTAGTAAGGTAGGTATAGGATTGCGAGAGAGAAAAAATTTGATGGCGTTAACGTCTATGAATTGGTCCGAATTGGGAAATAGAACCAAACCATAAATGAGGAGAGCTAACACATCTTCGAAAGCTTGGAAATCCATGTCATCCCAGAATGAACGAGCTTTTTCCAATAGAAACTTAGCTAAAAAACCTTTAACCCCACTTCTCGTCTCCCAATTGACTATGATGTCGGCTCTCTGCACATGTAAAGCTTCGGCGATGACTTCAGGTTTTGGAATCCCTTCTAGACCGGTGAACGGTATCTGATTAAGCACGAGCACCCCTAAGAGTAGAGAGAACTCTTCTAGTGTAGGTACCAACTGATAGTCCGGGAAAGTGAAACAATGGTGTATGGGATCAAAGAATTGGAATAGTACACACATCATCTCTTCTTGGAAGTTAGATGTAGCCAAACTGAGGAGTCGACCATACTTCTTGGTAAAAGGAGAATCCCCGGGCACTCTTGAGGCTAGCTCTTGAAGTTGAGGATGTGCTTTTACAAATCTGATTCGGATGGTGTTTCTTCGGAGAGAATTCATGTCCTACAAAACACAAACAAAGATAAACTTCTAAATCCTTGAAATGGTTAGTGAGCATGCATATGATGTTAATGATGTTTATGATGTTTATGTACAATTAAATATATGCACACACAACAAACAAATCCCTATGTTTTAGGATTACATGAGTTTTGTAGGTGAGTACCCTCTTGAAGTCTAGTTGGCTCAACCTGTCCTAGAAATAATGATCAGGTTCTAAAGGATCTCAATATCACCGACCTTTCTCTTAGGCATCGTCTCAGCACAACAATCTTTTATTGCGGCCGAGATATCCCAAAAGTCTAGCCTCAATGAGTGTGGTATCGAGTATCAACCAATTTTCAGCTTTACACCGAAACCAGCTACCTCACTACGTCCTAATGGCCAAGTTTGTTCAATTAGGGTTCTAAGGTTAATTAGTGCTTCATGACGCCACTTAACGGCCCCGTATTCTCCTCGATTCACCACGAGGGATACCGGTACCCACAAATGAGTCACACTAACATAGCCATTGTCTCAACCATATCGGTCTACGCCGTACAGTCTCCACAATCTATTGCTATTTACCTAAAAAGGTGCCCCAGATTCGGGTGGAGGATCAAAGCAAGCCCAATACAAAGAACTAAATATAAAGCACACAAATCAAATAGTGAAAGCGAGTAAAGGTGTTCTAACCCTAAGGTAACCCCACGTTTTATTGAATCCCCAATAGAGTCGCCAGTTCTG
This sequence comes from Vicia faba, assembly GCA_948472305.1. Lineage (NCBI taxonomy): Eukaryota > Viridiplantae > Streptophyta > Magnoliopsida > Fabales > Fabaceae > Vicia > Vicia faba. The sequence continues at coordinate 932,262,955 of OX451738.1, read as the reverse complement.
TGATACGGTGGCAGAACTAACTTGGTGTTTTGCGTTTTGATCGCATTTGTGCGGATAGCAAGAGTCGCCACCAATTTTTCTTTTATCCAAAAGGAAAGGTAAAAAAAGCACAGGAAAGACCTTTCGAGATTATTTCTCGGGTTCGGGGGGTAGATTATGAAAAGGGAAGGTATCAACACCCTTTTCATCCATGGTTTTCCATGGGCTCTTAGTTACTCGTTTAGATCACTTGCTTTTATTTGACAGTGTGCTTGTGGTGTGGGCTTTGAAAGTGTTTTGAAAAATCTCTTTGTAATGGTTCTCGTTTCTATAAGAATGCGTACAAAGTTTTGTTTCGAAAGATGGTTCAAAGATGTTTTTGTGGATTTGTGTTTTTTGAAAGTGTTTTGAAAAGATGTTTTGTAATGGTTCTCGTCTCTATAAGAACGCGTACAAAGTGTTGTCTTTGGAAAATGTTTCAAATGGAAGTGTTAGTGTATAAAATGTTTTTGTTGTGAGCAAGCGAGTAACTGAGAGCGAACCTACCTACTAAAAAGGTCTTAGATGTGCTTTTCCTCCTCCTTTAGATGTTTCTATCTTAGCATTGGTTTGGTAAGAAGTCCCATCATTGGATGTGAAGGGACGGGTGTTAGGTTATCGTATGACCATGATAGCAATGTTGTGAGACGACTTAACACTTTTTTCTTTAGGGACTAAGATCATTTGATAGGCAAATTTGATAGCGTCATCGAGGGACTATGATCTTATACTTTTGTTTGTGCTAAGACGTCCCACATGCATAACATGGCCATTTTTAGGCAACAAGTGGAATTATCCTAGAGGTGTGTTGTACCCCAAAATTTGCCCTCCCATTTCCTCAACATTTTCTCATCACAAGACTTCTCCTTGCACTGTTGACCCAAATTAGGGTTTGTGTTTGCACAAAGATATTTTGACCTAAAAAGCCTAAGATGACTTTCATGCTTCATATTGGACTCCCAAGTTTATCCATACCAAGTTTCAAGTCTTGATTCCAAGTTTTGCCCAGTCAATTGGATAGATGACCTAGAAATCAGCTGTATTGGGGAAAAAGTCAACTGTGGCCAATTGACAGTCAAATCTCATGAAAATTGACCCACATCAACATTATGAACTCACATGGACCTTTTGATCAAGTTTGGATCACAATTCCTCAAGAAATTTGATCAGATCATCAAAAGGGCAAAATGGTCATTTTTAGGGTTTTGACTGCACAAAGGCAATTTTTGACTGTTTGACCTAGCCAATGGCAAACCAAGCTCACACATGGACTCAAGGACCCCATGGAATTATCTTGACATGCTCAACAAACTCAAAAGATCCCAAGTACACAAGATTGACAGTTGAATTTCCCAGTCAATTGATCAATTTTGACTGTATACTGAAAAGTTAAACTTTGACTTTTTGGTCAAAATCAAGAGTCAAGATTCATTTTTACTCAAAACATGCCAAATCATGAAACTTGTTCACCAAGAAACCAAGAAATGCAAATTAGGGTTTGAAATGGAATTTTTCATAACTTAGAATTTTTTCTAAGTTATGGAAAACCCTAATTTTCCCCCAACTTTGCCCCACTTTTTCACAAATATCCATTTGGATTCAAACAAAAGTCAAAACATGAAAGTTGTAGCTTGTTGCATAATCTACAACTTTGATTCACAAAGTTTTCTCATTTGAAGCTTGTATCTCAAGTTACAAATTTTTGAATAAGGGCACTAAATCATTCTTAACTTAGTGAATTTTTGACCTATTTTGACAAGGTTTTCTACCCCACTTCAAGGCCATTTTCCATACACCTCCACTTGGAATTTCAATTTTCATTTCAAATATGGATTGTAGTACACATTCAAAGCTTTCCAAAATGTCCAAGAACTTCTCAAACAACCTCATGGTTAGGGAGAATAGAATTTCACAATATGGCAAAAAACTCACTTTGTTCATGACCAAGTTACATGTCCATAACCTTGCAATTTGAACTCAGCATGCTTTGGGCTAGATTACAGGTCCTTAAACCAAGTTACACTCAATAATTTAATGCATATTCTTTGTGCCAAGACCATGTTCTTTGAGCTAAAGCATTGTATGAAGGTTTAATCCATTTTTAGATAAAGCAAAATAGCCATTTTTGAAAAGTTGCACTTTATGTCAAATTGAAAATCCAACAAGTACATTGCAAATCTGATTGGCACAAGATTATGGGCATAACACACTGATCAAGAGAAGCTTTGCAACAGGATTAAGGGTCCTCTACTGACCTAGAAACACAAGTTGCCTTTGTTTGCTTAAGAGTGAAGAAACATTGCATAACTAATACCAACTACCATATCAGCTCAAGAACACTTAGACAAAGTTATCAAACACGTTTCACACAACACAACCAAGCTAATACACGAGCCCTTAGCCTTCAAAACACCCTCCATCTCAGAATCACTCTCAAACTGCAAAAACAGGACAGGCCCTGCAGTTTGAGTGCTATCTCTCATTTCTCTCGAGCTCTCTTGCCCAAACTAGTTCACACACCTTCCATACCATATATGCAAGCTAACCAAAAGCAAAAGCACGACCTGTGATCACTCTAACCACTTCCACCATTTTCACATTTCTGACTTGCAGGTGAAGTTCTCTGGCTCGATTCAGAAGCTTTCAAGACAAAGTAAACATTGGAATAGCATCCCTTGACCTCAAGGAAGCTTTTCCAATCATCACCTTGCACTGAAAGTTCCTACATTTCCAGATAGAACTTCAGCTGAACAGGTATCTTGGTGAACTCGTATCTCTCTTATTATGCATCATTAGCTTTAAGTTTGTGAATAAACAAGGTTCTACTCATGCCACCGAACATGTACATGTTTTTACTTTTCATTTCTTTTGCTTGAGCTGTGAGAATTTGAGGTTTGAAAATGGCAGAAAATCTAGGTTAGGATTTGGGGGAGGAGAAATTCTCCCTCATCTTAGAGAGTTAGATCAAGTTATGCATATGGTTAGAATCGTCTCTTCATGCTGGACATCTTTTATGTTATGAGTTTGCATTGAAAAGCCAGGAATCAAGAGTTGGAAGATGAGGAACAGGGCGCGCGTATTTTCAAACATTGTTTGCTGGAGGTTGAAGACAGGTCTTCTGGGCTGGGCCTGGAACATTTTTCTTATTTGCACCACATAATTGCTTTTACACCCCCAAGGCCCATTTGCTTATTTCTTTGACTTTTTGACTTTTTTCTTTTTTGATTGACTTTGTTTATTTTTTTCATGACATAAAAAATATAAAAATATTTTTTCTCACCATTTTTTTAATTTATTAGGTATTTATATGATTTTCTTTTGATTAATACTTAGATAAATAAATATATACATTTCATTAAAATATTGAGAAATAGGTAAAAATACTTTTATTTTCATTTTTTATTTTATTATACCCTCTGAAAATATTTTGCATAAAAAATACCTTTTTTTGCAAACATTAAAAAATTATTATTTATATAACACATATTTAAAATAATACAAATATACATATATTTATTAATATATTTAGGATAAATACAAAATATATACCCTTTTATTTTTATTATTAATATTTAATATAAAAATACATTTTTGACAAATACTTCACTTTATTTTATTTTGTGCATAATAAATAAATACTTGCACATATTAAATAATTAATGCATTTCATTTAATAAAATTAGGGTTTTGCCCTAAATTCAAAAATACTCCAAAAAAATAATATCTTTTTATTTTCTTTTTATTTTTACACAAATAATACTTTTTTTTCATACATATACAAAACATTTTTGCATCTTGCATATTTATTCCATTGTTATTTAATTATTGTATATTAATTAAATTGTAAATAATTCAAATCTTGATGTAATAGTTTTAGGTTTAAATTCCTTGTCAAAATCCCCATTTGAACATTTGTACCCCCCTCCCTATATTATTGTGTTGTAATAGCGTAGGAGTTTAAATTTCGCACTTTATCGCTTTCTAAATATACAATGCTAGAATTAGGGTTTATATGCGAATAAAATAAATAAAATAGTTATGACCTAATCTCAAGACAAACAAGCATGAAAATGGACACACAAATCACACTTGCACCCCCTAGGGTATTCCACTTGTTGCCTTTCAAAATTGGGCCATATTGCATGTTAGGTCTCTTTGGGCAAAACAAACAAATTGAATGATCATAGTCCCTCGATAACACTTTTCAAAATATTGCCAAACAAATGATCAAGTCCCTTAAAGAAAATGCCCAAAGATACTTGGCACCGTTGCAATTATGGTCTAAACGATGACCCGCGCCCGTCCCTTTCACATCCTAACATAAGATTGCCCACCAAATACAATGGTGGAACAAACTCATTAAAAGGGTTAAAACATAGCAATAATCTTTGAGAAATTTAGGAGTAGATAACCTCTTAGTTACTTAAATCAAACTTGCAAAAACAAAACACTTGCCTATTTTCTAAAACACACCTCACAACACTTTCAAAACAACTTTCAAAAACAAATGAAAACCTTTTCAAAAGACATACACCTTTGTATACATCCCAACATGGATCATTACAAAGGTTGCCACCACATTGGCTTCTTTTCAAAACATTTTTCAAACCCACACACACAAGCACCATTTTAAATAATTGAAAATAAAAGGCAAGTGATCTAAGCAAGTAACTAAGAGCCCATGGATAACCATGGATAGAAAGGGTGCTAATACCTTCCCTTTCTATAATCTACTCCCCGAACCCAAGAAAAATCTCAAAGGTTTTTGCTGTGCTTTTTAAACCTTTCCTTAGGATAAAATAAAAAGTCGGTGGCGACTCTTGCTCAACCGAAACATTTGCGAAAACAAACGCAAAACCATAGTCAGTTCTCCCACCGTATCACAGAACTGGCGACTCTGCTGGGGAAATTTTTTTAAGTGGAGTAACCTTAGGGCTTAGATCACCCTCTTGCATGACTAATTGTTTGATTTGCTTGCTTTATACTTTGGCTCTATTGTTTGGGTTTACAATCCTCCACCCGGATTTTGGGAAACATTCATAGATAGCAATACGTTGTGGAAGTTGTGCGGGGTATACCGACACGGTCTAAGCAATAGCTATATTAGTGCGACATATTTGTGAGTACCGGTAACCCTTGAGTTCAATTAAGGAGAGTACGGGGCCGCTGAGTGATGTCACTAAGAACTAATGACCTAGAACCTTACTTGACCATCTTGGCCTTTTATTAGGGGTAGTGAGATGACCGGCTTTGGTGCAGTCCGAAGTTGGTAGATACTCGATACTACACTCATTGAGGGTTGTTTTCTTGGAATATTTTGGTCGCTAGTCAAGTGGCTAAACCAAAACAATGAACAATGAAAACAATCCAGTGATATTGAGCTCCTTAGAACCCGGTTACTATTCATAGGACAGGTTTTTAAGCCAACTATACTCAAGAGGGTACTTACCTATGAAACCCCATGCAAGCCTGAAACTAGGGTTTGGTGTGATTTGCTTGTACATATGTTTTGTGCATACATCATAAACATCATGAAACATCATATGCATTCACTAACCATTTCAAGGGTTTTGGATCTTCATCTTTGTTCTTGTTTTGTAGGACATGGAAATTCCTCGCAGAAACACCATTCAAGTCAACCTTGTGAGAATCTCTCCTCAACTCAAGGAGATCACCTCAAGAATTCCGGAAAACTCATCCTTCAGTGAAAGACATGGTAGACTACTCAGCCTAGTCAACACCAACATTGAAGAAGACATGATGAAAGTGCTATTCCAGTTCTTTGACCTTCTTCACCACTGTTTCACTTTCCCTGATTATCAGTTGGTACCCACTTTGGAGGAGTTTTCTCAACTCTTGAGAATTCCTATCCTTAATCAACTACCCTTCAACGGTACGGAAAAGGAACCAAAGCTGGAAGATGTTGCTCGAGCATTACATCTACAACCATCCGACATCAAGGGGCATTGGGAAACTAGAAGCGGCGTCAAAGGATTCTTAGCAAAATTCTTGATTGAGAAGGCACAAGAATGTTGGAACTCATTGGACCTACAAGCCTTTGAAGAGATTGTGGCACTCCTTATCTATGGGTTGGTCTTGTTCCCAAATCCTGACCAATTGATAGATGTCAACGCTGTCAAAATCTTCTTGTCCAGAAATCCAATACCAACATTGCTTGGGGACATCCTTCACTCATTTTACACACGAACAATGAGAAAGAGGGGTGTTCTCATGTGCTGTACTCCTATCCTTGCAAGGTGGTTTATTTCGAACCTTCCACAATCTGTCTTGAAGAATGACCAAGGTACGAGGTGGTCCCAACGGTTGATGACTCTTACTCATTCTGATGTGCATTGGTGTTCTCGGTCCAGAGAAAATGTCATCATTGTCGATCGTTGCGGAGAATTCCCTAATGTTCCTTTACTTGGAATTAGAGGGGGTATCACCTACAACCCTTGCCTAGCATTGAGGCAATTTGGATATGCACGGAGGGATGGCCCTCATGATATGTTGATTCCTGACCTAGTTTTTGACTTCGACAACGATGCGCAAGGACTTCGCCAAAGATTCATCAGAGCTTGGGGAAAACTCAACAAGGTTGATAGCAAGACTCTGGGACACAAGAACTCCATCCCTCTTGAGCCCTATCTCAAGTGGGTACGAGCCATAGCCCAAAGTCTAATGATGCCTTATCCTCATGTACTCCCAGTGATTAAAGAGCCCGTCAATAAAGGAGAGGTTCCCTACACCATCCTACATCCAGACATGCCTACATCGTGGAAGGAAATGCAGAAAAGTTGGATTCAGCTCAAGGAGGAACGGAATACTTTTGAAGCTAGCTTCTACGCCAGTGAGAAGAAGGTTCTAGAGCTTACCCGCCGACTCCACGAGCAAGAGGCCCTCAATACCTACATCGCACCAAAAAGGATGCGCAATGTCTTTTTGCCTTAAGAAGTTTATTTTGTAATATTTGGCCCATGGGGCATTTATGTACTAACAAATTTCTTCTTATTAATATGACGTGCGTTCTTCTTTGTATGAAACAATTTTGAATGTTCTAAATCCTTGAATACATTGCATACATAAGCATACCATTCATCATGTGCATAAGCAGGTCTCACTCCAGGTTTCCTTATCTGTCTGCTGTTTATTTCAGTAGGATGGATCTCGAGCAAACAGTCAAAGACCTACAAGCTCAGAATGCACAGTTCCAGCAACTCCTGACAACCTTGGCTAAAGGTCAGGGGGATCTCAAGGCCTTGCTGGGGAATAAGGACCCAGTGAAGAAGAAGAAAAATAGACTCGGAGTGGCTACTTTGGGGAGAAGATTTGACGGAGAAGCTCGGAGAGTGCTTGAATTTCCTCCTACTTTTGATGAAGGAACCAATAAAGGAGGTGGACCGGCGGTACCTTCCGAGTCTGATGCGGAAGAAGAAGAGGTCGAAGAGGATGAAGATTATACTGATCAGCAATACCCTCCAGCTGATGATAAATACAAAGGTTTAGAAGACAGATTGGCTGCCATGGAGCTACAAAGAGTACCGGGTTTGGATTTTGAAGACTTGGGCTTGGTTGCCGGGATTGTGATTCCCCCAAAATTCAAAGTGCCAGTGTTTGTAAGGTATGATGGGCTGTCCTGCCCCAAAATGCATCTCAGGTCCTACGTGAGAAAGATCCAGCCCTATACGGCAGATAAAAACCTCTGGATTCATTTCTTTCAAGACAACCTTTCTGGAGCTCAGTTGGAGTGGTTTTATCAGCTAGAAGGAACCAGTGTCCGAAATTGGGAAGATTTGGCCACCGCTTTCTACAAACAATACCAATACAATTCTGACCTTGCCCCTACTCGTACCCAACTTCAGGGTATGTCGATAGGAACAGGCGAAGGATTCAAAGAATACGCACAAAAATGGAGGGATTTGGCTGGCAGGGTGCAGCCTCCTTTAACCGATCGTGAGCTTGTTGATATGTTTCTAGGGACCCTATCTGGGCCATTTTTCAATCATCTGATTGGTAACTCTTCTGCAGGGTTTACCGATTGATCTTAACGGGCGAAAGAATAGAAGCTGGCATCAAGTCAGGAAAGATTCAGAAGGGTGTTGCTACAAGTACTGAGAAGAGGCCTTTTAAGAAAGAAGCAAGTGCCGTCTATGGTCCTAGAAGACAAGTAAAGCCCGAAAGTCGCCAAGCCGTCAATGCTTTGGTCATTTCAAAACCTGCTGCTGCTCCTCAGCAGTATAATCAACAAAGAAGTGAAAGGCCCAAGAGGCAGTATACTCGGCTGAGTATGACCTTATCCCAAATTTTACCCCAACTGCTATCAACCAACTTGGTGACCCTCAAAGAAGCTCCTAAAGTCGTGAATACTGCGTCTCCTAAGTATAACCCAAATGCCCGGTGTGCTTATCATTCTGATAGTCTCGGGCACACTACTGATGATTGTTGGGCCTTGAGAAACAAAGTGCAAGATCTTATCGACGCAAAGGAAATTCAGTTTGAAGCACCTGAAAGACCAAATGTTGTAACTGCTCCTATGCCCCAGCATAGAGTAAATGCCATTGAGGAAGAATTGTATGCTGTTTCGGTGAATGAAGTTGTCACCCCTCTTTTGACTGTTAAGAGGAACTTACTACTAGCCGGTTTATTTCCGGGTTGTAGTAAGGGTTGCCTCCTGTGTGCTGTTATCCCTACCGGTTGTCCACTGCTGAAATCAGGCATCCAAAGCCTGATGGATAGCAAGGAAATTCTGTTCAAGAAAACTGCTGTTCCGTTTGTTCCCATTGAAGAAGTATCTGTCGTCACAATTTTCAATCCTGCCAAAGCTCCCGTAAAGAAACCAGTCCAAATTATGTCTGTTGCACCCATCACTATTACTGTCCCGGGGCCTCTCCCATATGAGTCTGATAAAGCTGTTCCATGGCATTATGGAGCCGACGTGTATGTGCTTGGGGTGAAGCAGGAGTTCAACACCAATACCAGTATCAGTAACATCACTGGTCCCGCCAAGATTACCCGCAATGGTAGGCTCTTCTCGCCTGACATTGCACCGCCAGTTATCCGAAAACCTCTCACCATCACACCCGCAAGTGTGCATGTTCCAATTCAAGTTCCTGTGTCTACTACTGCCGCCGAGTCCTCTGATACTCGGGGCAAAGAAGTTGCTACCGATTCGCCTGCCAGGACGGAGGCACCAAAGAAGACTGCTGTGGAAGCCTCCCAACAAGAAATGGAGGAAATTCTTAAAATTATCAAAAAGAGTGACTTTAATGTTGTTGAACAATTGGGGCATACTCCCTCCAAAATCTCTATGCTATCATTGCTGCTATGCTCAGAGGCCCATGCAAAAGCCCTGATTTCATTTTTGAAAACGGCCCATGTGCCGCAAGAGACCTCCGCGAATCAATTCACCGACTGTGTGGCTAATTTGACGGCTGACAATGGCTTGGGGTTCTCAGATGCTGACCTTACCGCCAAAGGGAAAAATCACAATAATGCCTTGCACGTCTCAATAGAGTGCAGGGGCACTACTCTCACACACGTGTTGGTAGATACCAGTTCTTCCCTGAATGTTTTACCCAAGAAGGCATTGGATCGCTTAGATTGTGAGGGTTTGGAGCTGAAACCTAGTAACATCATTGTTAGAGCCTTCGACGGTTCTAAGAGGATGGTGCACGGTGAGGTAGACATCCCTATTCGTGTGGGTTCCCAAGTCTTCGACTCAACGTTCTATGTAATGGATATTCGTCCATCTTATTCCTGTCTGTTGGGTCGACCCTGGATTCACAAGGCTGGGGCAGTAACATCCACTCTACACCAGAAGCTCAAATACCCTGTCAAAGGGAAGATTGTTACTGTGCAGGGTGAGGAGGAATACATGGTGAGTCACTTGAATTCATTCCGATATATCGAGATGGACGGGGAGTTTATTGAAACCCCTTTTCAGCATTTTGAGGAAGTACCTCCAGTGTTGGCATCGGTTGAGGCGGTGGTTGAAGAAGGTTTTCCGTTGAAGATGGCGTCCTTGAAGGATGCCCGGGCTATAATCGAGAAAGGCAATTGTGCGAACTGGGGTCAACTTCCTGACTTCACTCAAAAGAATGACAAGTTTGGGCTGGGCTTTACTGCAGAGGCTCAGAGGGCTGTGCGCAAGGAAAGGATCAGAAAGGCTCCGGTGTTTATCTCCAACCCAAGGGTGAATGCTATTGAGGAGGATGTAGAGGAAGCAGAGTTTGACAGTTGGATCTACCCGACTACCAGCAACGGACCAAGCAACTGGACGGCAAAGGATTTTACACCTATCACATTTGTCACGCAGTAATTAATTTCTTTTGATTTCTAATTTGTAACAAACAATGTGTTAAAACTTTTATTGGCTCGGTGTCCTACCCGGGGCATCGTAGCTCCATTTGTGAGGGCTTTTTGTATGACATTTCCATATATCATCAATCAAAACATTGGACGTTTGTTGCATTTCAAATATTATGCTCCTTTTTCTTTCTGTGTTATATATATTGCAAAACAACTATATTTACACACACTCACTTATACAGGTTTCAATCCACTCTGGATCTTACTGGTAACAACTCTGCTACCGCCAGTTATGACTTCGAGAATCCGATCAACTTGGCCGAAGACGAAGGTGAAGATGATTGTGAAGTGCCTGGTGAGCTTGCAAGACTGCTACTCCAGGAGGAGAGGGCTATTCAACCACATGAAGAGCCGGTGGAAACAATTAACCTAGGTACTGAGACATATAGGAAGGAGGTCAAGATTGGTGCCAATCTAGAGCTCAGCGTGAAGCAACGGTTGATCCAGATGTTACAGGATTACATGGAGATATTTGCTTGGTCCTATGAAGATATGCCTGGTTTGGATGCCGACATTGTAGTTCATCACCTGCCAACTAAGGAAGACTGCCCTCCGGTAAAGCAAAAGGTCCGCCGTATGCGCCCAGAGATGTCTGAAAAGATCAAGGCTGAAGTTACGAAGCAATTCGACGCCGGATTTCTAGCAGTAACTTCTTACCCTCAGTGGGTTGCCAATGTGGTGCCAGTACCGAAAAAGGACGGTAAAGTCAGGATGTGTGTCGACTACAGAGACTTGAACAGGGCAAGCCCCAAGGATGACTTCCCCTTACCTCACATCGACGTTCTTGTCGACAATACTGCTCAACACAAGGTTTTCTCCTTCATGGATGGTTTTTCAGGGTATAATCAGATCAAGATGGCTCCGGAAGATATGGAAAAGACCACCTTTGTGACTCAGTGGGGCACCTTCTGTTACAAGGTCATGCCATTCGGATTGAAAAATGCTGGGGCAACCTACCAACGCGCCATGGTTGCTTTATTTCATGATATGATCCATCATGAGATTGAGGTATATGTTGATGACATGATTGCAAGGTCTCAAACTGAGGAGGAGCATCTTGACCATCTGAGGAAGCTGTTTGACCGACTCAAGTTATACAAGCTGAGGTTGAATCCCAATAAATGCACCTTTGGGGTAAGGTCCGGAAAATTGCTAGGCTTCATTGTAAGTGATAAGGGTATTCAAGTGGACCCTGCCAAGGTTAAAGCCATTCAAGAGATGCCAGTCCCTAAGACAGAGAAAGAAGTCAGAGGCTTCCTGGGACGACTGAATTACATTGCCCGATTCATCTCACATCTGACTGCTACTTGTGAGCCAATCTTCAAATTACTGAAGAAAGATCAAGTAGTACGCTGGAACGATGAATTCCAGGCTGCCTTTGAAAGGATAAAGGAATATCTCCAAGAGCCACCCATTCTTATGCCACCAGTGGAGGGAATACCTCTAATATTATACTTGACAGTACTTGATAATTCAATGGGGTGTGTGCTGGGGCAGCATGACGAGTCTGGCCGAAAAGAGCACGCTATTTATTACTTGAGCAAAAAGTTTACCGACTGTGAGTCTCGTTACTCACTGCTTGAGAAAACTTGCTGCGCTCTAGTATGGGCTGCTCGCCGGCTGAGACAGTATATGCTGACTCACACTACTTTATTAATTTCAAAGATGGATCCCATCAAGTACATATTTGAAAAGCCTGCTCTGTCTGGAAGGATAGCGAGATGGCAAATGATCTTGACAGAATATGACATCCAGTATACAACTCAGAAAGCTATTAAGGGAAGTGTACTGGCAGATCATTTGGCACACCAACCTGTGGACGATTACCAATCATTGAATTTTGATTTTCCGGACGAAGACATCATGGTGGTAACTGACTGTGAAGTATCTGAACCGGTTGAAGGACCTGAGGAAGGATCCCGATGGTCTATGCATTTTGACGGAGCCTCCAATGCTCTGGGTAACAGCGTCGGCGCTGTAATCATATCTCCCAAAGGAACTCATACTCCACTCACCGCCCGATTGTGTTTCAACTGCACCAACAACATGGCAGAATATGAGGCATGTATAATGGGTTTACAAGCTGCAATCGACTTAAGGATCAGCTTTCTGAGTGTCTACGGAGATTCTGCTCTCGTGATCAATCAGATCAAGGGCGAGTGGGATACGAAACACCCAAATCTCATTCCTTACAAGGAGTATGTATCAACCTTGCTTCCCCACTTTGAAGAAATAACTTTTGAGCACTTCCCAAGAGAGGAGAATCAGCTAGCGGACGCACTGGCTACGATGTCTTCAATGTTCAAAGTCAAATGGGACAATGAGGCTGCCCGGATCATTATCTGGAAGTTGGATGAACCAGCATACTGCTGCGAGCTTGAGGCTGAAAAGGTGACTGAAAAACCCTGGTATCATGAGGTGAAGAGGTACTTGGAAGCTCAGGAATACCCTGAAGGTGCATCTGTCAATGACAAGAAGTTCATGAGAAGGTTTGCGGCGAAATTCTTCCTCAGCAACGGCATTCTCTACAAACGGAATCATGATTAAACTCTACTACGTTGTGTGGATAAGGCTGAAGCAGAGAAGATCATGTTAGAACTGCATGAAGGTACATTTGGAAAACATTCCAGTGGACACACCATGGCTAAGAAAATCCTTCGGGCAGGATATTTCTGGTCCACAATGGAAGCCGATTGTTACCAACACTCTCGAACTTGTCACAAATGCCAGATCTATGCTGACAAGGTGCATATTCCTCCAGTTCCTCTGAACGTCCTGACGGCACCTTGGCCTTTTGCAATGTGGGGGATTGATATGATCGGTGAGATCCGACCAACAGCATCCAATGGGCATCGCTTCATCTTAGTAGCGATCGATTACTTCACGAAGTGGGTTGAGGCAGCTTCCTACGCAACGGTAACCAAGAGTGTTGTGGCACGTTTCATCCGGCATAATCTGATCTGTCGGTACGACGTCCCGGAGAGAATCATTACGGACAATGGTACCAATCTCAACAACAAGATGATCACTGAGCTCTGCGACCAATTCAAGATACAGTACCACAATTCTTCTCCCTACCGGCCAAAGATGAATGGGGCTGTAGAGGCAGCTAATAAAAATATCAAGAAAATTGTGCAGAAGATGACAGTGACCTATAAAGATTGGCACGAGATGTTACCGTTCGCTCTTCATGGGTACCGTACCTCAGCAAGGACGTCAACCGGGGCAACTCCTTTCTCCTTGGTCTATGGCATGGAGGCAGTCTTGCCAATTGAAGTCCAAATACCCTCTCTCCGAATAATGAAGGATGCAAACTTGAGTGAAGATGACTGGATCCAGACTCGACTTGATCAATTAAACCTGATTGACGAAAAGAGACTCACCGCTATTTGTCATGGTCAGACGTATCAAAAACAGATGATCATGGCATTTAACAAGAAAGTCAGACCACAAGAGTATCAAGTTAGGGACCTGGTAATCAAACGCATCATCCTTCCTCAAAGTGATCCCCGGGGCAAATGGACCCCTACATACGAAGGGCCATTTGTGGTTAAACATGTGTTCTCAAGGGGAGCCATGATCCTAACCACCATGGATGGTGACGACCTTCCTCACCCCGCCAATGCAGACATAGTGAAAAGATACTACGCATAAATAAAAGACCCGCTAGGTTGACATACCTAGGCAAAATAAGGGCTTCCCGGCGAACCAAAAGGGTTCGGGCAAAAATAAGGGATGAAATGAATAAAAATCTGTACACCCGGCGAGTCGAAAACCTGAAAAGGCGGCTTGGGCAAAAATGGGTATCCCAGTGGACTGAAAACCCAAAAGGGCGGTCCAGGAAAAAGTTAGGGATAAAGCGTAACACTATGTCTCATTGGATCACTTCGCATCCGGAATTCGGCATCAACTATCTGGCTCAGATTTCGGCATCGACCAATCAGCTTCATCTTCGAATAGGCAGCAAAGCGATGAGACACTTGGAGACATAAAGGCGATAGCAGAGTTGGAACCCAGTGGGATTGTTCACATAGCTGTTTTGTTTTCTTTTCAAAATTATCAATTCTGTGATTGTCCGGCGGCATTCTCTTACTAAGATGTCAGCCTCTTGTACAAAAAACGCCTATTCACAGGCAAAATTCAAATCAATACGAATTCACTTGTCCATACAAATTGCCATTGTTTTTCCTTTTTCTGTTTTGTCTTGCGAAGAACGTCCAATGTTCATTTTTGATATATGCATTTGACATTAAATTGCTGATTCATAAATATTTGCATATGAAACGAAAGATTAATTACAGGTGACATCAGAAACAGGGGCAATGTGAAGTTGCCTGATGCAGTCTGTTTGCTTTGTCTGCCAAGATACCAAGGTAGATTCGACTGAAGAATGTGACCAAATGATCTCAGTTCCCCGCAGAGTAAGGCAAGATTCAACAATACTTCCCCTAGTGAAGTCGCCAACTTTCCCCGGCAGGTTTAAAAGCTTATCCCCAGTAGATTCTGGAAGCTTGTTCCCTGCAGAATACGGACGTCTCTCCCGAGCTTTATTCAGAGTTATTCCTCACAAGGGCTTATAACTGGGTTATCCTCAGCTAATTGCCATGGAAGATCGCCCTCTCCAAGGTTCTTTCAGTCCCCGTCAGGAGTTTGTCTTTGGTGTTCCCCAGCGGAGTTTGTCATCATTATCCCCAGCGGAATCCACCATTAAAGTCCTCAGCAGGCCTCTCATCAAAACTTCAGCAAAGTATCTCTGCCACAGAGCGATTCCCCGGCCAGTCGTCAAGGATTTATTTTCCTAAGACAAAAATACATTCATAAACATTTCACGTTTTCATACATCCTGCTTACATACATGATGAGTGCATACAACACTGTCTCATGTTAAAACATCATGCATATCATACATCATGACATTGCATACAACTTATGTTTTGCCTTTTCAGGGAAAAAGACAATCCCAAAGACAATTACCTTCAACTGTCACAATTCCAGATTCGATACCTGTATCTAGCCAGGGCACATCTGAGAGTGATCAGTTTCCAGACTCAACTCCTGTATCTAGCCAGGGCACGTCTGAAGAAGTTCGAAGATTCGATTCCTGTATCCAGCCAGGGCACATCTATCAACTACAGCATTTCCAGATTCGATTCCTGTATCCAGCTAGGGCATATCTGTTGACCACATTTCCGGACTCGATTCCTGTATCTAGCCAGGGCACATTTGAAGAGTTCGAAGATTCGATTCCTGTATCCAGCCGGGGCATATCTATTGACGACTATTTCCAGATTCGACTCCTGTATCTAGCCAGGGCACATCTGTGAACAACCGATTGTAGATTCGATACCTGTATCTAGCCAGGGCATATCTACATAAGGAGGCCGAAGATCAAACACCTGTAACAAGCCAGGAAAACATCTGTCTTTCTAAAATACACAAGTTCTCGCTAAGGAATCTCTTATGCGATCAACACTTCCAAATGGCATCTATAAGCCCATTCCCGACAAGGTTCCGTCACATCTCCAGATGGCATCTATAAGCCCATCTCCCTATCCACCATCTCTCCAAATGGCATCTGTAAGCCCATTCCCGACATCACATTGTTAAGACTCCAACATGCGAGTGCAAATTTCCGGGCACTCTAGTGTCCAATCTCCTTTTACCCTCGAGCCACGAAAGGCAAACTTGCCAATCTAACTCTTCAGGTCCAAGAAGATTGAACAGGGGCAACTGTTGTACCCCAAAATTTGCCCTCCCATTTCCTCAACATTTTCTCATCACAAGACTTCTCCTTGCACTGTTGACCCAAATTAGGGTTTGTGTTTGCACAAAGATATTTTGACCTAAAAAGCCTAAGATGACTTTCATGCTTCATATTGGACTCCCAAGTTTATCCATACCAAGTTTCAAGTCTTGATTCCATGTTTTGCCCAGTCAATTGGACAGATGACCTAGAAATCAGTTGTATTGGGGAAAAAGTCAACTGTGGCCAATTGACAGTCAAATCTCATGAAAATTGACCCACATCAACATTATGAACTCACATGGACCTTTTGATCAAGTTTGGATCACAATTCCTCAAGAAATTTGATCAGATCATCAAAAGGGCAAAATGGTCATTTTTAGGGTTTTGACTGCACAAAGGCAATTTTTGACTGTTTGACCTAGCCAATGGCAAACCAAGCTCACACATGGACTCAAGGACCCCATGGAATTATCTTGACATGCTCAACAAACTCAAAAGATCCCAAGTACACAAGATTGACAGTTGAATTTCCCAGTCAATTGATCAATTTTGACTGTATACTGAAAAGTCAAACTTTGACTTTTTGGTCAAAATCAAGAGTCAAGATTCATTTTTCCTCAAAACATGCCAAATCATGAAACTTGTTCACCAAGAAACCAAGAAATGCAAATTAGGGTTTGAAATGGAATTTTTCATAACTTAGAATTTTTTCTAAGTTATGGAAAACCCTAATTTTTCCCCAACTTTGCCCCACTTTTTCACCAATATCCATTTGGATTCAAACAAAAGTCAAAACATGAAAGATGTATCTTGTTGCATAATCTACAACTTTGATTCACAAAGTTTTCTCATTTGAAGCTTGTATCTCAAGTTACAAATTTTTGAATAAGGGCACTAAACCATTCTTAACTTAGTGAATTTTTGACCTATTTTGACAAGGTTTTCTACCCCACTTCAAGGCCATTTTCCATACACCTCCACTTGGAATTTCAATTTTCATTTCAAAGATGGATTGTAGTACACATTCAAAGCTTTCCAAAATGTCCAAGAACTTCTCAAACAACCTCATGGTTAGGGAGAATCGAATTTCACAATATGGCAAAAAACTCACTTTGTTCATGACCAAGTTACATGTCCATAACCTTGCAATTTGAACTCAGCATGCTTTGGGCTAGATTACAGGTCCTTAAACCAAGTTACACTCAATAATTTAATTCATATTCTTTGTGCCAAGACCATGTTCTTTGAGCTAAAGCATTGTATGAAGGTTTAATCCATTTTTAGATAAAGCAAAATAGCCATTTTTGAAAAGTTGCACTTTATGTCAAATTGAAAATCCAACAAGTACATTGCAAATCTGATTGGCACAAGATTATGGGCATAACACATTGATCAAGAGAAGCTTTGCAGAAGGATTAAGGGTCCTCTACTGACCTAGAAACACAAGTTGCCTTTGTTTGCTTAAGAGTGAAGAAACATTGCATAACTAATACCAACTACCATATCAGCTCAAGAACACTTAGACAAAGTTATCAAACACGTTTCACACAACACAACTAAGCTAATACATGAGCCCTTAGCCTTCAAAACACCCTCCATCTCAGAATCACTCTCAAACTGCAAAAACAGGGCAGGCCCTGCAGTTTGAGTGCTATCTCTCATTTCTCTCGAGCTCTCTTGCCCAAACTAGTTCACACACCTTCCATACCATCTATGCAAGCTAACCAAAAGAAAAAGCACGACCTGTGATCACTCTAACCACTTCCACCATTTTCACATTTCTGACTTGCAGGTGAAGTTCTATGGCTCGATTCAGAAGCTTTCAAGACAAATTAAACATTGGAATAGCATCCCTGGACCTCAAGGAAGCTTTTCCAATCATCACCTTGCACTGAAAGTTCCTACATTTCCAGATAGAACTTCAGCTGAACAGGTATCTTGGTGAACTCGTATCTCTCTTATTATGCATCATTAGCTTTAAGTTTGTGAATAAACAAGGTTCTACTCATGCCACTGAACATGTACATGTTTTTACTTTTCATTTCTTTTGCTTGAGCTGTGAGAATTTGAGGTTTGAAAATGGCAGAAAATCTAGGTTAGGATTTGGGGGAGGAGAAATTCTCCCTCATCTTAGAGAGTTAGATCAAGTTATGCATATGGTTAGAATCGTCTCTTCATGCTGAACATCTTTTATGTTATGAGTTTGCATTGAAAAGCCAGGAATCAAGAGTTGGAAGATGAGGAACAGGGCGCGCGTATTTTCAATCATTGTTTGCTGGAGGTTGAAGACAGGTCTTCTGGGCTGGGCCTGGAACATTTTTCTTATTTGCACCACATAATTGCTTTTACACCCCCAAGACCCATTTGCTTATTTCTTTGACTTTTTGACTTTTTCTTTTTTGATTGACATTGTTTATTTTTTCTCATGACATAAAAAATATAAAAATATTTTTTCTCACCATTTTTTTAATTTATTAGGTATTTATATGATTTTCTTTTGATTAATACTTAGATAAATAAATATATACATTTCATTAAAATATTGAGAAATAGGTAAAAATACTTTTATTTTCATTTTTTATTTTATTATACCCTCTGAAAATATTTTACATAAAAAATACCTTTTTTTGCAAACATTAAAAAATTATTATTTATATAACACATATTTAAAATAATACAAATATACATATATTTATTAATATATTTAGGATAAATACAAAATATATACCCTTTTATTTTTATTATTAATATTTAATATAAAAATACATTTTTGACAAATACTTCACTTTATTTTATTTTGTGCATAATAAATAAATACTTGCACATATTAAATAATTAATGCATTTCATTTAATAAAATTAGGGTTTTGCCCTAAATTCAAAAATACTCCAAAAAAATAATATCTTTTTATTTTCTTTTTATTTTTACACAAATAATACTTTTTTTTTTCATACATATACAAAACGTTTTTGCATCTTGCATATTTATTCCATTGTTATTTAATTATTGTATATTAATTAAATTGTAAATAATTCAAATCTTGATGTAATAGTTTTAGGTTTAAATTCCTTGTCAAAATCCCCATTTGAACATTTGTACCCCCCTCCCTATATTATTGTGTTGTAATAGCGTAGGAGTTTAAATTTCACACTTTATCGCTTTTTAAATATACAATGCTAGAATTAGGGTTTATATGCGAATAAAATAAATAAAATAGTTATGACCTAATCTCAAGACAAACAAGCATGAAAATGGACACACAAATCACACTTGCACCCCCTAGGGTATTCCACTTGTTGCCTTTCAAAATTGGGCCATATTGCATGTTAGGTCTCTTTGGGCAAAACAAACAAATTGAATGATCATAGTCCCTCGATAACACTTTTCAAAATATTGCCAAACAAATGATCAAGTCCCTTAAAGAAAATGCCCAAAGATACTTGGCACCGTTGCAATTATGGTCTAAACGATGACCCGCGCCCGTCCCTTTCACATCCTAACATAAGATTGCCCACCAAATACAATGGTGGAACAAACTCATTAAAAGGGTTAAAACATAGCAATAATCTTTGAGAAATTTAGGAGTAGATAACCTCTTAGTTACTTAAATGCAAACTTGCAAAAACAAAACACTTGCCTATTTTCTAAAACACACCTCACAACACTTTCAAAACAACTTTCAAAAACAAATGAAAACCTTTTCAAAAGACATACACCTTTGTATACATCCCAACATGGATCATTACAAAGGTTGCCACCACATTGGCTTCTTTTCAAAACATTTTTCAAACCCACACACACAAGCACCATTTCAAATAATTGAAACAAAAGGCAAGTGATCTAAGCAAGTAACTAAGAGCCCATGGATAACCATGGATAGAAAGGGTGCTAATACCTTCCCTTTCTATAATCTACTCCCCGAACCCAAGAAAAATCTCAAGGTTTTTGCTGTGCTTTTAAACCTTTCCTTAGGATAAATAAAAAGTCGGTGGCGACTCTTGCTCCAACCGAAACATTTGCGAAAACAAACGCAAAACCATAGTCAGTTCTCCCACCGTATCACAAGGTGCATGGGTGAATAGTGTGTTTGATTGCATGCATTATAATCTTGATTAAGGTTGTCTATTTTGTTTTTTTCATGTCTTGCCATATATCCTATTTACTAGCAATATATGAAAAAAAATAAGTAAAGTGCGAAAAAATAAAATCTAAGCTATTATATCGCTTTAGGGGGATGGGGGTACATATTTATGAATAGGGTTGCAAGCAAAATTAAATCCTAAGTTATTATTACAAACCATATCGAAATGGATCAGAATGTGCAAGAAATATAAATTGCTTATTTGTTTAAGAAAAGGAATAAGTTTGCTTAAGAAAATATTTTGGTCTTTTGTTTTAAGAAATAAAGCAAATCATGAAAAAAAGATGTTTTTTTTTTGTGTTTGTTGATTAATGAAATAGAAAGTGATAGCAAAGATAGTTGAAAAAGGTAAAAATAGAATCAGGGTACTGCTGATTGAGGGAGGTCAGAAGTTTTGACCCTGGCGCACTGCAAAATTAAATTCCATCAACAACATAATAGGTTTCATAAGTTCTGAGACTACCAGCAACAAAGTAGATTTCAGAAGTTATGATACCACCAGCAACAAAGTAGATTTCAGAAGTTCTGATACCCAGCAACAAAGTAGATCTCAGAGTTTCTGATATCACTAGTAGAAATTGGTCTCTCTCTTCATGGCAGTCAGAACATCTGCATTTTGGTCATTTCTCCACAAAACAGAAGATGTGCATATGACAAATATAGCAGGTTTCATAGAATTTTAGAAACAAGAAATATCAGAACCATAAATCAGAGGCAAGTGTGAATCTACTAATCCTAATTCTGAGTTCTAATTTCTTTAAGAAGTTCTGAAACTGATTTATTCCATACTTAGGCAAGCAAACATGTGAAGTCTCAGAATATGTATAACATCAGAAGCATGATATTTACATTATATTTTTTTTGGACATGCAAATATGATTATGCTGAAACAATGTGATAAGAGTCAGCAGAAGCTTACCTTTCAGCTGGAAAAGATTCTGCAAGCTGGAGGTTGGTTCTGGACTTTGGTGATGCTCTGAGTTGCTTCTTCACGTACTCAGCAAGATGGAGGTTTTCAACTTCTGGAACAGCCAAGGGTGATACTCTGACTTCTTTGAGGTGGAGGTAAATGGAGTGTATGGCAATATGAATACAGAAGTTAAGATAACTTCTAGTATATGAACCAACAAACGTGGGGATGGTTTTAGTCAAGGAACAATGGAGTTTTAATGTTGGAATCAAATGCTAAGGTTCTGGTATTTTTGGTGTTTACAACTTTTGGGTTCTTGAAATTTTGCAAAGATTCAAGGTCTTTTTCTTTCTTTTGGTGATTCTCTCTCTCTCTCTCTCTCTCTCCTCTCTCTCTCTCTCTCTCTCTCTCTCTCTCTCTCTCTCTCTCCTCTCTCTCTCTCTCTCTCTCTCTCTCTCTCTCTCTCTCTCTCTCTCTCTCTCTCTCTCTCTCTCTCTCTCTCTCTCTCTCTCTCTCTAAAAACCAACCTCTTCAACATGTGATGGAACCAACTATTTATAAATGGATTTGCTATGGTTTTGGGGGGAAAAGTAAATGAGTTTTTTAAACATTTTTGGCATACTGTCGCTTGTTTTTAAATCACAGTTTTCGTAGGCTAATTTGGTGCAAGAAAAACGCAAGCGTGGACTGGATCAGCAACACCTTAGAGTGTTGTGGCATCTGGTTGCAGGACTGTGCCATAGCAGGGCAGCAGGTTACTTAAACGAGGTTGGGATTTGGTGATGTTCTGATCGCAGGAGGTCAGAAGCGTAACTCTAAATGCTGAAAGGGCATCCTCTGACCGGAGCGTTGAACATAGCCCCCATATGCTGAAGAATCATGTTCTGACTGAAGCATCATGTTCTGACCAAAGAGCATCGCTTCTGCATGTTCTGATTGAAGCGTCACATTTTGGACCGTGTTTGTAACTTCTGACTGCACTTGCATAGAGGCTGCTCAGAAGTTTTGAAGTGTCATATTCTTTAGATACTTAGAAAATACTTGAAAATTTGATTTTCAAAGTAACTTCTGACTTTTGATTTTTGATGAACCAATTTCATGCCTTAACGACATATGATTCTTGGAACTTGATTTTTTGATTCAAAAGTCATAGTTTGACTCCTTTGGTGTGTAAATGACCATTTTGTCCCTATGAACGATTCTATTGGAAAAATTTGTAATTTCAGATTTGCAACTGGATGGAAACAAACTTGAGGGTCTAGGTTGATCCTTTGAGAAATGAGAGGGAAAATTTTGGGGTATAACACAATGTGTTTCATAATGTCATTTGAGTCTATTAGAATTTACCTCAACACATGTAAATGACAAATAATAAACACGAATCAACAAATTGATAAAAAGTAGTTTATGTCAAAAATCAAACAACTTGAAATTATATACAAAAAATACATTTTAAAATGCACAAAAACACAATGATCGACAAACCAAATAGTTTAGTAACAAATGATATTTTGATGTTAAGACATTAAAGAAAATTCTCAACATCAATTTCCAACTCATGAGATAATTCAACAACATTTTACAATCAAGTTGCAAACCACACAATTTACACATAATCTCATGAATTATCAACCAATGCCAAGCTTCTTTAACATTTTGATTTAAATAATCTTGAGCAATCCAATCAAAGAATTAGCTTAATCTAAGCTAATGTTAGTTTAATGTTCAAGCTCTAAATCAAGAATTAATATCTAAACTAACCTAAGTGTTGGGGTTGACTAATTCTACATCTAATTGCACCTAAATTCAAGAATTAATCCAAATCCTAAATTAAAACTCAATTCTAGGTTCCTATGTGGAATTAAGGCAAACACCTAGTGTTCACAAGTTACACTAAGTTTCTACATCACAATCTAAATTCAATAACCTAATCAATTCCTAAATTCAATTTATAATTAAACCTAACTATTTTAATCAAGCTCTAATTATGAACAATTCACCAAAATCAAACTACAAAATTCAAGAATCAGTGGAGTTAATGATTACCCTCTTGAAGCTCTTGAAGAAGATGAAGAAAAAAGGAAAATGATGTTGACCGGCAGAGAGAAGCAATCGCCGGAGCTTACAAGGGAGGGAGAGGAAGAACGCACGAACGGTGCGCGAGGAGTGAGGGAGTGTGGCGCACAGAGGTGCATAAGAAGGAGGGGGTATGATGCTGGCTACCAGCAAAGGGAGCGGAGGCAGTAGGAATTTCGGCGAGGGAGAGAGGAGGAAGGAGACTGGAGCGTGATTGATGGTGGTGGTTGGTGGTGCAAGGTGGTTTGCGGTTTTTTGGTCTTGAGAGAGAAAAGAGAATAGGGATGAAAAGAGTGAAGTTTGAAAATGAGAGCTCCCCTTGCAATAGTGTGCAAATTTGAATATATAGTAAATATGACAATAAACGAGTTTTCAGCTTATCCGCAGCTTAAGTGAAAATTACACTATGATCCGCGAAAATTCTCGAACACTGACCTCCGGAGAAATTGTACGCCTCTAAGTCACGGACGTCACCCAAAAAGAAATGATTTTTTATGATAAAATTTGAGTGAGTTGGATACTTTTAAGTGGCGAGACGTCACTGTTAAAAATTAATTAAGTCAAAATATCGACTTATTTGACCACCGTTACTCGAACAAGCCACAAGCTCGTGCCCAAAAAATCAGAATCTCGTCTGAACTTTGTCAAAAGAAATTTAGATCTCCGCGTCCCTAACGCCGTGTCAAAAAATGAGAATCATATGATAAACGATGAATTTGTTATGAATTTTTCAATAATGCGATGTTCAGTCTTTTTCACAGATCCAAAGACTCTGTTTTGCAAAGTAAACAAAAAACGGAGGTCCTCAGGCTATCGCTTGCTTTAAAGATGTGAAACAAAATCGAAGTAGACAAAATTATTGAACCAACACTTTGAGAACCAGCATAATACAGTAAAAATTGAGCGAGTTATGTATTTTGGAATATTGGATGTCAACCTGACAGGTTCAAATTCTGCTCAAATATCTTTCAGAAACTTAAAGTTTCCACCAATTCCCTTGTAGAATCAACTCAAAGTCATAAAGATGTGTTAATATAACATCGAGACGGAATCTCGGGCACCGGAATCGCATCCATACGGTAATCCACCTGAGATTTATGAATTATTTAGTGCACAAAAACTGCACTTTCAACACACTTTTTAAGTATTTCACACTGTTTGAACTCTGACAGATTCGCGTGTTCAGGGATCATCCCTCGAGAATTAGCCTTAAGTACAAACACAAAAGTTGGAGAGAATACCGAGGCGGTTTTAATGGAAAAAGAACCGACTCAAGATGGTAAACCAAATCGGGGTTATAAATATCTGAATACCAGAAATACCGTTGATCGGTAACCCGAGAACTCAGTAACGAAATTATTTAACCATCTTAAATGTTCAATTGGTTCCCGGCCCGAACACGAATAATTAAGGTAATATCCACCTGACCCGGTGATAAAATATCAGCTCAAAATAATACTTTGGCTTAGAGTTAGAAATTATGAAGCTTGCAGCGTCGAAACATACTTTCAACCTGAGCTATCTCAAATCGGATGAAAACTCTGGCTCACATCTACCAATCGAGACATCATAAAATACGTTGGAATTAGTAATGATAAGGAATTTTCATTCATTCCTGGGTGAATCACATAAAGCTCCGAGCGCCTCCGATAAACAGTCGAACAAAAATGCCCTGATCCCATAACAATACAGCTACTGATATGCATATATGTTATATGATAAATTTGAAATGAAGAGGGTAAATTTTGGGGTACAACAGCTGCCCCTATTCAAGCTTCTTAAACCTAAAGTGATATTGGAAACGATATCCTTTTAAGCGATAAGGCGGAAGGAGATTGAATATAAAATAATGAACTCGAAAATTTACACACTGAATTGAGACGACATATATCAACATAAGGTATAATTCTGAATGGCTTCTTGGCACTGGACCAAACAAACAAGTTTACAGGAGAGAAGGATCGAAGACTGTGGAACTTAATCCAAAGATGCTAATAATGAATAGACTTCACAGAATTCCAGAATGATGCATTCTGAGAAAGATGGTAAATACCGAAAGATGCTAGTAACAACTAGAATTTCCAGAATGCCAGAACGCTGCATTCTGAGAAAGATGGTAAAAACCGAAAGATGCTAGTAACAACTAGACTTTACAGAATGCCAGAATGCTGCATTTTGAGAAGATGGTAAAAATCGAAAGATGATAGTAACAACTAACTTACAGAATTCCAGAATGTTGTATTCTGAGAAAGATGGTAAAGATCGAAAGATGCTAGTAACAACTAGACTTCACAGAATGCCTGAGCGCTGTATTCTGAAAAAGGTAAGGACCAAAAGATGCTAGTAACGACTAGACTTCATAGAATGCCATAATGTTGCATTCTGTGAAATAAATAACGATCTTACAGGGAATACTAGTAACTAATAGACTTCACAAAATCCCGGTAACAATTGGTCTCGATCAAATTGGAACAGTGCCTTTATGAACCAAAACCCCTTGGCACGCTATTGAAACGCTGGGTAACCGAGTGAAGGCGCGAGTAATGACCCGACCTTAAGAGTACTTCAAAGAATGTGCCATACTAGATCACAAGCCAAAACAAAGATTAATGACTCCCGCCTTAAAAGGAACTAGTAACGACTAGACCTTGATGAGTACTCAATGGGATGCCAATAACGATTGGATCCACAAAACAAGGCGAACACTTGATGATCTCGAACCTGGAAGAAGCAATAATGACTGACCCTAACCAATGAATTACAGAGATGAAATGAGGAAAATATTAATTTGACTCGGTAGAACCTAGTAATGACTAGACTCAACCAAAATGAAATGAATTCCAAAACACTGCACTAAAAAATCAGGTGACAAGTCGCGAACTTGACCTTGGTAGGAACGGTATTTACCAACCCAAAATGTTGCGCTAGGGTGAAGCTAAAAACAACAAGGAAAATGAGTAACGACTCTATAGGGGATAAATATATGCATGTATGGTTAGAGTTAGACACACATAAGCGAAATTGGGCATCAAGAAATGAATGTTTGGAGCTGCTAGCAAACACAAGCAAGAGACTAGACGAAGAAAGAGACAACAAGAAAGGATGCATTCACCTAACCAAGGATGCCAAACAACTGGACTTTGAAGAGACAATGAAGGACTCTTAACATATAATGTTAGCTAAGCTAACAAAAGAAAAACCCGACTAGCGCGAATACCAAAGGCAAGGAACCGATTAAGTAGAACCTTCAGAGAGTACCAATCGAAAGTGAACTCTACAAGAGAAAGAGACCAACCAATGAGGACTCTAACAAGGATTTCCAAAACATGTTGGGCTTTTAATAGGTTGCAAATGCGCAAGAACCACAATATTCCTCAGGCCAGAAGCGGGGTGTTATCCTTCAAGAGTGGCAATTATCTAAATTTCCACACACCAAGCATGGATACTCAAATACTTGAGAAATAAGAAGGGTTATACACTAACTCTTATTCGCACTCAGAAGACAAGGCCAACATGGGTAAAAATAAACAAGGGCTTGCAAGGGCAAGAGAAAACCATAATTTACTGGGGGAATGGAAAACACCAAAGACCCGACTGGTGGAAAATGAAAACAAACTCTACTGTGGAAACAAAATGGGATCACCATAGGTCTGAGCTTGCTGTGGAGATAATTCAAGTCTGAGCACATAAGAATTTGGTTACCACAGGAGAAAATAATTAGCTTAAACCTTAATTCATGTTTGAATTTTTTTATAGCGTAATGCTCCATACAATGGAAATGCTACGCGTTTTGGTAGATGCAATGTAATGATGCATGTTTAGAAATGCACTAGGGAGAGCACGCCAAATCGGCTGCCGAGAAGACCAGGAACTTCCGAATGATTATCTTTACACATTTGAATTTCTATAGAGAAAAGCCCCTCTAAACTTTAATAGGGAAACGAGATTCGGAACCACCTACCTCTGAAGATTGATATCACTGGGGAAATAACTTCTTGGGGGAAAATACTACAAAAATAATTTGCAGTTCAAAGAAAATCTTGAACTCTGATCCACCTCTTAACTTCATGGGGAAAAGATCCAACATCTATTTCCACAGATAAAGAGAAACTTGATGGGATTTGGGACCTTTTGATGTAAGTTCTCAATAAAAGTGACTTCGATTGGTGAATCGTAGAAATTCTTAAATAAAAGAATTCTAGCCAGACCACATTGGGGATACTACCGCTGGGGGTAACAATCTTCACTTAGGGAAGAGGAGGGAATCTTTGAACCATAAGCTTGAAGTTCAGAACTCCATTTAGGAAATATTTCAGCAATACTCTATTACTGGGGATAAAGAGCCCTAAAAGACATTCATCTATGCACACCGCTTCAGAAAAACAGGAGACTTGCTTCACTGGGTCATAATAAGCATGCTGATCAAACATATCTTCAAGAAAACCTGACAGGGGAAAACTTCCTTGGGGAGAAAAGATACGAACTTCATGGGGTGATGATCGACAACCTCAATATGGATATAAATACCTACCACGGAGACACAAGGTATCGACTTCAAGGGGATATAACAAAGGTATCCATTCTGATGAAACAATCCTTCCCATATTCTTTGAAAAGAGTAGAGTTTGCTGAAGAAGATGATTGTACATAATCCTGATGAAATGAACTTCTTTAGAGATAATCCCACTGGAAGGGGAAAACTCTTAAAAAAACTCTTGTCAAGAATGTCGACTTCAATGGGGATTATGCAGGGGTATACTTTTACTGGAGATAAGGAATTCTATCTGGGCGAGAGTACGCCTTCACTAGGGATGAGTGATTCTGTCTTGAGCATAAGTGAGCATTTTTACTAGGGAAATTGGATCCCATTCTACAGAAATCCTCAAGCTGGTCACAACCAAGCTTCCTTTGCCCATTTACTGGTATGCTTCTTGTCATGAAAGACCAACAATACTTGTGAAAAAGAGAAATTATGGCAACATATTTTGTGTGTGGAATGGCAACCTCTATTGAGGAATAAACAATTTTAACTACCGACCACTGGGTAAAAACTGTGATGCAAGATGGTAACTTCATCATGTCAACTTCGAGGAGGAATGCCACTGAAGAGTGGAATTTGGAGAGGATACTGCAAAAATAAGTTACAGTCCATAGAGAAGAAATAAAATTGACTTCAAACAAATCTTAAATTTCCGAGGGGAAAATCCATTCTCCTCCTATAGAGAAGTGAGGAAAGCTTCACTGGGGAATAAAGATATCTGAAGAGAAACCCCTTAACAGACACACCCTTGTCAAGTAGCAACAGATCCTTTACCGGGGAAATGAGTCCTCCTAGGAAATTGTATTTCCATCATGAACCTTGTATCGATAACAACCTCACAAGCTCCTTGCGTTCCTGTTCATATCATGCTGAAGATAACAATCCAAACTTCAATTGGAGATAATGATCCTGACTTCTGATGGAGGAACATCAATAAATGGACTTAAGTCCTTGACGAGTTAGGGGATGACGACTGTTGTACCCCAAAATTTTCCCTCCCATATTCTTCAAGATTTGCTAAGGTCAAGGTTCAAGATCTCTCAAGGGTTGCACAGCCCAATGGCCTCCTAACAGTCAAAAATTAGGGTTTTGGTTCTGGAAAAGAAAATGGAGTTTCCAAGGGTCAAATCAAGTCCCACATGCCTACAAACATGGTCAAACATCCTTATGCCAAGTTTCAAGACTTACAGCACAAAATTGCACAGTCAAAAACCCTAGTTGCATCACAGTCAACTATAGGGACAAAATGGTCATTTGACAGTCAAAAGTCAAAATTTTTGGTCAACATCTTATTTTGAAGCCACAAACATCATTTGATCAATTCTTGATCATGATTCTCAAGGCATGGCTCAAAAAGTGTCAAGATGCAAAAGTTTCTATTTTTGGACAGTTGAAAAAGTCAACTGCAAATTGACCAAGGCATAACTTCCACATGGTTTATCAGAAAAATCCCATCCAAAGCTCATTTTGAAGAGAATGACATTTCCTACAACTCCTCTTCACACTTCAAGTCCAAGAAATGCTCTCACAAAAAGTTATCAATCTCAATATTATAGGTCATTTTCAAAAGTCAACAAAAAGGCACTTTAAGTCAAAGACCATAACTTGAGATTGGTAAATCAAAATGACATGGGACCAAAGGAATTGGTTAGAGGACTTCAAGAACTTTCCAAAATGTCAAAGAACATGATCAAAGCATAAAAATTGAGGAAGATATGCCTTGTGGAAGTTGGGAAATTTTTGGGAATTTTGAAAAGTCAACTTTGCTTCAAATGCCTCAAAATTGCTAATGGGCCACAATTTCTTCCAAGAATCATCACCCAAAAGCTATGCACGACCCATTGACCCAAAGGGAAGTTATTTTATTATTTTGAATTAATTAATTGAGTTTATTATCCTATTAATTCATTTAATTAAAATTAAATATAAGAAAAATAGCAAATCATGTTTTCCAAATCCTTTTGTGCAGCATATTCTCTCATTAAGGCCTCAATATTTCGTGCATCCCTCAAAAGGAAAGAATCTTCAATGATTGGCATGAGAAAGGTATGAAAAAGATTGAAAAAGATGCTTGAAAATCAAATATTGAAAGGCATTAAAACATGGATCATGGACTTTGTTTTTGACCTAGAATGATTCCACATATATGCAAGAACACAACCCTAATCAAAAAGAACAAGCAAGCTGCGCCCAAACTGAGAAGACAACTTTGCATTTTTTCCAAAAGAATTGAAAACTGTTTTCACAGTTAGAGTTCGTTTCAAAGCCAAATAACTATTCCATTACACTCCTGACACATCCAGGAAGCCATTCCAATCAAATTCAACCTTCCATACTCAAGGAATCGGTATAACAAAGTCTGACTTTCCTTGAAAATTTTCAGATTCGTGTTTCATTATTCATGCAGTATTTTTGATTTTTAATGCTTGATTTATACTAACCTGATCATTCTAAAGCTAATGGTGCCATCCAATTGAGTTTTTAAGCCCTGTACGTGAATCCACCATGAAAGCTGCCTAGGGTTTCAGAGCTCTAATTTTGGGGCTTTGCATATCTGGAATAATTGGACCATAAGACCTATACCAATGAAATCAGGACTTTCAAACAAGTAGAAACCAACCATCGCACCCTTTTTCTTTTGCACTATATGCTAATCGCTATTTTGAAGGTTTGAGGTTAGTGGGGGTTTAAAACCCCCACTATCTATTCTATATTTTCAGGCAAAAATGAAGAAGGGAGAAGAAGATGCTAGCGTGTTGAATGATGATTGGCCAGTTTGAATAATTGGCGCCCTTTTTTATTGTCCAGTATAACGCTTATTTGTCACATATAATATTCATCGCCCACTATATAAACAAAGAAACGCGCTTGGCTTGGTGGAAGATGTGCTGTCATGCAAGCAATGGGACCTGGGTTCGATTCCCAGGTCCCCCATATTTCCCTATATTTTTTCATGTAACTTGTTCAGGTACACTCTCTCTTCAAAGGTCCACCATGTACGCGTATGTTTGAGCTTGCCACATGCCTAGCAGCTCCAATCCAAGGGCCAGGATGGGCAGTCCACCATGGACACCAGTCAATTGCTTCCCACTCAATCAGAGAAGTCAAACAAGGCCTGAATTCTTTGGCCAAATTACTGCAAATTAACCTCCAAAAAAGGGGCAGCACCCCCATGGTTTGCATTTCCTTTTTCCTTTCTCTTTCTTCTTTTTATTTTAATTGTTTTTTTTCTTTTGTTTTAATTAATTCCACCAAATAATTGTTACAATATAAAAAAAAAACAGAAAATCATAAAAATAAAAATATGTCTTATTTAATTTTTAATTCATCAATATTTTGTAAATAAAATTCTAATAATTAATTAGTTTAATTTTAGGTTTAATTCTAATGTTTTTTTTCTTAAATAAACTAAAAAATGTAGAAATTAGGGTTTTAATACTTTTATTCTTTTTCTTTTTCCATTATTATTAATTCTTAATTATTTTATAAATAAACTTATAATTAAATAACTAATGTAAATTAGGTCAAAACTTAAACATTTTTTTTAATAAAAAAAAACAAACTAGAATTAGGGTTTTATTTAATTTTTAATTTTAATCCATTTTCCTTATTTTCATTAAATACCAAAAACCAAAAAAAAAAAACTTCTTTTTCTTTAATGATTAATTCACTTCCAATTTCAATTCAATTTCCTTAAAGGGTCCAACGCCCTCGCATCTTCGATTATAATTCCTTTTCGCGCATTTATTTTTATTTCTTTTGTGAATATAATGTATTTGCCCCAAAGCTTTGTAATAGATAATTAGGACATTTACTTTCCGTACCTTTTATTCAAATCGGGTTTTGTTAATTTGGCGATGTATGGACCCGCGCCTTGTAATAGCGTAGGACCTTTATTTTCCGCATTTTGATTTCCGCACCTTTAAATTGCTAACTATCACATGAAAGAATGTATGCCCAAATAAAATCAAAGCGTAGATCACCAATGCATGACAAGACAAATAATAACTGAAAATGACACACAATTCACACACCACTCTTAGGGTACGCCTCACTGTTGCCTTGCCCCTCGAAACGTGGTCGTCGAGTATGGGACGTTTTAGTAAGTCCTCATGTCCATGAACATGGCATGGGGGTAGCTTCTAAGGTGTCCTACTATTGCTCTGGTGACCACACTGTCCCTAAATTCGAATTGACCCGAACACCTCCGACGGTAGTGCTACCTACCCCTTAATGGTGGGATGGCGCTACCTCAAGGACATTTACACAGACTAATTCCTTAGGGTAGGTAGATGACTCATAGATACTTGCTCTAATTCAAAACAAATCAAAAACTTCTTTTCACACCTACACTTTTCAAAAAGCTTTCAAAAACAATTTTTCAAACACTCTTGAGGACTGATACAAGAGTCGAACTGAAATTTTAAACGAAACTTTTTCAAACCCACTCACTTTTGAAAAGCAAACACATTTTGAAAACACAAATGAGCAAGTACCTAAGAGCCCATGGATAACCATGGATAGAAAGGGTGTTAACACCTTCCCTTTCTATAAATCTACCTCCCGAACCGAGAACTAATCTCAATAAGAAATTTTTCTGTGCTTTTGTCCTGTCCATGTTGGAGAAAATAAAAGACGGTGGTGACTCTTACTTCCGCGACATTTAGCGAACCAGCGTTAAACAGTCAGTTCCAGATCCACCGATCACAGAACTGGCGACTCTGCTGGGGAAATTCTTTAAAAGTGAGGTGTACCTTAGGATAGTTCATAACTGTGTTTTCAATTGTTTTGACTTGTGTGCTTTAAATTGTGGGTTGCATCGGAGTTACATAGATCCTAACCCGGATCTGGGGAATACCCTTTTAGGTAGCATAAGCTGTGAGGGACCTGTCCGGCGTAGACCGACATGGGTGAAGCAGTGGCTACGTTGGTGTGGCACCTTGGTCTGTACCGATATCCCTTGTGTTGCAACGAGGAGAATATGGGTCTTCTGAGGAGTCATTAAGCACCAACCGACCTTAGAACCTTAAATGACCCGACTTGGCCAATAGAACAGTAGCAGTATGCTACGCCCATTGAGGCTAAACTCTCGTGATGGTTCTGGCCGCAAGAAAAGATTGCGATGCTGGAGTTATGACCGATTGAGGGTAGTCAATGATATTGGGATCCTCTAAGAACCCGGTTACTTTTGATAGGACAGGTATGAACCAACAAACTGAAAGAGGGTAATACCTAGACCCCATGCTGGCCTAAACTCTAAAGGGCTTGTCTTGTGTGACTTGTGTGCCTTACATGTGTGCTTTTGTCAATATTTGTGGTGTGTTTTATCATAACATCATGCCATCATAACATTGTATGCATCCTACATAAAGACTAATCCATTTCAAGGATCTCAAGGGTCTGTGGTGCAGGTCACGATGAACCAAACTGTCTAGCAAGGGGCAAAGGGGATTTATTTTCCTCTAAGCCAAGGTTGTCAGGGGCTATGACCCACTGGATATGGTGAGCCTTTGACCCTTGAAGAAGGACTCTCTACAACAGGAAGTTCCTTCAATCAAGCTACCGGATTCGCATCCCAACAAGTTTCTTTGTTTACCCTGCGAGATCCTTGAAAACATTGCACGCATACATACACATCATTGCATAACAGGTACCTTTGTTGCAGGTCACTTACCCTTGTCGCTGTTTATTTCAGCAATGGCTTTCCAACCGGACAACCAAGATCTCCGGGCTCAAAACGCCCAACTGCAAGAAATGTTCTTGAACCTATCCCAGCGGCAAGAAGAAATAAAGGCTCTCCTCATAAGGAACTTGGTCCTAGGAAATGCAGGAGGCATCAGGAACGATCAGCTGGAAGGGCTACAAATTGAGTTGGCAACCATGAAGATCCAAATGATAGGGCAGTTGATGGGCCAAATGACCCTCATTCAGGACTTAGCTCAAAAATAAGAAGAGCTCCGGGTCCTCGTCACCAAGCTGCTTCAAAATAATCCAGTGGGGCAAACAGCCAAGGTTAAAGTTCCAGCCATCATTCAACCACATGCGGGGCAAGAAGACAAAGGAAAATCTCCTCAGCTTGCTTCAGGGTCACGAGCCCAGCCTCAACGGGGTAGTCAGCGTAAACGATATACGCCTGGAAGACATTTCTCGGAGACTGATATACCATCATCCTTTATACTGAAGCGTTTGATGGAGGTCAATCTGATCACTCTAAAGGACCCTTCTCAGAATCCGAATATGACACCTTCAAGGTATAACCCCAACATCCGCTGCGCTTATCATTCTGACAGCCCGGGGCATGCTACAGATGACTGCTGGACTCTGAAGAACAAGATCCAAGACTTGATTGAAGAAGGGGTGCTAGAGTTCATGTCGGATGGCGAGATGAAAATCTTCCGCTGAGAATTCTCCCTTTGAGATGACTAGCTCAAACTAGAAGCTTTTGTTCATTAGAATTTTCCAGTTGTAATTTTCTTTTGATTGTTCAAACATTTATCATGCTAAACGTTGTTATTTCATTAATGCATCGCATATGTCTGTTTTGAATCAATATATTCGCATTCGCTATATTTAAAATTGCTTTCATTTTTTGTGATGTTCAATACTCGATTAATAATTCTAAGCCTCTTGAGGGAGGATGACGAAAACGATACCACAATCTTTACAGTATGCTTTTGAACAGACCCCGCTGATGAGGTACAGGCATTGTTTCAATCCTTAAACACTGGAGTTATAAGGAAGATAATCCCTCGTCAACCCCTTTGATCCAAAGAAGTCGGAGTTTTTCTTTTCGAAAATTAAAACCCTTAATCATAACCTGGGGCAGGGTAGTTCTCTCAGTTGATCCAAGTGCATAACGAATGGCACCAAAGAGGTCCTTACAAAACAAAAGACAATGATGGTTCTGAATAATCATAAAGACAGGCAGTCATTACCAAAACAAAAAAAAACTAAAGCCCAATAAGTCAAAACCTATGAAGGAGACTTACGAAACTGGGGCATCCCGCTGACTGTAATCACCAAAAGAAAAAACAGTTCAGGCAAAAAATAGGGATAACGAAATCAAAAAGAAAGAGGTCCTACAAACCCTCAACAAAAAAAAAAGAAATGACTGCCTATTCAAAATAAACTGTCAACATCCGAACCATCACCGGAATATCAGGATAAAGACTCAAACAAGGTCTAAATGCATGATCAGCTGAGTTTAGGTTTGAAGAACATCACGAAGAGCGGGTGGGTACAAATAAATTTTGAGCCTTATCCTTTGTTTCTTAAACCGTGAACCAGGCCACGTTATAACCCTTAAAAGTCCTAGCTGAAGCATGGGTTAGTTCGAAAGCATACTGGGACAAAGGTGTCCTGACTCCTTAAGGCTTGCGGTAAAATAACGAGTTGACATCACAATTTACAAAACTTGCTTGTTGTACTAAAAATGCATTTTCAAAAACTTCAAGACAGACATAAGCGTTGCATTTTTAACATAACCTTGTCTGCATATGACTTTTTGTTTGAACAGCAGAGAAATTCGCACGACGAATATCTGATGAACAAAGGTCTTCTCAACAAAAGAATCATCTCAAGTGGAAAAAGCTCTCCCAATCAAGGGGCAGACACGAGCATTGTCCATAATCTGGGGCAGTCCAGTCAAGATTCGGAGAATCTCTTAAAAGGCCAACCAACTTGGGGCAAATCGCCATCCGGATCACTTGGGGCATTGGACGATCAAACGAAGATCTTCTGGTAACATGGCAATACTACCAATAGGGGCACCTTCCTACATTCAGAGAGCGTGGATATAGTCGAAAAATACTACGCGTAATCAAAGACCCGCTAGGTTGACACACCTAGGCAAAATAAGGGATGAAATGAAAAAAATTGTACACCTGGCAAGTCGAAAACCTGAAAAGGCGGCTTGGGCAAGAATGGGTATCCCGGTGGACTGAAAACCCGAAAGGGCAGTCCAGGCAAAAGTTAGGGATCAAAGCGTACGACTAGGTCCCGTCATCTTGTCACCTATCTATCAGAAGAAGGTTTGTCAAACGGCAATTATTAAGACCCAACAAGTATCTTCTCCCACATCAGAAACAGGGGCAATAATGAGTTGTCTAAGCAATCTAGTTTCTCTGTCCATCAAGGTACCAAGATAGGTTCGGCTGAAGAACATAACCAATATACCTTAACTCCCCAGAGAATGAGCCAGCAAGTCAATATACTCTCCCCATGCAGAGTTATCCGATCAGCCTTAAGGAAGTTGGGTATCCCCCGCAGATATCAACATTCTCCAGCACAATGTACGAATATTCTTAACAAGCATCCCCGACAATCGTAATCTAAGATTGTTCCCCGGCGGTATACCAGACATTCAGCGGAGCCACTTCCCCAGCATATCAAATTAATTTCCCCCAGGAGAGTCCAATCCAGATTTCCCCAGGAAAGTTTGAATCAACCTCCCCAGCAGGAAGCTTATCCCCAGTAGATTCTGGAAGCTCCCCCCCTACAGAGCACGAACGAGTCTCCCGGCTTTATTCAAAGGTTATTTCCCTACCAGGATATAACTGGGTTATCCTCAGCCAATAGCCACAGAAAGATCGTCCTCGGCAAAGTCTTCTTACTCCCCAGCGAAGTCTATTAACACTTCCAACATAATAACGGTATCCCCAGCGAAGTTATCATCAACATCTCAACAGAGTACCTCTCCTCCCACAGAGTACATTTCCCCAGCAAGGTAGCTAGAATAGATTTCCCCCGCAGAGTGTTCTATTCGCCAAGTTCATCCCCCAACGGAGTTATCTTCTCCTACCGGTTTATTCTTACAACTATCATCCCCATCGGAAACAACAAAGCACTATTCTCCAACATCAGCCCAGGATTTAACTTCTCGGCACTCGTCAAAGATTTATTTTCTTAAGACAAAAACATACATTCATAAACATCGCATTTCCATACATTATAGCATGCATATACGCATCATATCTTACAATCTCACTTATGTTGAGAACATCATTGCTTGATCCATATCATGCATTGCATATGACTGACCTTTACCTTTCAGGAAAGATCTAGTTAAGTTCTCAGCCATTCCAAGACTTTCGTCTGGTTCAGTTGAATCGATTCTAAGATTTTCCTGATTCTTATCCAGTCAAAGATATTTCAAGACTTTAGTCTGGTTCAGTTAAATCGACTCCTAAAGATTTTTCTGATTCTTATCTAGTCAAAGGCCTTCTCTGGTTCAGTCAGATCGACCCTAAGATCTCCCTGATTCTTATTCCATTTGAAGATTCCAAGACCTTGCCTGGTTCAGTTAAATCGACTCCTAAAGATTTTTCTGATGCCGATCCAGTCAAAGGCCTTCTCTGGTTCAGTCAGATCGACCCTAAGATCTCCCTGATTCTTATTCCAGTTGAAGATTCCAAGACCTTGCCTGGTTCAGTTAAATCGACTCCTAAAGATTTTTCTGATTCTTATCCAGTCAAAGGCCTTCTCTGGTTCAGTCAGATCGACCCTAAGATCTCCCTGATTCTTATTCCAGTTGAAGATTCCAAGACCTTGCCTGGTTCAGTTAAATCGACTCCTAAAGATTTTTCTGATTCTTATCCAGTCAAAGGCCTTCTCTGGTTCAGTCAGATCGACCCTAAGATCTCCCTGATTCTTATTCCAGTTGAAGATTCCAAGACCTTGCCTGGTTCAGTTAAATCGACTCCTAAAGATTTTTCTGATTCTTATCCAGTCAAAGGCCTTCTCTGGTTCAGTCAGATCGACCCTAAGATCTCCCTGATTCTTATTCCAGTTGAAGATTCCAAGACCTTGCCTGGTTCAGTTAAATCGACTCCTAAAGATTTTTCTGATTCTTATCCAGTCAAAGGCCTTCTCTGGTTCAGTCAGATCGACCCTAAGATCTCCCTGATTCTTATTCCAGTTGAAGATTCCAAGACCTTTCCTGGTTCAGTCAAGTCGATTCCTAAAGATTTTCCTGATACTGGTCCAGTCAAAGGCCTTCTCTGGTTCAGTCAGATCGACCCTAAGATCTCCCTGATTCTTATTCCAATAGAAGACATCCAATATTCTCTCATCGTTACTGTTGAGGTAGTAATCGCACAAGGTTCTCTCATCGTTACTGTTGAGGTAGTAATCGCCCAAGGTTCTCTCATCGTCTCGTTGAGGTAGTAACCATCCCTGATCCATTCATCACCTTTTGAAGCTCCAGACTCAATTCCCGTATCTCGCCAGGGCACGTATGAAGAAGTTTTAAGATTCAATTCCTGTAACCAGTCAGGGCACATCTACACAAAGAGTCTGAAGACCAGCTCCTGTAACAGGCCAGGTAATCATTTTCTTTTTCAGGTACGCAAGTTCTAGCTAATGAATCTCTTACGCGATCGACACCCAGATGGCATCTATAAGCCCATCCACCTACCCATCAATCTCCAAATGGCATCTGTAAGCCCATTCCCACCATCACACTGCTAACATGTGAGCGCAAATTTCTGGGCACTCTAGTGTTCAATCATCTTCCACCTTCGGATTACGAAAGGCACGCCAGCCAATCTACATCCTCAGGTCTAAGAAGATTGAACAGGGGAAACTGTTGTACCCCAAAATTTGCCCTCCCATATTCTTCAAGATTTGCCAAGGTCAAGGTTCAAGATCTCTCAAGGGTTGCACAGCCCAATGGCCTCCTAACAGTCAAAAATTAGGGTTTTGGTTATGGCAAAGAAAATGGAGTTTCCAAGGGTCCAATCAAGTCCCACATGCCTACAAACATGGTCAAACATCCTTATGCCAAGTTTCAAGACTTACAGCACAAAATTGCACAGTC
Organism: Vicia faba; assembly: GCA_948472305.1. Taxonomy (NCBI): domain Eukaryota; kingdom Viridiplantae; phylum Streptophyta; class Magnoliopsida; order Fabales; family Fabaceae; genus Vicia; species Vicia faba. Next base: position 932,224,340 of record OX451738.1, on the reverse strand, counting down.
AAAAACCCTAGTTGCATCACAATCAACTGTAGGGGCAAAATGGTCATTTGACAGTCAAAAGTCAAATTTTTTGGTCAACATCTTATTTTGAAGCCACAAACATCATTTGTTCAATTCTTGATCATGATTCTCAAGGCATGGCTCAAAAAGTCTCAAGATGCAAAAGTTTCTATTTTTGGACAGTTGAAAAAGTCAACTGCAAATTGACCAAGGCATAACTTCCACATGGTTTATCAGAAAAATCCCATCCAAAGCTCATTTTGAAGATAATGACATTTCCTACAACTCCTCTTCACACTTCAAGTCCAAGAAATGCTCTCACAAAAAGTTATCAATCTCAACATTATAGGTTATTTTCAAAAGTCAACAAAAAGGCACTTTAAGTCAAAGACCATAACTTGAGATTGGTAAATCAAAATGACATGGGACCAAAGGAATTGGTTAGAGGACTTCAAGACCTTTCCAAAATGTCCAAGAACATGATCAAAGCTTAAAAATTGAGCAAGATATGCCTTGTGGAAGTTGGGAAAGTTTTGGGAATTTTGAAAAGTCAACTTTGCTTCAAATGTCTCAAAATTGCTAATGGGCCACAATTTCTTCCAAGAATCATCACCCAAAAGCTATGCACGACCCATTGACCCAAAGGGAAGTTATTTTCTTATTTTGAATTAATTAATTGAGTTTATTATCCTATTAATTCATTTAATTAAAATTAAATATAAGAAAAATAGCAAATCATGTTTTCCAAATCCTTTTGTGCAGCATATTCTCTCATTAAGGCCTCAATATTTCGTGCATCCCTCAAAAGGAAAGAATATTCAATGATTGGCATGAGAAAGGTATGAAAAAGATGCTTGAAAATCAAATATTGAAAGACATTAAAACATGGATCATGGACTTTGTTTTTGACCTAGAATGATTCCACATATATGCAAGAACACAACCCTAATAAAAAAGAACAAGCAAGCTGCGCCCAAACTGAGAAGACAACTTTGCATTTTTTCCAAAAGAATTGAAAACTGTTTTCACAGTTAGAGTTCGTTTCAAAGCCAAATAACTATTCCATTACACTCCTGACACATCCAGGAAGCCATTCCAATCAAATTCAACCTTCCATACTCAAGGAATCGGTATAACAAAGTCTGACTTTCCTTGAAAATTTTCAGATTCGTGTTTCATTATTCATGCAGTATTTTTGATTTTTAATGCTTGATTTATACTAACCTGATCATTCTAAAGCTAATGGTGCCATCCAATTGAGTTTTTAAGCCCTGTACGTGAATCCACCCTGAAAGCTGCCTAGGGTTTCAGAGCTCTAATTTTGGGGCTTTGCATATCTGGAATAATTGGACCATAAGACCTATACCAATGAAATCAGGACTTTCAAACAAGTAGAAACCAACCATCGTGCCCTTTTTCTTTTGCACTATATGCTAATCGCTATTTTGCAGGTTTGAGGTTAGTGGGGGTTTAAAACCCCCGCTATCTATTCTATATTTTCAGGCAAAAACGAAGAAGGGAGAAGAAGATGCTAGCGTGTTGAATGATGATTGGCCAGTTTGAATAACTGGCGCCCTTTTTTATTGTCCAGTATAACGCTTATTTGTCACATATAATATTCATCGCCCACTATATAAACAAAGAAACGCGCTTGGCTTGGTGGAAGATGTGCTGTCATGCAAGCAATGGGACTTGGGTTCGATTCCCAGGTCCCCCATATTTCCCTATATTTTTTCTTGTAACTTGTTCAGGTACACTCTCTCTTCAAAGGTCCACCATGTATGCGTATGTTTGAGCTTGCCACATGCCTAGCAGCTCCAATCCAAGGGCCAGGATGGGTAGTCCACCATGGACACCAGTCAACTGCTTCCCACTCAATCAGAGAAGTCAAACAAGGCCTGAATTCTTGGGCCAAATTACTGCAAATTAACCTCCAAAAAAGGGGCAGCACCCCCATGGTTTGCATTTCCTTTTTCCTTTTTCTTTATTCTTTTTATTTTAATTGTTTTTTTTCTTTTGTTTTAATTAATTCCACCAAATAATTGTTACAATATAAAAAAAAACAGAAAATCATAAAAATAAAAATATGTCTTAGTTAATTTTTAATTCATCAATATTTTGTAAATAAAATTCTAATAATTAATTAGTTTAATTTTAGGTTTAATTCTAATGTTTTTTTTCTTAAATAAACTAAAAAATGTAGAAATTAGGGTTTTAATACTTTTATTCTTTTTCTTTTTCCATTATTATTAATTCTTAATTATTTTATAAATAAACTTATAATTAAATAATTAATGTAAATTAGGTCAAAACTTAAACATTTTTTTAATAAAAAAAAACAAACTAGAATTAGGGTTTTATTTAATTTTTAATTTTAATCCATTTTCCTTATTTTCATTAAATACCAAAAACCAAAAAAAAATAACTTCTTTTTCTTTAATCATTAATTCACTTCCAATTTCAATTCAATTTCCTTAAAGGGTCCAACGCCCTCGCATCTTCGATTATAATTCCTTTTCGCGCATTTATTTTTATTTCTTTTGTGAATATAATGTATTTTCCCCAAAGCTTTGTAATAGATAATTAGGACATTTACTTTCCGCACCTTTTATTCAAATCGGGTTTTGTTAATTTGGCGATATATGGACCCGCGCCTTGTAATAGCGTAGGACCTTTATTTTCCGCATTTTGATTTCCGCACCTTTAAATTGCTAACTATCACATGAAAGAATGTATGCCCAAATAAAATCAAAGCGTAGATCACCAATGCATGACAAGACAAATAATAACTGAAAATGACACACAATTAACACACCACTCTTAGGGTACGCCTCACTGTTGCCTTGCCCCTCGAAACGTGGTCGTCGAGTATGGGACGTTTTAGTAAGTCCTCATGTCCATGAACATGGCATGGGGGTAGCTTCTAAGGTGTCCTACTATTGCTCTGGTGACCACACTGTCCCTAAATTCGAATTGACCCGAACACCTCCGACGGTAGTGCTACCTACCCCTCAATGGTGGGATGGCGCTACCTCAAGGACATTTACACAGACTAATTCCTTAGGGTAGGTAGATGACTCATAGATACTTGCTCTAATTCAAAACAAATCAAAAACTTCTTTTCACACCTACACTTTTCAAAAAGCTTTCAAAAACAATTTTTCAAACACTCTTGAGGACTGATACAAGAGTCGAACTGAAATTTTAAACGAAACTTTTTCAAACCCACTCACTTTTGAAAAGCAAACACATTTTGAAAACACAAATGAGCAAGTACCTAAGAGCCCATGGATAACCATGGATAGAAAGGGTGCTAACACCTTCCCTTTCTATAAATCTACCTCCCGAACCGAGAACTAATCTCAATAAGAAATTTTTCTGTGCTTTTGTCCTGTCCATGTTGGAGAAAATAAAAGACGGTGACGACTCTTGCTTCCGTGACATTTAGCGAACCAGCGTTAAACAGTCAGTTCCAGATCCACCGATCACAACGACCCTGACTTCCAACATGCTCTTCAAATACACAAATTATTAATCCCGTGCATGGACTTAATCTAATTAACCCTTGAAGAGGATAAAATTCCCCTGCATAATGCCTTGCCGCAATCTGTAGGGCCTTTGAAAAAAATTCCTCGAGAGGACTTCATGAGATCTGCACCATAAAAATAACCTGCCCCAGTATTATGAACTTCAAAATGCTGTCCCTAACTGACCAGTGTTGGAAGAGGTTTAAATTATGAACCTGAGTGAATGTCCATGCATCTTCAGATTCTGAAGATATTCTCCTCTAATCAACGGATTCTCAAAGAAATTTGTCAAATCTCAACATAACTGCCCCAGTTAGACTGTACTTTTAAGGATCAAATCCCAACTTAAATACCTCAGATCGGATGAACACTTACTCAACAGAGTATTCAACATGCTTACCCCTGCTCAACAGAGTCTTGAAAAACCTTTTCCTTTACCTCATGCTCACGGAGAAATGAGAAGCTCGTGGAGTTTTGAAGACAACACCTCCTTTGGGTGATTGACTTACATCTTGAAAGCATGTTGGTACACCACCATACTTCTGACTCGAAAGTAGGTTACTTCATAACCGTACTTCTCAACTTAAACTACTTCGTGGCTCAAACAGATACTTAAAGAAAATACACCCCTCAGGACCAACTGAAAGTGATACACCATTGCTCAATGGAGACTTCTGGACAACCATACTTCTGCATAATCTGCTTAGGAAACTGGTCTCCTTTTACTCAACAGAGTCAATAGAAGGTCTTCCCCAAATTAAGGTCATTTTCGAAAATGATTTACCTTTCCAGGGATTCCTGAAGAAATTTGTCCCTTGGGATAACCAAACTTCGGTCTGATGCTCATTATGTAAGCTTACTTGATGTTTAAGCACTTATTCATATGCAAAGAATATTTATTCTAAGAATTATAATTCTAATGCAAAGATCATGTTTGTGTTGAAGTTTAACAAACTTTCATTGAAAAGATTAAACATCAAAGTTTTTGTGCGAAAGAAATTAAAAAGATGGTGTGATACCAACTCAAAATTTTTAGCAAGCCTCCTAGGAGTCAGATTATTGTACTCTCGTTACAATATGTTTTTGAATTAACCCATACTTCAGTTAGGACTTTTAAGAGTTGTAACATGTCTTGGTACACAGTTTTTAGAAAAAAAGGATTTAAGGCTCAAAATATTTGGTGCCCACCCATTTCCTGTGATGTTCACCATTCATATGTTCAGTTAACTCGATACGAGCACTCATCTCTCAAGAGAAGTTTACAATGGTTGAGGAGTCAAACGAGGTTTTTTGGACATGGCAGTCACTCACCTCTTTCTTTCTTGGTGTTTGATCACACAACTTTGTTCTTTGCTAAGGATTTTTATTTGGTAATCTCCTTTCGCTTTTCGCACTTTTCGCTTTCCCTAAATTTTTCCTGGAAAAATTCCTTTTGAATTTGACTATGAAGTCCAGTGGGATACCCTGACTTTTGCCTAAGCGACTTTTTTTTTTCAAGTTTCGAATTAGCGAGGCTTTTTGTCTCTTTTTTTCATCATTTACTTTTTTCCTTTTGAATAATTCGTTGATCTTCATGTCGTCTTCGATTTGTTGGAAGTGATTGTGACTGCCTGAGTCCTTGGTAAATGAGGGATAATCATTATGGTATTGTCATTTGTTGACTTCCTAATGTGCGAGAGATACCCATTGGGATACCATTCTCTTTCATGCACGCTACTGATAGATGATGGTTAACCATTGCGGTTTTGACTTTCCTCATCCTTTTGATGGATAACCTTTATTGTATCCTTAGATGCGCACTCTTGATGAAATCTGAATGCTCAATCGGATTAACTGAAACCTACCCTGCCCCGGGTTAAATGTGAGAGTTTTTTATGACAAGAAAAGAAACTCCTACTTCAAGGCTCAAAGGGGTTGACGAGGGTCTATCTCCCTTATATCTCTGGTGTTTAGGAATTTGAAACAATGCTTGTACGTCGTCAGCAGGGTTTTACTCAAAAGCATATCGTTTAAGGTTTTTGGTATATTTCTCATTACTCTCCCTCCAGAGGTATTTGCTTTGTTCACAAGAGTTGAGTATCAAAAAACAAAGAAAAACATTAATGAGTGAATACAAATGGATTAATTCAAGACAAACATATTCAATGCATTATGATTAATATTAAAAAATAAACAAGTTTTGCATACGAGAAAGTACTGAACTAAAACAAGAAAGATTACAAATGAGAATGCAAATGTAATTTGAATTTTCCATGTTGAGGAGACTAGTCTCCGTATGGACTTGTTGCTTCAGACGGTGATATGGCAGTCTTAATATTCACTGAGTCAAAGGAGACTTCAAATCTGACCAGCTGGTGCGAAATTGATGACTTTTGCATCAAGCAAGTCTTGCACTTCATCTCTAGATGGTTTACAATCTTTAGTTGAATGACCAGGTGCCCTAGTATGGTAATCACAAAGGATATTCCCTCAAAATATGTGATGAATGCTTTATCAATAAATCTTGCATGAAATTTATCATCACAAAGTATCTTCTACCACAAAGAAGAAATGCCAACCATCTTCTACTACACAGAAGATAAATCCAGCAACCATACCAAAGGATATTCTACTACGCAGAAGAAAATAAACTATGAATGTAGAACTCAACCTTTGAGGTATTTTCCTTCTGCACAGTAGTGGATGTCCAAGATCTTGATATCTTATACTTCTTCATTACCGAAGCATCACCCCATCTTCTACGACACAGAAGAGAAAATCAATTGAGGAGAAAGAGTTAGAAACGGTTTTCCAAACATGCACTGAACCTTGGAAAAGAAGCCGGACACGTGTCAGACTTCATATTTCAACCCCTTGCAGTCTTCAATATCATGACCACGTGCCCTAAAATGGGAGACACATCTAGCATTTGCATCGAAATCAGAAGAGAAATTTGTGGAAGGATGACCCAAAGCACGAAGCTTAATTAACTGAGCTTCCAACATATGAGGAATTAATTGGATGCAAGTTATAGAGATTGTATAAACATGCTTCTCAAGTTTCTCCTGTCTTTGATGATAAGCTTTTCCCTATGGGTTCACTTGAAGACCAGAAACTAGTTGTTGGCAAGAAAATCCGGGAACACGAAGTTCTGGGCGAGACCCACAAAGTATCTCATGATTCGAAAAATGTCCCATAGGTTGGGGATGAATGACAGCTTCTGTTGCAACAACATATATAGGATCACTTTCCTTTGCTGACACTGTCTTCAGAACCTCCACTCCCGACTCAACAGAGTCTCTAATTGGATATCTTTCCCCCTTAAGGATTTCTGACTACGGACCAAGACCTACATGCCCATAATAAACACCCCTATCTAATTTTTCATCTCACGCAATTTCCCACGAAGTCATTCCATGGATATTTCGGATCACGGTGCAGTGAGAAGTCAAGATTAACGGTTCTGAGAAGAAAATACCGAGTCAGAATAAGAATAAGAACTTCCCCACTCTGAGTACCTGTTATGAATGCATGAAGATGCATGAAGTTAATGAGTGGATGCAATGCCATGTTTGAACATTTTCAAGGAACCCCCATGCTTTTAGTTTCGATTTCGATCCAGTAAGAGATGGACAAACACAACATAATGTTCACAAGCACGATTCCTTGGAAATAGAAAGAACAAGTGTGTTAACCTTTTTTTCATGCATACTTTTTTTACACATTTATTTTTTTTTGTGAAAATAAATATGCTATGATGCATACGCAATACCATAGGTTCAAAAGTTCAGCATAGCAACTGTACAATCCTCTGGATAACCGATGTATAAATCTGCTAAATAGTCCGAATATCACATGATCAAAGGTTCGAAACCAATTACAGAACACAACGGAACCAAGTACCATGAATAACTGTTGTATAATATCTGAACAAGTTGAATATACCAGAATCAAAGGTCCAGAACATAACCAAAGAACCATATTCACCAACAGAACAATATGATCACCATTAGAACATAGTCACCATCTGTACCTGTAATAATCAGTCATCCCGCCCCACTCACGAGTATAACTAGGTCAAGGTAGGTCATGGATAATTAGATCATTGGTCACCTGAAAGTATTATCATCATGCACATCCGTTATGCTGATAATATCTCACTAAACCTTACTGACCGTGGCTTTCATGATCGGATGGTGACAGGGCATACGCCTATTGTCCATCATGACTATCCACTATATTCCTAGTGTTACTAATGGCATAAACTCTGGCCTGGGTATTGGGCCTTTTACCTCTTGTAACACCCACCCACCAAAGAAACACAAATCCAGCACCACAACAATATATGGAAAGCGATAAAATGCATGCACAAACATATGCAAGCAGTGTATATAAAGCTGTAAATAAATGGAAGTAAATAAAACCCAAAGAAGTAAACAAATAAGTGTTAAGATCGACTCTGGGATGGACCAGCAATGGGTCTATCTTTCCCCAGTGAAGTCGCCACCTGAAAGAACTGGACAAAACTCATTGGATAAAAATAAATGAAGTCACCACCGAACATATATTTATCTCATGAAGGAGAAAGGGAAATATCAAAGAAAACCTGAAAGGGAGAAATCACAGTCTTTCGACCAAGAAATCGGGTAAGGGAGTAGGTTACGTGAGGGGAAGGTGTTAGCACCCTACACGTCCGTAGTAATCTATGGTATCCACTCTTGTTGTTTAGCTAATGGGTGTGCAAGAATCTATATTTAAGTTGTACAAGGTATGTATGTAAAAGAAAGAAGAAAAAGTGCGGGGAAAAGAAAGAAGTATTTACAAATTGTGCTCGATTAGGCCCCACAAAATCCTCTACCTACGTATCCCTTTTAAGGAATCAGAGCAGCCGTAGTTCAGCTCGACAGTTTTGCTAGGTTTGTATTTTTTATGGAACAACATCAATTTCGCATTATACCTGCAACTCGACCTTTGGAGACTCACACATCTAGAGTAGAAAGGAATTAATGTACTCAAAAAGTGCCCAGAGGTGGATAATGCTATAATCGCAACTCGTAGCAAGTAGACATAGTGCAACCCGACCCTTGGGGAATTACGCGTCGTATTACGTAGAGCGGAAAACAAAACATCCAGTTTGAAATTGAAAAGTCAAAAGGCAAGAAAGAGAAACTTGAATTTGTTTGTATCTTTTACCTTTACGATAGGATTTTGAGTTTATTAGAGGTGTTTTAAATATTTGCCAAGAAAGAGTGTATTTTATGCACATGCAAAGTGGGGAAAAAAAGAAGAGTCTACGGGGGACTAACCTATTTTCTAAGCCTAGAGTTATCATGCAAAGATTTCCTTAGGGTTCAGACAAACGTTTTCTAGGAACCAACTCATCCGAGAAATAATCATCCTAGTTGTTATTCGAAATAAACTCATCACCGAGAGTAAACCGCAAGTCTTAATGGAGCATGAAAAATGGAAGAAAGCAAGTACAAAAGGTACAAAGAGATAGGCGCGTAGGAAAAACTAACAAAGGGAACAAACTCATCCTCGAGAGTGAACCACGACAAATAATATCTAAGAATTTCTTTCCTTTTTATGCTTGTGCAACAAGTAAAATAAAGGGGGAACCAACTCAACATCGAGAGTGAACCGAACCAAGCCTCAAAGGAACATCCCATCCGGGTATGAACCAGGCACACAACATTATTATTTCTTTCTTTGTATTTTTGACATAATTGTAAATGACAAGAAGTAATGAAAACTGAATCCACTTGGAACAAACTCCTCATCGAGAATGAATCTAAGACCAAGTAACGAACTCATCATCGAGAATCACACAACAACATGCAAGAAAATAAACACACGTGCAAAATTGCTTATTTAAAGATAGGGCTTTAAACAACAACAATTATCATACAGAAAGCGGTGCCTGCTACAGGACTTTAAACAGCGACTTTGAGTGCACACTCTTTATTTCCTACTTCTCATAATATATAGAAAACGATAAATGGACCTACTATATATGATCTCAAGAAAGCAGTAAATATAATATTACAACAAATGGCTTGAAACTGTACCAAACAGATAATAAGAATCTGTAAAGCAAACTCAACGAGTGTAAGAAACTCGGAAGGCACCGCAAGCTAGCATCAACAACAAACAACATCAGAAGCGTGAATAATAGGTGAAAGTAAAGCGTATTCGTCACCAAAGCGATTGGTATACAAATTGGCTTCTCAAAGTATGCACATCTCACAAAACTTATTAGTAGATAACAACAAAATCAAATGCAATAGTAGCAATTAACAATAGGTATAAAAAATGAAACATGAATATGTGCAAAGCAAAGCAAACAGGTCAAAGGAGTATAACATAGTATTCCCTGGCAGCAACCTTATAATCACGAAAATGGGTGAAAAAATCGGTTTAGAAACATCCAAACTTGCTACCGGTATAAAAAATGCTCAATTAAGTACACCAATGTATTATTCACAAGCCAAAACTCAATGCACATGTAAAATATAAGTTCCGGACAACATTATGTGCATTTTAAAATTCATCATGAATCGATTTAGAAATCAAAGTTTTAGTGCATTAATCTTGAATATTAACATGAGATAATTATCTGAAACTTGCACATGAATATGTCACCTCAAGATTGATTTAGAAATCAAGAATTAAAGTCCTAAAACCACATGAATTTAATGTATCGGAATTTAACAAACAAATTGCAAATTAACTCCAATTCATGAGTTTATGTGTTATGCCAAAAGTGTAATGAATAGGAATCAACTCACAACTTATGAAACTCAAATGTTATGAATCAAAATTTATTTCAATACTCTAAATTCAAAAATATCTCAAACAATTAATTGAAACCAATTGATATTACTTGACATCAAAGTATAAACTAACACACAAAAATTGTGTCACAAGTCATAACTGAAACACAAGATAATGTACAAAAAACTTGAATCGGAAAATTAGAAAACTAATCAAAAAGCATCCGGAATCAACCGCAAAAATTAAGGTGACATAGAAACATGCCAATGATTCTGAAAATAAACTAGGTTCGGCCAAATTCCATTCCGAAGCATGATTTTCAAAACTGCTATAGTAGTAGAAAAGTGGAGCAAAATTTGTTCGAATCAAAAAGTACTCGCGTGAAGAGTTTCGGATGGCACAAGAAACTCGATTTTAATTAATGATAGTCGAAACAACTTTTCACGGATCAAAAGTTAGAGCAAAACAACAATTATGTCAAACTTTGTCAGTTTTCAAGTTTTGAGGTATTTTCCACCAAACTCAATCGAACTTGTTTCCAATGTGTTTTATAATGTCATTTGAGTCTATTGGAATTTATCTCAACACATGTAAATGACAAACAACAAGCACCAATCAACAAATTGACAAAAAGTAGTTTATGTCAAAAATCAAACAACTTAAAATTATATACAAAAAATGCATTTTAAACGCACAAAAACCACAATGATCAACAACCAAATAGTTTAGAAACAAATGACATTATTGATATCAAAACATTAAAGAAAATTCTCAACATCAATTTTCAAATCATGAGATAATTCAACAACATTTTACAATCAAGTTGTAAACTATACAATTTACACATAATCTCATGAATTGTCAACCAATGCCAAACTTCTTTAACATTTTGATTTCAATAATCTTGAGCAATCAAATAATTAGGCCTAATCTAAGCTAATGTTAGTTTATGTTCTAGCTCTAACTCAAGAATTAATACCTAAACTAACCTAAGTGTTTGTGCTGACTAATTCTACATCTAATTGCACCTAAATTCAAGAATTAATCCAAATCCTAAATCAAAACTCAATTCTAGGTTCCTATATGGAATTAAGGCAAACACCTAGTGTGCACAAGTTACACTAAGTTTCTACATCACAATCTAAATTCAAGAACCTAATCAATTCCTAAATTCAATTTTAGAATTAAACCTAAACTATGTTAATCAAGCTCTAATTATGAACAATTCACCAAAATCAAACTACAAAATTCAAGAATCAATGAAGTTAGTGATACCTCTTGAAACACTTGAAGAAGATGAAAAGGAAAGTAAAATGATGATGTTGACCAGAGAGAGAAGCAATTGCAGAGCTTGCGAGGGAGGGAAAGGAAGAACATGTGAACAGTGCGTGAGGACTGAGGGAGTATGGCGCGCAGAGGTGCGCGAAGATGGGGGGAGTATGACACCGGTTACCGGTAAACGGAGCGGCGCCAACAGGAATTACAGTGAGAGGGAGGGGATGAAGGAGACCAGAGCGTGATTGATGGTGGTGGTTGGTGGTGCAAGGTGGTTTGGGATTTTTTTGGTCTTGAGAGAGAAGAGAGAATAGGGAGGGAAAGAGTGAAGTTTGAAAAATGAGACCCCCCCTTGCAATTGTGTGCAAATTTGAATATATAGTAAATGTGAAAATAAACGAGTTTTCAGCTTCTCTGCAACTTAAGTGAAAATTACATTATGATCCGCGAAAGTTCCCGAACGCTGACCTCCTTAGAAATTGTCCGCCTTTAAGTCACGGACGTCACCCAAAAAGAAAGGATGTATTCTGATAAAATTTGAGTGAGTTCGATACGTTTAAGCGGTGATACGTCACTATCAAAAATTAATTAAGTCAAAATATCAGCTTATTTTGACCATTGTTACTCGAACAAGCCACAAGCTCATGCCCAAAAAATTGGAATCTCGTCTGAACTTTGCCAGAAGAAATTTAGATCTTCATTTCCTTGACATCGTGTCAATGAGAATCGTCTGATAAACGATTAATTTGTTATGAGTTTTTCAATAATGCGATGTTCAGTCTTTTTCACAGATCCGAAAACTCTATTTTGCGAAGTAAACCAAAAACGGAGGTCCTCGGGTTACCGTTTGCTTTAAAGATATGAAATAAAATTGAATTAGACAAAATTCTTGAACCAACGCTTCGAGAACTAGCACAATACAGTAAAAATTGTGCGAGTAATGAATTTTTGAATATAGGACGTCAACGTGACAGGTTTCAAATTCTGCTCAAATATCTTTCAGAAACTCAAAACTTCCACCACTTCCCTTGTAGAATCAACTCAAAGTCATAAAAGATGGCGTTAATATAACATCAAGATAGAATTTTGGGCACTGAAGTCGCACCCATATGGTAATCCAACTGGGATTTATAAATTTTTAGTGCGCAAAAACTGCACTTTCAGCATACTTTTTCAGTATTTCACACTATTTGAACTCTGACAGATTCGCGTATTCGGGGATCATCCCTCGAGAATTAGCCTTAAGTCCGAACATGAAAGTTGCATAAATACCGAGACAGATTTAATGGCAAAAGAACCGCCTCAAGGCAGTAAACCAAATCGGAGTTATAAATTTCTGAATACCAGAAATACCATTGATCGATAACCCGAGAACTCAGTAACAAAATTATTTAACCATCTTAAATGCAAAATTGGCTCCTGGACCGAACACAAAAAATAAAGGTAATATCCACATGGAACCGGTAATAAATTATCAACTCAAAATAATACTCTGGATTGGATTTATAAAATTCTGAAGCTTGTCGCGCTGAAACAGACTTTCAACCTGAACTGTCTCAAATCGGATGAAAACTCTGGCTCACATCTACCACTCGAGACATGATAGAATACGTTGAAATTAGTCATGATAAGGAATTTTCATTCACCTCCTGGGTGACTCGTATAAAGCTCTGAGCGCCTCTAGTAAACAGTCGAACAAAAATGCCCTGATCCCATAACAACACGGCTACTGATATGCATATATATGTATATGATAATGTAATATATGCCAAAATAAAGTCGAAATGAAGAGGGAAAATTTTGGGGTACAACAGTGACAAATAAATTTCTCTAAAGAATCTGATACCCGAATCCTTCACCTTATTTATAGCTGCAACATATTCCTTGCCATCATTAATAAATCCCATTTCGAAGCACGTATCTCTAAAACAACCATGAACTATTCCACCCACCTTTTATATATCCTCATAGCAAGTTGTTCCCTTGACAACTGTTAGCATCATTCTAAGGTAATACAACTCACTGATACTTGGAGGAACCCAAATTAGTTTTCCAATGGTATGACCTCTTTCACGTGGTTTCCATCGTCAGTATCTTTTATCATAAACAAACTTGGAAATAAAAGCAGAGTATGTCAAATTCCTTGCCTCTGTATATGTTTTGTTTGCTTCCATCCAATTTGTAAACATTGATTCTTTCACACTTGGTTTGTCAAGCAATTCATATATCAGTTCATAATCAGTATAATTGTTGTACTCCAAAATTTTCCCTCTCTTTTCTCAAGAAATTTCTCACCAAAGATCTCAAATGCTCAAGAGTTCTCAAGGGTTTGATCAGACAAGCTCACCTCCTAAACACTGAGCCTCCAAATTAGGGTTTTGGTTTTCTCAAGGAAAATTGGATTTTTGATGCCTCAAATGACTTTAATGGTTAACTATAGGTCTCCAAGATTTCTCATACCAAGTTTCAAGTCTTGCATCACAAATTTGCTCTGTCAATTACTTAGATGACTGAAAATCAGCTGTATTGGGTAAAAAGTCAATTATGGTCAATATACAGTCAAACTTCATGATTTTTCTCCAAAATCAACATTTTGAAGTTATATCCATCAATTGATCAAGTGTTGATCATAATTCCTCAAGAAAAGCACTCAAATCATCAAAGGGGCAAAATTGTTAAAATTAGGGTTTTGATTGAGAATGACTGATCATTGACTTTTGACTTAGCACATGACCTAATGACTTGAAGCATGATCTCAAGGACTAAAACACAACATGTTGACCTAATTTCATGGCTTAAATCATTTCTCAAAGACAAAAGGTTGATAGTTGAATTTTGATCAACTGATGAAAAGTCAATTGATACGCAAAAAGTCAAACTTTGACTTTTTGGTGAACATTGAATTTCAAATATCAAGATTCATCAAGACATTAAAAAACATCAAACTTGGTCAACAAGAATCAAGAAATTCAAGAAAGTCCATAAAAAGTCAAAGTTTCAAGACTTAGAAAAAATTTCTAAGTGTTTTTAACCTTGATAATTTCATTACTTTATGATAATTTTTCACCAAGATGCAAGATGATTCAAAGAAAATTTTCAACATGAAAGTTGTTTATTTTGATGAATTCTACAACTTTGTATATAAGGGTTGATGTCCAAAAAATGCTTGGATTTGGAGATGTAGGCTCATGAAGTCATGACATTTTTACTAAAACACTTGGTGAAATTTTCATCAAGTTAGGCAGATTTTTTGTCCCAACTTCTTGGAAAATTTTCACCTAGCTCCAATTTGATTTAGTCAAAGTGGTCAAAAAGAAGGTTGTAGACAATGTTTCAAGCTTTCCGAAATGTCCAAGAACTTGAAGAAATCTTGCTTGAGCTAGAATTTTCGAAGAGAAGAAGTTAGACATCCATTCTTGAATTATAGGTCATTTTCATGAAGAACACTTGATCCAATCTTCAAGAATGCTGCATAATCTTACTTTGCAGGACTTATAACTTGTAAATAACTCAATAATTAAATTTTCACAACTGATTGAGCCATTGTCCAAGAATTTGAGCCATTGTCCAAGTGATTAATCCATTTTTGGCACAAAGGTAACATTGCCATTTTGGAAAAGCCAACTTTAATCACAATGTCAACTCCTTGAGCTTTGCACTTATTCCTTCTGAACACACACAATATCAAAGCTAGAAGCAACTTGTCTAGAGCCTGTTAACCACCCTACAAGCCTTTGTACTTCACATTGAAACTATGCATTTCAAGTTTGCTTTAAAAACAAGTTTCAAAACCATAACATGTGATTTCTTGGATCTGATGTTCTCCTTCCCTCAAAAATTTTCTCTATAAATATACAAGTCATTTGAAACCTAACACACGTATTTACAAGCCTTGAAACACCCTTAAATACTCTGAAGTCGGACTTTGCATTTTAAACCTCCATTATTGCACATTGTGACCATAAACTCCAAACTCCTAATTCCTTCACGCGTTTTAATTTCTAATCAATCACAAAGATTCCATACTTCATTTAGAACTCATCCCCACCCCTGTTTCATAACTGTAACTCCATCTTCATCATCCTCCAAACTCAAAAACTTAGCTCTACAACTTGACTTCTCCAAGAAGATTCAGCCACTCTCAGCATAAAGTAAGAGTTTCATTAGCTTCCTATGAGTCCAGTGAAGCTATCCAAATCATCATAACACTTCCAGGGGTGCTCAAACTCCATACACGATTTCCAGTTTTGAGGTAAGTTTTCTCAACTTTGAACTCTCTCTACAAGCATCATTAATGGTTACTTTGTGAATGAAAAATTTAGACATCATTGCCCTGAAGCTAACCACGCCTGTAGTTTTCATTTATGTTGCCTGAGTGATGTGAATTTTGAAGTTGAAGTTTCTGAAAAAATTAGGTTTTATTTGGCACCAGACAAAATTCGTGTTCATCTTTGATTTATAGCTTTAGTTATTTACATGGTTGAATTCGTGTTGAAAAATGGAGAAAGTTTCATGTTTACACTTTTGAAAATGGTTGAGAAATGAGTGAATTCATAAATTCAAAAATGTAAGAGAGATGTTGGCGCAAGGAAGAAGATGAAGTTACATTTAGAAATGAGTTTGTAATATATTTAATAGTTGTTGTTCTATAAATGGATGAAACAGTCACCCCAGTAGCAGAGTAAGCGCGCGTAAGGCATTGAACTATAGGGACCTGGGTTCGAGCCTCAGTAGTACCCTTTTATGTTTTTTCATATATTTCTTACAGATCCAGCACACCTAGCTTCCTTGAGTCCATCACGCGCCCTCATTTCAACACCATCAGATCACTATGTCAACAAATCCAACACATCTGATGCGCTTGTCCACCATGAGCTCTCACAAGCCAGCCATATGGGATCCAAACAAGGCGCTCGGGCCTCCTGACTTGGGCCTTTTTATTTTTTTATTTTTTGTTCTTCATACCCCCATTTTACTTTTCAAAACACAGGCCCATTCATACTTTTTTTAATTATTTTATTTTCTGATTACAAAAAACATGTTGGGTATGTTTGCTACTTTTTTACCTCCTTCTACTTTTTAACACCCAACCCATTTGTTTTTATATTTTCATCATTTTTATTTATCTATTTATTTATTTAATCAAAAATACCAAAAAATATATTTTCTTAAATAATAAAAATTAAAAATATTTTAATGTGAATATTTTATTTTATCAAGTTAAATTTCATTATTTTCTTTTACAAATTAATATTAATATTTAAATTATCTTCTAAATAAATTATTTAGACTTAGGTTTATTTTCTTATCAAATCTTTCTCCATCAAAAACCCTAAAAACAACTTCATTCTATTCATATTCAATGGTTTGTAATAGATAATTACGGCTTTATTGCTTTCTTTCCCTCATTCACAAAATTGTACCCCCCATTCTCAAAGCTTTGTAATAGCGTAGAACATTTAAATTCCATAATTTATCGCTTTCCTTATTCTTGTTAGTAATTAAGGTTTGCATGCCAAGACTTAAAATAAAATCATAGAAAGCCCTAATTCAAAGACAATATCTTTGAAATCAAAACACTTTGCACACATGCACCTCTAGGGTAACCCACACTTGTTGCCTCAGATGTAAATAGTCATGTCCCTTGAATGTGGGATGTTCTAGAAAAGACCCCCGATTAAAAGATCATAGTCCCTCGACGTCCCTTCAATGTTGCCTTTGGTAAACAATCTTAGTCCCTTACGACAATTGCTAAAACATCTTACAAGTTGCCTTCTATGACTGTATGATGACCCACGCCTGTCCCTCACATCCAATGATATGGCTCTCTACCAACCAATGGTAGAGTAGCACTATCTAAAGGAGGAGGAAAATAACAAAGACTTTTTGAGTAGGTAGATTGCTCGTAATTTCTTGATCACAAACAAAACCATTTCCACACCTCACACTTTCAAAACATTTTTCAAACAAACATTTTATATACATTCTCAATGATACGAGAATCGTTAAAAAATGGCCTTACATTGGCATTTTCAAAACATCTTTCAAACACTCCTTTTCAACAAAATATTTTAAAACCAACACCTTGTATACATTCTCAACGATACGAGAATCATTGCAAAGTTTGTCATATGAAGGCGTTTTTCAAAATATTTTGAAACTTACACAAACATAAATCATTTAGAAGTGATTTAGAAATTAATATCCCATAGATAACTACGGATGAAAATGGTGCTAACACCTTCCCTTTTCATAACCTACGCCCCGAACTCAAGAAAATTCTCAAAAGGTTTTTCCTGTTCTTTTCACCCTTTCCTTTGTTGGATAAAATAAAAGTCGGTGGAAACTCTTGTTGTCCGCAACATTTGCGATAAAACACAAAATACCAAGTCAGTTCTCCCACCGTATTACAGAACTGGCAACTTTGCTGGGGAATTTGAAATTTAAAAGTGGGGTTACCTTAAGAGCTAGATCACCTTTATTTCTTTATTTGTTTGTCTTGTGTGATACAGTGGCAGAAATGACTGTTAATACTGGTTTGCATTTTGTATTCACAAATGTCGCGGTAAGCAAGAGTCGCCATTGAATTTTATTTCATCCAACAAAGGAAAAGGAAAAAGAACAGAAAAAACCTTTTTTGAGATGTTTGAGTACGGGGGGTAGATTATAGAAAGGGAAGGTGTTAGCACCCTTTCTATCTGTGGTTTTCCACGGGCTCTTAAGTACTTGCTCATTTTGAAATTGCTTGTGTGTGTTTTGAAAAGTTTTTGTTTAACTTCGTGATAACCCTGATAACCCTTGTATCTGTCCTCAAGAGTGTGACAAAGTTGGTTTTGAAAATTGTTTTGAAAGTGTTTGTGTGAAATTTGTTTGTTTGAGCAAGTACCTAGGAATTATCTACATACTCAAAAATAGTCTGTTCGTTTTCCTTTAGACAACGTTATCCTACTATTAAGGAGTGGGAAGCCCTATCATTGGATTTGTAAAGGGACGTTCGAAGGGACGAAATGGTCTCTGGAGGTAACAAGTAAGGATACCTTAGCGTTTCGAAGGGACTATCGTCATAAGATCAATTCGTAGGAAACTCGAGGGACAAGTAGGGACTATGATCTTTTATGATGATTTTGAATCGCAGGTCATTGCTAAGGTATCCCTACATTCAAGGGACACGACCATTATTTCCGAGGAAACCGAGCGGGGTAAACCCTAGGAGTGAACAAGTGCAAGTGTGCTTGATTCAATTATTTTTGTCTTTTTTATTAGGCGAGCTAACGTTTTAATTTACAATCTTATCATACATGCCTAATTACTAATAGTTAATATATATACAAGAATATAAAGTGCGAGAATTGTAAATCTACGCTATTACATGGCTTTGGGGCATTTACATAGAAGGTACAAGAAATAAAAAGCGGAATTTTAAACCTAGCCTATTACATCCCAAAATCAGTTACATTATATGTATAAAAAATGCGAGAAATAGAAATAACGTGCGCGAGACGGGATCATACGTCTAAGAAGAAAAACCTAAAAAAGGTATTCTAAGTAAACAATAAAATATTTTTGGTTGTTTTATTAATTTATTAGAAAAAAAGAAATAATCTAAAATCTAAATTTAATTTAAGAAAATAAATTTAATGTAAAGTTAACCTAATTTTAAATTCCTTTTTTATATTTTATTAAGAAAACAATTCAAATTAAAGTGGATCTAAATCTAATTGGTTTTAAAATTAATGAAATGAATTAAAAAAAATTAATTAGTTGAATTAATTTTATAAAAAAGAAAACCTAAACCTACTTATTTATTTTTTTAGATTTTTTTATCAATATTGAAAAAAAAGATTTTTGGAAACTACTAAATAATAACTAAAAAAATAAGAAAAGAAAAACAAAAATATAGAAAATGGGCTTAGCTGTCAAGAGCAAATTGGGGGGGGGGGGGGGTATTTTGCTAAAAAACGTTTGGCCCACTTAGGAGAAGCCCATCAGCTGGCCTGATTCAATGAGGATCAACCTCAGGAGTACATGGTGCACCTGCACGTTCGAAGCCTCTTGATCTAGATTGATCAAGATCTGATGGATATGATTTGAAGAGCACACGCTAGGTTTGCATAACTAGCGTACACTGGATCTGTAATCCACAATTGTTAGAAAAATAAAATGATGGACCTGGGACTCAAACCCAGGTCCCTTCCCTTCACAAGGAACTCTTCTACCAACTGCACTGGATGGTCTTTTGGTATCTCAAATCAAACAAATATAATATATTTAAAAAAGGGTCAATATTATGGAAATAAAAAAAATGGCACGCTGATTCAAACGAGCCATTGGGAGACTGCCACACAGTTATCTTCCACCTCTGTCCGTCGTTTTAGGTCATTGTACCTATAGCGACAGTTTTTTATCCGTCACTAAAAAACATGCGTTCAAAACAATAACAAAACGCATGATAAATTCACTTGAGGTAATGGTTGAATTACTCTCATCCCCCTGAAAAGGGCAGGACCCTTTATTTGGACTAATTTTGCCTTATACAGAAAACCCCAAATTGGAGGTTCAAACCCTAGCCATGGTAAATCATTATACCCGCACCCGAACTTCAATTCAACCATCTCAAAAGTTTGCAAACATGAGAGATATTAAAGATACATGATGAAAATGCATTTATATCATAAGAATCGAAGAAATCGGGATCAAAGAAAATATGAAAACCGTGATATTGTTGGAGTACATTTCAGCCTGCCTTAGGACCTGGTAATGATTGGGAATGATCCAGGAGACTTGCAGGAATGCGTTTGAACCTTTGTTTGGGGCTGAAACTAGCTGGAACTAGGAATTTGAATTTGACAATTTGTATGATTTTTTTGCAAAGTGACAGAGGTTCTTTAGGCTGTATGCGTGTGTGTTAGGATTGCTAGCATGATGTATATATAGTGTGGAGTGAGGAGACACCATTAAAGGGACAAAATCAAGGTCATAACTCAATGTTTCCCCAACAAAAATCAAACATATTCAAAGCCTTCCAATTTTATCAAAACATTCCTTATCTTGCTTGAATGCACCTAGTCATTGTAGCACGAAATTATGGGCCTGAAGGTGAGCCAAAACACAAGCCCAATGGTCATGATCCACCATTTATTATTTTATAAAATTTATTTTGTATTTTTGGGAATAAAATCAAAATAAATATGAATAAAATAGTTTAAAAAAACAAGGCAAGGTGGGAATGAAATTAGGGTTCCTCCATAAGCTTAAGAAGATGTTTGAACTTTAAAAAGTTAGGCCATTGACCCAAAAATTTAAATTTTCTCAATACACCATTCTTGAAATTTCCAAAATTCTCCCAACTTGGGCAAGCCATAACTTGCTCAATTTTTATCTCATGATGATGATATATGATTTTTAAAAAATATTAGGATGTCCACTAAGCAACCTATTTTGTTTCATCTTTATTTAATCTTCCATGGTCATGTAAGGAGCTTTGACCCAAAAGGAGTTTTTGTTGACTTTTTGAAATGACCTATAATGTCTAAATTCATATCTTTTCATGAGTGCATTTCTTGAACTTGAGGTCTAAATATGAGTTGTAGAGAATTGCATTCTCTTCAAAACGAGCCTTGGATGATAAATTTCTGATAAAGTATGAAAAAGTTATGCTTGGTCAAAATTTGGTTGACTTTTCCTAAGAAACCCTAATTTAGCAATTCTTGAGTTTTGATAAATTAGGATCATTCCTTGGGAAATAATGATCAACCCTTGATAAAATGATGTATGTTACTTCAAAATGTTGATGTTGACCAAAAATATTGAAGTTTGACTGTATGTAGGCCACAGTTAACTTTTGACCTAGTTCAGTTGATTTTCAAACATCTGAGCAACTGACTGAGCAAACTTCTTATGCAAGGCTTGAAACTTGACATGGAGGGTCTTGAGAACATATTAGGACTGTGGAGAGCATATGAGGCCTTTAGAGCTCACCCATCTTTATGAAAATGGAAACCCTAGTTGGAGGTCCATTGCTTTAGGAGAGAGTTTGTCTGGTCAACTCTTGGGCATCCTTAAGCAAGTTGAGGATCTTAATGAGTATGTGTTGAGTAAAATGAGAGGGCAAATTTTGGGGTACAACAACTACCCCTGTTCAATCTTCTTAAACTTGAGGATGTAGATTGGCCAGTCTTCCTTTCGTGATCTGAAGGTGGAAGATGATTGAACACTAAAGTGCCCAGAAATTTGCACTCGCATGAAGTAATACTGATTGGTGATATCGAGAATAGGCTTACAGATGCCTTTTGGAAGTCGACAGAGAATCGTCGGAGATGGGCTTCAATATGCCATCTAGAAAAGATATCGGTTGTATAAGAGATTTCTTTGCGATAATTCTTGTATTTGCCGTTGAGGAGGACTTCATCGAGGAATGTTGATTTGTGTCTTGGGAGATAAAGTATAGGAGTTTCGGTTGTCCATTACTCTACTGGGAAGCTAGCTCTTGATTAAGTAAGTGGAAGTGAACTGCATATCTGGTCAGGGTCTAGGCTGCACAGTAACTTACTGGGGAATTTTGTGAAATTGACTATATCGGGTCGGGTCCAGGTCTTACAGCGTTGTAAACTGTTGTATGGAGATAAAAGAGAAGGAACCCGGATGGTAGGGTTACTTTGGAATGAAAGCCTGGATAGTAGGCCTTATGAGAAGGAACCTGAGTCGTAGGGTTACTTCAAGATGAAAGCCCGAATAGTAGGGCTTATGAGAAAGAACCTGGGTCGTAGGGTTACTTCGGGATGAAAGCCTGGATAGTAGGGATTATGAGAAGGAACCTGGGTCATAGGGTTACTTCAGGATGAAAGCTTGGATAGTAGGGATTATGAGAAGGAACCTAGGTCGTAGGGTTACTTCGGGATGAAAGCCTGGATAATAGGGCTTATGAGAAGGAACCTGGGTCGTAGGGTTACTTCGGGATGAAAGCCTGGATAGTAGGGCTTATGGGAAGGAACCTGGGTCGTAGGGTTTCTTCGGGATGAAAGCCTGGATAGTAGGGTTTATGGGAAGGAACCTGGGTCGTAGGGTTTCTTTGGGATGAAAGCCTGGATAGTAGGGCTTATGGGAAGGAACCTGGGTCGTAGGGTTTCTTTGGGATGAAAGCCTGGATAGTAGGGTTTATGGGAAGGAACCTGGGTCGTAGGGTTTCTTCAGGACGAAAGCTTGGATAGTAGGGCTTATGGGAAGGAACCTGAGTCATAGGGTTTCTTCGGAATGAAAGCCTGGATAGTGGGGCTTTGAGAAGGAACTTGGGTCGTAGGGTTACTTAGGTTGGTTACATAGATTAGTTGACCCGTTTGATCTTCAGGAACTGATTTTCCACTGGTTGTCTGTAGATATGACATGTATAGCTGCTAGAATTGTTGGTGATAATTGCGTTTCCTGAAAATATAACAAAGTTAATTATATGTGTAATGCATGAAATGCCTCGTGAGATGATGTTCTCAAAATAAATGAGATTATGCTGTATATGATATGTATGCGCATGTCATGATGTATGTACATGAAATTCTGTTGGGACATGTTCGAGCCTGGGAAAATAAATCCCTGACTGCTGCTGGAGAGTATAGTACTCTTGACTGTTATAGAGAATTATGGCTCTTCTACTTCCGCTGGGGATGGTGAATGGAAATGACCGTACTTTTGTCAGGGAGAGACTCTGTTTGAGAATAACTCTGCGAGGAATAACTTGGAAGGTGAATTTCCGCAGCTAAAGTAATGGGCTCTGTCGGGGATTGAGCTTCTGTATCCAGAGAAATAAACTCTGCTCGGGGAGATAAAAAATTATGATGACCCGTTCGCGATTATGACATTCGGCTGGGGGATATAGCTGTCAGGTTTCTAAAAGATCCTGGTCGGGGAGATTATTTCCTGTTTCGGAAAAGCTAATATCAATGCTTTGAATACTTTTACTCTGTGGGGAGGGTATGTACTGATGATTGTGCTCCAAAGCTGTCTCTGTCCTGGTACCTACTAGGCAGAGTAACTGTCGGATTTGACATTTCTTGTTTTTGCCCTTGTTTCTTAAGTTACGAGCAATTGTCTTTTCATTTCTTATGTAAATATTTATGAGAAGCAATCATATTCAAATGCATATGTCAAGAATAAATCATTGGACGTTCTTGCAAAAAAAAAGCAGAAAAAGGTAAAACTCATAGTTTCTTGTGAAAATGATTTTGTATTGATTTTTTGAAGTTGGCCTGTAATAGACGTTATCGTACAAGGAGGATGACGCTCTAGTAAGAGAATGCCGCTGTAAAAATAGAAGCTATATAATTTTGTGTAAAAGAAAACAACTATGTGCAACAATCCCATTGTGTTCCAACTCTGATATTGCCCCTATGTCTTCGAGCGTCTCATCACTTTGATGCTTGTCCAAAGTTGATTAGGTTGATCGATGTCGTTCGAGCTTGATTGTTGATACCGAAGTCTGGTCGCAAGATGATCCAATGGGACATAGTGATACACTTTACATCCCTAACTTTTTCCTGGACTGCCCTTTCGGGTTTTTAGTCCACCGGGATACCTTTTCTTATGCCCAAGCCGCATTTTCAGGTTTTCGGCTTGCCGGGTGTACAGATTTTTTAATTTTCATCCCTTATTTTTGCCCGAACCCTTTTGTTTCGCCGGGAAGCCCTTATTTTTGCCTAGGCCAGTCAACCTAGCGGGTCTTTTAATCAGGCGTAATATCTTTTCACTATGTCTACATTGACAGGGTGAGGAAGGTCGTCACCGTCCATGGTGGTTAGGATCACGGCTCCACCCGAGAAAATGTTTTTAACCATAAATGGCCCTTCGTAGGTGGGAGTCCATTTTCCCCTAGGATCACCTTGCAGCAATATGATGCGCTTGATTACCAGATCTCTGACTTGATATTCTTGACATCTGACCTTCTTGTTAAAATCCTTGACCATTCGATTTTGATACGTCTGACCATGACAGATAGCGATAAGTATCTTCTCGTCGATTAGATTTAGCTGATCAAGTCGAGTCTGGATCCAGTCGTCTTTGTTCAAATCCGCATCCTTCATAATCCAGAGAGAAGGTATTTGGACCTCGATGGGTACGACTGCCTCCATTCCATATACCAGAGAGTAGGGTGTTTCCCCTATCGACGTCCGTGCTGAGGTACGGTATCCATGAAGAGCAAATGGTAACATCTCATGCCAGTCTTTATATGTCACTGTCATCTTCTGTACAGTCTTCTTGATGTTGTTGTTAGCCTCTTCAATAACACCATTCATCTTCGGCCGGTAGGGAGAAAAGTTATGATGTTGTATCTTGAATTGTTTACAAAGCTCGGTGATCACCGTGTTGTTAAGATTTGTACCATTGTCAGTAATAATTCTTTTGGGCACACCATACTGGCATATCAGATTATGTCGGATAAACTGTACCACGACGTTCTTGGTAACAATAGCAAAGGAGGCCGCCTCAACCCATTTCGTGAAGTAATCAATGGCCACCAAGATGAAGCAATGTCCATTGGAAGCAATAGGCTTGATTTCTCCGATCATGTCAATGCCCCCACATTGCAAATGGCCACGGAGCTGTCAAGACGTTCAAGGGAACCAGAGGCACATGCACCTTATCAGCATAGATTTGGCACTTATGACAAGTTCGGGAGTACTGGTAACAATCTTCTTCCATAGTGGACCAGTAGTATCCTGCCCATAGGATCTTCTTAGCCATGGTATGTCCACTGGAATGGATTCCGAAGGTACCTTCATGTAGATCCGTCATAATCCTCTATGCTTCGCTCTTGTCTACACACCACAATAAGGTGGAGTCATGGTTGCGTTTGTAGAGGATTCCATTACTGAGGAAGAATTTCACAGCGAACCTTCTCAGAAACTTCTTATCAATGACAGATGCCCCCTCGGAATACTCTTGAGTCTCGAGGTACCTTTTTACTTCATGAAACCATGGTTTATCTGCTACCTCTTCAATATCAATTTCACAGCAGTGCACTGGTTCATCCAACCTCTCAATGGTGATTCGGGGAGCTTCATTGTCCCACATGACCTTGAACATATAAGACATGGTAGCTAGAGCGTCTGCTAACTGATTCTCCTCTCGTGGGAAATGTTTAAAGGTTATATCTTCAAAGTGTGGGAGCAATGTCAGTACGTGCTCTTTGTACGGGATGAGATTCAGATGCTTCATATCCTAATCTCCTTTGACCTGACTTATCACCAAAGCTGAATCCCCGAAAACATTCAAGAACTTGATCCTTAGGTCGATAGCAGCCTTGAGACCCATGATACAGGCTTCATATTTTGCCATGTTCTTAGTGCAGTTGAAACATATCCGAGCAGTGAAAGCAGTATGACATCCTTTAGGAGATATGATTACTGAACCAATGCTGTTATCGAGTGCGTTCGAAGCTCCGTCAAAAACCATAGTCCATCGGGATCCCTCCTCGGGTCCTTCATCCGATCCAGGTTCTTCGTAGTCAGTCACCAGCATAATATTCTTGTTTGGGAACTTGAAATTCATGGACTGGTAGTCATCTACGGTATGATGAGCCAAATAATTAGCCAATACACTTCCCTTGATTGCTTTCTGGGTTGTATATTGTATATCGTATTCAGTTAAGATCATCTGCCATCTTGCTATTCTTCTAGAGAGAGCGTGCTTCTCGAAGATGTATTTGATTGGATCCATCTTAGATATCAACAAAGTAGTGTGGGTTAACATGTACTGTCTTAGTCGGCGAGCAGCCCATGCCAAAGCGCAACAAGTTTTCTCAAGCAGTGAGTATCGTGTCTCACAGTCCGTAAACTTTTTTCTAAGGTAGTATATTGCATGCTCTTTTCGACCAGACTCGTCATACTGCCCCAACACACACCCCATTGAACTGTCTAGTACTGTTAAGTATAGTATCAAAGGTCTTCCTTCAACCAGAGGCATCAAAATAGGCGGTTTTTGGAGATATTCTTTGATCCTTTCGAAAGCTGTCTGGCACTCGTCATTCCATTTTACCACTTGATCTTTCTTCAGAAGCTTGAAGAGGGGTTCACAAGTAGCAGTCAGATGTGAAATGAACCAGGAAATATAATTTAAACGTCCCAAGAAACCTCTAACTTCCTTCTCTGTACGGGGAGCCGGCATCTCTTGTATGGCCTTTACTTTTGCGGGGTCCACTTGAATACCTTTGTCACTGACAATGAAACCCAGAAGTTTTCCAGACCTTACCCCGAAGGTGCATTTGTTCGGATTCAACCTCAGATGTTCCTCTTCAGTTTGAGACTTGGCTATCATGTCATCAACATAAACCTCGATCTCGTGGTGAATCATATCATGGAACAAGGCGACCATGGCTCGCTGATAGGTTGCCCCAACATTCTTCAACCTAAAAGGCATCACCTTATAACAGAAGGTGCCCCACTGTGTGACGAAGGTTATCTTCTCCATGTCTTCAGGAGCCATCATGATCTGGTTGTAGCCAGAGAAACCATCCATGAAGGAGAAGATTTTATGCTAAGCGGTGTTGTCAACCAGAACATCAATATGGGGAAGCGAGAAGTCATCCTTGGGGCTTGCCCTATTTAGATCTCTGTAATCCACACACATCCGTACCTTACCATCTTTCTTTGGCACCGACACAACATTAGCAACCCACTACGGATAAGAGGTGACAGATAAGAACCCTTCATCAAACTGCTTCATGACCTCTGCCTTGATCTTCTCTGACATTTCAGGGCGTATACGGCGGAGCTTCTGTTTAACCGGAGGACAGTCTTCCTTGGTCGGCAGACGATGTACCACAATATCAGTGTCTAAACCAGGCATGTCTTTATATGACCAGACGAAGATCTCAACATAGTCGCGCAACATTTGTATCAACCGATGTTTGATCTTAACTTCCAGATTTGCACCGATCTTGACTTCTTTTCTGTCTACCTTTGTGCCCAAGTTTATTGTCTCAATTGGCTCTTCATGGGGCTGTATAGCCCTTTCTTCCTGCTGTAACAGTCTAGCAAGTTCTCCAGGCACCTCACAATCGTCCCCACCTTCGTCCTCGGCTTGGTTGATTGGATTTTCGAAGTCATAACCGGCAGCAGCAGAACTGTTATCAATGGGATCCAGAGTGGATATGGATCTACAGTATGAGACGTGAGTGTGTGTAAGAGTATATCTATTTTGATAAAGTGAAAGCAGAAAAGAAAAAACAAAGAGCGCAAAATTTGTGTGCAAGGAACGTCCAATGTTTTATTGATGATATATGAAATGACAAATAATAGCCCTCACAAACATAGCCAATGTGCCTTGGGAAAGGCACAAGGCTGTAGAGTTTAAATTGTTTATTACAAATCTCAAAACAAGTAAGACAATTACTGCGGAATAAAAGAAACTGGTATAAAATCCCTAGCCGTCCAATTATTCGGTCCACCGTTGGTAGTTGGGTAGATCCAGCTGTCAATGTCAGAGTCTTCCTCACTGTCTTCAATGGCATTAATTCCCCGATTGCTGATGCGTAGGGGAGGTCCTCCAGCTCGAGCGCGTCGAACAGCCCTTTGAGCTCCTGAAGTAAAGCCCAAACCAAACTTGTCAGTTTTGTGAGTAAAATCCGGGAGTTGTCCCCAGTCGGTATACCCACCTTCTTCAACCACTGCTCTGGCGTCTTTGAGAGAAGCCATCTTCAGAGGAGGTTTATTGCTGATAGTAGTTTCAGTCGATGCCAAGATCTGGGGAACCTCTTTAAAATTCTGGCAAGGAGTCTCTATGAGTTCCCCGTCCATCTCTACGTATCTGAAGGAGTTGAGGTGGCTTACCCTTCGCCACGTACAGTGACAATCTTCCCCTTCACTGGATACTTCAACATTTGGTGCAATGTAGAGGTAACTGCCCCAACTTCATGGATCCAAGGACGACCCAACAAACAAGAGTATGATGGCCTGATGTCCATTACATAGAAAGTGGACTCAAAAGTCTGAGAACCTACCTTGACGGGGATGTCCACCTCCTCATGCACCATTCTCTTTGACCCATCAAAAGCCCTTACCACAATGTTACTAGGCTTTAAGGTCAAGCCCTCACAATCTAGTCGGTCGAGATCCTTCTTCGACAGGACATTAAGTGAAGACCCAATATCTACTGTTGCACCCCAAAATTTACCCTCTTGATTTAGGCTTATGCTTTATCATGAATATCATAGTGCATTGCATTCATACATTGTGATAGGATCAAAGTACTTTGGTTGTCAAGTTTCCCTCAAAGCTTTGAATATTGGTTGCATTGACAAGTTGCTCAAGTGGAATCTCATCATTTAAACCTCTGGATTTTTTTTCAAGCTCAAAGTTATTGCATATCTCAAGGTATTTCATCCATCTCTTTGGATTCACCAGTCAAATTAGGGTTTTGTTGGGCAAGGCTATTGGTCAATATACAAGTCTTGGTTTGGAAGTTACAACATCTCATTGGTATTTGAAAAGTCCTTGCACAAAGAATTGGTCTTGATACCCAGAGGATTTGAAGTTTGGAAGGTGATTCATTTGTCTCTTGAGATGTTGATCAAAACTAGGGTTTGGGTTTTTATCAAGATTTCTTGAGAATTTTGAAGTGAAACTTTGTACATGGCCTCTATATGTTTGAAAGATCATATGTTTGAAGTTTTGATCATTATTTTTGAAGGGAAGTGGATCAATTGATTCAGAGGGGCAAAATGGTCATTTTGGTCAAAATCAGTCAAAGTCAAAGTTGACCAAGGGATTTTTTGGCCAACCATCAATTCAAGGATGTAATTTTCTTATTTTAAGTCCATTTTGGTCATTGGATCAAAGATATTGAAGTTTGGGATGAAACTTGTTCTTGAAGAAACCCTAGAAATTACTAATTTTGGAAAATAAAGACCTAATTTCAAAAAATCATATTTTATTTATCATTGATCAATAAGATGCAAATGAAATATTCTTGGAAATCTAAGAGAATTACATTTCACCTCCTTTTGGTCTCATATCCAAATTGGCAAGGAATCAAGAGTTATGGTCTCTTGAAGTTACAAAATTATAAGTCATTTTTCAAAATTAGTGAACTTCAAGCCATATTTTGAGAACCTTAATGGATCAATTTGCAAAAACTATAAACTAAGGGATTATAGATCCTTTCAATACCTTTCCAAATTGCGCTCATTAGTGCCAAAATTCAAAAGTATGAGCAAGTTATGAGTTTTGGAACTTTGTGGCGTTTTAGTGAAACTTGACAAATATGCAAAATGGCCATTTCTTGCAAACTCAAATTTTAGCCATTCCTCTTGCTTCTAATCAAGCCCATTGGTAATTTGTGACATGCTGAGGCCCATCATGCCAAAGTTTGAGCTGCACATGGGCAAATGAGAAGGGAAATCATGTTTTTGCAAAAAATGGCATGAAGTTGCCTAATCACCAACACTAGCTTAATGCAACGATTTAAGTCCTAATCTTGTTGCTAATCTCTTCCTGGGAACAAATGGATTAAAATGCACGCAAAAAGCAAGCCAACACACGAGGGATTTCAAGGCTGCATGTGCATACTTGATTTTGGCCAAAAGAAGATTTCTTTGATTCCAAGAGCTTTTAGCGCAAAAAACCGATCCTACCCTCCTCCTAATGCTCTATATATTGAGAAGAAAGCCTCAGTACAAAGGGTTCGTGCCTCATTTCATCAATCAAAGTCAGAAACTCCATAGCTTGTAGCTCTGCATTTTTCTTCGATTCTTCCATCTCCCTCGCGCGTTTTGGCCAATTCTTCTTGCATTCTCTTCTCCAAGTGATAAGGATTGTAGATCGAAGCTTGGATTGCAACTGGAGTGAAGGAGACAGTAGATCCATTTTTTCTCAAAGGTTTGAATTCTAAACTTTGAATTCTGATTTCTAGCCATGCTTCGTGTGATTTAAGTTCATAATCATGTTGTTTGAAGTCTATGGAATGATTCTGAAGCTTTATAGCGTTTAATTTGATGAATTATGCATGTTTGAATGTTCTGAAACTCACGATGCAGAATGTTTTTGTTCATGTTCATGGCTTGATTATGGACAATGTGATTGATGATTTCATTTGATTCGAATTGCTATGGATTCCTTGCCGTGCTAGCTTTGATTTGCCTTTGATTTCATGAAAAATGATGCAAAATTGAGCATGTTGTGTTGATCTGAAAGTGAGCCCTAATCCTGAGATATACGCGCGTTTTTGATCTATCCGAAGGTTGAAGATGATGTGGTGGCACATCATGATTGGTCCGTTTGAAATTTTTGGATCATTTGAATTTTTATTTTATACATTGATTTCCATGATTTTATTTCTTGCTCAAAAATGATTGGAAAATTCTGAAAAAAATATTAAAAATTCAAAATAATATTTCTGACTTTGTGTATTTTTTTGATAATTTTTTGAAAATATTTTGATTGGTTCAAAAGTTGTTAGGTTTAATTAATTAATTGATTAAAGATAATTTTTATTTTAATAGTTCCTTTGACCTAAAAAATCCACAAAAATTATTTGAGACTCCCAAAATAATGTGAAAATTGATTCTGACTTTGGTTCATCATTTTTCTTATTTTTGATTAAAAATTTAATTTCAAAGGTTATTTGTAATATTTGTTTGTTTTTTATTATTTTTAATACTTCTATTAATTCAAAAATTCCAAAAAAAATTCATGTAATCTTGTTTTTGATTATAGAACCTGATCATATTTTTGTTTTGCCTTTTTTGTGATTTTTGGTTATGTTTTGCATTTTCTTGCCCTTAAATAATAATTTCATTATTAATTGTTTTTTTTTGTTTTTAATATTTTCCTTTTATCCAAAAAATCACAAAAATTCAGGGATGTATGTTTTTAGTCCTAATATTTGAATATAATTTTGGTTGGCCATTCTTCTGACTTTTTGATGTAAATATCATTTTGGTATGTGGATATTTGTTAATTACCTAATTGTTTGAATATTAATTTCTTTCTTGTCTTTTCCTAATTCAAGAAATATGAAAAATTTATTTTATGACATTTAGGGTTTCTTGATATTTTGCATGACCTTGGTTTGATTTGTTTGGGTTTTGATCCTATTTAATTAATATTTAGGATTAAAAATAAAAATCTAGGGTTTTGTTGCTTATGGTGCAAGTTTCATGTTCAATACCCTTGTGCCTTAGGCTTTTGTTGGATTTCAGGTCTTGATCATGGTTCATGAATGTGTTGGGAATTTGAAAACCATTTTTCTTGAATTATTTGACTTGGTTTGACATTTTTCCACAAATAATTTTGAAAACTTGTCTAGTTTGGTGGTTTTGCCAACTAGTCTTAAACTTTGCACTTTATTTGACCTCCTCCCCAATCATTTATGAACTTAGGGCTTGCATTCTGACTTCTAAACACTTCCAAGATGTTAAGGTATTTTTGGTTTGAATTATGGATCCTTGTTTCTATTTTTGGTATAATTTTGAAGTGAGGTACCCAATTATGTTTGCATGTTTTGTTGCAATTTGTTTGATGGCCAATAAACTTGAGTGAGGCCTACAATTGGGAACCTAATGATCATGTTGGTTCTGATTTTTCCATGTTAACGTCAAACCATTTTGACTCAATGTCCCATCTGTTGTACCCCAAAATTTGCCCTCCCATTTCCTCAGCATTTTCTCCTCACAAAACCCTTGGAGCTCAAGATCCAATCAAGGTTTCCTCTGCTCAAGACTTCTCCTTGCACTGTTGACCCAAATTAGGGTTTGTGTTTGCACAAAGATATTTTGACCTAAAATGCCTAAGATGACTTTCATGCTTCATGTTAGACTCCCATGCTTATCCATACCAAGTTTTAAGTCCTGATTCCAAATTTTGCCCAGTCAATTGGACAGTTGACCTAGAAATCAACTGTATTGGGGAAAAAGTCAACTGTGGCCAATTGACAGTCAAATCTCATGAAAATTGACCCACATCAACATTATGAACTCACATGGACCATTTGATCAAGTTTGGATCACAATTCCACAAGAAATTTGATCAGATCATCAAAAGGGCAAAATGGTCATTTTTAGGGTTTTGACTGCACAAAGGCAATTTTTGACTGTTTGACTTAGCCAATGGCAAACCAAGCTCACATATGGACTCAAGGACCCCATGGAATTATCTTGACATGCTCAACAAACTTAAGAGATCCCAAGTACACAAGATTGACAGTTGAATTTCCCAGTCAATTGATCAATTTTGACTGTATACTGAAAAGTCAAACATTGACTTTTTGGTCAAAATCAAGAGTCAAGATTCATTTTTCATCAAAACATGCCAAATCATGAAACTTGTTCACCAAGAAACCAAGAAATGCAAATTAGGGTTTGAAATGGGAATTTTTCATAACTTAGAATTTTTCTAAGTTATGGAAAACCCTAATTTTTTCCCAACTTTGCCCCACTTTCTCACCAAGATTCATTTGGATTCAAACAAAAGTCAAAACATGAAAGTTGTAGCTTGTTGCATAATCTACAACTTTTATTCACAAAGTTTTCCCAAATGAAGCTTGTATCTCAAGTTACAATTTTTTGAATAAGGGCACTAAACCATTCTTAACTTAGTGAAAATTTGACCTTTTTGACAAGGTTTTTTACCTAACTTCAAGACCATTTTCCATACACTTCCACTTGGAATTTCAATTTGCATTTCAAAGATGGATTGTAGTACACATTCCAAGATTTCCAAAATGTCCAAGAACTTCTCAAACAACCTCATAACTTGAGAGAATCGAATTTCACAATATGGCAAAAATCCACTTTTGAATGGTTCATGAACATGTTCATAACTTAGGCCATTTTCAAATCAGCATAGTTTGTGCTACATTACAGGTCCTAAAACCCTTTGACACTCAATAATTCAATGCAAAACCATTGTGCCAAGTTGTTATTTTAAGCATTTGGACATTACATGGAGAATTAACCCTTAACTAGAAAAAGCACTATTTCCATTTTTGAAAAGGAGAACTTTATGTCAAGTTTGCAATCCAAGTGGTACAGTCCAAATCTTCTTGGCACAAGTTTGTGAGCAAATTGCACTGATCAAGGCCAATGTATGCAGCATAGTGTGAGGGCCTGTACAGGCTAGAAACATCAAGTGGCCATGGCTTGCTTAAAGTTCAAGTAAGATAGCATAACTTGTACCAACTCTCATATCAGCATACAAACACTTAAACAAACTTATCAAACACATTCCAGACATCTCAACCAAGCTATTGCACGACCCTAACACCTCTCATACACTCCCAATCTCAGAATCACCTTGAAACTGCTCAAACAGAGCAACCTCTGCAGATTGAGTTCCAACTCTCAATCCTTTCAAGCATTCTTGCCCAAACCAGTTCATACACCTTCCCTACCATCTATGCAAGCTAACCAAAAGCTAAAACACGACCTGTAATCCCTCTAACTGGTTCCACCATTTTCACATTTCTGATTTGCAGGTGAAGTGCTCTAGCTCGATTCAAAAGCTTTCAAGACAAAGTAAAGCTTGGAATAGCATCCCTGGACCTCAAGGAAACTATCCCAATCATCACCTTGCACTGAGAGCTTCTCCATTGCCAGATAGAACTTCAACTGAACAGGTAAGTTTTTGAATTCGTATCTCTCTTATTAAGCATCATTAGCTCTAAGTTTGTGAATAAACAATGTTCTACTCATGCCACTGAACATGCACATGTTTTTACTTTTCATTTCTTTTGCTTGAGCTGTGAGAATTTAAGGTTTGAAAATGGCAGAAAATCTAGGTTAGGATTTGGGGGAGAAGAAATTCTCCCTCATCTTAGAGAGTTAGATCAAGTTCTGCATATGGTTGGATTCGTCTCTTGATGCTGAACATTTTTTATGTTATGAGTTTTCATTAATAAGCCAGGAATCAGGAGTTAGAAGATTGAGAAGAAGGGCGCGCGTTTTTGAACTGGTTTTGTCTGAAGGTTGAAGACAATGTCTTCTTGGGCTGGGCCTGAGTGATTTTCTTATTCACACCACCTTTTTGGTTTCACACCCCCTGAGCCCATTTGCTTTATTTTTAATGTTTTTTGACTTTTTCTTTTTTTAATTGACTCATTTATTTTTTCTCAGCATATTAAAAATATAAAAATATTTTTTCTCATCATTTTTGAATTTATTAGGTATTTATTTGGTTTTTTTTTTAGTTTGTACATAAATCAATAAATACATATATTTTTTATCTAAAATACTAAAATAGTGTAAATATATTTTTTATACATTTTATTTTTGTTTTACTTTCTGAAAATATTTTATAGAAAAAATACCTTTTTTTATTAAATATTAAATATTACTAATTTGTCTATATAACACATATTTAATGAATATTACATATATATATATATATATATATATATATATATATATATATATATATATATATATATATATATATATATATATATATATATATATATATATATATATATATATATATATATATATATATATATATATATATATATATATATATATATATATATATATAGATATATATATATATATATATATATATATATATATATATATATATATATATATATATATATATATATTATATATATATATATATATATTATATATATATATATATATATATATATATATATTATATATATATATATATATATATATATATATATATATATATATATATATATATATATATATATATATATATATATATATATTTATAATATATATATATATATATATATATATATATATATATATATATAAATATATATATATATATATAATATATATATATATATACTATATATATATATATATATACTATATAATATATATATATATATATATATATATATATATATATATTATATATATATATATATATATATATATATATATATATTATATATATATATTATATATATATATATATATATATATATATATATATATATATATATTATATATATATATATATATATATATATATATATATATATATATATATATATATATATATATATATATATATATATATATTTATTAATACATTTAGGGTAAAAATATCAAAAATATACATATTTTTATTTTTATTAATATTTAACACTAAAAATACATTTTTATAAATATACTACATTTTATTCTATTTTTGTATGTAAATAGTAAATATTATATGAATTAATTGATTAATATCCCTTTTTGATTAAAAATTAGGGTTTTGCCCTAAATTTGAAAATACTCCAAAAATAATACCTTTTTATCTCTCTTTTTATTTCACATAAATAATATTTTTTTTTTCATACACATAAAATTCTTTTTTACATTTTGCATATTTATTTCAATTTCCACTTAATTACAATTATTTGTCTTGTAAATATTCAAAGAAAATGATGTAATAGTTTTAGGTTTAAATTCCTTGTCAAAATCCCCATTCGAACATTTGTACCCCCCTTCCCATATATGGTTTTGTAATAGCTTAGTAAATTTATTTTCGCACTTTATTGCTTTCTAATTATACCATGTTAGAATTAGGGTTTGTATGCGAAAAATAACGAAAATAGTTTTGACCTAATTTCAAGATGAGTAAGCATGGAAATGGACACACAAATCACACTTGCACCCTCTAGGGTATTCCACTTGTTGCCTTTCAAAATTGGGCCATATTGCATGTTAGGTCTCTTTGGGCAAAACAAACAAATCAAATGATCATAGTCCCTCAATAACACTTTCAAAATGTTGCCTAAACAAATGATCAAGTCCCTTAAAGAAAAATGCCCAAAGATACTTGGCACCATTGCAATTATGGCCTAAACGATGACCCGCGCCCGTCCCTTTCACATCCTAACATGAGATTGTCCACCAAATGCAATGGTGGAACAAACTTACTAAAAGGGTTTAAAACATAGCAATAAACTTTGAGAAATTTAGGAGTAGATAACCTCTTAGTTACTTGAATCAAAACTTGCAAAAACAAAACACTTGCCTATTTTCTAAATCACACATCACTACACCTTCCAAACAACTTTCAAAAAACAAATGAAAACTTTTTCAAAAGACATACACCTTTGTATACATCCCCACATGGATCATTACAAAGGTTGCCACCACATTGGCTTCTTTTCAAAACATTTTCAAACCCGCACACACACAAGCACCATTTCAAACAATTGAAAATAAAAGGCAAGTGATCTAAGCAAGTAACTAAGAGCCCATGGATAACCATAGATAGAAAGGGTGCTAATACCTTCCCTTTCTATAATCTACTCCCCGAACCCAAGAAAACATCTCAAAAGGTTTTTGCTGTGCTTTTTAAACCTTTCCTTAGGATAAAATAAAAAGTCGGTGGCGACTCTTGCTCAACCGAAACATTTGCGAAAACAAACGCAAAACCTCAAGTCAGTTCTCCCACCGTATCACACCATCCTTGAATATTTTGAACCATCTAATGCATTATGTAGGTTTCATTTCTAATTATGTTCATGAAGTTGTGTTTAAATTAGCCATGCATGATTAAAATATGTTTGCTACTGACCTTTATGGTTCTTGTTCATATTATTCTCAAGCTCTTATGATCCTTGGTTGACACTCAATTGTCAATTCAACATGGTGATAGGAAAGAGCAACATTCCTTTGATTCTTTTTGACCTAATTTGTGCATATGCCTGTCTCCTCTTGCTTATGATTTCTAATATTTGGTAATTGCCACCATGATTATTCTCACTTCTTCACCTTTTGGAATACTAACTTGGTTGTTGAATATGCGAGATACTCTGAGAAAGTTGCCACTTTTGGCTTGAGGCTCTTGTGTTCCACTTTATTTGTGGAACACAGTTTATTATATTGGCATTGTTTTTGTGTTTGGCACTCTTGATGGTTCATGCAGGATACACACATCTATGATTATGAATGTCATACTTTTCCCATGGGATTTGATTCATATCTGATGATTTGCTTACATCTTGATGATGCAATTGCTGACTCAATTTGTCTACTGATGCCAGCTTGCTTGAAGTTTCTATGGGTTTCTTTTATTCTTGCTTGACTGCTACAAATAGTTATCTGTTTGGTATTATATCACATCCTTTCTCCCATCTTCATTCTGCATAAATCTCTGACTGCATGATGGGACCTCTGTTGCTGATATATGTCAGGAGGCCCTCTGTTTTTCTGTCTGATTTTTATGTGTTGCGTTTGTTTGTTGATCGATGATTCACTCAATTTAGACATTGAGATCACGACTTCGCTCTCATTGCATGTTCCCTATAGGATGTTTATTGCTTTTCTTCTTTAATTGTTGATCGATGAGTCACTCAATTTAGACATTGAGATCACGACTTCGCTCTCATTGCATGTTCCCTATAGGATAGTTTTGTTAAGCTTTCTTTGACATGCTGATTAAGATAGGAATCCATGTATGCTAACATAGGATAGGATTTTCCTTTATCCTCAACCTTAGGGTCAACCATTGTATGATAACACTAGGGATAGTGCTAGGCTAGTTTCCCTTAGTTGTTTTTATTTCTTTGCATTCTGCATCTTAAAACAAAAATTTGTTTTCTTGGAAAATAATAAGAACACCTCTAATGAATTCAAAATCCTCTTCAGAATAAAAGATACAAACCAATCTTACTTTGTCTGTGTTATCTTGAAGCCGATGTTTCGCCGTTGCACATGTTTGTTATCCTACATTGATTCTCAATGTCCTTGTTAGGTGTGATGTTTTGTCATCCAACTTATTGATGTTTCGTCATCTTTGCCATGATATTTTTGTTATTTTTAAGCCGATGTTTCGCCATCACACATTTGTATGAAGCCGGTGTTTCATCGTCGCACATGTCTGTTATCCTACTTTTATTCTCAATATCATTGTTAGGTGTGATATTTTGCTATCTGTTTTATTGATGTTTCTCCATCTTTGTCATGTTATCTCTTGGTCGATGTTTCGCCATCACACATTTGTTTGAAGCTGATGTTTGGCCATCGCATCTGTTGTTATCCTGCTTTGATTCTCAATA
Organism: Vicia faba; assembly: GCA_948472305.1. NCBI lineage: Eukaryota > Viridiplantae > Streptophyta > Magnoliopsida > Fabales > Fabaceae > Vicia > Vicia faba. Next base: position 932,185,776 of record OX451738.1, on the reverse strand, counting down.
TCATTACTAGGTGTGATGTTTTGTCATCCGTTTTATCATTTGATATCTTGCCATCTTTGACATGTTAATTTTTTATTGCTTAGTCGATGTTTGATCACCTCATTTGTTTGATTATTTTACTTGATGTTTTGCCATCTTGATTATCTTTGTTTGTCGTAATTAAAAAACACAAACCAACCAAAACACGTAAGCCGAACTACGGCTGCTCTGATTCCTTAAAAGGGATACGTAGGCATTGGGGTAGGGCCCAACCGAGCACATCTTTTTATTTTCCCTACATTGTTTTCTTCTTCCTTTTGCATGCATTCCCTTTTCAGTTCTAAGCCATAGACATAGGATTTGACCACACCCATTAGATTAGACAACAAGAGTGGATACCATAGAGTACTACGGGCGTGTGGGGTGCTAATACCTTCCCCTCGCGTAACAGACTCCCTTACCCGATCTCTCAGTCGAAAGACCGTGATTTCTCCCTTTCCAGGTTTTCTCGATGTTTACCTTTCCCTCCATATGGGATAAAAGACGTTCGATGGTGATTTCATTGTTTGATGATTTTCAGCCGGTGGTTTCAGCTGGAGACTTCACTGGGGAAAGATTGACCTTTTGCTGGTCCATCCCGGAGTCGATCCTAGCTCTTGTTTGTTTTCTTTTGGGTGTTTATTTTACCGCTTTGCATATTTATCTGTTTGCATTTCATCCCATGTGTGCTTTACTTTCTGCATACTGGATTTGGATGGACTATTTGGATTCTGGTTTTCTTGGTGGGTGGGTTGTTCCATGAGGTAAAAGGCCTCATACCGAGGCTATGAGTGAATTCCATAGGAACTAGGAATAGAGTGGCCATGGCAGCTATGAGGCGGATGCTTTGTAGATCTGACCATGAGACCCATGACTTCAGAGGTAGTTCAGATAGGTGTTATCATATGATGATATCGACATTCGAGCTCTCGTACTCTGATTTGGCTTTTAACCTTACCTAGACCTAGACTACACCCGTGAGAGGGGCGGGAAAACTTTTCTTACAGGTACAGGTACTGTTGGTAACTTTGTGTTGCGAAGGTGATTCAGGTTCCCATGATATTCAACTGGTTCCTACCCTAGAAGAGTACACGTACCTGCTTAATATCAGATTGACCGGTTAAGTTCCTTTTGTCCAAGTACCGGAGAAGCCGAAGTTCGAAGTTATTGCTGAGATTCTTCATTTGGGTTGGAAAGAGGTGAAAGACAATTGGAAGTCTAGTGAGGGTATTGCAGGGTTTTATTTGGATTTCTTAGTGAAGAAAGTTGAAGACCGGGCAAAGAAAGGAAATTGGGGTGATTTCAGTTCTCTGTTTGCTCTTATGATATACGGGATCGTCCTCTTCCCTCACAAGGGAAATTTTTATGGATTTAGCGGCTATCTGTGTTTTTAGAAACAAGAAACCGATACCGACACTCTTGGTAGATACTCTCTATACCATCCATTCCAGGCACGGAAAAGGCGGTAATGTAGGTTTATGTCATTCGATGTTGTATCAATGGCTTATGTTGCACCTACCAGTAAGTGGTCCTTTCGTGGATACCAGGCATTCTCTCCAATGGTCATCAAGGCTCGTCAACCTTACTTCTTTCGATATCCGGTGGAATTATGACATGGGGGAAATACAAAGTATTATTACTAGCTGTGGAGATTTCCCTAATGTTCCCCTCATAGGAACTACGGGGTGTATCAACTATAATCCTGTGCTTGCTTATCGTCAATTGGGATATGCAATGGATGGACCTCCAAAGGTTGAAGAGGTGTCTGAATCAGTGTATTTTGTTAGAGGAAGTGATCCTGAGATGTTGAAAAGAGTGGCAAGTGCTTGGAAGGGAATTCACAGGAAGGATAGAACTACTTTGCCCAAGAGGGTTCCTGTTGCTATAATTCCTTACTTGGAGTGGGTTAAAGCCAGGGTTAAGATCTTACGATTACCATTTGCAAGGTCGGCTCCTCTATATGAGCAACCTCCTACTGTTCTGAGTAACACAGTATCAACCGAGATGTTCACCCAGGTTCATGTTGAGAATATTCAGCTTCGTGCAAAAGACCGTGAGGCGGGGATGAAACTTTATTGGGCAGATCAAGAAAGGACCGACTTAGCTCGTAGACTCAAAGAAGCTCAAGGGGAAACTTCTGATGCAACCAGTTTCAGGAAGAGATCTCATGCTGAAATAGAAGAAGAATTGAGTAAGACTCATCAAGAGTGTCGGAAGCTTCAGGCTTCAGAAAATAGTTACAAGAAGAAGATTCAGAACTTAGAAAAACAACTTAAAGACAAGGATGCTCAGCTTGAGAAGGAAGTGGCCCAGAAGCGTGTCGCAGAAGATCGGTTCCAAGAGAGTAAAATGGTCGCATCTCAACTTTTGAAGGAGAAAGCCAGACTTGAGGAGTACTGTCAACATCTTGAAGCATGTTTAGTTCCGGAGATTTAGTTCTGTTATTTTCTTTTGGTGTATTTGGTCACCCCCAGAATTGTTGGAAGGGGCCAATTGATTGCTGTTATTATTCAGTTCCTTTTACTTTTTATTAAGACATGTATTTAGTTGTTTATCATTTTTTTCTCTTAATTGTCCGAAGTCACTTAGACATCGTTTCTTTTGTTTATAGATAATTGAGGTGTTCATCCTATTATCTTTTCTCTTCTGATTGTATGGTTGCACGCCATGACTGATGAACAAAAGGACTCTTGGATACCTGGAAATGACAAACATATCATGCACATCATGCATTTCATAACATTGCAGGTTATCTCAAGACGGTTTTCTTATTCTGCTGCTTTTCTTATCCAGAATTCAAGACTACTACTCATCGGTATTCCACCAGAAATAACTTGCTGAGACAGATGGAACAGGTTCAAGCTGAACTCGCTGAAATGAGGGCCCAGATGGCTGCTCAGATGACTCAGTTCATGGAGGTCATCACCAATGTGAATCGCTGACAGGAAGAACTAGCTGCTATTGTCAACAACCAGCGCCGCCATCCGGGGGATGGTGGAAATCAAGGGCTTTATCAAGATATCTCTGTAGGATTGGGGGATGTACAAGATCAGGCTGCTGGAAATTTTCACGGGATACCAGGAAACCCTTTTGTGCGTAACAAAGGGCAGTTTCCTCCGTCTCCTGGACCTCGTCTGGTGGGGAACAAAAGAGTTAATCAGGGCGGTATAAGGAATTATCAGGAGCAGGATCTTGACTTTGACCAGGATGAAGATCAGTTTTCTATGCGGCGTTCAGAGCTGGGGGTTCAGATTGAGGATATGAAGTATCGTTTATTGGAAGCGTGTCTGAAGGCTGTGGAAGGACAAGGAGTCCTTGGTATGGATGCTAATGATCTTGGGTTGGTGTCTGGGGTGAAGGTTCCTCCGAAGTTTAAGCCTCATACATTTGAGAAATACAACGGAACGTCGTGTCCTATTACCCATGCAACTGCTTATTTCCGGAAGATGTCAATACATATTGAAGATCAAGGGCTTTTGATTCATTTTTTCCAGGATAGCCTATCTGGGGCATCCTTGGAATGGTACATGAAGCTGGAGAAAACTCATTTTCGCTGCTGGAATGATCTTGCTCAGGCATTTGTCAAACATTATCAGTACAATATGGATATGGCACCCAATCACACTCAGTTGCAAAATATGTCGCAAGGACCAAAAGAATCTTTCAAGGAATACGCTCAGAAGTGGCGTGAGTTGGCTGTGAGGGTTCAACCTCCACTCATGGAGAGAGAGCTCATTGATATGTTTATGAGTACCCTGCAAGGGTCGTTCTATGAGCACATGATAGGAAGCACTTCGGTAGGATTTGCAGACTTGGCTATGGCTGGTGAAAGAATTGAAGTGGGTTTGAAATTGGGAAAGATTCAGATTGGAGGTTCCAGTGGCTCATCAGGGGGCAGTAAGAAACCATTCAACAATTACCCTAAGAAAAGGGAAGGAGACGCGAGTGCAGTTTACTCTCATAGAGGACGAAGAGAGGATCTTCAACACCAACAAATCAATGCTATTTCTATTCCTGTTACTACTCCTCCGCGGCAGAGACCAAATATAGTGCCTCAGCAACAAAGGCAGCAAGATGCTCCCCGTCAGTATAATAATCAACAGCAGAGACAACCGAGAAAATTTGATCCCTTGCCAATAACTCTTACTGAAGCACTCCACCACCTGCTTGATTTAAAGTTGATCAGTTTGAGAAATATGCCACCGCCACCCGCAAGGCTCCCTGTTAACTGTGATGCTAATGCAAGATACGAATTCCATTCAGGCGGGGTTGGTCATTTCACTGACAATTGTTTTGCGTTGAAGTGCAAAGTACAAGACTTGTTGGATGCTAAGGCAATTGAGTTTACTCCAGTAACTGGTCTGAATGTTACTCAGAACCCAATGCCTAGGCATGGAGGGGGAGTTGTTAATATGATTGATGATAATGATGAAATGTTGAATTTAATCATGGATGTGAAACAAGTAACTACTCCGTTGAGCTTTGTTAAGAGGTATTTTCTCGATAATTCTATTTTCTCGGGTTGTACTTCAGAGTGTGCCAAGTGTAGAGGGCCACCGAAGGGCTGTGATGATTTAAAAGCCGACATCCAATTGTTGATGAATGAAGGTTCCCTGCAGTTTGATAGAAAACCAAGCTACCACAATGTTACCGAAGAAGATGTTGTTTTGATATCTATTCCTTACACCCCCGCGCGTATTCCTGCCCCATCAAGGGCACCCCCTCTGATGATTACAGTACCTGGTCCCATGTTGTATACCAGTGAGAAGGCTGTCCCGTGGCATTACGGTGCCGATGTTTATTACCACGGGGTAAAGCAGGAAGTTAATGCTCATTTGTCTGAGGAAGAACATGCTGAAGGTGATGAAGAGGAAGTCCATAACTTTTCTGGAGTGGGTCGAATGACTAGAAGCGGGAGAGTATTTGGTCCTTCTAATGTGCAAGATGCGGAAGATGCTTCTGAAAGAGAAAAAGGGAAACAATAGGTAATGATTGGAAATCCAAGGGTTCTGCCAGCCAATGTGACTCAACCAATTCCTGTACCAGAAGCTTCTTCAGTTCCTGACGAGGTTGAAGAGCTGATGCGAATTATCAGAAAGAGTGATTATAGCATAATTGATCATTTGAGCCACACTCCTTCCAAGATGTCTATCTTGTCTCTGTTGATTTTTTCAGAGCCTCACAGAAATGCTTTGATGAAGTTGTTGAAGAATGCGTTCGTAGCACATGAAATAACAGTCAATCAGTTCGAAAATGTCTGTGCTAATATATCTGCCGGGAATGGTTTGGGCTTCACCGATTTTGATCTTCCTCCAGAGGGACCAGACCATAACAAAGCGTTACATATTTCAATGGAGTGTAGGAGAATTACTTTGTCCCGGATCTTGGTCGATACCAGATCATCTTTAAATGTATTGCCCAAGTCAGCATTGATGAAGATTGATTATTCTGGACTGGAGCTACGCCCTAGCGATTTGATGGTGAAGGCGTTTGATGGGTCTCGAAGGTCAGTGTTCGGGGAGGTGGAGTTACCAATCAAAGTTGGTCCTCTCACCTTCACGGCTACATTTTTTGTGATGGATATACAACCAACATACTGTTGCTTGTTGGTGAGGTCGTGGATTCATAGAGCAAGAGCAGTCACTTCTACTCTTCATCAGAAACTCAAGTATCTTGCAGAGGGAAAGGTGATAATTATATGCGGTGAAGAAGAGTACGTTATGAGTCATTTGACGTCATTTCGTTATGTCGAAGTTGAAGGCTAGATTCATGAAACTCCGTTTCAAGCGTTCGAGACAGTTCATGCTGTCAATTTTCTTCCTCCAGAGCAGAAGAAGAAATCAGAAACTGTTATGTCTTCTCTCAAATATGCAAAAGATGTGGTGGAAAGTGGTAACCCTGAAGGTTGGGGTCAGGTACTGGACGTTACTCCGAAGTTTGATAAATTTGGTCTTGGTTTTAGCCCAGGTCAGCAGAGTGCAGCTCCTAGAGCATCCAGTTTATCTACTCCTATGAAGTTTTCCCGCCCTTGTGCTACTCAAGAAGGACACGTCAATGCAGTTGGCGACAATAGGGCGGATGGCTACAATATCGAAGATTGGATTCGTCCGAGTATTCCAGGCCAGACACTCAACAATTGGACTTTTGTGGATGTTATCTAAGTTTCAAGCGCGGAGGAGTAATTTTCTTGTTTTCTTTTATTATCATATCATAGTTCCTACGCTCTGCCCAAGGCGTGGTGGATCATTTGTGTAGGGCCACCATGTTTATTTTGCAAGTTTATCATGAAATAAAGGACGTTTTTGCATTCAAAATTTTGCTTCTTTTCCTTTTTTTTTAAAATGCCAATGTTTCTCTTTCCACACACTGTCACTAAAAAACACCAAAATGTCATTCATGCAGATGCACTTCCACCCCCGATTCTATCAATAACGACTCTGCTATGGCTCATTATGACTTTGATACCTTTATCTATCAAGCTGAAGAAGAAGCATATGAGGATTGTGGTCTTTCTGAGGAATTAGCAAGATTGTTAAAACAAGAAGAGAAGGTTATCTAGCCGAATCAGGATTCGATTGAGGCGGTGAATATTGGTACAGAAGAGGTAAGAAGAGAAGTCAAGATAGGGGTCGATCTCGAAGAAAGTGTAAAAGCCAGATTGATTGAGTTACTCCGTAAGTATTCTGATATCTTCGCCTGGTCATACGAGGATATGCCTGGGTTGGATACATACATAGTGGTGCATCGATTGCCGCTCAAAGAAGGTTGTTCCCCTGTCAAGCAAAAGCTCAGAAGAAATCATCCTGAGATGTCCAAGAAGATCAAAGAGGAGGTCCAGAAGCAGTTGGACGCAAATTTCTTAAAAGTTGTCAATTATTCGCCATGGATTGCAAATATTGGCATGTGCCCAAGAAAGATGGAAAAGTCAGGATGTGCATGGATTATAAGGATTTGAACAGGGCCAGCCCTAAAGACGATTTCCCTCTTCCGCATATTGATGTCTTGGTTGATAATACTGCTCATTCCAAAGTGTTCTCGTTCATGGATGGCTTTTCGGGTTACAATCAAATTAAAATGGCTCTGGAGGATATGGAGAAGACAACAAACATCATGCCTTGGGGAACCTTCTATTATAAAGTGATGCCGTTTGGTTTGAAAAATTCCGGGGCAACATATCAACGCACCATGGTCACTCTCTTTCATGATTTGATTCACAAAGATATTGAGGTATACGTAGACGATATGATTGTTAAGTCTGACACGGAAGAGGAACACCTTGTTCATCTGGAAAAATTGTTTGGGAGACTGAGGTTGTTCTTGCTAAGGTTAAATCCAAATAAGTGCACCTTCGGGGTGAGATCCGGCAAGCTGTTGGGTTTTATTGTAAGTGAAAAAGGTATCGAAGTGGACCCGGCTAAGGTCAAAGCGATACAGGAAATGCCTGAGCCAAAGACAGAGAAGGAAGTATGTGGTTTCTTGGGAAGGTTAAAATATATTTCTAGATTCATTTCTCATCTCACAGCCACCTATGAACCTATGTTCAAGTTGTTGAAGAAAAGTCAGACAGTGAAATGGAATGAGGATTGTCAGAAGGCCTTTGACAAAATAAAGGAGTATCTGCAGGAACCTTCGATACTCATGCCGCCAGTGGAAGGAAGGCCACTAATCATGTATCTAACTGTGTTGGAGAGCTCAATGGGTTGTGTCCTCGGTCAACACGACGAGACGAGGAAGAAGGAACTGGCTATTTACTACTTGAGTAAGAAGTTTACGGAATGCGAGTCGAGATACTCGTTGTTGGAAAAGACTTGTTGTGCGCTTGCCTGGGCCGCCAAACGTTTGAGGCAGTACATGTTAACTCACACCACCTACTTGATATCCAAAATGGATCCAATCAAGAACATTTTTGAGAAGCCAACTCTTATAGGAAAGGTAGCCTGTTGGCAGATGATACTCACCGAATATGACATCCAATACACTACTCAAAAAGCAATTAAGGGTAGTGTACTGGCCGACCATCTTCCTCATCATCCCTTGAACGATTATGAACCGATGATGTTTGATTTTCTAGATGAGGGAATTGTGTATATTCGGGATTGTAATATGCCAGGCCCAGACGAAGGACCCGAGTCAGGATCACGTTGGACGCTTGTTTTTTATGGTGCCTCTAATGCCATGGGTAACGGCATCAGAGCTATTATCACTTCCCCTGAAGGATACCACATTCCTTTCACGGCTCGTATCTGTTTTGATTGCACTAACAACATGGCCGAGTATGAGGCTTGCATTTATGGCATTGAAGCGGCGATCGACCTGCGCATCAAATTTTTGAAAGTTTACGGGGATTCCAATCTTGTTATCAGCCAGATTAATGGAGATTGGGAGACTCGTCATCAGAACCTAACTCCCTATCAGGAGCATGTTATGAAGCTGATTCTGTACTTCAAAGAGATCACGCTTGAGCACATTCCCAGAGAAGAAAACAATCTAGCTGATGCACTGGCAACTTTGTCCTCCATGTTCAAGGTTAAGTGGGCTAATGAGGCACCTTCCATTACTATCAGAAGTTTGAGTGAGCCAACTTTCTGTTTTGAGGCCAGTTTGGAACCAGATGGTAACCCTTGGTTTTATGATGTTAAGCGATATCTTGAAACACAAGAGTACCCTGAAGAGGCATCCGTCACAGATAAGAAGTTATTGAGAAGATTTTTAACCAAGTTCTTTCTCAGTGGTGGTGTGTTACACAGAAGGCATCATGACGGTCTACTGCTCAGATGTGTTGACATGAAAGAAGTAGCTAGAATCATTGAAGAGATACACGAAGGTGATTTCAGGACCCATTCCAACGGGCATACCATGGCTAAAAAGATTTCGCGAGCAGGTTATTATTGGTCCACCATGGAGACTGACTATTACAATCATGCACGGGTTTGTCACAAATGTCAAGTCTATGCTGATAAAGTGCATGTGCCGCCTGTACCTTTGAATGTCTTGACTTCCCCTTGGCCGTTTGTGATGTGGGGAATTGATATGATCGGCAGGATTGAACCGACTGTGTCCAACGGGCACCGTTTCATTCTGGTTGCCATCGATTATTTTACAAAATGGGTCGAAGCTGCATCCTATGCCAATGTCACCAAGCAGGTGGTAACTCGGTTCATTAAGCATAACATTATCTGTCGCTACGGAGTGCCTGAGAAGATCATTACTGATAATGGGTCTAATTTGAACAACAAGATGATGAAGGAGCTTTGTGAGTTTTTCAAAATCAAGCATCATAATTCTTCCCCATATAGACCAAAGATGAACGACGCTGTCGAAGCGGCCAATAAGAATATCAAAAAGATCGTACAGAAGATGGTGGTAACCTATAAAGATTGGCATGAGATGCTGCCTTTTGCTTTGCATGGTTATCGTACCACGGTGCGTACTTCAACTGGGGAAACCCCATTTTCATTGGTTTACAGCATGGAAGCAGTACTGCCGGTAGAAGTCGAGATTCCTTCTCTTAGGGTCATGAGAGATGTTGAGCTGGACGAAAGTGAATGGGTACAGAATCGGCTGGATCAGTTAGAACTTATCGACGAGAAGAGGTTGACGGCCGTATGTCACAGTCAGGTATATCAGCAAAGGATGAGGAAAGCTTTTGACAAGAGGGTACGACCTCAGTGTTATAAGCCAGGTGACCTTGTGCTAAAAAGGATAATTCTTCCCCAGGGAGATCCCAGGGGCAAGTGGGTTCCAACTTATGAAGGTCCTTTCGTGGGTAGAAAGGTTTTCTCTGGAGGGGCGATGATGCTCACGACTATGGATGGAGAGTACTTCCCTCTCCATGTGAATGCTGACGTAGTTAAAAAATACTTTGCATAAAAAATAAATTACCCGCTAAACTGAAAACCCAAAAGGGCAGTTTAGGCAAAAAAAGGGTGTCCTGGTGAATCGGAAACCCGAAAGGGCGATTCAGGCAAAAGTTAGGGACTTAAAGCAAATGACTATTCTCAGCATGAAATCCTTTGTTTCTTTCCTTCGTTCCATCACCTGGCATGAGTTCGAAGCCAATCTAAGTTTGATCTATCCGAAGGCAGGAAGATGAGAGTCATAAGAGTCATAGCAGAGTTGGGATTTAATGGATGTTCACATTCACATTGCCATTTGTAAACACTTGTTTGCTTTGATTTTGTAATTACTTGCTTCCAAATGTAAATGCCTTTTTCACAGGCTGATTTCTCAAAATCAATAGAATATCTTCTTTCAAGTATACGCATACTCTTCTTTTCTCCCTTTTTACTATTTTGTTTGCAAAAATGTCCAATATTTTGATAAGCATGTGCATATAAACTTCGTGGGCCTTACACGGATAGGGTAATCTAAGTCATGTTCAGTTGGTCGCTTGAAATATGGATAACAAACACCACGCAAGGGGCATGTTTGTTTCTCTGTTTGGTGGACTTCTGTTTCACTTTACTGGTGATTGCCTTGGCTTTTGTTTCACCGCCCTGTGCTGTTGGTAAAAGTCTTGGGTCAGGACAATATCAAGATTACGGCAGGTCAACGAGATCGGCGAACCTAGTTGGAGATACTGCTTCCCCATATTGGCTTTTATTACGTTTCTTTGCCGCATTTTTATGTGTTATCTTGATTGATTATTTTGGCTTTGTCTTCATATAGGATTTTGTTTATGGCCGAATGTTAGTCCTGATGCGTCAAATATTTTTGCTTTGAAAAAAAATTGTTTCATTTTACTCAATCCCTCCTGTATCACTCTTTAATCGATTTTTTGGGCATTTTGATACCAACTGTGCCAATTCTTTTGCTCAGCCAAGAGTTTGGAGGAAGGAGTTTAGTTAAAAACGATGACTGTAGTGGTATGATTTTGAGTATAACCCCGTTGATGATGTACAAGCATTGTTTCAATTCCCAAACACCGGAGATATAAGGGAGTTAGACCCTCTTTAACCCCTCTGAGCCTTCGAAGTAGAAGTTTTCTTTTCCGTTCAAAAAAAAAACAACAACAACAACTTTTTAACCAGGGGCAGGGTAGATGTTCAGTTGATTTGCCCAAGCATTCAAATTTCAGAAGGAATGTCCCATATGAGGATCACCATATTTTACCTTTCGCATCATGAGAGCAGGAAAAAATGTAAAAACCACGATGTTCATTTCCTCGCAAAGCTCTGAGGTCGGAATTGAATCGATACAATAATGGATATCCCTCGCCGACCAAGGAATGAGACATTTGTTTTCTTCAAAAAAAAAGAAGAAAGAAAAAAGGTTCAAAGACCTAAAAAGTCATATTGACTTGTTCGAAGTGGAAAACATGAATAAGAAAGAAACAAAAAGCCCCGCTAAGTCGGAGCTTGAAAATAAGTCGCTTAGGCAAAAGTTAGGGCATAACGCCGGACTCCCAAAATCGAAAAGATTTTGTCCAAGCAAAAATTAGGGAAAAAGGGAGCCTAAAAGGCCAAAAAGAAAAAAGATTATCCACTAAAGTTTTCATCAAAAGAAGAGGAACGATAATATCAAAATCAAAAGTAGCGAAAGTTAAGCGACCATCATGATTGGAGAATTTGTCGTGATTGCTCAACCATTGTAAATCCTTTTGAAAGATGAATGCTTGTGATAAGCCAACTGAACTTAGGACATGAGAATATCACGAAGGGGTGGGCACCAAATAACTTGAGCCTTGAAAACTTTTTTTTCCAAAAGAACCTTGAACCAGGCCACGTTACAACCTCTAAAAGTCCTAACTGAAACTAGGATTTAACTCGAACGCATACTGCAACAAGATAACATTTCCTAAACTCCCCAAATATGTGTTGCATAGCCGTGTTGGCATCTTATCACCCATGTTTTGACTCGTTTTTCAAAAAAGGAGGAAGAAAAGTTTTAAATTTTTTGCACTCTAGCCAGAGATTCGTTCACAATAGAGATGCGACATTTTGTTAAAGTTTTCAACTTCAAGGTTTAAATAATCATCGTATCAGGTCTGTCATTCCCAAAATAAACATCTTTCTGTATGCAAAATAGTTGCTTGACATCAAAAGAGTTTACACGTTGAACACCTGTAAAGAGTTTAATGGTTGTTAAGAGGGGAATGTTTGGTTTTCTTCTATTTGGACAGAGCCCATGTATAATTATGACTCTGCTTATCCCCAGTGAAGTTTTGTTTCCCCAGTGAAGTTTCCTTATCCCCAGTGAAGTTTCCTTATCCCCAGTGAAGTTTCATTTCCCCAGTGAAGTTTCCTTTCCCCGGAGAAGTTTCGTTTCCACAGCGAAGTTTTATTGCCCCCAGGACTTTTCTTTCAAAAAGCTTCATCCTAAGACTTCAAGTTTGGATATGTCGCACATCTCGGTGGAGTTTGTTTAAATAGGAACTCATATCCTGAAGAAGTTTCAACTCCCCAATGGAATTGCCAATAGAGACCCCTCGCTTTGACCTCTCACTTCCCAGCTGATTTGCTGACCGGGGCATCTTTATGTTAAGATCTTTCCTTATCCCCAGTGAGGTCGATACTGTATGACTATGTGCATGACCCGTTCATTGGTTGCATTTCAGGAATCTCTCTCCAGTAGGAGAATATTCAGCAGAATTCTGTATCCCCGGTGAAGTCCCGTCTCCTCAGCAGAGTTTTGCTCCCCCATCAAAGGTTTTCGCCGCTCACGTCGGGTTTGTTGTCTTGATATTATCTTCAACACGGCCGCGTGCCGTCTTTTCCAGAGATTACAGTCTTGCCCTGATCCTCTCCCTCGTTGTCTAAACTTCGGTTGGCGTCTTTCTCCAAAAGCTACAGTGTCGACTTGATCTTCTCTAGGAGTTTGCAATTTATTTTTGCAGCTCCTCTCAATGTTTGTGGCCCGGTTCTACTGGTTGCTCGGTTTGTTATTCCCCGCGAAGCTTCATCTCTTCAAGGTTCCCTCTCTAGCGGTTCCCTGTATCTTCTCCTCTCCTTTGGATTTTGCAATTTATTTTTTGCAAGTCTGGTCAGATTCTGACTTCTTGGTTTTAGGCTTCTCAATTGACCATTCCCCAATGAAACTTTTAAACATGCATCATTACACTGCTTCTACCAAAACGCGTAGGATTTCCATTATCTAGAGCATTGCGCTATACAGAAAGAATTCAAACATGCATCAGAACATAAGCCATTATTGTTTCTGGTGTCCCTAGTGAATTTTCTAATACTTCAGATTAAATCCCCAACGAGGTCTTCATCCTTATTATCTCAGTTTTCTCCCCATACCAATATCCTTTTGACGTCAATCATTTGTTTGTTTGAGTGTCTACTCTTGACTTTAGTTCAGTTTCGCCCTGGCGCGGTCTTCTCAGGTTTAGTCTTCATTACCCTCTCCGGTTCATTCCAATGTCTATTGATAAACCTTTCGAATACCAGTTTCGTCCTGATATTCGCTTTCAACAGGTTTTTAGGTGTACGCCCTAATCTCCTCGCTTTGGGTCGAGTTTCGTCTCCTCACCTTGTGCATGAAATCCAGTTTCATCCTGGTACTCATCTAATTTAGTTTCGCCTAACTAGTTATTGAGTCGAGTTTCGTCTCGTCTTTGTTCTCATACCTTAGGCTCTTTTGACGGTGTTCGTTTACCGAGCAGAGTGTTCGTACTGCGTCCCTGGTTTGAAATCAGTCTCTTTTGTTCCTTGGATTCTTCTATCAATTTTCGTAACTGTTTATCCATTGATCTGAGACCAGCAAGTGTTTTGAGAAACATGCACTCTCATCACTTTTCTTTGGGTCGAGTTTCTCCTCGTTACCCGTGCGTGAAATCCAGTTTCGTCCTGGTACTCATCTAGTTTAGTTTCGTCTAACTAGTTTTTGAGTCGAGTTTCATCTCGCTTCTGTTCCTCGTCTCTGAGATTATTTCAGTTCCTTCATACTGTCTATCTTAGTTGAGATTAGAAAGTGATACTAGAATCACGCACTGTAGCCACTTTCGCTTTTGGGTCGAGCTTAGAGTTTCGTCTCCTCACCTGCGTGCGCTTTCTTTTCCAGATTTTAGTTTCGCCTACTCTATAGTTTGAGTTTTGTCTCACCCCTTCCTTTTGAAGCCCAATTTTTCCCTGGCACATCTGTCCGGAAGTTTAGTTGCGTCTACTCTTCTTTGTTTTCGTTCTGTCTCAACCTGCATTGCAGCTTCATTCTGACGCATGTCTCGGGAGTTTTCTGTTTCCTTTTCTTTCAAGAGTGTAAATTTTCGGGTTCTTTCATATTCAATCATCTTCAACCCTGAACGCTCGAAAGTTATCACTTTTCTCACTTATCATGTTGAAGATATTTGAATAGGGGAAGTTGTTGCACCCCAAAATTTACCCTTTTGATTTAGGCTTATGCTTCATCATGAATATCATAGTGCATTGCATTCATACATTGTGATAGGATCAAAGTACTTTGGTTGTCAATTTTCCCTCAAAGCTTTGAAGATTGGTTGCATTGACAAGTTGCTCAAGTGGAATCTCATCATTTAAACCTCTGGATTTTTTTTCAAGCTCAAAGTTATTGCATATCTCAAGGTATTTCATCCATCTCTTTGGATTCACCAGTCAAATTAGGGTTTTGTTGGGCAAGGCTATTGGTCAATATACAAGTATTGGTTAGGAAGTTACAACATCTCATTGGTATTTAAAAAGTCCTTGCACAAAGAATTGGTCTTGATACCCAGAGGATTTGAAGTTTGGAAGGTGATTCATCTGTCTCTTGAGATGTTGATCAAAACTAGGGTTTGGGTTTTTATCAAGATTTCTTTATAATTTTGAAGTGAAACTTTGTACATGGCCTCTATATGTTTGAAAGATCATATGTTTGAAGTTTTGATCATTAATTTTGAAGGGAAGTGGATCAATTGATTCAGAGGGGAAAAATGGTCATTTTGGTCAAAATCAGTCAAAGTCAAAGTTGACCAAGGGAATTTTTGGCCAACCATCAATTCAAGGATGTAATTTTCTTATTTTAAGTCCATTTTGGTCATTGGATCAAAGAGATTGAAGTTTGGGATGAAACTTGTTCTTGAAGAAACCCTAGAAATTACTAATTTTGGAAAATAAAGACCTAATTTCAAAAAATCATATTTTATTTATCCTTGATCAAGAAGATGCAAATGAAATATGCTTGGAAAGCTAAGAGAATGATCTTTCATCTCCTTTTGGTCTCATATCCAAATTGGCAAGGAATCAAGAGTTATGGTCTCTTGAAGTTACAAAATGATAGGTCAATTTTCAAAATTAGTGAACTTCAAGCCAAATTTTGAGAACCTTAATTGATCAATTTGCAAAAACTATAAACTAAGGGATTGTAGATCCTTTCAATACCTTTCCAAATTGTGCTCATTTGTGCCAAAATTCAAACGTATGAGCAAGTTATGAGTTTTGGAACTTTGTGGTATTTTAGTGAAACTTGACAAATATGCAAAATGGCCATTTCTTGCAAACTCAAGTTTTAGCCATTCCTATTGCTTCTAATCAAGCCCATTGGTAATTTGTAACATGCTGAGGCCCATCATGCCAAAGTTTGAGCTGCACATGGGCAAATGAGAAGGGAAATCTTGTTTTTGCAAAAACTGGCATGAAGTTGCCTAATCACCAACACTAGCTTAATGCAAGGATTTAAGTCCTAATCTTGTTGCTAATCTCTTCCTGAGAACAAATGGATTAAAATGCACGCAAAAAGCAAGCCAACGCACGAGGGATTTCAAGGCTGCATGTGCATACTTGATTTTGGCCAAAAGAAGATTTCTTTGATTCCAAAAGCTTTTAGCGCAAAAACCGATCCTACCCTCCTCCTAATGCTCTATATATTGAGAAGCAAGCCTCAGTGCAAAGGGTCCGTGACTCATTTCATCAATCAAAGTCATAAACTCCATAGCTTGTAGATCTGCATTTTTCTTCGATTCTTCCATCTCCCTCGCGCGTTTTGGCCAATTCTTCTTGCATTCTCTTCTCCAAGTGATAAGGATTGTAGATCGAAGCTTGGATTGCAACTGAAGTGAAGGAGACAGTAGATCCATTTTTTCTTAAAGGTTTGAATTCTCAACTTAGAATTCTGATTTCTAGCCATGCTTCGTGTGATTTAAGTTCAGAATCATGTTGTTTGAAGTCTATGGAATGATTCTGAAGTTTTATAGCGTTTAATTTGATGAATTATGCATGTTTGAATGTTCTGAAACTCACGATGCATAATGTTTTTGTTCATGTTCATGGCTTGATTGTGGATAATGTGATTGATGATTTGATTTTATTGGAATTGCTATGGATTCCTTGCCATGCTAGCTTTGATTTGCCTTTGATTTCATGAAAAATGATGCAAAATTGAGCATGTTGTGTTGATCTGAAAGTGAGCCCTAATCCTGAGATATGCACGCGTTTTTGATCCATCCGGAGGTTGAAGATGATGTGGTGGCACATCATGATTGGTCCGTTTGAAATTTTTGGATCATTTGAATTTTTATTTTATACATTGATTTCCATGATTTTATTTCTTGCTCAAAAATGATTGGAAAATTCTGAAAAAAATATCATAAATTCAAAATAATATTTCTGACTTTCTGTATTTTTTTGATAATTTTTTGAAAATATTTTGATTGGTTCAAAAGTTGTTAGGTTTAATTAATTAATTGATCAAAGATAATTTTTATTTTAATAGTTCCTTTGACCTAAAAAATCCACAAAAACTATTTGAGACTCCCAAAATAATGTGAAAATTGATTCTAACTTTGGTTCATCATTTTTCTTATTTTTGATTAAAAATTTAATTTCAAAGGTTATTTGTAATATTTGTTTGTTTTTTTATTATTTTTAATACTTCTATTAATTCAAAAATTCCAAAAAAAAAAATCATGTAATCTTGTTTTTGATTATAGAACCTGATCATATTTTTGTTTTACCTTTTTTGTGATTTTTGGTTATGTTTTGCATTTTCTTGCCCTTAAATAATAATTTCATTATTAATTGTTTTTTTTTATAATATTTTCCTTTTATCCAAAAAATCACAAAAATTCAGGGATGTATGTTTTTAGTCCTAATATTTGAATATAATTTTGGTTGGCCATTCTTCTAACTTTTTGATGTAAATATCATTTTGGTATGTCGATATTTGTTAATTACCTAATTGTTTAAATATTAATTTCTTTCTTGTCTTTTCCTAATTCAAAAAATATGAAAAATGTATTTTCTAACATTTAGGGTTTCTTGATATTTTGCATGACCTTGGTTTGATTTGTTTGAGTTTTGATCCTATTTAGTTAATATTTAGGATTAAAAGTAAAAATATAGGGTTTTGTTGCTTATGGTGCAAGTTTCATGTTCAATACCCTTGTGCCTTGGGCTTTTGTTGGATTTCAGGTCTTGATCATGGTTCATGAATGTGTTGGGAATTTGAAAACCATTTTTCTTGAATTATTTGACTTGGTTTGACATTTTTCCACAAATAATTTTGAAAACTTGTCTAGTTTGGTGGTTTTGCCAACTAGTCTTAAACTTTGCACTTCATTTGACCTCCTCCCCAATCATTTATGAACTTAGGGCTTGCATTCTGACTTCTAAACACTTCCAATATGTTAAGATATTTCTAGTTTGAATTATGGATCCTTGTTTCTATTTTTGGTATAATTTTGAAGTGAAGGTACCCAAATATGTTTGCATGTTTTGTTGCAATTTGTTTGATTGCCACTGAACTTGAGTGAGGCCTATAATTGGGAACCTAATTATCATGTTGGTTCTGATTTGTCCATGTTAACATCAAACCATTTTGACTCAATGTCCCATCCTTGAATATTTTGAACCATCTAATGCATTATGTAGGTTTCATTTCTTATTGTGTTCATGAAGTTGTATTTAAATTAGCCATACATGATTAAAATATGTTTGCTACTGACCTTTATGGTTCTTGTTCATATTATTCTCAAGCTCTTATGATCCTTGGTTGACACTCAATTGTCAATTCAACATGGTGATAGGAAAGAGCAACATTCCTTTGATTCTTTTTGACCTAATTTGTGCATATGTCTGTCTCCTCTTGCTTATGATGTCTAATATTTGGTAATTTCCACCATGATTATTCTCATTTCTTCACCTTTTGGAATTCTAACTTGGTTTTTGAATATGCGAGGTACTCTGAGAAAGTTACCATTTTTGGCTTGAGGCTCTTGTGTTCCACTTTATTTGTGGAACACAGTTTATTATATTGGCATTGTTTTTGTGTTTGGCATGCTTGATGGTTCATGCAGGATACACACATCTATGATTGTGAATGTCATACTTTTCCCATGGGATTTGATTCATATCTGATGATTTGCTTACATCTTGATGGTGCAATTGCTGACTCAATTTGTCTATTGATGCCAGCTTTCTTGAAGTTTCTCTGGGTTTCTTTTATTCTTGCTTGACTGCTACATATAGTTATCTGTTTGGTATTATATCACATCCTTTCTCCCATCTTCATTCTGCATAAATCTCTGACTACATGATGGGACCTCTGTTGCTGATATATGTCAGGAGGCCCTCTATTTTTCTGTCTGATTTTTATGTGTTGCGTTTGTTTGTTGATCGATGAGTCACTCAATTTAGACATTGAGATCACGACTTCGCTCTCATTGCATGTTCCCTATAGGATGTTTATTGCTTTTCTTCTTAAATTGTTGATCGATGAGTCACTCAATTTAGACATTGAGATCACGACTTCGCTCTTATTGCATGTTCCCTATAGGATGTTTATTGCTTTTCTTCTTTAATTGTTGATCGATGAGTCACTCAATTTAGACATTGAGATCACGACTTCGCTCTTATTGCATGTTCCCTATAGGATAGTTTTGTTAAGCTTTCTTTGACATGCAGATTAAGATAGGAATCCATGTATGCTAACATAGGATAGGATTTTCCTTTATCCTCAACCTTAGGGTCAACCATTGTATGATAACACTAGGCATAGTGCTAGGCTAGTTTCACTTAGTTGTTTTTCTTTCTTTGCATTCTGCATCTTAAAACAAAAATCTATTTTCTTGGCAAATCATAAGAACACCTCTAATGAATTCAAACTCCTCTTCAGAATAAAAGATACAAACCAATCTTACTTTGTCTGTGTTATCTTGAAGCCGATGTTTCGCCGTCGCATATGTTTGTTATCCTACATTGATTCTCAATGTCCTTGTTAGTTGTAATGTTTTGTCATCCAACTTATTGATGTTTCGTCATCTTTACCATGATATTTTTGTTATTTTTAAGTCGATGTTTCGCCATCGCACATTTGTTTGAAGCCGGTGTTTCGCCATCCCACATGTCTGTTATCCTACTTTGATTCTCAATATCATTGTGTTGTACCCCAAAATTTGCCCTCCCATATTCTTCAAGAAAATTGCCAAGTCATGCTTCAAAATTCCCCAAGGGTTGCACAGTTCAAGGGCCTCCTAACAGTCAAAATTAGGGTTTTGGTTCTGACAAAGTAAATGAAGTTTCCAAGGGTCCAATCAAGTCCCACGTGCCTATAAATATGGTCAAGCATCCTCATACTAAGTTTCAAGACTTTCAGCACAAAATTGCACAGTCAAAAACCCTAATTGCACTACAGTCAACTGTAGGGGCAAAATGGTCATTTGACAGTCAAAAGTCCAAATTTTTGGTCAACATCTCATTTTGAAGCCACAAACATCATTTGATCAATGCTTGATCATGATTCTCAAAGCTTGGCTCAAAAATCATCAAGATGCAAAAGTTTCCTTATTTGGACAGCTGAAAAAGTCAACTGTAAATTGACCAGGGCATAACTTTCACATGGATTATCATAAAAATTCCATCCAAAGCTCATTTTGAAGATAAAGACATTTCCTACAACTCCTCTTCACACTTCAAGTCCAAGAAATGCTCTCACAAAAAGTTATCAATTTCAACATTATAGGTCATTTTCAAAAGTCAACAAAAAGGGACTTTAAGTCAAAGGCCATAACTTGAGATTGGTAAATCAAAATGACATGGGACCAAAGAAATTGGTTAGAGGACTCAAAGACCTTTCCAAAGTGTCCAAGACATGAGCAAAACTTAAAAATTGAGCAAGTTATGCCTTGTGGAAGTTGGGAGATATTTGGATATTTTGAAAAGTCAACATTGATTCAAATGACCTAAAATTGCTAATGGGCCTCTTTTTCTTCCACAATTCATCATCCAAGGCATGTGCACGACCATTTGGCCCAAAGGGAAGTTTTTATCATTTTTTATTTATTTATTTGGATTTTTTATTATTAATAATTCATTTAATTAAATTAAATATGTGAAAAATACTAAACCTAATTTGTTGAATCTTTTTGTGCATGAAATAATTTCAAGATATTGTGTATAATCAGATTTGGAAAGAATCTTGCTAATTGGTCATGATTTGGTAGAAGTTTGCATGAAAAAGATTTGAAAGCTAATGCCATAAAAATCAAATATTTGTTTCATCAATTCATGGATTTTGGATCAATTTTCTTTGACCTAATCACTCATATACATATAAGGATGAAAACACTCGTGCTCACTGACTGAGAAGCTGCATAACCAAGCCATACAAGAACTCAAGAAACTCACATATTTTTGAAATTCGATTTTGGTTTTACAGGTGAATTCAAGGTGCAAGAGCTGTTCAAACACCTTCCTTGAGGATCATAGAACATTTTCCAATCATTCACTAAGTCCCATACTCAAGAGAACATGAAATCACCATTGAAGTTGGTGAGAAAAATTCCAAAATCGTTTTCCATCATTCATGCGTTTTAAACATATTTCATTGTTGTTTTTGTGTTTAGAATGATGTTTGCAAGCTACCTGCATAATTTGATTGGAGTTTCATGCTAAAACGAAGGATCCACCATGAGAGTATATTAGGGTTTCGTGAAAATTGATTTAGGGGTTTCCAAACCTTGAACAATTAGGCCATGAGAGATACATCATTGGAATCGTGAGAGAGAGACGATTCTAATGGCCCTAGTCCGAAAAATTTATGAGCTTCCCTGAGCTATTCGTTATTTTTGCAAAAGTGACTTTCTGGAACAGTTCAAAACCGTTGCCAGTTCTTTTTGTGTTTCAGGAAAAAATAAGCCAAGGAAGAAGAAGGGTGTGTGGCCATCAGTAATTGGTTGGTTCAAAAATTCGCGCTAAAAGTCCATTAACGCTTTGTTTTATTTGATATTAATTGATTTTTATATTGTAATCAAAGTGCGTTGGATGGCTCAGTGGTAGGCGTGTACACTGGTAACCTCTGGGACCTGGGTTCGAGCCCCAGGTCCCCACCCCCCTTTCATATTATTTTTCATTTAATATTTGTGTGCAGTTTCAGCGTTATGGACCACCGTGCATCATCAAAATCAAGCCGTCCACTTGGCCAATGGAAGCGATCAGAGGGCCATGATTTGAAGTCCATGGTAGACACCAGTCAACCACCTCACACGCTGGCATGAAAGTCAATCAGGCCATGAACAATTGGGCCCAAAAATGCTAAGCATACCCTCCAAATTAGGGGCAGAACCCCCTAGGTTTGCATTATTTCTTTTCATTATTTTGGTATTATTTTCAATTATTGTCTTTATTTTAATTAAGTCTTTAATTTAATTATTTTCATAAAAAATATAAAAAACAATATAAA
The DNA here is from genome assembly GCA_948472305.1 of Vicia faba. NCBI lineage: Eukaryota > Viridiplantae > Streptophyta > Magnoliopsida > Fabales > Fabaceae > Vicia > Vicia faba. The sequence goes on along the minus strand of OX451738.1, from coordinate 932,164,146 downwards.
ATCAGAAAAAGACAAAAATTAAATATATTTAATTAATTAGTATTTTTGTAAATAAAGTTCATTAATTAACTTAGTTTTTTAATTTAGGTTTTAACCTTAACTTTTTTTAATAAAAAATCTAAAATTGGTAGAATTAGGGTTTATAATAATTTTTATCCCTTTTTCTTTTCTTTCATAATAATTAAATATTTACTATTATTTATTTTTATAATTAAATTGCATGTAAATAATTAGATTAAGTTTAGGTTAAAATTTAATTCTTTCTTAATAAACTAAAAAACAACTAGAATTAGGGTTAGCATTTTATTTCTCATAAAAATCATAAAGTCCAAAAATACCAAAAATAATTTCTTTTTCTTTTTTAATTTCATTAATAATTTAATTTAGTTTCATTACAAAGGGTCCAACGCCCTCGTTTCAATTTTAATTCAATTCGCGCGTAGTTATATCTTTTTCTTTTAATATTCATGTACCTCTCCCAAAGCCATGTAATTTCATACTTTCTCGCACTTTACTTCCTTTCTTTATTTTCTGTCAAATCGGGTCCTGGAAATTTTGGCGATGTGGACCCGCGCCTTTTGTAATAGTTTAGAACTTTACCTTTCTCGCAATTTTTAACTGTTAAATAATGGCATGCAAGAATGAATGGCCTTAAATAAAAACAAGCGTATAGATCACCAATAACATGACAAGATAAAATATCTGAATCTGACACATAAATCACACACCACCCCTAGGGTACGCCTCACTGTTGCCTTGCCTCGAAAGGTGATCGTCGAGTAGAGGATGTCTTAGTAAGTCCTCATGATCCGGGAACCTGGCATGAGGGTAGCTTCGAAGGTGTCTTCCCATTGCTCCGGTGATCACCATGTCCCGAACCTCGAATTGACCCGAACACCTCCAACGGTGGTGCTACCTACCTCTCAATGGTGGGATGGCACTACTTTAAAGGACATTTACACAGACGAATTCCTTAGGGTAGGTAGACGACTCTAGATACTTGCTCTAATTTCAAACAAATCAAAAATACTTTTCACACCGACACCTTTTCAAAAAGCTTTCGAAAGCAATTTTTCAAACACTCTTGAGGACCGATATAAGAGTCGAACTGGAATTTTCAAAGAAACTTTTTTAAAACCCACAATTGAAAAGCAAACAAACCATTTTTGAAAACACAAATGAGCAAGTATCTAAGAGCCCATGGATAACCATGGATAGAAAGGGTGCTAACACCTTCCCTTTCTATAACCTACCTCTCGAACCGAGAGCAATCTCTTTAAGGAATTTTTCTGTGCTTTTGTCCTTTCCCTTTGGAGAAAATAAAAGACGGTGGCAACTCTTGCTTCCGCGACATTTCGCGAACCAGCGTTAAACAGTCAGTTCCAGATCCACCGATCACAGAACTGGCGACTCTGCTGGGGAGTTAACTTAAAGTGAGGTGTACCTTAGGACTAAGATCACTGTGTTTTCAATTGCTTTCCTTGTGTGCTTTAAATTGTGGGTTGCTTGGGAGTTCTATAGATCCTAACCCGGATCTGGGGATACCTTCTTAGAAAGTAGCAACAAGGCTGTGAGGGAACTGTGCGGGGTATACCGACATGGTTGAAACAGTCTGCTACGTTGATGTGGCACTTTGGTGTGTACCGGTAACCCTTGAGTTCAGTCAAGGAGAGTACGGGGCCTCCGCGTGGTGTCGTGAAGCATCAACAGACCTTAGGAACCTTAATTGAACTATCTTGGCCTCTTTAGGGTAGTGAGATAACTGACTTTGGTGCAGTCCGAGGTTGGTTGATACTCGATACTACACCCAATTGAGGGTTGTTTTCCTGGAATATTTCGGTCGCCAGTTTAGTGGCTAAATCGAAACGATGAACAATGAAAGCAATCCCGTGATGTTGGGACCCTTAGAACCCGGTTACTTCTAATAGGACAGGATGAACCCACCAACCTCAAGAGGGTAATACCCAGACCCCATGCTGGCCTTAAACCCTAAGGGCTTGTCTTGTGTGCCTTGTGTGCCTTACATGTTTGTCTTTGTAAATATCTGTGGTGTGTTTAATCATAGCATCATGACATCATCTAGCATCATATGCATTGACTAACCATTTCAGGGGTTCGAATTTTCATCTTTGTTCTTGTTTTGTAGGACATGGAAACTGTTCGTAGAAAGACAATTCAAATCAGCCTTGTAAGGATCCCTCCTCAACTTAAGGAACTTATATCCAGGATTCCCGAGAGTTCTTCATTCAGTGAGAGACATGGAAGACTCATCTGCCTGGTCAACACCAACATTGAGGAAGATATGATAAAGGTCCTGTTCCAGTTCTTTGACCCTCTGCATCACTGTTTCACCTTCTTGGACTATCAGTTGGTACCTACATTGGAGGAGTTCTCCTGACTCCTGAAGATCCCTATCCTTGATCAACTACCCTACAACGGTACGGAAAAGGAACCCAAGCTTGAAGAGATTGCTAAAGCCTTGCACCTACAGTCATCTGACCTCAAGGGACATTGGGAAGTTAGAAGTGGTATCAAAGGGTTCTTAGCCAGGTTTCTATTTGAAAAGGCCCATGAATGTTGGAACTCCCTTGACTTGCAAGCTTTTGAAGAAGTTGTGGCCCTCCTTGTCTATGGTTTGGTGTTGTTCCCTAACCCAGATCAGCTTATAGATATCAGTGTTGTCCAGATCTTTATGTCCAGGAATCCTATACCTACGTTGCTGGGGGACATCCTTCACTCATGTTACACTCGAACCATGAGAAAAAGAGGTGTCCTTATGTGTTGCACTCCTCTCCTGGGAAGGTGGTTTATTTCGCACCTTCCACAATCAGTCTTGAAGAATGAGCGGGGTTTGAGATGGTCACAACGGTTGATGACTCTTACACATGCGGATATACATTGGTGCCCTAGGTCCAGAGAGGATGTCACTATCATTGATCGTTGCGGGGAGTACCCTAATGTTCCTTTACTTGGAATCAGAGGAGGTATTACTTACAGCCCATGCCTGGCTTGGAGACAGTTTGGTTATGCTCGGAGGGATGGTCCTCATGACATGTTAATTCCTGACATAGTTTTTGACTTCGACAACGATACTCAAGGACTTCGCCAGAGATTTATCAGAGCTTAGAGGATGCCCAGTAGGATAGACAGTAAGACACTGGGGCACAGGAACTCCATCCCGTTGGAACCTTATCTCAAGTGGGTACGAGCCCGCTCCCAGAAGTTAGTGATGCCTTATCCCCATATGCTCCCTGTGATCAAAGAGCCAGTCTTGGAAGGAGAAGTGTCCTACACTATTCAGCACCCTGATATGCCCACATCCTGGGAAGAGATGCAGAAGAGCTGGATCCAGCTTAAGGAAGAACGAAATTCTCTTGAGACCAGTCTACATGCCAGTGAAAAGAAGGTCTTGGAGCTCACCCGCCTGTTGCATGAGGAGAGGAATCTCAACACTTACATAGCTCCAAAGAGGATGTGTAGTATATTTTGGGATTGATTTGCTTTTGTATTATTTTGCCCATGAGGCTTTGATGTACTGAACAATTATTTCCTTAATGATAACGTGTGTTCTTTTTTGTCTACAACAAATTTGAACTTTCGAACCCTTGAATGCATTGCATAAACACATATCATTCATCATGTGCATAGCAGGTTTTTCCTCTTTTCAGGTTGCTTACAGTTCTTCGCTGTTTATTTCAGCATCATGGATCCCGACTCGTCATCAACTGAGATGTCCATCAAGGCTCTTCAGGCGCAGAACGCGCAATTTCAGGAACTAATCATGGGTTTGGCCCAGGGCCAAGAAGAGCTGAAGGCTCTGCTTCTGAAGAAGGAAAAGAAGAAGAAGAGAAGAACTGTTCTGTTCAGCTCGGGCCGAAGGTTTGGCAATACTCTGCAGAATGAAGAGGCTGGTTCTTCTATTGGCAAGAGTACTCCTCAAGCGGAAAAAGGTCCTAGTCCGGTAGTCTCTGACAACGAGACTGATTTTGATGAAGAGCAGTATCCTCCGGCAGAAGACCGTTACAAGCAGTTGGAAGACAGGTTGAATGCTATGGAGATACAACAGGTACCTGGGCTGGATTTCGGAGACTTGGGTTTGTCTACTGGTGTGATCATTCCTCGGAAATTCAAAGCACCATCTTTCACCAAATATGACGGGGCGTCTTGTCCCAAGCTACATCTCAGGTCCTATGTTCAGAAGATTCAACCGTACTCAGCGGATAAGAATTTGTGGATCCACTTCTTCCAGGAGAGTCTTTCAGGGACTCGTCTCGAATGGTTCTATCAGCTGGATGGGACCAAGGTTCGTAACTGGGAGGAGTTGGCTACTGCTTTCTATAAGCAGTATCAATATAATGCCGACCTTGCCCCTACACGTACCCAACTCCAGGGTATGTCGTTAGGTTCAAGTGAAGGTTTTAAGGAGTACGCTCAGAAGTGGAGGGATCTGGCTGGCAGGGTGCAGCCTCCGTTGACTGATCGGGAGTTGGTAGACATGTTCTTGGGGACCCTATCTGGGCCGTTCTTCAACCATCTTATCGGTAACTCGTCTGCAGGGTTTACTGATCTTATTCTGACTGGAGAGAGAATTGAGGCTGGGTTGAAGTCTGGTAAGATTCCGAAGGGTGCATCGTCTAGTTCTGAGAAGAAACCCTTCAAGAAGGAGGCTAGTGCTGTATATGGCTCCCGGAGACCAAAGAAATCTGAGCGCCGCCAATCTGTCAGTGCAGTAATGATTGCCAAGCCTGCTGCCGCTCCTCGGCCAACCAATCCTCAAAGGGCTGAAAGACCCCGGAGAGAGTTTACCCGGTTAAGCATGACCTTATCGCAGATCTTGCCACAGTTGCTGTCCACTAATCTAGTGACTGTCAGAGAGGCCCCCAAAGGTGTAAACACTGCCTCTCCGAAATACAATCCAAATGCCCGATGTGCGTACCATTCTGATAGCCCGGGGCATTCCACTGATGACTGTTGGGCATTAAGGAATAAGGTGCAAGACCTTATTGACGCGAAAGAGATACAGTTCGAAGCGCCTGAGAGGCCGAATGTGGTTACTGCTCCTATGCATCAGCATGGGGTAAATGCTATTGATGAAGATGCTTACGCTGTTTCTGTGGATGACCTAGCTACCCCTCTGAAGACTGTCAAGAGGAACCTGCTGCTGGCCGGTTTATTTCCGGGTTGCAGTGAGGGTTGCCTGTTCTGTGCAGTTTCCCTATCTGGTTGTCCCTTGCTGAAGTTAGGCATCCAAAGCCTAATGGATAGCAAGGAGATTCTGTTTAAGAAGTCTGCTGTTCAGTTGGTTCCGGTAGAAGAAGTTTCTGTGGTTACCATCTTCAATAATCCAATCAAGGCTCTCCCGAAGAAGCCTGTTCAAATCATGACTGTCGCACCTGTTGTTATCACTGTTCCGGGGCCTCTTCCCTACGTATCTGATAAGGCTGTCCCTTGGCATTATGGGGCAGACGTATATGTGAATGGGATCAAACAAGAATTCAACACTGGCGCCAGTATCTGTGATATCACTGGTCCAGCCAAGGTTACCCGCAGTGGCAGGCTCTTCTCGCCTGACATTGCACCGCCCGCTACTCGAAGACCCCTCCTCATAACACCTACAAGTGTACCTGTTCCTGTTACTGACCAAATTGTTTCCCCTGCTGCCGAGTCATCCAATGCTCGGGGCAAAGGAATTGAAGACGAGCCTTCCCGGATGGAGGCACCAATACCTATAAATGCTGAGGCCTCCCAACAAGAAATGGAGGAGATTCTAAAGATAATAAAAAAGAGTGACTTCAATGTTGTGGAACAGCTGGGGCATACACCCTCCAAAATCTCCATGCTCTCCTTGCTCCTGTGTTCAGAGGCCCATGCTAAGGCCTTAATCTCATTTCTCAAGACGGCCCATGTGCCACAGGAAACATCTGCAATCCAGTTCACTGATTGCGTAGAAAATCTGACAGCGGACAATGGCTTGGGTTTCTCAGATGCTAACCTGACTGCGAAGGGAAGAGACCACAATGATGCCCTGCATGTCTCTATTGAATGCAGGGGCACTACTCTGGCGCATGTGTTGGTGGATACTGGTTCTTCCTTGAATGTTCTACCAAAGAAGGCTTTAGACCGCTTGGATTGTGAAGGCCTGGAATTAAAACCCAACAATATCATCGTCAGGGCCTTTGACGGTTCAAAAAGGATGGTTCATGGAGAGGTTGACATTCCTATTCGTGTGGGCTCTCAGGTGTTTGACTCCACTTTTTATGTGATGGATATCCGTCCATCGTACTCTTGTCTACTGGGTCGACCTTGGATCCATAAAGCTGGGGCGGTGACCTCTACCTTGCACCAGAAGCTGAAGTACCCCGTCAGAGGGAAGATCGTCACTGTGCAAGGAGAGGAGGAGTATATGGTGAGCCACCTGAATTCCTTCAGGTACATTGAGATGGATGGGGAGTTTATTGAAACCCCCTTTCAGCATTTTGAGGAGGTGCTTCCAATTTCAGCAGCAGCAGAAACAGCGGTCGAAGAGGATGTTCCCTCGAAGATGGATTCCCTGAAGGATGCCCGGGCTGTGGTTCAAAAAGGTGAATGTGCTAATTGGGGCAGGCTTCCCGACTTTACACAGAAAACTGACAAATTTGGACTTGGTTTTACTGCAGAGGGTCAGAAAGCTATGCGGAAGGCGAAGACCAGAAGACCTCCTGTGTTCATCACAAATCCAGGAGTGAATGCTGTTGGGGAGGATAATGAAGTGGATGAAGCTGAGTTCAATAGCTGGATCTATCCGACGACTGAAGGCGGATTGACCAATTGGATTGCCAAAGACCATACTCCTGTTACTTTTGTTACGCAGTAATAAATTTCCTTGTTTCGTTATTTGTAATAAACAATAAATAAACTCTATGGCCCGGTGTCTTACCCGAGGCACCGTGGTTTCATTTGTGAGGGCATATAAATTGTCATTTCATATATCATAAATGAAAATCTTGGACGTTTTCTCGCATTTCAAATCTTATGCTCCTTTTCTGTCTTTCCTTCCTTTACATATTTTTCAAAACAGCTGTATTTACACACACACTCACTCATACAGGTTTCAATCCACTCTGGATCTCACTGGTAACGACTCTGCTACTGCCAGTTATGACTTCGAAAATCCGATCAACTTAGCCGAAGACGAAGGTGAAGATGATTGCGAAGTGCCTGGCGAACTTGCAAGACTGTTGCTTCAGGAAGAGAGGGCAATTCAACCACACAAAGAGCCAGTGGAAACAATAAACCTGGGTACTGAAGCAGACAGGAAAGAGGTAAAGATTGGTGCCAACCTAGAGCTCAGCGTGAAACAACGGTTGACTAAGATGCTACATGATTATGTGGAGATATTTGCCTGGTCCTACGAAGACATGCCCGGGTTGGATGCCGATATTATGGTCCATCACTTGCCAACTAAGGAAGACTGCCCTCCGGTTAAGCAAAAGGTCCGCCGTATGCGTCCAGAGATGTCTGAGAAGATTAAAGCCGAGGTTATGAAACAATTTGATGCTGGGTTCCTTGCAGTGACGTCTTACCCTCAATGGGTTGCTAATGTGGTGCCGGTACCAAAGAAAGATGGTAAGGTCAGAATGTGTGTCGACTACAGGGATCTGAACAGGGCCAACCCCAAAGATGACTTCCCTTTACCTCACATTGATGTCCTTGTGGATAATACTGCTCAGCATAAGGTGTTCTCTTTCATGGATGGTTTTTCAGGTTACAATTAGATCAAGATGGCACCTGAAGACATGGAAAAGACTACCTTTGTTACTCAGTGGGGTACCTTCTGTTACAAGGTCATGCCTTTTGGGCTAAAGAACGCTGGGGCAACCTACCAACGTGCCATGGTTGCTTTATTTCATGATATGATCCATCATGAGATAGAAGTGTATGTGGATGACATGATCGCAAGGTCCCAGACTGAAGAAGAGCACCTAGATCATCTGCAGAAATTGTTTGACCGTCTGAAGTTGTACAAGCTGAGGTTGAACCCGAACAAGTGCACCTTCGGGGTAAGATCTGGGAAGTTGCTAGGCTTCGTTGTAAGTGATAAGGGTATTCAAGTGGATCCTGCCAAGGTGAAAGCTATTCAAGAGATGCCTGTTCCTAGGACAGAGAAAGAGGTCAGAGGATTTTTAGGACGCCTGAATTACATTGCTCGATTCATCTCGCACCTGACTGCTACCTGTGAGCCAATCTTCAAGCTGCTGAAGAAAGATCAGGTAGTACGTTGGAATGATGAATGTCAGGCTGCTTTCGACAGAATCAAGGAGTATCTCCAAGAACCACCCATCCTTATGCCGCCGGTTGAAGGGAGACCCCTGATACTATATCTGACAGTGCTTGACAATTCAATGGGGTGTGTGCTGGGGCAGCATGACGAGTCTGGCCGAAAAGAGCATGCCATTTATTACCTTAGCAAAAAGTTTACCGACTGTGAGACCTGATACTCATTGCTCGAGAAAACTTGCTGCACTTTGGTATGGGCTGCTCGCCGGCTGAGACAGTATATGCTGACTCACACTACCTTGTTGATCTCAAAGATGGATCCTATAAAGTACATATTCGAAAAGCCTGCTCTGTCTGGGAGAATTGCAAGATGGCAAATGATCTTAACGGAATACGATATTCAGTACACGACCCAGAAAGCCATCAAGGGAAGTGTATTGGCAGACCACTTGGCACATCAGGCCGTAGATGACTATCAATCAATGAACTTCGAGTTTCCGGATGAAAGCATCATGATAGTAACGGACTGTGAAGTACCTGGACCGGATGAAGGACCTGAGGAAGGATCCTGATGGTCTATGCACTTTGACGGAGCCTCTAACGCTTTGGGAAACGGTATCGGCGCCATAATCATATCCCCTCAAGGTACTCATACTCCGCTCACTGCCCGGCTATGTTTCAACTGTACCAACAACATGGCAGAGTATGAGGCGTGCATCATGGGTCTTCAAGCTGCGATCGACCTAAGGATCAAGTTTCTGAGTGTCTTTGGAGATTCCGCCCTCGTGATCAATCAGATCAAAGGAGAGTGGGATACGAAACATCCAAATCTTATCCCTTACAGAGAATGTGTGTTGACCTTGATCCCCCACTTCACGAAGATAACCTTTGAACACTTTCCGAGAGAGGAGAATCAGCTGGCGGACGCGTTAGCTACAATGTCTTCTATGTTTAAGGTCAAATGGGATAATGAGGCTCCCCGGATCATCATCTAGAAACTGGACGAATCGGCATACTGTTGCGATCTCGAGACTGAATTGGTGACCGAGAAGCCTTGGTATCATGAGGTGAAGAGATATCTGGAAGCTCAGGAATACCCTGAGGGTGCCTCTGTCAATGATAAGAAGTTCCTGAGAAGGTTCGCAGCAAAGTTCTTCCTTAGCAATGGCATCTTGTACAAGCGAAACCATGATTCAACCTTACTGCGTTGTGTGGATAAGACTGAAGCAGAAAGGATCATGGAAGAGCTACATGAAGGGGCCTTTGGTACACATTCAAGTGGACATACAATGGCAAAGAAGATCCTTCGGGCAGGGTATTACTGGTCCACAATGGAAGCAGACTGCTACCAACATTCCAGGACATGTCATAAGTGCCAGATTTATGCAGACAAGGTGCATGTTCCTCCAGTTCCCCTGAATGTTCTGACTGCGCCTTGGCCGTTTGCAATGTGGGGCATAGACATGATCGGTGAGATTAAACCTACGGCATCTAATGGGCATCGCTTCATCCTAGTGGCAATTGATTATTTTACAAAGTGGGTCGAAGAAGCTTCCTATGCTACGGTAACCAAGACTGTTGTGGCACGGTTCATTCGGCATAACCTGATCTGTCGGTACAGCGTACCAGAAAGAATTATTACAGATAATGATACCAATCTGAATAATAAGATGATCACTGAGCTCTGCGAGCAGTTCAAGATACAGCACCACAATTCTTCTCCTTACAGACCGAAGATGAATGGGGCTGTAGAAGCAGCAAATAAAAATATCAAGAAAATCGTGCAGAAGATGACAGTGACTTATAAAGATTGGCACGAGATGTTACCGTTCGCTTTGCATGGATACCGTACCTCAGCTAGGACGTCAACCGGGGCAACTCCTTTCTCCTTGGTTTATGGTATGGAGGAAGTCTTACCGATCTAAGTGCAAATACCCTCTCTCCGGATAATGAAGGATGCAAATCTGAACGAAGATGATTGGATCCAGACACGACTTGATCAACTCAACCTTATTGATGAAAAGAGACTTGCTGCTATCTGTCATGGTCAGACGTACCAAAAACGGATGATCAGGGCATTTAACAAAAAGGTCAGACCACAGGAATATCAAGTTGGGGATCTGGTAATCAAACGAATCATCCTTCCTCAGGGTGATCCAAGGGGCAAATGGACCCCTACGTACGAAGGGCCATTTGTGGTTAAGCATGTGTTCTCAGGAGGAGCCATGATTCTGACCAACATGGATGGTGACGACCTTCCTCACCCCGCCAATGCAGACATAGTAAAAAGATACTACGCATAAAAAGACCCGCTAGGCTGACATGCCTAGGCAAAAATTAGGGCTTCCCGGCGAACCAAAAGGGTTCGGGCAAAATGAAGGGATGAAAATGAAAAAATCTGTACACCCGGCAAGTCGAAAACCTGAAAAGGAGGCTTGGGCAAAAATGGGTATCCCGGTGGACTGAAAACCCAAAAGGGCGGTCCAGGAAAAAGTTAGGGATAAAAGCGTAATACTATGTCTCATTGGATTACTTTGCATCCAGAATTCGGTATCTACATCAAGGTCAGACGGCATCGATCAGTCAGCTTTACCTTCAACCAAGGTCATCAAGTGATGAGACGCTCGGAGTTATAAAGGTAATAGCAGAGTTGAAACCCAGTGGGATCATTCATTTCACACAGCTGTTTTATTTTCTTTTGTACAAAATTTGTATAAACTCTTTTGTTCGGCGGCGTTCTCTTACTAGGACGTCAGCCTCTTGTACACAAAATGCCTATTTACAGGCCATTCAAAAATCAATACAAATATATTTTTCAGTTAAAAGTGCCAATTGTTTTTCTTTTTCTGTTTTGTTTTGCGAAGAACATCCAAGGTTCAATTTGTGATATATGCATTGACAATAATTTGCTAACTCATGAATATTTGCATACGAAACAAAGGATTAATTGCAAGTAACATTAGAAACAGGGGCAATAAAGAGTTGTCTAGGTAATCTAATTGTTCTGTCCTCCAAGGTATCAAGGTAGGTTCAGCTAAAGAACATAACCGGGAATCTTAATTCCCCAGAGAGTGAGCCAGCAAGCAATACACTCTCTCCAAGCCATATTATCAAACCTTAAGGAAGTTGGGTATCCTCCCGCAGATCTCAACATTCCCCAGCAGTATACATGCATTCTTAACGAGCATCCCCGGCAGTCTTGGTCTAAAGATTGTTCCCCGGCGGTGTACCAGCATTCAACGGAGTCATCTTCCCGATACAGTTCAAGACTTCCCCAAGAGAGTCCAATCCAGTTCCCCAGGAAAGTTGGAATTCATCTCCCCAAGCAGTAAGCTTATCCCCAGTAGATTCTGGAAGCTTATCCCTCGCAAAGCACGAACGCGTCCCCCGGCTTTATTCAAAGAGTTATTTCCTTACCAGGATATAACTGGGTTATCCTCAGCCAAAAGCCACGGAAAGATCATCGTCAACGCAGTCTTCTTATCCCCAGCGAAGTCTATTAACACTTCCAACACAACAAGAGTATCCCCAGCAAATTATTATCAACATTCCAGCAAAGTATCTCTCTCCCCACCGAGTATTGCTTCCCAGCAAGATCGTTAGAGTACTTTCCTCCCCGCAGAGTTATTCCATTCGCCAAGTTTATTCCCCAACGGAGTTATCTTCTCCTACCGGTATTCTTGCAACTATCATCCCCAGCAAAAGCTTATTCTTCAACATCAGCCCAGGAGTGACTTCCCGGCACCCGTCAAGGATTTACTTTCCTAGACGAAAACATACATAAACATCACATACATCATTATAGCATGCATAGACGCATCATATCTTACAAATCTCATTTATGTTGAGAACATCATTGCTTGGTCCATATCATGCATTGCATATGACTGACCTTTACCTTTTAGGAAAGATTCAGTTAAATTCTCAATCAGATTTCAAGACCTAGACCGGTTCAGTAGATCGACTCCAAAGATTTCTTATCCAGTCCAAGGCCTTCTCTGGTCCGGTTAAATCGACCCCAAACAGATTTTTCTGATAAAGACCCAGTTGAAGACATTCCAAGACCTAGACCGGTTCAGTTAATCGACCCTAAGATTCTCTGTTTCTTATCCAGTCCAAGGCCTTCTCTAGTCAAGTTAAATCGACCCCAAACAGATTTTTCTAATGAAGACTCAGTAGAAGTTATCCAAGGTTTTCTCAATGATTGCTATTGAGATTGTAATTTCCTATGGTTCTCTCCCCGATACTGCGGAGATGATAATTCCATCCAAGGTTTTCTTAATGATTGCTATTGAGATTGTAATCGCCTATGGTTCTCTCCCCGATCCTGCGGAGATGATAATTCCATCCAAGGTTTTCTCAATGGTTGCTATTGAGATTGTAATCGCCTATGGTTCTCTCCCCGATACTGCGGAGATGATAATTCCATCCAAGGTTTTCTCAATAATTGCTATTGAGATTGTAATCGCCTATGGTTCTCTCCCCGATACTGCGGAGATGATAATTCCATCCAAGGTTTTCTCAATGATTGCTATTGAGATTGTAATCGCCTATGGTTCTCTCCCCGATCCTGCGGAGCTGATAATTCCCACCAAGATTCTCTCAATGTTTGCTGTTGAGGTTGTAGTCGCCTATGGTTCTCTCCCCGATCCTGCGGAGGTAGTAATCATCCCAAGATTTTCTCAACGATTGCTGTTGAGGTTAAAGTCATCCAAGGTTCTCTCACCGTTCCTGTTGAGGTAGTAACCATCCCTGGTTCATTCATCATCGTTTGAAGCTCCAGATCCAGCTCCTGTAACCAGTCAGGACACATCTACACAAAGAATTTGAAAACCAGCTCCCGTAACAGGTCAGGTAATCATTTTTCTTTTGCAGGTATGCAAGTTCTCGCTAAGGAATCTCTTACGCGATCAACACCCAGATGGAATCTATAAGCCCATCCACCTTCCATCATCTCTTAGCATGGCATCTATAAGCCCATCATCCTATTCATCAATCTCCAAATGGCATCTATAAGCCCATTCCACCATCACACTGCTACTATGTGAGCGCAAATTTCTGGGCACTCTAGTGTTCAATCATCTTCCACCTTCGGATTACGAAAGGCACGTCAGCCAATCTGCATCCTCAGGTCTAAGAAGATTGAACAGGGGCAACTGTTGTACCCCAAAATTTGCCCTCCCATATTCTTCAAGAAAATTGCCAAGTCATGCTTCAAAATTCCCCAAGGGTTGCACAGTTCAAGGGCCTCCTAACAGTCAAAATTAGGGTTTTGGTTCTGACAAAGTAAATGAAGTTTCCAAGGGTCCAATCAAGTCCCACATGCCTATAAATATGGTCAAGCATCCTCATACTAAGTTTCAAGACTTTCAGCACAAAATTGCACAGTCAAAAACCCTAATTGCACTACAGTCAACTGTAGGGGCAAAATGGTCATTTGACAGTCAAAAGTCCAAATTTTTGGTCAACATCTCATTTTGAAGCCACAAACATCATTTGATCAATGCTTGATCATGATTCTCAAAGCTTGGCTCAAAAATCATCAAGATGCAAAAGTTTCCTTATTTGGACAGCTGAAAAAGTCAACTGTAAATTGACCAGGGCATAACTTTCACATGGATTATCATAAAAATTCCATCCAAAGCTCATTTTGAAGATAAAGACATTTCCTACAACTCCTCTTCACACTTCAAGTCCAAGAAATGCTCTCACAAAAAGTTATCAATTTCAACATTATAGGTCATTTTCAAAAGTCAACAAAAAGGGACTTTAAGTCAAAGGCCATAACTTGAGATTGGTAAATCAAAATGACATGGGACCAAAGAAATTGGTTAGAGGACTCAAAGACCTTTCCAAAGTGTCCAAGACATGAGCAAAACTTAAACATTGAGCAAGTTATGCCTTGTGGAAGTTGGGAGATATTTGGATATTTTGAAAAGTCAACATTGATTCAAATGACCTAAAATTGCTAATGGGCCTCTTTTTCTTCCACAATTCATCATCCAAGGCATGTGCACGACCATTTTGCCCAAAGGGAAGTTTTTATCATTTTTTATTTATTTATTTGGATTTTTTATTATTAATAATTCATTTAATTAAATTAAATATGTGAAAAATACTAAACCTAATTTGTTGAATCTTTTTGTGCATGAAATAATTTCAAGATATTGTGTATAATCAGATTTGGAAAGAATCTTGCTAATTGGTCATGATTTGGTAGAAGTTTGCATGAAAAAGATTTGAAAGCTAATGCCATAAAAATCAAATATTTGTTTCATCAATTCATGGATTTTGGATCAATTTTCTTTGACCTAATCACTCATATACATATAAGGATGAAAACACTCGTGCTCACTGACTGAGAAGCTGCATAACCAAGCCATACAAGAACTCAAGAAACTCACATATTTTTGAAATTCGATTTTGGTTTTACAGGTGAATTCAAGGTGCAAGAGCTGTTCAAACACCTTCCTTGAGGATCATAGAACATTTTCCAATCATTCACTAAGTCCCATACTCAAGAGAACATGAAATCACCATTGAAGTTGGTGAGAAAAATTCCAAAATCGTTTTCCATCATTCATGCGTTTTAAACATATTTCATTGTTGTTTTTGTGTTTAGAATGATGTTTGCAAGCTACCTGCATAATTTGATTGGAGTTTCATGCTAAAACGAAGGATCCACCATGAGAGTATATTAGGGTTTCGTGAAAATTGATTTAGGGGTTTCCAAACCTTGAACAATTAGGCCATGAGAGATACATCATTGGAATCGTGAGAGAGAGACGATTCTAATGGCCCTAGTCCGAAAAATTTATGAGCTTCCCTGAGCTATTCGTTATTTTTGCAAAAGTGACTTTCTGGAACAGTTCAAAACCGTTGCCAGTTCTTTTTGTGTTTCAGGAAAAAATAAGCCAAGGAAGAAGAAGGGTGTGTGGCCATCAGTAATTGGTTGGTTCAAAAATTCGCGCTAAAAGTCCATTAACGCTTTGTTTTATTTGATATTAATTGATTTTTATATTGTAATCAAAGTGCGTTGGATGGCTCAGTGGTAGGCGTGTACACTGGTAACCTCTGGGACCTGGGTTCGAGCCCCAGGTCCCCACCCCCCTTTCATATTATTTTTCATTTAATATTTGTGTGCAGTTTCAGCGTTATGGACCACCGTGCATCATCAAAATCAAGCCGTCCACTTGGCCAATGGAAGCGATCAGAGGGCCATGATTTGAAGTCCATGGTAGACACCAGTCAACCACCTCACACGCTGGCATGAAAGTCAATCAGGCCATGAACAATTGGGCCCAAAAATGCTAAGCATACCCTCCAAATTAGGGGCAGAACCCCCTAGGTTTGCATTATTTCTTTTCATTATTTTGGTATTATTTTCAATTATTGTCTTTATTTTAATTAAGTCTTTAATTTAATTATTTTCATAAAAAATATAAAAAACAATATAAAATCAGAAAAAGACAAAAATTAAATATATTTAATTAATTAGTATTTTTGTAAATAAAGTTCATTAATTAACTTAGTTTTTTAATTTAGGTTTTAACCTTAACTTTTTTTAATAAAAAATCTAAAATTGGTAGAATTAGGGTTTATAATAATTTTTATCCCTTTTTCTTTTCTTTCATAATAATTAAATATTTACTATTATTTATTTTTATAATTAAATTGCATGTAAATAATTAGATTAAGTTTAGGTTAAAATTTAATTCTTTCTTAATAAACTAAAAAACAACTAGAATTAGGGTTAGCATTTTATTTCTCATAAAAATCATAAAGTCCAAAAATACCAAAAATAATTTCTTTTTCTTTTTTAATTTCATTAATAATTTAATTTAGTTTCATTACAAAGGGTCCAACGCCCTCGTTTCAATTTTAATTCAATTCGCGCGTAGTTATATCTTTTTCTTTTAATATTCATGTACCTCTCCCAAAGCCATGTAATTTCATACTTTCTCGCACTTTACTTCCTTTCTTTATTTTCTGTCAAATCGGGTCCTGGAAATTTTGGCGATGTGGACCCGCGCCTTTTGTAATAGTTTAGAACTTTACCTTTCTCGCAATTTTTAACTGTTAAATAATGGCATGCAAGAATGAATGGCCTTAAATAAAAACAAGCGTATAGATCACCAATAACATGACAAGATAAAATATCTGAATCTGACACATAAATCACACACCACCCCTAGGGTACGCCTCACTGTTGCCTTGCCTCGAAAGGTGATCGTCGAGTAGAGGATGTCTTAGTAAGTCCTCATGATCCGGGAACCTGGCATGAGGGTAGCTTCGAAGGTGTCTTCCCATTGCTCCGGTGATCACCATGTCCCGAACCTCGAATTGACCCGAACACCTCCAACGGTGGTGCTACCTACCTCTCAATGGTGAGATGGCACTAATTTAAAGGACATTTACACAGACGAATTCCTTAGGGTAGGTAGACGACTCTAGATACTTGCTCTAATTTCAAACAAATCAAAAATACTTTTCACACCGACACCTTTTCAAAAAGCTTTCGAAAGCAATTTTTCAAACACTCTTGAGGACCGATACAAGAGTCGAACTGGAATTTTCAAAGAAACTTTTTTAAAACCCACAATTGAAAAGCAAACAAACCATTTTTGAAAACATAAATGAGCAAGTATCTAAGAGCCCATGGATAACCATGGATAGAAAGGGTGCTAACACCTTCCCTTTCTATAACCTACCTCCCGAACCGAGAGCAATCTCTTTAAGGAATTTTTCTGTGCTTTTGTCCTTTCCCTTTGGAGAAAATAAAAGACGGTGGCGACTCTTGCTTCCGCGACATTTCGCGAACCAGCGTTAAACAGTCAGTTCCAGATCCACCGATCACACATTGTTAGGTGTGATATTTTTCTATCTGTTTTATTGATGTTTCGCCATCTTTGTCATGTTATCTCTTGGTCGATGTTTCGCCATTGCACATTTGTTTGAAGCCGATGTTTCGCCATCACATCTGTTGTTATCCTGCTTTGATTCTCAATATCATTGCTAGGTGTGATGTTTTGTCATCCGTTTTATCATTTGATATCTTGCCATCTTTGACATGTTACTTTGTTATTGCTTAGTCGATGTTTGATCACCTCATTTGTTTGATTGTTTTACTTGATGTTTTGCCATCTTGATTATCTTTGTTTGTCGTAATTAAAAAACATAAAACAACCAAAACACGTAAGCCGAACTACAGCTGCTCTGATTCCTTAAAAGGGATACGTAGGCATTGGGATAGGGCCCAATCGAGCACATCTTTTTATTTTCCCTACATTGTTTTCTTCTTCCTTTTGCATGCATTCCCTTTTCAGTTCTAAGCCATAGACATAGGATTTGACCACACCCATTATATTAGACAACAAGAGTGGATACCGTAGAGTACTACAGGCGTGTGGGGTTCTAATACCTTCCCCTCGCGTAACAGACTCCCTTACCCGATCTCTCGGTCGAAAGACCGTGATTTCTCCCTTTCCAGGTTTTCTCGATGTTTACCTTTCCCTCCATATGGGATAAAAGACGTTCATTCACGACTTCATTGTTTGATGATTTTCAGCCGGTGGTTTCAACTACCAACACATGAGCCATAGTGGTGCCCCTGAATTCGATCGAGACATACAGAGCATCATTATGCTTCCTCCCTTTCGGTGTCAAATCTGCATCTGAAAAACCCAACCCATTGTCAGCAGTCAGGCTGGCCACACAGTCTTGGAATTGATCAACTAAGGTCTCCTGCGGCACATGCGCAGTCTTGAGGAATGCGATCAAAGCCTTCGCATGGGCCTCGGAGCACAACAGTAGAGACAACATGGATATCTTTGAGGGGGTCTGCCCCAGCTGCTCGACCACATTGTAGTCACTCTTTTTGATTATTTTCAATATTTTCTCTATCTCTTGCTTTGAGGCTTCTACGACAATTTTCCTAGGTGCCTCCGTCCGGGCAAGCTCACCTATAACTTCTTTGCCTCAGGTCCCAGATGACTCGATGACAGGAGTGATAATTGGAGTAAGAACAGGAGTAATAGTCGAAGTATCAGTAGGAATAGTAGATGGAATAACAACAT
This sequence comes from Vicia faba, assembly GCA_948472305.1. NCBI lineage: Eukaryota > Viridiplantae > Streptophyta > Magnoliopsida > Fabales > Fabaceae > Vicia > Vicia faba. The sequence continues at coordinate 932,145,814 of OX451738.1, read as the reverse complement.
GCATATTGACAGTCTTTGGGGAAATCTCGGGAGAGAAAACCCTTCCACTTCTGGTAACCTTGCTGGTCTCGACAATGTTACTAACATCAGGATCAGCCTCTTCATTCTTCAGATCTTGTTTGATGCCATGATAGTACACATCGGCACCATAATGACAAGGGACAACTTTGTTCGAGGCGTACGGGACAAGACCAGGAAATGTGATTATTAACGGAGCGGCTCTTGGAGCGGGTGTAATCCTAACAGGTCTTCTCGAGGAGACCTTGGAAGGATTGGAGGAAATGGTTATAATAGCAACATCTTCAAACAGAACAATGGGAATCAAAGTTTTCTCGAACAAAATTTCTTTGCTGTCCATCAGGCGCTGAACACCTGTTTTCAGCAAATGGCAACCAGAAGGCAGAGATGAACACACGTGGCAACCTTCACCATAACCCAGAAATAAACCTTCTAATAACAAATTCTTCTTAACATTCATAAGATGAGTAGAAACTTCATCAACTGATGTCACAAACATATCGGTATCAATAACATTAACTCCACGATTATGCTTAGGCATGGGAGGAGTTATGACATTAGGCTTTTTCGGAGCATCAAACTCAATCTCCTTAGCCTTGATCAGATCCTGTACCTTATTTCTCAGAACCCAGCAGTCATTTGTATCGTGGCCAGGACTCTTAAAATGGTAGGCACACCGAGCGTTTGGATTGTACCGAGGAGATGTGGTATTTGGATTCTTGGGAGCCTCTTTCAAGGTTGCCAAGTTTGATCTCAGTAGATGGGGTAGAACCTCGGCCAATATCATGTTAATCCGAGTAAACTTCCTTTATGGTCTTTCCACCATTTGTTGATTGTTGCATTGTGGAGCAGCCGCAGGCCTAGGTATCATTACGACACTTACTGTCTGACGGTGTTCAGCTCTATTTTGACCTCTTGGGATATAGATAGCACTAGCTTCCTTTTTACCAGTGAAAAGCTTCTTTACCGAACTCGAAGAGGTGTCTTTCTGTATCATACCGCTCCGGATCCCAGCTTCTACCCTCTCTCCAGTTAGAATCAGCTCGGTGAAACCAGTTGACGAGCTGCCAATCAAGTGATTAAAGAATGGACCAGATAGCGTCCCAAGAAACATATCGACCAACTCCCTATCAGATAAAGGGGGTTGGACTCTCCCAGCCAATTCTCTCCACTTCTGTGCATAGTCCTTAAAGCCTTCACCTGCACCCATGGTCATACTCTGGAGTTGAGTACGAGTGGGGGAAAGGTCGGCGTTGTATTGATACTGCTTATAAAAAGCAGCGGCCAAATCCTCCCAGTTTCGGACATTGGTTCTTTCTAGTTGGTAGAACCATTCAAGCTGAGTCCCTGATAAACATTCTTGAAATAAGTGAACCCACAAGTTTCTATCAGCGGTGTGGGGCTGGATCTTCCTTACATAGGAACGGAGATGGAGTTTTGGGCAAGATACCCCATCGTACTTTGCAAAAATTGGAGCCTTAAACTTCTGCGGGATGACCACTCCCGATACCAATCCCAGTTCTTCGAAATCCAACCCAGGTATCCTCTGGACTTCCATAGCACTCAAACAATCTTCCAACTGCTTGTATCTATCCTCAGTAGGAGGATACTTCTCATCATTGTAGTCTGTATCATTGTCAGAAACTTTAGGACTGGGGTCCTTTTCCCTTGTCTCCCCTTCCTTGGATGAGGAGGTTAGATCGACTGGTTTCTTTAATAGCCCCCTAAACCTTCTGCCCATATTCAGAATACCAGATACCTTTTTCTTTTTCTTTTTCTCCTTCAGGATGAGGGCTTTCAGATCCTCCTGCCCTTTTGCCAGAGTTATGAACATCTGTTGGAATTGGGCATTTTGCGCCTGAAGATCTTTGATGCTTTGTTTAGAAGACATTTATGCTGAAATAAACAGCGAAGAAGATGAGAAGCCTGTAATGGTACATGTATATGCAGTGTTTATGGATGGGATGCGTATGTAATGATTTCAAAGACTTTGGGAAATTTAAATTTGCGAACCAAAATGAAACAAAGATTTTATTAGTAGAATTCAAAGTTCAATCACCTTTTAGGCGTTACAATTAAAATCAATTCTAAAAAACTAGAAAATAAAATCAAATTTCCCATGGATGCTTCCTTTTCGTGCCGAGATAGACATTAAGGCTTCTTTCCTCATGAAGCTGATTTGTGAGCTCTAAAACCTTCCTCTCATGGGCATAGAACTGATCCCTATAAGTATCCCGCTATTTCTTCAACTAAATCCAAGACCTCTGTAGTTCTTCAAGATCGGTGGACATATCAGGATGGAGAACCGTGTAAGTCAATCCCCCTTCAGTAGTGGGTTCCACAATCACTGGTAAAACGGCCATGTAGGGCATCATAAGTTTCTGGGTGTGAGCTCGTACCCATTGGAGATAAGGTTCCATAGGAATGGAAGCCTTTGGCCCTAAAGCCTTGGTGCCAGATCTGTTTACCATGCTCCAAGCTCGTATGAACCTCTGGCGATACCCTTGAACATCATCCTCATAGTTAAATATAATGCCCTCGATAAGTAACTCATGGGGACCATCCCTTCGAGCGTAACCAAATTGTCGCAGAGCTAAACAAGGATTGTAAGTTATGCCTCCTCTAATGCCAAGTAATGGATGTTAGGGTACTCCCCGCAACGGTCAATAATAGCATATCTCCCATAGCCCGTGAATACCAAAGAATATCCGTGTGAGCGAGTGACATTATCCTTTGCGACCAACCTAAACCTTCTTCATTCTTCGGTATGGACTTAGGGAGGTGAGAAATAAACCACCTCGACAGTAATGGCATGCATCACATAAGAACCCATCTTCTCTTCATGGTACGAGTATGGAGAACGTGCAAGATATCTCCGAGAAAGGTAGGCACAGGGTTGTAGGAGAGGAAGATCTTGACAGCATTCATATCTATGAGTGATTCTGGATTAGGGAATCGTACTAACCCATAGATTAAAAGGGCCAAGACCTCCTCAAAAGCCTGAAAGTCCATATCATCCCAAAATAGTTGGGCCTTGTCTATTAGGAACTTGTCTAGAAAACCCTTGACTCAGCTTCTTGTTTACCAATTAGATACCACATCGGCCCGTTTCATATGCAAGGCTGAGGAAATGACTTTTGGCTTAGGAACTTCTTCCAAACCTCTGAAAGGCAACTGTTCAAGAATGGGTGCATCCAATAACTGAGAGAACTCTTCCATGGTAGGCACCAACTGATAGTCTGGGAAGGTGAAGCAGTGGTGCTTGGGATCAAAGAACTGAAAGAGTACACCCATCATCTTTTCATCAAAGTTTAAAGTAACCAGGTTGAGAAGTCGACCATGTCTCTTAGTGAACGTGGAAGTTTCAGGAACCCTTGATACTAGCTCCTGAGTTATGGAGGTATTCTCACAAACTGATTCAGATAGTGTTTCTACGAGCGGAAGCCATAATCTGCAAAACAGAACAAAGATAAATTCCCTTGGTCCTTGAAATGATTAGTGTGATAAGAATGGATGCTATGTTATGATGCATGATGTTATGTTCAAACAGAATAAATCACACACAAGCAAAACACACAATAGACCTTAGGTTCAAAGGCTTGCATGAGGTTAAAGGTAAGTACCCTCTTGAAGTTTAGTTGGTTTCAAACCTGTCTTAGAAAAGTAATCGGGTTCTAAATATTCTCAATATCCCTGATCATCCTTTATTGGGCATTGTTTCAGCTCAAGCAATCTTTTCTTGTGGCCAAAATATCCCGAAAGTATGATCTCAATGAGTGTAGCATCGAGTATCAACCAATCCTCAGCATTATATTGAGGCCGACTATTTCACTACTTTCTAATGGACAAGTTTATTCAACTAAGGTTCTAAGGTCCGTTAGTGCTTCACGACACCATGCGGCGGCCTCGTATTCTCCTCGTTTCCACACGAAGGATACCGGTACCAACCAAAGTGTCACACCAACACAGCCATCGCTTAAACCATATCGGTCTACGCCGTACAGTCTCCACGATCTATTACTGTTTACCTAAAAAGTGTCCCCCAGATCCGGGTGTAGGATCTTCAATAATACCCAAGCAAAAACCCTTAAAGATAAAGCAGGAAAAACAAACAAGAAAGTAATTTTAGAAATGACCTAGATCCTAAGGTAAACCCAACTTATTAGTCCCCAACAGAGTCTCCATTTCTGTGATACGGTGGCAGAACCGACTGTTAATACTGGTTTGCATTTTATATTTGCAAATGTCGCGGTAAGCAAGAGTCGCCACCAACTTTTATTTCATCCAACAAAGGAAAAGGAAAAAGAACAGAAAAAACCTTTTTTGAGATGTTTCTGAGTACGGGGGGTAGATTATAAAAAGGGAAGGTGTTAGCACCCTTTCTATCTGTGGTTTTCCACGGGCTCTTAAGTACTTGCTCATTTTGAAATTGCTTGTGTGTGTTTTGAAAAGTTTTTTTTAACTTCGTGATAACCCTTGTATCTGTCCTCAAGAGTGTGACGAAGTTGTTTTTGAAAATTGTTTTGAAAGTGTTTGTGTGAAATTTGTTTGTTTGAGCAAGTACCTAGGAACTATCTACCTACTCGAAAAAAGTCTGTTCGTTTTCCTTTAGACAACGCTATCCTACTATTAAGGAGTAGGAAGCCCTATCGTTGGATTTGTAAAGGGACGTTCAAAGGGACGCAATGGTCTCTGAAGGAAAAAAGTAAGGATACCTTAGCGTTTCGAAGGGACTATCATCATAAGATCAATTCGTAGGCAACTCGAGGGATAAGTAGGGACTATGATCTTTTATGACGATTTTGAATCACGGGTCATTGATAAGGTATCCCTACATTCAAGGGACACGACCATTATTTCCGAGGCAACCGAGTGGGGTAAACCCTAGGAGTGAACAGGTGCAAGTGTGCTTGATTCAGTTATTTTTGTCTTTTTTATTAGGCGAGCTAACGTTTTAATTTACAATCTTATCATACATGCATAATTACTAACAATTAATATATATATACAAGAATATAAAGTGCGATAATTGTAAATCTACGCTATTACGTGGCTTCGGGGCATTTACATAGAAGGTACAAGAAATAAAAAGAGGAATTTTAAACCTAGCCTATTACATCCCATAATCAGTTACATTATATGTATAAAAAATGCGAGAAATAGAAATAACGCGCGCGAGACGGGATCATATGTCTAAGAAGAAAAACCTAAAAAAGGTATTCTAAGTAAACAATAAAATCTTTTTGGTTGTTTTATTAATTTTATTCGGAAAAAAAGAAATAATCTAAAATCTAAATTTAATTTAAGAAAATAAATTTAATGTAAAGTTAACCTAATTCTAAATTCCTTTTTTATATTTTATTAAGAAAACAATTCAAATTAAAGTGGATCTAAATCTAATTGGTTTTAAAATTAATGAAATGAATTAAAAAAATTTAATTAATTGAATTAATTTTATAAAAAAGAAAACCTAAACCTACTTATTTATTTTTTTTGGTTTTATTATCAATATTGAAAAAAAAAAGATTTTTGGAAACTACTAAATAATAACTAAAAAAAAAGAAAAGAAAAACAAAAATATAGAAAATGGGCTTGGTTGTCAAGAGCAAGGGGGGGGGGGGGGGGTATTTTGCTGAAAAATGTTTGGCCCAATTAGGAGAAGCCCATCAGCTGGCTTGATTCAGTGAGGATCAACCTCATAAGTACATGGTGCGCCTGCACGTTCGAAGCCTCTTGATCTTGATTGATCAAGATCTGATGGCTATGATTTGGAGAGCACACGCTAGGTTTGCATAACTAGCGTACACTGGATCTGCAATCCACAATTGTTAGAAAAATAAAATGATGGACCTAGGACTCGAACCCATGTCCCTTCCCTTCACAAGGAACTCTTCTACCAACTGCGCTGGATGGTCTTTTGGTATCTCAAATCAAACTAATATAATATATTTAAAAAGGTTCAATATTATGGAAATAAAAAAAATGGTGCACTGATGTAAACAAGCCATTGGGATACTGCCACGCAGTTATATTCCACCTCTGTCCGTCGTTTTAGGTCATTGTACCTATAGCGACAATTTTTTATTCGTCACAAAAAAACATGCGTTCAAAACAACAACAAAACGCATAATAAATTCCATTTGAGGCCATGGCTGAATTACTCTCATCCCCCTGAAAAGGGCATGACCCTTTATTTGGACTAATTTTTCCTTATACGGAAAACCCTAAATTAGAGGTTCAAACCCTAGCCACGACAAATCATTATACCTGCACCCAAACTTCAATTCAACCATCCCAAAAGTTTGCAAACATGAGAGATATTAAAGATACATGATGAAAATGCATTTATATCATAATAATTGAAGCAGTCGGGATCAAGGAAAATGTGCAAATCGTGATATGGTTTGAGTATATTTCATCCTGCCTTAGGACCTTGTAATGATTGGGAATGATCCAGGAGACTTGCAGGAATGCGTTTGAACCTTTATTTGGGGCTGAAACTAGATGGAACTAGGAATTTGAATTTGACAATTTGTATGATGTTTTTTGCAAAGTGATAGAGGTTCTTTAGTCTGTATGCGTGTGTGTTAGGCTTTCTAGCATGCTGTATATGTAGTGTGGAGTGAGGAAACACCATTAAAGGGACATAATCAAGGTCATAACTCAATGTTTCCCAACAAAAATCAAACATATTCAAAGCCTTCCAATTTTATCAAAACATGCCTTATCTTGCTTGAATGCACCTGGTCATTGTAGCACGAAATTATGGGCCTGAAGCTGAGCCAAAACACAAGCCCAATGGTCATGATCCACCATTTATTATTTTATAAAATTTATTTTGTATTTTTGGGAATAAAATCAAAATAAACATGAATAAAATAGTTTAAAAAAACAAGGCAATGTGGGAATGAAATTAGGGGTCCTCCATAAGCTTAAGAAGATGTTGTAACTTTAAAAAGTTAGTCCGTTGACCCAAAAATTTAAATTTGCTCAATACACCATTCTTGAAATTTCCAAAATTCTCCCAACTTGGGCAAGCCATAACTTGCTCAATTTTTATCTCATGATGATGATCTAGTATTTTTTAGAAATCTTAGTATGTCCCCTAAGAAAACTTTTTGGTTTCATCTCAATTTAATCTTCCATGTTCATGTAAGGAGCTTTGACCCAAAATGTGTTTTGTTGACTTTTTGAAATGACCTATAATGTCTGAATTCATATCTTTTCATGAGTGCATTTCTTGAACTTGAGGACTGAATATGAGTTGTAGCGAATTGGGTTCTCTTCAAAATGAGCCTTGGATAAGAAATTTCTGATAAAGTATGAGAAAGTTATGCTTGGTCAAAGTTTGGTTGACTTTTCCCAAGAAACCCTAATTTATCAATTTTTGAGTTTTGATGAATTAGGAGCATTCCTTGGGTAATCATGATCAACCCTTGATCAAATTATGGATGTTACTTAAAAATGTTTATTTTGACCAAAAATCTTGAAGTTTGACTGTATGTGGGCCATAGTTGACTTTTGACCTAGTTTAGTTGATTTTCAAACATCTGAGCAGCTGACTGAGCAAACTTCTTGTGCAAGGCTTGAAACTTGACATGGAGGGTCTTGAGAACATATTAGGACTATGGAGAGAATATGAGGCCTTTAGAACTCACCCATATTGATGAAAATGGAAACCCTAGTTGGAGGTCCATTGCTTTAGGAGAGAGTTTGTTTGGTTAACTCTTGGGCATCCTTGAGCAAGTTTAGGATCTTAATAAGCATGTGTTGAGTAAAATGAGAGGGAAAATTTTGGGGTACAACATCTTGTTTGCTTTACATTTTTGGGTTATTCTTGGGTTTATTTCTTGTATATATCATATACCCGGATCTGAGGCATTTTAGGTAAGTAGCAATAGATTGTGGGGACTATGCAGCATAAAACCGAAATGGTTGAAGCGATGGCTATGTTAGTGTGACAAATTTGTTGGTATCGGTGTCCCTTGAGTCCAGTCAAGGAGAATACGGGGCCGCTGTGTAGTGTCATGAAGCACTAACTAACCGTGGAACCTTAATTGAACAACTTGGCCATTAGAAAGTAGTGAGGTAGCTGGATTTGGTGCAAGACTAAAGTTGGTTTATACTCGATACTACACTCATTGAGACCGGACTTTCGAGATATTTTGGCTGCAGTTTGGATGCTTGAGCTAAAACAATGCTCGATGAAGAAAGATCAGTGATATTGAGACTCCTAGAACCCGATTACTTCTTTTAGGACTGGTTGAACCAACTAAACTTCAAGAGGGTACTTACCTATAAACCCCATGCAAGCCTAAACCTAAGACCTTGTGTGCTTTGTTTGTGTGTGATAATTTGTTCATAACATCATAACATCATGCCATAGCATTTTCACTAACCATTTCAAGGACCTAGGGATTTATCTTTGTTCAGTTTTGTAGGATATGGCTTTCGCTCGTAGAAATACCATCTGAATCAACTTCATAAGGGTGTCTCATCAACTCAAAGGTTTAGCATCAAGGGTTCCTAAAAACTCTCCGTTCACCAAAATATATGGTCGACTTCTCAATCTGGTTACCTCAAGCTTTGAAGAAGACATGATGAGGGTGCTCTTTCAGTTCTTTGACCTTGTACATCATTATTTCACCTTTCCGGATTATCAATTAATGCCCACAATGGAAAAATTCTCTCAACTATTGGGAGTACCAGTCCTTGATCAAATACCATTCACCGGTTTAGAGGAAACTCCAAAGCATGAAGTTATTTCCAAGGCCTTACGTTTGAAGAGTTCTGACATTGTAGCTAATTAGGAGACAAGAAGTGGGGTCAAAGGCTTTTTGGCTAAATTCCTGATGGAGAAGGCTCGTTTATTTTTGGATGCTTTGGATTTACAAGCTTTTGAAGAAGTCTTGGCTCTTATAATCCATGGGTTGGTTCTTTTTCCTAACCCTGACCAACTCATAGATGTGAATGTTGTTAAAATTTTCCTTACTCGTAACCCTGTACCCACGTTGCTTGGAGAAGTTTTGCATTCTCTTCACACTCGCACTATAAGGAAGCGAGGCACTCTTATGTGTTGCTTACCTTTTCTGTCTAGGTGGTTTATTTTTCACCTTCACCGGTCAGTATTGAAGAATGAGCAAGGCTTGAGGTGGTCTCAAAGGATGACGTCACTCTCTTATTCAGATATCTATTGGTGCTCTAGATCTCAAGAGGATATTACTATCATTGACCATTGTGGGGAGTTCCCTAATGTTCCACTCTTTGCCATTAAGGGAGGTATTACTTATAACCCTTCTCTAGCTCTATGACAATTTGGCTATGCTCGAAGAGATGGTACCCACGCTGCACTCATTCAAGGTATTATATTCGACTATGAGAATGATGTTCAAGGTTATCATCGAAGGTTTGTACATGCTTGGGGCATGGTAAGCAAGGTTGATAGCAAGACTTTGGGGCATAAGAACTCCATCCTTTTGGAGCCTTATATCAAATGGGTACGATCTTACCCTCAAAACCTCATGATGCCATATCTAGCTATCTTACCAATAGTTGTGGAGCCTGTTGCTGAAGGGGATATCCCTTATACCATTATCCATCCTAACATGCCTACCATCCTCAAAGAATTGCAGAGATCGTGGATTCAACTCAAGGGGGAACGAGACACCTTTGAAGCTTGATTCTACGCAAGCGAGAAGAATGTGTTGGAGCTCACAAGGGAACTTCACGAGGAGCGAAGCCTGAATGCATACATTGCACCAAAGAAGAAGCGTCCGTGGGAGACTTGAGTATTTTGTTTTAGAATTTCATTTTTGTTGTCATTTAACACCCTTGTTGATTTTTCATTATAAGCCCAATAGAAAACTATAATCTTTGAACTTATTAATACAATTGTTGCGTTTGTTTCCTTTTTGGCTAGCAAATTTAAATTCCTGAGGTCCTTGAACACATTGCATCCATAATAGCATGCATCATATCATAAGCAGGTTTTCTGATACACTTTTCCTCATCTTTTTACTATTTATTTCAGTATAAGATGGCTCTAGAGCAAACCGTCAAAGATATGCAAACTCGACACACATAGTTCCAAGAGACTCTCCTCAACCTAGCCAAAGGACAACAAGAGATGATGGAACTCCTTGCCACCAAGAAGAAGACTAAGAAGAGGGTTGTCATCCTTAACATGGGAAGAAGGTTCAAAGGGGCTGCTCGACTTGCTCAAATAGAAGAGGCTTCTTCTGAGGAGGAAGACAATCAAGATAAGGATGTTAGAAGCACTAGAGCTAGGGTGGAAATAACCAAATTACTGAGAATGAAGACTATTCCGAAGAGCAGTACCCACCGGCGGATGGGAAATACAGACAATTAGAAGATCGACTTAAGGCTGCGGAGATCCAAATAGTGCATGGTTTAGACTTTGGGGACTTAGGTATGGTCCCTGGGGTGCTCATTCCCCACAAATTCAAAGTATCTGTCTTCGCCAAGTATGATGGGGTCTCCTGTTCCAAGATGCATCTGAGGTCTTACATCCGCAAGGTTCAACCATACACCGCCGATAGGAAGTTAAGGGTGCACTTCTTCGAAGAAAGCTTATCTGGGACACAGTTGGAATGGTTCTATCAACTAGAAAGGACTAATATCCACACATGGGAGGATTTGGCTGCTGCCTTCTACAAACAATACCAATATAACATTGATCTTGCACCAACTCGCGTGCAATTACAAAATATGACTATGGGTTCAAATGAAGGCTTTAAGGAGTATGCTCAAAAGTGGAGGGACCTGGCTGGAAGGGTGCAACCCTCATTGGCTGACAGAGAGTTAGTGGATATGTTTATGGGTACCTTGACTGGTCCATTCTTTAACTTGCTGATTGGGAGTTCTTCATCAGGGTTTACTGAGTTGATTTTGACTGGCGAGCGAGTTGAAAGGGGAATCAAAAGTAGAAAGATCCCCATGGCCTCAAACTCTAATGATGTAAAGAAACCATTTGTCGGTAAGAAGGAGACTAATGCTGTTTATGGACAAAGGATCCGTATCAAGAATGACTGTCATCAATCAGTAGGAAATGTGTTGATTTCAAACTCAACCCCAATTCAACTACCACAACAATCAAACAATCAACAAACGCCAGACGTCTCGAGGAGGCAATTCACTAGGATTAACATGCCACAGTCTCAAGCTCTACAATATCTGTTGAAGGAAGATTTGGTAACGCTGCGAGATCCTCCTCCAAATCCCAATACCGCCTCTCCCAAATATAACCTGAATGTGAAATGCGCCTATCACTCAAATAGTCCCGGTCATAACACCAACAACTATTAGGCGTTGAAGAACAAGATCCAAGATTTGATTGATAACAAAGTGATTGAGTTTGACCCTCCATAAACCCCTAATGTTATTACCGCACCTATGCCCAATCATGGTAAAGGTGTCAATTCCACTGACGATGTCTCCTTTGTCTCCACAATCAGTGATTTGACTACTCCCTTATTGAATGTTAAGAAGAATCTGTTAAGAGCCAGTTTATTTCCTGGATGCCTTAAATTTTTTTACCATTATGCTTCCCAAACCAATGGTTGTATGCGGCTGAAGAAAGGTATTCAACGCCTAATTGATATCCATGAAATTTTGTTTGAGAAAATTTCGTCCTTGAAGAGTTTACCTGAAAGAATACCTCAAGATGTTTCCCTAATCACCATTTCGAACGTTCCTATTAGGATCACCTCTAAAGGCCCTGTAAGGATTCCTGTTGAGCGAATAATGGCTCCCTTGATCATCACTACACCGGGGCCAGTCCCCTATACCTCTGATAAAGCTGTGCCCTGGAACTATGGGGCAGAAGTTTATTATCATGGTGTCAAGCAAGAATCATGGATTACTGAAACTGAAGAGCCTGAAATTACAAACATTGCCGGAAATAGTAAGGTCACTAGGACATGAAGGGTCTTCTCTCCGGAGATCTCTCCTCCAACAACTACAACAACACCTATTTGTATTCCTGCTGTTGGGCCAAATTCCAACTCCCGAGGTAAACAGAAAGTTATTGAGCCTTCCCTGACAGAAGCACCATCGAAAGATGTTACAATTGAAGAACCATCTAGACAAGAGATAGAAGAAATTATGAAGATCATCTGAAAATGTGACTACAAAATAGTTGAGAAACTAGGGCCGACACCCTAAAATATATTCATGTTATCCTTGTTGTTATGCTCTGAAGAACATGCCCAAGCTCTGCTGGAATTCCTGAAGAATGCCCATGTACCACAAGAGACCACTGCTGATCAATTTGAGAATTGTGTGGCAATCTTAACTGCTGATAATGGCTTGGGATTTTCTGATGCAGATTTAACTCCGGCCAGGAAGAATCACAACAAAGCTATGCACATATCTATTGAATGAAAAGGTACCATCTTGGCGCATGTGTTAGTAGATACTGGGTCCCCCCTCAATGTTTTACCCAAAGGTTCTTTGGATAGACTGAACTGTGAAGGGCTGGTGCTGAAACCCAATGATATTATGGTAAGAGCCTTTGATGGTTCAAAAAGGATGGTCCATGGAGAGGTTGATCTCCCGATCAAGGTGGGATCTCAAGTCTTTAATTAAACTTTTTATATAATGGATATTCGCCCGACCTATTCTTACTTGCTCAGACTCCCATGGATTCATGGGGCAGGCACAATTACCTCTACATTACATCAAAAGCTGAAGTACCCAGTGAAATGGAAGATTGTCACAGTCTGCGGAGAGGAAGAATATATGGTCAGCCATTTGAATTCTTTCAAATATGTGGAAATGGATGGTGAATTCGTTGAAACCCCCTGCCAAGCATTTTAAGTAATCCCTCAAACGATTGTTGTTGCTAAAGCTATTTCTGCTAATCCTAAGATTTCCAAGGACACACCAAGAATGGCCTCCCTGAAGGATGCTCGGGCTGTTGTAGAAGATGGAGGTTGCACTATCTGGGGACAACTTCCTAATATCCCCTACAAATATGACAAATTTGGGTTAGGTTTTACTTCAAAGGCTCAGAAAGAGGTTCGACGTGCTCGTGCTGGAGGACCACCTCTCGTATTAGCAACAATTAAGTTAATGCTTTGGGAGACACTGATAGTGATGGTGACATGGACGACTGGATATTCCCAACTACCGACGGTGGACTTAACAACTGGAAGGCCAAAGACTTCATCTCGATCTCCTTCAGCCAAAAGTAATTGCTATTTCCTATTTTTATTGCTTTAAGAAGGTTGTCTATAATTTCCTTTAAAACAATGACTTTAAACCATGTACTTTACCCGGGGCACAATGGTCCATTTGTTAAGGGCTTGTCATTTCATATATCATATGCTCATTTAATGAAAACATTGGAAGATTTTGCATTTAAAATTTTGCGCTCCTTATCTTTCTTTTACTTTACTGTATTTTCAAATAGCCACGTGACCTTACATGCACACACACATTTGTAGATCCACATCCACTCCAGATATCATTGACAACAATTCTGTTATTACCGTCTATGACTTCGAAAATCCAATCTATCAAGCTGAAGACAAAGGTGAAGAAGATTGTGAGATATCGGGAGAACTCGCCAGACTCCTGATACAAGAGGAAAAGACTATCCAAACGCACGAAGAGCCGATCGAAGTGATAAACTTAGGTACTGAGGCATATAAGAAAGAAGTCAAGATTGGCGCTAACCTGGAAGACAGTGTCAATATAAGATTGGTTCAGATATTGCACGACTATGTTGAGGTATTCGCTTGGTCATACGAAGGCATGCCAGAGATTGATATTGATATCGTGGTTCACCGTCTGCTAATGAAAGAGGGTTGTTCTCCTATCAAACAAAAGGTTCGTCACATGCGCCCTAAAATGTCATAGAAAATCAAGGCTGAGGTAATAAAACAGTTCAATGCAGGTTTCTTGGAAGTGACGTTGTATCCCCAATGGGTTGCAAATGTTGTTCTAGTGCCTAAGAAAGACGGTAAGGCCTGTATGTGTGTAGACTACAAGGATTTAAATAGGGAGAGCCCCAAATATGATTTCCCACTACCACATATTGATGTGTTGGTTGACAAAACTTCTCAACACAAGGTATTTTATTTCATGGATGGCGCCTGAAGACATGGAGAAACTAATTTTGTCACACAGTGGGGCACCTTCTGTTATAAGGTCATGCCTTTTGGGCTAAAGAATACAGGTGCAACTTATCAATGGGCTATGGTGGCTCTATTTCATGACATGATTCATCATGAGATAGAAGTCTATTTTGATGACATGATAGCAAGATCCCAAATTGAGGAAGAACACCTTGAACATCTGCACAAGTTGTTTGAAAGGATGAAGAAATACAAGCTGAGGTTGAATCCCAACAAATCACCTTTAGGGTAAGGTCTGGAAAACTCCTAGGCTTCGTCGTAAGTGGTAAAGGTATTGAAGTAAATCCTGCAAAATCCAAAGCTATCCAAGAAATGCTAGTTCCCCGTACTCAGAAGGAGGCCATAGGTTTCTTAGGACAACTTAACTACATTGCCCGATTCATATCTCATTGACCGCTACTTGTGAGCCAATCTTCAAACTGCTGAAGAAGGATCAAGTAGTCAGATGGAATGACAACTGTCAAATGAATTTTGATAATATCAAAGAGTACTTACAAGAACCTCCAACTCTGATTCCACCAGTTGAAGGAAGACCTCTGATCATGTACTTAACCGTGTTAGAGAATTCAATGGGGTGTGCACTGGGGAAGCATGGCGAGTCTGGTCGAAGAGAGCATGCAATATACTACGTTATCAAAAATTTTACCGACTGTGAAACAAGATATTCACTGCTCAATAAAACTTGTTGTGCTTTGGCATGGGATGCTCGCCGACTAAGGCAGTATATGTTGACTCGTAGCACTCTATTGATCTCTAAGATAGATCCTATTAAGTATATCTTCGAGAAGCCAACTCTCTCCGGAAGAATATCCCAAAGGAAATTGATCTTAACTGAATATGACATCCAGTGCACTACCCAAAAAGCAATTAAAGGAAGTGTATTGGCAGATCATTTGGCGCATCAAGCTGTGGATGACTACCAACCTATGAACTTTGAATTCCTGGATGAGTACATCTTGCTGATTACATATTGTGAAAAGCCTGGACCCTATGAAGGATCTGGACAAGGATCTCGATGGACTATGGTTTTTGATGGAGCTTCCAACGCACTGGGTAACGAAATTGGTGCTGTAATTGAAGAAGTGAAAAACACAAGAAGGGGGGTTGAATTGTAAAACTTGAAATCAAATGCAGACAACACGTTATTTTTATCCTGGTTCGTTTGATCTCAAACTACTCTAGTCCACCCGTCAAGGTGATTTCGCCTCTCTCCAACGAGGTCTTAATCCACTATATTCAACTGAATACAACAACTGCTTTAACAACTGTCAAAGCCTTCTTGAGTCTAACCACAGACCGGTTTATCTCAAGGTAATTCTCTTACAGATAAATGAACAAATGTGTGTGATGTTTTCTAGGAAAAACTATATATCACAACTGTGATAATACACAATATTAAGCTTGGATAATACTAGATTTCTAGAGCTATAGAGTAAGCGCTTGAGAACTTTAGCAAACTGGATGAGTGAGAACGTGAAGATGATTGGCTTATGCGTATGTGCGTATATGGAGAATTATTAACCATTTATTTTCTCACAGATTTGTTTATATAGCCTTGGAATAGATACGTTGCTGTTCATAACTTCATTTCAATGCTCATGACGTTCTTTCCTTTTTGAGAAGATCTTTGTCTTTGATAAAGCCGTTGGTAATTAATCGGCCTTGAATGCATAGTAACGTTGACACTTCAGAGTGTTCTTGGCTTTAACTTATCCTGGCGTTTCTGAGTGCTGATGACATGGTTAGGATCTTGATCAGAGTCAGAGTATGTTGAGCGCAGATTCTGTTCATCAGGCTTCTGCGTAGCACTTGTATGATCTTCTGATGCTGACATATCTTCTGATGCTGATGTTGATACTGATATTCTGATGCTGATTCCATCAGAGTTTCTGTAAATACACAACATAATTTTAAGTAGCATCTATGTCTTATATAAATCTCATAATTCATTTAATCTTGTATTTTTTTATCATCAAAACTCTAACTGAGGGTTGTAGAATCAAACTATGTTCTAACAATCTCCCCCTTTTTGATGATGACAAAAACCAGATTTTTTCAATTAAAATAAAATGGTGAAAGGTATCAGAGTTTAAGGATAGAGAGGAATCGGTATCAGAGATAATCAATTAACGAATAAAAGGTATCAGAGTTCAGAAGATAAGGAATAAAAAGTATCAGAGAGATGAAGGGAAAAACTCCCCCTGAGTTGATTACTTCCCTTTGATTCCTTGAGACCTTGAGCATCAAAACTTTATTGAACTTTCTTTGAGCATCAGAGTTTTACTTTATCAGAGTTCATCAGATTCTTGTACCTGTAAGCTTTTCAGAACAAAGAAATTCAAATATATAAGAATGTTAGAATGTTTGAGACTTTTGTCTCAGTAATCCGTTATTGAAAAATATCATTCTTTCTCCCCCTTTTTGTCAGTTATCAAAAAGAACGAATAATCATAGTAAAAATGATCAGAGCAAAGAAAACGTTTGTATTAAAACAGAAGCAATGATAGTTTAGAACAAGTAAAAATATTACAGACAAACATGTAAGGAAAACAAGGAAAACACAAGAAAATTCTAAGAAGAAGGAGGAAGTCGTGTGAACAGAGCTTCCAACATGCTCTTGATTTGCTCGCTGGTTTCCTGTTGCTTAGATACCATGTTTGCTATAGAATCAATCTTGATATCCTGCTTGTCCATCCTTTCATTCATCAGCATATCTGATCTCTTCAAATCCTCCAGAGCCTGCTTGTCAAGAGAGGAAGCTTGAGTATATTCAGATACAGGCTGCTTCTCAGAGCTTTTTGTAGTTTCTTTTGCTTGACCCAAGTCTTCAGCTTGAATTATCTGTTCTTCAGCAGGTTGAACTTTAGATGTTGGACGCTTTTCAGACCAAGGCGCAATGTCCAGATGGAGAACTTCTTCCTTCAGCAGCTTGCTCAGAACTGGGCCTTCCATTTCCTTCAGCAGATTGCTGAAGTTCTGTTGAGCCTGTCCATAGCTCTGGTCTTGCAACTTGAAGGTTTCAGCGCAAACCCATCTTCTGAATTGTGTCCAGAGGAGGTCTGATACAGCAGGATTAACCAGTTCCAGACTTGCTTGTTTCAAAGAAGTGATCCACTTCTGCATATCTGTTTCAAAGTTCAAAGTGCTGGAACCAACATCTGGTTGTTTTGGTTTAGGAATGGCTGTTTTCTGGTTTATTGCAGCAAGGCGTTCAAAGACTGTTAGATCAATGACAGTCTTGTTGTGGTCATCTGAATTTTTCTTAGGTGAGGGAGTGGGAGAGTCAGAAATTACGATTGGACTGGATGGGGTGTTTGGTGGAGTTATTTCTGGTGAAGAGGGAAGTTGAGACATATTCACAGTGGTACCACAGGGAAATTGAATGGCCAAAGGTTGTGGTTCAGGAGATTCAGAGGTTTGAGCCTCAGAGTTTTGAGTCTCAGGTTGTGGAGATTGTGCATGTTGAGGAGAGGGTGGATTAATATCTGGTTGAGGAGAGGAAGGTTGTGGGATTTCTGGTTCTGGTATTGGAGAGAGTGGAATGTCAGGTTGTGGTGAGATGGGAATTTCTGTGTTTGGATTTGGATTTTCTATTTCGGGAACGGAAGTGTGTTGGTCAATATAAGACATAACTTGTGCAAGTTCTGGTTCTGGTATGGTTGCAGTATTTGGATTTTGTGGTTTGGAGCGGGATCTTCTGAGGGTTAATGACTCAGAAGGGTCAAAGTCAACGTCAAAATCATCAAAGGTTTATGGTGTTGGGATATCAGCTGGTGTTGGAATGGGAGTAGGAATAGATGTGGAAACAGCAGTTGAATTTAAAACAGTAACAGAAACAGGATTACCTCTTTTCTTTGGAGTCTGTTGGGATGGTCCTTCTGTAGCAGCTTTTCTCTTCTTTGTCTTCTTCAGAACAACCTCTGGAGCCTTCTGCTTAAGATCTTGAATGTTCAGATTAGGTGTTGTACCATCAGCTTTACAAGCATCCAAATATCTCAGAATGATTTGAGGCTTAGAGTCAATCTCTGAGAACATAGGAAAGTCGTCCAGAGGGACTCTTATGCTGGAGATTTTAGCAAAAGGAGTGACACTGGGCTCCTTCTTAATGTTCTCTATCAGCTTCATTTTCTTAAGATTTTTGGCATTCAGTTGCTTGCCAACAAAAGGTTCCAGGGTGCTGATCTCTTGTGCCTCTGTCAAATGTTCAATCAGCCTATTCTCAGTCAGAATATTTGATATCAGTCTTCCCAAGGGTATCCAATCCCATTTAGTGCGTTCCTCTTCCCTTGTTTCCTTGACACTTGTTCTGAGGTGGTTGAACAGAAGATGAGCTAGATTAATCTTGACCTTCTGAGAGATAAAATAGATCAGAAACTGCTGATCTATGTTTATGTAATCAGGAGAGCTAGTAGGCTTCCTGTGGTTGAAACAACCCAGAATAATCTTTGCCCAAATTTTGTGCTTGTCCTTTAAATCCCTTATCTTGCTGGAGGGAAGCCCCAGCGTGAAAATTTCCCTTGCAATTAGGGCAACATCTTGACACCTTTCTGCCATATCTATACAACGAATACCACTACCATTGTACCCTATCAGCCTTGCAATCAGGTCTTCAGTAATCACAATCTTCTTTCCCATGATGTAAGAAGTGACCTGATGGTTTGAGGAAGAAGCGTGAATCCAAAATTCCTTTACCAGAATAGGAAATGTTGGACCCACCAGCCTGTTAAAGTATTTTTCCCATCCTTGAGCTTGAACCTCTTCTGATAAATCAAAACCATTTTCCTTGAGACTGTTGAAATCCACTATAATTTCTGAGAACTTCAAGGTTCTTGATTGGAGTGAGAAGCGTTCTGAGAGGAACTTCATATTGCTCAGATGATGCATCTTTCTGGGAACCTGATGAAAGATTGCTGGAAGAAGCCATGTTCACACGAGGATTTTTTGAAAAAGCTTTAAGGGGTTTCTTGAGAACGAAGAACACAGAAATCAGAAATCAGAAATATTGATTGAAAACAATAGTGATGGTAAAAGTGAGTGAATGGTGTGAAGTGTTTAAATAGATTTCTAAAAAGTTTTTGAAAACATAAACGTTTAAGAGAGAGAAATAAATCAAGATTATTAGCATTAAATGATAGCTGATTTTAGGGGATTTAGAAAGATACTTAAACGGTTACCCATGACATGTGTCTCAATGCATCCAATCAGCGCTTTGCCTTTTCAGAAGCGTGAACGCGTGTTCAGCCTCAGGAAACAGCTGATGACTGGATGTCACTTGTTTGCTTGAGTGAATAACACATCTATCCTTGAACTGAAGCGCTCAGATCTTCATGGATAGATTCTGATACAATCTGCATTTCTAAAATTCTGAAAGAGGATTGATCAGAAGTTCACAGAGAAATAAACACAATGCTGAAGGTTAATATATAAAATTAAAACAGTTTTATTCTGGACAGAGCTTCATGCTGAGATGTTTTAGAATGAAGTTGAACCTATCTTCAGAAAGTGGTTTTGTGAAAATATCATCCCATTGATGGTCTGTGTCAATAAATTTTAAATTTAAAATCCCTTTCTGAATATAGTCCCTAATAAAATGATGTTTTATTTCTATATGCTTAGCCCTAGAATGCAAAATTGGATTTTTACTTAAGCAAATAGCAGAAGTATTGTCATAGAGGATAGGAATGTTACTCTCAAAAATCTGGAAGTCCTCAAGTTGACTTTTCATCCAGAGCATTTGTGTGCTGCATCCAGCTGCTGCTATGTATTCAGCTTCTGCTGTTGATAGAGCAATTGTGGATTGTCTTTTGCTGGACCATGAGATCAGATTTTCTCCCAGAAACTGGCAGCTTCCAGAAGTGCTTTTACGTTCTACTCTGTCTCTAGCAAAGTCAACATCATAGTATCCTACTAAGCTGTAATCACTTGATTTTCTATAAAACAGACCCAGATTAGTAGTACCTTTCAGATACTTGAAAATTCGCTTAACAGCTGTTAAGTGAGATTCTCTAGGATCTAATTGGAATCTTGCACAAATGCATACACTGAATAAAATATCAGGCCTTGAAGCTGTAAGATAAAGAAGAGAACCAATCATACCTCTGTAGACCTTTTATTCTACCTTTTTGCTTACCTCTTCTCTTTCCAGAATGCACGTGGGATGCATTGGAATCTTTGATGGCTTACATTCTGAGAGATCAAATTTCTTCAGAAGTTCTCTGACATATTTGCTCTGATGAATGTAAGTTCCTTCTGGGGTTTGATTGATCTGAATGCCCAGAAAGAATTTCAGTTCCCCCATTAGGCTCATCTCAAATTATGCCTGCATACACTTAGCAAACTTTCTTCCCAGAGAAGATTTAGTAGATCCAAATATTATATCATCAACATAAATCTGACAGACTAAAATGTCATTCTTAACTGTCTTACAGAATAAGGTTATGTCCACTTTCCCTCTGGTGAATTCCTTTTCTAACAGGAAGTTACTCAGTCTTTCATACCAAGCTCTGGGAGCTTGTTTCAGACCATACAGTGACTTATTTAGTTTGAAAACATATTCTGGATTTTTTGAACTTTGAAAACCAGGGGGTTGGTGCACATATACCTCTTCTTCTATATAGCCATTTAAGAATGCACTCTTAACATCCATCTGATACAGAGTGATGCCTTTATTAACAGCAAAAGAAATTAAAAGTCTGATAGATTCTAACCTAGCGACTGAAGCAAAGGTTTCTGTATAGTCTATCCCCTCTTGCTGACTATAACCTTATGCTACTAATCGTGCCTTGTTTCTGATGACTTCACCTTGTTCATTTAGTTTGTTTCTGAACACCCATTTTGTTCCAATGACGTTGAATCCTTTTGGTTTGGGAACTAGATCCCATACGTCATTCCTTGTTAATTGATTCAGCTCCTCTTGCATTGCTAGAATCCAGTCATTGTCCAGAAGTGCTTCATCAACTGTTGATGGTTCAATCAAAGAGACAAGTCCCATGAGGGATTCTTCAGAGTTTCTGAAGCTGGCTCTTATTCTGATTGGATATTCCTTTCTTCCTAAGATTGTTTCTTCTGGGTGATCCATGCTGCTTCTGGATGGTCTTTTCTGAGGTAGATCAACAGACGATGCTGGATTGCTTGCAGTGCCTCTTTCTGATGTTGAGGGAGTGTCTTTGTTAAGAGCTTCTGATGACTTATCTTCAGTACCTGTGAATTCAACTTCCATACCTGCAAGTAATTCATTCTGCTTTGACTTTTGAGAGTCAAGCTTATCATCAAAACGAACACTGATTGATTCTTCCACAATATGTGTTTCTGTATTGTATACTCTGTACCCTCTTGAGCGTTCAGAGTATTCTAACATAATACACTTATGTGCTTTAGAGTCAAACTTGTTCAAATAATTTTTAGTATTCAAAATAAAGCAAGTACATCCAAATGGATGAAAATAAGAAATGTTGGGCTTTCTGTTCTTCCACAATTCATATGGAGTCTTTTCCAGAATAGGTCTTATGGAGATTCTATTATGAATGTAGCACGCTGTGTTTATTGCCTCTTCCCAGAAGATCTTAGCAACGTTAGTCTCGTTGATCATGGTTCTGGACATTTCTTGCAATGTTATGTTCTTTCGTTCTACAACTCCATTTTGCTGGGGAGTTCTAGGACAAGAGAAATCGTGCAGAATGCCTTTGTCATTAAAAAATGATTCAAAATCTTTGTTTTCAAACTCTCCACCATGATCACTTCTGACATTGACGATTCTAAGATCCTTTTCATTCTGAACTTGGTTACAGAAGGTGACAAACACAGAGTGTGACTCGTCCTTGTGTCTTAAGAACTTTACCCATGTCCATCTGCTATAGTCATCTACGATTACTAACCCATACTTCTTGCCAATGACTGAAGCAGTTTTAACTGGTCCAAATAAGTCAATGTGCAGAAGTTCTAATGGCTTAGAGGTGGAAACAACGTTTTTAGATTTGAAAGCTGGTTTTGCAAACTTGCCTTTCTGAAATGCTTCACATAGAGCATCTGAATTGAACTTCAGGTTAGGAAGTCCTCTGACCAGATTGAGTTTGTTAATCTGAGATATTCTTCTCATACTAACATGCCCCAATCTTCTGTGCTAGATCCATTGCTCGTTGTTAACAGACAGAAGACACTTTACATTCTGACTTTTCAGTTTAGAAAGTTTGATTTTATAAATGTTGTTTCTCCTCTTTCCATTAAACAGGATAGTCCCATCTTTCTGACTAACAGCTTTGCATGAATTTTGATTAAAGATTATATCATAACCGTTATCACTTAATTGACTTATGGATAACAGATTATGCATTAATCCATCTACTAATAAAACATTACTTATAGAGGGAAGATTTCCGTTACCTACTATTCCAGAGCCAATGATCTTTCCCCTCTGATTGCCTCCAAAGCCTACGTGGCCTCCAGGCTTAAGTTCCAGGCTTTGGAACGTATGCCTTCTTCCCGTCATGTGTCATGAGCAGCCAGAGTCCAGGTACCATGATTGGTGTTTCTTCTTTGCTGCTAAAGATATCTGCAACATGTATTATTTTATCCTTAGGTACCCATATTTTCTTGGGTCCTGATTTGTTAGTTTTACCAAAACTCTGGTTGAATTTTGGTTTGACAGAATAATTACTACTAGTATATTTGATGTCGTGTGTGTGCCCATAAACAAAGTGAGAATCAAGTGAAGTGTGTTTTATCACTAAATCCATGGCATTCTTTGGTGTAGGTACCTTACCTTGGTATCCTATTCCTTTTCTGCCATTTCTGCTAACTCCATAGATCATTGAAGCCATTTTGCTTCTATCTATGCTTTTAGCTAGAAACTTCTGAAAGCTGTGATCATACTCCTTGATGATCTCATCAGCACTACTGGGAGTTTCAAGAATTGTTTTCTTCTGAGAGTTTTGTAATAGATTTTGTAATTTTGAAATTTTATTTTTCAACTCAGAATTCTCCAATTTGAGACTCTCAGTTTTATCAGAGTCAGAAGCAAGATTCCTTTTCAGGTTTCTGAATTTGACTCTGATCTGCTGATATCTTTCTAGAATTTCATTAAGGCTTTCAGCTAGTTCAGCCTTAGTAAAGTTAATAGCAAAATCAGGAAATACCTCTTCTGTGTCTGATTCAGAGTCTGATTCAGAAGCTTCACTGTCTTCTGTTATGTTTTCCATGAGAGCTATGTTGGCTCTCTCATCATCTGATTATGAGTCAGCTTCAGATGTGTCAGAGTCATCCCATGTAGCCATGAGACTTTTCTTCTTTTCCTTGCCAAACTTCTTTTTGGGCTTTTCCCTCTGAAGCTTTAGGCAGTCACTCTTGTAGTGTCCTTGCTCGTTACATTCATAGCAGGTGATGTCTTTATTATTTGGCTTTCTGCTTCCTGAAGAGCCTTCAGATCTTCTGTATCCAGAGGAGGGTTCTGACCTTCTGTATCTGGAGGAGGATTCATTCTGATTCTCTGATCTTCTTGGATTCTTGAACTTTCTTTGCCTCTGCTTCCACAGTTGGTTCACCCTTCTGGAGAGGAGAGACAATTCATCTTCTTCTGATGAGGACCCATCAGAGGTTTCTTCTACAGCCTGCAAAACTTTGGAGTCAGATTTTCTGTTAGATTTTAAAGCTAATGGCTTACCTTGCTTTTGAGGTTCATCAGCTTCTAGCTCTATCTCGTGACTTCTGAGGGAGCTGACAAGTTCCTCCAGAGAGATTTTGTTGAGATCCTTAGCTAGCTTCAGCGCTGTGACCATTGGCCTCCACTGTTTTGGAAAACTTCTGATGATCTTCTTAACATGATCAGCAGTAGAATACCCTTTGTCCAGAACTTTGAGACCAGCAACCAGAATTTGAAATCTTGAGAACATCGTTTCAATCGATTCACTTTCTTCCATCTTGAATGCCTCATACTTCTGAATGAGCGCAAGAGCTTTAGTTTCTTTAACTTGAATGTTGCCTTCATGCGTCATTCTCAGAGAGTCAAACATATTCTTTACAGTGTCTCTGTTTGATATCTTTTCATATTCATAGTAAGAGATGGCACTGAGAAGAATTGTTCTTGCTTTGTGATGATTTCTGAAATCACGCTTTTGTTGATCAGACATTGCTTTCCTGTCAATCTTCTGACCACTTGCATTCACTGGGTGCGTGTATCCATCAGTCACCATATCCCACAGATCAACATCGTGGGCCAGAAAGAAGCTTTCAATTCTGTCTTTCCAGCAATCAAAGTTCTCTCCATCAAAGACTGGAGGTTTGCCACTGAATCTGTCTCTTTCTTCATTGTTGTCATTGCTGATGTTTTGATGTGTTCCTGCCATAGTGTTTTTAAATGTTGGATCTTGTACTGACACGGTTAAGTGTTATAAGCTCAGAACCAGGCGCTCTGATGCCAATTGAAGAAGTGAAAAACACAAGAAGATGGGTTGAATTGTAAAACTTGAAATCAAATGCAGACAACACGTTATTTTTGTCCTGGTTTGTTTGATCTCAAACTACTCCAGTCCACCCGTCAAGGTGATTTCGCCTCTCTCCAACGAGGTCTTAATCCACTATACTCAACTGAATACAACAACTGCTTTAACAACTGTCAAAGCCTTCTTGAGTCTAACCACAGACCGGTTTATCTCAAGGTAATTCTCTTACAGATAAATGAACAAATGTGTGTGATGTTTTCTAGGAAAAACTATATATCACAACTGCGATAATACACAATATTAAGCTTGGATAATACTAGATTGCTAGAGCTATAGAGTAAGTGCTTGAGAACTTTAGCAAACTGGATGAGTGAGAATGTGAAGATGATTGGCTTATGCGTATGTGCGTATATGGAGAATTATTAACCATTTCTTTTCTCACAGATTTGTTTATATAGCCTTGGAATAGATACGTTGTTGTCCATAACTTCATTTCAATGCTCATAACGTTCTTTCCTTTTTGAGAAGATCTTTGTCTTTGATAAAGCCGTTGGTAATTAATCTTCCTTGAATGCATAGTAACGTTGACACTTCAGAGTGTTCTTGGCTTTAACTTATTCTGGTGTTTCTGAGTGCTGATGACATGGTTAGGATCTTGATCATAGTCAGAGTATGTTGAGCGCAGATTCTGTTCATCAGGCTTCTGCGTAGCACTTGTATGATCTTCTGATGCTGACATATCTTCTGATGCTGATGTTGATACTGATATTCTGATGCTGATTCCATCAGAGTTTCTGTAAATACACAACATAATTTTAAGTAGCATCTATGTCTTATATAAATCTCATAATTCATTTAATCTTGTATTTTGTTATCATCAAAACTCTAACTGAGGGTTGTAGAATCAAACTATGTTCTAACAGTAATCATTTCCCCCGAAGGTTTCCATACATGTTTTACTGCCAGACTTTGCTTTGACTGTACAAATAACATGGCCGAATATGAAGCTTGCACCTTGGGTCTTAAGGCTACTATCGACCTAAGAATAAAATTCTTAAGTGTATACAGAGACTCAGCCTTGGTGGTCAGTCAAGTTAAAGGAGAGTGGGATACAAAACATCCAAATCTTATCCCTTACAAAGAACTTGTGCTAACCTTGATCCCATACTTCGAAGAGATTACCTTTGAGCACATTCCAAGGGAAGAAAATAAATTGGCGGATGCCCTAGCAACCATGCCGTCTATGTTCAAGGTCAAATAGGACAACGAAGCTCCTAGAATTAATGTTGAAAGATTTGACGAACTGGAACACTGCTACGAAATTGATGCTGATGGGGTAGAAGAGAAGCCCTGGTTTCATGAAGTGAAAAGGTATCTTAAAGCTCAGGAATACCCTGAAGGGGCATCAATAAACAACAAGAAATTCTTGCAGAGGTTCTCAGCCAAGTTCTTTCTAAGCAATGGTATTTTTTACAAGCGCAACCATGATTCAACCCTGTTCCATTGTATGGACAAGAGGGAAGCAGAGAAAATTATGGAAGACATGCACGAAGGCATCTTTGGTACTCACTCTAGTGGACATACTATGGCCAAGAAGATTATGAGAGCTGGTTACTATTGGTCGACTATGGAAACTGATTGTCACCACCACTCGAGGACTTGCCATAAGTGCCAAATTTATGCTGATAAGGTTCATGTGCCTCCAATAACTTTGAATTTCATGACTGCTCCTTGGTCATTTGCAATGTGGGGCATTAATATGATCATAGAAATCAAGCCTACCGCCTCTAATGGACATCGCTTCATTCTTGTCGCCATTGACTACTTTACAAAATGGGTTGAAGCAGATTCATTTTCCTCAGTCACCAAGAATGTGGTTGCCTGCTTCATCAAACATAATCTCATTTGTTAATATGGTATCCCTAAGATAATCATCACTAATAATGGTACCAACCTTAACAATGCCATGATCACTAAACTCTACACGCAGTTCAAGATCAAGCATCACAACTTTTCTCCATGCAAACTGTTGTACCCCAAATTTTGACCTAAGATATCGTCTCCTACCTGCATTATTACATTACATTTGTTTTGATCCATCGATTTTAAAATTCATGACTTTTTCTGGCCAAGAGCTATTTATGATGAACATTAAATCATTTAATCGATTCGTGCTAAAATGATGTTTATTAATTATTTATTATCTAAAATTTAAATAATTGAAATTCATTTTCGATTATTATGTAGTTTAAAGATGTATAGATGATAAAATGAACATCAGAGAAGAGGCGCATTAATTGTGCGGACAGTATTTATTTATTACTCATTATCTTAAATTTAAGTAACTGGAATTTATTCTTAGTTATTATATAATTTAAAGGTTTATGAATAATATAATAAGCATTCGGGAAAAGTTCATTGGTCAATAACGATTGTTTAATCATTTGTCACTCTAAGTTAAATAATTGAAACCCTGTTTTAATTATTACAATTTAGTCATGAATGATGAATTAAATAATTGAGGATATTAGTTGATCAACGATAATTATTATTTATCTGTTTATTATTTTGAATGTAGGTAATTGAAATTTGTTTTCAATTATTATTCATTTGGAGAATTGTAAACGATAAATAAAAGGAAAGAAGAATTTAATTGGCAAATAGTTTTTTATTCATTTTTCTAATTGTACAGTTATTATGTAAACATTGTATCTATTACAATCAATTACAATAATAAATTGACAAAAACTAAGATGAAATAAAAAACTAATCTATCCTAATTCTAAAACTTCCGATCCAATGCGTTTTGTCCGCTCACTTAATGTTACCTGCACAATTAAAAAGAAAGAAATTAGAATTCGAATAAACGAATAAAAAGCGAAATTATTAAAGTTTCATCATTAAATGAAATGGCCGGAATCAGTTACTCTTTTTTGCAAATCACGGGATTGCTCCCGGTTCACAAAAAAGAAAAGAATTTTAAAACATGTGCACAAGTTTATGTTTTCCAAAAAAAAAACTGCATGTTTAAATTAATTACATTTTTCAAATGCAATTTCAAAAAAAAGCATACAGCATAAGCATACAAAACCCATGCAGTGACTACATATGCAAGCAAGCTACGTGAACCATTGCCCACACAGCAGAAAACAAAACAACTTTTGTATTAAAGGGAAAACATGCAGTTTGACCACATTTGCAAGTAATATAAAAGTTCCATTTTCATCATTTTCTGGCCATTGCAGTTTCAGAAAAATGTACAGCTTATCACTTTTTTATCAAAGCCATACTGAGAGAAAGAAGAGAGGGAGAAGTGTGGGATTTGCAGGCTTGGCATAGGCAGAAAGAAGGTATACAAGACAAACAAAAATATAGCCAGTAGAGATAATAACACAAAAGAAGAATAGAAACAAATTGGAGGGACAACATAGTGCAGAATGCCCAGGAATCCCAAGGCATTTTAAAAATCTCCAGCCTGTAGCGAAAGAAAGAAGAGGAAAATTGTTATAACAACCAAAAAGAGAACCAACATACAACATAACATATATCCAAGCCTCCAAGGAAAACTTAGGGATTTTTTTAGTTCTCAAAAAACACACAAAGCTAGCAAACCTGCATAATCATATACTGTCAAAAAAACCATTTCCAAACCTTATGGCCAAGCTTTGCAAGAATCGATTGAGCCATTAAAGCCAACATCATCATCCTGTTATCAGAAAAACATCCAAAATCATCTCACAAGAAACCAGTTAAAATCACCATCAATATGGCCTAGCAAACTTCTGCCCCAAGATCCATCAATCTGTCCAAACCACACAAAATCCCTACATTCATCACCATGTCCAACTGTTACTCAAACCTGAGCTTTATCCATCCAAAAACCTGAAAAATTCTAAGGCAACCGGTTAGGCCTCAGTATCAACATCATTGGCCTTTTCAAAGCAATTACTAAAGCCAACATCATTCCAAAAACCATTTTTCAGACCAACAGAACCAAGTGCAGTAGCAGTTTTCAAGAAGAAAGAAGAGAAATAGTAATCCATTCAAAGAGAGAAGAACAAAATCATCATACAGTAGTTCGTTCAAAGAGGAAGAAAAGAAAACCAAGTACAGTACCAAGGCTCAAGGACAAAACAGAAGTACAGTACCAACAACCAAGAAGAGAAAAATCATAAATACCGGTCACCGTTGGGCTCGCCTCCTCTCTCCTCGCCGCCTGGCCTCCGTCGCCCCCTAGCTCTTCCTCCGTCTCCACCTAGGTAACGGTCTCTTCTCTCTTTTATTTCTTCGAACATCCTCAAATCAAGCATTAACAATCCAGTATAAGAATTACTAATCAAGATCAAACTTAACATAAATCGTAGAATCAACATGCAAAAAAACGAATTAAGTGTAACAAATCGATCGCGTCACTTACCGTCTCCGCCTAGCCGTCTCATTTCTCGTTCAGTGGAGGGAAGAAGGGCCGGAGTGGGTGGCCGTAGCAAGGAGATAGTAGAGATGCAGAGAAGAGATGCGAAGAAGAGATGAGAAGAAGAAGATACGAAGAAGAGGCGCCGTTTCTGCCCATAACAAAACCCTAAATCCCAATTTGTGTTAAACACATATTAACCCTAATGCTGTATTAGTTATTGGGCCTCATCCCCTTATTCTCAGCTTAAGCCCACGATTCCCTTGTGCACCCCCCCTGTCTTCAATTTTTGCCTTGGGCCTTATCCCAATCTCTTAGCCCATATTAACTTATTTCTTTCTATTTTGATTACCCCTTAGAATCTTATTAGTTTAAATTGTAATTTAGTTAACCAAAAAATAAAAGATGTAACCTAAAGCTTTTAATAATGGACCTTTTTATTAATTTAAACTTTCAAGATTTAATTTAATAATCTTAGTATCTTTAAAAAAAAATTAGATTTAAGTTAGTAACATTGAGTTTTAATTTAATTTAATCATTAAAGAATTCCTAAAGTAATACTTTTTATAATAAAAGGCATAAAAAATGGAAAAAAACTAAAAAATATTTTATTAACTCATTTTTCTTGTCTTAATATTAATATCAAAAATATAAAAAAAACCTAATAACTTAAAAACTAAAAAAAAATGTCACGTCCTCGTTAAATAATTCTTTTGTTTTATCCTTATCAAAAAATGCGTAAAAATTTAAAATACTTTCTTCCCGTTAACATTAAACCAAAAAAATCGTAAAAAACGCATTACTCGCATCTTTTATTCCATCATTTAGATTATTGTTATTTAATCGTTATTCGCATATTTTGTCCATGTATTTATTTGTTTAGTCGGTTTATGCTTAAATCCAAAGGAAAAACAGTAAATTTGTTGACTTCATGTCTCCAAGTCTAACTGCGCGAATTTTCGCATTTCATTAAAACTTAGGATAATTTTTCCTCAAATATTCACCTTCCATCAAAATTTCAACCTTTTCAAGACTTATACCTTTTAAGCAAAAACTTCGACATTAGGTCGTCGTATCTTCAAAAACCCGTCCGTATCCCTTTTCGGCCAAAACGATTTATTTTCAATCAAGCGATCAATTTTAAATAAAACAGATATTTCAAAAGGTTCCTATAGAGTACTATAGATGCATTGGGTGCTAGTACCTTCCCATTGTATAACCAACCCCCGAACCATAAGATCTATTTTCAAAAACGCTTTGTATTTTTTATTAATATTTACATTGCATATTTAGGGTTTTATTTCGCTCTTTTCCCTTTTCCTTTGGAAACAATAAAGCGCGGTGGCGACTCTTGCTTTTTGTGAGACGAATTAATCAATAATTCGATCTCCGATTTACCCCGCTACATTTTTTATCGCTACAGAATTGGCGACTCTGCTGGGGAATGATTGACCTCTTGCCGGTCCATCCCTGAGTGGGTTAAGCCTAATTTGTCTTATCTGTTTACTATTATTTGATTTGCTTGATTATATGTTTAAATTGGGGTGTTTGGGTTTTTTGCAAAGGACGAATCCTATACCCGGATTAAGTAACACTTAAGGAATAGGACGGGCGGTACAGTCATGTTAACTTTGAGGGAGTAATCCCGAAGAAGGAGGCATGAGATCCCCCACTCAATGGAAGGCCCTCTTGAACTTAATATTTGTTTACCGAGTAATCGGGAAGACATTATTATTTTCGACCTAGGAGCCCGAGAAGTTGAGGACCGTAGAACCCTAACCCATCTTGGCCTTTTAGGTGTAGCGCGGAGACTACAATGGAGTAATTCGGAAGTAGTTGTCACGCGATGCTACGCTCGGACGAGTTTCTCTTGAGAATATTGCTAATTATTGAGTAATCAAGACGTTGGTAATATCCGAAAGAGGGATGTAGACCCTGGGAACTCTTAGAACCTTATCTTACAGGTGTGATCGAAACGTTAGTACATACCTTTGGGTGGGCTTTACCCTCGACTCCATGCTGAACGTTGAACCTTTAAACCCCATGTTTGCAAATTTGTGTGTGACCGTTGCACTATCATTCATTCATGCATTCATCAACATCTTTGTAAAAAACTCGTTTTTCAAGGAACTTTGGAATGATTTTTGCAAACGTCTCAGGGTATTATGGAACTTGGAAGGAGAAATACTCGAAGCTTTAGCTTCAAGGAGCCCGAGATTGAAGAATTGAAGAGTTTGATTCTGAAGATAGAGAGTCCGACAGATTTTCAGAAGAAATATGGGTCCATCGTACCGCTCATGAAGCGCAAGATGAAGAAAGGCATCCTCAACACGTTGGTTCAGTTCTATGATCCCCTGTACCGATGTTTCACCTTCCCGGATTATCAGTTGATGCCTACTTTAGAGGAGTACTCCTATATTCTTGGTTTGCCGATCGCCGACCGTGTTCCTTTTTCTGGATTAGAAGAGGAGCCTAAATCCCACGAGATAGCAACCATCACCCACCTGAAGAAGTCAGAGATAGAGGAGAATATGACTACGAAAGGGGGAATCCGGGGTTTGCCGGCGCAGTTTCTGTTGAAGAAAGCTCGTTACTTTGCTGATACAAAGGATACCGTTGCCTTCGAGGACGTGTTTTCTTTACTCGCATATGGTCTTTTCTTATTCCCTAACGTTGATAAATTTGTGGATGTCAATGCCATCAGAGTTTTCCTGATTGGAAATTCGGTCCCTACGCTGCTAAGGGACACGTATTACTTATCAAGGAGGGATGATTATCTGTTGTGTGCCGTTGTTGTATCAGTGGTACGTCTCGCATTTACCTGGGTCTGATGCTTTCTGGGATCTCGAGAGGGAACCGCGTTGGGCGCCAAAGATTATGGCTCTCACTCATTTCGATATTGACTGGTACAATCGAGTTTACCATGACGTGGAGATCATTGACAGCTGTGGTGCTTTTCCCAACGTACCTCTTCTTGGTACGAGGGGTGGAATCAACTACAACCCTGTTCTAGCGCGTCGTCAGTTCGGATACCCGATGAGAGATAAGCCGAACAGTATCCATGTGAGTGGTTTCTTTCTTCAGGAAGGACAAGATCATCAGGCTGCTAAGAGGGAGATTGAAGGAGCTTGGCGCCATATCCACAAGAAAGGGAGAGATATGCTGGGACATAGAGGTGCCGTCTCTTTGGAACCTTACCTGCAGTGGGTCCGTGCTAGGGCTTGTGCTCTCAAGATGCCGTATAAACTTGAGAAACCTTTATTCCCTGCCATCGCACCATCATCAGTTGCTATCCCTATCGCGGATGTAGGAGAATATCAAGGGAACCTGGCTAGGATGAAATCCGAGAGGGATGCTTGGAAGGAAAAGTACCATATGTCCGAATATGAGAATCGAGTCCTGACTCGACAGCTGAAAGAAAATAAGGAGTTGTTGCTTATTCAAGACGGCCGGTTCGTTGACCACGATGAGAAGCTTCGTCAGAAAGATGCCTTGCTGAAGAAGTACGCGAGTGAAAGGAAAAGGAAAAGGGAAGGTTCGGTAAGCGTGGCTCTCGTTCCTAATCCGCAAGAAGAAATCATCGATCGACTGATAGCGGAAAAGAAGGATATGGAAGACTTTTACGAAGAAAAGATCAGGAAGCTCCGACTACAGCTGGTGTTTGGTCCGTCATCTGAGGATTCCGAGTGAGCTTTAGCTTTAGTTTATTTTTTATTGATGTCACTTTGTAAAATTATGTAAAAGGGCTTCATGCTCCGAAGATGTAATTTATTGTTTTATTAAGGGCTTCATGCTCCGAAGTTGTAATTTATTGTCTTATTTTGGGCTCCATGCTCCAAGTTGTAATTTACTGCTTTCCCGTTTTAAAAATGTAATTTATCATTTCATTATGGTTTTCATGTTGCGAAGTTGTAATTTATTGCTTTCATTAGTGGATTTGTTATCCCAAAGTTGTAATTTACTATTCCAAATTAAAAGTTGTAATTTATCGCTTTCGATTAACGAATTGAGTTTTTGTTGTTCTAAATTTCTTTACCATTGATGTATGCAAAGTTACTAAAGTTCCTTGAAAAACTTTTAAAATGAGTCATCATTTGCATCGCCATCATGCATCATTTCACATCCCACCTCACATGTTTTCTAGAGTCTCATCCTTGTTCTTTTTCCACCGAAGGTTGTCAAGCTGTCTCACCGATACGACACTCGGGCCAATCGTCAGAGGAAGATGGAAGATTTGGAACAGGAAAATCACGAGCTTCGTGGGGAAGTTGCTACACTTCGTGCCGAGATGGAAAAGTTAACAGCGTTGGTGGAAAGTTTGGTGGCTGTTCAGAATCAGCCATCGACTACGGCTGCCGAGATTCAGACTTCAACTCCAGTGGTTTCCGAAATTGTTACAGTTCCTGCCTCCGCAACTCAAATCAACTCTCCGCTTCAACATCAGATGCCGAAAGGTTTTCCGTGGGGAATGCCTTACAACTTTGTGCCAGAGGGGTATCAGCCCACCGTACAACCTATATTTCAGCCTGCATTGTCTCTTCCTCAACCAGAGACAACTGCCATGCCGCCAGTAATTCCGCCTGTAACACCTTTTCCGCAACCAGTTATGACTACCGTTGCTCCTGTGGTCCACTCAATGCCATACTTGAATGAACCAATTTATCCTGCCGAGCCCGCTGAAAGTTTGGGTCTTTTTGATAGAATGGAAGAATTTCAGGATCAGTTCCAGGAAATGCAGAAGGAGCTTAGAGCATTGAAAGGGAAGGATTTGTTTGGGAAGAGTACACATGACCTTTGTTTAGTTCCGAATGTCAAGATTCCAGCGAAATTCAAAGTGCCAGACTTTGAGAGATATAAGGGTGATTCGTGTCCTAGAAGTCATTTGACAATGTACGTGAGGAAGATGTCCACGTACTCCGATGATCATGATTTGTTGATTCATTATTTTCAAGACAGCTTGACGGGTGCTGCTCTAAAGTGGTATATGGGTTTAGACAGCATTCGAATCCGCAACTTTAACGATCTTAGTGAAGCCTTTGTCCATCAGTACAAGTACAACGTTGACATGGCGTCGGACAGGGATCAACTCCGGGCGATGTCGCAGAGAGACCGAGAATCTTTTAAGGAGTACGCCCAGAGGTGGCGTGAAATTGCTGCTCAAATCTATCCACCTCTTGAGGAGAAAGAGATGACTAAGATATTTTTGAAGACTTTAGGGTCCTTTTACTATGAGAGAATGATAGCCAGCGCACCCAGTGACTTTACCGAAATGGTGAGCATGGGCATGCGATTAGAGGAAGGGATTCGCGAAGGGCGTTTGGTTAAAGAAGGGAGTCCGTCTAGCAGCGCGAAGAAGTTCAGAGGTGTTTTCCCGAAAAGAAAAGAGCAGGATGTCAGTGCTTTGTTTCCAGGTAGGCCTAGGAGAGGTTACTCTCACGTTGCGGCAGTCACTCCGGCTGTCCGCCCAGCTTTGATGGCCCCAGCTCATCAAATCCCGCCAACTCAACCACGGCCATTTCAGCAGCAGCCTCGACAACAGGCTTATCCATTTAACAATCAGGACCGTTCACCCAGAAAACCGTAGTTCGATGCCATTCCTATGACATATACTGAATTGTTCCCTGCTCTCATTAGAAAGAATCTCATCACAACAAAACCTCCTCCTGTCGCACCAAACAGTGCTTCTCCGTGGTACAAGGCGGATCAATTCTGTGAATATCATCAAGGGTCGCCGGGGCACAACCTTGAGAATTGCTTTGCTCTGAAGGCGGACGTGCAGAGGTTAATTAAGAGTGGCATCTTGTCTTTTAAGGACGTTAATCCAAATGTTAGAGATAATCCTTTGCCTCGACATGGGGCAGCTTCTGTGAATATGGTGGAAGGTTATCCGGGGAAGTTCCGAGTTTTTCAAGTCGAGCACATAAGAGAATCATTGATCAGGTTACATCAGAGTTTGAGAAGACTTGCCTTTGTTAGGCACCAGCATAATTATGACGTTTGTGAGTTTTGTTCAAGAGAGGATGATTGTCCTATTGTGAAGGAGGACATTCAGAAGTTGCTAGATCAGAGAATTATCACTATTACCTATGACCGAAATCCTGAAGATGAAGTGAATGTTATCACCCCATAATTTAATTTGCCAGAATCAGTAGAGATTGCTTACAACAGTCAGGTTGCGCCTGTTGATCCTTTGATTATTTACCCACCTGGCCTTGTGCCTTACAGCTCAGACCAAGCCGTGCCGTACAAGTATAACGCCACAATGATTGAGAATGGGGTAGAGGTCCCCATACCAACCAGACCGTCTTTTGTTAACATTGCCGATGTGAGTAGAGTTACAAGAAGTGGGCGTGTTTTTGCCTCAGTACCGTCGAGGAGACCAGAAGTTCAAGTTAGGAGGCCCATACCGGCGGAGATTCCTATAAGAAATGGTGAACCAAGAGTTGAGATAGGCCGATCCAGCGAACCTATCCCTCACCCTGAAGAGGATGAGATCCTAAAGCTTATCAAAAGAAGTGAGTATAAGATTGTGGACCAGCTTCTGCAAACACCTTCCAAGATTTCCTTGCTTGCCTTATTGAGAGATTCTGGTGCACATAGAGAAGCCTTGATGAAGGTCTTGGACCAGGCGTTCGTAGACCATGATGTGACAGTTGATCAGTTTGATGGGATTGTGGGAAATATAACTTCGTGTAACAATCTGGGTTTCAGTGATGAAGAACTCCCAGAGGAGGGGAGAAACCATAATATGGCTTTGCATATTTCTGTAAGTTGTGGAAACGATACCTTATCAAGTGTGTTGGTGGATACGGGCTCATCGTTGAATGTGATGCCCAAGACCATGTTGTCTCGACTTTCATATCCAGGTGCTCCTATGAGGCCTAGTGGAGTAATTGTTAAAGCATTTGATGGTTCCAGGAAGACAGTTATTGGTGAAGTGGATCTTCCCATAGTGATTGGTCCCCATACTTTTCAAATCACTTTCCAAGTGATGGATATCCGTGCTGCCTACAGTTGTTTATTGGGTCGTCCCTGGATCCACGATGCCGGGGCAGTCACCTCTACGCTCCATCAGAGACTAAAGTTTGTAAGACATGGGAAACTAGTGATGATTGGGGGAGAGCAGGCCATGGTGGTAAGCCATTTATCATCGTTTTCTTTTATTGATGCTGACGAGGATGTTGGGACCCAGTTCCAGGGCCTATCTGTTGCTAAGAATACAGTGAAGAAGCAAGGGGCATCCATCTCTTCTTTTGAGGATGCGCGGCGAGTGGTGGAAAGTGGTTCGGCCGAAGGATGGGGCCAGGTGTTGACGTTACCCGAGAACAAGTCTGGGGAAGGTTTGGGTTTTCATCCAATATCTACAAGGGTCAAGAAGGAGGTGGTTGTTCGTCCAATTCAAGAGGTCTTCCGAAGTGCAGGGTTTGTGCACCCTGAGGTTGATGCTATCATAGATGATGATTCCGAGGAGGATTTTCCCGTGTTTGTGACGCCTGGATTGGCTTGCCAAAACTGGATAGCTGTTGATGTTCCTATGGTTATGCATATTTCCGAGTAATGTTTTGTTTATTTTCCTTTTGAAAAATTGCTCTGCCCAAGGCGAAACGTATTTTGTGTCGGGCTATGAAAAATAATTCCTTTTGCTCTGCCCAAGGCAAAAGAGAAATGTCTGGGCTTTTTGTTTCAAGT
Organism: Vicia faba; assembly: GCA_948472305.1. Classification (NCBI taxonomy): domain Eukaryota; kingdom Viridiplantae; phylum Streptophyta; class Magnoliopsida; order Fabales; family Fabaceae; genus Vicia; species Vicia faba. The sequence continues at coordinate 932,109,104 of OX451738.1, read as the reverse complement.
ATTTCCCTTTTAATGAATAAAAATGTTATTTTGTCCACTGCTGTTTTATTTTTCACTTTTTTTCTGGGAAATAATAATGAAAATTAATTAATAACATTTTGTTTTATTTGCACAAATCGATTTCTAAAATAAAGCATAATCATGTGTGCAGATTACTTCATGACTTAACCATCGAAAACAATGATCCTATGCCCTCTCCCAACTTTGAATTCCCTGTGTTCAGAGCCGAAGAAGGGGATGATGAAGAGATTCCTGTTGAGATTTCCCGTTTGCTTGAGCATGATGAGAAGATTATTCAACCATTTGAAGAACCTGTAGAGCTGGTCAACTTGGGTGATGAAGAAGATAGAAAGGAAGTCAAAGTCGGAGCTTTGCTTATCCCGGAAGTTAAGGAGAAAATGTTGGAGCTTCTCAGAGAGTATGTTGACGTGTTTGCTTGGTCCTACCAAGATATGCCAGGGTTGGACAATGACATTGTGGAGCATCGTTTACCGTTGAGACCCGAGTGTCCACCGATCAAGCAGAAATTGAGAAGGACTCGTCCCGACATGGCTGACAAGATCAAAGAGGAAGTTCAGAAACAGATCAACGCAGGTTTCCTTGTTACATCGGTCTATCCTCAATGGTTAGCCAATATAGTGCCTGTTGCAAAGAAGGATGGTAAGGTTCGGATGTGTGTAGACTACAGAGATCTGAATAGAGCTAGTCCGAAGGATGATTTCCCATTACCTCATATTGACGTATTGGTCGACAGTACCGCCAAGTTCAAAGTCTTTTCTTTCATGGATGGTTTCTCTGGTTATAATCAAATCAAGATGGCGCCGGAAGATATGGAGAAAACCGCGTTCATTACACCTTGGGGAACATTTTGTTATCGAGTTATGCCGTTTGGTTTGAGGAATGCTGGCGCAACATACCAAAGGGCCATGACTGCTTTGTTCCATGACATGATGCATAAGGAGATCGAAGTGTATGTGGATGACATGATTGCCAAATCACAGACTGAGGAAGATCACTTGGAGCATTTGTTGAAGTTATTCCAGCGTTTGAGAAAGTACAAACTCCGTCTGAATCCCAACAAGTGCACTTTTGGCGTTCGTTCTGGAAGACTTCTGGGTTTCATTGTCAGTCAGAAAGGTATTGAAGTAGATCCTGATAAAGTCAAAGCTATTCGGGAAATGCCCGCACCCAAGACGGAAAAACAAGTAAGAGGATTCCTTGGGAGACTGAATTACATTTCTAGGTTTATATCTCATATGAATGCTACCTGTGGGCCGATTTTTAAGCTTCTCCGCAAGAACCAAGGATGTGTGTGGACAGAAGATTGTCAGAAAGCTTTCGATAGTATCAAAGAATATTTGCTCGAACCTCCCATTTTGATTCCTCCGGTGGAAGGAAGACCTTTGATTATGTACCTGACTATATTGGAAGACTCCATGGGATGTGTGCTTGGTCAACAAGATGAGACTGGAAGGAAGGAACATGCGGTATACTATCTGAGTAAGAAATTCAGACTGTGAGTCTCGGTACTCATTGCTTGAGAAAACCTGTTGTGCTTTAGCCTGGGCTGCTCGCCGTCTGCGCCAGTATATGATTAATCACACTACTTGGCTGATCTCCAAGATGGACCCAATCAAGTATATCTTTGAGAAGCCCGCCTTATCTGGAAGGATAGCCCGTTGGCAGATGTTGTTATCCGAATATGACATCGAGTATCACACTCAGAAAGCGATCAAAGGGAGTATTTTAGCCGATCATTTGGCTCACCAACCAATTGAAGACTATCAATCCATCAAGTTTGATTTCCCGGATGAAGATGTTATGTACTTGAAAGCTAAAGATTGTGAGGAGCCGTTACCTGAAGAGGGACCTGATCCTGAATCCCGTTGGGGTTTGATATTTGACGGAGCTGTGAACTCTTATGGAAATGGAATTGGGGCAATCATCGTCACTCCCCGAGGCACTCATATCCCATTTACGGCGAGGCTGAAGTTTGACTGTACGAACAACATGGCGGAATATGAGGCATGTATTATGGGTCTCGAAGAAGCAGTGAACCTAAGGATTAAAATTCTTGATATTTATGGAGATTCGGCACTGGTGATTAATCAAATCAAAGGAGAGTGGGAGACTCGTCATCCTGGTTTGATCCCTTACAGAGACTACGCTAGAAGGTTGTTAACTTTCTTCAACAAGGTGGAATTGCATCATATCCCTAGAGATGAGAATCAAATGGCTGATGCTTTAGCTACTTTGTCTTCAATGTTTCAAGTGAATGATTGGAACGACGTGCCTACAATCCGAGTTATGCGCCTTGACAGACCTGCTCATGTGTTTTCAGTGGAAGAGGTCACCGACGACAAACCGTGGTTCTATGACATTAAACGTGTTCTTCAAACTCAAGAGTACCCGCCTGGGGCATCCAACAAAGATAGAAAGACGTTGAGAAGATTAGCAAGCAGTTTCTTCCTCAATGAAGAAGTTTTGTATAAGAGGAATTATGACATGGTCTTGCTCCGATGTGTAGACAAACGTGAAGCGGACATGCTGATGCAAGAAGTGCATGAAGGATCCTTTGGCACTCATGCCAATGGACATGCAATGGCTAGAAAGATGTTGAGAGCTGGTTACTATTGGATGACAATGGAATCTGATTACTGCAAGTATTTGAAGAGGTGTCATAAATGCCAGATTTATGCGGATAAGATGCACGTGCCGCCGACTCTCCTCAATGTTATATCTTCACCTTGGCCTTTCTCTATGTGGGGCATTGATATGATTGGGATGATTGAACCCAAAGCTTCAAATGGTCATCGTTTTATCTTGGTAGCGATCGATTATTTTACCAAATGGGTGGAAGCAGCATCTTATGCTAATGTAACCAGACAGGTGGTAGTCAGATTTATCAAGAATCAAATCATTTGTCGATACGGTATCCCGAGCAAGATCATCACTGATAATGGTTCGAATTTGAATAACAAGATGATGAAGGAGCTTTGTGAAGAGTTCAAGATCGAACATCATAATTCCTCTCCTTACAAACCGAAGATGAATGGGGCTGTTGAAGCTGCTAACAAGAATATCAAGAAGATTGTCCAGAAGATGGTGGTAACTTATAAGGATTGGCATGAAATGCTTCCGTTTGCTTTACACGGGTACCGTACTTCAGTTCGAACTTCAACGGGCGTGACCCCTTTTTCCCTAGTTTACGGTATGGAAGCAGTACTCCCCGTGGAGGTTGAGATTCCGTCTCTGAGAGTGTTGATGGAAGCTAAACTTTCTGAGGCTGAATGGTGTCAAAGTAGATACGATCAGTTGAATCTAATCGAAGAAAAGAGATTGACGGCTTTGTGTCACGGTCAATTGTATCAGCAGAGGATGAAGAAGGCTTTTGATAAGAAGGTTCGACCGCGCGAGTTCAGAGAAGGTGACCTTGTGCTCAAGAAGATATTATCTTTCCAACCTGATTCTAGGGGCAAGTGGGCTCCGAATTATGAAGGACCGTATGTTGTTAAGAAAGTTTTCTCTGGAGGTGCCATGATTCTCACCAACATGGACGGTGAAGACCTTCCGCGTCCCTTGAACGCTGATGCAGTCAAGAAGTATTTCGCTTAGGCAAATTTCTGGTCAAATCAGTCTTGGTATCTGAACACATTCTGGAATTCAAAGTTGTTAGGGAGAATAGCGATCATTGTTTTTGTATGACCTTTTATTTCATGTACTATTTCCCCAAGCTTTTGTAAACCGTTGGAGTCGCATTGTTAGCGAACTACCAGCTTATTAATGAAATTTGAGCATTTACCTTCTGTGGGAAAAATTTTAATTTTATGAGAAAATACTTGAAACAAATTTACTTAAATTATTCTTATTTTTTTTATGCGTCGCGAATCATGAAAGGAATATTAACAGTCGTTCCGAGGACGGTCAAGGCATGAAATGCAAAGCAGTACAATAGTTTATCCTTGCATGATGAGCATGTTTCGTTTCAAAATCATCATGAGGTGTTGGTTGTGTAAACTTGTGTTTCTAGTGGTACTAAGTTTGGTGACTCCCCAGCTGTTCCAGTTGAGCATTGTTTTGGCTATCTCAATCTGGGCGATTTCTGAAATGTGGTACATTTTGTCTCATACCATGGTCTATTGGTGTTAGAAGATTGGGTTTGAGTGCTTTTCTCCTCAGAAGACTTGGACCTTGTAGCGTGACACCCTCCAACGTTGCTGTGTGTTTCCAGTTCCGTTTATCTTCCGTCTTTTCAAGATTGGCCGAGTATCTATTTTGCTGTGACATCTTATTATCTCCAAGATATTTCATCTGTCTGTTTTGTCAGCATAACATTCATTTATTCATTTACACTCATATCAGCATGCATATCCACATTTGTCGTTGATTTTGAGTCGTACCTTGTTTGTTCAAACAACGTACATTTGTTCTTTCCAGGTTATTCCTGGATGAAGTTGCTGCCTCTTGCATAGACTATTTCTTTGATTCTCCCCAGTGAATTTGCGACCTAGACGGTTGGTGCATTTATTTTGCACATTTAAGTATTTGATCTCCTCGGGAAGGAGTGATTCAGGGTTCTCCTTGACGAGGATTTTATTCTCTGCCAGTATCATCGCAATTTCCTCCTGTTTGTTTTTGGAAAACGACAAGCGGCAGCTCTTCATGAGCAACTTGTGCGTTATAGACACCGTTGGAAAACGACAAGCGGCAGCTCTTCATGAGCAACTTGTACGTTACTTTTTGAAAACGACAAGCGGTAGCCCTTCATGAGCAACTTGTACGTTTACTTGTTGAAAGCGCCGAGCAGCAGTTCTTCACGAGCTACTAGTGCGTCATTTTATTTTTCTGAAAGCGCCGAGCAACAGTTCTTCATGAGCTACTAGTGCGTCATTTTATTTTTCTGATAGCGCCGAGCAGCAGTTCTTCATGAGCTACTAGTGCGTCATTTTATCTTGTTGAAAGCGACAAGCAGCAAACTCTTCATAAGTTACCCGTACGTTACTACTTTTCTGGAATACAGCAAGCGACAGCTTCTTTATTTGAGCAGCTTGTATGTTATTGGTATTTTCTTTGGACGACAGCAAGCGGCAGCTTCTTTATTTGAGCAGCTTGTATGTTATTGGCATTTTCTTTGGACGACAGCAAGCGGCAGCTTCTTTATTTGAGCAGCTTGTATGTTATTGGTATTTTCTTTGGACGACAGCAAGCGGCAGCTTCTTTATTTGAGCAGCTTGTATGTTATTGGCATTTTCTTTGGACGACAGCAAGCGGCAGCTTCTTTATTTGAGCAGCTTGTACGTTATTGGTATTTTCTTTGGACGACAACAAGCGGCAGCTTCTTTATTTGAGCAGTTTGTGTGTTATTGGTATTTTCTTTGGACGATAACAGGCGGCAACTTCTTTATTTGAGCAGTTTGTGTGTTATTGGTATTTTCTTTGGGCAACAACAAATGGCAGTTTTCTTTATTTGAACAACCTTCGTATCTACAGTCTCATTACCTCAGCATTAATGAGTATACCTATGAAAATCTAGCAGAGAAGTCTGTTACGAATCTATACCTCCAGAATTCAGTGATCAGTTACCAGCAATTTGATACTCTCTGTCTACCATCGACCTTGAGTTGTGAACTCACTGTTTTGGGATCAATAATCTGTTACGGCCTATGCAAGATGCTCTTTTTGTTAGGGTTAGAGGTTGTTTTCCCTCGATTTTATTCGCTGTCAGGAGTCTGTCGTTTGAAGTTGATAGCTTGTTTCCCCAGTAATGTATAATCCGTACCGCCGTGTCTTGTTGGTGTTCGATTCCCCCAACATTGTCTCGTTTCACACCATATCTTCCTCTGTGAGTTCAATTGCTACATTCATATCAAACATGACGAAGACATCTTAGGACAAAATTTGCGTAGTTATGTATTTAAGTACCTTCAATCTCGTCGAAACGAAGATTTCAATCTTCATATCTCCGGATAGAAGAAACTTAAATAGGGGCAGCTGTTGTACCCCAAATTTTGACCTAAGATATCGTCTCCTACCTGCATTATTACATTACATTTGTTTTGATCCATCGATTTTAAAATTCATGACTTTTTCTGGCCAAGAGCTATTTATGATGAACATTAAATCATTTAATCGATTCGTGCTAAAATGATGTTTATTAATTATTTATTATCTAAAATTTAAATAATTGAAATTCATTTTCGATTATTATGTAGTTTAAAGATGTATAGATAATAAAATGAACATCAGAGAAGAGGCGCATTAATTGTGCAGATAGTATTTATTTATTACTCATTATCTTAAATTTAAGTAACTGGAATTTATTCTTAGTTATTATATAATTTAAAGGTTTATGAATAATATAATAAGCATTCGGGAAAAGTTCATTGGTCAATAACGATTGTTTAATCATTTGTCACTCTAAGTTAAATAATTGAAACCCTGTTTTAATTATTATAATTTAGTCATGAATGATGAATTAAATAATTGAGGATATTAGTTGATCAACGATAATTATTATTTATCTGTTTATTATTTTGAATGTAGGTAATTGAAATTTGTTTTCAATTATTATTCATTTGGAGAATTGTAAACGATAAATAAAAGGAAAGAAGAATTTAATTGGCAAATAGTTTTTTATTCATTTTTCTAATTGTACAGTTATTATGTAAACATTGTATCTATTACAATCAATTACAATAATAAATTGACAAAAACTAAGATGAAATAAAAAACTAATCTATCCTAATTCTAAAACTTCCGATCCAATGCGTTTTGTCCGCTCACTTAATGTTACCTGCACAATTAAAAAGAAAGAAATTAGAATTCGAATAAACGAATAAAAAGCGAAATTATTAAAGTTTCATCATTAAATGCAATGGCCGGAATCAGTTACTCTTTTTTGCAAATCACGGGATTGCTCCCGGTTCACAAAAAAGAAAAGAATTTTAAAACATGTGCACAAGTTTATGTTTTCCAAAAAAAAAACTGCATGTTTAAATTAATTACATTTTTCAAATGCAATTTCAAAAAAAAGCATACAGCATAAGCATACAAAACCCATGCAGTGACTACATATGCAAGCAAGCTACGTGAACCATTGCCCACACAGCAGAAAACAAAACAACTTTTGTATTAAAGGGAAAACATGCAGTTTGACCACATTTGCAAGTAATATAAAAGTTCCATTTTCATCATTTTCTGGCCATTGCAGTTTCAGAAAAATGTACAGCTTATCACTTTTTTATCAAAGCCATACTGAGAGAAAGAAGAGAGGGAGAAGTGTGGGATTTGCAGGCTTGGCATAGGCAGAAAGAAGGTATACAAGACAAACAAAAATATAGCCAGTAGAGATAATAACACAAAAGAAGAATAGAAACAAATTGGAGGGACAACATAGTGCAGAATGCCCAGGAATCCCAAGGCATTTTAAAAATCTCCAGCCTGTAGCGAAAGAAAGAAGAGGAAAATTGTTATAACAACCAAAAAGAGAACCAACATACAGCATAACATATATCCAAGCCTCCAAGGAAAACTTAGGGATTTTTTTAGTTCTCAAAAAACACACAAAGCTAGCAAACCTGCATAATCATATACTGTCAAAAAAACCATTTCCAAACCTTATGGCCAAGCTTTGCAAGAATCGATTGAGCCATTAAAGCCAACATCATCATCCTGTTATCAGAAAAACATCCAAAATCATCTCACAAGAAACCAGTTAAAATCACCATCAATATGGCCTAGCAAACTTCTGCCCCAAGATCCATCAATCTGTCCAAACCACACAAAATCCCTACATTCATCACCATGTCCAACTGTTACTCAAACCTGAGCTTTATCCATCCAAAAACCTGAAAAATTCTAAGGCAACCGGTTAGGCCTCAGTATCAACATCATTGGCCTTTTCAAAGCAATTACTAAAGCCAACATCATTCCAAAAACCATTTTTCAGACCAACAGAACCAAGTGCAGTAGCAGTTTTCAAGAAGAAAGAAGAGAAACAGTAATCCATTCAAAGAGAGAAGAACAAAATCATCATACAGTAGTTCGTTCAAAGAGGAAGAAAAGAAAACCAAGTACAGTACCAAGGCTCAAGGACAAAACAGAAGTACAGTACCAACAACCAAGAAGAGAAAAATCATAAATACCGGTCACCGTTGGGCTCGCCTCCTCTCTCCTCGCCGCCTGGCCTCCGTCGCCCCCTAGCTCTTCCTCCGTCTCCACCTAGGTAACGGTCTCTTCTCTCTTTTATTTCTTCGAACATCCTCAAATCAAGCATTAACAATCCAGTATAAGAATTACTAATCAAGATCAAACTTAACATAAATCGTAGAATCAACATGCAAAAAAACGAATTAAGTGTAACAAATCGATCACGTCACTTACCGTCTCCGCCTAGCCGTCTCATTTCTCGTTCAGTGGAGGGAAGAAGGGCCGGAGTGGGTGGCCATAGCAAGGAGATAGCAGAGATGCAGAGAAGAGATGCGAAGAAGAGATGAGAAGAAGAAGATACGAAGAAGAGGCGCCGTTTCTGCCCATAACAAAACCCTAAATCCCAATTTGTGTTAAACACATATTAACCCTAATGCTGTATTAGTTATTGGGCCTCATCCCCTTATTCCCAGCTGTTGTACCCCAAAATTTGCCCTCCCATATTCTCCAAGATTTGTCAAGTCAAAGTCTCAAAATTCCCCAAGGGTTATGCAGTGCAACTGTCTCCTATACAGTCAAAACTAGGGTTAGGGTTCTGATCAAAGAAATGAAGTTTTCAAGGCCCAATCAAGCCTCATATGCCTACAAAGATGGTCAAGTATCCTCATATCAAATTTCAAGGCATTCAGCTCAAAATTGCACAGTCAAAACCCTAGATTGCACTACAGTCAACTGTAAGGGCAAAATGGTCATTTGACAGTCAAAAGTTCAAATTTTTGGTCAATATATCATTTTGAAGCCACAAACATCATTTTATCAATGCTTGATCATGATTCTCAAAGTTTGGCTCAGAAATCATCAAAGATGCAAAAGTTGCTATATTTGGACAGCTGAAAAAGTCAACTGAAATTGACCAGGGCATAACTTTCACATGGATTATCAGAAAAATTCCATCCAAAGCTCATTTTGAAGAGAAAGACATTTCCTACAACTCATCTTCATATTCCAAGTCCAAGAAATGCTCTCACAAAAAGTTATTAATTTCAACATTATAGGTCATTTTCAAAAGTCAACAAAAAGGGACTTTAAGTCAAAGGCCATAACTTGAGATTGGTAAATCAAAATGACATGGGACCAAAGGCATTGGTTAGAGGACTCAAAGACCTTTCCAAAATGTCCAAGAACATGTGAAAAGCTCAAAAATGGAGCAAGTTATGCCTTGTGGAAGTTGGGAAATTTTTGGGAATTTTGAAAAGTCAACATTGATGCAAATGATCCAAAAATGCAAATGGGCCCATTTTTCTTCCAAGTTTCTTCATGCCAAGCCTATGCACGACCATTAGGCCCAAAGGGAAGTATTTTCTCATTTTTTAATTATTTATTTGAATTTATATCAATATTAATTCAATTAAATTATTTAAATATGTGAAAAATATAAATTTGACCTAAACAAATCTTTTTATGCATGATTTGAACTTAATATTTCGTGCACATGCTAATATAGAAGGTTTTGGCTTGATTGAAACCTAATTGACACAAAAACCATGAAAAAAGATTCAAAAAGATATTAAGGAAATCAAATATTGAAAACAATGAATGCCTTGGATTTGGATCAATTTTTCCAACCTAATTGCTTCCTTACATATACAGGAATGTAAACCTAATCAAAGGAGACTGCAAGCTGCGCCCAAAAAAGCTATTGCACATTGAAAATTCTCCTTAAAACTCAAAGACTGAAAACTAGTTTCAAGGTCGATTCAAGCTTCAATTTTTGTTCTATCAGCATCCTTAAGCATCCCTGAAGGTGTTCCAATCAATATCAGTCACAAAAGCTCAAGGAATTGGGGTACAGAACTCAAGACGTTCCATGGAAATTCCAAAATCGTATTCTATATTTTACGCATTGTCATGACATTTCATTGATTGATTCTTGTTCCTCATGATATTCCAAAGCTAACCTTTATATTCAATTTGATTTTTGCATCGTGTATGAGATTTCACCATGATCGAAATTTAGGTTTTCAGAGTTCTTGAATTGGGGTTTCTCACCCAAGGAACAATTGGGACTCAAGATCATTACCATTGCAATCAGCGTGCTCCAACGAACAAGAGACATATCTCGCGAACAATTTATGAAGCTCATAACTCTAATCGCTATTTTTCAATAGACACCTTTTTGCAACGCTACGAAAACCGTTCCCATAGTGTTTTGTTTCACAGGGTGAGGAAGACGATGATGTCGTGTCATCCGGGGACAGGCCAATTCAAAATCTCGCGCGTATTTCAAAGGGGACTAACCTTTTTCTTTTATAATATTTGTTGATTAATATATATTAAAAGAATTCAAAGTGCTTCAGTGGTGCGGGTGTCGCTTTGCCAAGTCCAAGACCTGGGTTCGATTCCCAGGTCTGTATAAAATTTCATATTATTTTTCCATCTAAAATCATGTGTAGCGCTAATGTCCAAGACATACCACGGACCTCAAAGCATGACCATCCACGCGTCCTACACAACCAGATCAACGACCACGATGCAAAGAATATGCTAGGACCAAGTCAACACGCTGGCATACGAACTGGAAAAGTCAACGAACTCACAAATAATTGGGCCAGAATTCCCAGGCCTGTACCTCACAATCTGGGGTACACCCCACCCTGGTTTGCCTTCCCTAATCTTTTTATTTATTTTTATTCTTGTTTTAATAATTACTTTTATTTAATTATGTTTATTTAATTAATTATTTTTAACAAAATACAAAAACACACAAAAATCAGAAAATATAAAAAATATAATATTTATTTTATTATGATTATTTTCAAATAAACATGTAAATAATTTAGTAAATTAGGTTATAAGTTTAATTCTTTTTTAACAAAAATGTAAAAAATATAGAATTAGGTTAATAAACACTTTTTCTTCCTTTTTAATTTTTTCCCTTTTTTTCCACAGTAATAATTATTTATTTATTTATTTTTTATAATTAAATTGCACATAAATAAATTAGGGTTTAATGTAGATTATATTTTAATTCTTTCGTAATAAATAAAAATATTAGAATTAGGGTTTGCCTTTTAATTTAATTTCAATTAACTCCTTTTTCTCATTTAATCTAAAAAATACAAAAATGCCAAAAAAACATTCCTTTTAAATCTTTAATTTTAATTTCTCCTTAATTAATTCATTAACTTTAAATATTTTTGCAAAAGGGTCCAACGCCCATTGTTTTAATTTAATTGCGCATATTTACTTTATGTCATTTATTATAATTTTGTATTTCTCCCGAAGCATTGTAATTTAAATTTCTCGCACTTTTATTTACTTCGCATTATTTATTTTCCGTCAAATCGGGTTCTGGAAATTTTGGCGATGTGGACCCGCGCCATTTGTAATAACCTTAGATTTATTTTTCTGCAAACTTATAACTGTTAAATATGCATGCAAGAATGAATGGCCTTTAATTAAAATCAAGCGTAGATCACAATGACATGACAAAAGACAAATATCAATGAAAACGACACACGATTCGCACACACCACCCCTAGGGTACGCCTCACTGTTGCCTTTCGAAAGGTGATCGTCGAGTAGAGGACGTCTTAGTAAGTCCTCATGATCCGGGAACCTGGCATGAGGGTAGCTTCTAAGGTGTCTTCCCATTGCTCTGGTGATCACCATGTCCCTAAAACTCGAATTGACCCGAACACCTCCAACGGTGGTGCTACCTACCTCTCAATGGTGGGATGGCACTACTTTAAAGGACTCTTACACAGACGAATTCCTTAGGGTAGGTAGGTTCTCAAGGATACTTGCTCTAATCTCAAAACAAACAAAAATCTTTTCACCAACACATTTTCAAAAGCTTTCAAAGCAGATTTTTCAAACACTCTGACGTACGAGTCGATCTGAAATTTTTCAAAGAAACTTTTTTTAAACCCACATTGAAAAGCAAGCAAACAATTTTGAAAACATATTGAGCAAGTATCTAAGAGCCCATGGATAACCATGGATAGAAAGGGTGCTAACACCTTCCCTTCCTATAACCTACCTCCCGAACCGAGAGCAATCTCTTTAAGGAATTTTTCTGTGCTTTTGTCCTTTCCATTTGGAGAAAATAAAAGACGGTGGCGACTCTTGCTTCCGCGACATTTTCGCGAACCAGCGTTAAACAGTCAGTTCCAGATCCACCGATCACACCAGCTTAAGCCCACGATTCCCTTGTGCACCCCCCTTGTCTTCAATTTTTGCCTTGGGCCTTATCCCAATCTCTTAGCCCATATTAACTTATTTCTTTCTATTTTGATTACCCCTTAGAATCTTATTAGTTTAAATTGTAATTTAGTTAACCAAAAAATAAAAGATGTAACCTAAAGCTTTTAATAATGGACCTTTTTATTAATTTAAACTTTCAAGATTTAATTTAATAATCTTAGTATCTTTAAAAAAAATTTAGATTTAAGTTAGTAACATTGAGTTTTAATTTAATTTAATCATTAAAGAATTCCTAAAGTAATACTTTTTATAATAAAAGGCATAAAAAATGGAAAAAAACTAAAAAATATTTTATTAACTCATTTTTCTTGTCTTAATATTAATATAAAAAATATAAAAAAAACCTAATAACTTAAAAACTAAAAAAAAAAGTCACGTCCTCGTTAAATAATTCTTTTGTTTTATCCTTATCAAAAAATGCGTAAAAATTTAAAATACTTTCTTCCCGTTAACATTAAACCAAAAAAATCGTAAAAAACGCATTACTCGCATCTTTTATTCCATCATTTAGATTATTGTTATTTAATCGTTATTCGCATATTTTGTCCATATATTTATTTGTTTAGTCGGTTTATGCTTAAATCCAAAGGAAAAACAGTAAATTTGTTGACTTCATGTCTCCAAGTCTAACTGCGCGAATTTTCGCATTTCATTAAAACTTAGGATAATTTTTCCTCAAATATTCACCTTCCATCAAAATTTCAACCTTTTCAAGACTTATACCTTTTAAGCAAAAACTTCGACATTAGGTCGTCGTATCTTCAAAAACCCGTCCGCATCCCTTTTCGGCCAAAACGATTTATTTTCAATCAAGCGATCAATTTTAAATAAAACAGATATTTCAAAAGGTTCCTATAGAGTACTATAGATGCATTGGGTGCTAGTACCTTCCCATTGTATAACCAACCCCCGAACCATAAGATCTCTTTTCAAAAACGCTTTGTATTTTTTATTAATATTTACATTGCATATTTAGGGTTTTATTTCGCTCTTTTCCCTTTTCCTTTGGAAACAATAAAGCGCGGTGGCGACTCTTGCTTTTTGTGAGACGAATTAATCAATAATTCGATCTCCGATTTACCCCGCTACATTTTTTATCGCTACACAAACTTAAGATGAATAGCACAATGGAAGCCTCAAACAAGAATATAAAGAAGATTATGCAAAAGATGGTTGTAACCCATAAAGACTGGCATGAGATGCTACCATTTTCTCTTCATGGCTATCATACTTCGGCGCGAACATCAATTGGGGCAACCTCATTCTCTCTAGTCTATGGCATGGAAGCTATCCTGCCCGTCGAAGTTCAAATCCTTTCTCTAAGGATTATGAAAGAGCGGACCTAGACGAAGACGAGTGGATTCAGACTAGGTTGGATCAACTGAATTTGATTGATGAAAAGAGGATGACTGCTATTTGTCGCTGTTGTACCCCAATTTTTTCCCCTAAGATTCCCTCATCATACCATGTTGATTCAATCACAACAAGACCACATTAGGTTATTTTGGTTCTCCTCCCTATCTTCAGCTTTGCTCTTTGAGGAATCACCAAGCACCTTGACTTGTTTTATTTTGTTATCATGAATATTTTGTCTTGATTTTCCTTTTAATTAATAAAATTCAATGTTGGTTTGTCTTACTTGTTACTAATGTAGGTAAAGGCAATGAGGTTTAGCAAGTTGCTCCATGGGTTCATGAGTTTATTTCCCTGCCCTAGTCAATAAAGCTTGAGAAGTCCAAACCTCAACATTGAAGTTGTTTTGGAAGGGATGGCATGGCAAGGTTATTTTGGTTCACTACATTTCCAAGATATCAAGATTGATTCAAAAATGCAAGGGAAGAAGTTGTCATGGTTTGACAAGGCCTTGTTCCCATTGGTCATAAGTACATATTTCTATAAGTTCTCAAGATATGGAAGTGGTTTTGGTAGCTATGAATTATCATTTTCATCCTCAATAACTTTTATTTACAAAGCAAGAGTGTTGGTACAAGAAGGTTGTTCAAAATTGTCAAGGTTCCTCAAAGAATTTTCTTGATCTAAGAGTTAGGGTTTTGAACTTCAAAGAAGTATATCTTGCTCATATTTTGGTATTTTTGAGTGATTACAAATACATCCTTCTCTTCAAAGGGTTATTAACAAATCACTTCAAAAATTTCAAGAAGTTTTCATGAGGAAGAAACTTAATGATGAAGAAAGATTACAAGTCCTCCAGATAAACCCCCAATTTCTCATGTGTGACTTCAAATGATCATAATTTGGTCAATTATTATCACCTTGGACCCACTCTTTTTCCATAATGATCTTGAGGATGTGAAATTTATCCCGTCTTTTATATGCAAAGTTAGAAAATGGATGGAAGATGCCCTAAGGATACAAAAGATTACAGGTCATTTCATGATATTTTTCCAACTTCAAAAATTCGTAACTCCCTCAATTTTTGGAGATTTTGAATGGTTCAAGTTTCAAAGTGTCAGCTAAGAGGTCTATTTCATTCCATCTTTTTTGGTCAAGAGCAAATTCCAAGTGGAAGGCCATGTTTGGATACAAAACATTATAGGTCAGTTTTGAAGAAAAAATTGAAATATTTCTAAGTATGGAAAGTCAACCCTTTTTCTCCAACTTTGACTCAATGCAACTTTTAGCTCAAGCATCCATTCGATTTTATTCTTTTTCCATTACAAAGCTTGTAACATCATCTTTCTAAAGCATCAATAATCATTCCATAAGACCCATTGAGCTGAGAATGCCATTGATTTGAACTTGGTAACTTGAAACTGAAGTTTCTTCAAAAGTCAGAATTTGAAATCATTGATTTAGCTTCTAAACACTTTGTTCTGCGTGTTTTTTCCTCTAAACATGTTTAGTGAACTTCCAGAAGTGATTAGCATAACAAAATGCGCGTTTTGGATGAGTTTTGATCAAATTAGAAATCACACTTTTCTTGTTTGCAACTTCACACGATTTCCCTCCAAACTTCATCATTTCACACGCTTGGACATTCCATTTGATTCCCTATAAATAGAGGGTCATCCCTCATTCATTTTCTCAAGCTTGGATAGCAAGAATCACCATACCAAACTTGTCCCATAACTCAAATTTCTGCAACTTCGAAATTTGTGTTCAAGCCTTTTTCAATCCAATTTTTCAATCAATTTACCTCCCTTGATCTTCCCTGAAGCTAACCATATAATTACCTTCAAGAATCGTGCCCTATATTTCTCCATAGAAGTCCAGTTTCAGATCTCTGCAACTCAATTTCAATAGGTAGATTTCTTCATCAATTCTTCAAAACTTTGATATCATTGTGATGCTCTCATTTCCCTGGTTCTAGTCGCAAGACTTACTTTTATCTGGAAACATGTTTTGACCATGAAATTTCAAATCCCTTTTCAAAACTTTCCTTCCAAATTGCTTGAGCTAAAGTTTATATAAATTTATCGCGAAGGTGTGGTTGTCTTTATCTTAAAGAGACAAAGTGAATGTCATAGGTCTTGTGTTCTAATTTTACATATTGAGAAACCTGGTTTTGGGACTGGCTGGAGGTTGAAGATAACCAACATGTCATCCTTCAACCAATGAAACAACGCCATTTGTATTTTTTTGAATTTCTAATTTACATTTGATCCAGTGCTTTATTCACTAACGACCATGATATGCACAGCGCGCCAGATCCCCTGGATTTGATTACTAACGCGTTTTGACTCTCATCCAATGGTCCAGATATTTTTTAGTTTATTTTTCTTTTCTGATTTTTATATTTAATTGTTTTAAATTTCAAAAAATCATAGAAAATTCATTTTTAGTCCAAAAAATCTGAAAACATTATGAAAAATGTTTTTGATTTTTCTCTTTCTGATTTTTATTTTTTCACAATTTTATTTTGTGTTTTCATATTTTTTTTATAAATTTTCACTATTTTTGATTTGTTTTAAATGTTTAAAAATACTTTTATGCATTTTTAAATTCTGAAAAAATTATGGAATGATCCAATGATATTATGACAAATATTGGTGACCTCATTCATTTTTTATTTCTGACTTTGGTATTTTTTAAATCATTTTTGGTTCATTTTACTCATTTCTTTTAATTTAAAAAAATATTTTCTGACTTTAAAAAATTACCAAAATTTTTATAAACTTATTTTAGTTCATTTCCGATTTTTCTATGGTCTTACTTTTTATTTCTTGATTAATTTGAACATAGTTGATATTTTTCTCTTTTATTTCTATTTTTAAAACATTTTAAAACATTTTTTAATGTATATACTAAAGGCAATATTATTTTGTGATTATTTTCTGGCTGATCTTGGGTTGAATTTTTGATTATGAACTTTGTTAGCATCATTAGATCCATGGTGTTGAGTTTAACTCCATAAAAATGGATGAATGATTTTAATAATAGTTTAATTAAAATTTAATTCAAATGTGGTTTGTATGTTCTTTCCCACCCCTCTTTGTCTTATCCCTTTCTTATTGTATTAAGTGTTATTGGAGCATGAACTCTATATCATGTCTCAAAATAAATAGTGCATAGATTGCTATTGACCGGCCTCAAAATAGGTGCGACTTCTACATAAGTCCACTTACGATTGCTTAACATAGTGCTAAATTTTGTCCCGATTCGAACAAATGATCATTCGTGGCCCAAACCTATGTTTGCAAGTCCAAGTATGTTAATTTGATCTGTTTGATCCAATAACCTTGAGATTCATTGTATGGAGGCTTTGGTTCTACCAATCCTCTAATGGATCTACAACACTTTTGGTCAACGCGAATCACTTAAACATCGTTGATCATTAAATGGTACTTTTTGAGGATTCTAAATGGATGATATACTTGACAAAAAGCAAATGCAACTTGTTGTGTGGAGGCTTTGGTTCTACCAATCCTCTAACGAGTTCCAAATGCAAGTTTCAAGATGGTCATCCAACTAACCACTAATTATTAAATTATTTTTACTTTATGCCTTTTATTTTTGTATACTTTATGTACCATTTACTTTAAGCATTACATTTCATGTCTTTTTTTTCCTCACTTGATATTTTCTTTTCTCTTCTAAGATACCTAATAATCAACATGAACCATAAAAACCTTTAATGATACTTGGACTATTTGGATACTATCCTTGGCATTATGGAGCATTGGAGTTCTTGGACTTAGGATTAGAAACCTTGGCCTATGTTGGAGACCTTGTGATCTTAATTGATATTTTGTCTGGTGTTCTTGAGGTTTACCTCAAGACATTAGTTGTTTGTTTGTTTTGTGTGCAGGTTATTGTGATTACATTCCTTTGTTTGTAATATGGAATTCACCCGTATACAGCCGTTACTCTGCCCAATTTTTGTGAAGACTTAATACACTTGAAGTTTGATTCTCTCAAGAGGTCTAGTATCTTTGCTTGTTTGGTTTCAATCCAAAGAATGGGAATTCTATATTGACTCATAATGTCAAGTATGGGCTTATTATTGGTTAGATGGTTCTTATCCCTAGCTTTTACCTTATGCTAGTCTCTTCTTCTCATCCCATCTTCTTTAATTTCAAAAATCTTCTCTCTCCTTTTGAAAACTCTTCTTGTTTCTTTTAAACTTGAACCACTTTCATAATAAACTTGGACTTAGGTCCATGCATTTTCAAAGCCTTTTCATAAATAAACTTCAATCAACTTAATAATACCTTGACATTTTTTGTGAGAAGACTAAAAGTCAATCAATCTCATTTCAAACCATTTTGCAACTTTGGATTTTTATTTTAAAACCTTTCTCAAAAGATTAGACTCTTGTCAATCTTTGTAGTGATGCAAACAACTATACTTCTACAATATGTAGTGAAGAGAGATATTTTCCAATTGGATGTTGAGTGAGACATTGTTGATTTTAAAATCCAAGCCATATCCTCCACTTTGAGATGATGCAAGTTCTCCTTTATCATGATTATGGGTAGTAAGTATGTTTTTCCACACGGACAATGACGATGATGTCTTATCTTATAAAATCAATTAACATACTTATGTTTTAAAACATTTTAAAAGAGGAACTACGTGTACCCTGATCCCCTATTGCACGAAAGATGGTACGTAGGCACTAAAGGTTCGCAACCGCGGCGGGTGAAAAAACCATAAAAATATATTCTTTTCTCACCTTCACCATCCATTTTTATACAACATTTTATAGCCAAAATATACAGATTTTACAAAGAGGTTCCTGCGGAGTACCGTAGATGTTTAAGGTGCTAATACCTTCCCTTTGCATAACCAACCCCCTTACCTTGAACATTTCCCCCTCTTTTTGGGTAACTCTCTATTTTCCCATTTCTTTGGAAATGATAAAGCACGATGGCGATTTTTATTTTGATCTGTATAAGTCTAGCCAATCTAATGGCTTAGTCTTAAACATTTCTATCGCTATAGAAAAAGTAGCGACTTCACTGGGGAAAGATTGACCTCTTGCTGGTCCATCCCAAAGTGGGTTGAGCCTATGTTTGTTTATATATGTATATGTGCTGTTGTTGTTTATGTGTTATATGTTGTATATATGTTTGTCTGGATTTTCCTGGTTTTTAGGGTGCTTGGTGATTACTTATAAGTCCTATACCCGGACTTGGGCAAACTTTAAGATAAGACGGGTGGTATAGTCATGTTAAATTTGAGGGAGTAATCCCAAAAAATGAGGCATGAGATCCCCCACTCAGTGGAGGCCCCTTTGACTGTAGTGTCGTTTACCGAGTAATCGGGAAGACATACTGCTTTCAACCTGGGAGCCTGCTGAAGCTGAGGACCGTAGAATACCTAACCCTCCTTGGCCTTTTAGGTGTAGTGCAGAAGCTATGACAGAGTAATCTGGAAATAGTTGTCACGCGATACTACGCTTGAACGAGTTTTTCTTGAGAATATTACTAATTACCGAGTTAATCGGGAAGTTGGTAATATCCGAAGGAAGGATGTAGACTCTGGGAACCTCTAGAACCTTGTTCGGCAGGTGATAAATTTTATACCAACACCTTATGGGTAGTACCTTCGACCTCATGCTCGTGACCTTGAACCTATGAACCCTATATGTGTTATCTTGTATGTGATTGTTTCATCATGCATTCATGCACTCATAAGCATCTTTTGAAGAAATTTTATTTCGAGGGACTTAAAAGTTGACCATTTGTGAATATCTCAGGTACTTTTTGACCATGTATTCTGGAAAAAGAAAGACTGGAAAATACAGTTTCAAGGATCCCAAGATAAATGAGTTGATTAGTCTAATTCCCGAGATTGAGTGTTTTGCAGATTTTAGGAAGAAGTATGGATCCATCATTCCTCTTATGAAGCTTAGGATTAAGGAGGGTATTCTCTCGACCTTGGACCAGTTCTATGATCCGATGTATCATTGCTTTACTTTCCCCGACTATCAATTGATGCCTACATTAGAGGAGTATTCTTATCTGCTGGATTTACCTGTTACCGATCGTATTCCTTTTACTGGTTTGGAGGGTGATCCAAAACCACACGAGATTGCTACTTTGATCCATCTGGGGAAGTCTGAGGTGGAAGCCCATATGACTACTAAAGGAGGGATTAGAGGATTACCAGCCTAGTTCTTATTGGAGAAAGCTCGTTACTTTTTCATGATGAAGAGTACAGTCGCTTTTGAGGCCATCTTTGCTCTACTTGCTTACGAGTTGTTTTTATTTCCTAATGTGGGTAAGTTTGTTGACATTAATGCTATCAGGATCTTCATGATTGGAAACCCAGTTCCTACATTGTTGGGTGATGCTTATTACTCTATTCATCTTCAGAATTCTTATCATGGGGGGATGATTATATGTTGCATGCCTTTGTTGTATCAGTGGTTTATCTCTCATATGCCTTAGTCTGATGCTTTTTGGGATGTCAGGAAGGAACCCCGTTGGGCTCCTAATGTCATGGTACTTACTTACTCAGATATTGATTGGTATCATCGATCTTACCAGGATGTAGATATTGTTGACAGTTGTGGTGGTTTCCACAATGTACCTCTTCTTGGTACAAAGGAAGGAATTAACTATAACCATGTTCTTGCACGACGACAATTTGGTTATCCGATGATGGATAAACCAAATAGTATTCATTTGAGTAGTTTCTTCCTAAATGAGGGAGAAGACCATAAGGAAGCTAGGGAGCAGATTGCGAAGGCCTGGCGACACATTCATAAGAAGAGTAGGAAAGATTTGGGACCAAGAGGGGCTATTTATTTGGAACCATATCTTCAATGGGTCCAAGGGAGAGCTATTCAGTTGAAGATGCCATATTCCCAGGAAAAACTTATGCCTGATTTGTTTGTAAAAACCACTCCTCCCTTATTGGATGATATAGAAGATCTACAACTTGCTTTGGTCAGGATGCAGCAGGAAACGGATGCTTGGAAGAATAAGTGCCAAACTTTAGAGATTTCATATAGAGCAGACTTAAAGGAGAAAGACGACTTAATTGAGATCCTTGAGAGTCGAGCGGTAGAGACTACAGAGAGGCAAGGGGATTTATTTTCTCCTAAGCCTCAGTCAGATGTTAGTCGCTCACTTCCTATCTCAGGAGATTGGAAGGAGGTTGCCACCAGGTATGCGAAAGAAAACCAGAGGTTGAAGGCTCAGATTTCCAGGCTTACAGGAAAGCGCCAGCGAATAGAGTGATCTCCGACAACTTTACTTCTCAGGGTTTTAGACTTTATTTTCATCTTGTACTTGGGATTAATGAGACTTGTAACCTATTTTGAATTTATTATAATAAGAATTTTCAGTATTTCAAATGTGTTATTACTTTGATATTTGCAATGTGTCTATAAATCTTTAAGTCCCTTGAAATATTAATAATAAAAATAAATCATGTGCACCACATATCATGCATCATATTACATATATTTCTTGCATTTTTTATGCATATCCAGGTGTCTTACCGAGCTTCTTTACTTCGTTCAGCAAGCTGACTCACCACTACAACACTCGGGATAATTTCAGAAGGAAGATGGAAAACTTAGAACAAGAGAATCGCGAGCTACGCGAGGAGGTTTCTGCTTTGATGGTTGGCATGGCCAATCTTACTGCTCTGATGGAATCTTTGGTGGCTGCTCAGAATCAGCCACCGAGTGTTCAACCTCAACCAACAAGGGCTACTGCTGAAGCTCTGACTGTTCCTGCGTCTGCTACCCCAGCTGTTGTTCAGAATCGCATGCCTCAAGGTTATCCACGGGGAATGCCAGAGAATTTTGCACCTGAAGGTTTCAATCTTGGTCCTCAAGAAGCTCCAATTGTTCAGACTACTGTTACTCCTGCACCTCTTGTGGTGCATGCTGCTCCTGCTGCACCTCCTCCGGTGAATTTGGTTCCATTTTTTAATAATGACGTGTGTCGTCCTTTTCCTCCACCAAGTGAAGACTTGGGTCTTTATGACAGAATGGATGATTTTCAAGAGTAGTTTTCCAAGATGCAGAGGGAGATGAAGGCCCTCAGGGGAAACGAGTTATTCGGGAGGAATGTGAATGAATTATGCTTGGTCCCGAATGTTAAGATACCTGCAAAGTTTAAAGTCCTGGAGTTCGAGAAGTACAAGGGCAACACTTGCCCTTGTGCTCATCTGGTGATGTATATAAGAAGAATGTCTACCCATACTAATGATCAGCATCTGCTGATTCACTTTTTTCAGGATAGTTTGACTGGTGCGGCGCTGAAGTGGTATATGAGTTTGGATAGCGTCAATATCCATACTTTCAATGACTTGGAAGAAGCATTTATCACACAATACAAATACAACATGGACATGGCACCTGACCGTGATCAACTCAGGGCCATGGTTCAGAAAGACAGGGAATCATTCAAAGAATATGCACAGAGATGGCGTGAGGTAGCCGCCCAAGTGATTCCTCCCATGGAAGAGAAGGAGATGACAAAGATTTTCTTGAAAACTCTGGGTGTTTTATACTATGAAAGGATGGTAGCAAGTGCGCCAAGTGACTTTACTGAAATGGTAGGCATGGGTATCCGTTTAGAAGAGGCTGTAAGAGAGGGTTGTTTAACAAAGAGTGAAGGATCTGGAGGTGCGAAGAAGCCATCTTATGGGTTTACCAAGAAGAAGGAAGGGGATACAAATGCTATTATGCAAGAGAGGAGGGTTAATCCTCCTAGAATAAATTATCAGCGTCATCAGCAAGTCACCTCAGTTACTCTAGTTGTTGGTGTAGCTCCAACCACCGTTGCTTATCAGAGACCATCCCAGTAGGGGAATCAAGGGTATAATCATAGAAGGGAGAGTTATGACCCTATTCCTATGATTTATACAGAGTTACTACCGACATTGATTCAGAAGAAGTTGGTTCATACCCGACCACCTCCCGTTGTACCATCACCATTGCGTTGGTATTACAAAGCAGACCAAACATGTGCTTTTCATCAGGGAGCATCAGGGAATAATGTTGATAATTGCTATCCTTTGAAGACTGAAGTGCAGAAATTGGTGAAGTATGGTATTCTATCTTTCAAGGACGTGGGCCCTAATGTGAAAGACAATCCTTACCCAAGAATGGAGGAGCGAATGCTGCTAACATGGTGGCCGGTTGTCCAGGCGACTTCCGGATTTTTGATATTCATCTGGTTAGAGGAGATTTGGTGAAAATGCATGCAGACCTCTATGAATTTAGCTACTATATGCATGACCATTCTGGGTGTGCTATTTGCAGTACATACATACAGGGTTGCGATAAGATAAAGGCTGATTTGCAGGAGATGATGGATAAGGGCCTCATCCATATAATCAGGCCTAGGGCAAAGTATGAAGAGGAAGTGAACATGGTTTCTGGATGTCCTGGAGAGTTCAAATTTTTTGATGTGGAGTATATGAATGAGGATCTTGTACATTTGCATGCTACATTCTGCTACATGGCTGGTCAGGTGGAACATCAGTATGGATCTTGCCAAATTTGCTGCCTGGACTCCCAAGGATGTTCAATCGTGAGTAAAGGTGTTCAGTTGTTGTTGGATAATGGAACTATCAAGGTTACAGATCAAAGGGATGATTACCATGAAGTTGATATGATTGAGTTTTGTTTGGCTGAAGAAGAGTCAGATGATGAGTAAGCCTCTACAGATGAGTTCTTCTCCACGGATGAAGATTTGTTTTCCAGAGATGACTCCATAATGAATGATTGTGTTGAAGAAGGGGTAAACTTCATTGTGCCTTGTTTTGGTGCACCCGCCCATTTTGAAGTCGAGTATCATAGCAAGTCGGCTATTACTCCATTGGTGATTAGTTTGCCAGGTCCTGTCCCCTACAAGTCAGATAAGGTTGTACCCTACAAATATAACGCTACAATCTTAGAGGATGGTGTGGAAGTTCCCATCCAGCCAATGCCTAATGTTGGAAATATTGTTGAGACTAGCAGAGTGACCCGTAGCGGTCGTGTATTTGCACCAGTTGTTCATGGAGATGTTAGTGCTAGAAAGAAAATTGTTGAGAATGTTGAACCCAAGAAGGTTATGGGTGAATCTAGTGGAGCTACGTTAGAGAAGGAAGTGGATGATATTTTGAAGATAATCAAGATGAGCGACTACATAATTGTAGATCAGCTACTTCAGACTCCTTCAAAAATATCTATCTTGGCTTTATTGATGAACTCCTCTGCTCACAGAGAATCTCTAATGAGGGTATTGGACCAAGCTTTTTTGGAAAGTGACATGCCTATAGACCAATTTAGCAGTGTAACAGGGAACATTACGTCATGTAATAACCTGAGTTTCTGCAACGATGAATTGCCAGATGAAGGAAGGAATGACAACCCGGCCCTCCACATCTCTATGAACTACAAGAATGATTCATTATCCAATGTGTTGATTGATAATGGATTTGCATTGAACGTTATATCTAGGAGCACGCTTATGAAATTGAAATATCAAGGAACACCCATGCGCCCAAGTGGCATTATTGTGAAAGCGTTTGATGGATCAAGGAAATCTGTTATTGGTGAAGTGGACTTGCCTATTCATATATGCCCACATTTGTTTCAGATTACTTTCCAGGTCATGGATATTGTACCCGCTTATAGATGTTTGCTAGGAAGGCTGTGGATACATGAGGCAGGGGCTATCACTTTGATGTTACACCAGAAGTTGAAGTTTGTGTGGGAAGGAAAAATGGTAATTTTAAATGGAGAACAGGCATTATTGATATCTTATTTGTCCTCTTTCAGCATTGTGGAGGCAGACGAAGCTGCTGTCGGAACCCAGTTCCAAGCTTTATCGATTAATAATATAAGGGGAAATTATAATTCCATGGTTTTGCTTAAGGATGCGCATCAAGTTGTGCGTAAGGGTCATAGTGAGGCATGGGGACAAATTGTGGGTCCACTTGTAAACAAGAACAGATCTGACTTGGGGTTCTCTTTGAAGAATGACAAAGGTAAGAGCATGAAGCCTAAGTCTACTAGAGGCAAGTATCAAGACATCTTCCGTAGCGGGGGTTATATTCATCCAACTGTTTCTGGGATTAATGCCATTGTGGAAGATGAAGTAGAGCCGAAAATGCCAAATTACGTGACGCACGGAGTTAGGGTTCAGAACTGGATCACCATTGGCGTTCCCTCTTGCATACATGTTTCAAAGTGATTTGTCTTGTTAATCTTTTTGAAAAGCTTTCACTCTGCCCAAGGTGGAAGTATTAATATTGTATGGGCTTATTTATTTGCTATGACTTTTAAAACCAATAATAAAAGTTGTCTTTGTTCCCCAAATTGTGTCTTTATTTTCTGCTTTTTCTTGGAAAATGGTAATCAGAAAAAAAGTTTCAAAATGATTAATAACTGAAATTCAACTTGCATGATCACTTGTTATATGTGTCAGTTTCTAAAAACAATCATAAACCATATGTGCAGATTAATTAAAAAACCTATTGAATACAATGACCCTGCACCCTCTCCCAACTTTGAATGTTCTGTGTATAGGGCCGAAGAAGAATACTATGATAAGATTCTAGAAGAGGTCTCACGGTTGCTTGAGCGCGAGGAAAATGCCACTCAACCATATAAAGAGCCATTGGAAGTAATCAATTTGGGTTCAGAAGAAGATCCGAAAGAAGTCAAGAATGGAGCATTGCTGCATCCTGATGTGAAGAGCAGGTTGATTGAGTTGTTGAAAGAGTATGTGGATATTTTTGCTTGGTCTTATCAAGATATTCCTGGTCTGGATACAGATATTGTAGAGCACCGTTTACCGTTGAAGCCAGAGTGTCTTCCAATCAAATAGAAGTTGCAAAGAACTCACCCAAATACGGTAGTGAAGATCAAAGAGGAAGTTCTAAAGCAGATCAAAGAGGTAGCCAAGAACTGAAAAGCAAGTCAGGGGTTTCCTCGGGCGTTTGAATTATATCTCCAGATTTATTTCCCACATGACTACAACGTGTGAACCGATCTTTAAGTTGTTAAAGAAAGATCAAGGTTGTGTGTGGACGGATGACTTCCAAAGGGCATTTGAAAGTATTAAAGAGTATCTTCTTGAACCTCCTATCTTGCTCCCTCCCGTAGAAGGAAGACCGTTGATTATGTATCTAACAGTGTTAGATAAATCCATGGGTTATATTCTAGGACAACAGGACGAAACGGGAAAGAAAGAGTTCACCATTTATTATCTCAGTAAAAAGTTCACTGACTGTGAGTCGCAGTATTCCATGCTAGAAAAAATGTGTTGTGCTTTGGCCTGGGCGGAAAAGCGTTTGCGGCAGTATATGTTGAATCAAACCACTTGGTTGATCTCCAAAATGGACCCAATCAAGTACATTTTTGAAAAGCCTGCTCTTACTGGAAGAATTGCCCGCTGACAGATGTTATTATATGAATATGATATCGAATACCAAACTCAAAAAGGCTATTAAAAGTAGTGTGTTGGCATATTACCTTGCTCAACAGCCGGTGGAGGATCATTAGTCTGCAGAGTATGAATTCCCCGATGAGGATGTCATGTTCCTAAAAGTGAAAGATTGCGATGAGCCATTGCCTGAGGAAGGCCCCGACCCTAAATCTTGTTGGAGTATGATATTTGAGGGAGCTGTGAATGCTTATGGTAAAGGAATTGGTGTTGTGATTGTTACTCCTCATGGATCACATATTCCTTTTACCGCGAGGTTAACATTTGAATGCACTAATAATATGGCAGAATATGAGGCTTGCATCATGGGTCTTAAGGAAGCTATTGATCTCAGAATCAAAATTCTAGATGTGTATGGTGATTCAGCTTTGGTAATAAATCAGATTAAAGGAGAATAGGACACTCGTCACCCTGGCTTGATCCCTTACAAAGATTATGCTAGAAGATTACTACCCTTCTTCAATAAAGTTGAAATCCATCACATTCCTAGAGATGAAAATCAAATGGCGGATGCTCTGGAAACTTTGGCTTCCATGTACCAAGTGAATACTTGGAATGATATATCTCGAATTACAGTTCGACGGCTAGATAGGCCCGCTCACATGTTTGTAACAGAGGAGGTAGCAGATGAAAAACCTTGGTATTATGATATCAAGCATTTTCTTCAGACTCAGGAATACCCGATTGATGCGTCGAAGAAAGATAGAAAGACAATGAGAAGACTGGCCGACAGTTTCTTCCTCAGTGAAAATGTGTTATACAAGAGAAATTATGACATGGTCCCGCTCAGATGCATGGATAGACACGAAGAAAACATGTTGATGCATTAGATTCATGAAGGTTCATTTGGCACTCATGCTAATGGATATTCAATGGTTAAAAAGATGCTAAGGGCAGGTTATTATTGGTTGACAATGGAATCTGATTGTTACAAATTTGCAAAGAAGTGCCATAAATGCCAGATTTATGCAGATAAGATCCATGTGCCTCCGACACTTCTCAATGTGATTTCCTCCCCATGGCCTTTCTCTATGTGGAGTATTGACATGATCGGGATGATAGAACCCAAAGCTTCGAATGGACACCATTTTATCTTGGTAGCAATTGACTACTTTACCAAATGGATAGAGGATGCTTCATATGCCAATGTTACCAAACAGGTGGTTGTGCGTTTCATAAAAAACAATCTTATATGCCGGTATGGTGTGTCGAGCAGAATCATCACTGACAATGGCTCGAATTTGAACAACAAGATGATGACAGAACTATGCGAAGAATTCAAGATTGTTCATCACAATTCATCTCCATACAAACCAAAAATGAATGGGGCTGTTGAAGCTGCTAATAAGAATATCAAGAGAATTATCCAGAAAATGGTTGTCACTTATAAGGATTGGCATGAAATGCTCCCTTTTTCTCTGCATAGATATCAAACATCTGTTCGCACTTCAACAGGAGCAACTCCGTTCTCCCTAGTGTATGGAATGGAAGATGTACTCCCTGTCGAGGTAGAGATTCCCTCGATGCGTGTGATAATGGAAGCCAAGTTGACAGAGGCTGAATGGGTCCAGAACAGATTTGACCAATTGAATTTGATTGAAGAGAAGAGGATGACAGCTTTATGTCATGGGCAGTTATATCAGAAAAGAATGAAGAAAGCGTTTGATAAAAGGGTCAAACCTCGTGAATTCAGAGAAGGAGACCTCGTGCTCAGGAAGATCATGTCTTTCAACACTAATTCTAAGGGCAAGTGGACTCCCAATTTTGAAGTTCCGTATGTTGTTAAGAAAGCCTTCTTTGGTGGTGCATTAATTCTTGAAACTATGGATGGCGAGGAGTTCCCACGTCCCTTGAATGCTGGCGCAGTCAAGAAATACTTCGCCTAAAGAAATAAAAGAATAGCTCTCTAAGTTGAAAACTCGAAAGGGAGGCTTAGGCAAAAAGGAGCATCTCGGTAGGCTGAAAACCCGAAAGGGCGGTCTAGGAAAAAATTAGAGACATAAACAGAATAAATTTCCCGCTAAGTTGAAAACCCGCAACGGCAGCTTAGGAAAAAGTTAAGGATTTTCTTGGAAAGTAACTAGGTCAGACAAGACTTGATCGTTGAAGCAACAATCTTCTCGGATTCTCACCATACTTCGACAAAAGTTGTTGCTCAGAATCTCAAAAGTTGTTAGGGGGAATAGCGGTCATTGTATCTCAATGTATCTTTACCATTATGTATTACCATTTCCCAAACTTTGTAATCATCCATGGAGTCTCACCATTCGTAGACTACCATTCTATTAATGAAATTCGAGCTTTTACCCCAATTCTTTGTGTTCTTTTTTTTATTTAGCTTACAAAGACTTCATTTATTACTGATAATAATTGTTAAAGCAAAAAGATTAAAAAAGCAAAATTAAATTTAAAAAAAAAAGAGATCTTTACAATTCAATTTACTTTGGGATTTGTGATGAAACAATGGCAACAAGAATGGTGATCCCAAGAATGAACGAACTCCGGGTGTTCTAGAAGATTCACTCCCTTCATTAAAGGTTTCTCAGGACATTTTGCCGGTGTGCATAATCTTTGTGTGTTTCTCAGATAATTAAAGACGATATCAGTGGATGCAAGGTACAGTATTGGGTTTGTGATCCAATTATCCCCAGTCAAGTCTTGGTTCGCTTTTGACTTTGGGTTTGCATGGTCAGAAGCCTCCATCCCAGATTCCCCTGCGAAGTCTTCCCTCATATAATGAAAAGTTGTATTCCCTTGGTGTGCTGAGATGTCGCCCTTTTTGCAATATTGGCACTAGTGTTGACCTCTTGATTTCCCGGGAAGGTTATCCCAAGACATCTCTTGTTGGAATAAGTGTTCATGTTGAAAACTTTCAATCCGCAGATTTTTTTTTCTCCAAGGAGGTAGGCTTGAATCCCCCAGTGAGGTTTTGGTTGTTTCGACGATAGTCTGCTTTATTTGAGGTTGGTCTTACAATCTCCAGTAGGCATGTTGCTTTTGAAAAACTGCTCCTCTGATGAAACCGAAAGAAGGATGTTCTATCCCAGTGTCTGTTTGATTTGGCTACATCTGGATCATGTTTCTCCTCAGTGAAATTAGGACAGGCAATAGGTTTGGTTTCAGCAGTTGCTTTTACCTTTCTTGGATTGATCTTTCTGGTTGAAGTTTAGCCCAATGTTGTTAGTACCTGAGGCGGTTTTGTTTGATTTTACTGATCATGTATCCTTTTATCAGCATATGCATGATATCACTCATGCATTCATACATACATCATGCATTAACACTGTGTTCTGACCTTCCTGCAACGCTCTTTGCTTAGTTGAATTTGGTTTTCCCTCTTGAGCATATTTCTCAAAGGATGTATCTTCATTGGCCGTCTTGCTCCAGTTTATTTCTGAAATGGATTTGTGGTTGCATGACAATATTATTTATGTTAGATTTCTGAGAACTTTGAGTTTTGGTTTGTGCATTTATTTCGCACGGGAAGACTTTCTCTCCTCAGCAGGAATATCGTGGCATTTCCTCGGGAAGTTATATTTCTATCTCTAAAAAGTCATTTCTCTTGGCAATTCCCCTTGACAATGAATAACAAGTCTCTTTATTTGAGACAGCTTATGTTTGATCCTTTCCAAGCAGATTTCCTTGGTTAAAGAAGAAGTTGAGACCCATTCTAGGTAAAACGCCAGAATTTTAGGACAACTATGATATTTTCTCCTTCTACCTACAGTGAACGTTGGTAGTACATCAGTAGTGAACGTCGGTGTATGTTTTCTCTGGCTATCTTCAATGAACGTTGATGGTTCATTGTCAGTGAACGGCAGTGCTATGATATTTTCTCTTTCTACCTACAGTGAATATTGGTAGTACATCGGCAGTGAACGTCGGTGTTTGTTTTCTCTTGCTATCTTCAATGAACATTGATGATTCATCTTCAGTGAACGACGGTGCTATGATATATTTTCTATTTCTACCTACAGTGAACGTCAGTAGTACCTCGGCAGTGAACACCAGTGTTTGTTACCTTTTTTCTATCTTCAGTGAACATTGATGGTTCATCGTCAATGAACGGCGATGATATGTTATTTATACTTCTACCTTCAGTGAACGTTGGTAGGACATCGTTAGTGAATGTCGGTAGTACCTCGGCAGTGAACGCCAGTGTTTGTTACCTTTTTTCTATCTTCAGCAAACGTTGATGGTTCATCGTCAGTGAACGGCGGTGATATGTTATTTATCTCTCTACCTTCAGTGAACGTTGGTAGGACATCGTCAGTGAACGACGATGATATGTTATTTATCCTTCTACCTTCAGTGAACGTTGGTAGGACATCGTCAGTGAACGGTGGTGATATGTTATTTATCCTTCTACCCCCAATGAATGTTGGTAGGACATTGGCAGTGAACGTCGTTACTTGTTTTC
Source organism: Vicia faba (assembly GCA_948472305.1). NCBI lineage: Eukaryota > Viridiplantae > Streptophyta > Magnoliopsida > Fabales > Fabaceae > Vicia > Vicia faba. The sequence goes on along the minus strand of OX451738.1, from coordinate 932,078,405 downwards.
TTCCTCTCCGATTCTGTTCTTGAGGTTCACCAGTGATTTATTTTCCTGGTGGGGTTGCTCCTCTGTTTTTTTTCATTTTTTGTTGCATCCCCAATGTTACTTTACATCTCCTTGGTTCTGTTCATATGCATTCATATGCATAAGCATTTGCATGGCATCTTAGGGCCAAAAATAGGGTTTGTTTTATATTTAAGTATCTTCAATCACGTTGACACGAAGATTTTTAACCTTCATATCTCCGAATAGAAGAAACTTAAATAAGGGCAGCTGTTGTACCCCAATTTTTTCCCCTAAGATTTCTGCATCATACCATATTGTTTCAATCACAACAAAATCACATTAGGGTTTTTAGTTCTTCTCCCTATCTTTAGCCTTGCTCTTTTGAGGAGTTACCAAGCACCTTGACTTGTTTTATTTTGTGATCATGGATATTTTGCTTTAATTTTCTCTCTAATTAAAAAAATGCAATATTGGTTTGTCTTACTTGTTAATAATGTAGGTAAAGGCAATGAGGTTTAGCAAGTTGCTTCATGGGTTCATGAGTTTATTTCCATGCCCTAGTCTATAGCTTGAGAAATTCAAACCTCACCATTGAAGTTGTTTTGGGAGAATTGGTATGGAAGTGGTTTTGGTGGCCATGATTCCTCATCATCATCCTCAACAATTTCTATTCATAAAGGAAGAATATTGGCACAAAAAGTTTGTTCAAACTTGGCAAAGTTCCTCAAAGCATTCTCTTGATCTAGAGGCTAGGGTTTTGAACTTCAAAGGAGCATATCTTGCTCATCTTTTGGTATTTTTGAGTGATTCCAAAAACATCCTTCTATTCAAAAGTTACCAACAAATCACTTTAAAAGTTCCAAGGAATTTTCATGTGGAAGGAACTTGGTGAAGAAGAAAGATTACAAGTCACCCAGATGAATCCCCAATTTTCCATATGTGACTTCAAATGGTCATAACTTGGTCAATTTGTATCACCTTGAGCCCATTCTTTTTTCATGATGATCCTAAGGATGTGTACTTTATGCCTTCTTTTATGTGCAAAGCAAGAAAATGGATGGAAGTTTCCTTAAGAATGCAAAAGATTATAGGTCATTTTATGATTTTTGGCCAACTTCAACAAGTCATAACTTGCTCAATTTTTGGATATTTTGAGTGGTTCAAATTGAAAAATGTCATTCAAGAGGTCTACTTTATTCCATCTTTTTTGGTCAAGAGCAAATTCTCGGTGTAAGGCCATGTTTGGATGCAAAAGATTATAGGTCATTTTTAAAGAAGAATTTGAAATATTTTTAAGTATGGAAAGTCAACTCTTTTTCTTCAACTTTGACTCCATGTAACTTTCAGCTCAAGCATCCATTTGATTCCATTCTTTTTCCATTGCAAAGCTTGTAACCTCATCTTTCCAAAGCATCAAGAATTGTGCCCTAAGACCCCATGAGATGGAAATGCCATAGATTTGAATTTGGTAGTTTGAAACTGAATTTTGCACAAAGTCAGAATTTTCAAATCTTTGTTTTGGCTTCTAATCAAAGGATTTCCATGTGTTTTTGTTTCTAATCATGTTTAGCAACTTGCCAGAAGTGATTAGCATCATGAAACACACGATTTGGCTGAGTTTTGGTCACATTTGAGTCACACTTTCTTCATGATGCAGACCCACACGAATTCCCTCCAAAACACATCATTTGCTATTCCTTTTGATCCCATTTGCTTCCCTATAAATAGAGGGTCATCCCCCATTTAATTTCCCAAGCTTAGAGAGCCAAGAACACCCTGCCAAAACTTCACACGAACACACTTTTATTGAATTCAATTTTTGAAATTTAAGCTTCTTTTTCCAAAATTCTTTGTGCATTCATCATCCTTGAACTTCATACAAACTCTCCAGCACTTAAACCAATCAAAATGACCCATAATCCAAGCTACAGAAGTCCAATTTCATAGCTTCTTACTTGAACTTCGAAAAGGTAGAATTCTCCACCAATTGGATCCAAATCAAGCACTAATTTGTTCTACTCCTTTGTATGATTCTAATGCTGCTTACAATTTTTAAATCCATTGAGAATTGAGAGAGAAACCTTAAATTGAAGGTGCTCGCTATTTTTGTGTTTTGATTCATATCTCTCTCCATACCTTACATAAATTTGGCGCGATGGTTGTGTTAGAATCGTCTTGAAGAGACGAGTTCGATGATGCTAGCCAGGGATCCTAATTTTTCCATTTAAAGGATCTCACAAAATCCCCAATGCAGGGTATCTGGAGGTTGAAGATGATGACATGTCTCGTCTCAGCCAATAATAGCGTGTCAAGCGTTTTAATTTTACTGGTTGCCCTATTTCTGATCACATGTGTGTTTCACTAAGGTCCATATCAAGCACAGCGTGTCTGGTCCATTGAATTAGCTTACTAACGCGTTTTGACTTTGATCTGATGGTCCACATCTTTTTGGTTTTATTTTATTTTCTGATTTTATATTTTTATTTGATTAAATTTTCAAAAATTCATAACTTTTTTATTTTTTATCCAAAAATTATGAAAAAAATTCGCAAAAATACTTTGAATTATTACTGATCTCATGAATATTTTTTTATATTTTTATTTTAACATTTGGTATTTTTTATATTTTTTGTATTATTTGCTTTCTTTTAATTACTAAAAAAAATACTTTCTAACATTTTTTAATTCTGAAAAAATTCATAAATATTATTTTGCATATTTTTGACTTTCTGAAAATTTTATGGAATTTTATGTTGAGGTTTACTATTTTTGATCTATTTTATTTTCGTTTTAGCAATTTTAAATAGTTTAAAAATAGTTTCTGACTTTTAAAAATTACTAAATTTTTTATAAAAATATTTGGATCCATTTCTGATTTTTCTATGGCCTAATTTTTCATTTCTTGAATAATTTGAACATAATTGATATTTTCCTCATTATTTTCCATTTTTTTTACATTTTATATATATATATATATATATATATATATATATATATATATATATATATATATATATATATATATATATATATATATATATATATATATATATATATATATATATATATATATATATATATATATATATATATATATATATATATATATATATATATATATATATATATATATATATATATATATATATATATATATATATATATATATATATATATATTAAATGTGATATTATTTTGTGATTATTTTCTGGCTGTCTTGGGTTAATTTTTTGATCATGACTTTATTAACATCATTGGATCCATGGTGTTGAGTTAAACTCCACCAAAATGGATGAATGATTTTAATAATAGTTTGATTAAATATTAATTCAAATGTGGTTTCTCTTTTGCCCTAATCCCCCTTCATCTCATCCTCTTCTCATTGCACTAAATGTTGTTGGAGCATGATCTCTATATCATGTCTCAAAACAAATGGTGCATAGATTGCTATTGACCGACCTCAAAATAGGTGTGACTTCTATATAAGTCCATTTACGATTGCTTAACATAGCGCTAAATTTTGTCCCGATTCAAATAAATGATCATTTGTGGCCCAAACTTATGATTGCAAGCCCAAGTATGTTAATTTGATCTCTTTGATCCAATAACCTTGAGATTCGTTGTGTGGAGGCTTTGGTTCTACCAATCCTCTAATGGATCTACAACACCTTTGGTCAACGTGGATCACTTAAACATCGTTGATTATTAAATGATACTTATGAGAATTCCAAATGGATGATATACTTGACAAAAAGAAAATGCAACTTGTTGGGTGGAGGCTTTGGTTCTACCAATCCTCTAATGAGTTCCAAATGCAAGTTTCAAGATGGTCATCCAACTAACCACTAATTATTGACTTGTTTATCTTATGCTTTTATTATTTTTATGTTTTATGTACTATTTACTTTTAGCATTTACATTTCATGCCATTTTCATCTTTGCTCATTTGAGCATTTATTTTCTTGCCATTTTTACTTTGCTCACTTGAGCTTTTCTTTTCCTTTCTTAAGATACTTAATAATCAACATAAATCCTAAAAAATCTTTAATGGCACTTGGACTATTTGGTTACTATCCTTGGCATTATGGAGCATGGGACTTTTTCTTGGACTTAGGATTATAAACCTTGGCCTATCTTGGAGACCTTGTGATCTTATCTGATTATTTTGTCTAGAGTTCTTGAGGTTTACCTCAAGACATTGGGTTGCTTGTTTGTTTTTGTGTGCAGGTTTTTGTGATTACATTCTCTGTTTGTAATCTGGAATTCACCCGTATACAGCCGTTACTCTGCCCAATTTTTGTAAAGACTTAATACATTTGAAGAGGTCTAGTATCTTTGCTTGGTTTCAATCCAAAGAATGGGAATTTCATCTTGGCTCATAATGTCAAGTTTTGGCTTCTTGTTGGTTTGATGGTTCTTATCCTTAGCTTTTACCTTATACTTTAGGATAGTCTCTTCTTCTTCTCCCATCTTCTTTAATTTCAAAAATCTTCTCCCTCCTTTGAAAACCTTTCTTGTTTTGAAACTTAAACACTTTCATAATAAACTTGGACTTATGTCCATGCATTTTCAAAATCTTTTCATAAGTAAACTTCAATCAATTTAATAATACCTTGAATTTTTTTTTAGAAGACTAAAAGTCAACCAATCTCATTTCAAACCATTTTTCCACTTTGGCTTTTATTTTTAAAACTTTTCCCGAAAAGATTAGACTCTTGTCAACCCTTATAGTGATGCAAACAACTATACTTCTATAATATGTAGTGAAGAGAGATATTTTCCACTTGGGTGTTGAGTGAGGTATTGTTGATTTTAAAATCCAAGCCATATCCTCCACTTTGAGATGATGCAAATTCTCTTTTCTCATGATTGTGGGTAGTAAGTATGTTTTCCACGCGGACAATGATGATGATGTCTTATCTCTTAAAATTAACCAACACACTTGTGTTTCAAACTTTTAAAAGAGGAACTACGTGTACCCTGATCCCCTATTGCACGAAAGGTGGTACATAGGCACTAAAGTTCGCAACCGCAGAGGGTGCAAAAATCATAAAAAATATATATTTCTTTTCTCACCTCCACCATCCATTTTATATACAACACATTTTTTTATATAGCCAAAATATGCAGATTTTACAAAGAGGTTCCTGCAGAGTACCGTAGATGTTTAGGGTGCTAATACCTTCCCTTTGCATAACCAACCCCCTTACCTTGAATCTTTCCCCTTCTTTTTTGGGTTATTCGCTCTTTTCTCATTCCTTTGGAAACAATAAAACGCGGTGGGGATTTTTATTTTGATTTGTATAAAGTCTAGTCAATCTAATGGCTTAGTCTTGAACATTTCTACCGCTACAGAAAAATGGCAACTTCACTGGGGATAGATTGACCTCTTGCTGGTCCATCCCTAAGTGGGTTGAGCATATATTTGTTTATATCTGTATATGTGCTTGTGTGGTTTATGTGTTATATTTTGTATATATGTTTGTTTGGATTTTCCTGGTTTTTAGGGTGCTTGGTGATTACTCATAAGTCATATACCCGACTTGGGCAAAATTTAAGATAGGACGGGCGGTATAGTCATGTTAACTTTGAGGGAGTAATCCCAAAAAAGGAGGCATGAGATCCCCCACTCAGTGGAGGCCCCTTTGACTGTAGTGTCATTTACCGAGTAATCGGGAAGACATACTGCTTTCGACCTGAGAGCCTGCTGAAACTGAGGACCGTAGAATACCAAACCCATCTTGGCCTTTTAGGTGTAGTGCGGAAGCTATGACGGAGTAATCTAGAAATAGTTGTCACGCGATAATACGCTAGGACGAGTATTTCTTGAGAATATTACTAATTACCGAGTTAATTGGGAAGTTGGTAATATTCAAAGGAAGGATGTAGACACTGAAAACCTCTAGAACCTTGTTCGGCAGGTGATAACTTTTTAGACCATACCTTATGGGCAGTACCTTCGACCTCATGCTCGTGACGTTGAACCTCTGAACCCTATATGTGTGATCTTGTGTGTGATTGTTGCATCATGCATCCATGCACTCATAAACATATTTTGAAGAAAACACTATTGTTGTACCCCAAAATTTGCCCTCCCATATTCTTCAAGATTTGCAAAGAGCATGCTTCAAAATCTCCCCAAGGGTTGCACAGTTCAAGGGCCTCCTAACAGTCAAAAACTAGGGTTTTGGTTCTGGAAAAGAAATTGAAGTTTTCAAGGGTCCAATCAAGTCCCACATGCCTACAAACATGGTCAAGCATCATCATACCAAGTTTCAAGACTTAAAGCACAAAATTGCACAGTCAAAAACCCTAATTGCTCAACAGTCAACTGTAGGGGCAAAATGGTCATTTGACAGTCAAAAGTTCAAATTTTTGATCAACACCTCATTTTGAAGCCACAAACATCATTTGATCAATTCTTGATCATGATTTTCAAGGCATGGCTCAAAAAGTCTCAAGATGCAAAAGTTTCCATATTTGGACAGTTGAAAAAGTCAACTGTAACTTGACCAAGGCATAACTTCCACATGGTTTATCAGAAAAATTCCATCCAAAGCTCATTTTTAAGAGAAAGACATTTCCTACAACTCCTCTTCACACTTCAAGTCCAAGAAATGCTCTCACAAAAAGTTATCAATTTCAACATTATAGGTCATTTTCAAAAGTCAACAAAAAGGGACTTTAAGTCAAAGACCATAACTTGAGATTGGTAAATCAAAATGACATGGTACCAAAGGCATTGGTTAGAGGACTTCAAGACCTTTCCAAAATGTCCAAGAACATGATCAAAGCTTAAAAATTGAGCAAGATATGCCTTATGGAAGTTGGGAAATTTTTGGGTATTTTGAAAAGTCAACTTTGCTTCAAATGCCTTAAAATTGCTAATGGGCCACATTTTCTTCCAAGATTCATCATCCAAAGCATATGCACGACCATTTGGCCCAAAGGGGATTTATTCATCATTTTTATTTATTTATTTGAATTTTTAATTACTATTAATTCATTTAATAAAATAAAATATGGGAAAAATACTCATCCATGTTTTTTAAATCTTTTTGTGCATGGAATGCCTTCAAGATTTCGTGCCCTATCTAATATGGAAAGAATCAAGGTGATTTGATCATGATTGGCACCAAAAACACATGAAAAGATTGAAAAAATATATCATTTAAAATCCAATATTTGATTCATGATTGCATTGATCTCTTGACTCAAATCTCAACCCTAATCCATCCCATACTTATACTGATCAAAACCTAATGCCTAAAGACCTGAATGTTGCACCTCACATCAAGAACAAAGTTTGTGTTTTTGTCAAAAAATCAAAAAAACTGAAAACTGTCTTAGAGGACGATTCAAAGGAAAATATTGATCCCGAAAGCTTCCTGAGACATCATTGAACCTGACTGGATACTTTTCCACGCCCATAGCATCAAGAATTGGTACAGAGAACTCAAAATTTCTCACACTTTATGCATATTCGTGTTTCAATTTTTAAGCATCCTCATTTCATTTTCTTTGTTGATTTATACTAATTGAACCATTCTGAATCTAACCATGCCCTTCAATTGAGTTTTTGTGCATTGTATGAGAAATCACCATTGAAGCTTTCTAGGTTTTCAGAGGTCACGAATTAGGGGTTTCCTCTTCAGGAAAAATTGAGATATGAGACTTAGGCCATTAAAACCAGGTGCTTCAGACGAATTCAATGCATAACTCGTGATCAATTTATGATCAACAGATTTCTAATCGCTATTTTTGTGTGCAACGCTTAGTGGGGGTTTAAAACCCCCGCAATCTTGTTTTCTTTTTTCAGGCGAATGCAGAAAAGGGGAGGAAGACGCTTAGGTGTCATAACATGAATGGGCAATTCAAAGTTAGCGCGCGTTTTATTTATTCAGGCCACTAATTCCTTTTTTTCCTTATAATAATTGTCGTCCACTAATATTACAAAGCAAGCGCCTGTCACAGATGGTTGATGTGTTGTCTCATAGGCACTGGGACCTGGGTTCGATTCCCAGGTCCCCCCATATTCTTAATATATTTTGTTTCAATGTAATCCCATGCAGCTTCAACCCCAGGGTTCACCATACGTCCACCATCCAAGCTTGCCACGCGCCTATTGAGATCAATCTACTGGCCCTGATCTGATGAACACCATGGGCACCAGTCAATGCACATGCACGTGGTCAGAAAAGTCAACTGTAGGCCTTAATGATTGGGCCTAATTACTGGCCAGATACCTCCAGTTTGGGGTCAACACCCCCTTGGTTTGTCTTCTTTCATTCTTTTATTATTTTTCTTTCTGTTTTTATTTATTTATTTAGTTTCAATATAATTCTTTAAATTAATTTGTTTTCCTTAATATAATATAAATAATAATAAAAATCAGAAAGTCAAAATAAAATATATTTGATTTAATATTTTTTTGTAAATAAATCTTATTAATTAATTTAGTCTTAATTTTAGGTTTAAATCTTAATATTTTTTTATAAACTTAAAAATTGTAGAATTAGGGTTTTAATCACTTTTATCTTTTTCTTTTCTTTATCATTATTAATAACTAATTATTATGTTTGTAAATAAAATTGTATTAATTAATTAGGTTAATTTTAGATTCAATTTTAACATATTTTTCTTAATAAATAAAAATAGTTAGAATTAAGGGTAATTAATTTTTTTTTTTAAATTCATTTAATTCTCTCATTAAAATCAATAAATACGAAAAACTCAAAAATAATTCCTTTTCTCATTTAACTTAATTTGATTTGTCAAGTATAATTTAATTTCCTAAAAAGGGTCCAACGCCCTCGCATTCCCGATTTTACGTATTCTCGCATTTTTATTTTATTTCCTTTTTCATGTAATTCTCCCAAAGCCGTGTAATAGAATAATTAGACATTTATATTTCTCGCACTTTACTTTATTTTATTTCAAATCGGGTCCTGGATTAAATTTGGCGATGTGGACCCGCGCCTTTGTAATAGCGTAGGATTTTTAAATTCCGCATCTTTTTGACTGTTAATAAATTTGCATGCAAGAATGAATGTCAAAATAAAAATAACGCGTAGATCACCCATGACATGAACAAGACAAAAATATCTGAAAATGACACACAAATCACACACCACCCCTAGGGTACGCCTCATTGTTGCCTTGCCCCTCGAAAGGTGATCGTCGAGTAGAGGACGTCTTAGTAAGTCCTCATGATCCAGGAACCTGGCATGAGGGTAGCTTCTAAGGTGTCTTCCTATTGCTCCGGTGATCACCATGTCCCAAACCCTCGAATTGACCCGAACACCTCCAACGGTGGTGCTACCTACCTCTCAATGGTGGGATGGCATTACCTTAAGGACATTTACACAGACGAATTCCTTAGGGTAGGTAGACGACTCTAGATACTTGCTCTAATTTCAAAAACAAATTCAAAAATACTTTTCACACCGACACCCTTTTCAAAAAGCTTTTGAAAGCAACTTTTCAAACACTCTTGAGGACTGATACAAGAGTCGAACTGGAATTTTCAAAGAAACTTTTTAAAAACCCACAGTTGAAAAGCAAACAAACCATTTTTGAAAACACAATGAGCAAGTATCTAAGAGCCCATGGATAACCATGGATAGAAAGGGTGCTAACACATCCCCTTTCTATAAATCTACCTCCTAAACCGAGAGCAATCTCTATAAGGAATTTTTCTGTGCTTTTGTCCTTTCCATTTGGAGAAAATAAAAGACGGTGGCGACTCTTGCTTCCGCGACATTTCGCGAACCAGCGTTAAACAGTCAGTTCCAGATCCACCGATCACAGAACTGGCGACTCTGCTGGGGACTAAACTGAAAGTGAGGTGTACCTTAGGACTAAGATCACTGTGTTTTCAATTGCTTTCTTTGCTTGCTTTAAATTGTGGGACTGTCTTGGGAGTTCTATAGATCCTAACCCGGATCTGGGGATACCTTCTTAGAAAGTAGCAACAAGGCTGTGAGGGAACTGTGCGGGGTATACCGACATGGTTGAAACAGTCTGCTACGTTGATGTGGCACTTTGGTGTGTACCGGTAACCCTTGAGTTCAGTCAAGGAGAGTACGAGGCCTCCGCGTGGTGTCGTGAAGCATCAACAGACCTTAGGAACCTTAATTGAACTATCTTGGCCTCTTTAGGGTAGTGAGATAACTGACTTTGGTGCAGTCCGAGGTTGGTTGATACTCGATACTACACTCAATTGAGGGTTGCTTTCCTGGAATATTTTGGTCGCCAGTTCAGTGGCTAAATCGAAACGATGAACAATGAAAGCAATCCCGGGATATTGGGACCCTTAGAACCCGGTTACTTCTAATAGGACAGGTTGAACCCACCAACTTCAAGAGGGTAATACCCAGACCCCATGCTGGCCTAAACTCTAAGGGCTTGTCTTGTGTGACTTGTGTGCCTTACATGTTTGCCTTTGTAAATATCTGTGGTGTGTTTAATCATAGCATCATAACATCATCCAGCATCATATGCATTGGCTAACCATTTCAGGGGTTCGAATCTTCATCTTTGTTTTTGTTTTGTAGGACATGGAAATTGTTCGCAGAAAGACAATTCAAATCAGCCTTGTAAGGATCCCTCCTCAGCTTAAGGAGCTTGTATCCAGGATTCCCGAGAGCTCTTCATTCAGTGAAAGACATGGAAGACTCATCAGCTTGGTCAATACCAACATTGAGGAAGATATGATAAAGGTTCTGTTCCAGTTCTTTGACCCTCTGCATCACTGTTTCACCTTCTTGGACTATCAGCTGGTACCTACATTGGAGGAGTTCTCCCGGCTCCTGAAGATCCCTATCCTTGATCAACTACCCTACAACGGTACAGAAAAGGAACCCAAGCTTGAAGAGATTGCTAAAGCCTTGCACCTACAATCATCTGACCTCAAGGGACATTGGGACGTTAGAAGTGGTATCAAAGGGTTCTTAGCCAGGTTTATGTTTGAAAAGGCCCATGAATGTTGGAACTCCCTTGACTTACGAGCTTTTGAAGAAGTTGTGGCCCTCCTTGTCTATGGTTTGGTGTTGTTCCCTAACCCATATCAGCTTATAGATATCAGTGTTGTCCAGATCTTCATGTCTAGGAATCCTATACCTACGTTGCTGGGGGACATCCTTCACTCATGTTACACTCGAACCATGAGAAAAAGATGTGTTCTTATGTGCTGCATTCCTCTCCTGGGAAGGTGGTTTATTTCGCACCATCCACAATCAGTTTTGAAGAACGAGCGGGGTTTGAGATGGTCATAACGGTTGATGACTCTTACACATGCAGACATACATTGGTGCCCTCGGTCCAGAGAGGATGTCACTATCATTGATCATTGCGGGGAGTACCCTAATGTTCCTTTACTTGGAATCAGAGGAGGTATTACTTACAACCCGTGCCTGGCTTGGAAACAGTTTGGTTATGCTCGAAGGGATGGCCCTCATGACATGTTAATTCCTGACATAGTTTTTGACTTCGACAACGATGCACAGGGACTTCGCCAGAGATTTATCAGAGCTTGGAGGATGCCCAGTAGGATAGACAGCAAGACATTGGGGCACAGGAATTCCATCCCATTGGAACCTTATCTCAAGTGGGTACGGGCCCGCTCCCAGAAGTTAGTAATGCCTTATCCTCATATGCTCCCAGTAATCAAAGAGCCAGTCTCGGAAGGAGAGGTGTCCCACACCATTCAGCATCCTGACATGCCCACGTCCTGGGAAGAGATGCAGAAGAGCTGGATCCAGCTTAAGGAAGAACGGAATTCTCTTGAGACCAGTCTACATGCTAGTGAAAAGAAGGTCCTGGAGCTCACCCGCCTATTGCATGAGGAGAGGAATCTCAACACCTACATAGCTCCAAAGAGGATGTGTAGTGTCTTTTGGGATTGATTTGCTTTGTAATATGTGCCCATGAGGCTTTGACGTACTGAACAATTATTTCCTTAATAATAACGTGTGTTCCTTTTTTGTCTACAACAAATTTGAACTTTCGAACCCTTGAATGCATTGCATAAACACATATCATTCATCATGTGCATAGCAGGCTTTTTTCTTTTCAGGTTGCTTACCGTTCTTCGCTGTTTATTTCAGCATCATGAATCCTGACTCATCATCAACCGAGATGTCCATCAAGGATCTTCAGGCGCAGAATGCGCAATTTCAGGAACTAATCATGGGTTTGGCTCAGGGCCAAGAAGAGCTGAAGGCTTTGCTCCTGAAGAAGGAGAAGAAGAAGAAGAAGAGAACTGTTCTTTTTAACTCGGGCCGAAGGTTTGGCAACACTCTGCAAAATGAAGAGGCTGGTTCTTCTATAGGCAAGAGTAGTCCCCAAGGGGGAAAAGGTCCTAGTCCGGTAGTCTCTGACAACGAGACTGATTTCGATGAGGAACAGTATCCTCCTGCTGAAGACCGGTATAAGTAGTTGGAAGACAGACTGAATGCTATGGAGATCCAACAAGTGCCTGGGCTGGATTTTGGAGATTTGGGCTTATCTACTGGTGTGATCATTCCTCATAAGTTCAAAGCACCATCTTTTACAAAGTATGACGGGGCGTCTTGTCCCAAGCTACATCTCAGATCCTACGTGCGGAAGATTCAACCGTACTCAGTGGACAAGAACTTGTGGATCCACTTCTTCCAAGAGAGTCTTTCAGGGACTCATCTCGAATGGTTCTATCAGTTGGATGGGACCAAGGTTCGTAACTGGGAGGAGTTGGCTACTGCTTTTTACAAGCAGTATCAATATAATGCCGACCTTGCCCCTACACGTACCCAACTCCAGGGTATGTCGCTAGGTTCAAGCGAAGGTTTTAAAGAGTATGCACAGAAGTGGAGGGATCTGGCTGGCAGGGTGCAGCCTCCGTTAACTGACCGGGAGTTGGTAGACATGTTCTTGGGGACCCTATCTGGGCCATTTTTCAACCATCTTATTGGTAACTCATCTGCAGGGTTTACTGATCTTATTCTGACTGGAGAGAGAATAGAGGCTGGAATGAAATCTGGAAAAATTCAGAAGGGTGCATCTGCAAGTTCTGATAAGAAGCCCTTTAAGAAGGAGGCCAGTGCTGTATATGGGTCTAGAAGACAAGAGAAACCTGAGCGCCGCCAATCTGTCGATGCGGTGATGATTGCTAAGCCTGCTGCCGCTCCTCGGCAAACCAATCCACCAAGGGCTGAAAGACCCCGAAGAGAGTTCACCCGTCTGAGTATGACTCTATCACAAATCTTGCCACAGTTGCTGTCCACCAACTTAGTGACTGTCAGAGAGGCCCCGAAGGTTGTGAATACTGCCTCTCCCAAGTACAAACCAAATGCCCGCTGTGCTTATCACTCCGACAGCCCGGGGCATTCCACTGATGACTGTTGGGCCATAAGGAATAAGCTGCAAGATCTTATTGATACAAAGGAGGTACAATTTGAGGCATCTGAGAAGCCTAATGTAGTGACAGCTCCCCTGCCTGCTCATGGAGTGAATGCTATTGGGGAGGATGATGAAGTGGATGAAGCTGAGTTTGATAGCTGGATTTACCCGGCAACCGACAGTGAACCTAGCAATTGGATTGCAAAGGACAACCTACTTGTTTCTCTTGTTACTGAGTAATTCTTCTTTGTTTTGTTATTTGTAATAAACAACGATTAAAACTCTATGGCCCGGTGTCTTACCCGGGGCACCGTGGCTTCATTTGTGAGGGCATATAAATTGTCATTTCATATATCATGAATAAAGACCTTGGACGTTTTCTCGCATTTCAAATCTTACGCTCCTTTTCTTTCTTTCCTTTCTTTATATATTGCAAAACAACTGTATTTACACACACTCACTCATACAGGTTTCAATCCACTCTGGATCTCACTGGTAACGACTCTGCTACTGCCAGTTATGACTTCGAAAATCCGATCAACTTAGCCGAAGACGAAGGTGAAGATGATTGCGAAGTGCCTGGAGAGCTTGCAAGACTGTTGCTCCAGGAAGAGAGGGCAATTCAACCACATGAAGAGCCAGTGGAAACAATAAATCTGGGTACTGAGACGGACAGAAAGGAAGTTAAGATTGGTGCCAACCTAGAGCTCAGCGTGAAGCAACGGTTGACTCAGATGCTACATGATTATATGGAGATCTTTGCCTGGTCCTACGAAGACATGCCCGGGTTGGATACCGATATTGTGGTCCATCACTTGCCTACTAAGGAAGACTGCCCTCCGGTTAAGCAAAAGGTCCACCGTATGCGTCCAGAGATGTCTGAGAAGATCAAAGCCGAGATTATGAAACAGTTTGATGCCGGGTTCCTTGCAGTGACTTCTTACCCTCAGTGGGTTGCTAATGTGGTACCGGTACCAAAGAAGGACGGTAAGGTCAGAATGTGTGTCGACTACAGGGATCTGAACAGGGCCAGCCCCAAAGATGACTTCCCCCTACCTCACATTGATGTCCTTGTTGGCAATACAGCTCAGCATAAGGTGTTCTCTTTCATGGATGGTTTTTCAGGTTACAATCAGATCAAGATGGCACCTGAAGACATGGAAAAAACTACCTTTGTTACACAGTGGGGCACCTTCTGCTACAAGGTCATGCCTTTTGGACTAAAAAATGCTGGGGCAACCTACCAACGTGCCATGGTTGCTTTAATTCATGACATGATCCATCATGAGATAGAAGTGTATGTTGACGACATGATTGCAAGGTCTCAGACTGAGGAAGAACACCTAGATCATCTGCAGAAGTTGTTTGACCGTCTGAAGTTGTACAAGCTGAGGTTGAACCCGAACAAGTGCACCTTCGGGGTAAGATCTGGAAAGTTGCTAGGCTTCGTTGTAAGTGATAAGGGTATTCAAGTGGACCCTGCCAAGGTTAAAGCTATCCAAGAGATGCCAGTTCCTAAGACAGAGAAGGAAGTCAGAGGCTTTTTAGGACGCCTGAATTACATTGCTCGGTTCATCTCGCACCTAACTGCTACCTGTGAGCCAATCTTCAAGCTGCTGAAGAAAGATCAGGTAGTACGTTGGAATGATGAATGTCAGGCCGCTTTTGATAGAATCAAGGAGTATCTCCAAGAACCACCCATCCTTATGCCACCGGTTGAGGGGAGACCTCTGATACTATACCTGACAGTACTTGACAACTTAATGGGGTGTGTGCTTGGGCAGCATGACGAGTCTGGCCGAAAAGAGCATGCCATTTATTACCTTAGCAAAAAGTTTACCGACTGTGAGACCCGATACTCACTGCTTGAGAAAACTTGTTGTGCTTTGGTATGGGCTGCTCGCCGGCTGAGACAGTATATGCTGACTCACACTACCTTGTTGATCTCAAAGATGGATCCTATAAAGTACATATTTGAAAAGCCTGCTCTGTCTGGGAGAATAGCAAGATGGCAAATGATCTTAATGGAATACGACATCCAGTATACAACCCAGAAAGCCATCAAGGGAAGCGTATTGGCAGACCACTTGGCACATCAGGCAGTAGATGACTATCAGTCAATGAACTTCGAGTTTCCAGACGAGAGCATCATGTTAGTGACTGATTGTGAAGTACCTGGGCCGGATGAAGGACCTGAGGAAGGATCTCGATGGTCTATGCACTTTGACGGAGCCTCCAACACTTTGGGTAACGGTGTCGGCGCTGTGATCATATCCCCCCAAGGCACTCATACTCCACTCACTGCCCGGCTATGTTTCAACTGCACCAACAACATGGAGGAGTACGAGGCATGCATCATGGGTCTCCAAGCCGCGATTGACTTAAGGATCAAGTTTCTGAGTGTCTTCGGAGATTCCGCTCTCGTGATCAATCAGATCAAAGGAGAGTGGGATACGAAACATCTGAATCTTATTCCTTACAGAGAATGTGTGTTGACCTTGATCCCCCACTTCACAGAGATAACCTTTGAACACTTTCCGAGAGAGGAGAATCAGTTGGCGGACGCGTTAGCTACGATGTCTTCTATGTTCAAAGTCAAGTGGGACAATGAGGCTCCCCGGATCATCATATGGAAACTGGACGAACCGGCATACTGTTGTGATCTCGAGACTGAATTGGTGACTGAGAAGCCTTGGTACCATGAGGTGAAGAGATATTTGGAAGCTCAGGAATACCCTGAAGGTGCATCTGTCAACGATAAGAAGTTTCTGAGAAGGTTCGCAGCGAAGTTCTTCCTTAGCAACGGCATCCTGTATAAGCGAAACCATGATTTGACCTTACTGCGTTGTGTGGATAAGACAGAAGCAGAAAGGATCATGGAAGAGTTACATGAAGGGACCTTTGGTACACATTCCAGTGGACACACTATGGCAAAGAAAATCCTTCGGGCAGGGTATTTCTGTTCCACAATGGAAGCCGACTGCTACCAACACTCTCGGACATGCCATAAGTGCCAGATATATGCAGACAAGGTGCATGTTCCTCCAGTTCCTCTAAATGTCCTGACTGCGCCTTGGCCGTTTGCAATGTGGGGCATAGATATGATCGGTGAGATTAAACCTACGGCATCCAACGGGCATCGCTTCATTCTGGTGGCGATTGACTATTTCACGAAGTGGGTCGAAGCAGCTTCCTACGCTACGGTAACCAAGACTGTTGTGGCACGGTTCATTCGGCACAACCTGATCTGTCGATACGGCGTCCCAGAAAGGATCATTACAGACAACGGTACCAATCTCAATAACAAGATGATCACTGAGCTCTGCGAGCAGTTTAAGATACAGCACCACAACTCTTCTCCTTACAGACCGAAGATGAATGGGGCTGTAGAAGCAGCAAATAAAAACATTAAGAAAATCGTGCAGAAGATGACAGTGACTTATAAAGATTGGCACGAGATGTTACCGTTCTCTCTACATGGGTACCGTACCTCAGCCAGGACGTCAACCGGGGCAACTCCTTTCTCCTTGGTCTACGGTATGGAAGCAGTCTTATCGATCGAAGTGCAAATACCCTCTCTCCGGATAATGAAGGATGCAAATCTGAACGAAGATGATTGGATCCAGACACGACTTGATCAATTAAACCTTATTGATGAAAAGAGGCTTGCTGCTATCTGTCATGGTCAGACGTATCAGAAACGGATGATCAGGGCATTTAACAAAAAGGTCAGACCACAGGAATATCAAGTTAGGGATCTGGTAATCAAGCGAATCATCCTTCCCCAGAGTGATCCAAGGGGCAAATGGACCCCTACGTACGAAGGGCCATTTGTGGTTAAACATGTGTTCTCAGGAGGAGCCATGATTCTAACCAACATGGATGGTGACAACCTTCCTCACCCCGCCAATGCAGACATAGTAAAAAGATACTACGCATAATAAAGACCCGCTAGGTTGACATACCTAGGCAAAAATTAGGGCTCCCGGCGAACCAAAAGGGTTCGGGAAAAATGAAGGGATGAAATAAAAAAAAAATTGTACACCCGGCAAGTCGAAAACCTGAAAAGGCGGCTTGGGCAAAAATGGGTATCCCGGTGGACTGAAAACCCGAAAGGGCGGTCCAGGCAAAAGTTAGGGATAAAGCGTAATACTATGTCTCATTGGATCACTTTGCATCCAGAATCCGGTATCTACATCAAGTGCAGACGGCATCGATCAGTCAGCTTCATCTTCAACTAAGGTCATCAAGTGATGAGACGCTCAGAGATATAAAGGCAATAGCAGAGTTGAATCCCAATGGATCATTCATTTCACACAACTGTTTTATTTTCTTTTGTACAAATTCGTATAAACTCTTTTTGTTCGGCGGCGTTCTCTTACTAGGACGTCAGCCTCTTGTACATAAACGCCTATTTACAGGCAAATTCAAAATCAATACAAAAATCACTTTTCAGTTAAAATTACCATTTGTTTTTTCCTTTTATGTTTTGTTTTGCGAAGAACGTCCAAGGTTCAATTTGTGATATATGCATTGACAATAATTTGCTAACTCATGAATATTTGCATACGAAACAAAGGATTAATTACAGGTAACATTAGAAACAGGGGCAATAAAAAGTTGTCTAAGCAATCTAATTATTCTGTCCTCCAAGGTATCAAGGTAGGTTCGGCTGAAGAACATAACCAGATATCTTAATTCCCCAGAGAGTAAGCCAGCAAGTCAGTGCACTCTCCCCAAGCAAAGCTATAATAGCAGCCTTAAGGAAGTTGGGTATCCTCCAGCAGATCTCGACATTCCCCGGCAGTATACATGCATTCCTAAACGAGCATCCCCGGCAGTCTTGGTCTAAAGATTGTTCCCCGGTGGTATATCAAATGTTCAGTAGAGCTACTTCCCTGATACGGTTCAAAACATCCCCAGGAGAATCCAATCCAGTTTCCCCAGGAAAGTTGGAATCCATCTCCCCAAGCAGTAAGCTTATCCCCAGTAGATTCTGGAAGCTTATCCCCGTAGAGCATGAACACATCCCCCGGCTTTATTCAAAGAGTTATTTCCCTACCAGGGTATAACTGGGTTATCCTCAGCCAAAAGCCACGGAAAGATCGTTCTCGGAGAAGTCTTCTTATCCCCAGCGAAGTTACCATCAACATTCCAGCAAAGTACCTCTCTCCCCACAGAGTATTACTCCCCAGCAAGATCGTTAGAGTACTTTTCTCCCTGCAGAGTAATCCATTCGCCAAGTCTATTCCCCAACGGAGTTATCTTCTCCTACCGGTATACTTGCAACTATCATCCCCAGCGGAAGCAAAGATCTATTCTTCAACATCAGCCCAGGAGTGACTTCCCGGCACCCGTCAAGGATTTATTTTCCTAAAGACGAAAAGATACATTCATAAACATCGCACTTCCATACATTATAGCATGCATATACGCATCATATCTTACTAATCTCATTTATGTTGAGAACATCATTGCTTGATTCATATCATGCATTGCATATGACTGACCTTTACCTTTCAGGAAAGATCCAGTTAAGTTCTCAGCTATATTCAAGGCCTTCTCTGGTTCAGTCAGATCGACCCTAAGATCTCCCTGATTCTTATCCAGTTGAAGACATTTCAAGACCTAGACCGGTTCAGTTAAATCGACCCTAAGATTTTTCTGTTTCTTATCCAGTCAAAGGCCTTCTCTGGTTCAGTCAGATCGACCCTAAGATCTCCCTGATTCTTATCCAGTTGAAGATTCCAAGACCTTGTCGGTTCAGTTAAATCGATCCTAAGATTTTTCTGTTTCTTATCCAGTCAAAGGCCTTCTCTGGTTCAGTTAGATCGACCCTAAGATCTCCCTGATTCTTATCCAGTTGAAGATTCCAAGACCTTGTCCGGTTCAGTTAAATCGACCCTAAGATCTCCCTGATTCTTATCCAGTTGAAGATTCCAAGACCTTGTCCGGTTCAGTTAAATCGACCCTAAGATTTTTCTGTTTCTTATCCAGTCAAAGGCCTTCTCTGGTTCAGTCAGATCGACCCTAAGATCTCCCTGATTCTTATCCAGTTGAAGATTCCAAGACCTTGTCCGGTTCAGTTAAATCGACCATAAGATCTCCCTGATTCTTATCCAATTGAAGATTCCAAGACCTTGTCCGGTTCAGTTAAATCGACCCTAAGATTTTCCTGTTTCTTATCCAGTCAAAGGCCTTCTCTGGTTCAGTCAGATCGACCCTAAGATCTCCCTGTTTCTTATCCAGTTGAAGATTTCAAGACCTTGTCCGGTTCAGTTAAATCGACCCTAAGATTTTTCTGTTTCTTATCCAGTTAAAGGCCTTCTCTAGTCCAGCTAAATCGACCCCTAAAAGATTTTCCTGATAAAGACTCAGTAGAAGACATCCAAGATTCTCTCAGCGTTACTGTTGAGATAGTAATCGCCCCCAGATTCTCTCAGCATTCCTGTTGAGGTAGTAATCATCCAAGATCCTCTCAGCGTTACTGTTGAGATAGTAATCGTCCAAGGTTCTCTCAGCGTTCCTGTTGAGGTAGTAATCGTCCAAGGTTCTCTCAGCGTTCCTGTTGAGGTAGTAATCGTCCAAGGTTCTCTCAGTGTTCCTGTTGAGGTAGTAATCGTTCAAGGTTCTCTCAGCGTTCCTGTTGAGGTAGTAATCGTCCAAGATTCTCTCAGCGTTCCTGTCGAGGTAGTAATCGTCCAAGGTTCTCTTACCGTCCCGTTGAGGTAGTAACCATCCCTGGTTCATTCATCACCTTTTTAAAGCTCTAGATCCAGCTCCTGTAACCAGTCAGGACACATCCACACAAAGAGTTTGAAGACCAGCTCCTGTAACAGGTCAGGTAATCATTTTCTTTTGCAGGTACGCAAGTTCTCGCTAAGAAATCTCTTACGCGATCGACATCCAGATGGCATCTATAAGCCCATCCACCTTCCGTCACCTCTCAGCATGGCATCTATAAGCCCATCATCCTATCCATCAATCTCCAAATGGCATCTATAAGCCCATTCCACCATCACACTGCTACTATGTGAGCGCAAATTTCTGGGCACTCTAGTGTTCAATCATCTTCCACCTTCGGATTACCAAAGGCACGTCAGCCAATCTGCATCCTCAGGTCTAAGAATATTGAACAGGGGCAACTGTTGTACCCCAAAATTTTCCCTCCCATATTCTTCAAGATTTGCAAAGAGCATGCTTCAAAATCTCCCCAAGGGTTGCACAGTTCAAGGGCCTCCTAACAGTCAAAAACTAGGGTTTTGGTTCTGGCAAAGAAATTGAAGTTTTCAAGGGTCCAATCAAGTCCCACATGCCTACAAACATGGTCAAGCATCATCATACCAAGTTTCAAGACTTACAGCACAAAATTGCACAGTCAAAAACCATAATTGCTCAACAGTCAACTGTAGGGGCAAAATGGTCATTTGATAGTCAAAAGTTCAAATTTTTGATCAAAACCTCATTTTGAAGCCACAAACATCATTTGATCAATTCTTGATCATGATTTTCAAGGCATGGCTCAAAAAGTCTCAAGATGCAAAAGTTTCCATATTTGGACAGTTGAAAAAGTCAACTGTAACTTGACCAAGGCATAACTTCCACATGGTTTATCAGAAAAATTCCATCCAAAGCTCATTTTGAAGATAAAGACATTTCCTGCAACTCCTATTCACACTTCAAGTCCAAGAAATGCTCTCACAAAAAGTTATCAATTTCAACATTATAGGTCATTTTCAAAAGTCAACAAAAAGGGACTTTAAGTCAAAGACCATAACTTGAGATTGGTAAATCAAATTGACATGGGACCAAAGGCATTAGTTAGAGGACTTCAAGACCTTTCCAAAATGTCCAATAACATGATCAAAGCTTAAAAATTGAGCAAGATATGCCTTATGGAAGTTGGGAAATTTTTGGGTATTTTGAAAAGTCAACTTTGCTTCAAATGCCTTAAAATTGCTAATGGGCCACATTTTCTTCCAAGATTCATCATCCAAAGCGTATGCACGACCATTTGGCCCAAAGGGGATTTATTCATCATTTTTATTTATTTATTTGAATTTTTAATTACTATTAATTCATTTAATAAAATAAAATATGGGAAAAATACTCATCCATGTTTTTTAAATCTTTTTGTGCATGGAATGCCTTCAAGATTTCGTGCCCTATCTAATATGGAAAGAATCAAGGTGATTTGATCATGATTGGCACCAAAAACACATGAAAAGATTGAAAAAATATATCATTTAAAATCCAATATTTGATTCATGATTGCATTGATCTCTTGACTCAAATATCAACCCTAATCCATCCCATACTTATACTGATCAAAACCTAATGCCTAAAGACCTGAATGTTGCGCCTCACATCAAGAACAAAGTTTGTGTTTTTGTCAAAAAATCAAAAAAACTGAAAACTGTCTTAGAGGACGATTCAAAGGAAAATATTGATCCCGAAAGCTTCCTGAGACATCATTGAACCTGACTGGATACTTTTCCACGCCCATAGCATCAAGAATTGGTACAGAGAACTCAAAATTTCTCACACTTTATGCATATTCGTGTTTCAATTTTTAAGCATCCTCATTGCATTTTCTTTGTTGATTTATACTAATTGAACCATTCTGAATCTAACCATGCCCTTCAATTGAGTTTTTGTGCATTATATGAGAAATCACCATTGAAGCTTTCTAGGTTTTCAGAGGTCACGAATTAGGGGTTTCCTCTTCAGGAAAAATTGAGATATGAGACTTAGGCCATTAAAACTAGGAGCTTCATACGAATTCAATGCATAACTCGCGATCAATTTATGATCAACAGATTTCTAATCGCTATTTTTGTGTGCAACGCTTAGTGAGGGTTTAAAACCCCCGCAATCTTGTTTTCTTTTTTCAGGCGAATGCAGAACAGGGGAGGAAGACACTTAGGTGTCATAACATGAATGGGCAATTCAAAGTTAGCGCGCGTTTTATTTATTCAGGCCACTAATTCCTTTTTTTTCCTTATAATAATTGCCGTCCACTAATATTATAAAGCAAGCGCCTGGCACAGATGGTTGATGTGTTGTCTCATAGGCATTGGGACCTGGGTTCGATTCCCAGGTCCCCCCATATTCTTAATATATTTTGTTTCAATGTAATCCCATGCAGCTTCAACCCCAGGGTTCACCATACGTCCACCATCCAAGCTTGCCACGCGCCTATTGAGATCAATCTACTGGCCCTGATCTGATGAACACCATGGGCACCAGTCAATGCACATGCACGTGGTCAGAAAAGTCAACTGAAGGCCTTAATGATTGGGCCTAATTACTGGCCAGATACCTCCAGTTTGGGGTCAACACCCCCTTGGTTTGTCTTCTTTCATTCTTTTATTATTTTTCTTTCTGTTTTTATTTATTTATTTAGTTTCAATATAATTCTTTAAATTAATTTGTTTTCCTTAATATAATATAAATAATAATAAAAATCAGAAAGTCAAAATAAAATATATTTGATTTAATATTTTTTTGTAAATAAATCTTATTAATTAATTTAGTCTTAATTTTAGGTTTAAATCTTAATATTTTTTTATAAACTTAAAAATTGTAGAATTAGGGTTTTAATCACTTTTATCTTTTTCTTTTCTTTATCATTATTAATAACTAATTATTATGTTTGTAAATAAAATTGTATTAATTAATTAGGTTAATTTTAGATTCAATTTTAACATATTTTTCTTAATAAATAAAAATAG
This sequence comes from Vicia faba, assembly GCA_948472305.1. Classification (NCBI taxonomy): domain Eukaryota; kingdom Viridiplantae; phylum Streptophyta; class Magnoliopsida; order Fabales; family Fabaceae; genus Vicia; species Vicia faba. The sequence goes on along the minus strand of OX451738.1, from coordinate 932,055,294 downwards.
TTAGAATTAGGGGTAATTAATTTTTTTTTTTAAATTCATTTAATTCTCTCATTAAAATCAATAAATACGAAAAACTCAAAAATAATTCCTTTTCTCATTTAACTTAATTTGATTTGTCAAGTATAATTTAATTTCCTAAAAAGGGTCCAACGCCCTCGCATTCCCGATTTTACGTATTCTTGCATTTTTATTTTATTTCCTTTTTCATGTAATTCTCCCAAAGCCGTGTAATAGAATAATTAGACATTTATATTTCTCGCACTTTACTTTATTTTATTTCAAATCGGGTCCTGGATTAAATTTGGCGATGTGGACCCGCGCCTTTGTAATAGCGTAGGATTTTTAAATTCCGCATCTTTTTTACTGTTAATAAATTTGCATGCAAGAATGAATGTCAAAATAAAAATAACGCGTAGATCACCCATGACATGAACAAGACAAAGATATCTGAAAATGACACACAAATCACACACCACCCCTAGGGTACGCCTCACTGTTGCCTTGCCCCTCGAAAGGTGATCGTCGAGTAGAGGACGTCTTAGTAAGTCCTCATGATCCAGGAACTTGGCATGAGGGTAGCTTCTAAGGTGTCTTCCTATTGCTCCGGTGATCACCATGTCCCGAACCCTCGAATTGACCCGAACACTTCCAACGGTGGTGCTACCTACCTCTCAATGGTGGGATGGCATTACCTTAAGGACATTTACACAGACGAATTCCTTAGGGTAGGTAGACGACTCTAGATACTTGCTCTAATTTCAAAAACAAATTCAAAAATACTTTTCACACCGACACCTTTTTCAAAAAGCTTTCGAAAGCAACTTTTCAAACACTCTTGAGGACTGATACAAGAGTCGAACTGGAATTTTCAAAGAAACTTTTTAAAAACCCACAGTTGAAAAGCAAACAAACCATTTTTGAAAACACAATGAGCAAGTATCTAAGAGCCCATGGATAACCATGGATAGAAAGGATGCTAACACCTTCCCTTTCTATAAATCTACCTCCCGAACCGAGAGCAATCTCTATAAGGAATTTTTCTGTGCTTTTGTCCTTTCCATTTGGAGAAAATAAAAGACGGTGGCGACTCTTGCTTCCGCGACATTTCGCGAACCAGCGTTAAACAGTCAGTTCCAGATCCACCGATCACAACTATATCAAGGGATTTAAAGGTTGACTATTTGTAAATATCTCAGGTACTATTAACCATGGATTTTGGAAAGAGAAAGACCGGGAAATACAGTTTCAAGGATCCCAAGATAGATGAGTTAGTCAGTCTAATCCCCGAGATCGAGTGTTCTGTAGACTTTTGGAAGAAGTGTGGGTCCATTATTCCTCTCATGAAGCTGAAGATGAAGGAGGGTATTCTCTCGACTTTGGTCCAGTTTTATGATCCGATGTATCACTGCTTTAATTTTCCCGATTATCAGTTAATGCCTACACTGGAGGAGTGTTCCTATCTATTGGATTTACCTGTTATTGTTCGTCTTCCTTTTACTAGTTTGGAGGGTGAGCCAAAACCACATGAGATTGCTGCTTTGATTCATCTAGGGAAGTCTGAGGTGGAAGCCCATATGACTACCAAAGGAGAGATTAGAGGATTACCAGCTCAGTTCTTATTGGAGAAAGCTCGTTACTTTTCCAGAATGAAGAGTACAGTCGCTTTTGAGGCCATCTTTGCTTTACTTGCTTATGGATTATTCTTATTCCCTAATATGGACAAGTTTGTCGACATTAATGCTATCAGGATTTTGATGATTGGAAACCCGGTTCCTACACTACTGGGTGATGTTTATTACTCTGTTCATCTTCGGAGTTCTTATCATGGGGGGATGATTATCTGTTGCACGCCTTTGTTATACCGGTGGTTCATCTCTCATATGCCTCAGTCTGATGCTTTTTGGGATATCAAGAAGGAACCCCGTTGGGCTCCTAAGATCATGGCACTTACTCACTCGGATATTGATTGGTATCATCGAGCTTATTAGGATATAGAGATTATTGATAGTTGTGGTAGTTTCCCCAATGTACCTCTTCTTGGTACAAAGGGAGGAATTAACTATAACCCTGTTCTTGCGCGGTGACAGCTTGGTTATCCGATGAGAGATAAGCCGAACAGTATTCATTTGAGTATTTTCTTTCCGAAGGAAGGAGAAGATCATAGGGAAGCTAGGGAGCAGATTGCGAAGGCCTGGCGTCACATTCATAAGAAGAGTAGGAAGGATTTGGGACCCAGGGGTGCTGTTTCTTTGGAGCCATATCTTCAGTGGATTCGATCAAGAGCCATTCAGTTGAAGATGTCGTATACTCGGGAGACACCCATGCCTGATTTGTTTGTGAAAACCACTCCTCCTTTGTTAGATGATCTAGAAGAGCTGCAGCTTGCTTTGGTTTGGATGCAACAGGAAAGGGATGCTTGGAAGAATAAGTGCCAAACTTTAGAGATTTCCTATAGAGAAGACCTGAAGGAGAAAGATGATTTGATCGAGATCCTTGAGAGTCGAGCAGTAGAGTCTATGGAGAGGCAAGGGGATTTATTTTCCCCTAAGCCTAAAACAGGTGATGATTACTCACTATCTGATCCAGATGATCGGAAGGAAGTTGCCATCAGACAGGTGGAAGAAAACCAGAGGTTGAAGGCTCAGATTGCCAGGCTCACAGGGAAGCGCCAGCGCACAGATTGATCTATATCAGTTCTTTTTCTCAGGATTTTAGATTGTATTTTCATCTTCTACTTGGGATCATTGAAACTTGTAATCCATTTTGAAGTTATTATAATAAAAAAATTTAGTATTTCAAATGCGTTATTATTTTGATGTTTGCAATATGTCTATAAACGTTAAATCCCTTGAAATATTAAATGATAAAGTGAAAATAATCATGTGCATTGCATATCATGCATCATATTGCCCATATTTCTTGCACTTGTTATGCATATCCAGGTGCCTTACCCAGCTTCTTTACTTCATTCAGCAAACTGAATCATCACTACAACACTCGGGCTAACTTAAAAAAGAAGATGGACAACTTGGAACAGGAGAATCGTAAGCTACACGAAGAAGTTTCTGCTTTGAAGGATGGCTTGGCCAACTTGACTACTCTGGTGGAAGCTCTGGTGGTTACTCAGAATCAGCCACTGAGTGTTCAATCGCAACCAACAAGGGAAAGTGCTGAAGTTCCGACTGTCCCCGTATCCGCTACTCCAACTGTTGTCCAAAACCGTATGCCTCAGGGTTATCCGTGGGGAATGCCAGAGAACTTTGCATCTGAAGGTTTCAATTTGGGCCCCAAAGATTCTCCAGTGGTTCAAAATGTTGTTACTCCAGCACCTCCTGTGGTGCATGTTGTTCCTGCTGCACCTCATTCGGTGAATTTGGTTCCATTTGTTAATGAAGATATGTGTCGTCCTTTCCCTCCGCCGAGTGAAGACTTGGGTCTATATGATAGAATGGATGATTTCCAAGAACAGTTTGATAGAATGCAAAGAGAGATGAAGACTCTTAGGGGAAAAGAGCTATTTGGGCAGAATGTGAATGAGCTGTGTTTGGTCCCGAATGTTAAAGTGCCTGCTAAGTTCAAGGTTCCGGAGTTTGAGAAGTACAAGGGCAACACTTACCCTCGTTCTCACTTGGTGATGTACGCGAGGAGAATGTCTACTCACACTGATGATCAGTGTCTGTTGATTCACTTTTTTCAGGATAGTCTGACCGGCGCAGCGTCGAAATGGTACATGAGTTTAGATAGCGCCAACATCCATACTTTTAATGATTTGGGAGAAGCATTCATTAAGCAATACAAGTACAATGTGGACATGGTGCCCGATCGTGACCAGCTTAGGGCCATGGTTCAGAAAGACAGAGAATCGTTCAAAGAGTATATGCAGAGATGGCGCGAAGTGGCTGCACAAGTGATTCCTCCCATGGAGGAGAAGGAAATGAATAAAATTTTTCTGAAGACGCTGGGCGCTTTCTACTAAGAAAGAATGGTAGCAAGTGCCCCAAGTGATTTTACAGAGATGGTAGGAATGGGTGTCCGCCTAGAAGAGGCAGTAAGAGAAGGCCGTTTGACAAAGGGTGAAAGTTCTGGAGGTGTGAAAAAACCATCTTATGGGTTTACCAAGAAGAAGGAAGGGGATGCAAATGTTTTTATACAAGAGAGGAGGGTAAACACTCCTAGAAGGAATTATCAGCGTCATCAGCAAGTCGCCTCACCGCTCCAACTACCGTTGCTTATCAAAGACAGTCCCAGTAGGGGAACCAAGGGAATAATCATAGAAGGGAGAACTATGACCTTATTCCCATGAGTTATGCAGAACTACTACCATCATTGATTCAGAAGAAGTTGGTCCAGACACGACCACCTCCAGCCGTACCATCACCATTGCCTTGGTATTACAAAGCAGACAAGACGTGTGCCTTTCATCAGGGAGCACCAGGGCATAGTGTTGAGAATTGTTATCCTTTGAGGAATGAAGTGCAAAAGTTGGTGAAGTCTGGAATTCTATCTTTCAAAGACATCAGACCTAATATGAAAGACAATCTTCTACCCAAGCACGGTGGAGTGAATGCTGTAAATATGGTGGCCGGTTGTCCAGGTGACTTCTGGATTTTTGACATTAATCTGTTTAAAGGAGATTCGGTGAAGATGCACACAGACCTATGTGAATTCAGTTATTATACACATGATCACACTGGTTGTGTTGTTTGCAGTACAAACATACAGGGTTGCGAGAAGATAAAGGCTGATTTACAGGAGATGATGGATGAAGGTTTAATCCCTATAATCAGGCCTAGGGCAGAATATGAAGAGGAAGTGAATATAGTTTCTGGATATCTGGGTGAATTCAGAATTTTTGATGTGGAGCATTTGAATGAGGATCTCGTGCAGTTGCATGCTACCTTCTACCGTACTGCTGGTCAGGTGGAACACCAATATGGATCTTGCACAGTCTGCTATCGAGACCTCCGAGGATGTTCTATTGTGAGAGATGGTGTTCAATTGCTGTTAGACATTGGAACTATCAAGATCACAGGTCAGAGAGATAATTATCATGAGATTGATATGGTTGAGGTTTGTTTAATGGAAGAGGAATCAGAGGAAGAGTATGCCTCCGTGGATGAGTATTTCTCTTCAGACGAAGATTTGTTTGCCGGAAATAACCTTTTGATGGCTGATTGTGTTGAGGAAGGGGTAAATGTCATTGTACCTTGTTTTGGTGCACCCGCTCATCTTGAGGTGGAGTACCATAGCAAACCAGTTGTTACCCCATTGATAATTAGTATGCCAGGACCTGTTCCCTATGAATCCGTTAAGGTTGTGCCTTACAAATACAACGCTACAATATTGGAAGATGGGGAGGAAGTTCCCATCCAGCCAATGCCAGATGTTGGAAATATAGCTGATAATAGTAGGGTGACCCGTAGCGGTCGTGTGTTTACGCCGGTTATTCGAAGAGATGTTGTTGCTGGAAAGAAAATTGTTGAGAACGATGAGCCTAAGAAGGCTGCAGGAGAGACTAGTGGACCTACATTAGAGAAAGAAGTGGATGATATATTGAAGATAATTAAGATGAGCAACTACAAAATTATAGATCAGCTACTGCAGACTCCTTCAAAGATATCCATCTTAGCTTTATTGATGAATTCCTCCGCTCATAGAGAATCACTGATGAGAGTACTAGACCAAGCTTTTATGGAGAGTGACATGCCATTGGATCAATTCGGTAGCGTAATTGGAAACATTATGTCATGTAACAACTTGAGTTTCTGCGACGATGAGTTACCAGATGAAGGGAGGAACCACAACATGGCCCTCCACATATCCATGAACTATAAGAATGAATCGCTATCCAATGTGCAAATTGATAATGGATCCGCATTGAATGTTATACCGAGGAGTACTCTCATGAAGTTAAAGTATCAAGGAACACCTATGCGCCCGAGTGGTATCATTGTGAAGGCTTTTGATGGGTCGAGGAAATCTGTCATCGGTGAAGTGGACTTACCCATCCATATAGGACCACATTTGTTCCTGATGACTTTCCAGGTTATGGATATTATCCCTGCATATAGTTGCTTGCTAGGACGACCATGGATACACGAAGCAGGGGCTGTCACTTCAACTCTACATCAGAAGCTAAAATTTATGCGTGAAGGGAAGGTAGTGATCATAAGTGGGGAGCAGGCGTTGTTGATATCCCATCTATCCTATTTCAGTATTGTAGAAGCAGATGAGGCTGCTGTTGGAACCCAGTTCCAAGCTCTATCCATTGACAACATAAGGAGGAATGAGAATTTTGTGGTTCCCCTGAAGGACGCGCAACAGGTTGTGCGCAATGGTCATAATGCAGTGTGGGGGCGACTTGTGGATCCACCCGTGAACAAAAACAGAGCTGGTTTGGGTTTCCCTTCGAGGAATGGAAAAGGCGAGAATTTGAAGCAAAGTCTTCTGTGAACAATTATCATGATGTTTTCTGCAGCGGGGGCTACCTCCATCCAATTGATTCTGGAATTAATGATGTTGAAGAGGATGAAGCAGAGCAGGAAGTAACGAATTATGTGACGCATGGAGTCTGAGTTCAGAACTGGGTCACCATTGACGTTCCTTCTTGCATACATGTTTCAAATTTATTTGTTTTGTTAATCTGTTTCTTTTGTTTGAAAAGCTTTCACTATGCCCAAGGTGAAAGTATTAATGTTGTAGGGCTTATCTGTTTTCTATCTTTTAAGATCATTAATAAAAGTTATCTTTGCTTCCAAAATTATGTCTTTTATTTTCTGTTTTTTTCTTGGGAAATGGTAATCAAAAAAGAAAACCCTTTCAAAATAAATCATAACTGAAAATTAATCTGCATGATCACTTCTTATATGTGTCAGTTTCTAAAAACAATCATAAATCACATGTGCATATTAATTAAAAAACCCGTTGAATACAATGACCCTGCACCCTCTCCCAACTTTGATTGTCCTGTGTTTGGAGTTGAAGAAGAAGATTATGATGATATTCTAGAAGAGGTTTCACGGTTGCTTGAGCATGAGGAAAGTACCATTCAGCCATATAAGGAGCCTTTAGAAGTGATTAATTTGGGTTCAGAAGAAAATCCGAAGGAAGTTAAGATTGGAGCATCACTGCATCTTGATGTAAAGAGCGGGTTGTTTGAGCTGTTGAAAGAGTATGTGGATGTTTTTGCTTGGTCTTATCAAGATATGCCTGGTCTGGATACAGACATTGTCGAGCATCATTTGCCGTTGAAGCCAAAGTGTCCGCCAGTTAAATAAAAGTTGAGAAGAACCCACCCGGATATGGCAGTAAAGATTAAAGAGGAGGTCCTAAAGCAGATTAATGTTGGTTTTCTTGTGACGTCAGTGTATCCTTAGTGGATTGCCAATATTGTCCCAGTACCTAAAAAAGACGGAAAAGTCCGCATGTGCGTAGATTACAGAGATCTAAATAAATGTAGTCCAAAAGATGATTTTCCATTGCCTCACATTGATATGTTAGTGGATAGCACAGAAAAATTCAAAGTATTCTCGTTCATGGATGGATTTTCCGGATATAATCAAATAAGAATGGCTCCAGAGGACATGGAAAAAACAACGTTTATCACACCCTAAGGAACATTCTGTTACAGAGTGATGCCCTTCGGGTTGAAGAACGCTGGTGCAACGTACCAGAGGGCTATGAAAACCCTATTCCATGATCTGATGCACAAAGAAATCGAAGTATATGTTGATGATATGATTGCGAAATCCCAAACTGAAGAAGGGCATATAGAAGATTTGTTGAAGCTATTTCAGCGTTTGAGGAAGTATCGTCTCCGCTTGAATCCAAATAAATGCACCTTCTGTGTTCGATCGGGGAAGTTGTTGGGTTTCATTGTTAGCCAGAAAGGAATTAAAGTTGACCCTGATAAAGTCAAAGCAATTCAAGAAATGTTAGCACCAAGAACTGAAAAGCAAGTCAGGGGTTTCCTCGGGCGTTTGAATTATATCTCCAGATTTATTTCCCACGTGACTGAAACGTGTGAACCGATCTTTAAGTTGTTAAAGAAAGATCAAGGTTTTGTGTGGACGGATGATTGCCAAAGGTCATTTGAAAGTATTAAAGAGTATCTTCTTAAACCTCTTATCTTGCTCCCTCCCGTAGAAAGAAGATCGTTGATTATGTATCTAACAGTGTTAGATAAATCCATGGGTTGTATTTTGGGACAACATGATGAAATGGGAAAGAAAGAGTTTGCCATTTATTATCTCAGTAAAAAGTTCACTGACTGTGAGTCGCGGTATTCCATGCTAGAAAAATATGTTGTGCTTTGGCCTGGGAGGCAAAGCGTTTACGGCAGTATATGTTGAATCACACCACTTGGTAGATCTCCAAAATGGACCCAATCAAGTACATTTTTGAAAAGCTTGCTCTTATTAGAAGAATTTCCCGCTGGCAGATGTTGTTATCTGAATATGATATCGAATACCACACTCAAAAGGCTATTAAAAGTAGTGTGTTGGCATATTACCTTGCTCACCAGCCAGTGGAGGGTCATCAGTCTGCAGAGTATGAATTCCCCGATGAGGATGTGATGTTCCTAAAAGTGAAAGATTGTGATGAGCCATTGCCTGAGGAAGGCCCCGACCCTGAATCTCGTTGGAGTATGATATTTGATGGAGTTGTGAATGCTTATGGTAAAGGAATTGGTGATGTGATTGTTACTCCTCATGGATCACATATTCCTTTTACCACGAGGTTAACATTTGAACGCACTAATAATATGGCAGAATATGAGGCTTACATCATGGGTCTTGAGGAAGCTATTGATCTCAGAATCAAAATTCTAGATGTGTATGGTAATTCAGCTTTGGTAATAAATCAGATTAAAGGAGAATGGGACACTCGTCACCCTGGCTTGATCCCTTACAAATATTATGCTAGAAGATTACCACCATTCTTCAATAAAGTTGAAATCCATCACATTACTAGAGATGAAAATCAAATGGCGGATGCTCTGGAAACATTGGCTTCCATGTACCAAGTGAATACTTGGAATGATATACCCCAAATTACAGTTTGACGGCTAGATAGGCCCGCTCATGTGTTTGCAACAGAGGAGGTAGCAGATGAAAAACCTTGGTATTATGATATCAAGCATTTTCTTCAGACTCAGGAATACCTGATTGATGCGTCGAAGAAAGATAGAAAGACACTGAGAAGACTGGCCGACAGTTTCTTCCTCAGTGAAAATGTGTTATACAAGAGAAATTATGACATGGTCTTGCTCAGATGCATGGATAGACACGAAGTAGACATGTTGATGCATGAGATTCATGAAGGTTCATTTGGCACTTATGCTAATGGACATTCAATGGCTAAAAAGATGCTAAGGGCAGGTTATTATTGGTTGACAATGGAATCTGATTGTTACAAATTTGCAAAGAAGTGCCATAAATGCCTGATTTATGCAGATAAGATCCATGTGCCTCCGACACTTCTCAATGTGATTTCCTCCCCATGGCCTTTCTCTATGTGGAGTATTGACATGATCAGGATGATAGAACCCAAAGCTTAGAATGGACGCCATTTTATCTTGGTAACAATTGACTACTTTACCAAATGGATAGAGGTTGTTTCATATGCCAATGTTACCAAACAGGTGGTTGTGCGTTTCATTAAAAACAATCTTATATGCCGGTATGGTGTGCCGAGCAGAATCATCATTGACAATGGCTCGAATTTGAACAATAAGATGATGACAGAACTATGCGAAGAATTCAAGATTGTTCATCACAATTCATCTCCATACAGACCAAAAATGAATGGGGCTATTGAAGCAGCTAATAAGAATATCAAGAGAATTATCCATAAAATGGTTGTCACTTATAAGGATTGGCATGAAATGCTCCCTTTTTCTCTGCATGGATATCGAACATCTTTTTGCGCTTCAACAGGAGCAACCCCGTTCTCCCTAGTGTATGGAATTGAAGTTGTACTCCCTGTCGAGGTAGAGATTCCCTCGATGCGTGTGATAATGGAAGCCAAGTTGACAGAGGCTGAATGGGTCCAGAATAGGTTTGACCAATTGAATTTGATTGAAGAGAAGAGGATGACAGCTTTATGTCATGGGCAGTTATATCAGAAAATAATGAACAAAGCATTTGATAAAAGGGTCAAACCTCGTGAATTCAGAGAAGGCAACCTCGTGCTCAGGAAGATCATGTCTTTCAACACTGATTCTAGGGGCAAGTGGACTCCCAATTTTGAAGGTCCGTATGTTGTTAAGAAAGCCTACTCTGCATTAATTCTTGAAACTATGGATGGCGAGGAGTTCCCACGTCCCTTGAATGCTGACGCAGTCAAGAAATACTTCACCTAAATAAATAAAAGAACATCTCGCTAAGTTGATAACTCGAAAGGGCGGCTTAGGCAAAAAGGAGCGTCTCGGTAGGATGAAAACCCGAAAGGGCGGTCTAGGCAAAAATTAGAGACATAAACAGAATAAATTTCCCGCTAAGTTGAAAACCCGCAAGGGCAGCTTAGGAAAAAGTTAGGAATTTTCTTGGCAAGTAACTACGTCAGACAAGACTTGATCGTTGAAGCATCAATCTTCTCGGATTCTCACCATACTTCGACAAAAGCTGCTGCTCAGGATCTCAAAAGTTGTTAGGTGGAATAGCGGTCATTGTATCTCAATGTATCTTTTCCATTATGTATTACCATTTCCCAAACTTTGTAATCATCCATGGAGTCTCGCCATTCGCAGACTACCATTCTATTAATGATATTCGAGCTTTTACCCCAATTCTTTGTGTTCTTGTTTTTATTTAGCTTACAAAGACTTCATTTATTACTGATAATAATTGTTAAAGAAAAAAGATTAAAAAAGCACAATTAACTTTTAAAAAAAAAATAGATCTTTACAATTCAATTTACTTTGGGATTTGTGATGAAACAATGACAACAAGAATGGTGATCCCAAGAATGAACGAACTCCGGGTGTTCTAGAAGATTCACTCCCTTCATGAAAGGTTTCTCAGGACATTTTTCCGGTGTGCGCAATCATTGTGTGTTTCTCAGATAGTTAAAGACGATATCAGTGGATACAAGGTATAGTATTGGGTTTGTGATCCAATTATCCCCAGTCAAGTCTTGGTTCGCTTTTGACTTTGGGTTTGCATGGTCAGAAGCCTCCGTACCAGATTCCCCTGCAAAGTCTTCCCTTATATAATGAAAAAATTTATTCCCTTGGTGTGCTGAGATGTCGCCCTTTTTGAAATATTGGCACTAGTGTTGACCTCTTGATTTCCCGGGAAGGTTATCCCATGACATCTCTTGTTGGAATAAGTGTTCGTGTTGAAAATTTTCAATCTGCAGATTTTTTTCTCTCCAGGGAGGTAGGCTTGAATCCCCCAGTGAGGTTTTGGTTGTTTCGACGGCAGTCTGTTTTATTTGAGGCTAGTCTTACAATCTCCAGTAGGCATGTTGCTTTTGAAAAACTGCTCCTCCGATGAAACCGAAAGAAGGATGTTCTATCCCGGTGTCTGTTTGATTTGGCTACATCCGGATTATGTTTCTCCTTAGTGAAATTAGGACAGGCAATAGGTTTGGTTTCAGCAGTTGCTTTTACCTTTCTTAGATTGATCTTTCTGGTTGAGTTTAGCCCAATGTTGTTAGTACCTGAGGTGGTTTTGTTTGATTATACTGATCATGTATCCTTTTATCATCATATGCATGATATCACTCATGCATTCATACATACATCATGCATTAACATTGTGTTCTGACCTTCCTGCAACGCTCTTTGCTTAGTTGAATTTGGTTTTCCCTCTTGAGCTTATTTCTCAAAGGATGTATCTTCATTGGCCATCTTGCTCCAGTTTATTTCTGAATTGGATTTGTGGTTGCATGACAATATTATTTATGTTGGATTTCTGAGAACTTTGAGTTTTGGTTTGTGCATTTATTTTGCACGGGAAGACTTTCTCTCCTCAGCAGGAATATCGTGGCATTTCCTCGGGAAGTCATATTTCAATCTCTAAAAAGTCATTTCTCTTGGAAATTCCCCTTGACAATGAGTAACAAGTCTCTTTATTTGAGACAGCTTATGTTTGATCCTTTCCAAGCAGATTTCCTTGGTTAAAGAAGAAGTTGAGACCCATTCTAGGTAAAACGCCAGAATTTTAGGACAACTATGATATTTTCTCCTTCTACCTACAGTGAACGTTGGTAGTACATCGGCAGTGAACGTCAGTTTTTGTTTTCTCTGGCTATATTCAATGAACGTTAATGGTTCATCGCCAGTGAACGGTGGTGCTATGATATTTTCTCTTTCTACCTACAGTGAATGTTGGTAGTACATCGGTAGTGAACGTCGGTGTTTGTTTTCTCTTGCTATCTTCAATGAGCGTTGATGGTTCATCGTCAGTGAACGACGGTGCTATGATATATTTTCTCTTTCTACCTACAGTGAACGTTGGTAGTACCTCGGCAGTGAACGCCTGTGTTTGTTACCTTTTTGCTATCTTCAGTGAACGTTGATGGTTCATCGTCAGTGAACGGCGGTGATATGTTATTTATCCTTCTACCATCAGTGAACGTTGGTCGGACATCATCAGTGAACGTCGGTAGTACCTCGGTAGTGAAAGCCAATGTTGGTTACCTTTTTGCTATCTTCAGTGAATGTTGATGGTTCATCGTTAGTAAACGGCGGTGATATGTTATTTATCTCTCTACCTTCAGTGACCGTTGATAGGACATCATCAATGATCGACGATGATATGTTATTTTCTCTCTCTACCTTCAGTGAACGTTGGTAGGACATCGTCAGTGAACGACGGTGATATGTTATTTATCCTTCTACATTCAGTGAACATTGGTAGGACATCGTCAATGAACGACGGTTGTGATACGGTGCGAAGAACTGACTGTTTTTTGGAATGCTGGTTTGTGTTTTGCGTTTTGTGTTCACAAAATGTCGTGGTAAGCAAGAGTCACCACCGACTTTTATTTTATCCAACAAGGAAAGGAAAAAAGCACAGAATAATTCCTTTTTTGAGATTATCTCTGAGTACGGTGGGTAGATTATAGAAAGGGAAGGTATTAGCACCCTTTCTATCCATGGTTTTCCATGGGCTCTTAGGTACTTGCTCATCATTTTCAAAATGTTTTCTTTGTGCTTGTGGGTTTAAAAAAAGTTTTTGTTTTTAACTTCGATTTAACTCTTGCTTCTGTCCTCAAGAGTGTAATGAAGTGTTTTTGAAAACTTTGTTTGAAAAAGTGTAATTGTGAGAAAAAATTTTGTTTTTTGGATGAGCAAATATCTAAGAGCTATCTACCTACTCGAAAAAAGGAATCGTTCTATGCTAATTTTCCTTTAGACAATGCTATCCCACTATTAGTGAGTAGGTAGCACCGTCATTGGAGTTTGAGGGTCAATTCGAATGAGGGACATACGGTCACTAAAGCAACGTTAGATTGTCTTAGCGGTAACTCTAATGTCTTAGATCATTTGTTTGAGGCAACAATATCTGAGGCAACCGTTTCGAGGAAACTATGATCTTTTAGACAAGAGGACGACCTCTAAAACGACCTATACTCAATGACCGTGTACGAAGGCAACCAAGTGGGGTGTACCCTAAGAGTGCACATGTGCGATTGTGTTGCTTTCAGTTATTTTTATCTTTGCACATGTTAAGGGTGATCTAATTTGATTTTAAGATTAAGCATTCAGTCTTATCATGCAAACCCTATTATCAAACATCTAGCAGTTATAATTAGCAGAAATTAAAGTGCGGAAATTAAATTACAAGGCGTCGGGTATTTACATCGCCAAAAGCAACCCTTTGAAAAATAAAATAAAGCGGTAAAATAATTAAATGTCCTAATTAACTATTACATACCGGAAGCAGATACATTAATTGGATAAAGGAAAAATAAAGCGCGACGCGAAATTAAATCGAATGCGAATTAGGGTTTTGACCCTTTTAAAAGAAAATGCTTTTTTTTTGTTTTTATTTTAAGAAAAGAACTAAATCCTAAATTAAATATTAAATTAATTATTGAATTAATTAAATGGAAAAAATAATTAATGACATGTTTTTGAAGTTTTTGTTAATTTAAGAAAGAAATAAAATAATTAAATGAATGTTAAGACCTAATTAATTCTAATTGATTTTAAATATTTACAAAAATAAATTAAAGTTATTCTAGAACTAAACCTAATTAATTAATTAAAATTTATTAATAAAAAAAGAATTCTGAAATTTGTTGGATAAAAATATTTTTGTGATTTTGTGATAAAAAAGAAAATTAATCCATTGGTTAGAAGTTAATTAAAATAAAATAAAACAATTAAATTAAATAAATAAAATATAAAGAGAAGGAGAGAATGAGCCTTTTTTGGAGGGTATGGAAAGCATTTTTGCTGGCCCATTAAGCTGATCCGTTTGGAATTTTATGATCCAATGCATTTGCGTTGACTGAGTCCATGGTATACCTCCACTGCTTGACCACCAGATCTGGCCATCTGGCCATCTGGCGCTTTGATAATGAACGTCCATGGTGGAAATCTGGCTTGACCATGCACATGATTATCTGCAGGAAAATAATATTGAGAAAATGGGGGACCTGGGATTCGAACCCAGGTCCTGAAAGGAAATACACGCTTTGCTTGCCACCACGCCATGTTGTTTCAATTGTTAATATGATACAAAATAATTATAATATAAGAAAACAAAATCCATTAGGTAAATATTAAAAAATAGCGCGCCAGATTTGAATGGACTAATGGGGACGTGACACGCATTGTCCTTGACCTCCAACTGTGGCTAAAAGATACAAACACTTATACCAACGGACAGAGGTCCGTCGCTACAAGCCTGTCCACCTTCAAAACTTTGCACCGGCCATGAAAATGGATTCTAAGACCAGGGTTGAGTTCATCTCAACCTCCTGGATGCAACCATGCCCATATCTGGGGCCAATTATCCCTGAAACAAGAAACCCCAAAAACCAGAACAAAACCCTAATAATGGTGGACCTTGCTACAGGTCAAATAAACAAAATCAAATGATGCCAAAAGCTTGTAAATGATATGCAATTATTTTATTCAATGGATGCAAGAATAGTGCAAATCAAATTCAAGAATATGGGGAATCCGTGGATGACTTACAGTGCTCTAGGAAGCTTGAAAATGCGTGGTTTGGATTGGTTTTTCTTGTGGAGATGGCCAGGAAACGAATGAGATACTTGCCAAGCCCTGAAACGACCTCTAACCTTGATTTTGATCCCACACTTTTTCCTTGTTTTTGCAAGTTTTGTTCTGCCTCTAGAATTGCTCTCTCACCCTTGTAATTGTCTTCACATGACCTTTATGTATTGCTTAATGTATTAGGGTAACAAACTTTGTCCAAATCTTCCTCCATTGATGATTTTGAGATTTGATTTTATTCTCTTTCAAAGCTTTCCAAATTTGACCTAAATCCAATCTCCTTGTGCATAATGACCTTGATACGATTTTGGAAGGATGCAAGCTGTCTATTGAAACCTGAAATGATCACAAGATCTTTAGTTTTCAATGTTTTTGATTTTATGTGATTTTATGTGATTTTATTTGATTTAAAATGAATTAATTCAAATAAAAAATCAAATTAAATAATAAAAATAAGATATGGACACATGGCCAAAGCTATATCACGTGGGCAATAATGCAAACTCAAAACAAGTGAAAAAGAATGGGCCCATTTGGCAAAATTTGAAGTTTTGGGGATAGTTGATTTTTGGCAATTTTGCAAAAAAGTCCAACTTCAACAATGCATAACTTCCTCAATTTTGAACTTTTGGAGGTGTTCTTGGACTTTTTATAAAGCTTGAGATGTCCTCTAATCAAATATTTTGGTCTCATCTCAATTTTATATTCCACGCTCAAGTTAGAAGCTTTGACAAAGAAGGTGTTTTTGTTGACTTTTTAAAATGACTTATAATGTCCAAATTCATAACTTCTTGTGAGTGCATTTTTTGATCTTGGGATATGAATATGAATTGTAGGGAATTGCATCCTATTCAAAATGATATTTTTATGAGTCATTTCTCATAAAGTATAAGAAAGTTATGCTTGGTCAAAGTTGAGTTGACTTTTCCTACAAAACCCTAATTTAGCAACTTTTGAATCTTGATGAATTTTGAGCAATCCTTGATGAATCATGATCAACACTTGATAAAATGATGAAATATCCTTCAAAATGAGAATGTTGGCAAAAAATCTTGAAGTTTGACTGAATTTGGGTCACAGTTGACTTTTGCCCTAACACAATCGATTTTTGGACCTTTTGAGCAATTGACTGAGCAAAATTCCTCTGCAAGGCTTGAAACTTGACATGGATGATCTTGAGAACATATTAGGACATTGGTGAGCACTTGGGGTCACTTGGACTCAAGGATCTTGATGCAACACAAAACCCTAATTTGAGTAGACTGCCTTAGGAGATAGCTTGTCTGGTCAATCTTTTAGCAACCTTGAGCAACTTGGAGATTTTTCTTGCAATGTCTTTGAGAAATATGGGAGGGAAAATTTTGGGGTACAATAGCTGCCCCTGTTCAATCTTCTTAAACCTGAGGATGTAGATTGGCTTTCGTGCCTTTCTTGATCCGAAGGTGGAAGATGATTGAACACTAGAGTGCCCAGAAATTTGCACTCACATGAAGTGGTAACCATCTTGTGATGTCGGGAATGGGCTTTCAGATGCCATTTGGAAGAGTGTATATCACATAAGAGATTCCTTAGCGAGAGCTTTCATACCTGCTATTGAGGAAGATTTCGCTGGGGAAGTCTGATCTTTGTTGAGGGAAAGGAACTCGCACGTAATTTAATTGAGGTGTCGAGATTTAGGAACTTTCCCGTAATTCAACTGAGGTGTCGAGATTTAGGAACTTGCCCGTACTTCAACTGAGGTGTTGAGATTTAGGAACTTTCCCGTAATTCAACTGAGGTGTTGAGATTTAGGAACTTGCCCGTAATTCAACTAAGGGGGGAAACACCTTCGTCGAGATTTAAGAACTCGCCCGTAATTCAACTGAGAAAACTTCACTACTGAGATTTAGGAACTTGTCTGTACTTCAACGGAGGAAATTTGTCGAGATTTAGGAACTTGTCTTTACTTCAACTGAGAAAACATCTCTGCTGAGTTTTAAGAACTCGTCTGTAATTCAATTGGGGAAACATCTTCGTCGAGATTTAAGAACTTTCCCGTAATTCAACTGAGAAAACTTCTCTGTTGAGATTAAGGAACTCGTCTGTAATTCAATGGAGGAACAACTTTGTCGAGATTTAGGACCTTGTTTGTACTTCAACTGAGAAAACATCTTTGTTGAGTTTTAAGAACTTGTCAGTAATTCGACTTGGGGAAACATCTTCATCGATATTTAAGAACTTTCCTGTAATTCAACTGAGAAAGTTCTCTGCTGAGATTTAAGAACTCGTCTGTAATTCAACGGAGGAACACTTTGTCGAGATTTAGGACCTTGTCTGTACTTTAATTGAGAGAACATCTCTGCTGAGTTTTAAGAACTTGTCAGTAATTCGACTTGGGGAAACATCTTCGTCGAGATTTAAGAACTCGCCTGTAATTCAACTGAGAAACTTATCTGTTGAGATTTAGGAACCCGTATGTACTTCAACGGAGGAACTTTGTCGAGATTTAGGACCTTGTCTGTACTTCAACTGAGAAAACATCTCTGCTTAGTTTTAAGAACTTGTCAGTAATTCGACTTGAGGAAACATCTTCGTTGAGATTTAAGAACTCGCCCGTAATTCAACTGAGAAACTTCTCTACTGAGATTTAGGAACTTATCTGTAATTCAACGGAGGAACACTTTGTCGAGATTTAGGACCTTGTCTGTACTTCAACTGAGAGAACATCTCTGCTGAGTTTTAAGAACTTGTCAATAATTCGAATTGGGGAAACATCTTCGTCGAGATTTAAGAACTCACCCGTAATTCAATTGAGAAACTTATCTGTTGAGATTTAGGAACCCGTATGTACTTCAACGGAGGAACTTTGTCGAGATTTAGGACCTTGTCTGTACTTCAACTGAGAAAACATCTCTGTTGAGTTTTAAGAACTTTTCAGTAATTCGACTTGGGGAAACATCTTCGTCGGGATTTAAGAACTCGCCCGTAATTCAATTGAGAAACTTCTCTGTTGAGATTTAGGAACCCGTCTGTACTTCAACGGAGGAACTTTGTCGAGATTTAGGACCTTGTCTGTACTTCAACTGAGAAAACATCTCTACTGAGTTTTAAGAACTTGTCAGTAATTTGACTTGGGAAAACATCTTCGTCGAGATTTAAGAACTCGCCCTTAATTCAACTGAGAAACTTCTCTGCTGAGATTTAGGAACTTATCTGTAATTCAACGGAGGCAAAAGCTTTATAGCTTTGAATTTTGTGAGAATTTAACTGCATCCTTCCTGAAAGATAAAGGTTAATTGTATGTAATGCATGATATGTATCAAGCAATTATGTTCTCAAAATAAATGAGATTGTGTTGTATGATGCGTATGCATGTCATGATGTATGAAAATGTGATGTTTTTAGCTGGGGAAAATAAATCCCGGGTAGCTGCTTGAGAAAAGAGCTTAATTCTTCGTTTCCGCTGGAGATAGCGAATGAAGATATTTGTGAGAATAAACCTGCAGGAGAGGATAACTTCGCTGGGGAATAAAATGATGAGGAGATTACTCTGTGGGGAAGAGATTCTCTGTAGAGGATTTCGCTGATAAATTTAGCTGGGGATAAAATTACCGTTGCTGGTGATACCGAATCCTGTTATGGATTCGTGTTTCTGATTGTGAAAGGAATGAACTCCGCTGGGGATGATTTTTTTCAATAGCGACCTTATTGGGGATAACCTTTTAGGCTCTACTGGGGAAAATCTGCCAGAGTCTACTGGGGATGATTCTCCAAACTTCACTAGGGAAACTTTTTCAGACTGTGCTGGGGAAATTTCCCAAACTCCACTGGGAATATTTTATACTCTGCCGGGGATGATAAGACTTTTTAGTGCTGATGATAGATAAACTCTGCTTGGGGAGAATATTACCGATTCATTCGCGATTGTGAGTCTCAGCTGGGGAGAGCTAACATTACTGCATTTTCTTACTCTGCGAGGAGTGAAAGTATTTCAGCCATATTTTTTAGCTGAATTTATCCTTGTACCTGGTGGACAGAGCAACTGTAAAGCTTGGACAATTCTTATTTCCCCTGTTTCTGATATTATGAGTAATGTTCTTTTGTTTCGCATGTAAATATTCATGAGCAACGATTAATGTCAAATGCATATATCAAAAATGAACATTGGACGTTCGTTGCCAAACAAAAACAGATAAAGGAAAAACAGCTTGAAATTTATTTGTGAAATGGACTTGTATTGATTTTGAAGTTAGCCTGTAAATAGGCATTTTTGTACAAGAGGCTGACGTCCTGGTAAGAGAATGTCGCCGAACAATAGAGTTTATACAATTTGTGAAAACAAAGAAAAGCAGCTATGTGAATAATCCCACTGGGTTCCAACTCTGCTATTGCCCTTATGTCCTCAAGCATCTCATCACTTTGCGACTTGGTTGAAGGTAGATCAGATTGTTTAGTGTCGTCCGAGCTTGATAGTCGATACCGAAGTCTGGCTGTGAGGTGATCCAATGAGACATAGTGTTACGCTTTAATCCCTAATTTTTGCATGGACCGCCCTTTCGGGTTTTCAGTCCACCGGGATACCCTTTTTCGCCCAAGCCGCCTTTTCAGGTTTTCGACTTGCTGGGTGTACATATTTTTTCATTTTCATCCCTTATTTTTTCCCGAACCCTTTTGGTTCGCCGGGAAGCCCTTATTTTTGCCTAGGCCAGTCAACCTAGTGGGTCTTTGATCATGCATAGTATTTTTTCACTATGTCTGCATTGACGGGGTGAGGAAGGTCGTCACCGTCCATGGTGGTTAGAATCATAGCTCCTCCTGAGAAAATGTTCTTAACCATAAATGGCCCTTCGTACGTGGGGGTCCATTTGCCCCTGGGATCACCTTGAGGTAAGATAATGCGCTTGATTAACAGATCCCCAACTTGATACTCTTGTCGTCTGACTTTCTTGTTAAATGCCTTGATCATCCGTTTTTGGCACATTTGACCATGACAAATAGCAGTAAGTCTCTTCTCGTCGATTAAATTCAGCTGATCAAGCTGGGTCTGAATCCAGTCATATTCGCTCAAACCTGCATCCTTCATAATCCTAAGAGAGGGTATCTGGACTTCAATGGGTAAGACGACTTCCATGCCATAAACCAAGGAATAGGGTGTTGCCCCTGTTGACGTCCGTGCTGAGGTACGGTACCCATGAAAAGCCAACCGTAACATCTCGTGCCAATCTTTGTACGTCACCATCATCTTCTGCACAATCTTCTTGATGTTTTTATTAGCCGCTTCTACAGCCCCATTTATCTTCGGCCGGTAGGGAGAAGAGTTGTGATGCTGTATCTTGAACTGCTTGCAGAGCACGGTGATCATCTTATTATTAAGATTTGTACTATTGTCTGTAATGATCCTCTCTGGTACACCATACCGACAGATCAGATTGTGCCAAATGAACCGTGCCACGACGTTCTTGGTTACTGTAGCAAAGGAAGTTGCCTCAACCCACTTCGTAAAGTAATCAATAGCTACCAAGATGAAATGATGCCTGTTGGATGTCGTAGGTCTGATCTCACCGATCATATCAATGCCCCACATTGAAAAATGCCATGGAGCCGTCAAGATGTTCAGAGGCACTGGAGGTATGTGCACCTTATCATCATATACTTGGCACTTGTGACAGGTCTGAGAATGTTGATAACAGTCGGCTTCCATTGTGGACTAATAATATCCTGCCCGTAGGATTTTCTTTGCCATGGTGTGTCCACTAGAATGAGTCCCGAAAGTACCTTCATGTAACTCTATCATGATCTTTTCTGCTTCATTCTTATCCACACAATGCAGTAAGGTTGAATCATGGTTACGCTTGTAAATAATACCATTGTTGATGAATAACTTTGCTGCGAACCTCCTCAGAAACTTCTTATCATTAACAGATGCACCCTCGGGGTACTCCTGATCTTCGAGATACCTCTTTACCTCATGGAACCAGGGTTTATGTGTTACCTCTTCAGTTTCAATGTCGTAACAATGTGAAGGTTCGTCTAACCTTTCAATTGTAATCCGGGGAGCTTCGTTGTCCCAATTGTATTTGAACATAGAAGACATCATAGCCAGCGCGTCCGCTAACTGATTCTCCTCTCTAGGGAAGTGTTCAAAAGTTATCTCCTCTAAATGTGGAAGCAATGTCAACACATACTCCTTGTAAGGAATAAGATTTGGGTGCTTCGTATCCCACTCTCCTTTGATCTGACTGATCACGAGAGCGGAATATCTGAATACACTTAAGAACTTAATCCTTAGGTCAATAGCTGCTCGAAGACCTATAATGCATGCTTCATACTCCGCCATGTTGTTGGTGCAGTTGAAACATAGTCGGGCGGTAAACGGAGTATGAGAGCCTTCAGGAGATATGATCATGGAGCCAATGCCATTACCCAAAGCGTTTGAAGCTCCATTAAAGTACATAGACCATAGGGATCCCTCCTCAGGTCCTTCATCCGGTCCAGGTGTTTCACAGTCAGTTACCAACATAATGTTCTCATCCGGGAATTCAAAGTTCATGGACTGGTAATCGTCCACTGCCTGATGTGCCAGATGATCTGCCAACACACTTCCCTTAATTGCCTTTTGGGTCGTATATTGAATGTTATACTCAGTCAAAATCATCTTCCATCTTGATATTCTTCCGGATAAGGCATGCTTTTCGAAGATATACTTGATTGGATCCATCTTTGATATCAATAGAGTAGTGTGAGTCAGCATATACTGTCTCAGCCGGCGAGCAGCCCATGCCAAAGCGCAGCAAGTTTTCTCAAGCAACGAGTATCGGGTCTCGTAGTCGGTAAACTTTTTGCTAAGGTAGTAAATAGCATTCTCTTTTCGGCCAGACTCGTCATGCTGCCCCAGCACGCACCCCATCGAATTGTCGAGTACTATCAAGTATAAGATCAAAGGTCTCCCTTCAACTGGAGGCATCAGAATGGGTGGCTCTTGGAGATATTCTTTTATCCTTTCGAAAGCGGCCTGGCATTCATCGTTCCATCTTACCACTTGATCTTTCTTCAGTAACTTGAAGATTGGCTCACAAGTAGCAGTCAGGTGTGAGATGAATCGGGCAATGTAGTTTAGACGTCCCAAAAAGCCTCTAACTTCTTTTTCTGTTCGGGGAGCTGGCATTTCCTGTATAGCCTTCACCTTTGCAGGGTCCACTTGAATACCCTTATCACTTACGATGAAACCCAGCAGTTTACCAGATCTCACTCCGAAGGTGCACTTGTTCACCTCAGCTTGTACAACTTCAACCTGTCAAATAACTTCTAAAGATGGTCAAGGTGTTCTTCCTCAGTCTGGGATCTTGCAATCATATCATCAACATATACCTCAATCTCATGATGAATCATGTCATGGAACAGAGCGACCATGGCGTGCTGATACGTTGCCCCAGCATTCTTCAATCCAAAAGGCATGACCTTGTACCAAAAGGTACCCCGTTGAGTAACGAAAGTTGTCTTCTCCATATCTTCGGGAGCCATCTTAATCTGATTATAACCGGGGAAACCATCCATAAAGGAGAAGACCTTATGTTGTGCGGTGTTGTCAACCAGAACATCAATATGAGGCAGAGGGAAATCATCCTTGGGACTTGCCCTGCTCAGATCCCTATAGTCAACACACATTCGAACTTTACCATCCTTCTTCGGCATAGGAACCACGTTGGCCACCCACTGTGGGTAAGAAGTAACTGCTAGAAAACTGGCGTGAAACTGTTTCATAACTTCAGCCTTGATTTTCTCAGACATCTCTGGGCGCATTCGGCGGACTTTCTGTTTCACTGGAGGACAGTCTTCCTTGGTAGGAAACCGGTGAACCAGGATATCGGTATCCAATCCAGGCATATCTTCATAAGACCAGGAAAAGATCTCAACGTAGTCACACAGCATCTGAATTAGCCGTTGCTTAACACTAGACTCCAGATTTGCACCGATCTTGACCTCTTTCTTGTCTATCTCTATACCCAGATTCACTATTTCCACTGGCTCTTCATGCGGCTGTATGACCCTCTCTTCCTGAAGTAACAGTCTAGCAAGTTCACCAGGCACTTTGCAATCATCTTCACCTTCGTCTTCGGCTAAGTTGATCAGACTTTCGAAGTCATAACCGGAAGTAGCAAAGTCGTTATCAGTAGGATCCATAGTGGATGTAGACCTGTATATGTGAGTGTGTGTAAAATAGTTGTTTTGCAAGATAAAAAGGAAAAACAAGGAGCGCAAAATTTGAAATGCAAGAAAATGTCCAATGCTTTTATTAATGATATATGAAAATGACACACATAAAGCCCTCACAAACAAAGCCACAGTGTCTCGGGTAAGGCACTGGGCCGTAAAGTTTTAAAAATTGTCTGTTATAAAAACAAAAGTCTCATTACTGGGTAATAAAAGAAATTGGGATGAAGTCCTTTGTCGTCCAATTGCTTAGTCCACCATCGGCAGTTGGGTAAATCCAGCTGTCAAATTCAGATTCTTCAACATCGTCTTCAATGGCATTTACTCCTGAATTGCTGATAAACAGGGGAGGTACTCCGATCTGTGCACGTTGAACAGCCCTTTGAGCTTCTGTAGTGAAACCCAAACCAAACTTGTTAGTCTTATGTGCAAAATCAGGGAGTTGGCCCCAATTTTCACACCCACCTTTCTCAACAACAGCCCGGGCATCCTTGAGGGAAGCCATCTTCATTGGAGGATCTTCAGTAACAGTTTCAGCTGACGCCAACGTCTGGGGTACTTCTTCAAAATGTTGAAACAGGGTCTCAATGAACTCCCCGTCCATCTCTACATACCAGAAAGAGTTGAGGTGGCTCACCATGTACTCCTCTTCTCCTCGTACCGTAAAATTTTTCCCCTTTACTGGGTATTTCAGCATCTGGTGAAGCGTAGAAGTCACTGCCCCAGCTTTGTGGATCCATGGGCGACCCAGCAGACAAGAATAAGATGGCCGAATGTCCATCACATAAAATGTAGACACGGAAATCTGAGAACCAACCTTAACTGGAATATCCACTTCTCCGTGTACCATTCTCTTGGACCCGTCAAAGGCCTTGACCACAATGTTACTCGGCTTCAGCTCCAACCCTTCACAATCTAACTGGTCCAAAGCTTTCTTGGGTAAAACGTTCAACAAAGATCCAGTATCCACCAATACATGAGCTAGAGTAGTGCCCTACATTCAATGGAGACATGCAGGGCGTCATTGTGATTCTTCCCCTTAGCGGTCAAATCAGCGTCGGAGAAACCCAACCCGTTATCTACTATCAAACTAGCCACACAATCTTTAAACTGATCAGCAGATGTTTCCTACAGCACATGCGCAGTCTTCAGGAAAGCAATCAGAGCCTTAGCATGGGCCTCTGAACACAATAATAAGGACAACATAGAGATCTTCGACGGGGTTTTCCCCAGCTGTTCGACTACATTGTAGTCGCTTTTCTTGATGATCTTTAAAATTTCTTCTATCTCTTGTCTAGAGGCTTCAACAGTAATTTTCTTCGGTGCCTCCACCCGGGCAGGCTCACCGGTGGTCCCTTTGCCCCGAGTGTCAGCTGAATCGGTGACAGGGGTAAGAATTGGAACTTGAACAGGGACAGTAGCAGATGTACTGGCCGGCGTAATAACAATAGGCTTCCGAACAGTTCGTGGAGAGATCTCAGGGGAGAAAAGTCTTCCGATGCGGGTGACTTTACTAGATCCAACAATATTGCTGACGTCAGTATCAGCCTCTTCATCCTTCAAGTCTTGTTTAACCCTGTGATAATACATGTCAGCCCCATAGTGCCACGGGACAACTTTATCTGATGTATAGGGGATAGGCCCAGGAATGGTGATGATCAACAGAGTGATTCTCGGAACAGATGTAATTCTAACAGGCTTTCTCGAGGAAGCCTTGGAAGAATTGTCGAAAATGGTGATTATAGCAACCTCTTCAATAGGAACCAAAGGAACAAAAGTCTTCTCAAACAGAATTTCTTTATTATCCATCAAGCGTTGGACACCTGACTTCAAAAGATGGCAACCAGTAGGTAGGATGGAACACATACGGAAACCTTCTCCACAGCCCGGAAATAAACTGGCTAACAGAAGGTTCTTCTTCACAGTCATTAATGGAGTAGCAATGTCTTTCACAGAAACCACAAACGAGTCTTCATCTACAAATTCACTCCATGCTTGGGCATAGGAGCAGTCATAACATTAGGCTTTTCGGGTGCTTCGAACTCAATCTCCTTAGCATCAATCAAATCTTGTACCTTATTCTTCAGAACCCAGCAATCATTCATATCATGCCCCGGGCTATCAGAATGAAAAGCACAGCGGGCGTTTGGATTGTACAATGGTGATATTGTATTGGGATTCTTTGGGGCTTCCTTCGGAATCACCAAGTTGGTCTTTAACAACTACGGCAGAATCTGAGACAGGGTCATATGGAGCTAAGTGAATTGTCTTTGCGGCCTCTCGGCTCTTGGCTGATTGTTGCATTGTGTGGCAACAGTTGGTCTTAATATAACAACTGCATTGACTGCTTGGCGGAGCTCAGGTCTATTATGGAACTTTGAACTGTAAAATACACTGGACTCCTTCTTAAAAGGCTTCTTCTCGGTACTTGACGAAGAACCCTTCTGTATCTTACCGCTCTTGATACCGGCTCCAACTCTTTCCCCGGTCATAATCAGCTCAGTAAACCCGGATGATGAACTTCCAATCAGATGGTTGAAATACGAACCAGACAAGGTCCCCAGAAACATATCCACTAACTCCCTGTCAGCCAGCGGGGGTTGTACTCTTCCAGCAAGGTCCCTCCATTTCTGAGCGTAGTCTTTGAAACCTTCGCTTGCACCCATAGACATACCCTAAAGTTGGGTACGCGTGGGAGCAAGGTCGGCATTGTATTGGTACTGCTTGTAAAAAGCAGCAGCAAGGTCTTCCCAATTACGGATACTAGCTCCTTCCAGCTGGTAAAACCATTTAAGTTAAGTCCCTGAGAGACTATCTTGAAAGAAGTGGATCCAGAGGTTCTTATCAGCAATGTATGGCTGGATCTTTCGAACATACAAACGGAGGTGTAGCTTTGGGCCGGAGACCCCGTCGTATTTAGCAAAGATCGGTGCTTTAAACTTGTGGGGAATCACCACCCCAGATGACAAATCCAAATCACCAAAGTCCAATCCAGGTACCTTCTGGATCTCTATCACACTTAACCGGTCTTCAAGCTGTTTATACCTATCCTCAGCCGGAGGATACTGGTCTTCGTCAAAGTCAGTCTCGTTGTCAGATACCACAGGGCTAGGAGCCTTCCTTTCTTCTTGGTTTTCTCCCCCTCCAGATGAGTGGGATAAATTGACTTCATCTCGCAAATTGTTCCCGAATCTGCGACCCATGTTCAGGAGGACCGTCTTCTTCTTCTTCTTCTTCTTATCCTTCAAGATAAGAGTCATCAGATCTTGCTGACCCTTAGCCAAATTCATGAACATTTCCTGGAATTGAGCGTTTTGAGCTTGTAGAGCCTTGATAGCTTGATCAGTTGATGTTTCAGCAGATATGATGCTGAAATAAACAACGAAGAAGATGAGAAACCTGTAAGGGTACCTGTAATGAGGTGCATGGGAATGATATGTGTATGATATTATTTCAAAGACGTCGAGAGATTCAAATTCGTAAACCAAAATAAAACACACTTTTATTAGATAAATAACTTGAAATAATGTTTGACAAATTCCTTTAAGGCATTACAAGAAAGAAATACTGAAAAATAAATCAAAGCTAGAAATAACAAAAGACATCAGCGCTCCCATGGCCGTTTACCTCCTGTGCTGACATAGTCGTTGAGGACCTTCTCATTCTCTAACTGTCTTGTAAGCTTTAGAATCTTCTGCTCCTGCTCGTGATACTTTTCTCTGTAAGTATCCCTCTCTTCTCTTAGCTGCATCCAAGACCTCTTTAATGCCCCAATGTCAGTAGGCATGTATGGATGGAGGATGGTAGGAGGAACCCCTTCTTCATCAGCAATCTCAACAATCACAGGCAAGACAGCTTCGTACGACATTCCCAGCTTTTGAGCACGTGTACGAACCCATCGGAGATACGGTTCCATCCAAAGATAGGTCTTCATCCCTAACTCATGTGGATCTGACCGGTGCACCCTATCCCAAGCTCGTATGAACCTGCGGCGATGCTCGTCACTATCCCCTTGGAAGTCAAAGACAATGCTTTGCATCAGCAACTCATGAGGTCCGTCCCTCCTAGCTCGCCCAAACTGACATAAGGCTAAACAAGGATTATAGGTAATCCCTCCTCGAATTCCCAGCAATGGAACATTGGGGTACTCCCCACAACGATCAATAATAGCTACGTCTTCCATGTCTTTAGTGCTTCAGATAATGTCAGTGTGAGCGAGAGACATAATTCTGTAGGCCCAACCCATGCCTTCCTTGTTCTTCAAAAACAGATTTGGGGAGGTGAGAAATAAACCACCTCGCCAGCAATGGTGCACAACACATAAGGGTTCCCCGTTTCTGAGCAGTACGGGCATAAAGAGAATGTAGAATATCCCCTAAGAGAGTGGGCACAGGATTACGGGACATGAAAATCTTCACTGCGTTCACGTCGACGAAAGAATCTGAATTAGGAAACAGAACCAGACCATAAATGAGAAGAGCTAGGATGTCTTTGAATGCTTGAAAATCCAAACTATCCCAAAACTGATTAGCCCGATCAACCAAGAACTTAGCCAAGAAGCCTTTTGTCCCACTCCTAGTCTCCCAGTTAGACATTACCTCAGCCTTTGTCAGATGTAGGGCTGTAGCAACATCTTCTGGCCTAAGAGCTTTCTCCCAACCTGTAAACAGGGTCTGCTCTAAAATAGAGATACCAAGTAGATCAGAGAATTCCTCCAGAGTAGGGACTAACTGATAGTCCGGGAAAGTGAAGCAGTGGTATAATGGATCAAAGAACTGGCATAAGACACTCAACATCTGCTCATCCATTTTGGAAGTGACCAAACCAAGGAGGTGACCATGTCTTCTGATAAAGGAGGAAGTGTCAGGAACCTTTGCAACTGAATCTTTAAGCTGAGTAGGAACCTGTACAAAGCTGATCTGAATAGTGTTTCTGCGCATAGAGTCCATGACCTACAAAACAAAACAAAATGCCACACCAACGTAGCTACTGCTTCAACCGTATCAGTCTACGTCGTACAGTTCCCTCACAGTCTATTGCTACTTACCTAAAAGGCATCCTCGGATCCGGGTTAGGATCTATAGTAACTCCGATTCAAACCCACAAAGATAAAGCATACAAATCAAGCAATTGAAAACTTTATGATGAACTATTCCTAAGGTACACCCCACTTAAAAGCGTCCCCAGCAGAGTCGTCAGTTCTGTGATACAGTGAGAAGAACTGACTGTTTTTTGGAATGCTGGTTTGCATTTTGCGTTTTGTGTTTGCAAAATGTCGTGGTAAGCAAGAGTCGCCACCGACTTTTATTTTATCCAACAAGGAAAGGAAAAAGCACAGAAAATTCCTTTTTCGAGATTATCTCTGAGTACGGGGGGTAGATTATAGAAAGGGAAGGTATTAGCACCCTTTCTATCCATGGTTTTGCATGGGCTCTTAGGTACTTGCTCATCATTTTCAAAATGTTTTCTTTGTGCTTGTGGGTTTAAATAAAAGTTTTTGTTTTTAACTTTGATTTAACTCTTGCTTCTGTCCTCAAGAGTGTAATGAAGTATTTTTGAAAACTTTGTTTGAAAAAGTGTAAGTGTGAGAAAAAGTTTTGTTTTTTGGATGAGCAAATATCTAAGAGCTATCTACCTACTCAAAAAAAGGAATTGTTCTATGCTAATTTTCCTTTAGACAATGCTATCCCACTATTACTGAGTAGGTAGCACCGTCGTTGGAGTTTGAGGATCAATTCGAATGAGGGACATACGGTCACTAAAGCAACGTTAGATTGTCTTAGCGGTAACCCTAATGTCTTAGATCATTTGTTTGAGGCAACAATATTCGAGGCAACCGTTTCAAGGAAACTATGATCTTTTAGACAAGAGGACGACCTCTAAAACGACCTATACTCAATGACCGTGTACGAAGGCAACCAAGTGGGGTGTACCCTAAGAGTGCGCATGTGCGATTGTGTTGCTTTCAGTTATTTTTATCTTTGCACATGTTAAGGGTGATCTAATTTGATTTTAAGATTAAGCATTCAGTCTTGTCATGCAAACCATATTATCAAACATCTAGCAATTATAATTAGCAGAAATTAAAGTGCGGAAATTAAATTACAAGGCGTCGGGTATTTACATCTCCAAAAGCAACCCTTTGAAAAATAAAATAAAGCGGTAAAATAATTAAATGTCCTAATTAACTATTACATACCGGAAGCAGATACATTAATTGGATAAAGAAAAAATAAAGCGCGACGCGAAATTAAATCGAATGCGAATTAGGGTTTTGACCCTTTTAAAAGAAAATGCTTTTTTTGTTTTTTTTTTATTTTAAGAAAAGAACTAAATCCTAAATTAAATACTAAATTAATTATTGAATTAATTAAATGGAAAAAATAATTAATGACAAGTTTTTGAAGTTTTTGTTAATTTAAGAAAGAAATAAAAATAATTAAATGAATGTTAAGACCTAATTAATTCTAATTGATTTTAAATATTTACAAAAATAAATTAAAGTTATTCTAGAATTAAACCTAATTAATTAATTAAATTTTTTTAATAAAAAAAGAATTCTGAAATTTGTTGGATAGAAATAATTTTGTGATTTTGTGATAAAAAAGAAAATTAATCCATTGGTTAGAAGTTAATTAAAATAAAATAAAACAATTAAATTAAATAAATAAAATATAAAGAGAAGGAGAGAATGGGCCTTTTTTGGAGGGTGTGGAAAGCATTTTTGCTGGCCCATTAAGCTGATCCGTTTGGACTTTTATGATCCAATGCATTTGCGTTGACTGAGTCCATGGTATACCTCCACTACTTGACCACCAGATCTGGCCATCTGGCCATCTGGCG
Organism: Vicia faba; assembly: GCA_948472305.1. Classification (NCBI taxonomy): domain Eukaryota; kingdom Viridiplantae; phylum Streptophyta; class Magnoliopsida; order Fabales; family Fabaceae; genus Vicia; species Vicia faba. The sequence continues at coordinate 932,025,065 of OX451738.1, read as the reverse complement.
CTTTGATAATGAACTTCCACGGTGGAAATCTGGCTTGACCATGCACATGATTATCTGCAGCAAAATAATATTGAGAAAATGGGGGACCTGGGATTCGAACCCAGGTCCTGAAGGGAAATACACACTCTGCTTGCCACCATGCCATGTTGTTTCAATTGTTAATATGATACAAAATAATTATAATATAAGAAAACAAATTCCATTAGGTAAATATAAAAAAATAGCACGCCAAATTTGAATGGACTAATGGGGACGTGACATGCATTGTCCCTGACCTCCAACCGTGGCTAAAAGATACAAACACTTATACCAACGGACAGAGGTCTGTCGCTACAAGCCTGTCCACCTTCAAAACATTGTACCGGCCATGAAAATGGATTCTAAGACCAGGGTTGAGTTCGTCTCAACCTCCTAGGTGCAACCATGCCCATATTTGGGGCCAATTATCCCTGAAACAAGAAACCCAAAAAACAAGAACAAAACCCTAATAATGGTGGATCTTGCTATACGTCAGATAAACAAAATCAAATGATGCCAAAAGCTTGTAAATGATGTGGTGATCACAAATATGCAATTATTTTATTCAATGGATGCAAGAATAGTGCAAATTGAATTCAAGAATATGGGGAATTCGTGGATGACTTACAGTGCTTTAGGAAGCTTGAAAATGCGTGGTTTGGATTGGTTTTGTTTGTGGAGATGGCCAGGAACTGAATGAGATACTTTCCAAGCCTTGAAACGACCATTAACCTTGATTAAGATCCCACACTTTTTCCTTGTTTTTGCAAGTTTTGTTCTGCCTCTAGAATTGCTCTCTCACCCTTGTAATTGTCTGCACACGACCTTTATGTATTGCTTAATGTATTAGGGTAACAAACTTTGTCCAAATCTTCCTCCATTGATGATTTTGAGATTTGATTTTATTCTCTTTCAAAGCATTCCAAATTTGACCTAAATCCAATCTCCTTGTGCATAATGACCTTGATACAATTTTGGAAGGATGCAAGCTGTCTATTGAAACCTGAAATGATCACAAGATCTTTAGTTTTCAATGTTTTTGATTTTATGTGATTTTATTTGATTTAAAATGAATTAATTCAAATAAAAATCAAATTAAATAATAAAAATAAGATATGGACACATGGCCAAAGCTAGAGCACGTGGGAAATAATGCAAACTCAAAACAAGTGAAAACGAATGGGCCCATTTGGCAAAATTTGAAGTTTTGGGGATAGTTGACTTTTGTCAATTTTGCAAAAAAGTCCAACTTCAACAATGCACAACTTCCTCAATTTTGAACTTTTGGAGGTGTTCTTTGAATTTTTATAAAGCTTGAGATGTCCTATAATCAACTCTTTTGGTCTCAGCTCAATTTGATATTCCATTCTCAAGTTAGAAGCTTTGACAAAAAAAGGTGTTTTTGTTGACTTTTCAAAATGACCTATAATGTCCAAATTCATAACTTCTTGTGAGTGCATTTTTTGATCTTGGGATATGAAGATTAATTGTAGGTAATTGAATCATATTCAAAATGAGATTTGGATGGGTCATTTCTCATAAAGTATGATAAAATTATGCTTGGTCAAAGTTGAGTTGACTTTTCCTACAAAACCCTAATTTAGCAACTTTTGAATCTTGATGAATTTTGAGAAATCCTTGATAAATCATGATCAACCCTTGATCAAATCATGAAATATCCTTCAAAATGAGAATGTTGGAAAAAAAATCTTGAAGTTTGACTAAATTTGAGTCACAGTTGACTTTTTCCCTAACACGGTCGATTTTTGGACCTTTTGAGCAATTGACTGAGCAAAATTCCTCTGCAAGGCTTGAAACTTGACATGGATGATCTTGAGAACATATTAGGACATTGGTGAGAACTTGGGGTCACTTGGACTCAAGGATCTTGATGCAACACAAAACCCTAATTTGAGAAGACTGCCTTAGGAGATAGCTTGTCTGGTCAATCCTTGAGCAACCTTGAGCAACTTGGAGATTTTTCTTGCAATGTCTTTGAGAAATATGGGAGGGCAAATTTTGGGGTACAACAACGGTGATATGTTATTTATCCTTCTACCCCAGTGAACTTTGGTAGGACATCGGCAGTGAACGTCGATACTTGTTTTCTTCCTCTCTGATTCTGTTCTTGAGGTTCACCAGTGATTTATTTTCTTGGTGGGGTTGCTCCTCTATTTTTTTCATTTTTTGTTGCATCCCCAATGTTACTTTGCGTCTCCTTGGTTCTGTTCATATGCATTCATATGCATAAGAATTTGCATGGCATCTTAGGGCCAAAAATAGGGTTTGTTTTATATTTAAGTATCTTCGATCACGTTGACACGAAGATTTTTAACCTTCGTATCTCCGAATAGAAGAAACTTAAATAAGGTCAGTTGTTGTACCCCAATTTTTCCCCCTAAGATTTCTGCATCATACCATATTGTTTCAATCACAACAAAATCACATTAGGGTTTTTGGTTCTTCTCCCTATCTTTAGCATTGCTCTTTTGAGGAGTTACCAAACACCTTGACTTGTTTTCTTTTGTGATCATGGATATTTTGCTTTGATTTTCTCTCTAATTAAAAAAATGCAATATTGGTTTGTCTTACTTGTTAATAATGTAGGTAAAGGCAATGAGGTATAGCAAGTTGCTTCATGGGTTCATGAGTTTATTTCCATGCCCTAGTCCATAGCTTGAGAAATTCAAACCTCACCATTGAAGTTGTTTTGGAAGAATTGGTATGGAAGTGGTTTTGGTGGACATGAGTCCTCATCATCATCCTCAACAATTTCTATTCACAAAGGAAGAATATTGGCACAAAAGGTTTGTTCAAACTTGGCAAAGTTCCTCAAAGCATTCTCTTGATCTAGAGGCTAGGGTTTTGAACTTCAAAGGAGCATATATTTCTCACCTTTTGTTATTTTTGATTGATTCCAAAAACATCCTTCTCTTCAAAAAGTTACCAATAAATCACTTCAAAAGTTCCAAGGAATTTTCACGTGGAAGGAACTTGGTGAAGAAGAAAGATTACAAGTCACCCAGATGAATCCCCAATTTTCCATATGTGACTTCAAATGGTCATAACTTGGTCAATTTGTATCACCTTGAGCCTATTCTTTTTTCATGATGATCCTAAGTATGTTTACTTCATGCCTTCTTTTATGTACAAAGCAAGAAAATGGATGGAAGTTGCCTTAAGAATGCAAAATATTATAGGTCATTTCATGATTTTTGGCCAACTTTAACAAGTCATAACTTGCTCAAATTTTGGATATTTTGAGTGGTTCAAATTGAAAAATGTCATTCAAGAGGTCTACTTCATTCCATATTTTTTGGTCAAGAGCAAATTCTTAGTGGAAGGCCATGTTTGGATGCAAAAGATTATAGGTTATTTTTAAAGAAGAATTTGAAATATTTCTAAGTATGGAAAGTCAACTCTTTTTCTTCAACTTTGACTCCATGTAACTTTCAGCTCAAGCATCCATTTGATTCCATTATTTTTCCATTGCAAAGCTTGTAACTTCAACTTTCCAAAGCATCAAGAATTATTCCCTAAGACCCCTTGAGATGGAAATGCCATAGATTTGAATTTGGTAGTTTGAAACTGAATTTTGCACAAAGTCAGAATTTTGAAATCTTTGTTTTGGCTTCTAATCACAGGATATCCACGCGTTTTTGTTTCTAATCATGTTTAGAAACTTTCCAGAAGTGATTAGCATCATGAAACACACGATTTGACTGAGTTTTGATCACGTTTGAGTCACACTTTCTTCATAATTCAGACCCACACGAATTCCCTCCAAAACGCATCATTTTCTATTCCTTTTGATCCCATTTGCTTCCCTATAAATAGAGGGTCATCCCCCATTCAATTTCCCAAGCTTAGAGAGCCAAGAACACCCTGCCAAAACTTCACACGAACCCACTTTTGTTGAATTCAGTTTTTGAAATTTAAGCCTCCTTTTCCAAAATTCTTTGTGCATTCATCATCCTTGAACTTCATACAAACTCTCCAACACTTAAACCAATCAAAACGACCCATAACCCAAGCTACAGAAGTCCAGTTTCAGAGCTTCTTACTTGAACTTCGAAAAGGTAGAATTCTCCACCAATTGGATCCAAATCAAGCACTAGTCTATTTTACTCCTTTGTTTGATTCTAATGTTGCTTACAATTTTTAAATCCATTGAGAATTGATAGAGAAATCTCAAATTAAAGGTGCTCGCTATTTTTCTTTGTTTTGATTCATATCTCTCTCCATACCTTACATAAATTTGGCGTGATGGTTGTGTTAGAATCGTCTTGAAGAGACGAGTTCAATGATGCTAGCCAAGGATCCTAATTTTTCCATTTGAAGGATCTCACAAAATCCCCATTGCAGGGTGTCTGGAGGTTGAAGATGATGACATGTCTCGTCTCAGCCAATGATAGCGTGCCAAGCGTTTTAATTTTACTGGTTGCCCTTTTTCTGATCACATGTGTGTTTCACTAAGGTCCATATCAAGCACATTACGTCTAGTCCATTGGATTAGCTTACTAACGCGTTTTGACTTTGATCTGATGGTCCACATCTTTTTGGTTTTATTTTATTTTCTGATTTTATATTTTTATTTGATTAAATTTTCAAAAATTCATAACTCTTTTATTTTTTATCCAAAAATTATGAAAAAATTCACAAAAATACTTTGAATTATTTCTGATCTCATGTATATTTTTTTACATTTTTATTTTAACATTTGGTATTTTTTATATTTTTTGTATTATTTGCTTTCTTTTAATTACTAAAAAAAAATACTTTCTAACATTTTTTAATTCTGAAAAAATTCATAAATATTATTTTGCATATTTTTGACTTTCTGAAAATTTTATGGAATTTTATGTTGAGGTTTACTATTTTTGATCTATTTTATTTTTTTTTAGCAATTTTAAATAATTTAAAAATAATTTCTGACTTTTAAAAATTACTAAATTTTTTATAAAAATATTTGGATCCATTTCTGATTTTTCTATGGCCTAATTTTTCATTTCTTGAATAATTTGAACATAATTGATATTTTCCTCATTATTTTCCTTTTTTTTTTACACTTTTTAACCATTTAATATATATATTAAATGTGATATTATTTTGTGATTATTTTCTGGCTATCTTGGGTTGATTTTTTTATCATGACTTTATTAACATCATTGGATCCATGGTGTTAAGTTAAACTCCACCAAAATGGATGAATGATTTTAATAATAGTTTGATTAAATATTAATTCAAATGTGGTTTCTCTTTTTCCCTAATCCCCCTTCATCTCATCCTCTTCTCATTGCACTAAATGTTGTTGGAGCATGATCTCTATATCATATCTCAAAACAAATGGTGCATAGATTGCTATTGACCGGCCTCAAAATAGGTGCGACTTCTATATAAGTCCACTTATGATTGCTTAACATAGCGCTAAATTTTGTCCCGATTCGAATAAATGATCATTCGTGGCCCAAACTTATGATTGTAAGCCCAAGTATGTTAATTTGATCTCTTTGATCCAATAACCTTGAGATTCATTGTGTGGAGGCTTTGGTTCTACCAATCCTCTAATGGATCTACAACACCTTTAGTCAACGCGGATCACTTAAACATCGTTGATCATTTGATGGTACTTATGAGAATTCCAAATGGATGATATACTTGACAAAAAAGAAAATGCAACTCGTTGTGTGGAGGCTTTGGTTCTACCAATCCTCTAATGAGTTCCAAATGCAAGTTTCAAGATGGTCATCCAAATAACCACTAATTATTGACTTGTTTATCTTATGCTTTTATTATTTTTATGCTTTATGTACTATTTACTTTTAGCATTTACATTTCATGCCATTTTTATCTTTGCTCATTTGATCATTTATTTTCTTGCCATTTTTACTTTGCTAACTTGAGCTTTTCTTTTCTTTTCTTAAGATACTTAATAATCAACATAAACCCTAAAAAATCTTTAATGGCACTTGGACTATTTGGTTACTATCCTTGGCATTATGGAGCATGGGACTTTTTCTTGGACTTAGGATTAGAAACCTTGGCCTATCTTGGAGACCTTGTGATCTTATCTGATTATTTTGTCTGGAGTTCTTGGGGTTTACCTCAAAACATTGGGTTGCTTGTTTGTTTTTGTGTGAAGGTTTTTGTGATTACATTCTCTGTTTGTAATATGGAATTCACCCGTATACAGCCATTACTCTACCAAATTTTTGTAAAGACCTAATACATTTGAAGAGGTCTAGTATCTTTTCTTGCTTGGTTTCAATCCAAAGAATGGGAATTTCATCTTGGCTCATAATGTCAAGTTTTGGCTTCTTGTTGGTTAGATGGTTCTTATCCTTAGCTTTTACCTTATGCTTTAGGATTGTCTCTTCTTCTCCTCTCATCTTCTTTAATTTCAAAAATCTTCTCCCTCCTTTGAAAACCTTTCTTGTTTTGAAACTTAAACACTTTCATAATAAACTTGGACTTATGTCCATGCATTTTCAAAATCTTTTCATAAGTAAACTTCAATCAATTTAATAATACCTTGACTTTTTTTTTGTGAGAAGACTAAAAGTCAACCAATCTCATTTCAAATCATTTTGCCACTTTGGCTTTTATTTTTAAAGCTTTTCCCAAAAAGATTAGACTCTTGTCAATCCTTGTAGTGATGCAAACAACTATACTTCTACAATATGTAGTGAAGAGAGATATTTTCCACTTGGGTGTTGAGTGAGGCATTGTTGATTTTAAAATCCAAGCCATATCCTCCACTTTGAGATGATGCAAATTCTCCTTTCTCATGATTGTGAGTAGTAAGTATGTTTTCCACACGGACAATGATGATGATGTCTTATCTCTTAAAATTAACCAACACACTTGTGTTTCAAACTTTTAAAAGAGGAACTACGTGTACCCTGATCCCCTATTGCATGAAAGGTGGTACGTAGGCACTGAAGGTTCGCAACCGCGGCGGGTGCAAAAATCATAAAAAATATATATTTCTTTTCTCACCTCCACCATCCATTTTATATACAACACATTTTTTATATAGCCAGAATATGCAGATTTTACAAAGAGGTTCCTGCGGAGTACCGTAGATGTTTAGGGTGCTAATACCTTCCCTTTGCATAACCAACCCCCTTACCTTGAATCTTTCCTCTTATTTTTTGGGTTATTCGCTCTTTTCCCATTCCTTTGGAAACAATAAAGCGCGGTGGTGATTTTGATTTTGATTTGTATAAAGTCTAGTCAATAAAATGGCTTAGTCTTGAACATTTCTACCGCTACAATAATGTCTTTTAACATTGATTCTAGGGGCAAGTGGACTCCCAATTTTGAAGGCCCATACGTTGTCAAGAAAGCCTTCTCTGGCGGTGCATTAATTCTTGAAACTATGTATGGCGAGGAGTTCCCACGTCCCATGAATGTTGATGCAGTCAAGAAATACTTCGCCTAAAGAAATAAAAGAACAGTTCGCTAAGTTGAAAACCTGAAGGGGAGGCTTAGACAAAAAAGAGCGTCTCGGTAGGCCGAAAACCCGAAAGGGCGGTCTAGGCAAAAATTAGAGACATAAATAGAATAAATTTCCCGCTAAGTTGAAAACCCGTAAGGGTAGCTTAGGCAAAAGTTAGGGACTTTCTTGGCAAGTAACTACATCAGACAAGACTTGATCATTCAAGCAACAATCTTCTCGGATCCTCATCATACTTCAACGGAAGCTGCTGCTCAGAATTTCAAAAGTTGTTAGAGGGGATAATGGTCGTTGTATCTCAATGTATCTTTTCCATTATATATTACCATTTTCTGAACTTTGTAATCATCCATGGAGTCTCGCAATTTTCAGACTATCATTCTATTAATGAAATTTGAGCTTTTACCCAATTCTTTATATTTCTTATTTTATTTAGCTTGTAAAGACTCCATTTATTATTGATAATAATTTTCAAAGCAAAAAGATTAAATAACAAAATTGATCTTCAAAAAGAATTTACAATTTGCTTTTACTTTAGAATTTGTGATGCAAGAGAAAAAAAGTGGTGATCCCAGGAATGGATGAACTCCAGTTGTTTTGAGAAGTTTTTGTTTCCCCGGGAAAGGTTTACTCAGGATGTTTTCGTTGTATTGGGTTTGTGACTTCAGTGTCCCCAGTCAAGTCTTGGTTCACTTTTTCTTCTTTTCTGAGTTTGCATGACATGAAGACTCAATCCAAGATTTCTCAAGTGAAGGTTTTGCTTGTTTAATAGAAGTTCTTTCTTCCCAGAGAAGTTTGTATAATAATTACTCTCGAAGAACACATGTCTCCGGTTTCTCCAGTGAAGAACGTATATTGGTTTTCCCTTTGAGAATGTGGTGTTGACTTCCCTAATGAAGTCAGCATAAAATCCCTAGTTAATGTCTCGATGATGGGGCATTATATGCCTTAGCGAAGTTTGTATGTTTTTCCTCCTTCAAAATGGGCCTGAATTCTCCAGTGAATGTTTTGATGATTTGGTGTCCATCTGCTTTACTTAAAATTGATTTTGCAATCCCAAGTAGAAGCGTTACATTTGAAAACATTTGTTTCCCCATTGAAGTCTGAGTGTTATTCCCTGGTGAAGCCTGGAGAAGGATGTTATATCTCTGTATCTTTATTGTTTTGTCGCTATGTTTTGTTTACTTCCGAATTACGTTTCTCCCCAGTGAAGTTAAGCCATGCAGTAGGATTTTGTTTCCTCAGTTGGCACTTACTTTTTCTTGGAATTTTCATCTTGGATGTGATCTAGCCATGGGTTGTTTGTGCCCGAGTTGGTTTTGCCTGGTTACTCCCAGTGTTATCTGTCTGTTTTGTCAGCATATGCACGATAGCACTCATACATTCATACATTCATACATACATCATGCATAGTTAAAATTTGGCAAATCATTGCTCATTCAAATTCGTTATTATTTTTGTGGACGTATTGCCCTGTTTTGCAGAGTTGTTTTGTCCTCTCTCCAATAGAGTGTCAGTCATAAGCATAAAGTGTATTTTCTTTCAATTTCCCCACTGAATTATCCCTCGTGGAAGATTTTTGCTTTAGCCTTCCTGCACAGCTCCTCAACTGGATGATTTGGGTTTCCTTCTTGAGTTCATTTCTCAGAGAATGTATTTTGGTAGACTGTTTTACTCCAGTTTATTTCTGGATCGAATCTTTGTTTCCTAGCAATATTATTACTTTGGACGTCTGAAAGCTACGAGTTTCGGTTTGAGAATGTGCATTTATTTTGCACGAGAAAACCTTTATCTCCTCAACAGGAATATATTGGCATTTCCCCAGGAAGTCATATTGTGTTCCCTGGAAATAATTTTTTACAATCCTTCCCATAACAACAAGTAGTAGGTCTCTTTATTTGAGCAACTTGTACTTCCCTGTAAAAGTCTACGTAACTTTTTTGCTATCTTCTGTATGAGTGGATAGTTTGCAGTCCATTGTCAAATTACACCAGTGGATGGCAAGACTTTCAATATCATAGAGAAAGTTCATTGTGAAATCTTTGCAAGTGGTAATCTCTTTATTTGAGACAGCTTATATATTACCCTTTCCAGGCAGAATGCCTTGGTTAAAGAAGAAGTTGAGACCCATTCTAGGTGAAACGTCAGGATTTTTGAAAAAAACTTGCTATCTTTTTGCTACCATAAGTGAGCGTTGGTAGTTCATCGTTAGTGAACGGAGATGCTATGATATATTCTCTTTCTACCTTCAGTGAAAGTTGGTAGGTCACCTTCAATGAAAGTTGGTGCTTGTTATATTTTTGCTACCCTCAGTGAACGTTGGTAGTTCATCGTCAGTGAACGGTGATGCTATGATATATTCTCTTTTTAACTTCAGTGAAAGTTGGTGGGTCACCTTCAGTGAAAGTTGGTGCTTGTTATCTTTTTGCTACCCTCAGCGAACGTTGGTAGTTCATCGCCAATGAACGGCGATGCTATGATATATTCTCTTTCTACCATCAGTGAAAGATGGTAGGTCACCTTCAGTGAAAGTTGGTGCTTGTTATCTTTTTACTACCCTTAGTGAATGTTGGTAGTTCATCGTCAGTGAACGGCGATGCTATAATATATTCTCTTTCTACCTTCAGTGAAAGTTGGTAGGTCACCTTAAGTAAAAGTTGGTCCTTGTTATCTTTTTGTGCCCTCGGTGAACGTTGGTAGTTCATCATCAGTGAACGGCGGTGCTATGATATATTCTCTTTCTACCTTCAGTGAAAGTTGGTAGGTCGCCTTCAGTGAAAGTTGGTGCTTGTTATCTTTTTGCTACCCTCAGTGAATGTTGGTTATTCATCGTTAGTGAACAGCAATGCTATGATATATTCTCTTTCTACCTTCAGTGAAAGATGAAAGGTCGCCTTCAGTGAAAGTTGGTGCTTGTTATCTTTTTGCTACCCTCAGTGAACGTTGGTAGTTCATCGTCAGTGAACGGTGATGCTATGATATCTCTTTTCCTTCTACTTTCAGTGAAAGTTGGTAGTTCATCATCAGTGAACGTCGATGATTCTTTCTCTCTACCTTCAGTGAATGTTGGTAGCTCACCGTTATTAAACGTCGGTGTTGTTATTTCTTTCCTATTTCTACCTTCAGTGAATGTTGGTAGTTTCACTTTCAGTAAAAGTTGGTGTATCCTTTGACTTTTTATCATCCTCTATAAGTCAGGTCTTTTGATCCACCAGTGATTTATTTTCCTGGTCAGGTTTCTCTTTTGTTTCTTTATTTCCTTTGTTACATCCCCAACGGTGTTTTGTGTCTCTTTGATTTTGTTCATGCGCATTCATGCTCATAAGCATTGAATGGCATCTTAGGGCCAAAAATAGGGTTTCTTTCTATATTTAAGTATCTTTGATTGCGTCAACACGAAGATTTTTAACCTTCGTATCTCCGGATAGAAGAAACTTAAATAAGGGCAGCTGTTGTACCCCAATTTTTGCCCCTAAGATCCCCTCATCATACCATGTTGATTCAATCACAATAAGACCACATTAGGTTATTTTGGTTCTCCTCCCTTTCTTTAGATTTTCTCTTTGAGGAATCACCAAGCACCTTGACTTGTTTTCTTTTGTGATCATGAATATTTTGTCTTGATTTTCCTTTTAATTAATAAAATGCAATTGTGATACGCGCTTCAGTTGTTAGTATAATAACAACAATTCATAATAAGTGTTAAAACGTGAGTTAGTGGACAAAACAGAAAAAAGGCGCGCCAGTTTGAATGGACGAATCCTTCCCCTCCACTCCATCATCTTCTTCACTGGCCCATGGCTTTAGGCAACAGACTTTTACCAACGGTAGTTTTCTGTCACTATAAGCTATAGTGACAGATTTTGTTTGTAGCTAAAAACCTGCGTGATTCAAATACATGATATAGGCAATATAAATTGAAACCAAAGCTAGGGGTCAATCAGGAATTAAGCCTTGAGTCTAATGGTATCCAAAATTCCTCTCAATTTGCCCTGAAAGAGGAAACCCCAATTTTGAGTTTTCGAACCCTAGTAATGGCGTCTTTCAATTCCTGTGCTCAAACTCAAATTAAACGATATAAACATATTGCAAACATGATGACAAACAACAATACATGATCAACATAAGTTTATAATGCATAAATCATGGAAATCGAATTTCAAAAAATGTCGCAAACCATGTGTGATCGGTGGGAAAGGGAACTGACTGTTTTGGAATGCTGGTTCGCGTTTTGCGTTTGTTTTTGCAAAATGTCGCGGTAAGCAAGAGTCGCCACCGTCTTTTATTTTATCCAACAAGGAAAGGAAAAAAGCACAAAAAAATTCCTTTTTCGAGATGTTTCTCGGGTTCGGGAGGTAGATTATAGAAAAGGAAGGTGTTAGCACCCTTTCTATCTGTGTTTATCCACGGGCTCTTAGGTACTTGCTCAAAGTGTTTTCAAAATTTGCTTTTCTTTGTGTTTGTGGGTTTGAAAGAGTTTTTTGTTTTGAAAGGGGTGTAAGTGCGAAAAGTTTTGTTTTGTTTTAAAAGGAGCAAGTACTTAAGAACCATCTACCCACTCGAAAAAGGAATTAATCTGTACAAATGTCCTTTAGGCAACGCCATCCCATTATTGATGAGTCGGTAGCGTCGTCGTTGGAGTTTAAGGGTCAATTCGATTAAGGGACGTGTGGTCACTAAAGCAATGTTAGGACGCCTTAGCGATAACCCTAATGTCTTAGATCATTTTTTCCGAGGCAACCGTTTCGAGGCAACTATGATCTTTGGACAAGAGGACGACCTCTAAAACTTCCTATACTCAATGACCACGTTCGAAGGCAACCAAGTGAGGTGTACCCTAAGAGTGTGCATGTGCGAGTGTGTTAGTTCGATTAATTTTATCTGTACATGTTATGGGTGAGCTATATTGATTTTAAGTTCATACATTGGATCTTGTCATGCATTCCCTATTATCAAATATCTAACATTGTATAGTTGTGGAAATTAAATTTGCAGAAATTAAATCTAAACTATTACAAGGCGTCAGGTATTTACATCGCCAAAAACAACCCTTTAATTTAAATTGCGGAAAGTAAATAAAAAGCAATAAATAATTAAAGTCCTAATTAAAAGCTATTACATACCGGAAGCAATTACAATAATAAATCAAAATTGATCGCGTGCGAGAAAATTAAATCGGCGTATTTTTTAGGGTTTTGACCCTTGTTTTTTAAAAGCATTTTTTGTTATTTTAATTAAATGGAATTAAATTAAATGAACAATTAAATTAAATTAAATAATGAAAATATTTTTGGATTTTTTGAGTTTTTTAAGGAAATAAAATTGATTAAAAAGATTAAAAACCTACTTATCTAAATTAATTTTAATTATTGCAAAAATATTAAAGTTATTTCCTAATTAAACTAAATTAATTGAATTAATATTTATTTACAAAAATAAAGTGCTGAATTTAATTTTAATAAATAAAATATATTTTTTTGTTTTTGATTTTATTAAGAAAAAAAATTATTAATTTGTTAGTGAAATAAATAATAATTATCAAAATAATTAAATAAAAGAAATATAAAGAGAAAAAGAAATAAACCAAATGGGGGGTGCTGGGCCCAGATTGAGGTTTGTTCAGCAATTTTCTAGGCCCAAACGTATTGGCCTGATTGACTTTTCCAATTCCATGTACGTGTATTGATTGGAGTTCATGGTAGGCGCTCAATTTGGGCCCTTGGACTTGATCTGAAGCCACCTGGTGCCTGATGGGATGAGGGATATGGTGGACCAACGCCTTGGAGAGTATATGCAATTTCCTGGAGAAAAAATACACAAATGTATTGGGGGACCTGGGATTCGAACCCAGGTCCCAATGGATCATGCACTAACGCTTCCACCAATTGAGCTGTGACGCTTTGTTGTTAACAAAACAAACCCTGATTATTATATGTGAATAAACAATTAATATGCTGAAAAAAATAAAAAAAATGGCGCGCTGTTTGAATTGGCCAGTTAGGAGAGGACGCATGGTCGTCTTCTTCAACAAATCCCTGGTTTTCTTACCTGCGGATTTTTATCCGCAGGAAGATTCATGGGATGCTTCAAAAATTCATCCTAGGCCATGTAAATACCAACTAAGACTACCAACGTGTTCGTCTCTCCTCTCTGAACACAACCATGGTCATCATTTGCCTTGATTTTGCCTGTATCAAAAATGCCTAAAAACAAAGAATGGAAACCCTAGGTTCGGGTATCACGTTATAGCTCATGAAAACAAAATTAAATGATACAGAAATGTTGGAAATTGGACGTTAAGCATGATTGTACAAAAAAATTGGCAAAAAGATGCAAGAACATAGATTCACGATTTCATGTGCAGGGCTATGTTCAAGAACACTTACAGCGAGTTTGGGGCTGCTTCAAGGCTTGATTTTGATCCCAATAGCTTCGTTGGATCTTAGGCAAGGACACCACGTTGAGTTTTGGTCTCTAATTTGTCTCTAGTGTGGATTTCAGTTTTCAATTTTTCAAGCTTTTTCTCCAATTTGGTTTGGCCGTTTCTGCAACTCTTAGGTCGTCTCCTTGATGCCTCTAGCTTGTGTGTGTATAAGGGATTGCATTAGGTTAAATCTTGGGCCTCCAATCCTTGTGCATTGAAGATTCAAGATATGATTTGATCACCATTAACAAAGCTTCCATATTTGTCTCAAATAAAATATTTTGTGCATGTTATGGCTTGGCACGAATTTGATTATGTGTATCATGATAATTGAAAGCTGTAATGATCAAAAAGATCTTATTCCATCAATTTTTGGATTTTATTTGAATTAATATTGATTTAAAATGAATTAATTCAATAAAAATTAAATAAAATAGAAAAATTAATGAATGGACATGAAACTGAAGATAGGACACGTGTGTGGTGTGACAAGATCAAATCAAGTGGAAAAAAGTGGGCCCTTTTGTCAAAAATTGGAGTTTTGAGGATAGTTGACTTTTGGCAATTTTGGAAAAATGCCCAACTTCAACAATGCATAACTTCTTCAATTTTGAACTTTTGGAGGTGTTCTTGGACTTTTTAGAAACCTTGAGATGTCCTCTAACCAACCCTTTTGGTCTCATCTCATTTTAATTTTCAATGCTCAAGTTATAAGCTTTGGCAAAAAATGTGTGTTTGTTGACTTTCAAAAATGACCTATAATGTCCAAATTTCTAACTTTTTGTGAGAGCATTTATTGATCTTGGGGTGTGAAGATGGATTGTAGGAAATTGCATCCTATTCAAAATGATATTTTGATGGGTCATTTCTCATAAAGTATTAGAAAGTTATGCTTGGTCAAAGTTGAGTTAACTTTTCCTGCAAAACCCTAATTTAGCAACTTTTGAATCTTGATGAATCATGAGCAATCCTTGATGAATCATGATAAACCCTTAATCAAATGATGAATTATCCTTTAAAATGATAATGTTGGCAAAAAATCTTGAGGTTTGACTGTTTGTAGGTCACAGTTGACTTTTGCCCTAGCACAGTCGATTTTTGGACCTCTTGAGCAATTGACTGACCAAACTTCCTCTGCAAGGCTTGAAATTTGTCATGGATGAACTTGAGAACATATTAGGACATTGGGAAGCACTTGAGGTCATTTGGATGTAAGGACCTTGATGCAACACAAAACCCTAATTTTGAATTGACTGCCTTAGGAGGTGATTTGACTGTCCAACTCTTGAGCTATCTTTGAGCAACTTGGGAGTTATTCTTGACATGTCTTGAGAAATATGGGAGGGAAAATTTTAGGGTACAACAGTTGCCCCTATTCAATTGTCTTAAACCTGAGGATATAGATTGGCTTTTGGGCCTTTCGTGATCCGAAGGTGGAAGATAATTGAACACTAGAGTGCCTAGAAATTTGCACTCGCATGGTGTAGTATCAGCATTGTGATGTCGGAAATGGGCTTACAAATGCCATTTAGAGATTGTTGGTAGGAGGATGGGCTTATAGATGCCATCTGCAGGAGCGTCGATCGCATAAGAGATTCCTTAGCGAGAACTTGCATACCTGTTGTTGTAGAAGATTCTGCTGGGGAAGTCTAACTTTTGTTTGAGATTTAGGAACTTGCCTGTACTTTAACTGAGAGAATGCCTCGGTTGAGTCTTAAGAACTTGTCCATAATTAAATTGGGGGGAAACGTCTTCATCAATATCTTAGGAACTGTCTGGTCTTCAACGGAGTATACCATTTAAATTAGAGAACTCGTCCACACTATGACGGAGGAAAACATCAAGATCTAGGAACTGACTAGTGCTCAATGTAGTATACCGTTGAGGTTATAGCACTCGTCCACACTATGACGTAGGGAAACATCAAGGTCTAGGAACTTACTAGTGCTCAACGTAGTATACCGTTGAGGTTATAGCACTCGTCCACACTATGACATAGGGAAACATCTTCATCAAGATCTAGGAACTGTCTGGTCTTCAATGGAGTATACCATTGAAACTAGAGAACTCGTCCACACTATGACGGAGGAAAACATCAAGATCTAGGAACTGACTAGTGCTCAATGTAGTATATCGTTGAGGTTATAGCACTCGTCCACACTATGACGTAGGGAAACATCAAGATCTAGGAACTGACTAGTGCTCAACGTAGTATACCGTTGAGGTTATAGCACTCGTCCACACTATGACATAGGGAAACATCTTCATCAAGATCTAGGAACTATCTGCTGCTCAACATAGTATACCGTTAAGGTTAGAGAACTTGTCTACAATGTGACGGAGAAAAACATCAAGATCTAGGAACTGACTAGTGCTCAACGTAGTATACTATTGAGGTTATAGTACTCCTCCACACTATGACGTAGGGAAACTGTCGAGATTGAGAACCTTATCTGAAATTCAACCGAGGATAATTCAATTGAGATTTAAGAACTGGTCAGGTCTTCGACTAAGCTGAGAACTTAACCGCATCTTCCCTGAAAGGTAAAGGTCAGTCATATACAATGCATGAGATGGATCAAGCAATGATGTTCTCAACATAAATGAGATTGTATGGTATGATGCGTATATGCATGTATCATGATGTATGAAAATGTGATGTTTTAGCTGGGAAAAATAAATCCCGGAGCTGCTGGAGAATAGAGTTGAGTTCTTCGTTTCCGCTGGGGATGATAAACGAAGATGATTGTGAGAATAAACCTGCAGGAGAAAAGAACTCCGTTGGGGAATAAACTGATGAAGAGATTACTGTTGTACCCCTATTTTTCCCCCTAAGATTCCCCTATCATATCATGTCAACTTGATCATAACAAGATCACATTAGGGTTAGTTCTTCCTCTTTTTCTATCTCCTATCTTTAAGTTTGCTCTTGAGGAATCTTCAAGCACCTTGGTTGTGTATTTTGTATATGTGTTGTTGACTAACTTCTAATCAAAATACAAAAAAATATTTGTCTTTGTCTTTGTATATTTTTTGTTTTGTAGGTACCAAGTCGAAGCATCTCACAAATAAGGATTTCTGGTATTATTTTCCTAAAATCTCTATTTGCAAAGAAAAAGAATTAAAAATTTTCATTTTTTTTCACTGATGCAATCGATTGCTCTTAGAGAGCAATCGATTGCACATAGTGTATTTTGCGCCATTTTTGAAATAAATAAACTGTGCAATTGATTTGCACTGTAGTGCAATCGATTGCACAGCGTGAAAAATTTTTAAAAAAATCAGCATTTTAAACTTGTCAAATTTTGGCTCCAATTTTCCTTCACTTTTGAAAGATGTATCATTAATTCAAATTTTAGTGCCAATCTTTCATTTAAAAAAAAAAGAATTATCATTAATTCAAATTTTGGCTCTAATATTTGAAAGAATTATCATTAATTCAAATTTTGACTCTAATTTTTGAAAGCGTTATCATTAATTCAAATTTTGGCTCCAAGAATCAATTACCAAATTACCACTAATCCCAATCCTAAAACTATATAAATAGAGCTCTCATTTCATTCAAATTCCAAGCTTTTGATAGCCAAATCCACCTTGCTAAAAAATCTCTCAATTCTCTCCATCTACCAAATTCACTCAAAGCTCCATTTTCAAAAAGTTAGTAAGCTTTGCATTGAAGCTTACTAATCTTTGAGCTAAACCTTCATCCAAACACTTTTTCTCCATCAATTCTCTACATCCAAGCTTGTTCAATTGATTCTTGTGGTTGAATTGAAGCAAATTCTTGAAGTTGTTTTGATAATTCTCTAGATCTACCTTTGGTAAGTGGGATAATTCATCTTTCACAATGTGATCTCTTGGTGATCTTTGAGATTGATTCTTTGAGCATTATTTTGTGATTTCAATCGTGTTATTTTCTCATAATTTTATGGAATTTTCGTGCTCAAGTGGATCCATGATCATAAGGTGTTTGATGGAAAGTTTGAACAAGAAATTGCCCTTTTAAAATGTTGTTTTTGCTATTGCTTCTGTGTCCAATCGATTTGCACTGTAGTGCAATCGATTGCACAGAAGCAATTTTGCACAATTTTTAGAAAATTGTACTGTGTAAATCGATTTACACAATATTGCAAGCGATTTACACAGGGACAGAATGCACTTTTTTGCCTTGTTTTGGGGCAGCTTTGATCCAAAATGATTTTTCTACTCACTCCTTTTTTATTGTTGGTTTAGATTGCAATTTTAAATGTCCAATTTATCTTTAAACTCAATGGACTTTGTGATGTAGATGAAGTTGGATAAATGTTCATCAATTCAAATCTACCTAAGAGTGAATTATTTAATTCATTTTTGGTGCTTTAGATTAATGATATGTTTATTGCTTTAATCCATCTAGAGGAGTGGTTGAATTTAAAGATGAAAGAATTTTGAAATGGTGATCCAAATTAGCTTATCATTCCCCTCCCTCTTCATCTTATCCCTTTCTTTTTTAATTGTGCTACATGTTAAGGGATGGTGATCTCTATATCATTTATCCAAACATGAAGTACATAGATTGCTATTGACCGACCTCAAAATAGGTGTGACTTCTACATAAGTCCAGTTACGATTGCTTAACATAGCGCTAAATTTTGTCCCAATTTGAATAAATGATCATTCGTGGCCCAAACTTATGATTGCAAGCCCAATTATGTTAATTTGATCTCTTTGATCCAATAACCTTGAGATTCATTGTGTGGAGGCTTTGGTTCTACCAATCCTCTAATGGATCTACAACACCTTTGGTCAACGCGGATCACTTAAACATCGTTGATCATTACATGTTGCCTTGTGAGAATTCCAAAATGGATGATATACTTGACAAAAAGCAAATGCAAATTGTTGTGTGGAGGCTTTGGTTCTACCAATCCTCTAATGAGTTCCAAATGCAAGTTTCAAGACAGTCATCCAACTAACCACTAATTACTAACAATTAACTTTACTTTACGCTTTTATTTCCATGCTTTATGTACCATTTACTTTTAGCATTTTACATTTCATGCTATTTTCATCTTTGCTCACTTGAGCATTTACTTTTATGTCATTTTTATTTTGCTCACCTGAGCTTTTCTTTCTTTTTAAAGACACCTAATAATCAACATGAACCATAAAAATCATTAATGATACTTGGACTACATGGTTACTATCCTTTGCATTATGGAGCGATGGACTTCTTGGACTTAGGATTAGAGACCTTGGCCTATCTTGGAGACTTTGTGACTTTATTTGATATTTTGTCTGGAGTTCTTGAGGTTTACCTCAAGACATTGGGTTGTTTGTTTGTTTTGTGTGCAGGTTATAGATATTACGATCTTTGTTTGTAATCTGGAATTCACCCGTATACAGCCGTTACTCTGTCCAATTTTTGCGAAGACTTAAAACACTTGAAGTTTGGTTCTCTCAAGAGGTCTAGTATCTTTGCTTGCTTGGTTTAAATCCAAAGAATGGCAATTCTATATTGACTCATAATGTCAAGTATTGGCTTCTTGTTGGTTAGATGGTTCTTATCCCTAGCTTTTACCTTATGCTTTAGGATAGCCTCTTCTTCTCCTCCCATCTTCTTTAATTTCAAAAATCTTCTCCCTCCTTTAAAAAAAACTCTTCTTGTTTTGAAACTTGAAACATTTTCATAATAAACTTGGACTTAGGTCCATGCATCTTCGAAACATTTTCATAAATAAATTTCAATCAATTTAATAATACCTTGACCCTTTTTTTGTGAGAAGAAAGTCAATCAATCTCATTTCAAACCATTTTGCCACTTTGGCTTTTATCTTTAAACTTTTCTCAAAAGATTAGACTCTTGTCAATCCTTGTAGTGATGTAAACAACTATACTTCTACAGTATGTAGTGAAGTGAGATATTTTCCACTTGGGTGTTGAGTGAGGCATTGTTGATTTTAAAATCCAAGCCATATCCTCCACTTTGAGATGATGCGAATTCTCCTTTCTCATGATTGTGGGTAGTAAGTATGTTTTTCACACGGACAATTACGATGATGTCTTATCTCATAAAATCAACCAACACACTTGTGTTTCAAATTTTTAAAAGAGGAACTACGTGTACCCTGATCCCCTATTGCAAGAAAGGTGGTACGTAGGCACTAAAGGTTCGCAACCGCGGCGGGTGCAAAAATCATAAAAATATTTCTTTTCTCACCTCCACCATCCATTTTATATACAACACATTTTTATAGCCAAAATATACAGATTTTTCAAAGAGGTTCCTGCGGAGTACCGTAGATGTTTAGGGTGCTAATACCTTCCCTTTGCATAACCAACCCCCTTACCTTGAATCTTTCCCCCTCTTTTTGGGTTATTCGCTCTTTTCCCATTCCTTTGGAAACAATAAAGCGCGGTGGCGATTTTTATTTTGATTTGTATAAAGTCTAGTCAATCCAATGGCTTATTCTTGCAAATTTCTACCACCACAACAATGTCAAGACATGTTCTTTGTAAGGGATGAGGTTTGGATGTTTAGTATCCCACTCTCGTTTGATCTGACTGATGACCAAAGCGGATTCCCAAAACACATCTAAGGATTTGATTCCCAAGTCTATGGCAACCTTGAGTCCAAAGATGCAAGCTTCATACTCTGCCATGTTATTCATACAGTTGAAGCAAAGTCTGGCTGTGAAAGGTGTATGGCAACCTTCTAGGGAGATCAGTACCGCGCCGATACCGTTGCCAAGTGCATTAGAGGCCCCATCAAAGTACAGGGTCCATCGGGATCCTTGTTCAGGTCCGTCATATGGTCTGAAATCTTCAATGTTGTCCAATGTCATAATGTCTTCGTCGGGGAAGTCAAACCTCATGGATTGGTAATCTTTAACAGCTTGATGAGCCAGATGGTCAGCTAGCACACTCCCCTTTATAGCTTTTTGGGTCGTGTAATGTATATCATATTCCATTAGGATCATATGCCATCTAGCTATTCTTCCAGATAAAGCAGGCTTCTCAAAGATGTACTTGATCGGATCCATCTTAGATATCAGCAAAGTGGTATGAGTCAACATATACTGCCTTAGCCTGCGAGCAGCCCATACCAAAGCGCAGCAAGTTTTCTCGATCAGTGAATATCGGGTCTCACAGTCGGTAAACTTTTTGCTAAGGTAATAAATGGCATGCTCTTTTCGGCCATACTCGTCATGTTGGCCCAGTATGCACCCCATTGAATTCTCTAGGACGGTCAGATACATGATTAGCGGTCTTCCTTCGATGGGTGGCATCAAGATAGGAGGTTCTAGCAAATACTCCTTGATTTTATCGAAAGCAATTTGACAGTCATCATTCCATTTAACTACCTGGTCTTTCTTCAACAACTTGAAGATTGGTTCACAGGTAAATGTTAGGTGAGAAATGAACCTTGCAATGTAGTTTAGGCGTCCCAAGAAACCTCTGACCTCCTTCTCAGTGCGAGGAACAGGCATTTCTCGTATAGCTTTGACTTTGGCAGGATCAACCTCGATGCCTTTGTTGCTGACAATGAAACCTAAGAGCTTACCGGATCGGACTCCGAATGTAAACTTGTTTGGGTTCAATCTGAGCTTGTACTCCTTCAACCTGACAAACAGCTTTTTCAATTGATCTAGGTGTTCTTCTTCCGTTTGTGATCGGGCTATCATGTCATCTACGTAGACCTCTATCTCATGATGTATCATATCATGAAACAAAGCTACCATGGTGCGTTGATAGGTTGCCCCGACATTCTTCAGTATGAATGGCATCACTTTGTAGAAGAACGTACCCCACTGTGTAACAAAAGTAGTTTTCTCCATGTCCTCAGGTGCCATTTTGATCTGGTTATAGCCTGAGAATCCGTCCATGAAAGAAAATACTTTGTGCTGAGTTGTGTTGTCAACCAGGATGTCAATGTGCGGAAGTGGAAAGTCATCTTTAGGGCTGGCCCTGTTTAGGTCTCTGTAATCCATGCACATTCTGACGTTGTCATCCTTCTTAGGCACAGGGACAATGTTAGCAACCATTGTGGATAGGAAGTAACAGCCAAAAATCCAGCATTGAACTGCTTCATAACTTCTGCTTTGATCTTTTCAGACATGTCAGGTCTCATGCGGTGGACCTTCTGTTTAACTGGTGGACAATCTTCTCTTGTGGGGAGATGGTGTACCACAATGTCTGTATCAAGTCCCGGCATGTCTTCATATGACCAGGCGAAGATTTCAACATAATCATGCAGTAGCTGAATTAGGCGCTCCTTGACACTCGGCTCTAGGTTGGCACCTATCCTGATTTCCTTTTTATCATCCTCAGTTCTCAAGTTAATTGTATCCAACTGCTCTTCATGAGGCTGAATTGCTCTTTCCTCTTGCTGTAATAATCTGGCTAATTCCCCTGGCACCTCACAATCTTCCTCACCTTCGTATTTGGCTTGGTTGATCAGATCTTCAGAGTCACTGAAGGCTATAGCAGTATCGTTACCCATGGGTTCCGGAATGGAAGGGTACCTGCATTTGTGAGTGTGGGTGTGTGTAAGGGCATATCCATCTTAAAACAACAAAATGTAAAAGAAAGTCAATGAGCAAAAAGGTTTATATATGAAAAGCGTCCATGATTCATTAAAATGACATATAAAATGAAATAAGAACCCTTACAAATGGACCTATGTGTCTCGGGTAAGACACACAGTTGAAAAAGTATGAATTGTTTGTGGATTATTACAGTCCAACAGAAACGGAAAAGATAAATTACGGATTTATGAAAGTAATCGAAACAAAGTCTTTTGCTCCCCAGTTGCACATTCCTCCGTCAACAGTAGGGAAAATCCAGTCTTCTAAGTTTCCCTCTTCTTCACTGTCCTCTAGTGCGTTAACCCCTCGATGGCTGATCTTCATAGGTGGCCCTCCGGCACGGGAGCGGCGCACGGCCTTCTGACCAGTCGAAGTAAATCCCAAGCCGAATTTGTCTGATTTGAAGGGAAAGTCGGTAAGCTGCCCCAGATTATGGATCCGCCTTCTTCCACCACTGCCCTAGCATCCTTTAAAGAAGACATCCTAGGTGGAGGTCTTGTGATCACAGGAGTTGAGGACACTGTCTTGGTCGCCGCTATTTCTTCAGAGACTTCTTTGAAGTGCTGGAAAGGGGTATCTATGAATTCGCCATCCAATTCTACATAACGGAAAGAATTAAGATGACTGATCATGTATTCCTCTTTGCCATGAACAGTTATAATTTTCCCCTTGACAGGGTACTTGAGCTTTTGATGCAGAGTAGAAGTGGCAGCTCCAGCATGGTGGATCCAAGGTCTTCCCAACAGGAAAGAGTAGGAAGGACGGATGTCCATCATGTAAAATGTTGAATTGAACGTCTGGGTACCCACCTTGATCGGGATGTCCACCTCCCCGTGGACCATCCTCTTAGAACCATCAAAGGCTCTGACAATTATATTGCTGGGTTTCAGGGTTAAGCCTTCACAATCCAACCTATCCAAGGCCTTCTTCGGCAAGACGTTTAGAGACGACCCAGTATCAACCAAAACATGAGCTAGGGTGGTTCCTCTACACTCCACCGAGACATGTAGCGCGTCACTATGTTTTCTCCCTTTGGAGGTCAAATCTGCATCGAAGAATCCTAGGCCATTGTCAGCTGTTAAGCTAGCCACACATTCCTGGAATTGATCAGCAGAGGTTTCTTGTGGCACGTGGGCCGTCTTCAAAAACTTGACCAAAGCTTTGGCATGTGCCTCGGAGCACAGCAACAGGGCCAACATAGATATTTTTGAGGGGGTCTGCCCCAGTTGTTCAACACCATTGTAATCACTTTTCTTAATAATCCTCAGAATCTCTTCCATCTCTTTCTGGGATGTTTCAGGAATGACTAATGACTGAGCCTTCGTCAAGACAGGCTCCTCTTGAACATTCTTTCCTTTTTTCTCAGCATTAGAAACAGGGATGGGAATTGTATTGTCATTGTTGGCAGGTACACTTGTAGGTACAGTTACTGGTACAGGTGTAATCTTCGGGATGGCCGCGGGTCCAAAGACTGCTGTTGGAGGAGCAATCTCTGGAGAAAAGATTCTCCCACTACGAGTAATTTTGCTTGTTCCAGCAATGTTATTGATGTCGGGATTATCTTCCTCATAGCTTTCTTCTTCAATGGTCTGTTCAATCTGTTTGACGCCATGGTAGTAGATTTCTCCACCATAGTTCCATGGTACCATTTTATCGGTTTTGTAAGGGGTTGGCCCTGGCATTGTTATCTTCAACGGAGTAGTCATAGGAGCAGATGTAATCCTAAGGGTTTTTTAGGAACCCTGGAAGAATTGGCGTATATGGTTATTATTGAAACTTCTGGAATTGGAATGGGTGAGACGGGAGCTTTCTCAAACAAAATTTCCTTGTTATCAATCAATTGTTGGATTCCTTTCTTTAAAAGAGGACAGTCAAATGGGGAGGATAGACAAGCAAGGCAATCTTGGTCACAACCTGGGAACACCCCAGCCTTCAACAAATTCAACTTGATGGTTAGGAGTGGAGTTGACAATTCATCCACAGCAGAAACAAACAGATCTTCTTCCACAGCATTGGCATTGTTCCCATGCCTAGGCATCGGTGCGGAGATAACATTCGGCTTTTCAGGAGATTCAAATTCAACTTCCTTGGCGTCAATTAGATCTTGAATCTTGTTCTTCAAGGCCCAACAGTTGTTGGTGTCATGCCCTGGACTTTCTAAATGATACGCGCATCTGGCGTTGGGATGGTAATGTGGAGAAGTAGTGTTAGGGTTTTTAGGGGCATCCTTTAACATGGCCAGGTTCAACTTCAAGATATGGGGTAAGACTTGAGTAGATTCATGTTTATCTTGGTGAATTGCCTTATAGGCCTTTCCACCCTTTGTTGGTTATTCCTCGGCTGATCATTTCTCAGCTGACTGTTTCTCGGTTGGTCTGATGTAGACTTCTGAATCATAACGGCCCCCACAGTTGGTCGTATTTCAGTTCTTCCCTGATTTCTCTGGGCATAGACAGCAGACACTTCCTTCATTGCAGTGAATGGCTTTTTTGCAGCAGCAGAGGTAGATGCCTCTTTCTGAATTTTCCCGCTTCTAATACCGGCTTCCACCCTATCGCCAGTTAGAATTAACTCGGTGAAACCTGCAGAGGAGCTTCCAATCAGGTGATTAAAGAAAGGACCTGACATAGTCCCCAATAACATCTCCACAAGCTCTCTTTCAGATAATGGTGGTTGCACCCTTTCGGCCAAATCCCTCCATTTTTGGGCGTAGTCTTTGAAACCCTCATTGGCAGCCATAGCCATACTTTGTAGCTGAGTACGGGTTGGCGCTAAGTCGGCGTTATATTGATACTGTTTATAGAATGTGGCTGCCAAATCCTCCCAATTATGCACATCAGACCTCTCCAACTGGTAAAACCAATCCAATTGCGTCCCCGATAAACTGTCCTGGAAAAAATGGACCCACAGGTCTTTATCAGAAGAATATGGTTGAATTTTCCTGACATAAGATCGCAGGTGCATCTTGGGACAAGATACCCCATCATACTTAGCGAACAGCAGCACTTTAAACTTATGAGGGATTAAAATTCCAGATACCAACCCTAACTCTTCAAAGTCCAGCCCAGGCACTCTTTGTATCTCCATAGCAGCTAGACGTTCTTCCAGGTTTTTGTATTTGTCATCGGCCGAAGGATACTGCTGTTCAGAATAGTCCTCATCTTCTTCTTCCTCTGCCTCAGAATCAGATGGCACTGCAGTTCCTTTACCTTTTCCTTCCCCCTCTTCAGATGTTGATGGGAATTCCAAAGTCTGTATGGCTTATCCTTCAAACCTTCTGGCCAAGATAGCCACACCAGCTCTCTTCTTCTTCTTTTTCTCTTTTTCCTTCTCTAGCAGAGTTTTGAGCTCCTCCTGCCCCTTGGCTAGGGTCAAGAGTAGCTGTTGAAATTGTGAATTTTGAGCTTGTAAGTCTTTGACCGTTTGTTGAATATCCATTTTGCTGAAATAAATAGCAGAGAGATGAGGAAACTTGGTGTGAAGACCTGCTTATGCATATGATGAATGATATGTATTCATGTAATGCATTCAAGGATTCAGAAATTCAAATTTGTTTTAAACAAAAAGAAACACACGTCATATTAATAAGATAGAATTTGTTAGTACATCAATGCCCCATGGGCAAAATAATACAAAATTCTAAGGTAAAAAGACGTTGCGCATCCTCTTTGGTGCAATGTAGGTGTTGAGAGTCTGCTCTTCATGAAGTTGATGAGTGAGTTCCAAAACCTTTTTCTTGCTTGCGTACAATTGGGCTTCGAAATTATCGCGCTCTCCCTTGAGATGTATCCAACTCCTTTTTAGATCTTCGAGTGATGTTGGAATATCAGGATGTAGGAGGGTGTATGGAACCTCTCCTTCCATAACAGGCTCTATAATCACAGGGAGAATGTAGGGGTAAGGCATCATAAGACTTTGGGCGCGGGTTCGTACCCACTTGAGGTAAGGCTCAAGGGGGATGGAATTGTTGTGTCTCAAGGTCTTACTATCCACCTTGTTGGGCATCCTCCAAGCTCGGATGAACCTTTGTCGGAGTCCTTGATTGTCATTGTCGAAGTCGAAAACCAAGCCTTGAACTAGCATATCATGTGGGCCATCCCTTCGGGCATAACCAAACTGTGTCAGAGCCAAGCAGGGGTTGTAGGTGATACCTCCCCTAATGCCTAGTAGAGGGACATTAGGAAATTCCCCACAACGGTCAATGATGATGACATTCTTTATTGATCGAGAACACCAATGGATATTTAAATGGGTAAGAGTCATCAATCATTGTGACCACCTCAAACCTTGCTCATTCTTCAAAACTGATTGGGGAAGATGAGAAATAAACCATCTCGCCAGTAGAGGAGTGCAACACATGAGAACACCTCTTTTCCTCATTGTACGAGTGTGAAAAGAGTGGAGGATATCCCCAAGCAATGTAGGCACCGGGTTGCGAGTCATGAAGATTTTGATAGCACTTACATCTATAAGTTGGTCAGGGTTAGGGAACAAGACCATCCCATAGATGAGAAGAGCTATAATCTCCTCAAAAGCTTGCAAGTCCAAAGAATTCCAGCAGCTTTGGGCCTTCTCAAACAGAAACTTTGACAAGAAGCCTTTGACACCACTTCTAGTTTCCCAATGTGTTGTGACATCAGATGAGTGCAAGTGTAAGCCTTGAGAAATCTCTTCTGGCTTTGGATCTCTTTCCATACCGTTGAAGGGTGGTTGATTGAGAATAGGAATCCTCAAGAGTTGAGAAAATTCCTCCAAAGTAGGCACAAGTTGGTAGTCAGGAAATGTGAAGCAGTGATGCAAAGGGTCAAAGAACTGGAAGAGAACTTTCAGCATATCCTGCTCAGTATTGGCAGTGACTAGGTTGAGAAGACGACCATGTCTCTCGGTGAATGGAGAATTCTCAGGAATCCTTGAAGCTAGCTCCTTTAGTTGTGGAGGAATTCTTACAAGGTTGATTTGGACAGTTTTTCTGCGAAGTGAATCCATAACCTACAAAACAGGAACAAAGATGAAAATCCAAATCCTTGAAATGGTTAGTTGATGCACATGATGCTTCATGATGTCCATGATGTTATGCACAAGTATATATGTACAAGAAAATCACACAAGTTCCTAGTTTAGGCTTGCATGGGGTTTCATAGGTAAGTACCCTCTTGAAGTTTAGTTGGCTCAACCTGTCCTAGAAATAGTAACTGGGTTCTAAGTAGCTCAATATCACTGGATTGTTTCCTTGTTCATTGTTTCAATTCAGCCTCTTTTACTGGCGACCGAAATATTCCAAGGAACCAACCCTCAATGAGTGTAGTATCGAGTATCTACCAACTTCGGACTGTACCAAAGCTGGTCATCTCACTACATCCTAAAAGGCCAAGTTGGTCAAGTAAAGGTTCTAAAAGTCCATTAGTGCTTCATGACATCACTCAGTGGCCCCGTATTCTCTTTGATTGACTCAAAGGCTGCTGGTACCCACAAATATGTTACACTAATATAGCTATTGCTTAGACCATGTCGGTATACCCCGCACAGTTTCCACAACGTATTTCTATTTACCTATAAATGTTTCCCAAATCCGGGTAGAGGATTCAAACCCCAACAAGAGAACCAAAGTGTAAAGTAAACAAGTCAAGCAAGATAAGCATGTAAAGGTGATCTAAAACCCTAAGGTAACCCCACTTTTAGTTTATTTCCCCAACAGAGTCGTCAGTTCTATGATACGGTGGGAGAACTGACTTGAGCTTTTGCGTTTGTGTTTGCAAATGTTACGGTTTAGCAAGAGTCGCCCCCGATTTTTATTTTATCCAAAAGGAAAGGTAAAAAATCACAGGAAAGACCTTCGAGATTATTTTAGGGTTCGGGGGTAGATTATGAAAAGGGAAGGTGCTAGCACCCTTTTCATCCATGGTTTTCCATGGGCTCTTAGTTACTTGTTTTAGATCACTTGCTTTACTTTTGCAATTGTTTGAAATGGTGCTTTGTGTGGTTTTGAAAGTATTTTGAAAAGAGGCCTTTGTTTAGGCGATCTTTGTAATGATTCTCGTTCGTAAGAATGTATACAAAGATGTTTGTCTTTTAAAAAATGTTTCAATGTTTTGAAAGTTATTTGGAAAATGTTTTGAAATGTGTGTGTGTGTTTGAAAATAGCAAGGATTTGTTTGCAAGTTTGATCAAGTAACTAGAAGCATCTACCTACTCAAAAGTCTTTCTTGTACATTTTTATTCCTTTGACATTGTTAACCTACCATTGTTTTGGTAGATAACCCTATCTTTGGATGTTAAACGGGACGGGCGTGGGTCATCGTATGACCATGATAACAATATTGCCAAGTATCTTAGCAAGTTTTGAGGGGCTAAGATCATCTTTGTTTAGGCAACCAAGATAGCGTCATCGAGGGACTATGATCTTTTGTTTTGTTTTGTTTTGCAAAGATACCTAGCATGCATACCATGGCCATTTTGTTTAGGCAACCAAGTGGGTGAAACCCTAGAGGTGCTTGTGTGCAAAGTGTTGTCATTTTTCATGCATTTTTGTCTTGTATTAGGTCATGCTATTTGTTTGATTTTTGTCTTATCATACAAACCCTAATTTACTAGACATGTATATAATGCGATAAATTGCGTAAAGTAAATCTAAGCTATTACAACAATATTATGGGAGGGGGATACAAGTTTTGAATGGGGATATTTGCACAAAATAAAACCCTAATTTACTATTACAACCCAATTGAATTTATTGTACAATAAATAAATAAACAAGTATTTAAATATGCAATAAAATATAATTATGCAAAAAAGTATTGAAAGGGAAAACACTAATTTTGATTTAATAGAAAATATTGTTTTCTAAAATTTATTTGTCCATTTTTGTTTAAGAAAAAATAATAATAATATTATGTACAAATGTTTAAAAAATAAAATATGTATGAAAATAATTATTTTTATGTGAAAAAAATAATAAAATAAAATGTATAGTATTTTCAAATTATTTACAAGTTTTATTTATGAAAATAAAGTATAAAATCTTAATAAACCATTTATTATGCAAAAAAAAAAATACAATAAAATGCAAAAAATAAAGAAAATATTTTTGGGTATTTTTTATCATTTGGAAAAAATGAATGCAAGCACAAAAAAATAAAAAGATGCAAGAAAATACAAAAATATAAAATAATAAGTCATGGGGGTGCAGAAATAAAATGGGGGGGGGCAAAAAGTCAGAAAAGCCAGGCCCAAGCGCGCTAGGCCCAGACAACTTCGTCCCTGACCTCTGTCTCTCCAAACGCGCGCGCTCTTCTTCAAATCTTGTTCTTGCTCATGCTTGCATGAAATCAAAAACTTACAACATGAAACTTATAGCATTTTTAATCACGATTCCAACCATATCCATTTTGTGACCTAGCTCTCAAAGGACAGAGAGAATTTTAATGGCCCTAATTTCTGACCTTATTTTTTCATGAACTTCAACAATCAAATACTCTTAGCTCAGTTAATATAAATGGAAACTATGCATATGTACAGCTTAAGCAAGTTAAGGACTACATTTTTACTTCACAAATCGTGACCTAAGGATGCCTAAATAGAGAGATAGAAACTTGACAAATACCTTGTTCAGTTGAGTTTGAATATGGAAATGTGGGAACTTTGAGTGAGGCCTGAAGGTCGTGTGAGCTTCCTTGAAGTTCCCTCAAGCTATCCCAATGCTCAGCTTGCCTTGAAGTTGCCTGAAACTCCTTGTAGAAGTCAAACTGCAAACCTTCAAAATAAAAATTGTGAAGCTTGAAACAGGGGTTACAGTTGCAAGAAAAAGGCCTGGATAGTTTAGGAAGGAGGTATGGAATGTGTTTGAAGCCTTGAAACAAAAAACGCACGAGCAAATTATGATTTGGCTTGAGTTTTGCAGAAGATGCCCTGTTTGGGCAGAAAAATGGGATTTTGGTGTTTGAGAGTGTTTGGGATGTTAGCAATTCGTGCTTTGGCTTGTTACAAGGTTCTGAGATTGTTTGAAATGATACAAAGTTTTGCCTTTATCAGATACACAAGCTTACTTGACTTTTGCAAGTTTGCTTGCTTTTGAAGAAAAGGTGAAGTGAAAAAGCCAAAGGCCTGTATAGGCTAGCTCATGGACTGCATAGGGTTGGTGTACTTTTCCTGATTTTTGTGGATCTTTTTTGCAATAAAAGATCAGGTCCATGTCTCAAGATTTGCAAAGTTGCATAAAGCATGCTTTATCAAAATGGTATTATGAACTTTATGCCATTTCTTTATTAATTCAATGTGCAATGCTTCAAAAGTCAGAACAAGACCATTATCCAATGTGTTTGCATTTAATTATGGAGTGTAGAAGGGATTAGGACCTGTAAAACCAAGTACAAGCATGTTTGAAACTGATTTGCAACTTGAAGCATTTGTAAACATGGCTTGAACAAAAGTGATAAAATGCCATTTTCATTTCATCGATTCTCCCTAACCATAAATGATCTTAGAGAGTTCTTGCACATTTTGGAAATCTTGTAACATGCTCTACAATCCATATTTGAAATGCGTATTTAAATTCATCTTGGAACTAGGTGAAAAGTTGCCATGAAGTTAGGTCAAAAATCTGCCTAAACTAGGGCAAAATTTCACTAAGTTAAAAAGTTTATGGACCCCTATTCACAAAATCATAACTTGAGATCCAAGCATATTTTGGGAAAAATTTGTGAATCAAAGTTGAATATTTCATTGAGGACTACAACTTTCATGTTGGAAGTTTTCTTTGAATCCAATTGCATCATGGTGAAAAAGTTGTGGAAAGTTGGGGAAAAATAAGAAATTTTCATAACTTAGAAAAATTCTAAGTTATGAAAAATTTCAAATTAAAACCCTAATTTGAAAAATTAGGTTTCTTGGTCAACAAGTTTCACATTTTGACCTATCCTGATGAATTATGACCCTTGGCACTTGAATATGACCAAAAAGTCAAAGTTTGACTTTTCAGTGTACAGTTAATTTTTGATCAGTTGACTGGAAAATTCATCTATCAATCCAATGCATTTGAGATCTTTTGAACTATGTGATTAGTTCAAGATGATGCTATTGAGTCCTTGAAATCATACTTGAACCCAATTGGTCATTGGCTAGGTTCAAAATCAGAAATTGCCCTTTCCCAGTCAAAACCCTAATTTTGACCATTTTGCCCTTTTGATGATTTGATCAAATTTCTTGAGGAGTTGTGGTCCAAACTTGATAAAATGGTACATAGGAGCCTAGAATGTTATTGTGGATCAAAAATTATGAAGTTTGACTATAAGTTGGCCATGGTTGACTTTTTACCCAATACTACTGATTTTTAGGTCAACTGTCCAATTGACTAGGCAAAAATGTGATTCAGGGCTTGAAACTTGGTATGAGCAATCTTAAGAGTCCAAGATGTTGTATGAGAGTCACATTAAGCATTGATGGTCCAAAAATCCTTGTGCAAACTCAAACCCTAATTTCAGGTCATCAGTGCAAGAGGAGGTCTTGAGCTGAGCAAACCCTAATCCTGTTTGGAGTCCAAGAAGTCTTGTGTGTAAAAATATTGATAATATGAGAGGGCAAATTTTGGGGTTCAACAGCGGTCCAGGAAAAAGTTAGGGATTTAAAGCGTATCACTATGTCCCATTGGATCACCTTGGGATCAGACTTCAGTATCAACTATCAAGTTCAAACGGCACCAATCAATCTAGTCAGCTTTGGACAAGCAGCAAAGTGATGAGACGCTCGAAGACATAGCGCAATAGCAGAATTGAAACTCAATGGGATTATTATACATAGCTGTTTTCTTATCTTTGTACACAATATTGTATAGCTTTCATTTTCACGGCGGCATTCTCTTACTAGAGCGTCAGCTTCCTTGTACAAAAACGCCTGTTATAGGCCAACTTTAGAAATTAATACAAGTCATTTTTACAAAACCATTTGTTTTTCTTTTTTTGTTTTATTTTTAAAAAACGTCCAATGATTTATTCTTGACATATGCATTTGAATATGATTGTTGTTCACAAATATCCGCATAAGAAACGGAAAGACAATTGCTTATAACTTAAGAAACAGGGGTAAAAACTAAAAAATATGTTGAGCCCGACAATTACTCCTTCCAACAGGTACAGGGGCAGAGACAGTTTTGAAACAAGGTCACCATTACATGCAACCCCGTGACGTCTACACTCCCCACAGAGTGGAGGCAACCAAAGCTTTGACATCATCTTCCCCAAATAGGAGTTACTTTCCCCAGCAAAGTTCCTTCAAAGAGCCGACGTCTATATTCCCCAGCCGAATTTTATAATTGCAAGCGGTTCATAAATTCTTCTCCCAAGAAGAGTTTATTTCTCTAAATATAGAAGCTCAATCCCCAACAAATTTTATTCCTCCAGTTACAGAAGTTCATCCCCCAGCGGAGCGAATCAGCAAAATCTTCTAGCAAAACATCTCGTCTCTCAAACAAAGTAATTCCCCCGCAGAGTTATTCTCAAGCAGAGTCTCTCCCCGACAGAATATTCACAAACAGAAAGGAGTAAATCCACGGCATAGTCATCTCCGTTTACCATCCCCAGCGGAAGTAGAAGAACAACTTTTTCTACAACAGTCAGGAATTCAATTTCCAGTACTCTCTAGCAGCAGTCAGGGATTTATTTTCCCAGACTCAGATATGTCACAATAGCATTTCATGTTCATACATCATGACATGCGCATACATATTGCATACATCATACTCTCATTTATTTTGATAACATCATCACACAATGTGTTTCATACATCGCATATAATTAATCTTGTACCTTTTCAGGAAAGATGGTTATCATCCACAATTCCAACAGTTCAAGATTAAATCCGTGAAGCTATACGTGTCATATCTTCAGACAACTAATGGAAAATCAGTTCCCAAAACCAAATGGGTCAACTAATCTACGTGACCAAACGAGATAGCCCTACTACCCATGCTTTTATTCCGAAGTAACCCTACTACCCAGGTTCCTTCTCACAGCCCTACCACCCAGGCTTTATTTCGAAGTAACCCTAATACAAAGGTTCCTTCTCATAGCCTACTACACAGGTGTTGTACCCCAAAATTTTCCCTCTCATTTATTAAGTAGTTTCTCACAAAATCTCCTTTGGTTCAAGACTGCACAAGGGTTGATCAGCTCAAGACACCTCCTTAAGCATTAATGACTGAAATTAGGGTTTGAGATTGCACAAGGATAATTGAACTTTTAAGGCCTCATATGACTTTAATGGATTATTTTGGACCCTCAAGATTACTCATGTCAAGTTTCAAGTCTTGGATCACATATTTGCTCAGTCAATTGATCAGATGACCTAAAAGTTAGTTGGATTGGGGAAAAGTCAACTGTGGTCAATTTACAGTCAAACTTTATAATTCTTGATCCATATCAACATTGTGAACTCATATATGTCATTTGATCAATTTTGGACCACAATTCCTCAAGAAATTTGATCAGATCATCAAAAGGGCAAAATGGTCAAAATTAGGGTTTTGATTGAGAAAGGGCAATTTCTAATTTTTGACCTAGCAAATGGTTGATTGGTTGGAAACATGA
The DNA here is from genome assembly GCA_948472305.1 of Vicia faba. Classification (NCBI taxonomy): domain Eukaryota; kingdom Viridiplantae; phylum Streptophyta; class Magnoliopsida; order Fabales; family Fabaceae; genus Vicia; species Vicia faba. The sequence goes on along the minus strand of OX451738.1, from coordinate 931,991,021 downwards.
TCTCAAGGATTCAATTGCAACATTTTGACCTAATGGCATGACTCAAAACTTCACTCAAGATCAATTGATTGATATTTGATTTTCAGTCAACTGATCAAAAGTCAACTGCATACTGAAAAGTCAAACTTTGACTTTTTGGTCAAAATCAAGTGTCAAAGATCACAATTCATCAAAACATGTCAAAATATGAAACTTGTTCATCAAGAAATAAAAAAGTCAAGATTTCATTTTGAAAAGTCAAAGTTTCCAAACTTAGAAATTTTTCTAAGTGTTGAAAACTTCATAATTTTTCACAACTTTGAGCCAATTTTTCACCATGATGCAAGATGATTCAAAGGAAACTTTCAACATGAAAGTTGTAGATCTCAATGAGATATAAAACATTTATTTACACAAATTCTCCTAGAAAGTCATGTATTTAAAGTTATGATTTTGTGAATACATGTTCATGAAACTTGGAAACTTAGTGAAATTTTTCCCTAGTTTAGGCAGGATTTTGACCTAACTTCATGGTAATTTTTCACATAGTTCCAAAAGGAATTTTCAAAAGTGATTCAAAAAGTGGTTGTATATTACATTACAAGATTTCTAAAATGCCCAAGTACTCTTTGAGTTCATGTTTGAGCAAGGAGAGTCGAAGGCATGAAGTTGGCATTTCATTCTTGAATTATAGGTCATTTTCATGATGAACAAGAATTCAAATCCATGCTAGGCTGCACAATCTTTTCTTTGCAGGCCTTAAACTTGCTTGGAACTCCATAATTAATATTTTTCACAGCTGTTAGAGGCTTCAACTCAAGCATTTGATGCATTGCCCATGCTTATTTCCATTTTGGGGAGAAAGTGCACATTGCCATTTTGGAAAAGTAGCTTTATGCACAAAATCAGTTCTTGAGCTTTGCACTTGTTTTCTTCTGATCATACACAATCTATAACCCAAAAGAAACTTGTCTAAAGCCTCTAAGCAACTCATCCCATGCTTGTACTTTGCCTTGAAACCATGTTTTCACTTTTCTTCAAAATCAAGTAATATAGCCATAACTTGTACTTGTATGATTCTGACCCTCTCAAGTGCTAGAACCTTTTCCTTAGTTATGCACAAGTTGTTTTCATCAAAATACACGAGTTCAAGCACCCTCAAAGCCTCACAAGCACCTTGCTGCGCAGATGGGCCCAAACTTGACAGTTTTGAGCAAAAACTCACCGTCTTCATTTCCACTCGTGCGTTTTGAAAACTAATCATCTAAACACCTTCCATACATCATATCAAAGTAATCCAGACCCTTATTTCCTAACTATAACTCCTCCATCACCATCCACCATTTTCAAAACTGAAGCTTGCAACTTGACTTGAGTTGGGAGTTTCATCCATCCTCAAAGCAAAGTAGGAGTTAGAATACACTCAAGGAGGTCCAGGCCAGCTAAACAGATCATTAGGAAACCTCAAAGCTTGCTCAAACTCCATACATGAATCCAATTGCAAGAGGTAAGTTTTCAAACTTCTATCTCTTCATACAAGCATGATTTGATTCTGATTTGTGAAGATAAAATGTAGATACCATTGCCACAAAGTTGTACATATCCATATTTTGCATTTATATGGCCTAAGCTTAGAGAATTTTAGAGTTGAAGTTTCTGAAATTTTTAGGTTTTAAATTAGGGCCAGAAAAATTCTCACTAATCTTTGACTGTTAGCTTAAGTTATTTACATGGTTGGATCCGTGACGAAATTTCCAGCAACTTTCATGTTTGTACTTTTGAAAATGGTTGAAAAATGAGAGAGATAGCAATTTCAAAAAATCATGTTGAATGGTCTGGCGCGAGGTTGAAGATGATACGGGCCTAGGAATGTGTTTCAAATATATAATTATGGTTTTGTGTTAATAAATGGATGTATAGCCACCCCAGTGTTAGAAGCGTGCGCCTGTGACTATAGGGACCTGGATTCGAGCTCTAGTGGTACCCTTTTGTTTTTTCACTTTTTCTTATTTCAGGTTCAATGCAAGCCAAGCCAGCGCGTGTACCATGTGCCTTTCTCCATCACCATCAGATCAGCCAAGCCATTAAATCCAACACCTCACATGCATGTCCCCATGATGCACCCTTCAAGGCTGCCCACACTGGATCACCAGAGGGCGCTGAATTTGTTTTGGGCCTGGAGCATTGTTTTTGGCTTCTCACCCCCCTGTTTTCTTTTTGACACAAGCCCATTTATTTGATTTTTATTTTGTTTTCTGACTTGAACAAAAAACACTTTTGGGCCTAGCGCCACTTTTACTACTGTTAACCACCATTTCTATTTTTTAACCCCCCTGACTTTAATTGTTATATTTTATTTTATTTTCAATTATTATTATTATTATCATTTTATTAAATAAAAAAATACCAAAAATATTTTATATTTATTATTTAGATATTTAGGATATTTTTCCATTTAAATTCTTTTAGATAAAAAGACAACAAAAATCATTTTTTCTAACAAATTAATTTCTTTTATTAATTAACTAATATTTAGATAATTAGGTTTAATTAGTATACTATCCTTTTGTAAATTAAAATTAATTTATAACTTAGGTTTATTTTAATTAATTAATTTTCTTTTTTATTTCTAATTTTAAAACCTTTTCATAAAAACCCTAAAAATCATTTTTAGTTAATTTCTTTCCTTAATTAATTTAAGTTAATTTTATTATATTAACCATTTTCTAAATTAGGTTAAAACCCTTTCATAAAAATCCAAACAAAAAAATCATTTCTTTATCCATTTGCATTTGCATTTGCATTTTTATTTTCAATTTTGTACAATATTCAATATGGTTGTAATAGTTAATTAGATTTAATTTTCTTGCAAAAATACCCATTTGTAAATTTGTACACCCCTTCCCCTATTGGTGTAATAGCTTAGTATTTTTATTTTCCGCAATTTAAATGCTTTATGTAAATGCTAGTAATTAGGGTTTGTATGGAAAGATAAAATCAATATTTAGAAAATCCTAATTCAAAGACAAAATAATGCATGTAAATTCATACACTTGCGCACTTACACCCTTAGGGTAAATCCACTTTGTTGCCTTATAAATGGCCATATTATGCATGTGGGGTATCTTAGCAAAAGCAATCAAAAAATACAAGATCATAGTCCCTCGATGACGCTATCAAAGTTGCCTTTCAAAAATGATCTTAGTCCCTTAAAGGAAATTTTATCTTACAACATTGTTATTCATGATTATACGATGACCCTTTCTTGTCCCTTTTACATCCAAGGATAGGGTTTCTTACCAAATCAATGGTAAGATAACAATGTCAAAGGAAAGAGGAAATAAACAAGAAAAACTTTTGAGTAGGTAGAATGTTCCTAGTTGCTTGCTCATTTTTAAACCAAAACATCCTTGCTATTTTCAAAAACAAACACCAACACTTTCAAAACATCTTACAAACTTGAAACAGTTTCAAAAGATAAACACTTTGTACGCGTTCTTATAGAAACGAGAACCATTACAAAGACACCTTTTCAAAATCACTTTCAAAAACACATTCCACAAACACCTCTTTGAACTATTTTCAAAACAACACTTTGTACGCGTTCTTGTAGAAACGAGAACCATTACAAAGACATTTTCAAAATACTTTCAAAACCCATACCACACGCACATTTTCAAACAAAAGTAAGTGATCTAGCAAGTAACTAATATCCTGTAGATAACTACGGATGAAAAGGGTGCTAATACCTTCTCTTTTCATAATCTACCCCCCGAACTCAAGAAAACATCTCAAAGGTCTTTCCTGTTCTTTTTAAACTTTCCTTTTGGAAAAAAGAAAAGTCGATGGAGACTCTTGCTAACCACAAAATTTGCGATCAAACGCAAAACAACCAAGTCAGTTCTCCCACCATGTTACACCAGGCTTTTATTACGAAGTAACCCTACTACCCAGGTTCCTTCTCACAGCCCTACCACCCTGGCTTTATTTCGAAGTAACCCTACTACCCAAGTTCTTTCTCATAGCCCTACTATCAAAGATTTCATTTCAAAGTAACCCTACTACCCAGGTTCCTTCTCATAGCCCTACTATCTAGGCTTTCATTTCGAAGTAACCCTACTACCCAGGTTCCTTCTCATAGCCCTACTATTCAGTCTCTCATTTCAAAGTAACCCTACTACCCAGGTTCCTTCTCATAGCCCTACTATCCAGGCTTTCATTTCAAAGTAACCCTACTACCCAGGTTCCTTCTCATAGCCCTACTATCCAGGCTTTTATTTCTAAGTAACCCTACTACACGAGTTCCTTCTCATAGCCCTATTATCTAGGCTTTTATTTCGAAGTAACCCTACTACCGAGGTTCCTTCTCACAGCCCTACTACCCAGGATTTTATTTCGAAGTAACCCTACTACCCAGGTTCCTTTTCACAGCCCTACTACCCAGGCTTTTATTTCGAAGTAACCCTACTACCCAGTTTCCTTATCATATCCCTACTATCCAGGCTTTAATTTCGAAGTAACCCTACTACCCAGGTTCCTTCTCATAGCCCTACTATCGAGGCTCTCATTTCGAAGTAACCCTACTACCCAGGTTCCTTCTCACAGACCTACTACCCAGACTTTTGTTTCGAAGTAACCCTACTACCCAGGTTCCTTCTCATAGCCCTACTATTTAGGATTTCATTTCAAAGTAACCCTACTACTCAGGTTCCTTCTCATAGCCCTACTATCCAGGCTCTCATTTCGAAGTAACCCTACTACCCAGGTTCCTTCTCATAGCCTTACTATCGAGGCTCTCATTTCGAAGTAACCCTACTACCCAGGTTCCTTCTCACAGCCCTACCACCCAGGCTTCATTTCGAAGTAACCCTACTACCCAGGTTCCTTCTCATAGCCCTACTATCTAGGATCCTTTTTATGAATTACCTAACGCAGTTTTACATGGACTTGTCCCAATAAATCCCTATACAGGCTCCTTCTCTTTTATCTCTAGACAATAGTTTACAACATTGTAAAACCTAGACCCAACCAGATACAATCGATTTCACATTTCCCTAGTAAGTCGTTGTGAAGCCTGGAATACGACCAGATAGCAGTCAACCTTATCATCCTCAATCAGTCACCGTGAAACCCGGACTCAACCAGATAACAGCTCACTTTTGTCTCATCAATCAAGAGTTAATTCCCCAGTAGAGTAATGCACAATCGTAGCTCCTAGACTCTATTTCCCAAGTCATAAATCAACATTCCCCGGCGAAGTCCTCCCCAACGGCAGGTACAGGAATTCTCGCAAAGGAATCTCTTATGCAACCGATATCTTTTCTGGATGGCATATTTAAGCCCATCTCCGACGATTCTCCGCCGCCTTACAAATGGCACCTGTAAACCAATTCCTTATATTATCGATCAGTATTACTTCATGCGAGTGCAAATTTCTAGGCACTCTAGTGTTCAATCATCTTCCACCTTCAGATCACGAAAGACAGACCAGCCAATCTATATCCTTCAATTTAAGAAGATTGAACAGGGGAAGTTGTTGCACCCCAAAATTTTCCCTCTCATTTTACTCAAAACACACTCCTAGAGGTCCTCAATTGCTCAAGTTGACTAAGGATTGACCAGACAAATCCTCCTCTTAAGACAATGAGCCTCAAACTAGGGTTTCACTCCTCATCAATATGTTTGAGTTACAAGGGTCCTAAATGATTTCCATTTCCCTAATATGTCCTCAAGATCATCCATGCCAAGTTTCATGCCTTGCACAAGAAGTTTGCTCAGTCAACTGCTCAAATGCCTGAAAATCAACTATATTAGGTCAAAGTCAATTGTGACCCCACATACAGTCAAACTTCAATATTTTCGGTCAACATCAAAATTTTGAAGTGATATCCATCATTTGATCAAGGGTTGATCATGATTACTCAAGTAATGCTCCTAATTCATCAAAACTCAAAAGTTGCTAAATTAGGGTTCCTATAGGAAAAGTCAACCAAACTTTGACCAGGCATAACTTTCTCATACTTTATCATAAATTTCTCATCCAAGTCTCATTTTGAAGAGAATATAATTAGCTACAACTCCTCTTCATCCCTTGAGTTCAAGAAATGCCTCAATCAAAAGATACAAGTTCATACATTATAGGTCATTTCAAAAAGTCAACAAAAACACCTTGTGGGTCAAAGCTTCTTACAAGAACATGGAATATCCAATGGAGATGAAACCAAAAGGGTTGTTTAGAGGACATCCTAAGCTTTCTAAAAAGTCCAAGAACACCCTCTTAGGATCAAAATTGAGAGAGATGTGCATTGTCAAAATTGTCCATTTTTGGAAATTTGCACAAAGTCAACAATGCCCAAAATTGCATTTTTTTCCACATGGGCCCATCTTTTCAAGATTGAATCTCAGTCCTAGCATGGTCCAAGACCTATGGGACCCTCCATGCCTTATTCACTTATTTATTTAATTTATTTTAATTTTATTTATTTATAATTCAAATAAAATCAAATAAAATCAAAAATAAATCAAATAAATGGGATAAGATTTGTTTTGGCATTGATTGAGTATCTCATGAGCTGTCAAATAAAGAACAAAATCGTGCAAGCTCAAAACAAGAGGAAATCTCCATATTTGGAAAGATTGGAAGCAAACTTAAAGACCATAACATCTTTTGATTCTTTCTAATTCTATTATCCTAGATTGATTCACTACTTATACCAAGACACTCAAGACCTAGAGGACAAGAAAACAGATGCGCAGCTAGCCTCAAAACAGAGAGAAAAATTCCAAATTTTCCAACAAAAAATGCAGATTGGTTGCACTTCTGGAGGCCGATTCAAGTTGTTATAAGGATCAAACAATAATCCTTGGACATCTAGGAAGCTATCACGACCATTCCCAAAGCTTGCAGTGTCTAGAACTGCGCCCTTGCACTCACAATTTGTTCTTATTTTTTCCAATCTCGATTTCACTCATTCATCCATTATAAATATGATTTGACTACATATTTGTGTTCATGATCATCATGTGAATGTTTCTGGATATTTCAATTTAATCTTGAGTGCAGGAATAATCATTTGCCATTGTTAGGGTTCCGAAGCTTCAAATTGGGGAACCTTAGCTAGAGGCAAAATTGGAAAAAATTAAGGGCCTCTTCATGTTCAGGGGACAATTTGCAGTTTATCCATGTCTTTGGATGGAATTTATTCTGCTTGAATTATGTTTTATAGTTTTGCAGGTTTGTAACTACAATTGAAAACCGTCACTATAGCCTATAGTGACGGATTGGACTGTAGGTAAAAATCCTTTCTAAAAGAACAGTCCCAGCGAGGAAGATGATGGCGTGTCCAAGCCTAGTTGGAAAATTTGAATCACACGCGTTTTTTCTGGGCATGCTACTTTGTTTGGCTTATATTTTATTTGTTTATTATATTGACAAATAAGCTTTCCAGCACAGTTGGTCCAGGCGTTGCCCTTTGAGAGGAATGACCTGGGTTCGATCCCAAGTCTCAACATTTTCCTATTTTCTGAGTTGTTTCTTGCATATTCCATGTGCCTCACCATCAAACGTCCAGCATGTGTCCCTGGTCTCAACCATCAAGTCCATCACGTGATCAATTCTAAACGTCCAGCAAAAGCGGCGCATGGTGAACCCCCAGATGAGAGCCTCACTGAATCACACGCAGTCATTGGGCCAGCAATCATGGGCCTAACACAAATTCAATTCCACACCCACCAAATTGCTTCTCATATCAGGCCCATTTTAATTTTTGTTTTAATTTCTTTAACTTTTTTTTGTTATTTTATTTATTTTTAATTGTTTTAAAAATCTTTTTTTAATTAAATCTTAAAATCATAAAGACACAAAAAACATTAGAATTAGGGTTTTTTCATAAAATATTTAATCTCATTAATAAATTAGGTTAATTAGGATAATTTAAATTCCTTTTTCATAATTAAAATTAATTAGAAATTAGGTTAATTTGCAAAATTAATTACTTTCTCAAAAATCCAAAAATATTTTTCTTCTAAATCAATTAGATTCGTTAAACTTTAATTCCTCGTTTAATTTATCCTCGTACACATTTATTTATTTATTTATTCCAATTATTGTATCTGTTTCGAGTTTGTAATAGCTTTTAACTTAGGTTTATTACTGCTTTTATTTGCCGCTTTTCCCCAAAGTTTTTGGTTATGTAATCCCCTCCCCAAGGCCTTGTAATAGCTAGGTTTAAATTTCTCACACTTTATTTTCTACTATTAATTAGACTGTTAGATGATTGATAATAGGATTGTATGCAAAAGATCAATGTTTAAAACAGTAGAAAACCCTAACTGTGCAAAGATGATTGACTGAAAAACAAACACTTGCACATGCTCACTCCTAGGGTTTTTCCCCACTTCGGTTGCCTTCGGAAAATGGTCACTATTCTCGAAACGTGAGAGTTTTTAGTGGTTGTCCTCTAATTCAAAAGATCACTAGTCCCTCGATGACCCTTTCGACGTTGCCTCAGTAAAAAAGTGATCTTAGAGTTTTAGGACAGTTACTAAGAGATCTTGCCATGTTGCCTTAAGTGACTGTAAACATCCCTTTTGATTGTCCCTTAAACTCCAACGATGGAGCTACCTACTCCTTAATAGTAGGATAGCGCTTCCTAAAGGAAATAAGAAAACAAACAGTCTTTTTCGAGTAGGTAGAAACAATTAAGTACTTGCTCAAAAACAACAACGTTTTACACCCTACACTTTCACACTCTTTTCAACAAGTTTTCAAAAACACTTTATCACACTCTTGAGGACTGATACAAGAGTTATCATAAAGTGAATCGCCGCACTAAGGCAATTTCAAAAGTTTTTAAAAGCACATAAACACACAAAAGCAATTTAAAAATGAGCAAGTACCTAAGAGCCCGTGGAAAACCACGGATAGAAAGGGTGATAACACCTTCCCTTTCTATAATCTACCCCCCCCCCCCCCCCCCCGTACTCAGAAACATCTCGAAAAAAGGTTTTTTCTGTTCTTTTTTCCTTTTCCTTTGTTGGATAAAATAAAAGACGGTGGCGACTCTTGCTTACCGTATATTTACGAACAAAAAAGGCAAAACCAGTAGTAACAAAAAACAGTCAGTTCTGCCACCGTATCACACACTACTTATATGAATCTGTATCATACTGAGGGGGATGAAGTTACAGATATTGAACATATAGCTTTCCTTGCTTTATGGTTGTCAAAGTACATTTTTTTCTACAAATCACTACAAGTCGCTAGGAGATTTTTAACCATAGCCAACCAATTGCATTCTAGTTGAAAGATATGTTTGAGTGAATTGCTCTTAGTTGGTCTTTATGGGAGCTTAGGATCTGCTACTTTGTTAGCTGGAAATTTTGACTAAGGATTTTTAAGTTAGACTTGAATATACTTCATAATATTCCACTACTTTATTTATGTGAAGCCATAAAGGTTGAGATACGAATTGAGTAAAATTTGTTGGAAAGGTTTACCAATTCAAATTATTGAATAAAGGTTGTTATTCGAAACATGGCTAAGGTTTCAAACGTTTTTTTTACCATCTTCAGAGATTGACGCTCAAGATAAGAAGGAGATTCAAATTCAAATATTTTTGATCTTATCTAAAAAGACGCGTGGAAGGCTCTGAGTTCGTCGAAGACATGCAAACAGAAACGTGGCATTAGTTCGTGTAGAAGACCGTTAGGGTCGAAGTAGTATAAATAGTGGCTTTAGTATTTAGATTTAGACGGGGGAACATCTTTGTACAAATTACTCAGAAATTACTCAAAGTACCAAGTGTTAAAGAGAAACGAGTTTATTAAGGATGTACGTATGATACACCAATTTAATATAAATGCATTTACTTTCTGCAGAATTTCCAGTAACATTTACTTAAGTCTTTTACCGTTTCAAGTTTAGAAGTGATTTTACTTTCACTTCATATGCATTTTAGTTCGACATTTGAAGCCATTTTTCTTCATATACAAAACATGTTAAATACACAATCAAGTTAAAAGATCAATAAAGATACTCGTGTCCTGAGATCAATCTGATCGATCTTGCAAGTAACTGGATCCGTGAAAGGATTTGGAAGATCAGCGGTTGTTTACCAAAACTCGAGGGTAAACAAATTGGCACACCCGGTGGGACCTGTGTCTTTATCCATCTTAGTTTTGACTTGTTTATTGCATGAGATTGAGAAGTGAAAAACTAGCCAATAATACAAATCCTAGACCAAAAGGACAACACATTAGGGGAATGGCTAACCCACCCACTAGTGATGTGCAACAAGTTCACCCTCCTGTGGGACGAAATACCAGCGCTTCGAATACAAACAAAGTAATGACGGCGAGTCAAGGGACTGCAACGATCCCTTCGACAACAAGCACTGCAGTTATACCCCAAAATACAAACACTTCGACTATATCATCAAACACCCATAACGAACATACCATTGTGTCTATGGCCAATCAAAATCCACCATTAACACACAGGCCTTCGATAGGTATGTCTAGAACTTTTCCACCAGGATTTACAATCCCAACATCAAATCCTATATATGGCATGCCAACTTCGTTCATGACGGGATTTCAAAATAATACGTCGACATACACCCGTCCCGTAACATCTACTTTGTCACCATTGAAATGATCAGGGTCTGGGATAAACCATATGGATAGAAACAATTTGCTGCCAATCCAAATACCTGCTATCACCACAAATACACAAGCATTCATAAGGCAACAAATGGACGGTAGCAACCACGAGATGTTGGGCGTATTGGCCCAACAGATGGGTACGATTTTCAACCCTTTAATTCAAAGCACTACACAAACTAACTTGTAGAATGCCCAAGCAAACCAACAGATGGAAGCGCAAATAGGGCGTCTTGCAGATTTCTTTGGTGCGCCTAGAGAAGCAGTTCGACAGCCACCCCCACAACCCACATGGGTAAGGGAGAATCAAGGCATCATATTCCAAGAAGAGCCAACCATAAACCAGGCCCAACCTTTGATTCACCCTGAAGCTGAAGTCTAACAACCAATTCGAAGGGAGGAACCACCCAGACCCCAACAGGCTATCCCTAGGGAGGAACCAGGGAGAAGGGTAGTTTTGGTGAATCAAAACCAAGATGCTGATGAAATCCTTCAGGGTTGTCGACAGAATGATATGGTGGGAAACAATAACCTAGCAGCCTTAGTCAAAAGGATTATGGCAGGAAATGGGGTAAACTTAGGTATGTGTAGACCAAATTATACATCCCTTTGTCAGAATATATTCAACAAACTGAATTTCCAAGGGGATGGAAAGTACCCAAATTCACCAAGTTTTCTGGTAATACTAGCGAATCTACCATAGAACATATCGCCAGATATCTTACGGAGGTAGGAGATATAGCGAATAATGAAAATCTAAGGATTAAATACTTCTCTTATTTGCTGACAAAAATTGTTTTTACATGGTTCACCACCCTCGCGGCGAATTCCATCCATGATCGGACTTGTTTGGAGAGGTTGTTTCATGAACAATTTTATGTAGGACAAACCAAGATTTGTCTAAGCGAATCGGCAAATGTCAAGTGAAAATTTAGTGATCCCATAGACGATTACCTCAACAGATTCTATTTGTTGAAGGCAAGATGCTTCACACAAGTGCCAGAACACGAGTTGGTCGAAATGGCAGCAAGAGGTTTGGACTTTTCTATCAGGAAAAAATTAGATCCCCGTTATTTGAGGGATATGGCGCAATTAGATGATAGGGTTCAACAAGTTGAGAGTTTGAAGATCGAAAAGGCTAGGGCGAAATAAAGTCATAGAAAAGAAAGAGTGGCTTATATCGAAGCCTTCTCAGACGAAAGAGAAGTCGAAGAGGATTTCTCAAAAGTCGAAGAGCACGAAATAGATCTTGCAGAGTTGAAGCAAGGACCACCGTACCCTTGCAAAATGTTGACTCCTGCAAATGGGAAAAATACTGTCGAACCAGAAAGGAGCGACAAATTTCCAAGAAAATCTTATACGTTCGACATCACTAAGTGTGATGAAATTTTCGACTTACTAGTTAAAGATGGCCAGATGATAGTGCCCCCTGGTGCTAAAATTCCTCTGTTAGAACAATGGAAGAAAAGGGGTTTCTGTAAGTATCATAATTTCTTAGGCCACAAAATCTCACAATGCTTTCTTTTCAGGGATCTGATATAAAAAGCAATTCAGGATGGAAGGCTGAAGTTTGGGGAAAAACCCAAACCTCAAATGAGGATTGATGTTGACCCTATGTAGGTTGTCGAGACCAATTATGTTGAGCCTGCTGCCATCAACATGGTGGACATTACTAGAGTCGAAGGGTTGCAACCAGAACAAAACCAGGGGTCTAACAAAGCCTCAAATCCAGAGTTTGCTGAGGATCTCGTGGCGGAGAAGGAAACAAGCGCTACTGATGGTGCAATGAAGAGTGCAATGAAGACCAGGACTATTGATGGTCTTAGGGTCAAGTTCGAAGGAATGAAACTTGTTGAGGGTCCAAAATTCAAAGTGAACATGGAGGACCTGAACCAATTCTCCCCAGAAATGGAGGAGATAGAAAAGTGACTCAAATGGAGAATGAAAAGATGAAGGCAAACGACCAAAAGGTGAGTTTGGTGGATTACTTATTCCATTGTCACTCGAAGAACCCAAAGGGGCTTGTGTGCCCAAGGTGCAGCATCATGAATGATCAAGGAGCGGCTGCTACCTACCAAAGGGTCTATCAGGAGAAGGCCAGAAACAACTGGCGAAGAGAGAAGGAACTCTTACCTTACCCCCAGATGGGAGAGAGTCTCATGGGATTCTTAGTTCGTTGTCACAAAATGGGTTCAGAAGTTCTTATGTGCCCATGGTGCAGCGCGCTATATGACGGAAGGACTGCTGAAGCTTACAAAAGGATTCAATACTCTCAGTGTTGGAACAATCAAAGCTGGAATAGGGAACGTTGTGTCAATAATGCAATAGGCATCCCCAAAAGGGAAGATAGCTTACACCCTGGGGCACGCAAACAGGCAACATTTAAGCCCCCAGCAAACATGCCAACGGGAAAATGGCTGAAAGCAGGGCAAAACAGAACTGAAGCCAAAGGAAAGTCGAAGTGGAGAAGCTTCAAAGAAGGTGAACGTACTGCATGGGCCTTCAGGAGGAAGTTTCACTCCAACAAGCAACAATCTCACGTGTCGAAGAACTACAAGGGGAAGAACCCCATGTCTAGGTCCCAATGGAGGCGACACCAACAAAATAAGAAAGCCCAAAGGGAGCTTACAAACAAGGAAGTTAGCGAGTCAAGCACCAACCAAACTTCGACTGTCCCAGCAATGGAAAAGAAGTCCCCAACAAGGAGGAAACTTTTCTCTCCTACCAAGATGAAGGTCCCTGGCGAAGGGGACATCAACGAACTGGCCAGCAATGGGCTAGTAGATGATGAAGATATGTCAACAGATAGCTTCAATTCCGACAGAGAATCTTCTTTGCAAATAAATTGCAATGTGGTTTTTGTCTTACCACATGAGTATGACCAGGTTACTGAGGTCGAAGACTCTGAATAGGCTGACGAATTGGAAATGACAAAACACAAACCTGTATGTTACTATTTCATGAATAATGACGTCGTTGAAGAGTAGAACGCCTTCTTCGAAAGGCCAGATGCAGGTATGAAAAACCACCTTAAACCTTTATTTATTAGGGATAAAATTGAACAGATGGGCATTAACAAAGTTATGGTGGATGGTGGGGCAGCAGTGAACTTGATGCCTCAATTCCTATTGAAGAGGATTGGGATGACCGACATCAAACCACACACATGGTGTTGTCAAACTATGAAGGCAAAATTGGACAAACTCTAGGAGTGGTCCAAGTAGAATTAACTGTAGGTACCATAACAAGACCCACCATGTTCATGGTAATTGCAGCGAAGACGAATTACAACCTTCTTCTAGGTCGTGAATGGATACATGGAATCGGGGAAGTTCCATCCTCAATGCACCAAAGGGTGGCAATATGGAGAGATGATGGGATTGTCGAAAACATAGAAGCAGACCAGAGCTATTTTATGGATGAGGTTAATCATGTCAATAGAAGGAATTTTGACAGAAATTTGGCCAATATTGGGCCATGCACTACAGCGGAAGGTGCATCAACACCAAGTAATAATGCAATGTATTTCCTTACCCTTCACCCAACACTTGGATTTTATTGGGACAAGGAAAACATGGGACCTGACGAAGACGTGCTTGGAGTCCCAGGAATGCGGCCAACTGGCTGGGAAGACAAAGACCATGTCCATGTCTGAGTCTTCTTACTTCAAGAAGATTTCGGCCTATTTGGCTGAAAATAGGATGAAAACAACTTTCGAAGCCGAAGTTAAAATTATGGTTGTTGAAGCCAAGGCTAAAGGAATTCACAACAAGGGGCCGAGAATTTTCTTTCAAACCTGAAACACCTGACGAAGACACACTTGTCTAAGACAAAGACCAAAGGCTTGATGCCATCTATGATGATGAGCCTTTGAGATTCGAGAAGGATCCAGCGGCATCCAACACGAAGATGCTGGCGCAAGACCCTCTCGAGGAAGTGGATCTAGGAGATGGAACTCAAAGGAGGCCAACGTACGTCAGCATGAAATTGAACCCAGAAGTAAGAGCAGAAGTGATCCAATTGCTCAAGGAGTATAAAGATTGTTTCACCTGGGACTATGATGAAATGTCTGGTTTAAGCAGGGAACTGGTCGAATTGAAGCTGCCGGTAAAGGATGGCAAGAAGCCCATCAAGCAGAGCCCAAGCAGATTCGCGCCAGAAATCCTGTCCAAAATAAAAGAGGAATTCGAAAGACTCCTACGTTGCAAGTTCATCAGGACCACAAGGTATGTCGAATGGATAGCTAATATAGTTCCTGTAATTAAGAAAAACGGTTCTCTTAGAGTATGCATAGATTTTCGTGATTTAAATTCAGCTACTCCTAAAGATGAATACTTAATGCTTGTGGCTTAAATGTTAGTAGATTCTGCTGCTGGTTATGAATACCTTAGTATGTTAGATGGTTATTCAGGATACAACCAGATTTTTATTGCAGAAGAAGATGTGCCAAAGACAGCGTTTCGATGCCCTGGCGCAATAGGAACCTATGAATGGGTGGTTATGCCCTTTGGCCTAAAAAATGCTGGGGAAACCTATCAAAGGTCAATGAATTCAATATTCCATGATTTCATTAAGACCTTTATGCAGGTTTATATTGATAACATAGTGGTGAAATCTATATCATGGCCAAGCCATTTGGATCACCTTCGACAATCATTCAAAAGAATGAGAAAGCATGGCCTAAAAATGAATCCCCTTAAGTGTGCATTTTTTGTGCAGGCAAGTGATTTTATGGGCTTTGTGGTCCATAAGAAGGGTATAGAAATCAACCAAAACAAGACAAAGGCAATTTTGGAGGAAAAGGCGCCATCGACAAAGAAAGAGTTGAAATCAGTCTTAGGAAAGATAAATTTCTTACGAAGGTTTATATCCAACCTAAGTGGTCAAACTCAAGCCTTTTCCCCACTCTTACGATTAAAAAAGAGGCCTTTGTCTGGAACAAAGAACATATGGAGGCATTCGAAAGGACCAAGCAATACTTGGTGCATCCACCAATCCTTTCGCCTCCAAGAAGAAACAAGTGCATGAGATTGTACATTTCAGCGTCAGACAAAACGTTAGAAGCATGTTGGCCCAAGAAGATGATAATGGTGCCTAAAGAGCCATTTACTACTTAAGTAGGGTTTTGAATGACACAAAAACTAGATATAGAAATATAGAAAAGATATGTCTTTGTCTATACTTCTCATGTACAAAATTGAAATATTATATAAAGCCAGTTGATGTTTTTGTTTCTTCACACTTTGATGTTATTAAACATATGTTGTGCAAACCAATTTTGCACAGTCGAATTGGTAAATGGGCTTTGGCTTTGATGGAGTAATCTTTAACTTTCATGCCTTTGAAAGCAATAAAGGGGAAAGTAGTCTCTGATTTCATTATCGACCATGCAGTGGTCGGAATATCCCAAAACTTTGTGGAATCAGAACCGTGGAAATTATTCTTTGATGGCTCTGCACATAAAAATGGAAGTGGGATTGGAATCTTGATTATTTCTCCAAATCGAATTCCAACAAAGCTCAAGTATGAGATAACTGGATCTCGTTGCTTAAACAATGAAGCAGAGTATGAAGCACTCATAGCAGGACTTGAGACTTTACTGGAATTGGGGGCAACTAGAGTCGAAATAATGGGAGATTCTGAGTTAGTAATCAAGAAAATTACCAAAGAATACAAGTGCATAAAAGAAAACTTGATGTTCTACTTTGTGATGGAAAATAGGCTGCTTCGAAAGTTCTAATATGTAGACATCCAGCACACACCCAGATTAAAGAATGAAGAAGCAAATGATCTGGCTCAGATAGCTTCAGGATATAAAGTGTCGAAGGAAAGACTAGAAAGCCTAATCGAAGTACGTGGCAAGGTACTAGCAACTAAACTTTCTCCAACAGATTTAAAGGATTCAAGGCTAGGTTATCTGAATGATGCATATTTTGAGGTTTTAGCCATAGATAGTTTAGCAGATACAGATTGGAGAAGTCCAATAATAAACTATTTGAAGGATCCAACAGTGGATGCAGAAAGAAAAGTAAAATATAGAGCCTTGAGTTATGTGTTAATAGGCAACAAATTGTGTAAGAAAACCCCAGAGGGAGTTTTATTAAAATGTTTAGGGGAAAGTGAGGCTTACATAGCACTATCCAATGTACATAGTGGGGCATGTGGAGCACATCAAGTGGGTCACAAGATGAAGTGGTTGTTGTTTCGATATGGTATGTATTGGCCTACAATCTTGAAAGATTGTATAGATTTCGCCAAAGGATGCCAAGAATGTCAGGTTCATGCAGGAATTCAACATGCTTCTGCAAGTGAACTTCATTTAATTATCAAGCCATGGCCTTTTAGGGGTTGGGCATTGGATCTGATTGGCGAAATAAAACCATCATCGTCAAAAAATCAGAAATACTTTTTGGTAGGAATAGATTATTTCACAAAATGGATAGAAGCAATACCTCTGGTGAATGTCGACCAAGAAGTCATTATCGAATTCATACAAAAGCACATTATGTATAGATTTGGAATCCCAGAAACCATTACAGCTGATCAAGGATCAGTGTTTACTGGTCGAAAGATGCAGGAGTTTGCTAAAGAAATGGGTTTCAAATTGTTAACATCGACACCTTATTATGCACAAGCCAATGGGAAAGTCGAAGCAGCTAATAAGGTGATCATAGGGCTAATCAAAAGACATGTGGGAAGAAATCTAAAAAATTGGCACAAAACCCTAGATCAAGCTTTATGGGTCTGTCGAACATCTCCCAAAGAAGCAACAAATACAACTCCATTTCGTCTAACATTTGGGAATGATGCAGTTTTGCCAGTCGAAATTTATTTACAATCAGTCAGAATTCAAAGGCAAAATGAGATTCCTTCAGATCTCTATTGGGAAGCAATGATGAATGAACTAGTAGATTTGGACAAAGAAAGACTGTATGCTCTAGAAGTCTTGAGAAGACAAAAAGAAAGGGTAGCCAGAGCATACAACAAAAGGGTTAAGGGTAAAATCTTTTCGAATGATGATTTAGTTTGGAAAGTAATTTTGCCAATGGATAGGAAAAATAAGTCGTTAGGAAAATGGTCCCCACATTGGGAAGGCCCATTTCGAATCATCAGAACCTTTACTAATAATGCCTATGAAATTGAGGAACTGGAAGAAGACAAGAGGGTCTTAAGAATTAATGGTAAGTATTTGAAAAAATATAAGCCTTTCATTCAAGATCTAAATATTTCGACAGAGTAACAAAGATAAAATAACAAGTAACAGGGCCAAACATGGTGTTGGAGTGCCAAACTGGTTTTGTTCGAAATTACAGCATAAGGCTCTTTGACCTATACAAAAAACAAGAATCGAATTGGTCAAAATACAAGTTATCAGAAAGGTAGGTTGGTCTTCATCTTATCATATTTGGCCCTGGAGAAGCCTAGCCTGCAGACCATTCAGGCTTTTGCAGTTCGAATAGCAGTTACTTCACCTTATAAGCTCCTAGCTTCATCAATAAATTGGATGCTTTGGTTCAGCTCTTCGCTGGCTTCGTCATTTTTCTCTGCTTCGAGAGCCTGATGACGTTTTTCAGCCTCAGAAATTTTCTTCTGCAGCTCTTCAATCTATTTTCTCTAGAGGGAAATAGAAGAAGAAATCTTTTCTTGCTCCTTTTGGGCAAGTTCTTTGGCTTTCTCGCGCTTCTCAACCTTATATGATAACTCAAAAGCTTGCGCCCACTTTAAGTCTTAAAGTTTTTTCTTCTCCGTGAGTTTGGAATCCACATATTTCTCTCTGAGAAAGTCAGATTCCAAGTTATTGATAAGCATGGTCAAATCAATCAGAACCTCAGCAATCTCAGGAGGACATTTCCCCAAATCGACTTTATGGACAAGCTTCCTCATAACGATACCTGCAGTTGCGTTTGTCTTCACCTGTTCAAATAAATCTGCCCCAAAGACTGTGTCTTTGATTTTCTGAAGCAATGCTTCATTGGATTCGTCAGTC
This sequence comes from Vicia faba, assembly GCA_948472305.1. Classification (NCBI taxonomy): domain Eukaryota; kingdom Viridiplantae; phylum Streptophyta; class Magnoliopsida; order Fabales; family Fabaceae; genus Vicia; species Vicia faba. The sequence goes on along the minus strand of OX451738.1, from coordinate 931,972,393 downwards.
GAAGTATCACTTGAAGCTGTAGTTAGGCTGAGGCAAGAACTTTCTGTCATTAAGTCCTTTCTGGATATAAAAAGTCGGATATACTGCATAGGGTTCATCTTCTTTAAAAGCTCCATTTCTTCTACGGAAGGAAGAGCGTCTTAAGTAACTTTGGAGTTGGAAGGTTTTGCTGTAGGATTCTCAGGTTCAGATGAAGTTGGAATGTTTTGGATTTGTTGGTCTTGGTCCTCAGTGTCATCCATGTTGGTATCTTCATGTAGAATGATGTTGTCTTTATCAGCACACTCATTGGCATCACTATTATATTCTTCTTCATCATATTTCCCCCTATTAGCCTTTGGAGAAGCATCAGCGGATGGAGTATCGCCCGAACTAGCTTAAATAGGTTCCCTTTGAGCAGCAGTATCGGTTTGTTCATCCGTTATTGTTTGTCTCTTCGATTTCTGTGGTGATTGAGGAGAATCAGGGTCTTCTGTTTGGAGATCTTTCATGTGCACATCAGTGTTTGAGCCTTTGTTTGAGACTTTCACTGAGGAAAGTGGGATAGATGGCGTGCTGGCGCTGTGAGGAACCCCATGCTGAACTGGAGATTCACTAAGGGTGATTGGTTGTTCCTGCGAATGAAACATAGGTTAAAATTTGATTGATTTGAAAGTTGACTAAAAAAAATTTATTATAAAAGTTATTACTTTTGTTCCCTCAGCCCCAGGGCTGGAGTTATCACTTTCAATTTCTTCAATGTACTCGAACTACAAGTAAGGCCACACTATCTTCTTTCTTTGTTGGACTTGAAAGGAGTTGGTTTTTAGTACAAGTTTCCTTCGAAAGAGAACATGCAGTGGAGGATTTTATTTTCTTTTTCTGCTTTTTGGCTTTGGTGAGGCATGCAGATGGCATGGTGTTGGTTTTTTCAGGTGTCGAGGTGGACCCGCTTATTAGTTTTCGCTTTTTTGGAGTAAGTGGAGGTTTTCCGGTATCCTGAAACAAAAATTAAAAAACCACAAATCAATGCATGATTCAACGAGTAGGTAAAAAATAAGTAAAAAGTATAAGCTTACCTTGTCGATCTTGCTAACTTCTCTAGCCGCTTCAGGAATGCTAGTTGTCAAAGGCTTTGGTATTGGGGCTGCTTGCACAGACCCTATCGATGTAGTAGCCTTCACCACTTTGGTGTGCTTTCTCTCAATAGTTGTAGAGGGAGCGAGGGTTAAAGATTATTTCGAAGAAAAGAATTGAATTTGAAGTAACCAAGGAGTCCATGGTTTCCAAACCTTCACTTTCTGGAGTGTCCATCCTGACATGTTTTAAATCCAGATGAAGGAATCCTTTCAAACTATACAAACTATGCTTGGTCGCAACCACTCGTTTTTCAAGTTTAAGTGCATCTTGCCTCATGACTTTAAAATCCTCTTTCACCGATAACCATGGTGGATAAGGTGGATACCAGGCTAAAGCGAAGTCCGTTGTAGGAAATCTGGGAAATTTTGGAGGCTCTAATTGAAAAGCCAACTCATATTTGTCCTCAGGTTTGACACATGAAGGTATGCGCAAACATGGTATTTTTGCTGTAAATTTTTCTTTCAAGGTCACAAATGCGTCTCGAATGGTTCGACCAAGATCAGTGGGATTGTAAAAAGTTTCAAAGTATTTTTGGAATGCCTGGATCTCCTTGATGTGTCGTTGCGTACCTTTCTTCGTCTTGTCCTGTACAGAAGCAAAGGCTTTTGTCAGATGTTTTTGAAAGTCTTTGACGCTGCACATGCTGGAAGAATAATATTCTTGCCACCAGTCTTCAAAGTCTTTAGTGCAGTAGTATGAAGGGGTAAAGGGCACAGAAGTGATTTGAAAAAGTCCTGTGAATTTTCTAATAATGCTTTGGGCTTCGACATTATTGAAATTCATCCCTCTGTGGAAAATACCACTCTTGTTATGATATAATGGTTCTGGTAGAATCTGGCAAAGACCAAATTGTGTTGCTACAAAGTTTGGCTGGTAGGTGAGCAGAATATTCTGGGTTTTCTTAGGCATAATCCTGGTTAGGAGAAGTCTAGGAGTAAGAAACGCTTCCCATATTCGAAGGGATTCCACCTGTTTCTCAGACGAAAGATTCAATAATGGTCTGGTAAACCATTCTGGGCCATGACTTCTCGCAGCAAAAGGAGCCATCAAAGGAGTGTATATGTGCCTCCTCGCAAACATCATAAGGTGTCTAGTGAAGCACTCTTGCAAGTTTTTTCCTCCTTCGTCAGGGGTCAGTCGAACTAGTCTGGTTCCTTCAATACTCCTATTCTCGACCTCAGGATCAGTTTCATTAACAGTGTTATGGGTTGAAAGAGAAGGTTCGAATGTGGCGTTCAACCACAATTGCAACAGCCAATAAGGTCCATCTAGGAGGATGTTGGTTTGGGGCTCGAATTCTTTCAGTCTCGAAGAAGCCTCCCCAAGACTTTCATAGAGTCCAGCCAGAATCAATTCGCTCAAGCAAATGTTTCGACTGGCATGCAATTGATTAGCAAGGGTCAAGAATCTCCTAGCAACTTGGAGAGACTTGCAGCAGAAAACACACCTTGAGAGCCACAACGCAAGGAAAGCAATGTGCTCTTAATCATTGACTTCATCTGTGGTTCCTATGTAATGATCCATGTAATTGTTATATGTAGGAGAGGTTTTGCTAAAATCAATGGTGTCCTCACTATCGATTGTTGGATTGAAAGTCTCTCTAGTGGGTCGAAGCCCAATGATGGCAGCAACGTCGAAAAGGGTTGGGGTGACCATACCACAAGGAAGGTGGAACGTGTTAAAAGTATTGTCCTAGAAATACAACGAAGTCGTCAACATCAATTGACAGTATTCAGGACCATACTTCGACAGATGAATCAAGTCGAAAATCCCTAATTCCTTCCAGGTAGTTAGCTTTACTTTTTCTACCCTAGCTAACCAACCTAAGTACTTTTGGTCGTCTTTCGATGGACCTGATCTAAAGGGGCGTGATACTTCAGTAACGAAGTCTAAATTTAAAGGAATTTTTATCAGTTCTTTTTCTTCCTGAGGAAGGTTCTCTTGAACATCCTGTTCATCATCTGCCTTAGTTTTCATGATTACATTAGTCTTGCTAGCAATGGGTTTGGTGGAATGGTGAGTTGGAAAAAACTTTTTAAGTTTAGGTAATTTCTCTATATCAAGGACTGGATCCATAAATCCTAATGTTTTAGAGGCAAGAGTAAAAGAAATTAATACCCGTGAAGAATATATGGCTATTTGTTCATTCTTCAAAGATGGTGTTGGGACGAATTCCTGGTTCCCAATCATTAATGGTGATGATATTTGAAGAAGGGGTTTAGAGGCAGCATTGTCTTGGTTTCGTTTACCCTTTTCAGATTTGGTTTTGCTTTGAGACGCCATTGATGCAGACAAGAAAAGAAATTTGTTAAGAAAGTTTTGTTGAAGATTTGAGAAAGAAGAAGCTTGAAGGTTGAATAAGATTGAAAAAAGTAAAAAGAGATTAAAATATTATTTATATGGAAGAAAGTGAACCGTTTTGATAAAAGAGAAATTAAAATTCTCAGGTTAGTGGGACACGTGTAGCATGATCCTGCATGCTGATGAACGGTTTTGTGAGTTCCAATACAGGAACTAGTCATTATAGCTAATGATGGAATTTATAGATACCCATGTTGTGATTTGATATTTTGAGATTAAAGATCATCATGAGGATGACATCAGAGTAGTTGAAAGATTGACAGCATGTTCAGGGAGTCGAAATTTTGAAGAGGTTGCAAAAAATATACATTTCTTGTTTCAAAATGAATATTTCTTGGGGGCAATTTGTTAGCTGGAAATTTCGACTAAGGATTTTTAAGTTAGACTTGAATATACTTCAGAATATTCCACTACTTTATTTATGTGAAGCCATAAAGGTTGAGATAGAATTGAGTAGAATTCGTTGGAAATGTTTACCAATTCGAATTATTGAATAAAGGTTGTTATTCAAAATATGGCTAAGGTTTCAAACGTTTTTTTCCGACCATCTTCAGAGATTGACATGCATTCCTATTACCAAGGCTTCTAATCTCCAGGATCATGCCAGTGAAGAGACATGTTTGTTTATTGGCTTATCAACCCAATTTTGTATCCCGCCAGTTTGGGTTATGTCAACTTGTTCCTGAACCTATCTTTAATCGAAAGAGAGAGATTTGTGTATCTGGAGTGGACTATGCATTTCAGGACATTGCAAAGTATCAGAACTATCATGTCAATTTTGCTGAATTTAAACTTACTTCGTTTCAACCAGCTTTCTACACAACTAAAAGTTTCTACATAACATGTTCAGCATTACTCAGATAAACAAACGTTTAAAAAAATCTTTTTCATTTGTGCAGGAAAATATTCAAAAAGGTAAGTTCACACACGTCAAAGAAATCCAAGCGTTCCAAAGATACTTTGAAATTGTCTATGGTCCAAATAATATTAGTTGAACTATTTTTGACGCAGCAAAAACTTTGAAAGAGAAATTTACTAAAAAACTTCCAAGACTAAAAATCCCATCTTCTATAAAGCCTGAACATAGATATGAACTAGCTTTTCGATTATAACCACCGAAATTTCAAAAACTACCAAATGCTGACTTTGGTTTAGCGTTTTTTCCGCCTTACCCAAATTGGTTTACTTGTGGAAATATTTTTAACATCCTAAAAAATGATGCTCAAACACCTGCTAAGAGAGTGGTTTCGATTAAGCATACTCTGGACAATTTCAAAGGTTTCCTTCACTATGACTTATCAGCATTCTCTATTGTATCTGATACATATGAAGGTGTGGAACCAAAGGATTCCTTGATCCTTTCGATTATCCTTTAAAAATTTACTCAATATTATTCATTTAACCAACTTTCAAATCCATGTCTATTATTAGTTGTTGAGAGGAAAATAGTCAAGAAAGAAAAACCTGGATCGAAGGCAAGTTCGACTTCCAATCAAACTACTACTACAACCACCAAAGAGCCTTCTTCTGCACAAGATAAATCCTCAAACAAACCGAAATCGAATAAAATTAAGGTATCATTTTAAGAAACAAAACTTCCTCGAAATCCCTTACACAATGCTTAAATATGACATTTTTCAGGCTAGTGGTCTTCCACCAAAATCTCCAGGAAAAAGGAAGACCGATGACAAAGATCTGGTGACTGTTGAAGATAAAGAAGATAATAATGAAGATATTCCTCCTACTCCTTTCAAAAACAAGAAGAAAAAGAAGAAGACCAAGAAATCTATTGACAGTCCCAAACAATCCAATCAACAAGATCCTGAAACAACAACCTTTCCCCTAATCTAAAAAGAAATTCAAACTCAACCTATTGTTAAAGTTGCTCTAGAACATATTGGAAGCAATGCTTCAAATGATGACGATCCAAAGGTATGATTAAAATTCACAAGCTTTTCTTTCGAATGATTTACTATTTGAACTAACTATATTTATTTGAAGAGTAAGCAAATAACTGCTCCGGATTCTTTTGCAATTTTTGAAATCCCAGCTCAAATTGGTCATGCTCCGCCTCAACTCAGTCCTAGTGGTACGGCCCTTAACAAAGGTTCTTACACTGCTGCTCCCTAACTCGAGATTGACGATGTTCAAAGCGAACAAGAAATTTCTTCTCCTAATGACAATGTCTTAAAGGAATCTCAAAGAGCCGGCAAGAGGAAACAAGGCCCAATCGAGGGTAGCCCTAGCGATTCTTCCCCAAAAAGGGCCAAATTTTCTGAAGACCTTCTTGATGATAAGGAACACTTTTCAGATGATGTTACCCATCATTTTTCCAATGAAGGAAAAGGTGAAGTGGAGCATACCAAAGATAAAGAAAATAGGAGCAATCCAGAGACAATTCCTATTGTTATTGAGATACAAACTTCTGCTCATCCACAAATTCAAACTACTTCAACTCAACTTCCAATGCCTCTCACTGAAGAAGAGAAAGAAACTGTGATCGGTGGGAATGAGAACTGACTATTTTGGAATGCTGGTTCGCGTTTGCGTTTGTTTTTGCAAAATGTCGCGGTAAGCAAGAGTCGCCACCGTCTTTTATTTTATCCAACAAGGAAAGGACAAAAGCACAGAAAATTTCCTTTTCGAGATTTTTCTCGGGTTCGGGAGGTAGATTATAGAAAGGGAAGGTGTTAGCACCCTTTCTATCCGTGTTTATCCACGGGCTCTTAGGTACTTGCTCACTATGTTTTCAAAAGTTTGCTTTTCTTTGTGTTTGTGGGTTTTGAAAAGAGTTTTGTTTTTTTGAAGAGAGTGTAAGTGCGAAAAGTTTTTGTTTTGCTTTTTAAAAGGAGCAAGTACTTAAGAACCTCTACCTACTCAAAAAGGAATTAAATTGTGCAAATGTCCTTTAGACAGTGCTATCCCACTATTGAGGAGTAGGTAGCACCGTCGTTGGAGTTTTCGGGTCAATTTGATTTAAGGGACATGTGGTCACTAAAGCAATGTTAGGATGCTTTAGCGGTAACCCTAATGTCTTAGATCATTTTTATCGAGGCAACCATTTCGAGGCAACTTTGATCTTTGGACAGGAGGGCGACCTCTAAAACGTCCTATACTTAATGACCACGTTCGAGGCAACCAAGTGAGGTGTACCCTAAGAGTGGCATGTGCAAGTGTGTCAATTTTCAGTTAATTTATCTTTGTACATGTTATGGTGAGCTACTGTTGATTTTAAGTTAAGATAGATCTTGTCATGCAATCCTAGTTAGCATACATCTAAACAGTTAATATATGTACAGGAATTTAAAGTGCGGGAATTGTAAATCCTACGCTATTACAAGGCTTCGGGGAGGGGGATTATTTACATGTCCAAAAATTGGGGGAATAAAAAGCAGTAAAGTGTAAAAGTCTTAGCTAAGTTATTACAAACCAGTAGGCAGTTACAATAAAATAAACGCGCGTAAATCTGAAAATAAACTCTAAAAGAATCCTAAGAATAAAATCTTTTTGTTGTTTTATTTTATTTTGGGAAAATGATCTAAATCTACTTAATTTTAGTTTTTGAGAAAATGATCTAAATCTATTGAATTTTAGTTTTTGAGAAAATGATCTAAATCTATTTAATTTTAGTTTTTGAGAAAATGATCTAAATCTATTAAATTTTAGTTTTGGAAAAATGTTAAGATAATTAAAAGATTAATTAACAAAGTTAATTTAATAGAAAAAGAACTAGCCTAATGTTTTTGTGGTTTTTTGATTTTAATGTTAATTAAAAACATAAAAAGAAGTCTATGAAAAACAAAAATAAAATGCAGGAGGGATCCTTCGATCCAAGGAAAAAAGGAGCTTCAACCTAGGGAGGGAATGGAAGCTTCGATCCAAAGAGAGTCATGGTCCTTTCGATTGGGCCAGGAAGTGGGCATGAACATCCATCGATCCAGGGAAGGGGATTGCCCTTCGATCCTGGGAAAGATTCCTTCTTCGATTGGGCCAAGGAGTGAGGGGTGAGCAACCTTTGATCCAGAGAAGGTGTCTCCTTCGATTTGGAATATTATACCTGCAAAAGTATGTTAGCGAAATAAGACGCAGGGCCTGGGTATTGAACCCCAGGCCCTTCGATCCTGCGCTTGCTGGGTCTCTTCAGGCTATGTCTGCAGTAAGTGTTAACAAACGAAGAACATGACCTGGGCGCCAAACCCAGGCATTTCGATCCTGTCTAGGATGGAAAATCAAAGGTAACAACAAGTAATAATGTGTTATGCAAATGTAAAGTTGGACAATTTACCCTTTCTTACCTGCAGATTGAGTCTTCGATTTGGGCACTTGCTGGAGGTGAGCAGTTTCGATCTGGGGTTTCTGGGCGTGGATGCTTTTGTTGAAGGGTTGCTTTGGCCTGGATTACTTATAAAAATGTTGGTAAGCTTTGGTGGGTTTGTATGGGCAGCGCCTCTCCAATGTTTCCTGTTTCTTTTCTCTATTTTTTTCTCTGTTCTCTATTTTTTCTGTGTGTTTCTTTTTTTTCTGTGTGTTTCTTTCGTTCTTGGTAATGCGCCACTGGCCCTTGTATTTATAGGAGTGTGGGGGTCTAGTAACAGCAAGAGACAACCAATAAAACAGACCATTAAAGCCATGAGACAAGAATCAGACACATTAAAATATTTCCTTTTTTTGAAATATTCGTGTCTCTTGAATGAACCTGGACACTTTTGAATTTCGAATGCCTTCAGGCCCTGCTCTTCGATTGGTCCTAAGTTGCCTCCTTCGAATGGACTTCTTCTGCTTCGACTTCTTGATTTGAAAAGAGTCACTCTGGTCGAATCAGCTCTTTAGGAACAGAAAAGGCAAGACTCTGGCCTTTAACTCAGGAATTAAATCCACAATCAGCATTTAATTATTTCTACATTTGCAAAGGGAAACATGCCATTTTCTCATGTTCAGTGTACCTGGACATGTTTTTTGAGTGCCCTCTTGATGGCCTCTTTCGAATGGCCTGGAAGGAGTTCTTCAAATGGCCCTGTCGAAGCTGCCTTGACACAATGCTAAATTGAAGGATCCCTTGGCGTGCCAATTGAAAGGCTTGGCCCAGGGTGCCAAACGAAAAGGTCTTTCAGAATTCTAATCGAAGGCCTCTTTCAGAATGCCAATCGAAGGCCTTAACATAATGCCAATCGAAGTGCTTATCCATAATGCCAATCGAAGTGCTTGTCCATAATGCCAATCGAAAGGCTCCTTTAGAATACCAATCGAAGGGTCTTTCAGAATGCCAATCGAAGGCCTTGACATAATTCCAATCGAAGTGCTTGTCCATAATGCCAATCGAAATGCTCCTTCAAAATACCAATCAAAGGGTCTTTCAGAATGCCAATCGAAGGCCTTGACATAATGCCAATCGAAGTGCTTTGTCCATGCCAATCGAAATGCTCCTTCAGAATGCCAATCGAAGGGTCTTTCAGAACGCCAATCGAAAGGGCCTTTCAGAATGCCAATCGAAAGGTACTTAAAGCACCACTCAAAAATTTTCTTTTTCCTTAGGCAAGGGTTTGTAATCAGCCATGCAGGGGGAAGACTTTGGAAAACATGATAGGGAAAATTTTGGGGTACAACAGTTGCCCCTGTTCAATTTTCTTAAACATGAGGATGTAGATTGGCTTGCGTGCCTTTCGTGATCCGAAGGTTGAAGATGATTGAACACTAGAGTGCCCAGAAATTTATACTCGCATGGTGTAGTATCAGCATTGTGACGTCGGGAATAGACTTTCAGATGCCATTTGGAGATTGTTGGTAGGAGGATGGGCTTATAGATGCCATCTGCAAAAGTGTCGATCGCATAAGAGATTCCTTAGCGAGAACTTGCATGCCTGTTGTTGTAGAAGATTCCGCTAGGGAAGTCTAACTTTGTTGAGATTCAGGAACCTGCTTGTGCTTCAACTGAGAGAATGCTTCAACTGAGTTTTAAGAACCTGTTCATAATTTAATTGGGGGGAAACATCTTTATCAAGATCTAGGAACTGTATCGTGCCCACCAGGAGTATACCGTTGAGGTTATAGAACTTGTCCACACTATGACGGAGGAGAACATCAAGATCTAGGAACTGACTCGTGCTCACCGGGAGTATACCATTGAGGTTATAGTACTCATCCACACTATGACATAGGGAAACATCTTCATCAAGATCTAGGAATTGTCTCGTGCTCATCGGGAGTATACCGTTGAGGTTATAGAACTTGTCCACACTATGACGGAGGAGAACATCAAGATCTAAGAACTGACTTGTGCTCAAAGGGAGTATACCGTTGAGTTTATAGTACCTGTTCACACTATGACGTAGGGAAACATCTTCATCAAGATCTAGGAACTGTCTCGTGCCTACCGGGAGTATACCGTTGAGGTTATAGAACTTGTCCACACTATGACGGAGGAGAACATCAAGATCTAGGAACTGAATCGTGCTCAAAGGGAGTATACCGTTGAGGTTATAGTACCTGTTCACACTATGATGTAGGGAAACATCTTCATCAAGATCTAGGAACTGTCTCGTGCCTATTGGGAGTATACCGCTGAGGTTATAGAACTTGTCCACACTATGACGGAGGAGAACATCAAGATCTAGGAACTGACTCGTGCTCAATGGGAGTATACCGTTGAGGTTATAGTACTTGTCCACACTATGACGTAGGGAAACATCTTCATCAAGATCTAGGAACTGTCTCGTGCCCACCGGGAGTATACCGCTGAGGTTATAGAACTTGTCCACACTATGACGGAGGAGAACATCAAGATCTAGGAACTGACTCGTGCTCACCGGGAGTATACCGTTGAGGTTATAGTACCTGTCCACACTATGACGTAGGGAAACATCTTCATCAAGATCTAGAAACTGTCTCGTGCCCACCGGGAGTATACCGCTGAGTTTATAGAACTTGTCCACACTATGATGGAGGAGAACATCAAGATCTAGGAACTGACTCGTGCTCACCGGGAGTATACCCTTGAGGTTATAGTACTCGTCCACACTATGACATAGGGAAACATCTTCATCAAGATCTAGGAACTGTCTCGTGCCCACCGGGAGTATACCGCTGAGGTTATAGAACTTGTCCACACTATGACGGAGGAGAACATCAAGATCTAGGAACTGACTCATGCTCAAAGGGATTATACCGTTGAGGTTATAGTACTCGTCCACACTATGACGTAGGGAAACATCTTCATCAAGATCTAGGAACTGTCTCGTGTCTACTGGGAGTATATCGCTGAGGTTATAGAACTTGTCCACACTATGACGGAGGAGAACATCAAGATCTAGGAACTGACTCGTGCTCACCGGGAGTATACCGTTGAGGTTATAGTACTCGTCCATACTATGACGTAGGGAAACATCTTCATCAAGATCTAGGAACTGTCTCGTGCCCACCGGGAGTACACCGCTGAGGTTATAGAACTTGTCCACACTATGACGAAGAAGAACATCAAGATCTAGGAACTGACTCGTGCTCAAAGGGAGTATACCGTTGAGGTTATAGTACTCGTCCACACTATGACGTAGGGAAACATCTTCATCAAGATCTAGGAACTGTCTCGTGCCAACCGGGAGTATATCGCTGAGGTTATAGAACTTGTCCACACTATGACGGAGGAGAACATCAAGATCTAGTAACTGACTCGTGCTCACCGGGAGTATACTGTTGAGGTTATAGTACTCGTCCACACTATGACGTAGGGAAACATCTTCATCAAGATCTATGAACTGTCTCGTGCCCACCGGGAGTATACCGCTGAGGTTATAGAACTTGTCCATACTATGACGGAGGAGAACATCAAGATCTAGGAACTGACTCGTGCTCAAAGGGAGTATACCGTTGAGGTTATAGTACCTGTCCACACTATGACATAGGGAAACATCTTCATCAAGATCTAGGAACTGTCTCGTGCCCACCGGGAGTATACCGCTGAGGTTATAGAACTTGTCCACACTATGATGGAGGAGAACATCAAGATCTAGGAACTGACTCGTGCTCAAAGGGAGTATACTGTTGAGGTTATAGTACCTGTCCACACTATGACGTAGGGAAACATCTTCATCAAGATCTAGGAACTGTCTCGTGCCCACCGGGAGTATACCGCTGAGGTTATAGAACTTGTCCACACTATGACGGAGGAGAACTGTTGAGATTGAGAACCTTATCTGAAATTCAACCGATGATAATTCAATTGAGATTTAAGAACTGGTCAGATCTTCGACAAAGCTGAGAACTTTAACTGTATCTTTCCTGAAAGGTAAAGGTCAGTCATATGCAATGCATGATATGGATCAAGCAATGATGCTCTCAAAATAAATGAGATTGTATTCGTATGATGCGTATATGCATGTATCATGATGTATGGGAATGTGATGTTTTAGCTGGGGAAAATAAATCCCGGAGCTGCTGGTGAATAGAGTTGAGTTCTTCGTTTCCGCTAGGGATGATGAACGAAGATAATTGTGAGAATAAACCTGCAGGAGAAAAGAACTTCGTTGGGGAATAAACTTGATGAAGAGATTACTCTGAGGGGAATTACTCTGTGGGGAAGAGATGTTCTGCTGAGGATTTCAACGATAAACTCCGCTGGGGATTCCGCTGATAAGCTCTGTTGGGGATTTTGATGATAAACTCCGCTGGGGATAGATTATCGTTGCTGGTGATATTGAACCTGTTAAGGATAGAAGTCCTGCTGGGGGGAAAGAAAGAACTTTGCTGGGGATAATCTTTCCGTTGCAACTTGCTGAGGATAACCCAGTTAGGTTCTTGTGAGGATAACCTTCTGAATTTGGTTGGGGAGACTTGTTTGTGCTTCGCAGGGGATAAGCTTCCAGAATCTACTGGGGAATATGATTCAACTCCATTGGGGAAACTTTTTTAGACTGCACTGGGGAAATGGCTCCACTGGGGGTACCTTGTATTCTGTCGAGGAACATTCTTATATTCTGTTGAGGAATATTAAGACTGCCAGGGATACTCTTATGCTTGCTGGAGAATATCTTTATACTCCGCTGGGGAATACTAAGATCTTCTGGGGATACCAAGCCTTTTCGGGGCTGGCGGTAGACTAACTCTGCTTGGGGAGAGTATTGCTGATTCGTTCATAGCTGCAAGTCTCAGCTGAGAGAGCTATCATTACTGTCTTACTCTGCGGGGAGTGAAAGTATTTTAGCCATATTCTTCAGCATAATATATACCTTGGTACCTGGTGGACAGAGCAACTTGTACGGTTCGGACAATTCTTATTTGCCCCTGTTTTTTGCGGGAGAAGGTGCCAGCGGAGGCCCTGTGGATCTAGTATTATCCCCACCTATGAGGTGCTTGGTATCTTTCGGTCAAAATGACAATTCTTCTTCTGGTAGGCCAGTGACGAGATGACGGGACATAGTCGTACGCTTTGATCCCTAATTTTTGCCTGGACCGCCCTTTCGGGTTTTCAGTCCATCGGGATACCCTTTTTTGCCCAAGCCACCTTTTCAGGTTTTCGACTTGCCGGGTGTATAGACTTTTTTCATTTTCATCCCTTATTTTTGCCCGAACCCTTTTGGTTCGCTGGGAAGCTCTTATTTTTGCCTAGGCCAGTCAACCTAGCGGGTCTTTGATTCACGCGCGGTATTTTTTTGACTATGTCCATTCCCTCAGGATGTAGAGAGGTGTCACTGTCGGTAGTGTTGTATTGCCATACTACCAGAAGATCTTCGTTTGATCATGCAAGATTCGTTGTTGGAATTCATGTCCAATGCCCCAATTGATTCAGATGGAGATCTGCCCCTGGCTATTTTGCATTTTGAGAGACTCCTTGAATTTTGACTTGACTACCCCAGATGATGGACAATGATCATGCCGTGCCCCTTGATTGGAAGTGTTTTTCCACTTGAGGTGATCCTTTTTATTGAGAAGGTTTTTGTTCACTAGATATTCGTCGTGCGAATTTCTCTGCTATTTGAACAAATAGTCATATGCAAACAATGTTATTTTAAGAATGCAAAGCTTATGTCTGTCTTGAAGTTTTTAAAAATGCATTTTTTCAGTAAGATAGGAAAATTTTGTAAAATGTGATGTCAACTCAGGATGTACAACAAGCCCTATAGGAGTCAGGATACCTTTTGTAACAGTATGCTTTCGGACTAACCCATGCTTCAGCTAGGACTTTTAAGGGTTATAACGTGGCCTGGTTCACGGTTTAAGAAATAAAGGATAAAGGCTCAAATTTTATTTGTACCCACCCGTTCTTCGTGATGTTCTTCGATCCTAAACTCAGCTAATCGTGCATTAGATTTTGTTTGAGTCTTTGTTCTGATATACCAGTGATGGTTCGGATACTGACAATTTATTTTGAATAGGCAGTCATTTTTGTTGAGAGTTTTTAGGACCTCTTTTTTATTTTATTATCCCTGTCTTTTGCCTGAACTGTTTCTTTTTGTATTTACAGTCAGCGGGATGACCCAGTTTTGTAAGTCTCCTTCATAGGTTTTGACTTAATGGGTTTTTATTTCTGAGAGATAATGACTGCTTGTCCTTACGATTATACGGAACCATCATCGTCTCTTGTTTTGGAAGGACTTCTTTGATGCCATTCATTGTGCACCTGGATCAACTGAGAAAACTACCCTGCCCCAGGTTATAATTAAGGGTTTTAATTTGCGAAAAGAAAAACTCCAACTTCTTTGGCTCAAAGGGGTTGACTAGGGATTATCTTCCTTATAACTCCACTGTTTAGGATTTGAAACAATGCATGTACCTCATCAGCGGGGTCTATTCCAAAGCATACTGTAAAGATTATGGTATCGTTTTCGTCATCCTCCCTCAAAAGGCTTAGAATTTATTTAATCGAGAGTTAATCATCACAAATATGAAAGCAAATTGAATATAGTGAATACGAATAGATTGATTCAAAACAGACATATGCAATGCATTGATAAAGTAATAAAGTTTGACATGAATAAATGTTTGAACAATCAAAAGAAAATTACAAATTGAAAATCCTAATGAACAAAAGCTTTCAATGATTTGTCATAGGAGCAGTGATTATGTTTGGAGTCTCCGGAGGGTCAAACTTGATCTCCTTGGCATCAATCATGTCTTGGACCTTGTTCTTCAGAGCCCAACTGTTGTTTGTGTCATGTCCCGGACTGTCAGAGTGGTATGCACACCTTTCATTGGGATGATAGGTAGGAGCGGAAGTATTTGGGTTTCGGGGAGGAGCCTTTAATGTAATTAGCTTTGCCTTCAACATGTGTTTTAGCGCTTGAGTCATTGACATGTTGATCTTGGTAAATTGCTACCTGGGCATGTTTGGCTTACTCTGATCAACCTGTTGTTTTTGGTGATGTTGTTGTTGAACCCTTGAGGTAGTAGCAACTTGGAGAGGTCCATTCTTTACCAAACCAAACCCTTGTCTTCTTGGAGGCTGATCAATGACTTGGTCCCCGACTTTGACTGTTTGCTTCATGTTGTTGTATCTATCTTGATGAAGCTGGTTGATCATGGTTCTCAGCTCTTCTTGTTCCCGAGCTAAGCCTTGGATAAGAGCCATCTGCCCCAGCATCTGGATTTTCATGGTATTGAACTCAGCTTGCAGTTGTTCCAGCCGTTCGTCCTTATTATCTTCAGGACTTTTCTTGACCAAATTCCCCATGAGGAGTGTTCTCAATTCTTCCTGCCCCTTGGATAGGTTTAGGAAGATTTCCCTGAACTGAGTCTCTTGAGTATGAAGATCTTGGTTGTCTGGTTGGAAAGCCATTGCTGAAATAAACAGCGAGAACATGAGAGACCTGTATTGGGAGACCTGTTATGCAATGATATGTATGATATATGTATGCAACGTTTTCAAGGATCTCGCGGGGTAAACAAGAAACTGTTAGAATTTGAATCTTGTAGCTTTGATTGAAGGAACTTCATGTTGCTGAGAGTCCTTCTTCAAGAGTCAAGCTCACCATATCGAGTGGGTCATAGCCCCTGACTCAAGTTATCGTGTTTGGATTTCTAAACAACCTTGGCTAGAGGGAAATAAATCCCCTTTGCCCCTTGCTGGACATTTAATTTACCATAACCTGCATCACAAGCCCTTGAGATCCTTGAAATGGTTAAGGAAATGCTAAGGAATGATGTTATGATGTGTATGATATGCGTTTAAGCAAAAGTGTGAGGTGATGTAAGTAAGCCCTGCAATAAATCCAGATTATTGGATAAGGACTGTAAACAAAACCTGCAAGGAAACCATGTTGTCAGATAACAAGAATGTGCAAGTAGTTCAATTTTGAAGGCACACAAGTCACACAAATAGCCTTAAGTTTAGGCTGGCATGGAGTTTAGGTATTACCCTCTGTGATCGGTGGAAATAGAACTGACTGTTTTTGAAATGCTGGTTCGCGAAATGTCGCTGTAAGCAAGAGTCGCCACCGTCTTTTATGTTCTCCAACATGGAAAGGACAAAAGCACAGCAAAATTCCTTCTTTGATATGTCTCTCGGTTCGGGAGGTAGATTTATAGAAAGGGAATGTGTTAGCACCCTTTCTATCCGTGGTTATCCACTGGCTCTTAGGTACTTGCTCTTATGTTTTCAAAAGATGTTTGCTTTTCAAGTGTGTGTGGGTTTTGAAAAAAAAAAGTTTCGTTTGAAAAATTTCTAAGTAACTCTTGTATCTGTCCTCAAGAGTGTATGAAATATTTGTTTGAAAACTTTTTTTGAAAGTGTAGGTGTGAAAAGATTGTTTTTCGTTTTGAAAGAGCAAGTACCCACGAGAAATCTACCTACTCTAAGGAATTAAGCTGTGTAAGAGTCCTTTAGATAGTGCTATCCCACCATTGAGAGGTAGGTAGCACCGTCGTTGGAGTTATTTGGGTCAATTCAATTATAGGGACAATGTGGTCACCAAAGCAATGGTAGGACGCCTTAGCGGTAACCCTAATGTCCTAGATCCTTTTATCTGAGGCAACCGGTTCGAGGCAACTGGATCTTTGAACAGGAAGGCGACCTCTAAAACACCCTATACTTGATGACCACGTTCGAGGCAACCAATGAGGCGTACCCTAAGAGTGGCATGTGCATGTGTGTTGTTTTTCAGTTTATGTTTATCTTTGAACATGCATCTTTGTGAGCTACGGATTGATTTTATTTTTCATACAAGTCTTTCATGCATTTTTAACAGTTAAGAGTGCGGAAAATAAATTGCGGAAAGTAAATCTAGCTATTACAAGGCGCGGGTATATACATCGCCAAAAACAAAAACCCGTTTGGAAAATAAAAATGCGAGAAATTAAAAGAAAGCGATAAAGTTCTAATTAATTATTACATTTCCGGAGCAGATACATAAATATAATGAATTAAAATAAACATGCGCGCGAAAGGAATTGAATCGGGATGTCCTGAGGGTTTTGACCCTTTTGAGAAAGAATTGAATTTGTCCTTTTTGCAATTAATTAAAATTAAAACTAATTTACTAATTAATTATTTAATTAAAAGAAAAAATGTTTTTGTGTTTTTTATGTTTTAATGAAAATAAAATAAAAGGAATTAAAATTTTCAAAACCCTAATTATAGACTAATTTTATTTATTAAGAAAAAGATTAAAATTGCCTAATTAAACTAATTAATTAATTATAATTTATTTACAAAAAATAATATGAAATTAATAAATAATAATAATATTAGTTTTCTGATTTTATTGTGAAAAGGTTAATTAATTTACTGGTTAATAATTAATTAATTTTAAAAAAACAATAAATATAAATAAAGCAAATGAAAGAGAGAAAATAAAAAAAAATGAAATGCAAACCCAAGGGAGGTTTGGGCCAGATTTGAAGGTCTCTTAGCAATTTCCAGACCCATTGGTTGCCAAGCCTGCGTTTGACTTTCTGACCTCTCTATGGCACGTGTTGACTGGATACATGGTGGTCATCCACTCTAAGCCATTGGATCTGTGATTGTGGACACATGGCGCGTGGATTTGTGGGGCGTATGATGAACTATGCTTTGAAGCCTGCATGAGATTGTATAGGAAAAAAGGGAAACAAATTATTTGGGGGACCTGGGATTCGAACCCAGGTCCCAACGTTCCATGCCTACACGCCTTAGCCACTGAGCCAATTGATTCAATTGTAATAATAATAATAAATGGTCAATATATTAGTAAATCAACGCATATGCCAAAAAAAAATAAAAAGCGCGCGATCGTTTGAAATGGCCAATCACGCTGTGACGCATCATCATCTTCTTCAACAAAATGCTGGTTATTTACCTGCGGATTTTCATCCGCAGGTAGTTTCGTAGGCTATGCTTAGAATCGTCCCTAGGCCTCAAAAAAAACATTCCAAGACCATGGTTGGTCTCGTCCATGTCTCCTGAGTTCATCCCTGATCCTTATTTGTTTTTATTTCACCTGAAAATAAAATCCCTAAAAACCATAAAAACAAACCCTATGCACGGGAATTGTCATATAAGGCCCAAAAATGAAATTGAATGATGCCATTAGGTTAGAAATCAAACAAGGAGTATGAATATGCTAATATTTTTGAGAAATCATGCAAGAATAGAGAAACACGATTCCATATTCAGAGGTGACTTTGTGAGTACTTACAATGCTTGATAGGTGGTCTTAGGATGCGTTTGTGGTCGCTTTGGCTTCAGGGGATGGCAAGGAAGGATGTCACGTTCTCCTTTTGGTCTGAAAGTGCTTGCAATACTGTTTTCGATCTCACACTTTTTGACAATTTTTCCACTTTTGCTCTGGCCGTTTGTGCACTCTCTAGGTTGTGAATTAGGTTTGTCACGCTTGCTTATGTAGGTATGAATGAAATTAGGTCAGCAGCTGAGCTTGTATCTTGGTCTAATTAAGTTTGGGATTCTTGTTGACCACCATTAAAGGACCTTTCCATATTTGGTACAAATTCAAGATTTTGTGCACCAAAAGGCTTGGCACGAAATTATTAGCTGGCACATGACATATAAAAGCCATTCAAGTCACCAAGATGCCATTCCATTAATTTTTTGATTTTATTTGAATTATTATGGATTTAAAATGAATTAAATCAATAAAAATTAAATAAAATGGAAAAATAGATGTTTGATCTTGAAATTAATCATGGGACACGTGTATGGCATGACAAGGCTGAATCAAGTAGAAAAAAGTGGGCTCTTTTGTCAAAAATTGAAGTTTTAAGGATAGTTGACTTTTGCCATTTCACAAAAATTTCCCAACTTCTCCAATGCATATCTTGCTCAATTTTGATCATATGAACATGTTCGTGGACATTTTGGAAAGGTCTTGAAGTCCTCTAACAAATGCCTTTGGTCCCATGTCATTTGGAATAACCAATCTCAAGTTATGGTCTTTGACTTAAAATGCCTTTTTGCTGACTTTTCAAATTGACCTATAATGTAGAAATTGATAACTTTTTGTGAGAGCATTTCCTGGATTTGGAATGTGAATATGAGTTGTAGGAAATGTTATCCCCTTCAAAATGAGCATTGGATGGGATTTTTCTGATGAACCATGAAAAAGTTATGCCTTGGTCAAGTTACAGTTGACTTTTCAGCTGTCCAAAAATAGCAACTTTTGCATCTTGATGATTTTTGAGCCATGCTTGTGGAATCATGATCAAGACATGATCAAATGATGATTGTGGCTTCAAAATAAGATGTTGACCAAAAATTTTGACTTTTGACTGTAAAATGACCATTTTGCCCCTGCAGTTGATTGTGAACCAAATAGGGCTTTTGACTGTGCAATTTGATGCCGTGAGTCTTGCAACTTGGCATGTAGATGCTTGGAAATGTATATAGGCCTATGGGACTTGATTGGACCACTGAAAACCTCAACTTCCTTGCAAGAACCAAAACCCTAATTTTGACTGCCTTAGGAGGCAATTGGACTGTGCAACCCTTGAAGAATCTTGAAGCATTTGAAGATCGATCTTGACAAATCTTGAAGAATATGGGAGGGCAAATTTTGGGGTAAAACACCCTCTTTCAGTTCAGTTGGTTCAAACCTGTCCTAGAAATAGTAACCGGGTTCTAGAGGATCTCAATATCATTGGATTGTTTTCTATGTTCATTGTTTTGGTTTAGCCACTTAACTGGCGACCAAAATATTCCAAGAAAACAACCCTCAATGAGTGTAGTATCGAGTATCTACCAACTTCGGACTGCACCAAAGTCGGTCATCTCACTACCCCTAAAAAAGGCCAAGATGGTCAAGTAAGGTTCTAAGGTCAATTGATGCTGCACGACACCACGCGGCGGCCCCGTACTCTCCTTGACTTAACTCAAGGGTTACAGGTACTCACCAAAGTGCCACATCAACATAGCTATTGTTTCAACCATGTGGGTATACCCCGCACAGTTCCCTCACAGTTTGTTGCTACTTACCTAAAGGGTATCCCCAGATCCGGGTTAGGATCTATAGAACTCTGATACAAACCCACAAAATTTAAAGCATACAAAGCATACAATTGAAAACACAAGTGATCTAATCCTAAGGTACACCTCACTTATAATATCCCTAGCAGAGTCGCCGGTTCTGTGATCGGTGGGAATGAGAACTGACTGTTTTGGAATGCTGGTTCGCGTTTGCGTTTGTTTTTGCAAAATGTCGCGGTAAGCAAGAGTCACCACCGTCTTTTATTTTATCCAACAAGGAAAGGACAAAAGCACAGAAAATTTCCTTTTCGAGATTTTTCTCGGGTTCGGGAGGTAGATTATAGAAAGGGAAAGTGTTAGCACCCTTTCTATCCGTGGTTATCCACGGGCTCTTAGGTACTTGCTCACTATGTTTTCAAAAGTTTGCTTTTCTTTGTGTTTGTGGGTTTTGAAAAGATTTTTGTTTTTTTGAAGAGTGTGTAAGTGCGAAAAGTTTTTGTTTTGCTTTTTAAAAGGAGCAAGTACTTAAGAACCTCTACCTACTCAAAAAGGAATTAAATTGTGCAAATGTCCTTTAGACAGTGCTATCCCACTATTGAGGAGTAGGTAGCACCGTCGTTGGAGTTTTCGAGTCAATTCGATTTAAGGGACATGTGGTCACTAAAGCAATGTTAGGATGCTTTAGCGGTAACCCTAATGTCTTAGATCATTTTTATCGAGGCAACCATTTCGAGGAAACTTTGATCTTTGGACAGGAGGGCGACCTCTAAAACGTCTTATACTCAATGACCACGTTCGAGGCAACCAAGTGAGGTGTACCCTAAGAGTGGCATGTGCAAGTGTGTCAATTTTCAGTTATATTATCTTTGTACATGTTATGGTGAGCTACTGTTGATTTTAAGTTAAGATAGATCTTGTCATGCAATCCTAGTTAGCATACATCTAAACAGTTAATATATGTACAGGAATTTAAAGTGCGGGAATTGTAAATCCTACGCTATTACAAGGCTTCGGGGAGGGGGATTATTTACATGTCCAAAAATTGGGGCAATAAAAAGCAGTCAAGTGTAAAAGTCTTAGCTAAGTTATTACAAACCAGTAGGCAGTTACAATAAAATAAACGCGCGCGAATCTGAAAATAAACTCTAAAAAAATCCTAAGAATAAAATCTTTTTGTTGTTTTATTTTATTTTGGGACAATGATCTAAATCTACTTAATTTTAGTTTTGGGGAAAATGATCTAAATCTATTGAATTTTAGTTTTTGAGAAAATGATCTAAATCTATTTAATTTTAGTTTTTGAGAAAATGATCTAAATCTATTTAATTTTAGTTTTGGAAAAATGTTAAGATAATTAAAAGATTAATTAACAAAGTTAATTTAATAGAAAAAGAACTAGCCTAATGTTTTTGTGGTTTTTTGATTTTAATGTTAATTAAAAAGATAAAAAGAAGTCTATGAAAAACAAAAATAAAATGCTGGAGGGATCCTTCGATCCAAGGAAAAAAGGAGCTTCAACCCAGGGAGGGAATGGAAGCTTTGATCCAGAGAGAGTCATGATCCTTTCGATTGGGCCAGGAAGTGGGCATGAACAGCCATCGATCCAGAGAAGGGGATTGCTCTTTGATCCTGGGAAAGATTCCTTCTTCGATGGGGCCAAGGAGTGAGGCGTGAGCAGCCTTTGATCCAGAGAAGGTGTCTCCTTCGATCTGGAATATTATACCTGCAAAAGTATGTTAGCGAAATAAGACACAGGGCCTGGGTATTGAACCCCAGGCCCTTCGATCCTGCGCTTGCTGGGTCTCTTCAGGCTATGTCTGCAGCAAGTGTTGGCAAACGAAGAACATGACCTGGGAGCCAAACCCAAGCCTTTCGATCCTGTCTAGGATGGCAAATCAAAGGTAACAACAAGTAATAATGTGTTATGCAAA
Organism: Vicia faba; assembly: GCA_948472305.1. Taxonomy (NCBI): domain Eukaryota; kingdom Viridiplantae; phylum Streptophyta; class Magnoliopsida; order Fabales; family Fabaceae; genus Vicia; species Vicia faba. Next base: position 931,950,601 of record OX451738.1, on the reverse strand, counting down.
TGTAAAGTTGGACAATTTACCCTTTCTTACCTGCAAATTGAGTCTTCGATTTGGGCACTTGCTGGAGGTGAGTAGTTTCGATCTGGGGTTTCTGGGCATGGATGCTTTTGTTGAAGGGTTGCTTTGGCCTGGATTACTTATGAAAATGTTGGTAACCTTTGGTGGGTTTGTATGGGCAGCGCCTCTCCAATGTTTCCTGTTTCTTTTCTCTACTTTTTTCTCTGTTCTCTATTTTTTCTGTGTGTTTCTTTTTTTCTGTGTGTTTCTTTCGTTCTTGGTAATGCGCCACTGGCCCTTGTATTTATAGGAGTGTGGGGGTCTAGTAACGGCAAGAGACAACCAATTAAACAGGCCATTAAAGCCATGAGACAAGAATCAGACACATTAAAATATTTCCTTTTTTTGAAATATTCGTGTCTCTTGAATGAACCTGGACACTTTTGAATTTCGAATGCCTTCAGGCCCTGCTCTTCGATTGGTCCTAAGTTGCCTCCTTCGAATGGACTTCTTCTGCTTCGACTGCTTGATTTGAAAAGAGTCACTCTGGTCGAATCAGCTCTTTAGGAACAGAAAAGGCAAGAATCTGGCCTTTAACTCAGGAATTAAATCCATAATCAGCATTTAATTATTTCTACATTTGCAAAGGGAAACATGCCATTTTCTCATGTTTAGTGTACCTGGACATGTTTTTTGAGTGCCCTCTTGATGGCCTCTTTCGAATGGCCTGGAAGGAGTTCTTCAAATGGCCCTGTCGAAGCTGCCTTGACACAATGCTAAATCGAAGGTTCCCTTGGCGTGCCAATTGAAAGGCTTGGCCCAGGGTGCCAAACGAAAAGGTCTTTCAGAATTCTAATCGAAGGCCTCTTTCAGAATGCCAATCGAAGGCCTTGACATAATTCCAATCGAAGTGCTTGTCCATAATGCCAATCGAAGTGTTTGTCCATAATGCCAATCGAAAGGCTCCTTCATAATACCAATCGAAGGGTCTTTCAGAATTCCAATCAAAGGCCTTGACATAATTCCAATCGAAGTGCTTGTCCATAATGTCAATCGAAATGCTCCTTCAAAATACCAATCGAAGGGTCTTTCAGAATGCCAATCGAAGGCCTTGACATAATGCCAATCGAAGTGCTTTGTCCATGCCAATCGAAATGCTCCTTCAAAATGCCAATCAAAGGGTCTTTCAGAAAGCCAATCGAAAGGGTCTTTCAAAATGCCAATCGAAAGGTACTTAAAGCACCACTCAAAATTTTTCTTTTTCCTTAGGCAAGGGTTTGTGATCAGCCATGCAGGGGGAAGACTTTGGAAAACATGAGAGGGCAAATTTTGGGGTTCAACAGAAACTTTGAAGAAAAATGATCCTTTGAGATATGTAAGGATGATGATGGCAAAGAGAGGACCCTCTTCTGAAAAGGGCCAATCTGATGTTTCCACCCATTCCAGTGGAGGTACCAATGAGGCTTCTTATGATGAACTCCTTCGACAGGTGAAAGCAATTGTTTTTAAAGTTGATTTGTTTGATGTATTGAAGAGATACATCACTGCTTGCTATCGAATTAAGAAATTGATAGGCCAAATCAATATCACGGCTTGCCTCTCAAACATAGGTGAGGCTCTGATTGATACTCAGCATCTGATTGACCAGATTAGTGTTGAGCACAGCAGGGAAAGGGATATTATATTAAAGATCCAAACGAAGAAACAAACTCAAGAAAATCAATTTGATAATGCTCTCAAGACTTCGTAGGAAGTTGAGCAATTGGAGGCTTCGTATCAGGCAGTGAAAGCAGAGTATGATGCGCATACCAAATCAATTTGTCTTTGGGAAGCTAAAATTAAGGAATTAAAACGAAAAATTGTTGAAGCCAAAACCAAGCAAGCTTATATCAAAGGGCTGGACAGAGCTAAAATCAAATATTTAGCGGCAAAGAGTGTGGACCACGTTGAGAAAACCACTTCCATGACTAACGAAATTGCCTCTCTCGAGAGTCTTAAATATGTTGTTGATTATAAGCTGAATTTGGCTAAGATCAAATATGATAGGCTAAAGAGCAAACTACCATTTTGATTTGTCATGTAATATTGAACTTGTTTTCTGTTGTGCTTTGTTTAAAGTTTGTAACTCCTTGGAACAACAACCAATTTGGCAACTTTACTTTTATCGGTACCATTTGGCTTAAGATAAAGCACTTCACATTATTCTGTTAAAATTCTAACTTCTTGAAGACATGGTCTATACTTCTTTAAGTATTTACTGTTTACTTTTAGGCTCCTTCGATCCTCTGCTAGCTCTTCGATCTCATAAGCGTTATTTGAAAATGCTCGTAAGATTCGAAAAGGACCTTCCCAATGTGGAGACCATTTACCTAATGACTTATTCTTTCGATCCATAGGAAAAATTACTTTACATACTAAATAACTGGTTATGAACGTTTTACCTTTAACTCTTCTGTTATATGCTCTAGTTATTCTTTCTTTTTGTCTTCTCAAAGTTTCCAACGCATGCATCCTTTCTTCATCCAGATCCACTAATTCATTCATCATCATTTCCCAATAATGCTCAGAAGGAATTTCTCCTTGCCTCTGAGTTCTTACTGACTGTAAGTGAATTTCGACTGGCAAAACTGCATCATGTCCAAATGTGAGTTGATATGGTGTAGTATTAGTTGCTTCCTTAGGAGATGTTCGACAAGCCCATAGAGCTTAGTATAAAGTTTTATGCCAATTCTTTGGTTTTCTCCCCACATGTTTCTTTATTACACCAATTATCACCTTGTTGGCTGCCTCTACTTGACCATTTGCTTGAGCATAGAATGGTGTTGAGGTCAACAATTTGAAACCCATTTCCTTAGCAAACTCTTGCATTTTTTGACCAGTGAAAACTGATCCTTGATCTGTTGTGATAATATTTGGGATTCCGAACCTATAAATTATATGCCTTTGAATGAATTCAATAATAACCTCTTGATCTACATTTACCAAAGGTATTACTTTGACCCATTTTGTAAAATAGTCTATTCCTACCAAAATGTATCATTGACCTTTGGATGAGGCAGGATGAATTTCCCCAATTAGGTCTAACGCCCAACCCCTAAAAGTCCATGGCATGACAATTGAGTGAAGTTCACTTGCAGGGGCGTGTTGAATACCTGCATGTATTTGACATTCCTGGCATCCCCTAGAAAACTCTAAGCAATATTTGAGCATTATGGGTTAATACATTCCATATTGAAATAGAAACCATTTCATTTTATGGTCTGCTTGATGCGCTCCACATGCCCCACTGTGCATACCAGACAAAGCTAAGTATGCTTCACTTTCTCCCAAGCATTTAAGCAAGACTCCTTCTGGGATTTTCTTGTACAATTTGTTTCCCATCAGGATATAGGATAACACTCTATACTTGATCTTCCTTTATGCATCTATCGAAGGATATTTAAGATAATTTATGATTGGGCTACGCCAATCTGTATCTGTTAGAGCATTAATAGCTAATACTTCAAATTCTTCTTTGTTAGTGTATCCTAATTTTGAATTCTCCAAATCAGATGGGGATAACTTGGTAGCCATTGCTTTCCCTCTTACTTAGATAAGATCTTCTAAACTTTCTATTGATACTTTATATCCTAAAGCTATCTATGCCAAGTCATTTGCTTCCTGATTTTTAACCCTGGGAATACGTTTAATACCCACGTACTCGAATATTTTGAGGAATCTATTAGCAATAACAAAGTATATGATCAAAATTTCTTTTATACATTTCTATTTCTTTGTTATTCGGTTGATCACTAATTTAGAGTCTCCTTTGATTTCAACTCTTGTTGCCCCCAATTCCAACAAGGCTTCGAGTCCAGCAATTAACGCTTCATATTCTGCCTCATTGTTAAAACAAAGAGGGCCTTCTATCTTATACTTGAGTCTTGATGGAATTCCTTTAGGAGAAATGATCAAGAATCCAACTCCACTAATTTCTTTATAGGTATAACCATCGAAAAATAGTTTCCGAGGTTTCAACTCAACAAAGTGTTGAGGGTATTCGACCACTGCATGGTCCACAATAAAATCTGAGACCACTTGACCCTTCATTGCTCTTAAAGGCAAGAAAGCCAAGGAATACTCAGTGAGGGCTAAAGCCCATTTACTAACTCAACTGTGCAGGATTGGATTTGATAGCATGTGTTTAATAACATCAAAATATGATGAAATGTAAACATCAATAGGTTTTATATAATATTTTAGTTTGGTACAAGAGAAATACAAACAAAGGCATAATTTTCTATTGCATTGTATCTAGTTTCAGCATCATTTAGTACCATACTCAAGTAATAAATGACTTTTTTGACACCATTATCATCTTCTTGGGCTAACATGCTTCCTATAGTTTGTTTTGAGGCTGATATATATAGTCGCATGGGCTTCTTTCCACAAGGGGGTGTGAGGATAGGAGGATGCATCAAATATTGCTTGATATTATCAAACGCCCATTGATGTTCTTCTTTCTAATTGAAGTTGCCTTGCTTGAGGCGTAAGAGAGGGGAGAATGCTTGAGTTTGACCACTAAGATTAGAAATAAATCTTCTTTAAAAGTTTATTTTTCCTAGAAGTGATTGCAACTCCTTTTTCGATGATGGCTCTTTCGTTTCCATAATTGCCCTTGTTTTATTTTGGTTTATCTCTATCCCTTTCTTGTGGACTACAAATCCCGGGAAATCACCTGCCTGCACAAAGAAAGCACACTTGAGTGGATTCATCTTCAAACCACGTTTCCTCATTCTTTCAAATGACTGTCAAAGATGTTCAAAATGGAACTCATGGGACATAGATTTGATGACAATGTCATCAATATAAACCTGTATAAAGGTCTCTATGAAATCATGAAAGATGGAATTCATTGCCCTTTGGTAAGTTTCCCCAATGTTTTTAGTCCAAAAGGCATCACTATCCATTCATAGGTGCCTAATGCCCCAGGGCATCAAAAGGCTGTTTTGGACACATCCTCACTGGCAATGAAAAATTTGGTTATATCCTGAATATCCATCAAGCATGCTCAAGTATTTGAAACCTGCTGCAGAATCAATTAACATTTCTGCTATAGGCATTGGATATTCATCCTTGGGGTTGCTACATTTAAATCATGAAAGTCTATGCAAACCCTAAGGGATCCATTCTTTTCAATAACAGGAAAAATATTTGCAATCCATTCTACATACCTGGTTGCTCTGATGAAGTTGCATCGAAGGAGTCTTTCGACTTCCTCCTTTATTTTTGATAGTATCTCTGGTGTGAACCTTCTGGGAGTCTGCTTGGTAGGCTTCTTGCCATCCTTTATTGGCAGCTTCTGTTTGACCAGATCTCTGCTTAACCCAGACATTTCATCATAGTCCCAAGCAAAACAATATTTATATTCTTTCAACATCTGGATTTCTTTGATCTTTACCTCCGGATCAAGCTTTATGCTGATATAAGTGGGTCATTTTTCCGTCCCTTCTCCTAAATTAACTTTTTCAAGGGGATCTTGTGTCAGCATTTTTGCGCTTGGGGCTATTGGATCCTTTTCAAATCTCAAAGGTCCATCATCATAGATAGTGTCGAACCTTTGGTTGTTATTTTCTACGGGTACCTGTTCATCAGGGGGCTTTGGAATAAAATGCACTCCAGGCCCTTTTGTATGTGTTGATTATTCTTTGGCTTGGATAGCCATGTATTTTTCTTCAGCTTCCAAAGTCGTTCTTATTTTATTTTCGGCCATGTAGGCTGAAATCTTTTCAAAGAAGGATGACTCAGACATCATTATTTTCTTCATCGAAACAGCCTGTTGGCGGTACTCCAGGTAACCCTTTGATGTCATCCTCTTCGCCCATTATTTCCATGTTCCATTGAAACCCATGGGTTGGGTGTAAGGTTAGGTAGTACAAAGCATTTTTGTTGGGGGAATATGCTCCTTCTGTTTGGCTTCATGGTCCTATATTTTCCAGATTTCTATCAAAATTCCTTTTATCCACTTGGTTGACTTTAGCCAAGAAATAACTTTGGTCAGCCTTTATGTTTTCCATGATACCATCTTCTCTCCAAATAGACACACGCTGGTGCATTCATGAAGGGACTGCACCAATGTCATGGATCCATTCATGACCCAAGAGTAGATTGTAGTTGGCTTTGGTAGCAATAACCATGAACATTTTTGGCCTAGTGATTGAGCCCACAGTTAGGTCCACTTGCACTACGCCTAAGGTGTGACCACTTTTCCCCTTACAATTTGAGAGTACCATGTTGTGAGGTTTAATATCTGTATTGAACATGCCTATCCTCTTTAGCATAAATTGAGGCATACGGTTGACTGCAGCGCCTCCATCTACTAGCACTTTGTTTATTCCATTGCTTTCCACTTTGGCTCTAATGAAGAGTGGCTTTAGATGATTCTTCATGCTCTGATCTGGCCTTTCGAAGAAAGTGTTTTGCTCTTCCACCACGCCATTTTTTAGGATGTAATAGTACACGGGCTTATGCCTATCCATTTATGTTGCCTCTGCTTCCTCAGATTCTTCCACTTCTATGATTTGGTCATATTCATGGGGTAAGACTGACACTACATTATCGTTTATGTTTAGTGTTGAATTTCCATCTGATTCAAAATCACTGGTCATCACATCTTCATCATTTTCTTGTTTTTCTGGACTTTTCTTGGCAATATCTTTTCCTCTGGGTGAGAACAGCTTCCTTCCAACTGGGTCTATGTCTGTAACCATCCTATTTGATGAAAATTGATTGTTACTTAATTCACTTATCCTCTTTGTTTTTAGTTCCCTTTCAGCCTTCTTTATCCTCTTATGCCTTCGCCATTGGGATCTAGACATTGGATTCTTACCCTTATAGTTCTATGTCCTATATGCTTCCCTCTTTGATGCTTGGAATTGTTTTATGTAAGCCATCGCAATCCTACCTCCCTCATCGAAACTTCTCCACTTATTCCTTACTTCACTTAAGTTGACCCATCGATCTGTTGGTATATTAGCGGGAAGTTTGAAAGTTACCCTTCGATTGACTTTTGGGTGAGGATTGTCTTGTCTCCTTGGGATTCCCCTCTTATCGAAGGTAAAACTTGGACTTGACCTTGCTTCGATTTCCCCAGACCTGAGTATAGGGAATTCTTATGAACATCTCAGCAGCTTTCTTGTTATACACAGTGCCACATCTGGGGCACATCAAGCATATGGAGTTAGATTTTTGACATCTCACAAGGAAACCTAGCAAACTTTCCCCTGGCTTGGGGTAATGAGTCAGTATTTGGCTTGGACTTCTCCAGTTCCCCGTAGTTTGCACCTTCTGGATCCTCTCGTATGCTGATGCGGCCCTTTGATCATGGACTATACTACATCTAGGGAATGTAAGCATATCAGCATCCTGCGCATGGCAGCGGAATAAGTAATCACGCAGACTTTCGTTGCTTCTGGCATATCCTCCTCTCATTTGATCACTTTCCCATTTCAGTTTTCTTTCTATTTCCTCCATTTTTGGGGTAGGTTGATTCAAATCTATCATGTTGGTCACAAGATTTTGACCTTCAGTAGTCTCAATTTTCCATAGGCAAGTTTTGAGTCCTTAGCAATCTTCATCTCTTCGAATTTCACTCTAAGGCCTTCAGTAGCCTTAGCATTTTCCACTTCTGGGGCTGCGTCATCAGCAACATTGCCCTTTGTATCCTGATCCTGTGGAACTTCAGCGATCTCTAGAAGAGAATACTCAGCAATTCCATTGAAAGATTCTTCAGACTTGAAGCCTTTAGTAGCCTCACTTTGTTCCACTTTCACCCGTTGGCTAAAATCCGCATCAGATACTTCCACCATGTTGATTTCCAGTGGCTCAGCATAATTTATTTCAGCCATATTGAGGGGGTCAGTGTCTATCTTCATCTAACTTTTTGCTTTCTCTCCAAACTTGAGCCTTCCATCCTTGATGGCATTCTGAATCAGATCCCTGAAAAGAAAGCATTGTGAGGTTTTATGGCCTAAGAAGTTATGATATTTACAGAAACACTTTTTCTTATGTTGTTCTAACGGAGGAATATTTGCATTCGGGGGAACTATCATCTGGCCATCTTTCACTAATAAGTCAAACATCTCATCATATTTTGTTACATCGAATGTGTAAGTTTTCTTAGGATATTTGTCATTTTTTTCTGTTTCGGTGGGGTCCTTGCCATTCGATGGGGCAAGAACTTTACAAGAGTATGGGGGTGCTTGTTTTAGTTCTGCCAAATCTATTTCAAACTCTTCGAAGCCAAAAGGATCATTTAGAATTTCTTGTTCCTCTTCTTCGGCTTCGATTGAAGCAACCCTCTCTTTCTTGTAATTTTTATTTGCCCTAATCTTTTCAGCTTTTAAACGTTCAACTTGTCGAACCCATCTGCCAACTGGGCCATTTCTCTTAGATATTGGGTATCTAAGTTCTTTCGAATGGAATAGTCTAAACCTCCTGCGGCCATTTCGACTAGTTCATGTTCAGGAACCACTGTAAAGCATATAGACTTCAGTAAACGAAATCTATTCAGATAATCATCTATTGGTTCAGTGAATTTCCTCTTGATGCTGGCCAATTCTTTGAGACTTATCTTAGATTTCCCCATGTAGAATTATTCATGGAATAATCTTTCCAAGTGTTGCCAAGCATTTATAGAACCTGGCGAAAGAGTAGTAAATCAAGTGAAAGCATTTTTTGTTAACGAACTTGGAAAGTATTTTATTCTCAGGTTCTCACTATTTGCCAAATCCCCTGCTTCAGTTAAATACCTGGCTATGTTCTCCACAGTGGATTCATTAGTATCTCCTGAAAATTTTGTAAACTTAGGGACTTTGCAACCCCTTGGTAATTCTGTTTGTAATATATACTCAGATAAAGGGGATGAATAATTTGGTCTCCTAAGTCCGGTATTTAGACCATTTTGCGCCATGATTCTCTCGATCATGGTGGTTAAGTTATTTTCCATGTTATCTTGTCTAACTCTATGGACCGCTTCATCTGCATTTTGATCCCTATTAACCACCATTACCCTCCTAGATCGTTCCTCTTGGATATTATTTCGAATCCTTTGTTGTTCTATCCTTTCTCTATGATTCTTTCGATAGCCTCCTGTCTAGGTAATCGCACTTGGTTAATGGTTGGTTCTTCCTCCTGAACAACTGGGGTCTCGTTTTGTCTACGTCGAACAGGCACTTTAGGGTCACCAAAGAAACTTGCTATGCTCGCCATCTGCGCTGACATTTGCTGATAGGTGTGGGTATTTTCTTGATTTGTTCTATTAACATTTTGGATCAAGGGAGTGAAAATGGTACTCATATCTTTAGCCATAACTCCTACCATATCATGATTACTATCATCCATTTATTGCCTGAATCCTGCCTGATTGCTCGTTGTCAGTATAGGCATTTGGGTAAAAGACCCTTGATTCTGGATATTTCGACCCATGTTATTCATCCCAGAACCAGACCCTTGTACCGGGGATTGGGTTGTTGTTGTACTATTATGAAGTCCTGCCATGAAAGAAGTTGGCATTCCATATGGTGGTGGTTCCCTAAGTGGCCTAAATGTTTCAAATCCTGGAGGCCTAGGGGTTGAAAATTGGGCTCGGTTCCCCAGATCTGTAAAAACCAAACCAATTTGGGCATTCGTAGGAATGCCTACTGCACTTAAAGAAAAAGGCATGGTTTTCGAATTATTTATGGCCACGAACCTACATATGTAGGTATGGCCTGTGTATGAGGAATTGTGGTTGATGTATCCATCGAACTTGCAACAATCGTGCATGATCCCTGTGGGGAGTTTTGTTCCCCATCATGGCTAGTTCTGTTAACCATCTTTCTTGTATATTTTCTTTTGGGTTTTGGTTTATTACTATTGGTTATTTTACCACTTCTAAGGTTCATACAACAATAACGAAATACAGACTCAAAAGATGAACAATGAAAGATACACGCTCACAGAAAAATATAAGTTTTCAAAAACTTCGACACGGTCCCACTGGGCATGCCAATTTGTTTACGCGTGAATTTGGTAAACAACCGCTAGTCCTCCAAACTAAATACTTTGGTAACTTGCAGGATCTACTAGATTGATCCTAGGACATGTGTCTAAGTTTCTAAGATTAAACTTGTAATGAGATTCATGTTTAACATTATTTTTTTGATAAAAATATAAAGATTAGAGTTATAATTTAAAGTAAGTTCGAATAAAAGGGTTTCGAATGAGAAATGCAAAGGTTTCGACTAGAAATGTAAAGAAACGTAAAGGAAATGTGTAATAAATGTAAATGACTTGAAAAAGTAAAAATTTTGACTAAAAAGTAAAGGAAATACTGGAAATGTTAAAAGGGCTTGATACTGAGAAAGCAAAATGATTCGAAAATAATAATAATGGTGTCTATACGTACATTTTCTGTAACTCTTTTCTCTAACACTTGGTACTTCGAGTATATTGAGTAGTTTGTACAAAATGAACACCCTTGAATCCTAACATTAAGACCCCTATTTATACTAATTTGACCCTAATGGTCTTTCTATAATAGAGTACCACGTTCGAAGATTGCATGTCCTTCGAACGCATCAAACTTCCACGTGTCTCTTTGGATAAGATCAAAATTTCGAATTCAAAATCTCCTTCTTTTTGAAGCGCCAAATAAACCAATGTGACGGTCAAAATATCCTTTATTATGATGCTTCAAATAACTTAATTTCCAATGATTTGCAGACGAACCTTTCGATAATGCTTGATAAAAAGAAACTCTTACTAGCTTTTTATTTATCGAAAAGCTTCATAGAAACTCCTTCATACTTTCTTTCGAACTTCCTTTCTTCCAAAATGTAACAATTTATTTAAGAACTCATGTAATCGAAATTCCCAGTCAACACGAGTACAACAACAACAACAAAATAATCAGCGTAGGCAGGATGCACCCGGGAGACAGTTCACCAGAACTAATATGCCGTTGTATCAAGCTTTGAAACATATGTTGAAGGTACAGTTGATTACATTGAAGGATCCTCCTCACAACCCTAATACTTCCTCTCCCTGTTACAATCCTAATGCAAGGTGTGCATACCACTCTAACAGTCCTGGACATGACAATAACAGTTGTTGGGCCCTGAAAAATAAGATTCAAGACATGATTGACTCTAAGGAGATTGATTTGATCCTCTTGAGACTCCTAATGTGATCATTGCACCTATTCCTAATCATGACAAGGGCGTTAATTCTATTGATAATGTTTCTTAAGTCAACACTGTGGAAGATGTTGATAGTGACTGTGACATACACAGTTGGATTTTCCTTACTATCGGCAATGGGCTCAACAATTGGAAGGCTAAAGACTTTATATCAATCTCCTTTAGACATGAGTAAATGTTATTTTCTATTTTATTGATTTCAAGTTTTTGGTTATGTAGTTTGAACAATAACTTTAAACTTTTTTCCATACCCGGGGCACAACGGTCCATTTGTTAGGGTTGTCATTTTTCATCCACATATTTTCGTTCAATAAATCAATGGATGTTTGCATTCAAATTTTGCACTATATGTCTTTCTATTACTTTATTGCTTTCAAAATAGATATGTATTCTTACACACACCCACATAATGAATCACAGATCCACATCTACCCTGGGTCCCATTGATAACAATTTTGCTATTGCCCATGATGACTTCGAAAATCCGATCTACCAAGCCGAGGATGAAGGTGAGGAAGATTGTGAAGTACCTGGAGAGCTTGCTATACTGTTAGAGCAGGAGGAAAGAGTTATACAACCGCATGAAGAGCCAGTCGAGGTTGTAAACTTGGGTACTGGAGATGATAAGAAAGAAATCAAAATAGGTGCCAACCTAGAAGACTGTCAAAAAGAGGTTAATCCAGATGTTAGGTGACTATGTTGTGATCTTTGCTTGGTATTACAAAGACATGCCAGGTGTTGTACCCTAAAATTTCCCCTCTCTTTTCTCAATATATTTCTCACAAAAGATCTCAAATGCTTAAGGGTTCTCAAGAGTTTGATCAGACAAGCTCACCTCCAAAGCACCGAGCCTCTAAATTAGGGTTTTGACTGAGAATGACTGATCATTGACTTTTGACCTAATACATAACCTAATGACTTGAAACATAATATCAAGGACTCAAACACAACATGTTGACCTAATTTCATGGCTTGAATTATTTCTTAGGACCAAAGGTTTGATAGTTGAAATTTGGATCAACTGATGAAAAGTCAACTGATACACAAAAAGTTAAACTTTGACTTTTTGGTCAACATTACATTCCAAAGATTAAAATTTATCAAGACATTCAAAAATATCAAACTTGATCATCAAGAATCAATAAAATCAAGAAAGTCCATAAAAAGTCAAAGTTTCCAATACTTTGAAATTTTCTAAGTGTTTTTACACTTGATAATTTCATTACTTCATGACATTTTTTCACCAAGATGCAAGATGATTCAAATAAAACTTTCAACATGTAAGTTGTATATCTTGATGAATTCTACAAGTTTGTATTATAGGTTTAATGTCCAAAAAATGCTTAGATTTGAAGATATAAGCTCATGAAGTCATGACATTTTTTGTATAAACACTTAGATAAATTTTCAACATGTATCGTCAGGTTTTTGTCCCAACTTCCTAGCCAATTTTCATCAAGTTCCAATTTGATTTAGCCAAAGTGGTCAACATGAAAGTTGTAGACAATGTTTCAAGATTTCCAAAATTTATAAGAGCATGGATTTATCATACTTGAGCTAGGAGATTCAAAGGCATGAAGTTGGGCATCCATTCTTGAATTACAAGTCATTTTGTGATGAACATGAGATCAAATCTTCATGCCATGCTGCATAATCAAATTTTGAATGCCTTTAAACCTTCAAATTTATCCATGATTATAAAATTACACATACTTTTGAGCCATTTCCCAAGTTTTTGAGCCATTGTCCAGAAGATCTTTCCATTTATGGCACAAAGGCACCATTAACATTCTTGAAAAGCATGATTTAATCACAATGTCAACTCCTTGAGCCTCTCAATGGTTTCTTCTGCACATACACAATGTCAAAGCAAGAAGGCAACCATCTACAACCTGCAAAGAACTCCTAAAATCAAGCCATGCCCACATTGGAACTATGAAAAGTCATGAACTCTCACTTACAACCCAACCAAGCCATAACCCCATAAATTTTAAACCTGATAAGCTCTTGCCTGTAAATAGAGGGAGCATTTACAAGACAAAAGAGGAGAAAAAATGAGATAAGAAAAAGGAGAGAAGAGATAAAGAAGCCCTCAAAACCCCTTTACTCTCAAAAAACTAGAATTGTCCACAAAACCTCCATCTATGAGCTTTGAAGTCCAAATCTTTGAACCTCTCATACCTTGCAATTTTTTCCCAATAAATTATCCAAATACTTGACATACGTAATATAGAAGTTGTTCAAACACAAGATGAACTTTTGTAACATCATTATCATCATCTTCCAAACTCAAAAACAGTATCTTGCAACTTGCTTGGTTGGAGTGATTCAGCAACTTTCAGCATAAAGTGATGATTGACATAGCTTCAAGAAGACCCAAAGGAGCTCGATCAATCACCATTTTTCACCCGGAAACATTCATACATGTTCTAAAGTTTTCGCTTCAAGAGGTAAATTATCTCAAACGGTAATATCTTTACCCATACATCATTTGCTTTTTCTTTCGAAAGGATACAACAGGACGGATCAAAGAGAAAACTAAGCAAAAAGTCAGGTTGGGGGATGACACGGGTGCCTGTGTCACATGACACGGCCCGTGTCAGTTCAAATAGGTTGGAAATTTGGAAAAACAGGCAGGACAGGGGCTGACACGGGTGCTCGTGTCTGTCATAAACGTGCAAAGCAGGCAGGACAGGGGCTGAAACGGCCCGTGTCAATTTGGCTGGAACAAAAAATGTATAGAGAAGCAAGGGCAGATCTTGACACGGCCTGTGTCAACCTAGGCATAAGAAATCCTGATTTTTAACATTTTTGCTATAATTTTGGATCATTAAAGGCACACTAGACATTTTGCATTGCTTGGAGATGGCCTAACCCTATACAAAAACTTTTTTTCTAGATAAAATATTCAAGTTATTTTCTAAAATAATTGAAACTATAAAACCTTTTCAATCAAAAAATCATAAAAAAAGATTTCCTTTTACTTTACATTTTCTTGCGCATTTTACTATTTTGCATTATAATTTATGTAATTGTCAAAGCCTTGTAATAGTAATTAGGGTTTATTTTTACTTGTAATCCCTGTTATACAGTGGGAAAACTAATTTGGGTGTTTTGCGTTTGATCTCAAATATTGCGGTTAGCAAGAGTCGCCACCGACTTTTCTTTTATCCAAAAGGAAAGGTGAAAAAGCACAGGAAAGACCTTTGAGATTGTTTCTTGAGTTCGGGGGGTAGATTATGAAAAGGGAAGGTATTAGCACCCTTTTCATCCATGGTTTTCCATGGGCTCTTAGTTACTTGCTAGATCACTTGCTTTTGTTTGAAATTGTGTTTTGTGTGGTTTTGAAAGTATTTTGTTAAAGAGGCCATTGTTTAGGTAATCTTTGTAATGATTATCGTTCGTTAAAATGTATACAAAGATGTTGATCTTTTTGAAAATGTTTTTAATGTTTGTAAGATGTTTGGAAATGTGTGTGTTTGTTTTGAGAATAGCAAGGATATTTGTTTTGAAATAGAGCAAGTAACTAAAAGTAATCTACCTACTTAAAATGTCTTTCTTGTTCACTTTCTTTTCCTTTGATATTGTTGTCTTACCATTGATTTAGTAAGCAACCTTATCTTTGTATGTAAACGAGATGGGCGTGGATCATCGTATAACCATGATTAGCAATATTGCAAAGCATCTTAGCATTTTTTAGGGACTAAGATCATTTTTGTGAGGCAACTTAGATAGCATCATCAAGGGACTATGATCTTATATTTGTTTGTTTTTTGCTGAGACACCTTACATGCGTAATATGGCTATTTTTGTATAAGGCAACCAAGTGGGATAACCCTAGGGGTGTTTGTGTGCGAGTGTGTCATTTTCATGCTTGATTTTGTCTTGGATTAGGGTTTTCTATTTGATTGATTTTCTCTTGCCATACAAACCCTAATTACTAGTATGTTATGTAAAAGCGATAAATAGCGAAATTTAAAGTGACTACGCTATTACAACACTTGTGGGAGGGGGTATACAATTTATGAATGGGGATTGCAATAATATAAACCTAATTAATCTATTACAACCAAATTGAATATATACAAATATTGGAATAAGTAATATACAAGATGAATTAAATATGCAAAGATATGTAAATGCAAAGAAGATTTTTTTTTGGTTTTTATGTGAAAAAAGTTTTAACCTAAACCTAATAAATAAATCAAGATTAACTTAAATCAATTAAGAAAAGAAATTATTTTTTAGAAAAGATTTTTGAATAAACCCTAATTCTATTTGATTAAAAGAAAATAAATTTCTTTAAGAAAAAGTAAGTATTTTTGTATTATTTTTTTGTCTTGAAAATAATACATGGCATTATGAGGTATTTTGGTCCTTTTATATTGAAATAAATATTTAATAGGTATAAAGAAAAAATAAATATTTAAACTAGTTTCTAATTTTAATTTACAAAATTTAATTAATAAAAATGGATAATATATAACTAAATAAAATATTTTTGTGATAAAAATAAAATAAAATAAGCTAAAATATAAATCTATCATTTTTATATTTTTTATGATTTTTAATATTAAGAAAAACATATTTAATAAAATAAAATGAAAGTAAAATAAATAAATAAAAATATATTGGGCCAGGGGTGTCATAAGCAAACAGGAGGTGAGTGTAAGAAAAAATCACAAGGCCCATGAATCAGAAGCCCAGCGCTGCAATGGGACAAAAAAAAGGAAAAATATGAGAAAATTGCAAAAGGTAGCGCGCTAAGGCTCGAACCCGTGACCTATAGCATTTTTGCGCGCTGCCTTACCACTGGGGTGGCTGTACATACGTTTATATAAACACAATCATAAATATATATTAGAAAATGCCCCCTGAAGGCAACTTCATCTTCAACCTTGAGCCATGGTCGGACCACTTGTATCTTCTTCATTTCTCCATAAAAATGGAAAGTTCAAACATGAAAGTTATGGTGTTTCTTCCCACGAGCTCAACCATATAATTTATGTAAACTAAAAGTCAAAGATCAAAGATAATTTTACTTGCCCTAATTTGAAACCTAATTTTTACAGAAATTTCAAATCCAAAATTCTCTATACACAGTTAATATAAATGAAAACTATGAACATGGTTAGCTTTAGTGCAAGGATATCTAAATTTTGTTTACATAAATCAGGACCAAATGATGCTTGTATGAAGAGATAGAAGTTTGAGTTTTTACCTCTTTCAGTTGAGACCGTGAATGGAGTTTGGGCAAGTTTTGAGAAGGCCTGAGGATCTGTTTAGCTTGCCTGGACCTCCCTGAGTGTATTCCAATCCTTACTTTGTCTTGAAAGTCCCTGAATCTCCCTACTCAAGTCAACCTGCAAGCTTGATGTTTGAAAATGGTGGATGGAGGAGGAGGATTTACAATTAGGGAACAGGGGTCTGGATCACTTAGGTGTGATTTATATTAAGTGTTTAGGTGGTTAAAACTCAAAACGCACGGGTGGATTTGGAGATGGCCGAGTAAGGTTCAAAACTGTCAAGTTATGGCAGATTTTCAATGGCAAAGTGTTTGGGAGTGTTTCTGAGTCTTATCCTTATTGTCCTATGTTGCAATACATTTGTGTATATGTATGGAAAAGGTTAGAGATCAACTCCACTCCAAATTTCTGAGTTATAGCCTTTTGGCTCTATAACTTGCTTTTGAAGAAAAGTGAGGAGACAAGTCTCTAAGTTTGTACAAGCCTGATCTGAGTTGGTAGAGGCTTCAGGCAAGTTGATTTTGTTTTTGACTTTGCTTGTGTGCAGAGAAAACAATTGAGAGGCTCAAGAAGTTGACAAAGGCAAAAGTAGTGCTTTATCAAAATGGAAATGGCACCTTTGTGCCAAAAATGGAATTGTTCTTGTACAATGCATTCAATGCTTGGCTTAAAGATTCCAACATCTGTGAAAACATTTAATTATAGAGTGAGAAACAAGTTTGAGGCCTGCAAAGCAAAGATTATGCAGCCTAGGCTTGGATTTGAATTTTTGTTCATCATGAAATGACTTGAAATCAAAGTGATAAATCACCAACGTCATCTCTTTGATTCTCCCTACTCAAGAATGGTCTCAAGGAGTTCTTGGAAATTTTGGAAAGCTTGCAATGTGATCTACAATTCATCTTTGAATTTCTTTTGAAAATTCCCTTTGGAACTATGTGAAAAATTGCCATGAAGTTAGGTCAAATATCCGCCTAACTAGGGCAAAATTTCACTAAGTTATTTTAGTTCATGAGCATGTATTCACAAAATTATATCTTGATATCCAAGCATTTTTAGGAGAAATTGTGTGAATAAAAGTTGTAGATTTCACGGATATCTACAACTTTCATGTTGGAAGTTTCCTTTGAATCATCTTGCATCATGGTGAAAATTTGGCTCAAAATTGAGAAAAAATAAGAAATTTTTTATACTTAGAAAAATTTCTAAGTTAAGAAATTTCAAATTTTCAAAACAAAATCTTGAATCCTTCATTTCTTGATGAACAAGTTTCAAATTTTTACATGTTTTGATGAATTATGATCTTTGGCATTTGATTTTGACCGAAAATCAAAGTTTGACTTTTCAGTATACAGTTGACTTTTGATCAATTGACTGAAAAAATCATCTGTCAATCCAATGGATTTGCAATGTTTTGAATCATGTAATTAGGTAAAAATGATGGAATTGGACTCTTGAGATCATACTTCAAACCAATTGACCATTTTCTAGGTCAAAAATCAGAAATTGCCCTTTCTCAGTCAAAACCCTAATTTTGACCATTTTGCCCTTTTGATGATTTGATCAAATTTCTTGAGGAATTATGGTCCAAACTTGATCAAATGATACATATGAGTCTAAGATGTTGATGTGGATCAAAAATTATGAAGTTTGACTGTAAATTGGCCATGGTTGACTTTTTCCCCAATACGGCTGATTTTTAGGTCAACTATTCAATTGACTGATCAAAAGTGTGATTTAGGGCTTGAAACTTGACATGAGAAATCTTGGGGGTCCATAATGATCCTTGAAAGTCATATGAAACATTGATAGTCCAAAAATACTTGTGCAAACTTGAACCCTAATTTTGGTCATCAGTGCATAAGGAGATGTCTTGAGCTGGTCAAACCCTAATCCAGTCTTGAGTCAAAGAGATCTTGTGAGGAAATTATTAATAAGTGAGAGGGAAAATTTTGGGGTACAAAAGCTGCCCTTGGTGATGTGAGATTCGAGGGAATGGGCTTAAAGATGCCATTTGGAGAGGTGTTAGGAAGTTGTTGAAGATGGGCTTGTAGATGCCATCCAAAAATGATTGTTGAATTGTAATTTGTAAGCTGAAAGAATGAGTATCACAATTGAGTCTGTGTCTGGAGCGTGTCTGAACTATATCTGAGAGTTGATTTTGAATGAGTATCAGAATAGCGTCCGTGTCTGGAGCGTATCTGAACTGTATCTGAAGGTTGAATCTGAATGAGTATCATGATGGCATCCGTATCTGGTGCGTATCTGAACTGTATCGAAAGGTTGAATCTGAATGAGTATCAGGATGGCATCTGTATCTGGTGTGTATCTGAACTGTATCAAAAGGTTGAATCTGAATGAGTATCAGGATAGCATTTGTATCTGGTGCTTATCTGAACTGTATCGAAAGGTTGAATCTGAATGAGTATCAGGATAGCATCCGTATCTGGTGCGTATCTGAACTGTATCGAAAGGTTGAATATGAATGAGTATCAGGATAGCATTTGTATTTGGTGCATATCTGAACTATATCAAAAGGTTGAATTTGAATGAGTATCAGGATGGCATCCGTATCTGATGCGTATCTGAACTGTATCTGAAAGTTGAATCTGAATGAGTATCAGAATGGCATCCGTGTCTGGAGCGTATCTGAACTGTATCTGAAAACTTTGAATATTGTTAATGGTAGTTGTTAACCTTATCCTGAAAAGGGTAAAATGTTAGCTAAAATGCAAAGTCATGTTGAATGAAACGTATGATATCATGCATTTTCTTTATCGGTGTTTATGACATATGGATGCAATGTATGCGTATGTGAGTTAGTCTGCTGTATTGTTGTTGGATTGAGGAAAATAAATCCCTGAATGTTGATGAGGATATGAAAGTCTTCATGCCTCGAAGTCTAAATGTTGATGAATTTCCTCTTTGAGAGATAAACTCTATTGTAAGGGGAATTCCATGTACTGCTTGTAAAATCTTTTTGGGAAATCCTGAGAAATTTGACGATTTCTACCGGGGATCAATAATTTGAAGCTTTGTTCTGCTGGGGATTTAAACGATGTACTGCAGGGTATTACTTATGGAATAGTCTAGAGATATTTCCATATCCTTTCAATCAATCAGTAATTGCCTCTTTTCATTTCGTTTATTTGTAAACAATAATTATGTTCAAATGCATATGCTCAACAATGAATCATTGGACGTTTTTGTAAACAAAACAAGCGTAAAGAAAAGACAAATAGTTTTTTCACTTTCAAAGAGATATCTTTGTATTGACTTTGAGTAAGTATTTTTTGTACAAGGAGACAAACATTCTAGTAAGAGAATCATGTCATAAAAAATGAAAATTTTGATACAAAGAAAAGATGGCTATGTGTAATAATTCCATGGGGTTTCCATTCTACTATAGCCTCCATATCTCTGAGCATCTTGTCTATTTGTTGCCTCGTCCGAAGATGATTGAATTGATCAAAACCTATGAGTTTGTCAGTGGAAGCCAAAGTTTATCCATGAAGTGATCCAACGGGACATAGTCATACGCCTTAATTCCCTAACTTTTGCCTGGACCGCCCTTTCGGGTTTTCGGTCCACCGGGAAACCCTTTTTTTCCCAAGTCGCCCTTTCGGGTTTTCAACCTGCCGGGTGTACATATTTTTTTGTTTTATCCCTAATTTTTGCCTAAACCCTTTTGGTTCGTCGGGATACCCTTGTTTTGCCTAGGTGTGTCAACCTAGCGGGTCTCTTATGCGTAGTATATTTTGACTATGTCTGCGTTTGCAGGGTGTGGCAGGTCGTCGCCATCTATGGTGGTCAAGATCATTTCCCCACCAGAGAAAATGTTTTTGATTACAAATGGTCCTTCATAGGTAGGAGTCCACTTGCCCCAAGGATCACCTTGTGGCAGTATGATGCGTTTGATCACTAGATCCCCAACTTGATACACTTGGCGTCTGACTTTCTTGTTGAAAGCCTTGATCATCCGTTTTTGATACATTTGACCATGGCAAACAGAAGTAAGTCTCTTCTCATTAATCAAGTTCAGTTGATCGAGTCGAGTTTGGACCCAATCGTCTTCGTTCAACCCTGCATCCTTCATAATCCTCAGAGAGGGGATCTGAACCTCGATAGGCAAGACAACCTCCATGACGTAAACCAGAGAATAGGGTGTTGCCCCGGTTGATGTGCGGGTTGTGGTACGATAACCGTGGAGAGCGAATGGTAGCATCTCATGCCAGTCTTTGTACGTGACTGTCATTTTCCGTATGATCTTTTTAATGTTCTTATTTGCAGCTTCGACAACACCATTCATCTTTGGCCGATAGGGAGAAGAATTGTGATGTTGAATCTTGAATTGTTCGCACATGGCGTTGATCATAGTGTTGTTGAGATTTGTACCATTGTTAGTGATGATCCTTTCCAGGATACCGTACCAGAAAAAAAGATTTTTCTTGATGAAACGGGCAACAACATTTTGGTAACGGAAGCGAAGGAAGCTGCCTCCACCCACTTTGTAAAATAGTCAATGGCCACTAGGATGAAGCGGTGTCCGTTGGAGGTTGTCGGCTTGATTTCCCTAATCATATCAATCCCCCACATAGCAAAGGGACACAGAACTGTTAAGACATTCAGAGGAACCGGGGGTACATGCACTTTGTCAGCATAAATTTGACACTTATGGCAGGTTCGAGAGTGTTGATAACAATCTGATTCCATGGTAGACCAGTAATAGCCTGCCCGTAGGATTTTCTTTGCCATCGTATGCCCACTGGAATGGGTACCAAAAGTGCCTTCGTTCAATCCAGCCATGATCCTTTCAGCTTCAACCTTATCTACGCACCGAAGTAACACAGAGTCATGATTGCATTTCTATAGGATGACATTACTAAGGAAGAATTTAGCAAAGAATCTCCTTAAGAACTTCTTATCATTGATTGAAGCTCCTTCTGGATATTCTTGAGCCTCGAGATACCTCTTGGCTTCGTGAAACCAAGGTTGGTCCACTACTTCTTCAGTATTAATCTCGTGACAGTGTGTTGGTTTATCCATTCATTCAATGGTGATCTGGGGAGCCTCGTTATCCCAGTTAAGTTTAAACATAGATGACATTGTGGCTAGAGCGTCTGCTAGCTGATTTTCTTCTCGCGGGAAATGCTCGAAGGTAATCTTCTCAAAATGTGGTAACAATGTCAAAACATGTTCTTTGTAAGGGATAAGGTTTGGGTGTTTAGTGTCCCATTTCCCTTTGATATGACTGATACCAAAGCTAAATCTCCAAACACATCTAAGGATTTGATTCCCAAGTCTATGGCAGCTCTGAGACCAAAGATGCATACTTCGTATTCCTCCATGTTGTTTGTACAGTTGAAGCAAAGTCTGGCAGTAAAGGGAGTATGAAACCCTTTCGGAGATATGAGTACAGCACCAATACCATTGTCGAGTGCATTGGAAGCTCCATCAAAGAACAGGGTCCATCAGGATCCTTGTTCAGGTCCGTCATATGGCCTGAATTCTTCACAGTTGTCTAATGTCATGATGTCTTCATCCGGGAATTCAAACTTCATGGACTGGTAGTCTTCTACAGCTTGGTGAGCAAGGTGATCGGCTAATACACTGCCCTTTATAGCTTTCTGGGTAGTATACTGTATGTCATATTCTGTCAGGATCATCTGCCATCTCGCTATTCTCCCAGAAAGAGCAGGCTTCTCGAAGATGTATTTTATCGGATCCATCTTAGATATCAACAAGGTAGTATAAGTCAGCATATACTGTCTTAGCCGGCGAGCAGCCCATGTCAGAGCGCACCAAGTTTTCTTGAGCAGTGAATATCTGGTTTCACAGTCGGTAAACCTTTTGCTCAGGTAGTAAATAGAGTTCTCTTTTCGGCCAGACTCGTCATGCTGCCCCAATACACACCCCATTGAGTTTTCTAAAACAGTCAGATACATAATCAACGGTCTTCCCTCAACTGGTGGCATCAACACAGGAGGCTCTTGCAAGTATTCTTTTATTTTGTCAAAGGAAACTTCGCATTCCTCATTCCATTTGACTACTTGATCTTTCTTCAATATTTGAAGATTGGCTCACAAGTAGTTGTCAAGTGAGAAATGAATCTGGCAATATAGTTCAAACATCCCAAGAATCCTCTGACTCCCTTTTCAGTGTGAGGAGCAGGCATCTCTTGTATTGCTTTAACTTTGGTAGTATCTACTTCAATACCTTTGTTGCTGACGATAAAGCCTAGGAGTTTACTAGACCGTATCCCAAATGTGCATTTGTTAGGATTCAACCTCAGCTTGTACTTCTTCAGTCTCTTAAACAGTTTTTGTAAGTGATCAAGATGCTCTTCCTCTGTTTGAGATCTAGCTATCATATCGTCCATGTAGACTTCTATTTCGTGATGTATCATGTCGTGAAATAGAGCTACCATGGCACGCTGATAGGTTTCCCCATCGTTCTTTAGTCCGAATGGCATCACCTTGTAGCAGAAAGTGCCCCACTGCGTGACAAAGGTTGTTTTCTCCATGTCCTTAGGCTCCATTTTGATTTGGTTGTAACCTGAGAATCCGTCCATAAAGGAAAACATTGTGTGTTGTACCGTATTGTCAACTAGGATATTTATGTGGGGGAGTGGAAAATCATCCTTAGGGCTTGCCCTATTCAAATCTCGGTAGTCCACACACATTCGCACTTTGCCGTCCTTTTTAGGCACGGGAACAACATTGGCAACCCATTGGGGGTAAGAGGTGACAGCCAAGAATCCAGCGTTGAATTGCTTCATGACTTCTACTTTAATCTTTTCTGACATATTAGGCCTCATGCGGCGAACCTTTTGCTTTACTGGTGGATAATCCTCTTTTGTAGGCAGACGATGTACCATAATATCTTCATCAAGTCCTGGCAAGTCTTCATACGACCAGGAAAAGACTTTGACATAATCATGCAACAACTGAATCAGACGCTTCTTGACACTGGGTTCCAGATTGGCACCCACTTTGATCTCTTTTTAATCTTCTTTGGTACCTAGGTTGATCGTATCCACGGGTTCCTTGTGGGGCTGAATGGTTCTCTCTTCTTGTTGTAGTAGTCTGGCAAGTTCCCCTGGTACTTCATAATCTTCCTCACCTTCGTCTTCGGCTTGGTAGATTAGATTCTGAGAGTCACAAAAGGCCATAGCAGTATTGTTATCCATGGGATCCAGAATGGATGTATACCTGCATTGTGAGTGTGGGTGTATGTAAGGGTATAGCTATCTTTGAAAGAAAGTAAAATGTAAAAGAAACACAATGAGCATAAAAGTTTGAATACGAAAACATCCATGATTCATTGATGTCATATGAAAAATGAGATAAAAACCCTTACAAACGGACCATTGTGCCTCGGGTAAGACACAAGGTTTTAAGAGTGTGAATTGTTTTGAATATTACAGATCCAACAAAATGTAAAGACAAATTACTGAGGGATAAAAGTGATCGGGACGAAGTCTCTAGCCTCCCAATTGCTGAGCCCTCCATTGATAGTCGGGAAGATCCAATCCTCCAGGTTGCAACCATCTTCACCATCTTCCATTGCGTTGACTTCTCGGTTGCTGATCTTCAAGGGTGGCCCTCCAGCACGGGCACGGCGTACAACCTTTTGAGCACTTGAAGTGAAACCTAGGCCAAACTTTTCAGACTTATATGGGATATCTGGGAGCTGTCCCCAGATAGTGCATCCACCTTCTTCTACCACTGCTTTAGCATCTTTCAGAGATGACATTCGGAGTGGAGGCCTTGTGATCTTGGGAATAGCCTTGGTCACTGCCACCTCTTGAGGGACCTCTTCAAATTGTTGAAAAGGAGTTTCAATGAATTCACCATCCAATTCCATATATCTGAAGGAATTGAGATGGTTGATCATGTATTCTTCATCTCTATGTACGGTGATAATCTTCCCTTGAACCGGATATTTCAGCCTCTGGTGCAATGTAGAGGTAACAGCGCCAGCATTGTGAATCCATGATCGGCCTAGCAAGCAGGAGTATGAAGGGCGAATGTCCATCATATAAAAGGTTGAATTGAAAGTTTGAGTTCCAACCTTTATGGGAATTTCTACCTCCCAATGTACCATCCTCTTCGAACCGTCAAAAGCCGTACTACTATTTTGCTTGGCTTCAAAGTCAACCCCTCATAGTCAAGAGCTTTTTTTGGGTAATACATTCAAAGATGAGCCAATGTCCACCAAAACATGCGCCAGAGTGGTGCCCCTATATTCCACTGAGACATGCAACGCCTCATTATGCTTTCTTCCCCTCGGCGTCAGATCAGCATCTGAAAAACCTAAACCATTGTCTGTAGTTAGGCTGGCCACGCAGTCTTGAAATTGATCAGCAGATGTCTCTTGAGGTACATGGGCGGTTTTTAAGAACTTCACCAAGGCTTTTGCATGTGCCTCGGAACATAGTAGTAATGCCAGCATGGAGATCTTAGAGGGAGTTTTCCCTAGTTGTTCAACTACATTGTAGTTGCTTCTCTTTATAATTTTTAAGATCTCCTCTATTTCCTTCTTGGAGGTCTCAGGGATATTCAATGACTGAGCCTTCGTCCGGATAGGCTCGACCATAACACCTTTTCCTCGAGCCTCGGTTAACTCGGCAGCAGGAGTGTTAGTAAGAATGATTACAGGGGTTGTAACGACTTTGTCAATTGGAGTACTGTTGGAGATAAATGTGGGGCCGGGAACAACTTTTGGGGGAACAACAGCAGGAATGATTACGGGTCTAGAAACTGCTTTTAGGGGAGCAATTTCTGGAGAAAAGATCCTACCGCTTCGGGTAATTTTTCTAGTTCCTGAAATGTTATTGATGTCGGAGTCTTCTTTCTTGGAGCTTGAATCTTCGGCAGCTGACCAGTCCTGTTTGATACCATGGTAGTAGACATCCCCTCCATAATTCCATGGTATGGTTTTGTCTGATGAGTATGGGACTGGTCCAGGCATTGTGATTATAAAAGGAACTGCTTTCGGAACTGATGTAATTCTAACGGGTCTTTTGGTGGAGACCCTGGAAGAATTGGCGAAAATGGTAATGATAGAAACATCTTCAAAAAGGATAGGTGGAACAGGAGTCTTTTCAAACAAAATCTCTTTGTTATCTACCAGGCACTGAATGCCTGCCTTCAACAAAGGACATCCAGTTGGTGAGGATAAGCAGAGATGGCAAACTTTATTACAGCTCGGGAACACACCGGCTTTCAACAAGTTCATTTTAACAGTCAGAAGTGGGTTCATAAGTTCATCAACCGAGGTAACAAACAAGTCTTCTTCAATGGCATTAGTATTATGACCATGTCTGGGCATAGGAGCAGAAATGACATTTGGCTTTTCAGGTGCGTCGAATTCAATTTCTTTTGCTTCAATGAGGTCTTATATTTTTTTCTTTAAGGCCCAACAGTTATTAGTATCGTGACCAGGACTTTCAGAGTGATATGCGTAAAGGGCATTGGGATGATAATGAGGAGATGTTGTGTTGGGGTTTTTCGGGGCTTCTTTCAAGGTTACCAAATTGGATCTTAGAAGATGCGGTAATACTTGAGACAGAGTCATGTTGATTCTGTTGAATTGCCTGACTGGCCTTTCCACCCTTGGTTGATTATTTCTTTGTTGATCAGACGTAGGCTTTGGGATCATAACAGCCCCACCATTGGTCGGTGTTCGGCCCTATCTTGGTTTCTTTGCGGATATACATCAGCCACCTCTTTCTTTCCGATGAAGGGCTTCCTTACATATGTAGAAGAAGATATATCTTTCTGAATCTTTCCATTCTTTTTACCGGCTTCTATCCTCTCTCCGGTCAATATTAGTTCAGTAAAGCCTGCAGATGAACTTCCGATTAAATGATTGAAAAAGGGACCATATAAGGTGCCTAAGAACATGTCTACCAATTCTCTCTCAGACAGAGGGGGTTGAACTCTTCCAGCCAAATCTCTCCATTTTTGCGCATAGTCCTTGAAACCTTCATTGGAAACCATGGA
The DNA here is from genome assembly GCA_948472305.1 of Vicia faba. Taxonomy (NCBI): domain Eukaryota; kingdom Viridiplantae; phylum Streptophyta; class Magnoliopsida; order Fabales; family Fabaceae; genus Vicia; species Vicia faba. Next base: position 931,924,132 of record OX451738.1, on the reverse strand, counting down.
CATACTCTGGAGTTGAGTACGGGTAGGCGCCAAATCAGCATTGTATTGATATTTCTTGTAGAAAGTTGCGGCAAGATCTTCCCAATTGTGAACATTAGCCCTTTCTAGTTGGTAGAACCAGTCAAGTTGAGTACCAGACACACTGTCTTGGAAGAAATGTACCCATATGTCTTTATCAGCGGTATGGGGTTGAATTTTCCTCAGATATGACCGGAGATGCATCTTAGGGCATGAAACTCCGTCATATTTAGCGAATACAGGTGCTTTGAATTTTGGAGGAATCACAATCCCCGACACCAAACCCAATTCCTCAAAGTCCAAGCCTTTTACCTTTTGGATTTCCATCGCGCTCAATCGCTCTTCGAGATGTTTATACTTATCATCAGCTGGAGGCTATTGTTCCTCAGACTAGTCATCTTCTTCTTCCTCCTTCTCCGATTCTAACGGGACAATTGTTTCCTTGACTTTCCCTTCTCCTTCATCGGATGTTGTTGCAAAGTCTAAAGTCTTTCTTGTCTGCCCATGAAATCTTCTCCCCATGTTTAAGACTCTGGTTACCTTCTTTGTTTTCTTTTTCCTCTCTTCAGCCAGTAGAGTCTTCAACTCTTCTTGCCCCTTGGCTAGGGTCATGAGCAACTGTTGAAACTGCATATTCTGAGCTTGGAGATCTTTCACTATTTTCTTGAGATCCATCTTACTGAAATAAACAGTAGAGAGATGAGGAGACTTTTTGCAAAATACCTGTTTATGTTATGATGAATGGTATATGCATATGCAATGTTTTCAAGGATTTCAAAGATTCAAATTTTTTTCAGACAAAAAAGAAACACACGTTATATTAATAAGATAAAGTTTGAGTACATAAATTACCCTTGGGAAAAATAATACAAAAGCTCTAAGATAGAAAATTAGTGCGCATCCTCTTTGGTGCAATGTGGGCATTCAGAGTCTGCTCCTCATGAAGTATCCTAGTGAGCTCTAAAACCTTCTTCTCACTTGCGTAGAATTGGACTTCGAAAGTATCTCGCTCCCATTTGAGTTGTATCCAATCCCTTTGTAGGTCTTAAAGAGATGTGGGCATGTCAGGATGTAGGATAGTGTATGGAACGTCTCCTTCCTTAACAGGCTCAATGATTACCGGGAGAATGGAGGGGTAAGGCATCAATAAGACTCTGAGCGTGAGTTCATACCCATTTGAGGTAAGGCTCAAGAGGTATGTAGTTCTTGTGCCCCAAAGTCTTCCTATCCACCTTGTTTAGCATCCTCCAAGCTCTGATGAATCTCTGGCGAAGACCTTGATCGTCGTTGTCGTAGTCGAATACCAAACCTTGAATCAGCATTTTGTGCAGGCCATCCCTTCGGGCATAACCAAATTGTCTTAAAGCTAAGCATGGGTTGCAGATGATGCCTCCCCTAATTCCAAGTATAGGGACATTAGGGAATTCTCCACAATGTTCAACGATGATAACATTCTCTTTGGATCGAGAGCACTAATGAATGTCTGATGTTTGAGCGTCATCAACCTTTGTGACCATCTTGAACCTTGCTCATTCTTTAATATTGATTGGGGAAGATGAGAAATAAACCATCTTGCCAAGAGAGGAGTACAACACATAAGAACACCTATTTTCCTCATCGTGCGAGTGTGAAAAGAGTGTAGGATATCCCCTAGTAGTGTAGGCATCGGGTTGCGTGCTATGAATATTTTAACGGTGTTCACATCTATGAGCTGGTCAGGATTTGGAAATAAAACCATCCCATAGATGAGGAGAGCCACAATTTCCTCAAAGGCTTGCAAGTCCAAGGAATTCCAACAACTTTGGGCTTTCTCAAACAGGAACTTTGCTAGGAAACCTTTGACACCACTCCTTGTTTCCCAATGAGTTGTGACATCAGATGAGTGCAAGTGTAGAGCTTGAGCAATCTCTTCTGGCTTTGGATCTCTTTCCGTACCGTTGAAAGGTAGTTGATTGAGAATTGGAATCCTCAATAGTTGAGAGAATTCTTCCAAAGTAGGCACAAGTTGATAGTCGGGAAATGTGAAGCAATGGTGCAAAGGATCAAAGAACTGAAAGAGCACCTTCATCATATCTTCATCTGTGTTAGAGGTGACCAAGTTGAGTAGACGACCATGTATCTTGGTGAATGGAGAGTTTTCAGGAATCCTTGAAGCTAGCTCCTTAAGTTGTGGATGGATTCTCACAAGGTTGACTTGAATAGTTTTCCTGCGAAGTGAATCCATACCCTACAAAACTAGAACAAAGATGAATCCCAAAATCCTTGAAGTGTTTAGTAGATGTATATGATGTTCATGATGTCCATGATGTTATGTACAAGTATGCATATACAAGCAAAGCAAACAAGTCCTTAGGTTTAGGCTTGCATGGAGTTTTATAGGTAAGTACCCTCTTGAAGTTTAGTTGGCTTAAACCTGTCCTAGTAATAGTAATCGGGTTCTAAGGAGCTCAATATCACTGGATTGTTTCCTTGGTCATTGTTTCAGCTCAAACCTATTTAATGGCGACCGAAATATCCCAAGAAACCAAACCTCAATGAGTGTAGTATCGAGTATCTACCAACTTTGGACTGCACCAAAGTCGGTCATCTCACTACATCCTAAAGTCCAAGTTGGTCAAGTAAAGGTTCTAGAATTTCATTAGTGCTTCATGACATCACTCAGCGGCCCCGTATTCTCTTTGATTAACTCAAAGGCTACCGGTATCCACAAATATGTCGCACTAATGTAGCTATTGCTTAGACCATGTCGGTATACACAGTTTCCACAATGTATTGCTACTTACCTATAATGTATCCCAAATCCGGGTAGAGGATTCAAACTCAAATGAAGAACCATAATGTAAAGCATACAAGTCAAACAATGTAAGAAAGTAAATGTGATCTAATCCCTAAGGTAACCCCACTTTTAGAATTTTCCCCAGCAGAGTCGCCAGTTCTGTGATGCGGTGGGAGAACTGACTTGGGTGTTTTGCGTTTGATCGCAAATGTTGCGGTTAGTAAGAGTCGCCACCGACTTTTCTTTTATCCAAAAGGAAAGGTGAAAAAGCACAGGAAATACCTTTGAGATTGTTTCTGGAGTTCGGGGGTAGATTATGAAAAGGGAAGGTATTAGCACCCTTTTCATCCATGGTTTTCTATGGGCTCTTAGTTACTTGCTAGATCACTTGCTTTTGTTTGAAATTATGTTTTGTGTGGTTTTGAAAGTATTTTGTTAAAGAGGCCATTGTTTAGGCAATCTTTGTAATGATTCTCGTTCGTAAGAATGTATACAAAGATGTTGATCTTTTTGAAAATGTTTTCAATGTTTGTAAGATGTTTAGAAATGTGTGTGTTTGTTTTAAAAATAGCAAGGATGTTTGTTTTGAAATGGAGCAAGTAACTAAAAGAAATCTACCTACTCAAAATTTCTTTCTTGTTCACTTTCTTTTCCTTTAATATTGTTGTCTTACCATTGATTTAGTAAGCAACCCTATCTTTGGATGTAAACGGGATGGGCGTGGGTCATCGTATAACCATGATTAGCAATGTTGAAAAGTATCTTAGCATTTTTAGGGACTAAGATCATTTTTGTGAGGCAACTTAGATAGCGTCATCGAGGGACTATGATCTTATATTTGTTTGTTTTTTGCTAAGACACCTTACATTCGTAATATGGCCATTTTGTATAAGGCAACCAAGTGGGATAACCCTAGGGGTGTTTGTGTGCAAGTGTGTCATTTTCATGCTTGATTTTGTCTTGGATTAGGGTTTTCTATTTGATTGATTTTCTCTTGCCATACAAACCCTAATTACTAGCATGTTATGTAAAAGCGATAAATAGCGAAATTTAAAGTGACTACGCTATTACAACACTTGTGGGAGGGGGTATACAATTTATGAATTGGGATTGCAATAATATAAACCTAATTAATCTATTACAACCAAATTGAATATATACAAGTATTGGAATAAGTAATATACAAGATGAATTAAATATACAAAGATATGTAAATGCAAAGAAGATTTTTGTTTGGTTTTTATGTGAAAAAAGTTTTAACCTAAACCTAATAAATAAATCAAGATTAACTTAAATCAATTAAGAAAAGAAATAATTTTTTAGAAAAGATTTTTGAATAAATCCTAATTCTATTTTATTAAAAGAAAATAAATTTCTTTAAGAAAAAGTGAGTATTTTTGTATCATTTTTTTTTTGTCTTGAAAATAATACATGGCATTATGAGGTATTTTGTTCCTTTTATATTGAAATAAATATTTAATGGGTATAAAGAAAAAATAAATGTTTAAACTAGTTTCTAATTTTAATTTACAAAATTTAATTAATAAAAATGGATAATATATAACTAAATAAAATATTTTTTGTGAGAAAAATAAAATAAAATAAACTAAAATATAAATCTATCATTTTTATATTTCTTATGATTTTTAATATTAAGAAAAATATATTTAATAAAATAAAATGAAAGTAAAATAAATAAATAAAAATATATTGGGTCAGGGGTGTCATAAGCAAACAAGAGGTGAGTGTTAAAAAAAATCACAATGCCCATGGATCAGAAGCCCAGCGCTGCAAAGGGACAAAAAAAAATGGAAAAATATGAGAAAATTGCAAAAGGCAGCGCGCTAAGGCTCGAACCCGTGACCTATAGCATTTTTGCGCGCTGCCTTACCACTAGGGTGGCTGTACATCCGTTTATATAAACACAATCATAAATATATATTAGAAAATTCCCCCTGAAGGCAACTTCATCTTCAACCTTGAGTCATGGTCGGACCACCTGTATCTTCTTCATTTCTCCATAAAAATGGAAAGTTCAAACATGAAAGTTATGGTGTTTCTTCCCACGAGTTCAACCATATAATTCATGTAAACTAAAAGTCAAATATCAAAGCTAATTTTACTTGCCCTAATTTGAAACCTGATTTTTACAGAAATTTCAAATCCAAAATTCTCTATACACAATTAATATAAATGAAAACTATGAACATGGTTAGCTTTAGTGCAAGGATATCTACATTTTGTTTTCACAAACCAGGACCAAATAATGCTTGTATGAAGAAATAGAAGTTTAAGTTTTTACCTCTTTCAGTTAAGATCGTGAATGGAGTTTGGGCAAGTTTTGAGAAGGCCTGAGGATCTGTTTAGCTTGCCTTGACCTTCCTGAGTGTATTTCAATCCTTACTTTGTCTTGAAAGTCCCTGAATCTCCCTAGTCAAGTCAACCTGCAAGCTTGATGTTTGAAAATGGTGGATGGAGGAGGAGGAGTTACAGTGAGGGAAAAGGGGTCTGGATCACTTAGGTGTGATGTATATTAAGTGTTTAGGTGGTTAAAACTCAAAACGCATGAGTGGATTTGGAGATGGCTGAGTAAGGTTCAAAACTGTCAAGCTATGGAAGATTTTCAATGGCAACGTGTTTGGGAGTGTTTCTGAGTCTTAGCCTTCTTGTCCTATGTTGAAATACATTTATGTATATGTATGGAAAAGGTCAGAGATCAACTTCACTCCATATTTCTGAGTTATAGCCTTTTGGCTCTATAACTTGCTTTTGAAGAAAAGTGATGAGACAAGTCTCTAAGTTTGTACAAGCCTGATCTGAGTTGGTAGAGGCTTCAGGCAAGTTGCTTTTGTTTTTGACTTTGCTTGTGTGCAGAGAAAACAATTGAGAGGCTCAAGAAGTTGGCAAAGGCAAAAGTAGTGCTTTATCAAAATGGAATTGTTCTTGTACAATGCATTCAATGCTTGGCTTAAAGCTTCCAAAATCTGTGAAAAATTTTAATTATAGAGTGAGAAACAAGTTTGAGGCCTGCAAAGCAAAGATTATGCAGCCTAGGCTTGGATTTGAATTTTTGTTCATCATGAAATGGCTTGAAACCAAAGTTATAAATCACTAACTTCATCTCTTCGATTCTCCATACTCAAGAATGGTCTCAAGGAGTTCTTTAACATTTTGGAAAGCTTTAAGTGTTCTCTACAACTCATCTTTGAATTTATTTTGAAAATTCCCTTTGGAAATATGTATAAAATTGCCATGAAGTTAGGTCAAAAATCTTCCTAACTAGGGCAAAATTTCACTAAGTTATTTTAGTTCATGAGCATGTATTCACAAAATTATATCTTGAGATCCAAGCATTTTTAGGAGAAATTGTATGAAGAAAAGTTGTAGATTTTATGGAGATCTGCAACTTTCATGTTGGAAGTTTCCTTTGAATCAACTTGTATCATGGTGAAATTTTGGCTCAAAGTTGAGAAAAAATAAGAAATTTTCTATACTTAGAAAAATTTCTAAGTTAAGAAATTTCAACTTTTCAAAACAAAATCTTGAATCCTTCATTTCTTGATGAAAAAGTTTCACATTTTTACATGTTTTGATGAATTATGATCTTTGGCATTTGATTTTGACCAAAAAGTCAAAGTTTGACTTTTCAGTATACAGTTGACTTTTGATCAATTGACTGAAAAATTCATCTATCAATCCAATGGATTTGCAATATTTTGAATCATGTCATTAGGTAAAAATGATGCAATTGGACTCTTTAGATCATACTTCAAACCAATTGACCATTTGCTAGGTCAAAAATCAGAAATTGCCCTTTCTCAGTCAAAACCCTAATTTTGACCATTTTGTCCTTTTGATGATTTGATCAAATTTCGTGAGGAATTATGGTCCAAACTTGATCAAATGATACATATGAGTCTAAGATGTTTATGTGGATCAAAAATTATGAAGTTTGACTGTAAATTGGCCATGGTTGACTTTTTCCCCAATACAGCTGATTTTTAGGTCAATTGTTCAATTGACTGATCAAAAGTGTGATTTAGGGCTTGAAACTTGACATGAGCAATCTTGGGGGTCCATAATGATCCTTGAAATTCATATGAAACATTTATAGTCCAAAAATCCTTATGCAAACTCAAACCCTAATTTTGGTCATCAGTGCATGAGGAGATGTCTTGAGCTGGTCAAACCCTAATCCAGTCTTAAGTCAAAGAGATCTTGTGAGGAAATTCTTGATAAGTGAGAGGGAAAATTTTGGGGTACAACAATCCCCATTTGTAAATTTGTATCCCCCATCCCCCAAAGTATTGTAATAGCATAGGACATTTAAATTTTGCAATTTATCGCTTTCCATATTATTGCTAGTAATTAGGGTTTGTATGGCAAGATCTCAAAATCAACCTTAGACAATCCTAATTCCAGATGAAATACAAGAAGAAAAAAACACCGTGTACACTTGGACCTCTAGGGTAACGCACACTCGTTGCCTTGGATAGAATAGTCATGTCCCTCGAACGTGGGATTCTTTAGCAAAGACCCTCGATTAAAAGATTGTAGTCCCTCGATGACCCTTCGATGTTGCCTTCAGTAAATGATCTTAGTCCCTTACGAAAAATTACTAAGGTACCCTATAATGTTGCCTTCTATGACTGTATGATGACCCACGTTTGTCCCTTCATATCCAATGATTAGGTTTCTTACTAACTAATGGTAATATAACACTATCTAAAGGAGGAGGAAAAGAACAAAGACTTTTTGAGTAGGAAGATTGCTCGTAATTGCTTGCTCACAAACAAAACCATTTTTGCACCTCACACTTTCAAAACATCTTTCCAAAAACAAACATCTCTTTGAACTATTTTCAAAACCAACACTTTGCATGCATTCTTATAGAGACGAGAATTATTACAGATTTTACCGAAACAAAGGCGTTTTCGAAATATTTTCAAAACCTACACCAAGCACAAAAACATTTACAAAGCATTTCAAAGTGAGCTAGAAATTAAGATCCCGTAGATAAGTACAGATGAAAAGGGTGTTAAGACCTTCCCTTTTCATAACCTACCCCCCCCCCCTAACTCAATAAAATATCTCAAAAGGTCTTTCCTGTTCTTTTCACCCTTTTCTTTATTGGATAAAAGAAAAGTCGGTGGCGACTCTTGCTATCCGCAACAATTGCGATAAAACGTAAAACACCAAGTCAGTTCTCCCACCGTATTACAAAATTGGCGACTCTGCTGGGGAGTTATTTAAAAGTGGGGTTACCTTAAGATCTAGATCTCCTTTATTTGTTTTAATTGTTTGCCTTGTTTGTTTTACATTTATGGGCTATGCTTGGGTTTATTACTTGCAAAGAACCTCTACCCGGATCTGGGGGCATATTAGGTAAGTATAAAAATATCATGGAAATTGTACGGTGTAGATCGATATGGTTGAAGTGATGGCTATGTTAGTGTGACAGATTTGTTGGTACCGGTATGACTTGTGGCGAATCAAGGAGAATACGGGGCCGTTGTGTGGTGTCATTAAGCACTAACTAAAAGTAGAATCTTTAGTTGAACAACTTGGCCATTAGGAAGTAGTGAGATAGCCGGCTTTAGTGCAGTCCGGATATTGGTTGATACTCAATACTACACTCATTAAGATCGAGCTTTCGAGATATTTCGACCGTAATTTCGATGCTTGAGTTGAAACAACGCCCGATGAAGAAAGATAAATGATATGAGATCCCCTAGAATCCGGTTACTTTTGTTATGACATGTTGAACCAACTAAACTTCAAGAGGGTACTTACCTACAAACTCCATGCAAGCCTTTGAACCTAAGGCTACTTGTGTGACTTGTTTGCACTATCTAACCAGAATTGAATTCCTTGCAGGATTTTGTTTGTAGTCATTATCCAATAACCTAGACTTTTTTCAAGGCTTACTTGTTATGACCACCTTACACTTTTGTTTGGTGCATAGCATACACATCATGACATCATACCATATCATTTCCACTGATCATTTCAAGGATCTCAAAAGGCTTGTAATGCAGGGTTACATTGAACCAGACGTCTATCAAGAGGCAAGATGATTTATTTTCCTCTAGCCAAATGTTGTCAAAGACCAAAGCATGATAACTTAAGTCAAGGGCTATGACCCACTTGACATGGTGAGCTTGATTCTCATAGAAGGACATTCAACGATATGAAGTTCTTCAATCAAAGCTGTAATCAAAGTTTAACTTTTGACTTTTTCATATGTTTACCCCGTGAGATCCTTGAAAACATCGCATCCACATATCATACATCATGTCATAAGCAGATTTTTCGACACAGGTTTCCTCATCTTTCTACTATTTATTTAAGTATAAGATGGATCTCGAGCAAACCGTCAAGGACTTGCAAACTCAACACACTCAGTTCCAAGAGACTCTCCTCAACCTGGCCAAAGGTCAGCAAGAAATGATGGCACTCCTTGTCACCAAAAAGAAGACAAAGAAATGGGCCATTATTCTCAACATGGGAAGAAGGTTTAAGGGGACTGTCTAACTAGCTCAAATAGAAGAGGCTTATTCTGAGGAAGAATACAATCAAGAAGAGGAAGCTAGAAGCACTATAGTTGGGGTAGGAAATAACCATGCTACCGAGGATGAAGACTATTCCGAGGAACAATACCCACCAACGGATGATAAGTACAAACAACTCGAAGACCGACTCAAGGTTGTGGAGATTCAAACAGTGCCTGGTTTGGATTTTGGAGACTTAGGTTTGGTCCCTGGGTGGTCATTCCCCACAAATTCAAGATTCCTGTCTTCGCCAAATACGATGGGGTCTCCTGTCCAAAGATGCATCTGAGGTCTTAGGTCCATAAAATCCAGCCACACACTGCTGATAGGAAACTATGGGTGCAATTTTTCCAAGAAAGCTTATATGGAACGCAGTTAGAGTGGTTCTACCAATTGGAAGGTACAAACATCCATACATGGGAATATATGGCTGCTGCCTTTTACCGCTAATATCAATACAATGCTGATCTTGCACCAACTCGCGTGCAGTTGCAAAATATGACTATGGGTTCAAATGAAGGCTTCAAAGAGTATGCTCAAAAATGGAGGGACTTGGCTGGAAGGGTGAAACCCTCATTGACTGACAGAGAATTAGTGGACATGTTTATGGGCACCTTGACTGGTCCATTCTTTAACTTGCTGATTGGGAGTTCATCATCTGGGTTCACTGAGTTGATTTTGATTGGCGAGCAAGTTGAAAGTGGAATCAAAAGCGAAAAGATCCCCATGGCCTCAACCTCTAATGATGTAAAGAAACCATTTTATGGTAAGAAATAAACTAATGTTGTTCTTCATCAGTCGATAGGAGCAGTATTGATTTCTAGCCGACCCCAGTTCGACGACCACAACGACAAAACAATCAACAAAAGCTAGATGCCCGAAGAGACATTTTAATAAAATCAACGTGTTGATGTCTCAATCATTGCAACACGTGTTAAGGATGAATCTGGTTATGTTGATAGAACCTCATCCAAACCCCAAAACTTCTTCTCCAAACTACAATCTCGATGCAATATGTGTCTATCATTCTGGTAGTCCTAGGCATGATACTAACGATTGTTGGACATTGAAATACAAGATTCAAATCATGATTGACGCCAAGGAGATTGAATTCGATCCTTCTGAGACTGCCAACGTGATCACCGCTCCCATGTTGAATCATAATTAGGATCGAGTTAATGTTGTGGAAGATGTCGATAGCAGTAACGACCTGAATAACTGGATTTTCTCTACTGCCAACGATGAAAGCTTCTTCATTCAAATTTTTATTTGTAATTTCCTTGTTTGTTCAAACAATTACTGTCATGTCAAACTTTGGTTTTCCCATTGATGCATTGCAAACGTTTGTCTTGAATTAATTCATTTTAATTATATTTAAACTGCTTTCTTGCTTCATTTTGTGATATTTAACTCTCGATTAAAAGGTATAAGTCTTTAGAGTGAGGATGACGAAAAAAATACCATATCTCTATAGTATGCTTTTGAACAGACCTTGTTGGCGATGTACAAGCATTGTTTCAAACCCTAATCAGTGGAGTTATAAGGAAGATAATCCCTACTCAACCCATTTGAGCCTAAGAAGTAGGAGTTTTCTTTTTCGCATAAATTGAAACCTTTAATCATGACCTGGGGCAGGGTAGTTTCTCAATTAATTTAAATGTGCATTCTGCCGCAAGCTTTCAATTTGTACACAATGAATGACATCAAAAACATCCTTCTGAATCAAAAAGACGATGATGGTTCCCCGTAAAATAGGTAGTCATTATCTCTTAAAATAAAAGCCCATTGAGTCAAAACCTATGAAGGAGACGTAAGAAAAATGGGGGCATCCCGCTGACTGTATTCTCAACACAAAAGAAATAGTTCAGACGAAAGGTAGGGATAATAAAATAAAAAAGAGGTCGCTATAAATCCTCGACAACAGAAAAATGTTACAAAAATGACTGCCTTCTCAAATAAACTTCCAGTATTCGAACCATCACCAAAATGTCATTCCATATTCTATTGGGAGATAAATGCATAATTAACTGAGTATAGGGCTGAGGAACATCATGAAGAACGTGTGGGTACAAATAAACTTTGAGTCTTATCCTTTGTTTCTTAAACCGTGAACCAGACCATATTACAACCGTTTAAAAGTCCTAATTGAAGCATAGGTTAGTTCGAAAGCATAATGTTACAAAAGGTATCCTGACTCCTGTAAGGTTTACTATAAATCTTGAGTTGAATTCATATTCTTGCAAAATTCTGTTGTTTACTAAAAAAATGCATTTTTCAAAAAATATTTCAAGACATACATAAACTTTGTATTGTTTGAATATCACTATTTGCATATGGCCAATTGTTCGACAACGGAGAAATTCGCACGACGAATATCTAATGAACGGAAATTCTCTCAGTAAACGGAATCACTTCAAATGGAAAGACACTTCCAATGAAAAACCTTCCATAATCAAGGGGCATGACAAGTTATTGTCCAACTCATCTGTGGCAGTCAAGTTAAGATTCTAAGAAATCTCTCATAAAGTCCTGAATAACCAGGGACAGGTCTCCATCTGAATCACTTAGGGCATTGAATATGAATTCCAGCAAAGGGTCACATACGACCAAGCAAACATTCTATGGCAGTGCTACAACACTTACTACTATGGATAGTGACAATTCTCGGCACCCTGTGAACGCGGACATAGTCGAAAGATACTACGTACAAAATAGACCTGCTAGGTTGACACGCCTAGGAAAAAGTAAGGGCATCCCGACAAACCAAAAAGGTTCGAACAAAAATTAGGGATATACATACAAAAGATTGTACACCCGACAAGTCGAAAACCTAAAAAGGCGGCTTGGGCAAAAAAAGGTATTCCGGTGGACTAAAAATATGAAAAGACGGTCTAGGCAAAAGTTAAGGATTGAAGCGTACAACTATGTCCCGTTATCTCATCACTTGTCTATTAGTAAAAGACTTATCACTCTGATCAGCATTTACCAAGGACTCTAGGAGATAGGACAATGTTCAAGTCATCCCCACAGAGTTATCTTCAACAAAGATACATTCCCCGACGAGTCTAGAATGCCTTCTAACAGAAAGTGGGGCATCTTCCAGCTAATAATATAGTCATGCTCACCAGCAGATCCCCCTAGCGGATAAAAGAGCGTGATCTTCTCCCTGGAAATATCACCCACTTATGGATTTTCAATCAGTATATTGCATGGAAATTCTCTTCCCCGTCTGAGTTTGGTCCTCCAAAACTAAAAAAGAAAATCTACAGAGTTTCTTCTCTCTAGAGAATTCAATTTCCCCAAGAGAGTTGGTTTCCTCAGCCAAACTCTTCTCCATAAACATGGTTTATTTCCCCAACAAACTACAAATTCCCCAGCAAATCACTGACAAAATCCTCTCCAGAAAAGTCACTGCTATCCCCAGAAAGTTACTACAAAGCCTGGAAATCAACCAGATACCAGTTATCTTTATCTTCCCCAAACGAGTCAAAAGTTTAACCATCTCTTTTATCCCCAATCAGGGTATATAGGAAATAAACTCCCCAGTAGAGCAACAAACAACCAATGTTCCTAAACTCTACTCCTCGGACATAAATCAATGCATCCCCTACAGAGTTTCCTCAAGCAAGCAGACAGGAATCCCCAGCGGAAGCATTCTGGACAAGATTGAAGATACACATACTCTTCATCCCCAACAGTAGTCAGGAATTTATTTTCCCAGGCAAAGATACACTTCAACAATATTTCACATTCATACATCATAGCGTATGCATACGAAGCACATATAGCACAACCTCATTTTTTAGAACATAATTATGCAACGCATTTCATACATCATGATATTGCTACAGCTAACTCTTTACTTTTTCAGGAAAGATCAATCAACAGATAAATATCATCAACAATTTTCAACAGTTCCGGATTGATTCTTGAAACAAGACAGGGCAACTATCTATGAACAACAGGGCCAAGATTAACTCCCAAAACAAGACAGGGCAACTATCTACACGACCAGATGAAGTAATCTTACACGGGTTCCTTCTCATATACTTCCAAATGCAACTTCACACAGGCTCATCCTGAAGCAATCTTACACGGGTTCCTTCTAATATATTTTTAGATGCAGCTTCACACGGGCTCATACTAAAGTAATCCTACACGGGTTCCTTCTCATATACTTCCAGGTGCAGCTTCACACAGGCTTATCCTGAAGCAATCCTATACGGGTTCCTTCTCATATACTTCCAGATGCAGATTCACACGGGCTCATCCTAAAGTAATCTTACACGGGGTTCCTTCTCATATACTTCCAGATGAAGCTTCACACGGGCTCATCCTGAAGTAATCTTACACGGGTTCCTTCTAATATATTTTCAGATGCAGCTTCACATGAGCTCATCCCGAAGCAATCTTACACGGGTCCTTCTAATATATTTTCAGATGCAGCTTCACACGGGCTCATCCTGAAGCAATCCTACACGAGTTCCTTCTCATATACTTCCAGATGCAGCTTCACACGGGCTCATCCTGAAGCAATCCTACACGGGTTCCTTCTCATATACTTCTATATGCAAGTTCACACGGGCTCATCCTAAAGCAATCTTACACGGGTTCCTTCCTATATACTTCCAGATGCAGCTTCATACAGGCTCATACTGAAGTAATCTTACACGAGTTCCTTCTCATATACTTCCGGATGCAGCTTCACACAGGTTCATCCTGAAGAAATATTACACAGGTTCCTTCTTATATATTTTTCAGATATAGCTTCACACGGGTTCATCCTGAAGCAATCTTACACGGGTTCCTTCTAATGCATTTCCAAATGCAGCTTCACACGGGCTCATCCTGAAGCAATCCTGCACAGATTCCTTCTAATACATTTCCGGAAACGGCTTAACATGGGTTCCTTCCAGCATATCATTCAGATTAAATTGACCAAATATTTATTCTGATACTTCTCCCAGTTAAAGTCGAGCGTATACTTAGTCTAATTTCTCTATCAATGGTTACCTCTGGATGGTATCTATAAGCCCATCTCTGTCACCTCTCCAAATGGAATCTTTAAGCCCATTTCCGACATAATCAACAAACAATATCACTTTGTTAATGAGCGAGTGCAAATTTCTTGGCACTTAAGTGTTCAATCATCTTCCACCTTTAAGTCGCAAATGGCAAACAAGCCAATCTAACTCTTCAGGTTTAAGAATATTGAACAAAGGCAGTTGTTGTACCCCAAAATTTGCCCTCTCTTTTTTCAATATATTTCTTACCAAAGATCTCAAATGCTCAATGGTTCTCAAGATTTTGATCAGCCAAGCTCACCTCTAAAGCACTGAGCCTCCAAATTAGGGTTTTGACTGAGAATGACGGATCATTGACTTTTGACCTAATACATGACCTAATGGCTTGAAGCATAATCTCAAGGACTCAAACACAACCTGTTGACCTAATTTCATGGCTCGAATCATTTCTCAGGTTCAAAGGTTTGATAATTGAAATTTGGATCAACTGACAAAAAGTCAACCGATACACAAAAAGTCAAACTTTGACTTTTTTGTCAACATTACATTCCAAAGATCAAAATTCATCAAGACATTCAAAAATATAAAACTTAATCATCAAGAATCTAGAAAATCAAGAAAGTCAAGAAAGTCCACAAAAAGTCAAAGTTTCCAATACTTTGAAATTTTCTGTGTTTTCACACTTGATAATTTCATTACTTCATGACATTTTTTCACCAAAATGCAAGATGATTCAAAGAA
The DNA here is from genome assembly GCA_948472305.1 of Vicia faba. Taxonomy (NCBI): domain Eukaryota; kingdom Viridiplantae; phylum Streptophyta; class Magnoliopsida; order Fabales; family Fabaceae; genus Vicia; species Vicia faba. Next base: position 931,909,022 of record OX451738.1, on the reverse strand, counting down.
AACTTTCAACGTGAAAGTTGTAGATCTTGATGAATTCTATAACTTTATTAGAGCGTTAATGTCCAAAAAATGCTTAGATTTGAAGATATAAGCTCACGAAGTCATGACATTTTTTGTATAAACACTTAGATAAATTTTCAACAGGTATGGTCAGGTTTTTGTCCCAACTTCCTAGCCAATTTTCATCAAGTTCCAATTTGATTTAGCCAAAGTGGTCAACATGAAAGTTGTAGACAATGTTTCAAGATTTCCAAAATTTATAAGAGCATGGATTTATCATACTTGAGCTAGGAGATTCAAAGGCATGAAGTTGGGCATCCATTCTTGAATTACAAGTCATTTTGTGATGAACATGAGATCAAATATTCATGCCATGCTGCATAATCACATTCTGCAGGCCTTTAAACCTTTAAATATATCCATGATCATAAGATTACACATACTTTTGAGCCATTACCCAATTGTTTGAGCCATTGTCCAAAAGATCTTTCCATTTATGGCACAAAGGCACCATTGCCATTCTTGAAAAGCATGCTTTAATCATAATGTCAACTCCTTGAGCCTCTCAATGGTTTCTTCTGCACATACACAATGTCAAAGAAAGAAGCAACCATCTACAATATGCAAAACACTCCTAAAATCAGGCCATGCCCACATTGGAACTATGAAAAGTCATGAACTCTCACTTACAACCCAACCAAGCCATAACTCCATAAATTGTAAACCTGATCAGCTCTTGCATATAAATAGAGGGAGCATTTGCAAGACAAAAGAGGAGAAAAAAGGAGAGAAGAAAAAGGAGACAAGAGATAAAGAAGCCCTCAAAACCCCTTTACTCTCAAAAAAACAGAATTATCCACAAAACCTCTATCTTTGAGCTTTGAAGTCCAAATCTTTGAACCTCTCACACCTTGCAAGTTTTGCCCAAACAAATCATACAAATACTTCACATATATCATATAGAAGTTGTTAAAACAAAAGAACAACTTTTATAACATCATTATCATCGTCTTCCAAACTCAAAAGTAGTACCTTGCTACTTGACTTGGTTGGAGTGATTCAGCAACTTTCAGCATAAAGTGAGGATTGGCATAGCTTCAAGAAGGCCCAAAGGAGCTCGATCAATCACCACTTTGCACCCGGAAATATCCGTACGTGTTCGAAAGTTTTCGCTTCAAGAGGTAAATTTTCTCAAACTGTAATATCTTTATCCATACATCATTTGCTTTTGCTTTCGAAAGGATGCAATAGTACAGATCAAAGAGAAAACTTAGCAAAAAGGCAGGCCAGAGGCCGACACAGGTGCCCGTATCACACAACACGGCCCGTGTCAGTTTAGATGGGTTGGAAATTTAGCAAAACAGGCAGGACATGGGTTGACACGGGTGCCCGTGTCACACGACACGACCCGTGTGAGTCAGAAACGTGCAAAGCAGGCAGGAAAGGGGATGATACAGGTGCCCGTGTCAATTTGGTTGGAACAAAAAATGTTTAGAGGAGCAAGGGTAGATCCTGACACGGGTGCCCGTGTCAGCCTAGGCATAAGAAATCCTGATTTTTGTCATTTTTGCTATAATTTTAGATCATTAAAGGTACACTAGACATTTTGCATTTCTTGGAGATGGCCTAAACCTATACAAAATTTTTTTTTTCTAGATAAAACATTCAAGTTATTTTCTAAAATAATTGAAACTACAAAACCTTTTCTATCAAAAAACCCTAAAAAACAATTTCCTTTCACTTTACATTTTCTTGCGCATTTTACTATTTTGCATTATAATTTATGTAATTGTCGAAGCCTTGTAATAGTTATTAGGGTTTATTTTTACTTGTCATCCCCGTTTGTAAATTTGTATCCCCAATCCCCAAAAGTATTGTAATAGCGTAGGACCTTTAAATTCCGCAGTTTATCGCTTTCCATATTATTGCTAGTAATTAGGATTTGTATGACAAGACCTTAAAATCAACCTTAGACAACCCTAATTCAAGATAAAATACATGGAAAAAAAACACCTTGCACATTTGCACCTCTAGGGTAATCCACACTTGTTGCCTTGGATAAAACAGTCATGTCCCTCGAACGTGAGATACTTTAGTAAAGACCCTCGATTGAAAGATTGTAGTCCCTCGATGATCCATTCGATGTTACCTTCGGTAAACGATCTTAGTCCCTTACGACAAATTGCTAAGGTACCCTACAATATTGCCTTCTATGGTTGTACGATGACCCATGCCTGTCCCTTCATATCCAATGATAAGGTTTCTTACTAACTAATGGTAATATAACACTATCTAAAGGAGGAGGAAAAGACTTGGAATTTGAGTAACCATATCTTGAGTAATCAGTTAATTGAGTGATCGAAAATTAAAATGTCCAAACCTCAAATGCCACAACCAACTATCCTTGTGGTCAACAACAGTTTTCAAACATTGAACTTCAGTCGAACTGATCATAGTCTTAAATGTCCTGTTCTTTGACAATGGAGATTTTAAGACCAAATTGTTCTTGGTGTCGGAAAATTTCAAAACTCCATCTTTCATGACAACTGAGAAACCTTTTTCGACTAGTTGTCCAATACTTAGCAAGTTGCACTTTATTCCAGGTACATAAAGCACATCTTTGATAATAGATTTCCCTTCATTACTCATTTGAAAGATTGTATTGCCAGTATCTTCTGCTTGTAACAAACTATTATCAACAAGTTTTACCCTACTCTTCTTTGACTCGTCAAAATATGCTAACCACTCCTTTCGACCAGTCATGTGGTTCGAGCAACTTGAGTCGAGAAACTAGATCTTGGATTCGACATGGTTATCTGAACTGCAGCCATAACCACCATACCACCTTCAGAATTATTTGAATCTTGGCGTACAAGGTCCGCTCCTTCGTCTTTGCCTATTTATCCCTTGTCTTTTCTGTACCAACAATTCTTGGCTACGTGACCCCACTTTTTACAGTTATAGCACTGCACACCTTTTTTATCTTCTTTTCCCTTTCGATAGTTTCCTCCTCCTCCTTTTGAGGATTCAGAAGCTCTATCTTCGACCTGATGTTTGTGAGGTTTCGACCAAGACTTCTTGCCCCGAGTCTTATCGAACTTGCCTTTGAATTTTTTGGAACCACCATCCTTTTTCCATGACTGAGCTTGCAGAGCTTGTATCGAGTCTTTCACTTCTTTCCTTTCGATAATCCTCATCTCATGCGCCTCCAACGAATCAACCAAATCTTTCACTTTAGTGGTTTCAAGATTGTTGGATTCTTGAATAGCTACGATAACGCAATCAAAGTGAGAGGTCAATGTTCTCATTACCTTCTCAACTATCATCTTATCAGTTATAGTTTCACCACTACCCTTCATGAGATGGATGAGTTTTTGAACCTTCGACACATATTCTGCAACTTTTTCATCTTCTCCCATCAATAATAACTCATATTATCGATGCAAGATTTATAACTTGACAACCTTGACTTTCTCACCTCCTTCGTAATACTTCACCAGAATATCACATGTCTCCTTCACCGTTTCAGCATGAGAGATTATGTCGATATTAGCAGCATCGACGACCGTCTGAATACAATAAGCAGTCTTATAATCTTTCTTCTTGACTTCGTTGTGGACTTTTTTCTATCCGTCAGTTGCATTTGCAGCCAACGCAGGAACGCCATAGGTAATCACTTATAGGGTTTCATGGAAGGCAAACAAGGACTACATTTTTTTCCCATCAGATCCAATTCTTTCCGTCAAGCATTGGAAGAGAATTCAAAATGCCCTTATCAGTAGCCATCTTCGTAGTGGTTGATTCACTTGCCCTAGAAACACAAGCTCTGATGTGAAATTCTTGAAAACTCGATCAAGAGCAATAACTAGAAGCTCTGGATATCAATTTGTTAGTGCATGGGGCACTTTTATTGAGGAGAGAAAGAGGGAATAATAAAAGAAATAAGGATTTGTATTATTGAATTGTACAAATAATGATACAGACTAGGACTATTTATATACAATTCTAATTGGACTTGAGTCTACACAACTTGGATTATATTTAAATATTAAATCTAATCTAATCTAATCAAATCAAATCAAATATTTTAACAAATCTAATTTAATATTTCAACAATTTCTACGAAAGACAATCTATGCCCGCTATGTCGCCATATCGAGTGAGATATTTATTTGTGGTATTATATTTTTTTATTATTCTATAGAGTGAAATTTATTATCTTTTATATATTAATATAAATATATTATGTATTTTAATAACTATTTTAATAAAGATTTATATTATTGAATTGTACCAATAATGATACAAACTAAGACTATTTATATACAATTCTAATTGAGCTTGAGTCTACACAACTTGGATTATATTTAAATATTAAATTTAATCAAATCTAATCTAATATTTTAAGAAATGTAATTTAATATTTCAACAATTTCTACGGAAGACAATCTATGCCCGCTATGTCGCCATATCGAGTGAGATATTTATTTGTGGTATTATATTTTTTTATTATTCTAGAGAGTGAAATTTATTATCTTTTATATATTAATATAATTATATTATGTATTTTAATAACTACTTTAATATAATTTAGCACATTTTTTTAATTTTTTAAAACTTTTATCATGATATTTTATTTTAAATTGAACTGTTTAACTTTTTAATAATATCTTCTATAATTTTAATTTATGTTTTATTAATTTCGTCTATTTTGATTTTTTTTTTATAAGTAAGGAATCTTATATCAATATCAGTACCCATATATTGTATTTATACGTATGTGCCATATATAAAAGAATTTAATTAATATGCATAATAGTGTACAAATATTTTTAATTGTTAGTTAATTATAAACATATTTAAAAATATTTAATTTTTATTTTAATTACTAGTAAAATAACACAAATGGGTGTTTATAATAGATTGAAAGCATAATTTAGTTAATTATAAACATATTTAAAAATATTTAACTTTTATTTTAATTACCAGTATAATAACACAAATGAATATTATAACATATTGAAAGCGTAATTATATAATTTTTTAGGTATATAAATATAATTGAATTATTGTAATTACCAGTAAAATAATACAAATGAGTGTTTATAATAGATTGAAAGCGTAATTTATATAATTTTTTAGGTGTATAAATATACTTGAAAAATATACTTGAATTGTTAGGAGAGTACAGTACGAAGTACGAAGTATTGATATATAAAGTGGTTATACATTTTTATGAGAGATATACTTTTTATTTATATAAGACTTTAAAATAATAGGTGAATGAATTTTCTCATTTATAAATATTTAATTTATTATATTTATATTTAAGATAAGACTATTCATTTATTCATACTTATATTATTATTCTAACACTATTATTCAAATATGAATCACAATGCTCTCTCAAATAGAAACTTATTTTATGTAATGTCGTTAACAACACCCTGCAACGTAATACTATTTTCTAAACATTTTAAGATAAGTAAGTCGGTCTTTTTTCAAAATCAAAAACTCGTGATATTATAATAGTAAAAATCAAAAGAATTATATTTAAATATTCTATTTAAAAAAATCTATAGACTTTTTTAAATCAAGTTTGATTTAGATGATGTAAGTTATAATATCGTCTCAATTTATACTCGAAACTATAGAACAACATTCCCCCGCGTTTAGTTTTCTTTCGTCCAATTAATAAATGAGAATAATATTCATATATTATTAATGTACTCTTTTTACACATTCAATTAATAAAAAATTAACAATCGTGTCATTAAAAAAAATTGAAATATATGTGACATATGATTAAATATATAATTGTAATTGATTAATAATATACAATTATTTTATATTGTCATTATATCACTTCTTTTCTCTTTTCTCTCAATAAACTAGTGGAATACTCGTACGTTCGCACGAGTACGGGTATGATTCACACATTTACTTATAAAATATAATAAAAATAAAATGAATTTTTTAAAAAGATAATAAATCGATTCCTATAAGATTTTTAATATATAAAAATATTTTAATGAATAATATATATTTTTTATATAAATATTATTTTTGTTTTGAATTGTTGTAAAAAATATTTAAATCAATCGTAAAGTTGTTCTAATAATATTTAATATTTTGATTAATAATTTTATGTTTTCGTTAATATTCAATAACTTGATCAGTAACTTCATGTTCCCGTTAAAGTTCAATATTTTGATCAGTAACTTAATATTTCGGTTAATATTCAATATTTTTATCAATAACTTCATGTTACGTTAATATTCAATATTTTAATCAGTAACTTCGTGTTCTCGTTAATATTAAATGTTTTGATCATTAATTTCAAATTTCTGTTAAAATTTAATGTTTTGATCAAAAACTTCATGTTTCCGTTAATATTCAATATTTTTATCAACAACTTCATGTTCCTGTTAATATTCAATATTTTGATATATAACTTCGTGTTTCCATTAACATTCAATAGTTTGATCAATAACTTCATGTTTCTGTTAATATTCAATATTTTGATCAGTAACTTCACAATCTCGTTAATTTTCAATATTTTGTTATAGAATTCTCTTGTCTCAAGTTCTTCCAAACTTTTAAACTTTCTCATAAGATACATGTATTTTATTCTCGTTTTTCTTCACGGCATAATTAGTGTCCGCTCTTTGAGAGTCTAATAATTTCTCAAGCAAATTATTTATATTATCTTTGCTTGCATCTGAGAGACTGAGTTCACAACATCAACCAAACCAACAGAAGATTATGTTGTTGAATTAACACTCTCCTTCATTAAATTTTTAATTGGAGCGACTTCTAAAGAATGCAAAAGGTAAAGGCCATTTGTTTGTAATTGGAGCGGTTTCTAATTACTGAGTCAATTATTTTTTAAATTTTTTTTATTTAGTTTTAATAAAAAAAATTATTATTAACTTAATGTCTCTGTTAATATTCAATAATTTCATCAATAACTTCATGTTTCCGTTAATATTCAATACTTATTTTAATTAGTAATTTCATGTTCCCGTTAATATTCAAGAGTTTGATCAATAACTTCATGTTCTCGTTAATATTCAATATTTTGATCAGTAACTTCATGTTTTCGTTAATATTCAATATTTTGATTAGCAACTTCATGTTTTTGTTATTATTCAATATTTTGATCAGTAACTTCATATTCTCGTTATTATTCAATATTTTGATCAGTTAATTCATATTTCCGTTAATATTCAATAGTTTGATCAATAACTTAATTTTCTTGTTAGTAACAATTTAAAATTTGAAATAAATAATAAAAAGAAGATAAATAATTGCATGGTCTGAGTCAAATATAGAGTTCATATATAAAAATATTTCCAATTAAATACTGTTAAAATCAGAAATTATAATAGTTAATTATTAATTATCAATAAATATAAAAAATGTCTTAAGGATAGACAACCATTATAATATATTAATTTTTTCTATGTTAAAATAATAATGAAAATTTAAAATTCTATTAATTTATATTCGGATTTGAATATCTCTAGTACTATTATGCTTATGAATAAAAAAATAGAAAATAAAATTTAATAACTTTAATCATATTTTAATCATTTATTATTATTTAACTTTACCCTGCATCAAAGAAAATACAGGTTCAAAAAAATATAAGAACGTTAGAAAATTTATCTTAAGAAAGAAAATATTATGCACTGTCCTTAATTATATTTTCTATATTTTCTCTTTTGACAAAAACATAAAATTTAAGAACGTTAAGAATTCATAAATAGACTTTTTCTATTTTCGTTTTATATTTATATCAAAAATAATTTTGATCAAAAATAATTTTGCCATTTTTCTTTTTATATTTATATCAATAATATTTAGATTAGAAATAAACTTTTCTCGCATATAAATATAAATATTATAAAGAAAGCTGAAGCGTATTGAAGAGAAAGAAATAAAATATTTTATCACAATATAATTTGTATGTTTTCGCATATTAGTGATGTATTATCCGTGTGTTGTGTGATTAGTATAAATGGTAAAATTAATTATTTTTTTATATTAAAAATTATTAATAACTTTTTAATTTTTATATAATTGTCATAATAGAGTAATTTAAATATGAAAATCATTGAATAAATATATCTTGACCAAATATCCATTAGTTATTGCAACAATCCAATAGACTCATTATTACTCTATTATACTTAAGCAATACCTCATGTATGTTTAAGCTTTATAAAATCTTACAAAATTTAGAAAATATTAAAATGTGGAATTTTCTTTAGAATAATATTGCATCACCTACAAATTTTAGAAAATATGTGAAAATGATAGTTAATATTTAAAATAAAATTGAAAAATTAATTATTTCAATAAAAAAATTTAATAGTCCTCTTCAATAAAATATATCTAAACATAAATAATGTAATTATTCACTAATTTTAATTAAAATCAACTTATTTAAAATTATATATTTATCACTATATAATTAAGCACACACTATATTATAGAAAACTTGATGAAAGGAATTGTGATCTTTCTATTTCTAATGTCCAAACTCAATACAACAAAATGTCACTATAAAGTTTCATGTCGTAAGTGTTTTTTTTAATAGGAGTAATCAACATAATTAAAGTGTGCCGATTATTGAAATTTACTTTCTATGTGTTTTTTTATTGCGTTTTCAAGGGATCATTTGCTTCAATACAACCATGAATTCGGTATGCTTTAGTGGATACCCCACAGGTCCAATAACCTTTAAAAGATACACCCTCCGAACACTATTAACTATTATAAGTAACTTTTACTTTTTTGATACATTTGATCCATATATGGACCAAATACATTGATAGTCAAATGTACCAAAAAAAAAAAAGTAAAAGTTGTTTATAATAGTGTCCGAAAGATGTAGCATTTAAAGCATATTATCATATAAAAATATTACTCTTTGGATAAGAGAATGAGAGGTAGCAAAGTTCATGACTATTGAATATTGACTAACAGTGAGAAATCTATAAAATCAAAAAAACCTGAAGTTTAGAATCTAAATCGATATAAATCTATAACATAAGTGCATTGAGTATTGACTTACCAACATCACACAAAACTGATATCTATAAAAGAATTAAATAAAACTATTACCTGCATTTTGTCATTTGATGAATCAGTAAGAGCATACAAAACTACCATATCACTATAAGGAAAAACATAAAACTTCGAAAATTCTCTCATTCATTTGACCCATTTCTAAATTTCAGTCTGACGATGCAGCAGATTAAAAGTAACAGTTTGTTTGACAAAAATAACAAACAAGAGAAGACAACAAAAATGAGAGAGAAAGAGAAATAAAAATTAGTAATTTCCCACTCATAACATCTGTATCTATTAACAATTTGTCATAGCCGCATTGCCACTGTCATGCTGTTATTAGAACATATATAGTTAGCAAGTGAAAGCAAAACGAAAATAAGCAAGGTATAAAAGTACTAATTGTTCCTCTAGAGCTTCCATTGATCTGTGGAAACTTGAATATAGTCCAATAAAAAGTGTAGTCAAATTAATAGCATGCATCAATAATGTCCAGATTATTTAACACAATAGGCTTCCTTTGCACTATCACCAATGCATCCTGAACTGACTAAGCCATCATACTTCTTGATTGATCATGTACCTGACACTTTGGCGGATTCAACATGGAAGAAGAAGAAATTGCAATTTGTATAAACTCATTGATCGAAGATACCTGTAAGTTTTAAATACTAAAACACCTACCTTTACTTAATAACTGAGTGAGTAAAACATCTTACTCAGTTCTAGAAGTTTGTTCAGTTCTCTGATAAACGAAAAGAATATCTTGCAAAACCTTAAAAAGTGAAGTCACTACTACGCCAAATGTTGATATTGCCCAGTATGCTTGTGAGGTCCAAATATGACTGTTTCAAGTATAAGAAAATTGGATAAGACACCATAATAAAGCAAAGTTAGAGATGAAACAACTGCATGAGAACTTACATGTATCTTATCATACTGATAAATCCATTGGGCTTTTCCACCGTGAAAGGTGAAATTGCAAAAAGAGTTGTCGATAACTGTTGTTAAGGTCACAAAAAAAACAAATAAATAATACTTGTAACCATAAGTGAGTTGTTGCCACATTGATCTGACATTTACATTCTCCAAATACAGAAACGCGTTGAAACTAATCATTGCTCAACAGGTCAAAATGATGATGCAAGTATGTATAATTAAACACGAAGCATCAAATAGGTCCAAAATGATTAAGACCTAAACATTTTGTCAAACTTTAGAGCATAAATTCAAAAAATGGGACCTTAAAAATGACCTATTCCAAACTACTATAATTATCACCTATCGTTGTAAACTTTTTAACAAAACCCTTGTTTTGTTAAGGGGCATGATGAGAAACACTACCACCATAGCTTTGAGGTGGAGTTTGAACTCCATAATTATACCACATTGTTCCATGATCTTGTGGTGGCAAATAAGGAGATTGATATTGAGGAAACATAGGATTTGACCTCGAAGAAGTGAATAGCTAATACTTCCTGCTGCAAAATGTTACCAACAGAAACATCTAAATCAGCAAATAGTTTTCAACATTGTATTAAGTTAAAAAAATTAAAAATACAGTTATCATCATGAATTTTAAATTAAAGGAAGGAAGTGGAACTCACCCATGTTGCAGTAGCTTCATCGTACATTAATGTTCAACATTTTTCCATGCTTTATTAACTCTAAGAAATCCCCAAAAGCTGCATTGTTGAAAATCAAAATAATGGTTATTGGTTACTCTAAATTAAAGTAAGTGTAATAATGTGTAAATTCAAAATGCAAATACCAGGTAATAATGTTGCAGAGTAGATCAGTTCTATATATACATAAAAACTGGAAACATGATTATGCGCATAGATCCCATTGGTTTGCATACATGTGAACTAATTCCAATGTGGCCAGTTCGAAGGTTGCGTCCAGTTTGAAAAACACAACATTCAATCCCTGTCTATCCCCCTGCAAAATATTGAAGTTGTGCATTATTTATGTTATGACATTATTTTTAGTGTAATCCAATCTAGAGATATCATAATCACTATTCCTGATACTCAAAATGTTAGTGGCTGCCTCTGAGTTAAGTTTTCCTGCACTATGTCATTCCTCTCTAGCTCTTGATGAATGTTGCAGGGCTAAAAATTGTCCGCCTTTTAAAAAAGCGTTAGCCGCTTGTGATACGGTGGCCAGAACCAGGACTGTTTTGAAATGCTTGTTTGCGTTTTGCGTTTGTGTTCACAAAATGTCGCGGTAAGCAAGAGTCGCCACCGACTTTTATTTTATCCACCAGGAAAGGAAAAAAGCACAGAAAAATTCCTTTTTCGAGATTTTCTGAGTACGGGGGTAGATTATAGAAAGGGAAGGTATTAGCAACCTTTCTATCCGTAGTTATATACGGGATCTTAGGTACTTGCTCATCATTTTCAAAATTGCTTCTGTGTGTTTGTGTGGTTTGAAAAGTTTTTGTTTTGACTTCGATTTAACCCTTTCTTCTGTCTTCAAGAGTGTTACGAAGTGTTTTTGAAAACTTTGTTTGAAAAGAGTGTAAGTGTGAAAAATTTTGTTTGTTTGAGCAAGTACTTAAGAGTTAATCTACCTACTCGAAAAAAGGATTGTTCTATGTTCGTTTCCTTTAGACAGCGCTATCCTACTATTAGTGAGTAGGTAGCACCATCGTTGGAGTTTTGAGGGTCAATTCGAAAGGGACGTACGGTCACTAAAGCAATGTTAGGACGTCTTAGTAATAACCCTAATGTCTTAAGATCAATATTCGAGGCAACAATTCCGAGGCAACCATTCCGAGACAACTTTTCCGAACGGGACTTTGATCTTTGTTTAGACAAGAGAGCGACCACTAAAATATCCTATACTTAATGACCGTTTACCAAAGGCAACCGAAGTGAGAGTATACCCTAGGAGTGCGCATGTGCGAGTGATTCAATTTCAAATTATTATCTTTGCACATTTAAGGTTTGCTAACCGTTTTAAAACTTACATACATTCTTGTCATGCATCCCTAATATCATACATCTAACAGTTTAATATTTTGCGGAATTAAAGTGCGGAAAATAAACTACGCTATTACAAGGCTTCGGGTATTAATACATAGTCAAAAACGACCCGTCAAAACGATAAATGAAAAGGAGAAAAGTCCTAATTAATCATTACAACTTGTGAGCAATTACATCAATATGATAAAAATAAATAAACATGCGCACGAGAACGAGAGAGAACTAGGGTTTTGACCCCGTCTAACCTAATCGAAAGAAAATTTATTTTTATTGTTTTTAATCATTTTTAAGAAAAATAAAATAAAGGTTTGAATTAAATGCAAGTCTAATTAGTAATTAAATTAAATTAAAGAAAATAATTTACAGTTGACCTATTTTTGTGTTTTTAGTTATTTTTAAGAAAAAAAGAAAATAGAATTAGGTTAGAAACAAAAACCCTAATTGTTCTAATTAATTTTAATTTATTTACAAAATAATTAAAATTACCCTAAAATTAAATAAACTAATTAGATTAATTTTTGTATAAAAAATAAATCCTAAATCTAATTGGATGAAAATATTATTTTTGTGATTTTTTTAATAAAAAGAAAATTAATTTGTGTTAGTAAATATAAATAAATAAATAAAATAAAGAAAGAAAAAATAAAAAAAGAAAGAAAGAAGAATTGGGCCCGTGAAAGTAATTTGGGAGTGTGCTGATAGCAAGTCTTGGGCCCAAAACAAATGATCCATGTTGACCTGCTGGATCTCCTGCCCTGCGTTGACTAGGTCACACGATAGGTCCTTCAATGATGGCCTTCAGATCTGGCATCTTGGGCACCTGGCTGATTGGATGATGATGGACCATGGTGGTCATCCCACACAAGCACGCGCCTGATTATGGAAAGGAAAATAATATGAAATAATTGAGGGGACCTGGGATTCGAACCCAGGCCCCAAAGCCTTTTCCAACTGCTCCACTACCAACTGCGTTGCATGCTTTTGTTGTACATAGAATAAACAATAATCATAATATGAGAAAACAACAAAACACTAAGTCCAAACGCGCGAATTTTCAAACGAGCGAATGGTTGCTTGCCACGACATCTTCTTCTCCAAGGATCTGTTATCTTAGACAACAGACTTTTACCAATGGACGTTCGTCGTAGCTAAAAACCTGTGCATCTCAAAAATCATGTACAAGCACAATAAATCAATTGTGATGGTACCAATCCACTCGTCTCAATCTCACGAGCTTCATGGTACCCTAATCATGGCCCAATTTTGCCTAGGTTAAGAAACCCCAAAACGAGCTTGCAAACCCTAGCTATGGCGTATGGCAATTCCTGCGTTGTAAATGCAAATAAACAGTACCAATAGCTTGCAAACAAAATGATGAACAAGAATATATGATTAGAATGTGTTTAGGATGCGTGAAATATTGAAAACGATTTTGAGTTTAAAAGCAAACCATGTGAGTGATGTAGGGAGATTTTGGGCATTTCAAGCCTTGCAGATGATTGGGTTAGCTCTAGGAGATTGCCAGCAGGCGATTGGAAGCTTTAACACACCCTGAATTGGCCTACAGAAGGATATCCGTCTCACACTTTTTCTTTGGAATTTTGAGATTTTTCTCTTGTTCTTGGAGGCAGCTCTGCGCGAAAATTCTTGTGTTTAGGGTTCAATGATCTTTAGCATAAGTAGTGAATCATATTAGGTTAATTATTTTTGGCCAAGATCTTGAGAATTCATGAATGAAATATTTGGTCTTTAAGCCATATGAAATCTTTCCATAACCATGCAAATCATGCCTTTTTGCCTTGATTCAAATTTGATTGATTAGGCCAGCTCATTTGGATTTGATTTTCATCAAAATCAGATCTTCAAAACAAATCTTGGTATTTTTTATTATTTATTAGATTTAAAATTATTTTTAATGAATAAAAACCATAATAAAATAAATAAATGGATAAAATAAGATGTGGTGGCTGCCTTGGGTCGTGGACCATGCTACCAACTCAAAACAAGTGCAAAAGATTGGGCCCATTTAACAAAAATTGCAATTTGAGGCATAGTTGACTTTTGACAATTTTGCAAAAAGGGTCAACTTCATCAATGCATAACTTCCTCAATTTTGACTCTTTGAAGATGTTCTTGGACTTTTAGAAATCTTGAGATGTCCTCTAAGCAACCCTTTTGGTCTCATATCAATTTGGTATTCCATGTTCATGTATGAAGCTTTGACAAAAAAGGTGTTTTTGTTGACTTTTCAAAATGACCTATAATGTCAAAATTCATAACTTCTTGTGAGTGCATATTTTGAACTTGGGAGATTAATATGAATTGTAGATAATTGCATCCTATTAAAAATGAGCTTTGGATGGGTCATTTCTCTTAAAGTATGAGAAAGTTATGCTTGGTCAAAGTTGAGTTGACTTTTCCTACAAAACCCTAATTTAGCAACTTTTGGGTTTTGATGAATTATGAGCAATCCTTGATGAACCATGATCAACCCTTGATCAAATGATGAAAGTCACTTCAAAATGAGGATGTTGACCAAAAATCTTGAAGTTTGACTGTATGTTGGCCACAGTTGACTTTTGCCCTAACACAGTCAATTTTTTGGCCTTTGAGCAATTGACTGAGCAAACTTCCTCTGCAAGGCTTGAAACTTGACAAGGATGATCTTGAGGATATATTAGGACAATGGTGAGAATTTGGGATCCCTTGGACTCAAGTATCTTGATGCAATATGAAACCCTAATTTGAGGTAGACTGCCTTAGGAGAGAGCTTGTCTGATCAACCCTTGGGCTTCCTTGAGCAACTTGAGGATCTTTCTTGAAATGTTTTGAGAAATATGGGAGGGAAAATTTTGGGGTACAACAGCTTCCCCTGTTCAATCTTCTTAAACCTGAAGATGTAGAATGGCTTGTCTGCCTTTTGTGATCTGAGGGTTGAAGATGATTGAACACTAGAGTGCCCAGAAATTTGCACTCGCATGAAGTGATATTTGTCTTGTGATGTCGGGAATGGGCTTATAGATGCCATTTGGAAATTGATGACGGGAGATGGGCTTATAGATGCCATTTAGAAATTGATGACGGGAGATGGGCTTATAGATGCCATTTGGAAATTGATTACGGGAGTGGGCTTAAAAGATGCCATCCGAAGGAGTGTCGATCACATAAGAGATTCCTTAGAGAGAGCTTGTATACTTGTTATTGAGGAAGATTCCGCTGTGGAATGTTGTTCTCTGTCTTGAGAGAAAAGTTGAATTTTAGGAGCTTCAGTCATCCGTTATTCTACTGGGGAATCGTCTCTTGGTCGAAGAGGTGAAAATGAACTACTATCTGGTTGTAATCCAGGCTTCATAGTGATAAGATGGACTGCTATCTGGTCGTAATCCAGGCTTTACAGTGACTTACTGGGGGTATGAGATTAAACTTGATATCCGGTCGTAATCCAGGCTTTGCAAATTTCTCAATTCTTATCTGGTCGTAATCCAGGCTTCAGAAGGAATTCAATCGTTATCTGGTTGCATCTGGGATTTAACTTGAATTTAGGGCACACTAATATCTGGTCGACTCCGGGATTCTTAGTAATTGTCCAGGTAAAACTGCTATTTGGTTGCAATCCAAGCCTCGTAGTGTCTTGTGTTGTTATCTGGTTGTAATCCAGGCTTCAGTCCTTTTATCGTTATCTAGTCGTAATCTTGGATTCACGATGCTTTATACCATTATCTGGTCGAATTCAGGCTTCATGGTATTCTGTACTGCTATCTGATCGTAATCCAGGATTCACAATATCTTACTTCTTATCTGGTCGTAATTCAGGCTTCATAAGAAATCAAGTGGTTATCCGGTCGCCTCCGGGCTTCCATTTGATTGTTGGGCCTACCAATATCCGATCAGATCCAGGCTTCATAGTAATTGGCCAGATGAACTGCTATTTGGTCGAAATCCAAGCTTCACAGTGTCCCTCACTGTTATCTGGTCGTAATCCAGGCTTTAGTGTCCTTACCGCTATCTGGTCGTAATCCAGGCTTCACGATGCATCATACCATTATCTGGTCGAATCCAGGCTTCATGGTGTTTGGAGGAATCAAGATACTATCCGGTCGAATCCGGGATTCATAACTTTTATTAAAGATATACCACTATTTGGTCATAATCCAGGCTTCGTAGTATTCTTGGTTGCTATCTGGTCGTAATCCAGGCTTTACAACGTCTTCTACCATTATCTGGTCGTAATCCATGCTTCGTGGTCTTGTTGCTATCTGGTCGTAATCCAGGCTTCGCAATAACTTGCAGAGCTGTTATTCGGTCGTAATCCGGGCTTCACGACTTGTGTTTATGATATATCACTATCTGGTCGAGTCCAGGCTTCATGGTACTTGTTGAGCTGTTATCCGGTTATAATCCGGGCTTCACGGCTTGCTGGGGATTAAACTATTATCCGGTCGAATCCGAGCTTCATAGCTTGATGATAAACCACTATCTGGTCGAATCCAGGCTTCGCGGTGTTTGATACTGTTATCTGGTCATTCTCCGGGCTTCACAATATGATGTAGAAATCAAGATATTATTCGGTCGTACCCGGGCTTCATAGCTTGAACTTTCTGAGAATTTGATTGTATCTTTTCCTGAAATGTAAAGAATTAGTAGTATGTAATGCCATGATGCATGACATGTATTGAGCAATGATGTTCTAAAAATAAATGAGATTGTGCTATATGGTGCGTATGCATGTGCCATGATGTATGGAAATGTGATGTTTTTGCAATGTTCTCTAGCTGGGGGAAATAAATCCCGGATTGCTGCTGGAGAATGAAAGAGTTTCGCTCGCTGAGGATAACAACCGAAGATGATTTGAGAATAACTTGGTAGGATAATAATTCAGCTAGAGAATAAACTGGAGGGAAAATGACTATGTGGGGAAGAGATACTCTGTTAGAAGATCTGCTGACTTGGAGAAATAACCTCGGTTGTGGGTGAATTATCATTGTTGGCAATGATGAACTCTGTTGGGGATAAAATTTCTGTTTGGGGGAGAAATAAACTCCACTGGGGATGGTTTTCCATTGTTGGTGGAAGATGAACTCTGCTTGGGGAGAATCTTACCGACTCACTCGCGATTACGAACCTCAGCTGGGAAGAGTTGATAATACTGTATTCTGGTACTTCCTACTCTACGGGGAGTGTATTCATTTTTAGTCATTTTCTTCAGTTGGGTCTATCCTTGTACCTGATGGGTAAAGCAACTATAAGGTTCGGACATTTCTTGTTTGCCCCTGTTTCTGGAATTACGAGTAATCATCTTTTGTTTCGCATGTAAATATTTATGAGAAGCAATCATTGTCAAATGCATATATCAAAATGAACCATTGGACGTTCTTGCAAAACAAAACAAAAAAGAGAAAAACAATTTGAAATTTCTTTGTGAAAATGAATTGTATTGATTTTGAAGTTGGCCTGTAAATAGGCATTTTTGTACAAGAGGCTGACGTCCTAGTAAGAGAACGCCGCTGAAA
Source organism: Vicia faba (assembly GCA_948472305.1). NCBI lineage: Eukaryota > Viridiplantae > Streptophyta > Magnoliopsida > Fabales > Fabaceae > Vicia > Vicia faba. The sequence continues at coordinate 931,891,444 of OX451738.1, read as the reverse complement.
GATAGAATTTATACAATTTGTGTAAAAGAAAGAAAACAGCTATGTAAACAATCCCACTGGGTTCTAACTCTGCTATTGCCTTTATATCTTCGAGCGTCTCATCACTTTGCTACTTGGTTGAAGGTAGATCAGATTGATTGGCGCCGTCCGAACTTGATAATCGATACTGAAGTCTGGTTACAAGATGATCCAATGAGACATAGTGTTACGCTTTAATCCCTAATTTTTTCCTGGACCGCCCTTTCGGGTTTTCAGTCCACCGGGATACCCTTTTTTGCCCAAGCCTCCTTTTCAGGTTTTCGACTTGCCGGGTGTACAGTTTTTTCATTTTCATCCCTTATTTTTGCCCGAACCCTTTTGGTTCATCGGGAAGCCCCTATTTTTGCCTAGGCCAGTCAACCTAGCGGGTCTTTGATTATGCATAGTATTTTTTCACTATGTCTGCATTGACGGGGTGAGGAAGGTCGTCACCATCCATGGTGGTTAGAATCATAGCTCCTCCCGAGAAAATGTTCTTAACCACAAATGGCCCTTCGTACGTAGGAGTCCATTTGCCCCTAGGGTCACCTTAAGGTAAAATGATGCGTTTGATCACCAGATCCTCGACTTGATACTCTTGTCGTCTGACTTTCTTGTTAAATGCCTTGATCATTCGCTTTTGGTACGTCTGACCATGACAAATAGCAGTAAGTCTCTTCTCGTTGATTAAGTTCAGTTGATCAAGCTGGGTCTAGATCCAATCGTCCTCGCTCAAATCTGCATCCTTCATAATCCGAAGAGAGGGTATCTGGACCTCAATGGGTAAGACTGCCTCCATGCCATACACCAAAGAATAGGGTTTTACCCCTGTTGACGTCCGTGCTGAGGTACGGTACCCATGAAGAGCAAATGGTAACATCTCGTGCCAATCTTTGTATGTTACCGTCATCTTCTGCACAATCTTCTTGATGTTCTTATTAGCCGCTTCGACAGCCCCATTCATTTTCGGCCGGTAAGGAGAAGAGTTGTGATGTTGTATCTTGAACTGTTTGCAGAGTTCGGTGATCATAGTATTGTTGATATTTGTACCATTGTCCGTAATGATTCTCTCTGGTACACCGTATCGACAGATCAGATTATGTCGGATGAACCGCGCCACGACGTTCTTGGTTACTGTAGCAAAGAAAGTTGCCTCAACCCACTTTCTGAAATAATCAATAGCTACCAGAATGAAACGATGCCCGTCAGATGCAGTAAGTCTGATCTCGCCGACCATGTTGATGCCCCACATTGCAAAAGGTCAAGGAGCTGTCAAGACATTCAGAGGAACTAGAGGTATGTGCACCTGACTTGGCACTTGTGGCAGGCTCGAGAATGCTGATGACAGTCGACTTCCATGGTAGACCAATAATATCCTGCCCGTAGGATTTTCTTTGCCATGGTATGTCCACTGGAATGAGTTCCGAAAGCACCTTCATGTAACTCTGCCATAATCCTTTCTGCCTCGTTCTTATCCACACATCGCAGTAAGGTCGAGTCATGGTTACGCTTATAAAGAATCCCATTACTGATGAAGAACTTCATCGCGAACCTCCTCAGGAACTTCTTGTCATTAACAGATGCACCCTCGGGGTACTCTTGAGCCTCAAGATACCTCTTTACCTCGTGAAACCATGGTTTATCTACTACCTCTTCAGTCTCGATATCACAGCAATGTGCGGGTTCGTCCAACCTCTCGATGGTAATCTGGGGAGCTTAATTGTCCAACCTGACCTTGAACATAGAAGACATGGTAGCTAGCGTGTCCGCTAACTGATTCTCCTCTCTGGGGAAATGTTCAAAGGTTATTTCCTCGAAGTGTGGAAGCAATGTCAATACATACTCTTTGTAAGGAATAAGATTTGGGTGTTTCGTATCCCACTCGCCTTTGATCTGATTGATCACGAGAGCGGAATCTCTGAACACACTCAAAAACTTAATCCTCAGGTCAATAGCTGCTCGAAGACCCAGGATGCACGCTTCATACTCCGCCATGTTGTTGGTGCAGTTAAAACATAATCGGGCGGTGAATGGAGTATGACAGCCTTTAGGAGATATGATCACGGCCCCAATGTCATTACCCAAAGTGTTTGAAGCTCCATCAAAATACATAGACCATCGGGATCCCTCCTCAGGTCCTTCATCCGGTCCAGGTCTTTCACAGTCAGTCACCAACATGATGTTCTCATCCGGAAATTCGAAATTCATGGATTGGTAGTCGTCTACAGCCTGATGCACCAAATGATCTGCCAACACACTTCCCTTGATTGCTTTTTGGGTCGTGTATTGAATGTCATACTCAGTTAAGATCATCTTCTATCTTGCTATTCTTCCGGACAAGGCAGGCTTTTCGAAGATATACTTGATTGGGTCCATCTTTGATTTCAATAAGGTGGTGTGAGTCAGCATATACTGTCTCAGCCAGTGAGCAGCCCATGCCAAAGCGTAGCAATTTTTCTCAAGCAGTGAGTATCAGGTCTCACAGTCGGTAAAATTTTTGCTAAGGTAGTAAATAGCATGCTCTTTTTGGCCAGACTCGTCATGCTGCCCCAGCACGCACCCCATTGAATTATCCAGTACTGTCAAGGATAATATCAAAGGTCTTCCTTCAACTGGAGGCATTAGAATAGGTGGCTCTTGGAGATATTCCTTGATCCTTTTGAAAGCGGCATGACATTCATCATTCCATATTACCACTTGATCTTTCTTCAGTAGCTTGAAGATTGGCTCACAAGTAGCAGTCAGATGTGAAATGAATCGGGCAATGTAATTCAGACGTCCCAAAAAGCCTCTGACTTCTTTTTCTGTTCGGGGAGCTGGCATATCTTATATAGCCTTCACCTTTGCAGGATCCACTTGAATACCTTTATCACTAACGACGAAACCCAACAGCTTACCAGACCTCATCCCGAAGGTGCATTTGTTCGGGTTTAACCTCAGCTTGTACATCTTCAACCTGTCAAATAGTTTCTGGAAATGGTCAAGGTGCTCTTCTTCAGTCTGGGACCTTGCAATCATATCATCAACGTAAACCTCAATCTCATGGTGAATCATGTCGTGGAACAAAATGACCATGGCGTGCTGATATGTTGCCCCAGCATTCTTCAACCCGAAAGGCATTACCTTGCAACAGAAGGTATCCCATTGTGTAACAAAAGTCGTCTTCTCCATGTCCTCGAGAGCCATCTTAATTTGATTGTAACCAGAAAAAACATCCATAAAGGAGAAGACCTTATGCTGTGCGGTGTTGTCGACCAAAACATCAATGTGAGGGAGTGTGAAATCATCCTTGGGGCTCGCTCTATTCAGATCCCTATATTCCACACACATTCGTACCTTACCATCTTTCTTCGGCACCGGAACCACGTTGGCAACCCACTGCGGGTAAGAAGTAACTGCTAGAAAACCGGCGTCAAACTGTTTCATGACCTCATCTTTGATTTTCTCAGACATCTCAGGGCGCATACGGCGAACCTTCTGCTTTACCGGAGGAAAGTCTTCTTTAGTCGGCAGGCGGTGAACCACAATGTCTGTATCCAACCCAGGCATATCATCATAAGACCAAGCGAAGATCTCAACATAGTCGCGTAACATCTGTATCAACCGTTGCTTGACGCTAGGCTCCAGATTTGCACCTATCTTGACCTCTTTCTTGTCTTCCTAGGTACCCAAATTCACCGATTCCACTGGCTCTTCATGCGGCTGTATGGCCCTCTCTTCCTGAAGTAACAGTCTAGCAAGTTCTCCAGGAACTTCATAATCATCCTCACCTTCGTCCTCGGCTTGGTTAATCGGATTTTTGAAGTCATAACTGGTAGTAGCAGAGTCGTTATCAATGGGATCCAGAGTGGATGTGGACATGTATTATGATATATGAGTGTGTGTAAGACAAATAGCTGTTTTGATAAAGTGCAAGATAGAAAAGAAAAACAGGGAGCGCAAAATTTGTAATGCAAGAAAACGTCCAATGCTTTTATTGATGATATATGAAAATGACAAATAATAAGCCCTCACAAACAAAGCCAAGGTGCCTCGGGCAAGGCACCGGGCCGTAAAGTTTCAAACTATCTGTTACAAATCTCAAAACAAAAGTCTATTACTGTGTAATAAAAGAAACTGGCACAAAGTCCTTAGCCGTCCAGTTGTTCAAACCACCGCTGGTAGTCGGATAAATACAGCTGTCGATATCTGACCGTTCATCATTATCTTCAATTGCATTCACTCCTTGATCATGTTTCGGCATAGGAGCAGTTATGACGTTCGGTTTCTTCGGAGCGTCAAACTCAATCTCTTTAGCTTCAATCAAATCTTGCACCTTATTCTTCAAAGGCCAGCAGTTGTTCGTATTATGACCCGGGCTATCAGAGTGATAGGCACAACGGGCGTTTGGATTATATAGCGGAGATGTGGTGTTGGGATTCTTCGGGGCTTCCCTCAGTGTTACCAGGTTGGTTTTCAACAATTGCGGTAGAATTTGAGACAAAGTCATATTAAGCCGAGTGTATTATCTTTGCGGCCTCTCCATTCTTTGTTGATTGTTGCATTGTGGGGCTGTTTACAGTGATTTCTGGTAAACAACCGCTAGTCCTCCAAACTATCGAATAAACTTACTGACTGTTATTCAATTTCTCTAGTAACTCGCAGGATCGACTAGATTGATCCTAGGACGTGTTGGTCATTAGGGTAACTCTCATGATCGAACTGGTATTCATGGTTGGTATTTAGAATGTTGTGTAGGTGTTTAACTTATTTCGATTTCTCTATTAAGGATCTAAAGGTGTAATCAAAATAAATGTGCGCGAAACTAAATTGCATGAATAAAGGTCAATTGTAAAGACATGTAAAAACTGCATAAAAGACAAGTAAATGACTTCGAAACGTAAAAAACAGTTAATGTAAAAGATTCGAAATATGAAGAAAGCGTTTAATGCAAGAAAACTGTAAAATGGCTTTAAGTGAAAAAGGTGTTCGAAGGATAAAAACTTGAAGATAAAGGCATGAAATGTATAACAGTTTCTGAAATGTAAAGTATTTGAAATGGAAAGAAAGCATTTAAATGTAAGGCATCAGTGAAAAGATTTTGAATAAAAAGACTTTAGATGCAAAAACTTGTAAATGGTATTGATATAAAGATAAAGGAAAGTACTGGAAATGATAAAGGGTTTTCATTAAATCATAAACATGTGGTGTTATCATACGTACATTGCTCTTGCATTCGTTTCCCTAGCCATGTGGTAATTTGAATGTTTACTGAGTTTTTTTGTACAATAGATATGACACACGAAATCCTAATGCTAAGACTTCTATTTATACTACTTCGACCATAACGGTCTTGCTATAAGATTCTGCCACGTTCAGAACATGCAGAGCAATGCCTCTCTCTTGCTTCCACGCATCTTCGAATGCTCCAGCGCATATATTTCAAATTTCGAACATCCCGCTTGCATTTAAATTTCAAATGTTTTGGCACTTCTTCGCTTCGAACGCATTCCTTAGATACAACCTTGTTATCATTTCGAGACTTCTTTGGATATATTCTCATAACTGTCACTCGAAGCTCCAAGCTTTGATATGCTCATTCGAAGCACTGCTTCTACTATTTCGAAACATGACGTTTTGTTTCATTTCAATCGAAACGTCCAATTTATTTTGCTTCTAATAATATCATCAAAATCTTCAGCCAACAAAATGCCCCTTTAAAATATGTATTTCGATCCCTTTGAGAAATACTTATTTTAAACATATACACAAGATTTTGACGCGACCTTCGAATCATCGTAACATTTATTGCATATGACTCCAGTCACGTCAATCATAACGCTTTTCAGATTCCTTAACCGCCTTGAACCATTTCACAGTATGGTGCAGTTACAAAACAATGATTATATTTAATCACGCCTATTACCAATGTTAACTTTACGCCACCTCTTCATCAAACCAACCCATGATTACCACGTATCACAACCTTACTCAGTGGATGCTTAAACTTCCACATTATAAAAAACCCATCAACTTAGTCTTTTCTTTTCTTCCCACATTCTGAATCTTTCTTCCTTCTTTTCTCACTGAAACCCTAAGATTTCAACATTCTTCCAACAATGTCTTCTTCAACTTCATCTCAACTAAAAAAGGTTTCCAAAAAGAAAGGAAATACCGCAGGAAACACAATGGAAAGCAAGGTTGTCACCTACCAAGGTCAATCTGTTCTTGTTCCCCAGATGATCTCAAAAGAGAAAGAAATGCTTTATGCATCCCAGTTACTTATTCCTACTACCGCTGCTGGCAAGAGGTTAGCTTTAATGGGCCCTCTTACAGTTTTTGAAATTTTAAAAGACACCAGAAATTTTTCCCCAGTTTGCTATAATTTCAAACCCCTATTTAATAAAATGGACGCCCCTAAGGCAATAGAATCTTCTGGTTCAAACACCGTAGAAAATCCAATTGTTCCTCCTAAGGACCCTTTTGTATTAGACTATGTAAAGAGTAACTTCAAACCGTTTCGATCTTGCCCCACCTCCGACACTGCTTATCATAACTGGTTCAATAAGGTAGAAGCTAAGAAATCCCAGCAATGGGAAGAATTAGGTATCTACAACTTGATTAAGCTGTCGAAGCCAGGTTTTACTTATAGCCACCCATTGTTATTCGCGTCCCTATATTTCTGGGACAGTACTTATAATACTTTCCATCTCCCTGGTGGAATGATTACCCCTACCTTTTTTGACATAGCGGCCATTACTGGGCTATCACCAATAGGAGAAACATATATCCCTGACAACGAAGAGCATTCGAGTATTATCGACTTCGAAGTCAAACTAGCAAGCTTTTCAAAATTTATCAGCCACTATCACACTGAAGGAGACAGTGTGCCGGATGTAGAACACATTGCTTTCCTTACCTTATGGCTGTCAAGGTATGTCTTTTGCAGCAGATCCCTACAGGTAGCCAGTAGGTTTATTCCTCTAGCTAGAGATTTGCATGAGAATTGGAGGGTGTGCTTAAGCGAACTGTTATTAGTTGATCTCTATGAAAGCCTGAGGTCAGCTGTTTCGAGTCTAAAATCTCACACCTCCAAGAATATCCTGCTAGCTGGCCCTTTCTGGTTACTTCAGTTATGGCTAAATGCCATGTTCGAACCTTCATTGTCAACTGCCAACACCATTGCTGAACAAGACCCTGAAATAACGGATATAATAATCGAAGGCACTAGGCTGCGAAGACTAACCCCAAATTATGATAAGGATGACTTCAAAGTCCTATTCTCAAAATACATCATGATATTCTCCAAGAGGCATAAGTTCGAAGAGACCATGGCGCCTTTTGCTTCAAGGGCTCATGGACCTTCATGGTTCACCATGGCTCTCTCAGAAGCTGTCAAGAGCAAAGAGATTCAAGATGTATGGAGATCCTTTTTGCTACCCAGACTAATCTCTTCAAGAATAACTCCTGCCAAGAATCAGATTTTCCTTTTCGCTTATCAGCCCAACTTTGTTTCGAGACAGTTTGGCTTGTGCCAACTAATTCCCGAACCCCTATTTCAAACGGAAAGTGCCATCACCTCTGGGCGAACCTTCAAGGCACGAGAAGCCAAACTACAGCAGGAACAATACCAAGGCTTCGCCCAGTTTGAACTAATAACTTTCGAACCTACACACCTTACAGCAAAGGGGTTTCTGGAATGGTGGACAAAGTTTTATCAGACTTATATGTTCGATACTCTTACTATTCAGCAGAAACTAACTGATGCATTCGATGTGCAGGTACCATGCAAGAAAGGTATGTTCACTCATACCAAAGAGATTAAAGCTTTTCAAAACTATTTTGAAACTACTTATGATCCCACACACTTGGAATCCACTGTGCATCAAGCGGATGAGACCCTGAAGGAAAAATTCAAAGAAAGAGTTTCTAAGTTAAAACTTCCTTCAGGATTGTCACCTGAGGATAGGTATAGGTTGGCATTCGAAATGCATCCACCTAAATTTCCTAGATTACCTACCTCAGAACTGGCTCCGGCTTGGTTTCCTCCATACCCTTGGTGGTTCACTTGCAAAGAAATGTTCAAATATCTTCAAAAGAAACCAAAGCCATCTGAGACTGTGACATGGGCTCGATACTGGCTCCACGATTTCCCAGGACATCTTCGCTATGACCTTTCTGCCATGTCGATTAAATCTGATCAAGGCACAGGTGCGAATGCTTGGGAAAATCCCAAACGTTTTTCATTTTTCATATCTTTAACTTTTGCCTTAATTGTTTCGATTTTCAGCCATCAGGATAAAGACTGCTGCTTCAAAGTCAAAAGAAGGGAGCGCCTCTCAAGCCTCTATCGAAACCACTGACAATGTAACTCCATCCAAAACAACAACCATTGATGCAACAACAACAACAACAACACCAATAATAACCAATGTTCCAACTCCATAGGTAATCATTTAGCCTTGATGTTTCGACTATACTAATGCTTCATTATTTGCACCTAACCCTTTGTTTAACTCTTTTCAGACCAATAAACTTCCGCCTACCACTCCAAAGAAGCGAAAATCAAACACCACTGGGGAAGACCCCAAGGCTGGAGGAAACTTACCAGCTGCTTCGAAGAAGAAGCAGAAGAAGGATATTTCAAAAAGTACCATACCAACTAGTGTCTCTGGACTTGATTCCAGGGATGCTGCTCCCTCACCTAAATCCAAAATTCCATCTTCGACCTCCAACGTAATGTTGGAACGCATAGCTAGCAACCTCTCTTCTGAGAGTCCACAGGTAAATTGAACTTTAAACCTTTGACAAAATAATTATTCATTACCTTGGTGCATGCTTTTAATATTCTTTAGCTCCTTGCAGAATATCTTAAATCCAGCTTTTACCACTTCGACCTCACCATAAAAAGTTGCTGCTCCGCTCAACTCCTCTCCTCAAGGAGACTCCAGCAACCTTGTACAGAACAAAGGTTCCTCCAATATGGCGGTTCTGGCTGGGGCTTCTGAGTAGTAAGATGATCAGAGTACTTCCCCTCCTCTAAAAGAGACAAATGAAACAACACTTCATGAATCTGCAGAGGCTTTACAAAGAACTTATCTTCAAAAGTCCCCTCTTGAAACCCTTCAAGAGGACCCAAAGGACACTCATGCTGAAGGAGAGAAAGCTGATTCTGGCCAAAGAAACGAAGAATCTGCAGAAGAAGAGTCTGAGGAGGAGGATGCCAATGATGGTTCGACTGCTGGGACAGAGTCCAATGCAAATAGCAGCGAAAAAGAAGACATCGAAGTGGTGGATTTGGATGACGATGAAGAAGATAATGAGCACGAAACGAATGAAGGGGATGGTGACATAACCAACAAACCCATGGAAGTCGAAATGGACGTGACTCCCCTGCGTGTGGAACTCCCTCAACCGTCTTTGTCCCGAATGATTGACGAGGAGCTTGCTCTCCTGAGACGAAATGACCCTATTGGGTACATGAAGGCGAAGCTGCTCTCCTGAGACGAAATGACCCTATTGGGTTCAAGAAAAACGCACTGCAATGGATTCTGCTTATGAACAAGCTTCGAAACTCTCTCAAGAAGCTGAGGATCAAGCTATGCATCTAAAGCAAGCAAAAACTGATTATGAGGCTCGAGCTGAGTCCATCCTTCTCTGGGAAAGGCAAATTCAGGAACTTCAACAGAAGGTTAAAGAGGCTAAAGAACAACAAATAGCCTACGAAACCAATACTGCTGGTAACCAATTCGAAGAGCTTCTCAACCAGGGGCTTGCAGAAATGGAAACTGCAGAACAACTCAAGGGAGAAGTGGCAACCTTGGAGGGAGCCAGACGTTTTGCTCAACAGAGACTTGAATCTTTTCGAAGTACCTTCAACAGATTGAAGAATAATTCTTATTTCTAAATATCAGTGTTCATTTGATTACAATTTGGTTTTTTATATGTAATATTCGAACAACGCCATTTTGGCATCCCATATTGCCATTTTGGCATTTTTATAATATTTTGGTTACGTTGTTACTATTCGAATCTCCTGCAGGCGTGGCTTATATTTCTTTAAATATTTCCCATTAACCTTTAGGATACGTTTATCATCCGTCAGTTCTTCGATTTCATATGCATTGTTTGAGAATACCTTTAGTATTCGAAAAGGCCCTTCCCAATGAGGTGACCATTTACCTAATGTTTTATTTTTCTTGTCCATGGGCAATATGACTTTCCAGACTAAGTCATTAATAATGAATGCTTTTCTCTTCACCCTTTTGTTATATGTCCTGGCCACTCTTTCTTTTTGTCTCATCAAGATTTCCAATGCATGTAATCTAACTTCGTCCAACTCAACTAATTCATTCATCATCATCTCCCAATATAGTGCAGCTGGGATTTCGTTTTGTCTTTGAATTCGAACTGATTGTAGATGAATTTCTACTGGCAGCACTGCATCATGACCAAATGTGAGTTGGAAAGGCGTAGTGTTAATAGCTTCCTTAGGAGATGTTCTACAGGCCCATAGTATTTGGTCCAAAGTTTTGTGCCAGTTCCTTGGCTTTTTACCAATATGTTTCTTGATTAACCCTATTATCACTTTATTGGCTGCTTCGACTTGACCATTTGCTTGAGCATAATATGGCGTTGATGTTAGTAATCTAAACCCCATTTCTTGGGAAAATTCTTGCATCTTTCTACCCGTGAACACAGAGCCTTGGTCTGTGGTTATGCTCTCTGGCAATCCGAACCTATGGATAATGTGTTTCTGTATAAACTCAATAATAGCCTCTTGATCAGCAACTATTAATGGTATAGCTTCGATCCACTTGGTAAAATAATCTATTCCTACCAAGATATATTTCTGTCCTTTAGACGAAGCAGGATTTATTTCTCCTATTAAATCCAATGCCCATCCTCTAAATGGCCATGGTTTGATGATTGAATGCAACTCACTTGCATGGGCATGTTGAATCCCTGCATGTTTCTGACATTCCTCACATCCTTTAGCAAAGTCTATACAATCTTTGAGCATGTTAGGCCAATACATGCCATATCGAAATAACAACCATTTCATTTTATGACCTGCTTGATGTGCCCCACGTGCCCCATTGTGGACTTCTGACAATGCTAAGTATGCCTCACTTTCTCCTAGGCATTTCAATAATACGCCCTCTTGGGTCTTTTTGAACAATTCGTTCCCCATGAGGAGATATGATAATGCTCTGTATTTTGTCTTCCTATCAACATTCAGAGTTGGGTTTGTTAAATAACTCACCAATGGACTTCGCCAATCTGCATCTGATAAAGTGTTTATGGCTAATATTTCGAATCCCTGTTTCTCAGCATATCCCAATTTCATACTTTCTAGATCTGATGGTGTGAATCTAGTAGCCATAACCCTACCCCTTAATTCAACTGAATCCTCAAAGTTCCTGACAGAAACTTTATAACCCGAAGCCAATTGTGCTAAGTCATTTGCTTCTTGGTTCTCTATTCTTGGTATATGTTGAATATCCATGTATTCAAATTTCCTAAGTAGCCTGTTGACTATGACGAAGTATATCATCAAGTTTTCCTTTATGCATTTATACTCCTTTGTTATTTGTTTGACCACTAATTCTGAGTCTCCTTTAATTTCGACTCTAGTTGCCCCCAATTCCAACAAAGCTTCAAGTCCAACAATGAGCGCTTCATACTCAGCTTCGTTGTTCGAGCAACGAGGACCATCTAATTTATACTTGAATTTTGTTGGAATTCCTTCAGGAGAAATTAGAAGGACTCCAACACCACTTCCATTCCTGTGGGTTGAACCATCAAAGTATAATTTCCATGGTTGCATTTCGACGTAACTCATGACAGTCTGCTCAACCAATGAATAGTCCACAATGAAATCAGAAATCACTTGGCCTTTCACAGCTTTTAAAGGCATGAAAGTCAAAGAATATTCTGTTAAGGCTAAAGCCCATTTACCAACTCTGTTATGCATTATTGGTTTTGAAAGCATGTGTTTAATGACATCGAAATGAGATGAAACATAAACATCAACAGGCTTTATATAATACTTGAGTTTCATACAAGAGAAATACAAACAGAGACATAGATTTTCTAAATTGCTATATCTGGTCTCTGCATCATTCAATACTCTACTTAAATAGTATATGGCTCTTTCGATACCATTGTTATCTTCTTGTGCTAACATACTACCTATACTAACTTCAGAGGCAGATATGTACAATCTCATGGGCTTCCCCCATGAAGGTGGAGACAAGATAGGAGGCTGAGAGAGGTATCTTTTTATCCTGTCAAATGCCTCCTGATGGGCTTCGTTCCATTCGAAGGCTTGGCCTTGCTTTAGACGAAGCAACGGAGAGAAAGCTTGGGTTCTTCCACTCAGATTCGAAATGAACCTTCTGAGGAAGTTAATCTTCCCTAGCAGAGATTGCAGCTCCCTTTTTGACGTAGGTGCTTTCGTCTCCATTATGGCTTTGGTTTTGTTCTGGTTGATCTCAATCCCTTTCTTGTGAACCACAAAACCAAGGAAATCTCCGGCCTACACAAAAAATGCACATTTAAGGGGATTCATCTTTAAGCCATGTTTTCTCATTCGTTCGAATGATTGGCTCAGATGATGCAAATGTGTTTCTGCAGATATAGATTTGATGACTATATCATCAATATACACCTGCATAAAGGTTTCAATGAAATCATGAAAAATCGAATTCATTGCCCTTTGATAAATTGCCCCAGCGTTCTTTAAACCAAAAGGCATCACCACCCATTCGTAGGTGCCTAAGGCTCCTGGGCAACGGAATGCTGTCTTGGCAACATCTTCTTCGGCAATAAAAATATGATTATACCCAGAGTATCCATCTAACATACTCAAGTATTCGAACCCTGCAGCAGAGTCTACTAGCATTTCTGCCACAGGCATGGAGTACTCATCCTTAGGGGTTGCAGTGTTTAAATCCCTAAAATCTATGCAAATTCTTAAAGAACCATTTTTCTTAATAACAGGTACTATATTTGCTAACCATTCGACGTACCTTGTGGTTCTGATGAATTTGCAACGCAACAACCTTTCGATCTCAGCTTTAATCTTTGTGAGAACCGCTGGTGCGAATCTTCTGGGAGTTTGTTTGATGGGCTTCTTGCCATCTTTGATTGGCAGTCTGTGTTCGACTAACTCCCTCTTTAGACCAGACATTTCGTCATAATCCCATGCGAAGCAATCTTTATTTTTCTTGAGGACCTCGATCACTTCCTGCTTGAGGCCTGGGCTAAGTTTTGCACTTATGTAGGTTATTCTTTTCGTGTTTTCATCCCCTAAGTTGACTTCTTCGAGTGGATCCTGCGCCAACATTTTGGCACCTGAGTCTATGGGGTCCCTTTCGAAGCCTAAGGGTTCTTTATCGTAGATGGCGCCCAACCTTTGATCCATCTCAAGTTCTTTAAAGGGTGAGCATTTCGAGCCATCCCCATTTATTTCGTTCATCTTTATAGCTAATTTATTTATTTCAGCCTCTAAGGCCGCCTTTGATTCGTTCTCAGCCATATAGGCCGAAATCCTTTCAAAAAAGGAGGACTCAGTCATGGATAAGGTTGTCGAAGTCCCAGCCTGCTGGCCGTCTTTGTATAGTACTTTCGACTCCCTCGTCTTCACTGATTATTCTTCTATCCCAGTATAGGCCATCATGGCGAAGGGTCATGTAGTAGTGGGCGTTTTTGGTTTCGTTGATCTCATCATTTGGAACACATGGAGCAATCTTTGCCAGATGTTTGTCATAATTCCTCTTGTCAACTAAATTGACTGTTGACATGAAGTAACTCTGGTCTGCTTCAATGTTTTCCACGATCCCATCTTCTCTCCATAGAACTAATCGCTGATGCATTGACGAAGGAACTGCCCCTACGCCATGGATCCACTCCCTTCCCAGCAATAAGTTGTAGTTGGCCTTGGCTTCGATCACCATAAACATGGTGGGCCTACAGCTTGAGCCTATTGTCAAGTCCAACTGAACCACTCCTAGTGTTTTGCCCACTTTCCCTTCATAATTGGATAGAACCATATTATGGGGCTTGATGTCTCCTTCGCGTATTTCTAATCTTTTCAGCATGAAGTGGGGTATCAAATTGACTGCAACACCCCCATCCACTAGAACCTTATTCACGCCATGGGCACCAACTTTTGCCCGAATAAATAGTGGCTTAAGATGGTTCTTCACAGTTGGTTCTGGACGTTCGAAGAACACATTTTGCTCCTCGACATCCCCATTGTCCATCACATAGTAGCACACAGGCCTATGCTTCATCAAGTCTATGGTATCTTCTTCCTCATATTCATCAATTTCAGTTTCCTGTCTGAATTCACAGGGAAGCACAGATACCACGTTGCAGTTTAGGTTGAACGAAGATTCCCCCTCTGATTCGAAGTTATCCGTTATCATATCTTCGTCTTCTTCTGGGCCTGGAGTGTATTCCTTTGGTTCATCTAGTTGTACTTCAGAGAAAAGCCTCCTATTAACTGGGGGTTTGTCTTCAGTTTGATTTTTTGGTGTGGGTTTGTTGGTGCTAGATTCACCTTGGTTCTTTGTTGAAGTTACCCCTTTATTTTCCACAGCTTCCCTCTCAGCCTTTCGAATCCTCTGTTGCCTTCGCCACTGGGATCTCGACATGGGGTTCCTTCCTTTGTAGTTCTCTAATCTTACCTCCTCCCTTTTTGCTATGTTGAATTGCCTCCTGTATGTCATAGCGTGGCGTGCATTTCGTTTGGTGTTTCTCCATCTGTCTTTGCCTTTGTCGTTTCTGACTTGCAGCCATCTGTCGGTTGGCACTTCAGCAGGGAGTTTGAACGCCACTCTTCGAGCACCCTTGGGATGAGGACTATCTGGCCTTCGTTGTTTGTATTTTCTATCGAAACGTGGGCCCATCTGAACAGTTTCTTGATGGTTCCAGCAAGGGGCGAAGGGAATTATTTCGAAAGCTCTGGCCATGCTTTGATCATACACAGCAGAACACCGTGGGCATATCAAGCACTTGGTTGCCCCTTTGTAGTAGCGAAACACAAATTCCAGCAAACTTTCTCCAGCCTTAGGATAACACCTGAATAGCTGGTTATCCTGGCGCCAATTGTTGCCAGTTCGAGCCCTTTGTACCCTCTCGAAGTTCGCAGCGATTCTCTGATTGTAGAGGATGCTGCACCTAGGGCACAGTATCATGCATGTATCTCCCTTGTGGCATGTCATGAGGTAATCCTTGAGACTAGCATCTCCAGCATGATTATCCTCCATTTTATACTTCTCTTTTTATAAGTATCTTTCTACCTCCTCCATCTCAGAGCGAGGCCTCTCCATATCCACCATGTTTACCTCAACATCTTCCCCCTTAGCTTCATCATCTCCCCATCCTGTGGGTTTTATATCTTCAATGTGGACTTTTGAACTCTATGGGGCAGAATATTTGACCAAATAGTCAAATTTTCCACTGGGTTCCCCTAAAGTGTCCCATATTTCTTTCTGAGGGGAAGTTGGCTTCGTGATTTGGACTTTCTCCAATTCCAGCCTCAGGCCTTCAGTGACCTGTGTCAATTCTTGGTTTTGATTTTCCTGGCCTTCAATAGCCTGGATTTCTTTTGCAACAGCTAAAGGTGCTGCTTCAATCGAAGTCTCTGGTAGCTTCTGGACGCCTTCAGTGACCTCCTTATCGACTTCGACTATCACCCAGCTTTCGTTTTCAGTACCTTTCTCTCCTATTGGGGCATCACTTTGGTCAGCTTCCAACATGTTAATCTCTCCAATGCATGCAGGCTCGGAGTAGTTGGTGTCTGCGACGTCCAAGGGATCTTCGTCCACTTTCATTTTTGCTTTATCAGCAAACTTCAGTCTGCCATCTTTAATTGCATTCTGAATTAGGTCCCTGAAAAGAAAACACTGTGAGGTCTTGTGGCCTAGGAAACTATGATATTTGCAAAATCCTCTTTTCTTTCTTTGATCTAAAGGAGGTATTTTGACATTTGATGGCACAATGAGTTGGCCATCTTTGACAAGTAAATCAAAAATCTCGTCACATTTAGTGACATCGAAGGTATAAACCTTCTTTGGGAATTTGTCACTTTTCTCATTTTCAACAATCTCTTTCCCTTTTGTGGGAACTAATAATTTGCAGGAGTAAGGTGGTGCCTGTTTTAATTCAGCGAGGTCGATTTCGACCTCTTCGAATTCGAATTCAGGATAATCTTTTGCTTCCTCAGTTCCAACATAGGAGATCCTTTCCTTCTTGTTATTTTTAAAGACTCTGGCCTTTTCGGCCTTTAGCCTTTCGACCTATCGAACCCTGTCGGCTAACTGAGCCATGTCCCTCAAATATTGCGTGTCTAGTTTCTTTCGAATAGAGTAATCCAAACCATCAGCGGCCATTTCGACTAACTCATGTTCAGGCACCACTGTGTAACATCTGGATTTCAAAAGCCTAAATCTATTCAGATAATCATCTATGGGTTTAGTGAACTTTCTCTTGACACTGGCTAATTCCTTCAAGCTTATTTTTGACTGTCCCATGTAAAACTGCTCATGGAATAATCTCTCCAAAAGAGCCCAAGTATCAATGGACCCAGGAGGCAAAGTGGTGAACCATGTGAAGGCGTTTTTAGTCAGGGAACTTGGGAAATATTTGATCCTGAGGTCTTCATTATTGGCTATATCTCCCGCTTCAGTTAGATATCTGGCTATATGTTCGACTGTTGACTCATTGGTATCCCCAGCGAACTTTGTAAACTTAGGGACTTTATATCCCCTTGGTAAATCAGTATGCATTATGTAATCTAATATAGGAGAAGCATAATTTGGCCTTCTAATTCCTGTGTTGAGGCCATTCTGGGCCATGACTCTCTCTATAATGGTGGTTAAATTGTTTTCTGCCAAGATGTTATCGTTTCGCATTCTATGAACGACTGCATCAACATCTTAATTTCGACCCACCATGACAACCCCCATAGGTTGTTCTTCTCGAAACTCTGGGACTTCCAGCCTTTCGACCCTTGCCCCTGGTTCCATAATTTCTCTTTGTGGGCCTGGGATCATTGGGGCTTCTAGCCTTTGTGCCCTTGCCCCCAAGTTAACTTCTTCTCTAGGTGGTCTATAGGTTGGGTCGTTAGCAACTTGTTCCATAATAGGTATGTTTGCTCGAACTCCCGCTTGATTCTGCCTACGCCTCTCTGGGGGAGCAAAGAAATCTGCTATTCGACTCATGTTATCTGCGTTTTCTCTGTTTGTCACAGTCACATTTTGTACTATTGGGGCAAATATTTCCTGCATAGTTTGTGCTAATACCCCTATCATATTATGGTTACTGTCATCCATCAATTGCCTAAAAGCCAACTGGTTTTCTGTGGTTAAAATAGGCATTGCGCTATAACCCACTGACCCTTGGTTATTTGTCATAAATTGATTCGCCCCAGACCCAGACCCTAATTGTGGTGATGAATTCGATATGGAATTGTGTAAACCTGCCATAAAAGATGTTGGCATTCCATAAGAGGAATTTCTGGTTCTATTACCATCGAAACTGGGTGGTCTAGTTAGTGGAGTGGAGAAATGGGTTCGTGTCCCTGATGGTGGAACAAATCCCCCGGGATAACCAATGGTTCCAGTATTTCCTAAGATCGAACTATTAGTTGATATGCCACTTACTCCATTAGTGGCTATATTACTGGTAGAAGATGCAACAGACTGTGCATTCGAAGGGATCACATTAGACGTTCCCATCGAAGCGGACACATTAGTGCCTGTTGTATGTGGGGCATTTTGTTCCCCTTGTTGATTGTCAGAACTAGACATCTTGTTCAAATGTTTTCTTCTGGATAAGGGTTGGTTGCTGTTGGTTATTTTACCACTTCTTAGGTTCATAAAACAACAAACTTATCACTCTGAGGGTCTTTTTATAATGGTTACGTCTCAACAATATTTATTTCTGTTCTAAATTCCGTAATGTCCAACGATTGGTCCCACCGGGTGTGCCAATTTGTTTACAGTGATTTCTGGTAAACAACCGCTAGTCCTCTAAACTATCGAATAAACTTACTGACTGTTATTCAATTTCTCTGGTAACTCGCAGGATCGACTAGATTGATCCTAGGACGTGTTGGTCATTAGGGTAACTCTCATGATCGAACTGGTATTCATGGTTGGTATTTAGAATGTTGTGTAGGTGTTTAACTTATTTCGATTTCTCTATTAAGGATCTAAAGGTGTAATCAAAATAAATGTGCGCGAAACTAAATTGCTTGAATAAAGGTCAATTATAAAGACATGTAAAAACTGCATAAAAGACAAGTAAATGACTTCGAAACGTAAAAAACAGTTAATGTAAAAGATTCGAAATATGAAGAAAGCGTTTAATGCAAGAAAACTGTAAAATGGCTTTAAGTGAAAAAGGTGTTTGAAGGATAAAAACTTGAAGATAAAGGCATGAAATGTATAACAATTTCTGAAATGTAAAGTATTTGAAATGGAAAGAACGCATTTAAATGTAAGGCATCAGTGAAAGGATTTTGAATAAAAAGACTTTAGATGCAAAAACTTGTAAATGGTATTGATATAAAGATAAAGGAAAGTACTGGAAATGATAAAGGGTTTTCATTAAATCATAAACATGTGGTGTTATCATACGTACATTGCTCTTGCATTCGTTTCCCTAGCCATGTGGTAATTTGAATGTTTACTGAGTTTTTTTGTACAATAGATATGACACACGAAATCCTAATGCTAAGACTTCTATTTATACTACTTCGACCATAACGGTCTTGCTATAAGATTCTGCCACGTTCAGAACATGCAGAGCAATGCCTCTCTCTTGCTTCCACGCGTCTTCGAATGCTCCAGCGCATATATTTCAAATTTCGAACATCCCGCTTGCATTTGAATTTCAAATGTTTTGGCACTTCTTCGCTTCGAACGCATTCCTTAGATACAACCTTGTTATCATTTCGAGACTTCTTTGGATATATTCTCATAACTGTCACTCGAAGCTCCAAGCTTTGATATGCTCATTCGAAGCACTGCTTATACTATTTCGAAACACGACGTTTTGTTTCATTTCAATCGAAACGTCCAATTTATTTTGCTTCTAATAATATCATCAAAATCTTCAGCCAACAGGGGCAACTATAGGTTTTGATATTACTACGGCATTTACTGCTTGGCGGCGCTCAGGTCTGCTTTGGCCCCTCGAGCCGTAAACTGCACTAGCTTCTTTTCTGAAAGGCTTCTTTTCTGTACTTGATGAAGCACCTTTTTGTATCTTGCCACTTCTGATACCAGCCTCTACTCTCTCCCCAGTCATAATCAATTCAGTGAACCCAGACGATGAACTACCAATCAAATGATTGAAAAATGGACCAGACAAGGTCCCCAGAAACATATCAACCAACTCCCTATCAGACAGAGGGGGTTGGACTCTTCCATCCAGATCTCTCCACTTCTGAGCATTGTCCTTAAAACCTTCGCTTGTACCCATAGACATACCCTGAAGTTGAGTACGCGTGGGAGCAAGGTCGGTATTATACTGGTATTGCTTGTAAAAAGCAGCAGCAAGGTCCTCCCAGTTGCGGACATTAGCTCCCTCCAATTGGTAGAACCATTCAAGCTGAGTCCCTAACAGACTATCTTGAAAGAAATGAACCCAGAGATTTCTATCAGCAGTGTAGGGTTGAATTTTTGTGACGTATGAGCGGAGATGGAGCTTTGGACAGGACACTCCATCGTACTTAGCAAAGACCGGAGCTTTAAACTTGTGAAGGATCACCAATCCCGATGCCAGTCCCAAATCTCCGAAGTCCAAACCGGGAACCTTCTGAATCTCCATAGCACTCAGATGGTCTTCAAGTTGTTTGTACATATCCTCAACAAGAGGTTACTGTTCATCATCAAAATCAGTGTCATTATCAGAGACCACATGGCTAAGACCTTTTCTTTCCTCTTGATTCTCTCCTCTTCCGATGAATGAGACAGATCAACTTCCTGTCGCAACCTATTCCCAAATCTGTGACCCATATTCAGCAGAACCACCTTCTTCTTCTTCTTCTTCTTCTTCTTCTTCTTCTTCTTCTTGTCCTTCAAGATAAGAGTCTTCAAATCTTGCTGCCCTTTGGCCAAGTTCAAGAACATCTCCTGAAATTGAGCATTCTGAGCCTGAAGAGCTTTGATGGCTTGATCGGTAGGTGTTTCAGAAGACATTCTGTGCTGAAATAAACAGCAAAGAAGATAAGAAACCTGTAATGAGGTGCATGGTAATGGAATGCGTATGAAATGATTTCAAAGACTTTGGGAGATTCAACTTTGTAAAACAAAATAAAACACACTTTATTAGATTAAACTTGTAAAAATGTTTAACAATGCCTTCAAGGTGTTACAAAAGAAATAACTGAAAAGAAAATCTAAACTAGAAACAATAAAAGACATCATAAGTCCCATGGTCTCTTTCCCTTCATGCTGACATAATCATTGATTGTCCTTTCATTCTCAAGCTGCCTCGTGAGCTTTAAGATCTTCCTTTCCTGCTCATGATACTTCTCCCGGTAGGTATCCCTTTCTTCCTTCAACTGGATCCAGGATCTCTTCAATTCCCCAAGATCAGTAGGCATATAGGGATAGAGGACTGTATAAGGAACACCTTCTTCATTAGTATGCTCCACAATCACTGGTAAAACAGCTTCATAAGGCATCCCCAGCTTTTGAGCACGAGCTCGAACCCACTGGAGATAAGGTTGCATAGCGAGAGAAGTCTTTAGTCCTAGCTCTTGAGGATTAGACATGTTCACCATGCCCCAAGCTCGTATAAACCTGCGGCGATACTCATCAACGTCCCCCTTGTAGTCAAAGACGATATCTGTAAGAAGCAGTTCATGGGGATCGTCTCTCCGAGCGCGTCCAAATTGTCGTAAAGCCAAACAAGGATTGTAGGTTATTCCCCCTCTAATTCCAAGCAATGGGACATTAGGTTATTCCCCACATCGATCAATGACAACTACTCTTTCCATATCCTTAGAACTCCAAAGAATGTTCGTATGAGCAAGGGACATGATTCTGTAAGCCCAACCTACACCTTCCTCATTCTTCAAAACAGACTTGGGGAGGTGCAAAATAAACCACCTCGCCAGCAGCGGTGTGCAACACATGAGGGTCCCCCTTCTTCGCACAGTACGAGTATAGAGGGAATGTAGAATATCACCTAGAAGAGTAGGCACTGGATTACGAGACAAGAAGATATTAACTGTGTTCACATCTATGAAGGAATTTGGATTCGGGAAAAGAACCAAGCCGTAGATGAGGAGAGCCAAGATGTTTTCAAATGCTTGAAAATCCAAGTTATCCCAGAATTGTTGAGCTTGATCCATTAGAAACTTAGCCAATAAACCTTTAACCCCGCTCTGTGTCTCCCAGTTGGATACTACATCAGCCCTTTTTAGATGTAAGGCTGAAGCAATGTCCTCAGTTCTAGGAACCTCCTCCAAACCTGTGAATGGTGTCTGCTCGAGGATGGATATGCCCAATAAATCAGAAAACTCCTCTAAAGTAGGGACTAGCTGATAATCCGGGAAGGTAAAACAATGATGCACCAGATCGAAGAACTGGAAAAGGACGCTCATCATCTGCTCATCCAACTTTGAAGTTACCAAACTAAGGAGATGACCATGTCTTCTAACAAATGAAGAAGTATCAGGAACTTTTGAGACCAACTCTCTGAGCTGAGCAGGTATCTGCACGAAGTTAACTCGAATGGTATTTCTGCGTACTGAAGCCATAATCTGCAAAACAGAACAAAGATAAATCCCCTTGGTCTTTGAAATGGTTAGTACAATAAAGTATGCATGCTATGTCATGATGCATGATGTCATGATAAAACACACAACAGGTATAGCAGGTAACAAACATGGTAAAGGCACACAAGTCACACAAGAGCCCTTAAGTTTCAGGCTTTCATGGAGTATAGGTACTACCCTCTTGAAGTTCAGTTGGTTTCAACTTGTCCTAATAATAGTAACCGGGTTCTAGAGGTTCTTAATATCACTGACCATCCTCCATTGGTCATGGTTTCAGCTCACGCAATCTTTTCTTGCGGTCGGAACTATCTCGAGAGTATGGTCTCAATGAGTGTAGTATCGAGTATTAACCAGTTCTCAGCTCTATACCGAGGCCGACTATCTCACTACTTCCTATGGCCAAGTTGGTCAATTATAGGTTCTAAGGTCAGTTGATGCTTAACGACCCATATAGCAGCCACGTATTCTCCTTGTTCCTCCACAAGGGATACCGGTGCCAACCAATGTGCCACATCAATGTAGCTACTACTTCAACTGTATCGGTCTATGCCGTACAGTTCCCTCACAATTTATTGCTACTTACCTAAAAGGTGTCCCTCAGATCCGGGTTAGGATCTATAGTAACTCTGATACAAAGCCCACAAAGATAAAACAATCAAATCATACAATAGAAGCAAATATGATGAACTAATCCTAAGGTATACCCCACTTATTATTTCCCCAGCAGAGTCGCCAGTTCTATGATACGGTGGCCAGAACCGGGATTGTTTTGAAATGCTGGTTTGCGTTTTGCGTTTGTGTTTGCAAAATGTCGCGGTAAGCAAGAGTCGCCACCGACTTTTATTTTATCCAACAGGAAAGGAAAAAAGCACAAAAAAATTCCTTTTTCGAGATTCTCTGAGTACGGGGGGTAGATTATAGAAAGGGAAGGTATTAGCACCCTTTCTATCCGTAGTTATCTACGAGCTCTTAGGTACTTGCTCATCATTTTCAAAATTGCTTCTGTGTGTTTGTGTGGTTTGAAAAGTTTTTGTTTTGACTTCGATTTAACCCTTGCTTCTGTCTTCAAGAGTGTTACGAAGTGTTTTTGAAAACTTTGTTTGAAAAGAGTGTAAGTGTGAAAAAATTTGTTTGTTTGAGCAAGTACTTAAGAGCTAATCTACCTACTCGAAAAAAGGATTGTTCTATGTTCGTTTCTTTTAGACAGCGCTATCCTACTACTAGTGAGTAGGTAGCACCATCGTTGGAGTTTTGAGGGTCAATTCGAAAGGGACGTACGGTCACTAAAGCAATGTTAGGACGTCTTAGTAATAACCCTAATGTCTTAAGATCAATATTCGAGGCAACAATTCTGAGGTAACAATTCGGAGGCAACTTTTCCGAACGGGACTTTGATCTTTGTTTAGACAAGAGAGAGACCACTAAAATATCATATGTTAGAACAATGTTTGAATCTAGTACCCTATATTTAAGTTTTGATGATAACAAAGTGAAAAGATATAGTATTTAACTGTTTCATGATTGAATTATATGCTGCCTAAAGATACTATGCTCTGACTTGCAGATATGCTAATTAAAATAT
This sequence comes from Vicia faba, assembly GCA_948472305.1. NCBI lineage: Eukaryota > Viridiplantae > Streptophyta > Magnoliopsida > Fabales > Fabaceae > Vicia > Vicia faba. Next base: position 931,868,060 of record OX451738.1, on the reverse strand, counting down.
GCAAGATCACTTCATCAGCATCAGAACTTGACTTGAAACACCAGCATCAGAAGTTGCTGAATCAGAACGTGAAGATCAGATGATCAACTCACGCACATGCTGAAGCTTGATGAACAGAACTGCGCGTAAAACACTCTGATACAGAAACAATAGTTCATCAGCAGCGAAGCAGAATCAGAATGAGCCAAGCCAGAACGTGCATTGAAGAAGCAACGGTACTGTGCATTGAACGCTAATCAATTCCAACGGCTTCATTCCAGACAAGATCTGCTCAAAAAGGAAAGCTTGTTATTAGCATTGAATCAAGAATATTTGCTTCAACGTTCATCTTCTCAAGTGCTATATAAACCAAGCTTCGAAGATTATCACGGCTAATGCTTCAAAACTTTCTACACGCACAAAGCTGAACAATAATCTTCATCTACCAGTTTTGCTAAACCAACAAACTCTGATACTCCATTAGTGTTTAGCATCCTAGTATTCTAAGCTTAATCTGTGTAAACATCACAGTTGTGATATAGTTTTGTAGAAAACATTCACACACATTATTTTACACCTTTGTAAGAAAGTGTTGCCTTGACAAACCGGATTGTGGTTTGAATCAAGAAGGCTTTAGCAGTTGTTAAAGCAGATTTGTATTCAGTTGAATATAGTGAATTAAGACCTCGTTGGAGAGAGGCGAAATCACCTTGACGGGTGGACTGGAGTAGTTTGAGATCAAACGAACCAGGATAAAAATACCTTGTCATTTGCTTTAAGATTCCAGTTTTACAATTCAACCCCCCCTTCTTGTGTTTTTCACCCCTTCAATTGGTATCAGAGCGCCTGGTTCTGAGCTAAAACACTTAACCGTGTCAGTACAAGATCCAGCGTCAGAAAAACACAATGGCAGGAAACAACTCTCATTTCAGCAATGACAACAATGAGGATAGAGACAGATTCAGCGGCAAACCTCCAGTCTTTGATGGAGAAAACTTTGACTACTGGAAAGACAGAATTGAAAGCTTCTTTCTAGCACATGATGCTGATCTGTGGGATATGGTGACAGATGGATACACGCACCCTGTGAATGCAACTGGTCAGAAGATTGAAAGAAAATCAATGACTGATCAACAAAAGCGTGATTTCAAGAATCACCATAAGGCCAGAACCATCCTCCTCAGTGCCATATCATATACTGAGTATGAGAAGATCTCCAACAGAGACACAGCTAAGAACATCTTTGATTCTCTCAGAATGACGCATGAGGGCAACGTTCAAGTCAAAGAAACAAAAGCTCTGGCGCTCATTCAGAAGTATGAGGCGTTTAAAATGGAAGAATCTGAATCCATTGAAACTATGTTCTCTAGATTCCAGATTCTGGTAGCTGGTCTCAAAGTTCTGGACAAAGGATACTCTACTGCTGACCATGTCAAGAAGATAATCAGAAGTTTACCCAAGCAGTGGAGGCCTATGGTTACTGCTCTGAAGCTGGCGAAGGATCTCAACAAAATCACTCTGGAGGAACTTATAAGCTCCCTCAGAAGTCATGAGATAGAGCTAGAAGCTGATGAGCCTCAGAAGCAAGGTAAGCCTATAGCTTTAAAATCTAACAGAAAATCTGAATCTAAAGTTTTGCAGGCAGTTGAAGAAACATCTGATGGATCCTCATCAGAAGAAGACGAACTTTCCCTTCTCTCCAGAAGAGTAAATCAACTGTGGAAGCAAAGACAAAGGAAGTTCAGGAATCCCAGAAGATCTGATCAGAACGAGTCTTCTTCCAGATACAGAAGGACAGATTCTTCCTCTGGATACAGAAGATCTGAAGGCTCCTCAGGTAGCAAGAAGCCAAATACAAAAGACATCATCTGCTACGAGTGCAATGAGCAAGGACACTACAAGAGTGACTGCCCAAAGCTTCAGAGGGAAAAGCCCAAAAAGAAGTTTGGAAGAGAAAAGAAGAAAAGTCTCATGGCCACATGGGATGACTCTGACTCGTCTGAAGTTGACTCAGAATCAGATGATGAAAGGGCGAACATAGCGCTCATGGCTAACATTCCAGATGACAGTGAAGCTTCTGACTCAGACTCAGAATCAGACACAGAAGAGGTATTCCCTAACTTCGATGTTAATTTTACAAAGGCTGAACTTGCTGAAAGCCTCAATGAAATTCTGGAACGTTATCAGCAGATTAGAGCTAAATTCAGAGACCTGAAAAGGACTCTTGAATCTGACTCTAATAAGTCTGAGAGTCTCAAATTGGAAAACTCTGAGCTGAGAGATAAAATTTTAAAATTAGAAAACTCTTTACAAAACTCTCAGAATGAACCAATTTCTGAAACTCCCAGCAACGCTGATGAGATCATCAAGGAGTATGATCATAGTTTCCAGAAGTTCCTTGCTAAAAGCATAGATAGAAGCAGAATGGCTTCAATGATCTATGGAGTTAGCAGAAACGGCAGGAAAGGAATAGGATACCTAGGTAAGGTTCCTACACCTAAAAATGTCATGGATTTAATTATTAAACCCACTCCTCTAAATTCACACTTTGTGTATGGTCACACACATGACATCAAATATACTAGTAGTAAGCACTCTGTGAAACCAAAATTCAACCAGAGTTTTGGTAAAACTAACAAATCAGGACCCAAGAAGATCTGGGTACCTAAGGATAAAATAATACATGTTGCAGATATCTTTAGCAGCAAGTCAGAAACACCAGTCATGGTACCTGGACTCTGGCTGCTCACGACACATGACGGGAAGAAGGCATATGTTCCAAAGCCTGGAACTTAAGCCTGGAGGCCACGTTGGCTTTGGAGGCAATCAGAGGGGAAAGATAATTGGCTCTGGAACTGTAGGTAACGGAAATCTTCCCTCTATTAATAATGTTCTGCTTGTTGATGGATTGATGCATAACCTGTTATCCATAAGTCAATTAAGTGATAACGGTTATGATATAATCTTTAATCAAAAATCATGTAAAGCTGTTAGTCAGAAAGATGGGACTATCCTATTTAATGGTAAGAGGAAAAACAACATTTACAAAATCAAACTTTCTGAACTAAAGAGTCAGAACGTAAAATGTCTTCTGTCTGTTAACAACGAGCAGTGGATCTGGCACAGAAGATTGGGGCATGTTAGTATGAGAAGAATATCTCAGATTAACAAACTCAATCTGGTCAGAGGACTTCCAAATTTGAAGTTCAATTCAGATGCTCTGTGTGAAGCATGTCAGAAAGGCAAATTTGCAAAACCCTCTTTTAAATCCAAAAATGTTGTTTCTACCTCTAAGCCATTAGAACTTCTGCACATTGACTTATTTGGACCAGTTAAGACTGCTTCTGTCAGTGGCAAGAAGTATGGGTTAGTAATCGTAGATGACTATAGCAGATGGACATGGGTAAAGTTCTTAAGACACAAGGACGAGTCACACTCTGTAGTTGTTACCTTCTGTAACCAAGTTCAGAATGAAAAAGATCTTAGAATCGTTAAAGTCAGAAGTGATCATGGTGGAGAATTTGAAAATAAAAATTTTGAGTCATTCTTTAATGACAAAGGCATTCTGCATGATTTCTCTTGTCCTAGAACTCCCCAACAAAATGGAGTTGTAGAACGAAAGAACAGAACATTGCAAGAAATGGCCAGAACCATGATCAATGAGACAAACGTTGCTAAGACTTTCTGGGCAGAGGCAATAAACACAGCGTGCTACATTCAGAATAGAATCTCAATAAGACCTATTCTGGAAAAGACTCCATATGAATTGTGGAAGAACAGAAAGCCCAACATTTCGTATTTTCATCCATTTGGATGTACTTGCTATATGTTAAATACAAAGAATTATTTGAACAAGTTTGATTCTAAGGCACAGAAGTGTATTATGTTAGGATACTCTGAACGCTCAAGAGGGTACAGAGTATACAATACAGAAACACAGATTGTGGAAGAATCAATCAGTGTTCGTTTTGATGACAAGCTTGACTCTGAAAAGTCAAAGCAGAATGAAAATCTTGCAGGTATAGAAATTGAGTTTGCAGGTTCTGAAGACAAGTCATCAGAAGCTTTCAACACAGACATTCCTTCAACGTCTGAAAGAAGCAATGCTAGAAATCCTTCAACTGCTGCTGATCAACCTCAGAAGAGATTACCCAGAAGCAGTTTGGATCATCCATAAGAGACTATCCTAGGAAGAAAGGAAGATCCAATCAGAACAAGAGCAAGCTTCAGAAACTCTGAAGAAACTCTGATGGGACTTGTGTCTCTGATTGAACCTTCTTCTATTGATGAAGCACTTCTGGACAATGACTGGATTCTGGCAATGCAAGAAGAGCTGAATCAATTCACCAGAAACGACGTATGGGATCTCATTCCAAGACCAAAAGGATTCAACGTCATTGGAACAAGATGGGTGTTCAGAAACAAGCTCAATGAACAAGGTGAAGTCGTCAGAAACAAGGCACGACTGGTTGCACAAGGTTATAGTCAGCAAGAGGGGATAGACTATACAGAAACCTTTGCCCCAGTCGCCAGGTTAGAATCTATCAGACTTTTAATTTCATTTGCTGTTAATAGAGGCATCACTCTGTATCAGATGGATGTCAAAAGTGCATTCTTAAATGGTTATATAGAAGAAGAAGTCTATGTTCACCAACCCCCAGGTTTTGAAAATACAAAACATCCAGAACATGTTTTCAAACTGAAAAAGTCACTGTATGGTCTGAAACAAGCTCCCAGAGCTTGGTATGAAAGGCTAAGTAACTTTCTGCTTGAAAATGAATTCACCAGAGGGAAAGTGGACACTACTCTATTCTGTAAAACAGTTAAGAGTGACATTTTAGTCTGTCAAATTTATGTTGATGATATTATTTTTGGTTCTACTAATCCTTCTCTTGGAAGAAAATTTGCTAAGTGTATGCAGGCAGAATTTGAGATGAGCCTCATGGGGGAACTGAAGTTCTTTCTAGGAATTCAGATTAATCAAACTCCAGAGGGAACCTACATTCATCAGAGCAAATACATCAGAGATCTTCTGAAGAAATTTGAACTCTCAGAATGTAAGCCATCAAAGATTCCAATGCATCCCACGTGCATTCTGGAAAGAGAAGAGGTAAGCAAAAGCGTAGAACAGAAGGTCTACAGAGGTATGATTGGTTCTCTCCTTTATCTGACTGCTTCAAGACCTGATATCTTATTCAGCGTATGCATTTGTGCTAGATTCCAATCAGATCCTAGAGAATCTCACTTAACAGCTGTTAAGCGAATTTTCAAATATCTGAAAGGTACTACTAATCTGGGTTTGTTTTATAGAAAATCTAGTGATTACAGCTTAGTAGGCTACTGTGATGCTGATTTTGCTGGAGACAGAGTGGAACGCAAAAGTACTTCTGGAAGCTGCCAGTTTCTGGGAGAAAATCTGATCTCGTGGTCCAGCAAGAGGCAATCAACAATTGCTCTGTCAACAGCAGAAGCTGAGTACATAGCAGCAGCTGGATGTAGCACACAGATGCTCTGGATGAAAAGTCAGCTTGAAGACTTCCAGATTTTTGAGAGTAACATTCCTATTCTTTGTGATAATACTTCTGCTATTTGCTTAAGTAAGAATCCTATTTTACATTCTAGAGCTAAGCATATAGAAATAAAACATCATTTCATTAGGGACTATATTCAGAAAGGTATTTTAAACTTGAAATTTATAGATACAGACCATCAATGGGCTGATATCTTTACTAAACCCCTTTCAGAAGATAGGTTTAATTTCATTCTGAAACATCTCAGCATGAAAGTATGCCCAGAATGAAAATGTTTTAATTCCATGTATTTATCTTCAGAATGTAATTATATTACTGTGAACTTCTGATCAATCTTCTTTCAGAAAGATAGAACATGCAGATTGTATCAGATGCAAGTCTAAAGATCTGAGAGTCTAATCTCAAATACAGACGTGCTGATCACTACATCAAACAAGTGTCATCCAATCATCAGCAAATCCCTGAAGCAGAACGCGTGCACGCTTCTGAGAAAGGAAAGCGCTGATTGGGTGCATTGAGACACATGTCTGGTAACCGTTTTTAAGTATCTTTCTCAAATCCCCCAAAATCAGCAAGCATTTAATGCAGAGTAATCACGCTTGTTAATGGCAATCATTATTTTTTTTCTCTCTCTTAAAAACGTTTAATTTTTCAAAATAATTTTTGAAAACCTTATTTAAGCACATTATTCTTCATTCTTATTCTTTACGCTTTCTCATAATCTCTGAAACTTTTTCTGCATATTTCTGAGTTTATCTCCTTCAAACCTTTTTCTCAAAATCATTCTCAAAGCTTTGTTGTGTGAGAACAATGGCATCCTCCAGCATTTCTGCAGGGAATCAGAAGAAAGAAACTTCTGAGAAGATTCAAGCGATGCTGGAAAGCCTGTTCTCACGCATGCCCCCACAACCTTAAAATTTTTTTTCATGCATGACATTCTCTATGTTTTCTTCATTTTCTGATGTATTGTTTTGACTGTGTTTTGTAACGCTATTTTGCTCTGATCATGAACTATCTTTATATAATTTGTTTTTCTGATCTAAATCGTTTTAGCACATCACCAGCACTTTTTGATTGCTGACAAAAAGGGGGAGAACAAGAATGATATTTAAAATCGATAACGGCTAACTAGACAGAAATTCTCAAACATTCTAACTCTATTACTTGAAATGTTTTTCTGTTTTGTTTTTAAGTCTACAGGCACAAGGAAGCTCTTGAACACAATGAAGACTAGAAGCTAGAAGATCTGATCAAATGTAGAAGCTCATGTTGCTCTGATATATGAAGCTCTGATCGTCCTAACACTCTGATCCGAAGCAAAGCTCTGACAGGAAAAGCTCTGAAGCTCTGCTCTCTGATAAGTCAAAGACTCTTAATCTGATGCTCAAGGATAGAAAAAGATCTGATCCTGAAGAACACGCATATCAAAGGGAAGTAACAAACTCAGGGGGAGTATCTCTTAAACTCTGATTTCTCTTTACTTCTTAACTCTGAAACATTTCCCAGATACTTTTCACGTTATTTTTCATTTAAAATATCTAGTTTTTGTCATCATCAAAAAGGGGGAGATTGTTAGAACAATGTTTGAATCTAGTACCCTATATTTAAGTTTTGATGATAACAAAGTGAAAAGATATAGTATTTAACTGTTTCATGATTGAATTATATGCTGCCTAAAGATACTATGCTCTGACTTGCAGATATGCTGATTAAAATATGCAAGATCACTTCATCAGCATCAGAACTTGACTTGAAACACCAGCATCAGAAGTTGCTGAATCAGAACGTGAAGATCAGATGATCAACTCACGCACATGCTGAAGCTTGATGAACAGAACTGCGCGTAAAACACTCTGATACAGAAACAATAGTTCATCAGCAGCGAAGCAGAATCAGAATGAGCCAAGCCAGAACGTGCATTGAAGAAGCAACGGTACTGTGCATTGAACGCTAATCAATTCCAACGGCTTCATTCCAGACAAGATCTGCTCAAAAAGGAAAGCTTGTTATTAGCATTGAATCAAGAATATTTGCTTCAACGTTCATCTTCTCAAGTGCTATATAAACCAAGCTTCGAAGATTATCACGGCTAATGCTTCAAAACTTTCTACACGCACAAAGCTGAACAATAATCTTCATCTACCAGTTTTGCTAAACCAACAAACTCTGATACTCCATTAGTGTTTAGCATCCTAGTATTCTAAGCTTAATCTGTGTAAACATCACAGTTGTGATATAGTTTTGTAGAAAACATTCACACACATTATTTTACACCTTTGTAAGAAAGTGTTGCCTTGACAAACCGGATTGTGGTTTGAATCAAGAAGGCTTTAGCAGTTGTTAAAGCAGATTTGTATTCAGTTGAATATAGTGAATTAAGACCTCGTTGGAGAGAGGCGAAATCACCTTGACGGGTGGACTGGAGTAGTTTGAGATCAAACGAACCAGGATAAAAATACCTTGTCATTTGCTTTAAGATTCCAGTTTTACAATTCAACCCCCCCTTCTTGTGTTTTTCACCCCTTCAATATCATATACTTAATGACCGTTTACCGAAGGCAACCGAAGTGAGAGTATACCCTAGGAGTGTGCATGTGCGAGTGATTCAATTTCAAATTATTATCTTTGCACATTTAGGGTTTGCTAACCGTTTTAAAATCTACATACATTCTTGTCATGCATCCCTAATATCATACATCTGACAGTTTAATATTTTGCAGAATTAAAGTGCGGAAAATAAGATACGCTATTACAAGGCTTTGGGTATTAATACATAGCCAAAAACGACCCGTCAAAACGATATATGAAAAGGAGAAAAGTCCTAATTAATCTATTACAACTTGTGAGCAATTACATCAATATGATAAAAATAAATAAACGCGTGCACGAGAATGAGAGAGAACTAGGGTTTTGACCCCGTCTAACCTAATCGAAAGAAACATTATTTTTGTTATTTTTAATCATTTTTAAGAAGAAGAAAAATAAAGGTTTGAATTCAATGCAAGTCTAATTAGAAACAAAAACCCTAATTGTTCTAATTTATTTTAATTTATTTACAAAATAATTAAAATTACCCTAAAATTAAATAAACTAATTAGATTAATTTTTGTATAAAAAATAAATCCTAAATCTAATTGGATGAAAATATTATTTTTGTGATTTTTTTAATAAAAATAAAATTAATTTGTGTTAGTAAATACAAATAAATAAATTAAATAAAGAAAAAAAATAAAAAAGAAAGAAAGAAGAATTGGGCCTGTGAAAGTAATTTGGGAGTGTGCTGATAGCAAGTCTTGGGCCCAAAATAAATGATCCATGTTGACCTGCTGGATCTCCTGTCCTGCGTTGACTAGGTCACACGATAGGTCCTTCAATGATGGCCTTCAGATCTGGCCTCTTGGACACCTGGCTGATTGGATGATGATGGACCATGGTGGTCATCCCACACAAGCACGCGCCTGATTATGGAAAGGAAAATAATATGAAATAATTGGGGGGACCTGGGATTCGAACCCAGGCCCCAAAGCCTTTTCCAACTGCTCCACTACCAACTGTGCTGCATGCTTTTGTTGTACATAGAATAAACAATAATCATAATATGAGAAAACAACAAAACACTAAGTCCAAACGCGCGATTTTTCAAACGAGCGAATGGTTGCTTGCCACGACATCTTCTTCTCCAAGGATCTGTTGTCTTAGACAATAGACTTTTACCAACGGACGTTCATCGTAGCGAAAAACCCGTGCATCTCAAAAATCATGTACAAGCACAATAAATCAATGGTGATGGTACCAATCCACTCGTCTCAATCTCACGAGCTTCATGGTACCCTAATCATGGCCCAATTTTGCCTAGGTTAAGAAACCCCAAAACGAGCTTGCAAACCCTAGCTATGGCGTATGGAAATTCATGCATTGTAAATGCAATTAAACAGTACCAATAGCTTGCAAACAAAATGACGAACAAGAATATATGATTATAATGTGTTTAGGATGCGTGAAATATTGAAAATTATTTTGAGTTTGAAAGCAAACTGTGTAAGTGTTGTAGGGAGATTCTGGGCGTTTCAAGCCTTGCAGATGATTGGGTTAGCTCCAGGAGATTTCCAGCAAGCGATTGGAAGCTTTAACACGTCCTGAATTGGCCTACAGAAGGATATCCGTCTCACACTTTTTCTTTGGAATTTTGAGATTTTGCTCTTGTTCTTGGAGGCAGCTCTGCACGAAAATTCTTGTGTTTAGGGTTCAATTATCTTTAGCATAAGTAGTGAATCATATTAGGTTAATTATTTTTGGCCAAGATCTTGAGAATTCATTAATGGAATATTTGGTCTTTAAGCCATATGAAATCTTTCCATAACCATGCAAATCATGCCTTTTTGCCTTGATTCGAATTTGATTGATTAGTCCAGCTCATTTGGATTTGATTTTCATCAAAATCAGATCTTCAAAACAAATCTTAGTATTTTTTATTATTTATTAGATTTAAAATGATTTTTAATGAATAAAAACCATAATAAAATAAATAAATGGATAAAATAAGATGTGGTGGCTGCCTTGGGTCGTGGACCATGCTACCAACTTAAAACAAGTGCAAAATATTGGGCCCATTTAACAAAAATTGCAATTTGAGGCATAGTTGACTTTTGACAATTTTGCAAAAAGGGTCAACTTCACCAATGAATAACTTCCTCAATTTTGACTCTTTGAAGATGTTCTTGGACTTTTTAGAAAGCTTGAGATGTCCTCTAAGCAACCCTTTTGGTCTCATCTCAATTTGGTATTCCATGTTCATGTATGAAGCTTTGACAAAAAAGGTATTTTTGTTGACTTTTCAAAATGACCTATAATGTCAAAATTCATAACTTCTTGTGAGTGCATATTTTGAACTTGGGAGCTGAAGATGAATTGTAGATAATTTCATCCTATTCAAAATGATACTTGGATTTGTCATTTCTCATAAAGTATGAGAACGTTATGCTTGGTCAAAGTTGAGTTGACTTTTCCTGCAAAATCCTAATTTAGCAACTTTTGGGTTTTGATGAATTATGAGCAATCCTTGATGAATCATGATCAAACCTTTATAAAATGATGAAAGTCACTTCAAAATGAGGATTTTGACCAAAAATATTGAAGTTTGACTGTATGTAGGCCATAATTGACTTTTGCCCTAGCACAATCGATTTTTAGGCCTTTGAGCAATTGACTGAGCAAACTTCCTCTACAAGGCTTGAAACTTGACAAGGATGATCTTGAGAATATATTAGGACAATGGTGAGAATTTGGGATCCCTTGAACTCAAGTATCTTGATGCAATATGAAACCCTAATTTGAGGTAGACTGCCTTAGGAGAGAGCTTGTCTGATCAACCCTTGGGCTTCCTTGAGCAACTTGAGGATCTTTCTTGAAATGTTTTGAGAAATATGGGAGGGGAAATTTTGGGGTACAACACCGCTGCCTTAGAATATCATGATGCTGACCTGTTTAAATAACTACAATAGAAGCCCATCATAGGAAAAGACTTGTAAAGTTCTGCAAATAACCCCAAAAGTTTATGGGGTCTGCGCAATTCAAATTCAATTTGGACTGCTTTGGTATAGTCGGCATCTGGGGAATTCTCTAGCTCTTGAACTTTCAAAACTCATTATTCCTGCATCAACAATATAAACATACTACTTTATGCAGTCATATAGCAGAGATACTGATAAATAACTAAGTGAAGCTTAAAATCATACGTGAGATATATTTTCAAGGAATCAAACTGATAAACTTTTAAATCATTTCCTTCTTAATGAGCAAGAAGCAAGGGACATAATAGGAATGTTACCTCTCCATGAGTCCTGGGAATTTTTGTTGCTCTGGCTATTTTCTCCTCAATGACTTCTAAAACACCCGATTTGTTTGCAGTAGCGTTGATAAATATACCAGAGTTGTTTGAAAAAGATGAACATATATAAGCTCTTGATATGACTTAATAGAACTATCACCATGACATAATGTGTATGTTGGATTTTAGAAGACAGTAAACTAAAAGATCATCATCAATTTAAAGTGAATCATGAGTTCAATATGAACATAAAAAAGTAAATGAAAGGATTAATTAAGCTTATTTCTTGATGATTTCTATTTCTTAATTATTCAACAGACAAAGAACAATTACACTACCTTGTTCTGATTTCCTGCGTACTCTCCTTTGTTTCTCCCTTGCGTAACAAATTTTTTGATGGTGTAAGCCCTACCTTTGCCATCTCAACTATGTTTCCACATTGTTTCGCACTTGTAAAATTAGGAAAATATGAATTGTGAGGGTTCCAACTCAAAATCTGAGAAACACAAATCAAAGTTACATTCGTGTATCAAATCAATCTTGAAGTAGAATCATATGCTTAATACTGATCCTATTCAACCGTGCAAAACAATAGTGATTTATCTAGATTCTACTACACAAACTATAGTAGTACTTTTTTTTAAAAAAGGCTAAAAAATGCATTCAAAGAGAAAAGCACAAGTTGTGCTACAATACAAGAGAACATTACAACAGGCATCACAGAAGGCCAAGCAGTGTCCTAGTTTGCAACAATAGTACCATAAACTACAACTACAACACCAAAACCAAAATAAAACCATTTGTCTGATGCAGAATTACATAAAGCTTAACTAAAATACCCAATAACCAAAAACAAAAGATGATGCACAAATGAAATATTGGAATTGTCACTGAGGAAAAATCGAGGCTACGGAACACCGATGCCATAAATATTGGAGAAGCTCTCTATGCTTAAATCACATCACTTACTGATGCCATAAAATCAGCAATACGTGACTCCTTCGTAGCATCTGTTGCATTTACCGTATAGGCCTGACCAGGTCAAAATTGTTAGATGATAAACACCTTCCTCCTAAAAGGACACGGTAAAAAGAACACAAAATAAAAAAAAAAACCCAACCATTTTTATATTTTTCAAGTAAATTGGTTCAACCATAATATCCATTCCTAAGAGATAGATGGTTGTTCGGGTGATTGCAATGCAAATTCAACGAAGCATTGTTCATTACCCACAAATTTCTCTTTCAAGCAATAAGAATCACTTTCACTTCTCAAATTTCTCAAAGCTCTCAAAGCATCCAAAAGTTCATTCGATTTCAACAAACACTCATGCGCCTTCACCAACAAAGGTCTCAATTCCTACACAAAACACAACAACAATCAATTCAAAACACTACAATACTGTAAATGTTACGTTTCAATTTTATAAATAATCGTCAAAACAAAATAAAACTTGATGGCGTTGAAATGCGATTTGTTCTCTCTCGTTCAATTCCTTTGGACTCCGTTTTCGTTTTTTCCATTTTCGTTTTGTGGGAGAGGAAGAAAAGGTGGTGGAAGTAAGGGTTTTAGGGATTAGGGTTTGAAAGAAACGGGGATAGTTGGTGGATGGAGAAACAGTGTGGCGGTTGTAGGAACGATTTAGAACGCACACAGAATAGGAAGAGGAAGAGAGAGGTAAAGTTAATGATGGCAAAACCACTTTGAATTCCCAATTTCACAAGTGTCTTGTGTTGATTGGGAGAGAGTTTTTTGAGAAAACAAAATAAAGTTTTTAGAAAAAAAAATCAAGATAGCCATTTGAAACATATAAAATTGGAACCCCGAATATGTTATCCACGTGTTGTGTTTTTAGAAAAAAAATGACAAAACCGAATTTTTGGTTAGATTAAATTTTCTTCTCTTATAGATACATTTTTAAAAAAAATGCAAGGTGTTTTTGTTATAAAAACAAATGAGTTTTATTGTATTTAGATTTTACCTAAACTGGCAAAAATATTGAATGCAGTTTTGAATGGAATTAAATATAACATATTATTTTCACCATCCAGATATCTAGCGTAGCGTCACGTCAGTTTCATCCACTCCATCATCATTATCATGTGGCCATTCAGCAGCAAGAAAGGGGTTTCTGGATTTTCATGGAGTTCAACTGCTGAGCAAGTTACCCATGGAATCGACGCAACTGGCCTCACCGCTATTGTCACCGGTTCATTCTTCCTTACTCTCAACCTTTTTTCTTTTCTTCTCATCTTTTACTTTACTAATTATCTATCTCTCCATGCAAACAATTTATTTTTAGCGTCAATCATTCCGATATATGATGATGTTTCTGTTTTATTCTAAATATTATTGTTTATACGTACATGTTAATGCAAAATTACCTAAAAAATTGTTCTATTTCATACTCACGCTGAAAAGTTTTTGACCTTATTAATCTTATACAATAGTTTTTTTTTTTGTTTTTTTTTAATTTTCTTGCATACTCTTAGGTTGAATACAAGTTTTGATTTTGATGTATTGCATATATAATAAGCATAGGTTTTTTAGCAGGAATTTTTTTACAAAATTTTTTGGATCAAGATCCAAAACCTCCATAGTTTAGCTTTTGCAAGAGTAAAAAGTAATTCTAGAAGTGAGAATTGATTTTGGATTCATTTTGAGGTGTTTGGTTCTTCTAAAGTGGAATTGATTCTGCTTGAAGTTATAATTTGTAGTTTTTGAATTTAAATGTGATTTTTACACTAAAATTTATTGTTCAACTCACTTCTACATAAATTTATCCAAACATAAATCACTTTACTTTCAACTCATTTTTAGTTATAATTAATTTTACAAAATCAATTCTTTTCCACCACATGACCAAACATTAGCTTGGTTTTGTTTTTAACTGACTCTATCCAATTTTGCTTGTGCAATTACCCTATAAAATATGATTAGTTGCTTAAACTATTCTTAATCCGTCGAATTAGTTCATAAACTCTCATTCTCTATTCTATTTTTTAAAACAATTGAGTGACTAATTTAATGAATTAATAATACTTTGGGGGCCTACTTGTTATATTTTTATAGGTCAAAGACCAAATAGAAGAGAGAATCCTAATAGTTTAGTGATTAAATAGAAGATTTACTTCCGATTGAATAACTAATGGTGGTGCTAATGATCTACCATGTGTCTCAAAATGTTGAAATTTAAACACTTTTTTTAGAATATTTATGATTTATTTATTAATTTTTTTCTCTCGTTATCATCTTCTTGATTACATCATATATGCTCAAGTTTTTTGAAAAGGCAGTGTAAGCCACATCAAGTGTCTTTGACAATAAGTTTTTGCAATATCAAGAATCGTGAATGCTACAACGAATAATGAATGAGGAATTCTCAGAATGTGTAACTATTTGTATGTTGTATATGTACATTGTGGTAACAGGAGCATCAAGTGGCATTGGCGTTGAGACTACTCGCGTGCTTGCTTTGCGTGGTGCTCATGTTGTTATGGGTGTGAGAAATATGGTTGCTGCTAAAGAAGTCAAAGATACAATACTCAAGGACATTCCCTCAGCTAAAGTTGATGCCATAGAGTTAGACCTCAGCTCATTGGACTCTGTCAAGAAATTTGCATCCGAGTTTAATTCCTCTGGTCGGCCACTGAACATCTTGATGTAAGAAAAGTAGATTCATCACATTGGTCATATAGTTTATCAGATTTGTTTTTTACTGTTTTGTTAGTTACTCATTCTGTCTCAATATGTGTGTTATGTACTAGTGTCTATGTTCCAACTTCCAATTGTGATTTCTTAATCATTATCATTCAACTCAAAACATCGGGACTAATGTTTTCTTGTTTGTTTGTAATTGTAAGAAATAATGCAGGAATTATGGCATGCCCTTTTAAGCTGTCCAAAGACAACATTGAACTACAGTTTGCCACCAATCACATAGGTATGTGGTAAATCTTATGTAAGATCTTGATTCTGACAACATTGCTCACAAGTAAGATCCAATCAACTGTATGTTTTTCCTTTTGGAAATTCTTTTGACGAGTATCAGTAACATGGATTCAATTTACTAGTGTTTTATTCTTTTATAATATGAATTATTCAAGAACTTTCCAGCATTAAAGTGCAGAAGGGATAGAGTACTTTGCCACTCGCAATAATTTATAGAGTGTGGGCCATGTGTTTTACTGAAAGTAATTGTTTATATGCAACATGCATATTTGAAACCTCTCTTTCTATCTTGCAGAAGTGGTTTGTAAATAATTGAAACATGAAATTTATGTGCAATTTACACTTATGATCTGTCTTAATCAATCTATATAAAACATAAAATAATTATTTTACTGTTTATTTTCTTCTTTTGAGTGAGATTTTTACTATTTCTTTAAGTCCATTGCCTGAGAAGAAGCAATCTTTTGACTTTAATTATGAATTGTTTTAACTACGTAGGCCATTTTCTTTTGACGAATCTTTTGTTGGATACTATGAAGAAAACAACACGTGAAAGTAAGAAAGAAGGAAGAATTGTTAATGTTGCCTCAGAGGCTCACAGGTTTGCATATCCTGAAGGAATCCGTTTTGACAAAATCAATGACCAACCAAGGTAACACCACGTGGTTATGTTGGCTTCCTTGATTACAGTTAAAACAGTTGGATTGCCTTAGTTGCATGAAGAATTAAACTTGAAATTGTTATCCCTTTGTACAGTTATAACAACTGGCGTGCATACGGGCAATCCAAGCTTGCTAACATTTTACATGCCAACCAACTTACAAAACATCTCAAGGTGCACTTACTTCTACTGTATAGTGGTGTTATTTAAATGTCAAATGGTTAATAGTTCATAGTTGGTGTGTTTTTGCCATAATTCAATATAACTTAGCATTATTGCGTCTCACTTTAATTGTAAAGAGGATGTCCTTAGGTCTGTGTTCTTTTCATTGTCGCATTAACTTTTTACGAGTTGACTAAGAAACTGATATTTGAGCTTAACTACTAGCATAAGCACATGTGAGATTGTTTGAGAGAGTTTATGAAAACAACTTATGACAGCTAGATATCTCCAAGATAGCTTATATGAAAATAGCTTGACTTTATTTTATCTTTCGTTATAGAAATAGCATATGCATAAGCACTTATGTGATAAGCACTTGTGCTATAAACACTTAATTAAGTTGTTTATCCAAACAAAGTCTTAATATTGCGTATTATGTCTGCTTCATGATCAGGAAGATGGTGTGAATATTACTGCTAATTCTCTTCATCCAGGAACAATTACCACCAATCTTTTCCGTCATAACAATGCAGTGAACGGTAAGTACCACATTGTCTTATTCATGTAAATTCACTTATATTTAGTGTCTGGCCGTCTTGAACATGATTACTTTCAGTGGAGGTTCTTATTCATGTAAATTCACTTTTAGTGCCCATATTTAGTGACTGGCCATGTCTTGAACATGATTACTTCCGGTTGAGGGAACCTGTGAATCCATAAAAATAAAAAGTTTACTTTGACATGTTTTCAAGGAATTATTTAAGTCGTGGGATTTGGTATACTAAACAATGTGTTCTACATTATCAACCATTATGGGGAAGATAAGTATTATTGTGAGGCACATTTTCACATGACCACTCAGAAATGACCATTGTAATTTATAGCACTGAATTGCTACATCAACTCATGAACCTTTAAATTTGGCTTTCTTTTTAATACACAGACAATGACAGTAGCTGAGTTTCTGGATCTGTTTGTTTGCTTTATTCAGGTCTAATAAATGTGATTGGGAAACTTGTGATGAAAAATATCCAGCAGGTTAGTTATAAATCAGTATGTCCTATGGTTATAAATGTCAGAGACATTATGCTGTCAAATAATTTTTGGTTGTCAAAAACATTCATTGTAAAATTACTGCCAATGAATAATGCACAGACAAGTGGATTCCTTGTAGTATTTAATAGTGAACTATTCTGAGGTTGTATATTTATGTTGTCCAGGGAGCAGCTACAACATGCTATGTAGCATTGCACCCACAAGTGAAGGGAGTAAGTGGTGAATATTTTTCAGACAGTAATGTGTTCAAGACAACCCCACATGGGAAGGATGCTGATTTGGCAAAGAAACTCTGGGATTTCAGTATCAATTTGGTTAAGCAGAAATAGAATAGCCAGTGCTATGCACGGAATGAAATGCATCAATAATATGAATGTCACAAATAAAATGCTTCATTAGAATGACTCTGTCACATCTATCTATCTATTCTAAGAAAAAAATATTTGGTAATGGGACAAGAAGGAATTTTATAGTACATCTATTTTCTGTCATTTTTCCCCTCCATGGGATCCTTACTAGTTTTCTGTAGTGAGACTGAGTCCTACATTGCATAGACTTGAATTTCAAGGTTACTTTGAATGACAGTTCAGTTTTTGTGAGGTAAAGTAATTTAAGAAATGTAAATGTATGTATTACAGTCAGTAAAAGTGTTTAATTTTTTGTATAGTGTTAGTGTAAAAGTCATATTTGTGATTTTAGAAGTAATTATGATTAACTCTTTTTTTTTATGATTTCAAAGTTGTGACTTATTAAAAGTATAAAATAGCACTTAACTGACAATTCATAATTCATACATAAACTAAATTCAATGTATTTTGATTATTTATTAGATAGTTTGTCTATGTTAAATGTGCTTGGATCACTTCTTTAAAAGTTAGCTTAAAGAATGATATTGAGTTTAGTGGATGTGTATTGAGTTTGATGGATGTGTATTGATTCGGGTAAAGTTATTTTGTACTTAGTGAAATTTAATCTTAAATTTTTTTTTTTATATGATTGACATATTCAAACAAGTCTTTACGTTTGTTTTGTGTTTTAGATTTTAATTTTTAAATATTATTTTGTAAATCAATTATTGAGAACTGTTTTAAAAAATAAATCTTTATAATCTTATTTTTTAAAACAATTTTAGACATGAAAAATCATTAATAAATAAACATGATTTTGTTATTGCAACTAAATTTAAGATAGGTGGTATATGTTTCACATAGATTGGAATGGTGAGAGTATGTCAATACTTTCTAGATTATTGATTTGTAGGTGTATTAAGTTTTTGGTATGACTTTGAGATATATTATTGTGTTGTTCTATTTTTTTTTTATGTCGAAGTGAGCACATCATATCTCTTGTGACTTTTGACTTTGTTATTGGGCATGGTTTGTCCATTGAGAGATAGGACTAAACCAAGGCTAACTCACTTCTTATGCGTATAGTATGATTTTGGGCTAGGGTCATGTGTGCTTTTGTACAAATCTAATTAAAAAAATTTCATGATAGTAAGGCACTATTTGTTGACTACCTCTAGTGATTTACTGAAGTTTCACGGCCTTTCGAGTTAGGATACATGTTAACCGATGTTTCTTTTCTCTGAAATTAGAATGACACCAATGATTAGCATAAAAAAGTTGGTTATGTTAGTTATTAAGGAAAAGGCCACATGAAAATTTCTTTACAACACAAGGACTAGATGAAGGAGAAGCTTGTTGTATCTCCGAAGCATTTTTGTCCTCTGTCCCATAGAGAGAAAAGGAAAAAGAGATTTTGTTGTTTGATTTTCTCATTCATTTGATGAAATAACCTTTGTTTTTGTTGGATTGATGGTGACTAGGGTGAAAATAAGTTGAATCGAGTTAAGATTTTTTAAGTTTTAGTCTAATTTGTTCAAAAGAATCATGGTCTATAGCTTGTCATAGACATATTTTTAAGTTTGGGTCAGAACTTTTTGATAATCTTATTGGTGTATTATCTTACTTAAAAGTCAATTTTATTTGAAAGTTTTTGTTCTGGACTGGGTCGGCACCTGCCCCACGTTGGGGAGATCCAATCCAGCGCCTCTACAAAAGTCCAATTCAGCGCCTCTACAAAGGCTCAAAAGCATGCAGCTCAAATCAATGATCGTTGGGTATTTTCTCACGTGTCTACTAGAGGAGTGTGACTTGCACGTGTCCATAACGCCATCATCATGTTCTCCGAGAATAACGGGTCTAACTTTCCTATTTTTTCGGGGCAGTTAACCAAGGAGGAGGCCACGTGCTGGACTCCATACACCTGTAAACTCTGACAATCTTCATTATTGGGCCTTATCGTGACCCAACACTAGAGACCTTGGCCCAGTGTTGGGGGCTATAAAAACGCTCTCACTTGAGGATCAGGTATTCATTCATCTATACTCTCACTTTACTTACATTTACTCTGAACCTTACTTTGACACCAGAGTGTCTTACAGGTACCCCCTCCTTCACATTCAACAGCTACTCAACTCAAAGTTCGTGGGCCTTGTCGATCCCTTCTGATCATGTACCATCAGTGGCGCTGTCTGTGGGAATCTAGCTTCTCCGTCTTTCATTTACCTAAGACCAAAGCAACTTTATCAACCTTTCGATCATCACGGCCGACCAAGCCAACAACGGTGACCAAAACGTCCACTTTGCCGACGCTGAACAACAACACTGCCACTCCCGAGCAGGACCTCAGGGATGGGATGATCGCGTCCTCCTCCATCCGTTCACAACCACACGAAGATGCCAACCATCCTCGGCAGAATTACGAGCCCGCTGTGTATCAGGAGATCCCCGCTCCTGAGAATGTTGATCCTACGACCTAGGCCTTGTTTCCGGCGATCAACCAAACAAAACACATGATCTTCGCGCAGGGAGAACGCCTGGCGATGTTGGAACAGACCTGTCGGTCCAAAAAAAATACCGAAGGCCTAATTCACGAACTCCTCCTCCCCGAAAATAAGAGGACCACTCTCGATCTCCCTGCGGAGACACAGATGAGACGATTCTCGAAGCCTCTCTCCTCGTCGCACTGGGCGAGGCCCGACATTGGAAAAGACCCAGCCCAAAGCCGTCAAGAAGAGCGGTCTCCCCCTGCGCAAGGAACTATGATCCCATAAACGTAAAAGGAACAAGGGCGGCGAAGAAAAGAAATCTCGGCTGAGGAATCCTCCCCGTTTCCAAGACTAACACGAAGACTGCCACTACAACTTGTCCCCCCTCTCGCTCCCCAGAACGAAGCGACGAAGACGATCCCGCGGTCCATTGTCCCAAGTCATTATGGAGGCCCCTATTCCTAAATGGATGGAGAAGCCTCCCCATATGAAGGAGTATGATGGCATTGCAGGCCCCGTAGACCAAATCGACCACTTTGAGGTGATGCTCCACTATCACAACGTCGGGGACCCTATCAAATGCAGGTTGTTTTCCACAACACTAAGGAAAACAACCATGGACTGGTATAAAAGTCTCCCCCGGGGCCGATCACCTCATGGAGGAGTCTGAAGAGCCAATTCGTCAGCAACTTCACAGTATCTCGTCGCCACCCTAAAATTGAGGCCGCCCTCGAGGCAATCATCCAGAGGAGCGATGAGACTCTCAGAGAGTACATCGATCGATTCAACCGCGAGGCCATTCAGGTCCCATGCGCCAATCATATGAAGAAGTACTTACTCGAGAGGGGATTCCACCCGGACACTGAGATCAAAAAGGTCACCGACATCGAGCTTTCCAGATCTTTTGACGCACTCCTCGACAAAGCTCGGGCCTACATGACCTACATGAATAGCTATAAGGGATTTTAATTAGGGGTGATAATATGTTCTTCCCATTTAGACACGCTCCACAAAAGTCCGTAAAAAAATATGAGGGCGAGTTTTGTTGAAAGTGTGGGCCTAAAACCGTGACTCGCCCCACAAAAAAATGAGTGTGGTGCGGAGTAGGCTCGCGGATATTGCAACTATTAAACCTAAAAATTATAAAATTTCATGTTAATTTGTGTGTTCATAAAAGCACATAAAAAATAGGACAAGGCGGAAATATTAAAAAGTGTGGATCTAAAATATTAATCCACCCAAAAAAAAATACATACAAAACGAACATGTCTGACAGTTCAGATAAGTTTTGTCACTCCTAATTTTAGTCCTTTAAATTGTGAAAGAAACAAACTAGAAGCCTATAATTTAAATATTTTTGATTTTTCTTAGTTACTTTGATATGTAATGTAGATAGAGATGATGCAGATAAAAGATGTTAGAAACTTAAGAGTTAATAGTTACGCTTAAAAAGGAGACATCATATCATAGATAACAATTGATTTGAAAATTCTAAGCAAATTATGTCTTATTATCTATTTATCTATAATGAAATTTTCATCTTGGTAAACTTATTTTGTAACCTGTTTTATAACGGTGGATTTCTTTGTAAGATGGTAGATTTATTAAGGGGGTGTTGAATTTAATTTGAGACAATATCGTATGATAATGAATTTGTTAAATATGTGCTAAATTATTAATATTTTTTAAAACAACGACATATTTATTGTTATAAAACAAATTATTAGAATTTTTTTTGAAAAGAATTTAGTTAATCGCACAAATCTGCCAACTTGTCTATCTGTAAAAAGAATTAGGGCGGAGTCGATGTTTGTGATAAATAACACATTAATGATATCAAAGTCCGATTAAAATAAGGGGTTGACTCTTTATTCAAAAGATTTTTTATATGGTGATCAATGTTGGGTTTAGATTCTCTTCTTATGTAGAGAAAGATATAAATTTGAATAGTTCATTTATCTCATTTATTTAATTGGAAAGTGTCAATTTAGAGTTAAGAGAAATAGAGAGAAAATAAGGATTCAAAAGAGAAAAAAGAGGAGAGAAACTCATTCTCGTTTTTCTGTATCAGTTTCACTAAATTGACGGTCCCCAATTTGTTAGCCGTCGGATCGAGTTTAAATTTGGAGGACATGTTTGCAACACCTATATCTAACTTTTGACCGTTGAGATCTTCAAAATGAAGTCTGAGCTGAGAGATAATTGCTTTACACTGAAGCTGCAAATTTTGATGATTTTTCAGCTTTTTGAATTCTTATTTGTAAGCTAGTTTGCTTTGTGATTTGTGGTTGTTATCACTATTTTGTGAATCACTTCAAGACTCTCTTGTACCTTCAATTGATTATAGTGGATCTATTTCTTTGATTTGAATGACTCGTGGTTTTTATTCTCATATTGAGGGGTTTTGCACGTTAAAATATATGTATTTTTGTGTCATTATTTGTTTAGTTTGTCATCTTATATTTGTTGTTGATCCTCAAGGCTTCTACAAGTGTGGGGAATTTTATATCCGTTGCATATTATTCTGTTATTTTGTCTTAATTTCATATCAGAGTGGTATCAGAGCTCTTGGTTAAGGACTATTTTACTTGTTTGAATGATGGAGTCAAATACAAAGATGAAGATGATATTGTTGAATGGTTATAATTACCATTTATGGAAGGGCAAGATGAAAGACTTACTATTTGTGAAAAAAATTCAATTTACCGATTTTTAGTTCTGCAAAGTCAGATTATGTGTCTGATGAAGAATGGGAGTTTGAACATCAACATGTATGTGGTTTTATTCAACAATATATTGAAGATAATGTTTATAATTGTATTGCTAATGAGACACATGAAAAAACTTTGTGGGAAAAGATAGAGTCCTTATATGCCTCTAAATCAGGGAATAATAAATTGTTCTTGTTGAATAGCTTCATAAGTTAGAAGTACAAGAAGGGGACTTCTATTTCAGATCACTTGAGTGAATTTCAATGGCTCCTTGATCAGATGTCAAGAATGGGTATTAAATTTTATGATGAACTTTTGAGACTATTTATATTGGTATCTTTACCATAGTCTTGAGAGACGTTTCAGGTTTCTATCACAAATTCTATTCCTAGAGGTGTTATTTATTTGGAAATAACTAAGGGTGGTATTCTTAATAAGGAGATGAGAAGGAATGCACAAGGTTCTTCATCTCAATGTGAGGTACTTGTCACTGAAAATAGGGGGAGAAGTCAGAAAAAGAAACCAAAAGGTGGTAGAGAGAATAGTATAAGCAAGTCTAAGCCGCGATATAAGAATTTGGAGTGTCATTATTGTCACAAAATAGGACACATACAGAAGTATTATTATTAGCGGGAAATAGATAACAAAGGCAAGAAAGATAAGTCTAAACAAAGAGATCATGATGATGATTGTGTTACTAGTTCTACTTGTAATAATATTGTTATTCTACGTGATCATGAGTCTATTAATCTCATATCAGATGAGAGTATATAGATAGTGGACAGTGGTGCTACATTGCATATTACACCAATGAAGGATTTCTTCACATCTTATACTTCTGGTGACTTTAGAGTATTAAAGATGGGTAATAATGGTGTATCTAAGATAATTGGTGTCATTGATGTTTGCTTGCAAACCAACATGGAAATGTAATTGTTTCTTAGAGGTGTCAAAGATGCTCCAGATGTACCCTTTAATTTGATCTTTGTGTATATGCTTGATGATTGTGGTTATGACAATCACTTTGATTTTGGAAAGTGGAAAATCAATAAAGGTAACTTAGTTGTGGCTAGAAGGGACGCTACTACGAAAAACCCCTTTCACAACGGTTGGAAAAGGGGTACCATCACACGGGTCATACCGTTGTTAAGTAGGGTGTGGTTATAAGTTTCCTATATCTATCACGATCTAGAAACCGGTATTGAAAGATAGGACGCACACCACTTATCACAAAGGTTATACTTATAAACCGTTGTGATACTTACACATAGGTACTGAGTTCGAAACCCATCAGCAGCAAATATGTAAGTCATAAATGACCTTTGATCACAGTTACAATAAAAAACTGTTGTAAAAAGTGCCCAGAGTTTATTATATAATATGTAGATTGCTTGTTTTCCATACACCTCACTAAATAAATATAAGCTTTCAAATTGATGAAGAAGTCTCTAAAAATTAAGCTACTCTTGAAAACCAACTTAAACAGACCATTGTTTTTTCTGATTGCATGCGTCTCATCGTGCATTTCATACTATATATATATATATATATATATATATATATATATATATATATATATATATATATATATATATATATATATATATATATATATATATATATATATATATATATATATATATATATATATATATATATATATATAGTGGTTTATTAGTCTAACTCATTCTATACATCACTATCTTTGATTATATTTAAATTTCCATAATAAGACATTGGATAATCTGTCTCATCATCATTACTTATCATCGTAATTTTTGTAATTGTAATTTTTACGGTTATTGGTGTTGATGATGAGGCAGATTATATAATAAATTGTAGTTAATGAAATTTAACTATAATATAAAACAATGATGCATCTGAGGAGCCAGATCATTATACCATAATCTATACGTAAAAGAATATGAAATGAACGATGAGGCGCATGCAATTTAAAAACAATGATTGATATAAGTTGGTTTTCAAATACAATTTAATTTTTAGATTATAGTATCTATGTCAATTTAAATGAATGTATTTTAAGTGAGAGTTAGTGAAACAAATAATTTACATAGAATATAATAAACTCAAACAACATCATACAACATAACCAGATATTATAAATTTGTGAGTAATAAAAAAGATATATTATAAATTTCCAGGAAGCACATTTTATTGAAACTAATCGTTGAACATGAATCAATTCTGAAGTTCATCTAATTTGTGAAGCTATGAAAAAGAAATATAAGGAGGAAGAAGCTTACATAACAATTTCATACTATTGTACCCCTAAATTTGCCCTCTCATTTTATCAAGATTTCCCCTCACAAGACTCTTTAGACTCCAGACAGGATTATGGTTTGCTCTGCTCAAGACATCTCCTTGCACTGTTGACCTGAAATTAGGGTTTGGGTTTGCACAAGGATTTTTGGATTTTAATTCCCCATGTTACTTCCATACTTCATGTTGGACTTATAAGATTGCTCATACCAAGTTTCAAGCTTTGAATCAAATTTTTGCCCAATCAATTGGACAGTTAACCTATAAATCAGCTGTATTGGGGAAAAAGTCAACTGTGGCCAATTTACAGTCAAACCACATAATTTTTTATCCACATCAACATTATAGACTCATATGAACCATTTGATCAAGTTTGGACCACAACTCCTCAAGAAATTTGATCAGATCTTCAAAAGGGCAAAATGGTCATTTTTAGGGTTTTGACTGTAGAAGGGCAATTTCTGATTTTTCACCTAGCCAATGGAAAATTGGGTTCAAGCATGGATTCAAGGAATCAATGGAATCATCTTTACCTAATCACAAGGTTCAAAAGATCTCAAAAGCATTGGATTGACAAATGAATTTTCCAGTCAACTGGTCAAAAATCCACTGTACACTGAAAAGTCAAACTTTGTCTTTTTGGTCAAAATCAAGTGCCAAGGGTCATTTTTCATCAAGATGTGTCAAAACATGAAACTTGTTCACCAAGAAACCTAATTTTGAAAATTAGGGTTTAAAATGGAAAATTTCCATAACTTAAAAATTTTCTAAGTTATGAAAATTTCTTATTTTTTCCCAACTTTTCCCAACTTTTTCACCATGATGAAATTGGATTCAAAGAAAACTTCCAACATGAAAGTTGTATTCCTCTACAAAATATACAACTTTGATACACAAAGTTTTTCCAAAAGATACTTGGATCTCAAGTTATGATTTTGTGAACAAGGGTCCATGAAACTTTTAACTTAGTGAAATTTTGCCCTAGTTTAGGCAGGATTTTGACCCATCTTCATGGCAATTTTTCATATAGTTCCAAGTGGAATATCAAAATGCATTTCAAATATGGATTGTAGAGCATGTTGCAATATTTACAAAATATCCAAGAACTCTCCAAGATCATTTATGGTTAGAGAGAATCGAAGGATTGAAATTGACAAATTATCACTTTTGGCCAAGGCATTTTGCACATTGATACAACTTGCAATTTTGTCCAAACCTTGCTTGTAATTGGTTTACAAGTCCTTAAACCTTTCCACACTCATAAATTAAATGCAAACACATTGGATTAAGGCTTTGTTCTGATCTATGAAGCATTATACAAAGGTTTAATCCATTTTTGGCAAAAAGTTAACAATGCCATTTACATAAAGCATGCTTTATGTCAAATTGTATTTCTTGAGCCATGGACCAAAGTTCTTGCAGTAAAAAAAGTTCACTAATATCAGGAAAGGTATACCAACTATGTGCAGCTAGAGTACAAGCCTGTACAGGCCTTAGCATTGTCAACTCCACCTTTTACTTCAAAAACAATAAAGCTTGCAAAAGTGAGACAACTTTGTAATCTGATATAACCAAGTCTTTGTAACATTTCAAACAGGTTTTACACATTGCCTAAGGTCAGAAACACGAGCTAGCAAGTTCTGAAACACCCTTAAACACTAAAACTTCATTTCTTCCCAAAACAGGGCAAGTTCTGCAAATCAAAAGCCGAAACCATTTCCACTCGTGCGTTTTGTCCTAAACCAACACACTCCATACAACATACCTAAATTATCCCAACCATTCTCAAGCCACTGTAACTCCATTTTCACACATCACCATTTTTGCTTTGAAGCTTTGCAGGTTGAGTTCTACAAGCATATTCAGGCCATTTCAAAGCAAGCCAAGCATTGGGGAAGGTTAAGGGAACATCAAGCAAGCTCAAAAGAACCTCAGGCCTCACTGAAAGTTGCTGCATTGCCATACTCGAGCTTGACTGAAACAGGTAAATTTCAAACTTCTATATCTCTATTTAGGAATCATTAGGCTTAGGTTTGTGAAGCAAAAATGTAGTCATCATTGTCCTTGAGCTGTACATATGCATATAATTCATTTATGTTAACTGAGCTAGGAGTATTTGATAGTTGAACTTTATGAAAAAACTAGGTCAAGATTTAGGGCCAATGAAATTCTCTCTGGTCTTTGAGAGTTAAATTAAGTTTTTTACATGGTTAGAATCATGTGATCAAGAGCTATAACTTTCATGTTGCAAGTTTTTGTTTTTGAGCACGTATGCAGGAGTTCCAAATTTGAACAAGGAGCATGTTTTACTTCTGTCTCAGGGAAGGGACGAAGGCAACTTGGGCTTGGATTCTTCTTGTTTTTTGCACCCCCTAGCTTGCTTTCTGCACCCCCTTGGCCCATTTGATTATTTTTGTATATTTTTTTTATTTCTTTTACATTTATGACTTTTTATTTATTTTTCTAAATATTTAAAATCACAAAAAATATTCTCTTCATTTTTTTCACATTTTATTTTATTATTTTTTATTATTTTTTGGACATAGAAATAATTACTATAATAATATACTTTTATTTTCTTAAATAAAAACTTGTAAATATTACAAAAATATCATATTTTTTTTAATTTTATTATTTATACACTTAAATAATATTTTCTCACACATTTTAATTTTTTAACACTTTGTATATATTTTATTTTATTTTCTTGTACATAAATAAATAATATAATATATATATTTTCTTAAAACAAAAACTAGGGTTTCTATCCTTTTCAAAAATAATCATTTTTATTTTCCTTTATTTTTAGGACATTAAATAATTTATTTTACACAAAATAAAATACAAAATCATTTTTGCATATTTATATTTAATTGTCCATTTATATATTTGTCCATTTATTTATTTGTGCAATATTTCAATTTGGTTGTAATAATAGTTTTAGGGTTTATTTTTGAGCAATATCCCCTTATTCAAACTTGTATCCTCCTCCCGATAATCATGTTGTAATAGTCCTAGATTTACTTTTACGCATTTTATCACTTTGATATGCATGATAGTAAAATTAGGGTTTGTATGCAAAGAACCAAAAAAATCAAACAAATAGCATGACTAAATACAAGACAAAATGCATGAAAATGACAACACTATGCACACAAGCACCCCTAGGGTTTCATCCACTTGTTGCCTTAAAAATGGCCATGGTATGCATGCTAGGTGTCTTGGCAAAATCAATCAAAAACAAAAGATCATAGTCCCTCAATGACGCTATCTTGGTTGCCTATACAAAAATGATCTAGTCCCTCAAAAAACTTGCTAAGATACTTGGCACAATTGCTATCATGGTCATACGATGACCCACGCCCGTCCCGTTTAACATCCAAACACAAGGCTGTTTACCAAATACAATGGTAAAACAACAATGTAAAAGGGTTAAAAATGTGTAGGAAAGATCTTTGAGTAGGGTAGACAACTCCTAGTTACTTGATCAAACTTGCAAACATCCTTGCTATTTTCAAAAACACATCACAACACAATTTCAAAACATTTCCCAACAAAATTTCAAACATTGAAACATTTTTCAAAAGACAAACACCTTTGTATACATTCAAACAAGAATCATTACAAAGGTTGCCTAGACAAAGGCCTCTTTTCAAAATACTTTCAAAACCACACACAAAAGCACCATTTCAAACAATTGAAAAGCAAAAGCAAGTGATCTAAAATAAGTAACTAAGAGCCCATGGAAAACCATGGATGAAAAGGGTGCTAGCACCTTCCCTTTTCATAATCTACCCCCCGAACCCAAAAACATTCTCAAAGGTCTTTCCTATGCTTTTTGACCTTTCCTTTGGATAAAATAAAAAGTCGGTGGCGACTCTTGCTAAACCGAAACATTTGCGAACACAAACTTAAAACCTCAAGTCAGTTCTCCCACCGCATCATAGAACTGGCGACTCTGCTGGGGAATTGGATCTAAAAGTGGGGTTACCTTAGGGTTTTAGATCACCTTTACATTCTTATCTTGCTTGACTTGATTGCTTTACATTTGGTTCTATTGTTTGGATTTGAATCCTCTACCCGGATTTGGGAAACATTCATAGGTAAATAGCAATACGTTGTGGAAACTGTGTGAGGTATACCGACATGGTTGAAGCAATAGCTATATTAGTGCGACATATTTGTGGGTACCTGTTGTACCCCAAAATTTGCCCTCCCTTTTTCACAAGAAATCACAGCTTCGAGATTTTCCCTGATTTTTCAGATTGGCTCAAGAATCGGTCAAACAGACTTTTCTTATCAGTCAAACAAAATTAGGGTTTCCATTAATTTTTAATCAGTCAAACAGATTATTAGGGTTTCTATTGATTTGGTTGAGTTTGGCTCAGGGTTTGATCAAGCGGACGTTTCTTTGACAGTAAATCCAAAATTAGGGTTTGCACGCGCATTCTCAGAAGGAATTGAATCCACGGTATTTCAATTGACTATCACATTACTTTGACGCTTGTTCAAGATTTATGTTTGTTTCTCAAAGCCTAAACATATGGGATAGAAGCTGAGGTTTCTGTTTGAAAGTTTGAAGCTTTAGTTTGATCAGTAAGGTAAAAGGTGTATGGACGTTTGTTTGTTTAACTGTGCAAAGTGTGTGATTAATTAGAATGACCGGGCGTATTGCTGGTTAATGCGAGGTTGTGAGACTACAACGTTTATTAATTATTTATTTTATCTAAGTTAAAATAATTGGGATGCATTTCCAGTCATTTTAATTCAAGAGATTTAAATAAATAAATAGACAGTGTAAAAGAAAGGTTGAAACATCTGACAAAATTTTTATTTATTTTAATTGTTGTTACAAGTGTTATTTGAATACAGTAAATTTATTTACAGTGTTTACAATAATGTTTATTACAATGATTAAAAATAAAATAAAACTATCTTCTAAGCCTCTTGAAGTCTTCATACTTCTCTGATCCCCAACTGGTATTTACCTGCAAAGATAGAAGAAAGAAGTCAGTACAGTTAAATTGAAAAGCAGTTTTTAGACAGATAATCAAAGACTCATCATTAAAGGTTGTTGGCCGGAATCAAATTGTTTTGATTTTCATCATATTTTGCTCATCCTCTTTGCAAATCACAAGAAGATTTCTCTTCTTGGTTCACAAAGAGGAAAGTAAAATTATTTTGCAAACATATAAATCAATTAAATAGAAGGCACAAGGCTGCATATAATACAAGGGACAAGCTGCACAAATTCAAACTGAACAAGCTGTACAAATTTAAACTGAACAAACTAAGTTGCACAATGGCAAACCAAGTTGCACAATGGCAAACCAAGTTGCACAACCAAGTTGCATAAAAGCAAACCAGGCTGTCAACAAGCTATCAAGAAGCTGTCAAAAAATTGCCTACAAGCTATCAAAAAGAATAATGCAGAAAATCTGGAAGAAAGTACATTGCAGAGCAAAACCAAGATGCAAGCAAGCACCTTTTCATCATTGTTAAGC
The DNA here is from genome assembly GCA_948472305.1 of Vicia faba. Taxonomy (NCBI): domain Eukaryota; kingdom Viridiplantae; phylum Streptophyta; class Magnoliopsida; order Fabales; family Fabaceae; genus Vicia; species Vicia faba. Next base: position 931,837,565 of record OX451738.1, on the reverse strand, counting down.
CAACAACCTTTTCAGAATAAAAGTACTGTTAAGCAATAAAATATGCTTTCTTCAGAGAGAGAGAGAAAGAGAGTAAAGTAAAAAGGTTTGCAGTTTGACAGGCTTAAGAAAGAGATAAATATAACATTGTTCTAACAGTTCAAGGGGGGGGGGGGGGGGGGGGGGGCAGAACACAAAGAGCAAAAAACCAGTTCAAACTGCAAACACCTCAAGCCTGCATAACAGCAAGCCTGCCTGCATAAAATCTGCAAACAAACTGGAACCATAAGCAAGCCTGCATAACACCTCAAGCCTGCCTAAAGCAAACTCAAACTTGCAAAACCTGCAAAAACATTCAAACTTGCAATACAGGCCTGCATGACCTGCAAAACTGGCTTGTAAAACACAAGCACTACAAGGTGGAAAACCTGTTTCAAACTGTAATCCAACACAACAAACACCCAAACTTGCCTTCAAAGAAAAACAACTCAGAAAGCACATGCTCATCATCATTGAAAATCAACAAAATCCAAAGAGAGGAAAAGTCAGAAGCAAACAAGCATTCTCAAAATAGACTTCATCACAGAATCAACAAAGCCCAAAGAAGAGGGAAAAGTCAGAAGCAATAAACAACTTTAAAGTTCATCAACATCCAAATCAACAACAACAACAACAACAAGCATCTCAGAAGAATATCATCATTGACAAAAAGAGAGAGGAAGATTGTAAAAGCCAGCAGCAAACGACTTCAAGGTTCATCAACATCAGAATCAACAAAGCCCAAGAAAGAAAGTCGACAATAAACAAAATTCAGAAGAAGCTCATCATCATTAAGCAATATTTCAGAAATGCAAATTCATCATCAAAAGCCAATGTTCAAATAAGGAGATTCAGAAACAAATAATCCTAGGATTTTCAGAACAGATTCATCACAAAACCGTTCAAAGTTAAAGATACAAATACCAGGAAGCAAGCTCTTGTCATCACATCCTCCCCACTCCGGCCACCAAGGAGGCACCACCGAGCCCTTTCCTCCCTCCATCATTCTCAGAAGCAGGACATTCAAGGTACATTCCTCAAACCTTCGAGTTTATACTACTTGTAAACATCAATAAAAAAGGCATAAGGACCAAAACATGCAAGTGATAACGTACAAGAATCGCATTAATGTAACTCTGAAAAAACCTAAAAAATACGAATGAATGAATCAAACCTTTCGAAACACCATGCTTGGATCGCTGGGAGAATGTAAAGGGGTGAAAGGGGGCGGCGCTCCAGTAGCCAGGCATAGAGGGCATCAATGGTCCTGTTTGAGAATGGTGAAGAGGCGAAGAAGATGAGAAGGGAGCGGCGTCGTTTCAAACTGTGAAACCTAATTCTGAGCCAAACAAACTGAAACCCTAACAAAACTTGTCAAATGCGTTTGGGCTTCTGCCCCATCAAACCCTTAGGCCCAAACCAACTGGCGCCTACACCCCCCTTTTCTTATCTTATCTTTATTTTTCTTGGGCCAAGAAACATCCTTAAAGCCCACTTACCCTTTTTTTATATTTTGAAAACATTTTTTTTTATATTACCATATTTTCATAACATATTTTTGTTAAATAATAATAATATAATAACTTTTTTGTATAAAATATTCTTAATAGCCTTTTTAATATTTATTACATTTAGGAGTATGTAAATAATAGATCTATTAAATTAAATAATTCTTTCTTTAAAACTTTAGTTTATATAAAACTAACAAAAATACAAAAATAATAATAATACTTGTTTGCATTAGGTTAATATTTTGATCATTTGTAAATAATCATATGCATTTCACAATACTTTTGATTCTCTTTGATTCTTATACCTTGCTATATTTTTATATTGAGAATGCGACGATTCGATTTGGTTGTAAATAATACTTGGACATTACTATTCTGATAAGACTCATCCCCATTTGTAAACATTTGTACCCCCATCCCCGGATACTTGTTTGTAATAACTTAGACTTTAAATTCCCGCAATTTATCACTTTCCATATACTGTATAGTAATTAGGGTTTGTATGCGAAGATTCAAAATCAACCGCTAGATAACCTAATACAAGATAAATGCATGAAAATCAATACACAATTCACACTTGCACCTCTAGGGTAACCTCGCTTGTTGCCTCGGAAAATGCAATCATGTCCCTCGAGTACGAGACACTAATGTCCCTTCGATAAACAAAGATCGTAGTCCCTTAATGACCCTCGATGTTGCCGTCGATAAAACGATCTCGTCCCTTACAAAATTGCTAGAGCGTCTCACAAGTTGCCTTTGATGATTGTATACGATGACCTGCGCCTGTCCCGTTTAACATCCTAATGCAAGGTTGTTCATCAAACACAATGGTGAAACAACACTGTTAAAAGGGTTAAAACATAAGAAAAATCTTTGAGTAAAATAGGGTAGACAAACTCTTAGTTACTTGATCAAAAAACTTGCAAAACATCCTTGCCATTTTTCAAACATACATCACAACACAACTTCAAAAACAATTTCAAAACAACTTTCAAAACATTGAATTATCTTTTCAAAAATACACACACCTTTGTATATACTCAAACAAGAGTCATTACAATGGTTGCCTAGACAAGGCATCTTTTTTAAAACATTTTCAAAACCACACACACAAAACACCATTTCAAACAATTGAAAAGCAAAGGCAAGTGATCTAAGACAAGTAACTAAGAGCCCATGGATAACCATGGATGAAAAGGGTGCTAGCACCTTCCCTTTTCATAATCTACCCCCCGAACCCACAAAAACATCTCAAAGGTCTTTCCTGTGCTTTTTGACCTTTCCTTAGGATAAAATAAAAAGTTGGTGGCGACTCTTGCTAAACCGAACAAGTGCGAAAACAAACGCAAAATCCAAAGTCAGTTCTCCCACTGTATCACAGAACTGACGACTCTGCTGGGGACATTTCTAAAAGTGGGGTTACCTTAGGGTTTTAGATCACCTATACATGCTTGCTTTGATTGCTTTGATTGCTTTACTTTTTGGGTTCCTTGTATGGGTTTGTTTAAATCCTACACCCGGATTTAGGGGCACCTTTTTAGGTAAATAGCAATAAATTGTGAGGGAACTGTGCGGGGTATACCAACATGGTTGAAGCAGTAGCTATGTTAGTGTGACATATTTGTGGGTACCGGTAGCCCTTGAGTAGTAAAGGAGAATACGGGGCCGCTGAGTGATGTCATGAAGCACTAACGAACTCTTAGAACCTTACTTGACCATCTTGGCCTTTTTAGGAGTAGTGAGATGACTGACTTTGGTACAGTCCGAAGTTGGTAGATACTCGATATTACACTCATTGAGGATTTTTTTCTTAGAATATTTTGGTCACCAGTAAGTGGCTAAACCAAAACAATGAACATAGAAAATAATCCAGTGATATTGAGCTCCTTAGAACCCGGTTTCTATTCTAGGATAGGATGAGCCAACTAACTTCAAGAGGGTACTTACCTATAAACCCCATGCAAGCCTAAACCTAAGGACTTGTTTGCTTTGTGTGAATATGATCACCTGTATATACACTTACTTGCTTTTGCATACATGTACATAACATCATAACATCATACCATAGCATTTTTTACCATAACCATTTCAAGGATCTCGAGGGTCTTTTGATGCAGGGTCGCGTTGAACCAGACGTCTACCAAAGGGCAAGAGGGTTCTCCTCTAAACAAATGCCGTCAAAGATCAAGTGCAACAACTTGAATCAGGGGCTATGACCCACTTGACATGGTGAGCTTGATTCTTGTGGAAAGACATCCACCATTACAAAGTTCTCCAATCGAAGATGTTGATCAAAATTCAACCTCTAACATTTTCTTGTGTTTACCCCGCGAGATCTTTGAAAACATGCATCCATATATCATGCATTGCATCATGACAGGTTTCTCCTACAGGTCTCCTTATCTTCCTACTGTTTATTTTAATAAGATGGATATGGAACAAACGGTGAAAGATCTCCAAGCTCAAAATGCTCAATTCCAACAAATGCTTCTGGCTATGGGTAAAGGGCAAGAGGATCTGAAAGCTCTCCTTCTCAAAGACAAGAAGAAGAAGTCCAAGAAGGAAGCAAGCATCCTGAACTTGAGAAGAAGACCTAAAACCCTAGACCTTTCAACTCCATCCAACATAGTTGATAGTCTTGAAGAAGACCACAATTTGGAGATTGATGAAGTTGAAGCTGACTCCTCCGAAGAACAATATCCTCTCGCTGATGAAAAGTACAAACAGTTGAAGGATCGCCTCAGTGCTATGGAGATTCAACAAATACCTGGCTTGGATTTAGGAGACATGGGTTTAGTTTCTGGATTGGTCATCCCGCCAAAGTTCAAGGTCCCTACCTTTGCCCTGTACGATGGAGTCTCTTGCCCTAAGATGCACTTAAAATCTTATGTCCGCAAGATTCAACCATACACAACTGATCTAAAGCTTTGGGTCCATTTCTTCCAAGAAAGCCTGGTAGGGAATCAACTCGAGTGGTTCTATCAATTGGAGAGTTCTCACATCCACACCTAGGAGGATTTAGCTGTTGCTTTTTACAAACAGTATCAGTACAATGCTGATCTTGTACCAACTCGTGTGCAATTGCAGAACATGACCATGGGTTCTGACGAGAACTTCAAAGGATGCGCTCAAAAGTGGAGAGATATGGCTGGTAGGGTGCAACCCCCTTTAACTGACAGGGAGCTGATTGATATCTTCATGGGAACTTTGACAGGGCCTTTCTTCAATCACTTAATTGGAAGCTCCTCAGTCGGGTTCACCGAGCTAATACTGACCGGCAAAAGAGTCGAAGCTGGCATCAAAAGTGGAAAGATCCAAGGATCTACACCCTCTGATGCTCAGAAAAATCCCTTCAATGGAAAGAAAGAGTCCAATGTTGTGTATGGTCAAAAGAGCCGTCATGACCAACACGTAAGAGCAACCTTGATCTCTAATCCTGCGCCTCCTCAACAAAGGCAGGGGCATCAGCGTAAGGAGGTCGCGCCTAAAAGACAATATACTAGGATCAACATGTCACTAGCTCAAGCGCTACAACACATGTTGAAGAAAGAGCTGATTACATTAAAGGCTCCTCATCCGAACCCTAAGACTTCTTCTCCAAACTACAACCCGGATGCAAGATGTGTTTATCATTTTGGTAGCCCAGGGCATGACACAAACAAATGTTGGGCTCTGAAGAACAAGGTCCAAGACATGATTGATGCCAAGGAGATCGAGTTTGACCCTCCGGAGACTCTAGCATAATCACTTCTCCCTTGACGAATCATTGGGAGCGTCTTTGTTTCATTTGAATTTTCAAGTTGTAATCTCTTTGTTATTCAAACAATTATCTATTAATGTCAAACTTTGTTTCATTAATGCATTGCATATGTTTGTCTTGATTTGATCCACTCATTTTCATTACATTTAAACTGTGCTTTTTACTCTCTTTATGACATTTAACTCTTGCTAAAAGTTACAAGCCTTTAGAGGGAGGATGACGAAACAATGCCATAATCTCATACAATATGCTTTTGAACAGACCTTGCTGACGATGTACAGTCGTTTCTTTCAAATCCTAAACACTTGAGTTATAAGGAAGATAATCCCTAGTCAACCCCTTCGAGCCAAAGAAGTAGAAGTTTTCTGTTTTAAACACAAATTGAAACCTTTAATTTAAACCTGGGGCAGGGTAGTCACTCAGTTAATTCAAAAAACGCGCATTGAGGTCGCAAACTCTCAGTTTGTAATACAACGAACGACATCAAAAAACATTCCTCTGGAATCAAAAGACAGTGGTGGTTCCTTATCTCATAGGCAGTCAATCTCTCAAAGGAGAAAAGCCCACTGAGCTGAAACCTATAAAGGAGGCTTAAGAAAGCTGGGGCATCCCGCTGACTGTAATCTCGAAAACAGGAACAGTCAGGCAAAAATCAGGGATAATGAATTAAAAAGAAAGAGGTCACTACAAATCCTCAACAACATGAAAAAATGTTGCAAAAATGATGATGACTGTCTTCCAACAAATTTAACTGGTGTGAACCATCACCAAAAAGTTGTTCCAAACTTGAATAGAGTTCGACGCATAATTAACCGAGTTTAGGACTGAAGGACATCACGAAGAGCGGGTGGGTACAAATATACTTTGAGCCTTTATCCTTTGTTTCTTAAACCGTGAACCAAGCCACGTTACAACCCTTCAAAAGTCCTAATTGAAGCATGGGTTAGTTCGAAAGCATACTGTTAAAAAAGGTATCCTGACTCCTGTAAGGCTTTGCCCTAAATCTTGTGTTGAATTTGTCTTATAAAAAGTTTTCTGCTAAAAAACGCATTTTTTCAAAACTTCAAGACAAACATAAACTTTGCATTACTTGAATATCATTGTTTGCATATGGCTATTTGTTTGACAGCGGAGAAATTCACACAATGAATATCCAGTGAACAAAAGCTCTCTCAGTGAACAAAATCAATTAAAAAAGAATGACACTTCCCTTGACAAATCTCCTATCAACAAGGGGGCAATGACAAGTCTCCCCAAAGTACTTCTCATAGGATGACTCCTCAGCAAGGGTTTAATCTTTGAAAACCTTTCCCCAGCTGAATCAACCTCAAGAATCCTCGAGGACTTCCCCCAACAAAGATGTCACCTCTATAGCAGACTGACGACATGGTTTATTTCCCCAACAACACCAGGATTCCCCAGCTTGAGTTTGCCTCTCCGACTACTACAAAATCAAAGGTCCACAACTCCTCTTCTCCAGTAGACTACTCTACAATCCCCAGCAAGTTACTGCGAAACCTGGACCCGACCAGATATCAGTTCAACTTCGATTCCCCAGTAGAGCAACGGACGACTAAGACTCCTGAACTTTTTTTCCCAAGCAGGAATAAACATTCTCCCCACAGAGTTTTCAACTTCCCCCAACGGAGTTCTCCTAAAATAACAAAACGGGAATCCCCAATGGAGACATTCTAAGCAAAGTTTGAAGACACACATACTCTTCAACGACAGTCCAGGGTTTAACGACTCCCCAGCACTTGTCAAGGATTTATTTTCCAGACAAAAGTACATTCATTAACATTTCTCATTTCATACATCATGACATTGCATACAACTAACGTTTTACCTCTTTCAGAAGAAAAAAAAGGTCAATCAACAGATGGCTACCATCAACCTTTTCAAAGTTCCAGATCAATACCTGTAGCAAGCCAGGAAAACCATCTGTGGACGAGGGATTGAAGATTAATACCTGAAACAAGCCAGGAAAACTATCTTTCTTTCTCAAGTCAAAGATTAATACCTGAAACAAGCCAGGACAACTATCTCGTCGACCAACCTTTTCAAGTTCCAGATCAATACCTGTAGCAAGCCAGGAAAACCATCTGTGGACGAGGGATTGAAGATCAACACCTATAACAAGCCAGGAAACCATCTTTCTTTCTCAGGTCAGAGATCAATACCTGTAACAAGCCAGGACAACTATCTCATCGACCAACCTTTTCGAGTTCCAGATTAATACCTGTAGCAAGTCAGGAAAACCATCTGTGGACGAGGGATTGAAGATCAACACCTGTAACAAGCCAGGAAACCATCTTTCTTTCTCAGGTCAGAGATCAATACCTGTAACAAGCCAGGACAACTATCTCATCGACCAACCTTTTTGAGTTCCAGATTAATACCTGTAACAAGCCAGGAAAACCATCTGTGGACGAGGGATTGAAGATCAATACCTGTAACAAGCCAGGAAAATTATCTTTCTTTCTCAGGTCAGAGATTAATACCTGAAACCAGCGAGGAAAACTATCTACATGAAGAGATTGAAGATTAACACCTGTAACAAGCCAGAAAACTATCTTTCTTTCTCAGGTCAGAAATTAATACCTGAAACCATCCAGGACAAATATCTACTCGACCAGCTCAAACAATTCAACAATCATTTCTGGATGGCATCTTTAAGCCCATCTCCAACAACTATCCATCATATCTCCAAATGGCATCTGTAAGCCCATTCCCGACATCACAATACCTGTAGAGATTGAAGATCAATACCTGTAACAAGCCATGAAAACTATCTTTCTTTCTCAGGTCAGAGATTAATACCTGAAACTAGACAGGACAAATATCTACTCGACCAACTCATGCTTATTCAACTTCAAGACTTCTGAAAACAGTTTACGGGTTCTCCAGATATGGATGTTAATCTATCGCTTGTTCAGATTCAAGACCTCTAAAAACAATTTACGGGTGCTTCCAAATACGGATGTCAATCTATTGCTTATTCAGACCCGCAGTTCAGAGATATTCCAAACATGGATACCTTCCTGATACTCACCCACTCACCTACAACAAACATTCTCCAGATGGCATCTTTAAGCCCATCCCTGACAAGATTCTGTCACATTCTTGGATGGCATCTTTTAAGCCCATCTCCAGTAAGACTTCTCTCATACCTCCAGATGGCATCGTTAAGCCCATCTCCGACAAGATTCTGTCACATCTCCAAATGGAATCTTTAAGCCCATTCCCTCAACTATGCTTTGACGAGTGCAAATTTGTTGGGCACTCTAGTGTCCAATCATCTTTTACCTTCGAGTCGCGAATGGCAAAATTGCCAATCTAACTCTTCAGGTTCAAGAAGATTGAACAGGGGCAACTGTTGTACCCCAAAATTTTCCCTCCCTTTTTCACAAGAAATCACAGCTTCGGGATTTTCCCTGATTTTTCAGATTAGCTCAAGAATCGGTCAAACAGACTTTTCTTATCAGTCAAACAAAATTAGGGTTTCCATTAATTTTTAATCAGTCAAACAGATTATTAGGGTTTCTATTGATTTGGTTGAGTTTGGCTCAGGGTTTGATCAAGCAGACGTTTCTTTGACAGTAAATCCAAAATTAGGGTTTGCACGCGTATTCTCAGAAGGAATTGAATCCACAATATTTCAATTGACTATCACATTGCTTTGACGCTTGTTCAAGATTTATGTTTGTTTCTCAAAGCCTAAACATATGGGATAGAAGCTGAGGTTTCTGTTTGAAAGTTAGAAGCTTTAGTTTGATCAGTAAGGTAAAAGGTGTATGGACGTTTGTTTGTTTAACTGTGCAAAGCGTGTGATTAATTAGAATGACCGGGCGTATTGCTGGTTAATGCGAGGTTGTGAGACTACAACGTTTATTAATTATTTATTTTATCTAATTTAAAATAATTGGGATGCATTTCCAGTCATTTTAATTCAAGAGATTTAAATAAATAAATAGACAGTGTAAAAGAAAGGTTGAAACATCTGACAAAAGATTTTATTTATTTTAATTGTTGTTACAAGTGTTATTTGAATACAGTAAATTTATTTACGGTGTTTACAATAATGTTTATTACAATGATTAAAAATAAAATAAAACTATCTTCTAAGCCTCTTGAAGTCTTCATACTTCTCTGATCCCCAACTGGTATTTACCTGCAAAGATAGAAGAAAGAAGTCAGTACAGTTAAATTGAAAAGCAGTTTTTAGACAGATAATCAAAGACTCATCATTAAAGGTTGTTGGCCGTAATCAGATTGTTTTGATTTTCATCATATTTTGCTCATCCTCTTTGCAAATCACAAGAAGATTTCTCTTCTTGGTTCACAAAGAGGAAAGTAAAATTATTTTGCAAACATATAAATCAATTAAATAGAAGGCACAAGGATGCATATAATACAAGGGACAAGCTGCACAAATTCAAACTAAACAAGCTGCACAAATTCAAACTGAACAAACTAAGTTGCACAATGGCAAACCAAGTTGCACAACCAAGTTGCATAAAAGCAAACCAGGCTGTCAACAAGCTATCAAGAAGCTGTCAAAAAACTGCCTACAAGCTATCAAAAAGAATAATGCAGAAAATCTGGAAGAAAGTACATTGCAGAGCAAAACCAAGATGCAAGCAAGCACCTTTTCATCATTTTCAAGCCAACAACCTTTTCAGAATAAAAGTATTGTTAAGCAATAAAATATGCTTTCTTTAGAGAGAGAGAGAAAGAGAGTAAAGTAAAAAGGTTTGCAGTTTGACAGGCTTAAGAAAGAGATAAATATAACATTGTTCTAACAGTTCAGGGGGGGGGGGGGGGGGGGCAGAACACAAAGAGCAAAAAACCAGTTCAAACTGCAAACACCTCAAGCCTGCATAACAGAAAGCCCGCCTGCATAAAATCTCCAAACAAACTGGAACCATAAGCAAGCCTGCATAACACCTCAAGCCTGCCTAAAGCAAACTCAAACTTGCAAAAACATTCAAACTTGCACTACAGGCCTGCATGACCTGCAAAACTGGCTTGTAAAACACAAGCACTACAAGGTGGAAAACCTGTTTCAAAATGTAATCCAACACAACAAACACCCAAACTTTCCTTCAAAGAAAAACAACTCAGAAAGCACATGCTCATCATCATTGAAAATCAACAAAATCCAAAGAGAGGAAAAGTCATAAGCAAACAAGCATTCTCAGAATAGACTTCATCACAAAATCAACAAAGCCCAAAGAAGAGGGAAAAGTCAGTACCAATAAACAACTTCAAAGTTCATCAACATCCAAATCAACAGCAACAACAACAAGCATCTCAGAAGAATATCATCAGTGACAAAAAGAGAGAGGAAGATTGTAAAAGCCAGTAGCAAACGACTTCAAGGTTCATCAACATCAGAATCAACAAAGCCCAAGAAAGAAAGTCAACAATAAACAAAATTCAGAAGAAGCTCATCATCATTAAGCAATATTTCAGAAATGCAAATTCATCATCAAAAGCCAATGTTCAAATAAGGAGATTCAGAAACAAATAATCCTAGGATTTTCAGAACAGATTCATCACAAAACCGTTCAAAGTTAAAGATACAAATACCAGGAAGCAAGATCTTATCATCACATCCTCCCCACTCCGGCCACCAAGGAGGTGCCACCTAGCCCTTTCCTCCCTTCATCGTTCTCAGAAGCAGGACATTCAAGGTACATTCCTCAAACCTTCGAGTTTATACTACATGTAAACATCAATAAAAAAGGCATAAGGACCAAAACATGCAAGTGATAACGTACAAGAATCGCGTTAATGTAACTCTGAAAAAACCTAAAAAATACGAATGAACGAATCAAACCTTTCGAAACACCAAGCTTGGATCGCTGGGAGATGGTAAAGGGGTGAAAGGGGGCGGCGCTCCAGTAGCCAGGCATAGAGGGCATCAATGGTCCTGTTTGAGAATGGTGAAGAGGCGAAGAAGATGAGAAGGGAGCGGCACCGTTTCAAACTGTGAAACCTAATTCTGAGCCAAACAAACTGAAACCCTAACAAAACTTGTCAAATGCGTTTGGGCTTCTGCCCCATCAAACCCTTAGGCCCAAACAAACTGGCGCCTGCACCCCCCTTTTCTTATCTTATCTTTATTTTTCTTGGGCTTAGAAACATCCTTAAAGCCCACTTACCCTTTTTTTATGTTTTGAAAACATTTTTTTTATATTACCATATTTTCATAACATATATTTGTTAAATAAAAATAATATAATAACTTTTTTGTATAAAATATTCTTAATAGCCTTTTTAATATTTATTACATTTAGGAGTATGTAAATAATAGATCTATTAAATTAAATAATTCTTTCTTTAAAACTTTAGTTTATATAAAACTAACAAAAATACAAAAATAATAATAATACTTGTTTGCATTAGGTTAATATTTTGATCATTTGTAAATAATCATATGCATTTCACAATACTTTTGATTCTCTTTGATTCTTATACCTTGCTATATTTTTACATTGAGAATGTGACGATTCGATTTGGTTGTAAATAATACTTGGACATTACTATTCTGATAAGACTCATCCCCATTTGTAAACATTTGTACCCCCATCCCCAGATACTTGTTTGTAATAACTTAGACTTTAAATTCCCGCAATTTATCGCTTTCCATATATTGTATAGTAATTAGGGTTTGTATGCGAAGATTCAAAATCAACCGCTAGATAACCTAATACAAGATAAATGCATGAAAATAAATACACAATTCACACTTGCACCTCTAGGGTAACCTCGCTTGTTGCCTCGGAAAATGCAATCATGTCCCTCGAGTACGAGACACTCTAGCAAATGTCCCTTCGATAAACAAAGATCGTAGTCCCTCGATGACCCTCGATGTTGCCGTCGATAAAATGATCTCGTCCCTTACAAAATTGCTAGAGCGTCTCACAAGTTGCCTTCGATGATTGTATACGATGACCCGCGCCTGTCCTGTTTAACATCCTAAAGCAAGGTTGTTCATCAAACACAATGGTGAAACAACATTGTTAAAAGGGTTAAAACATAAGAAAAATCTTTGAGTAAAATAGGGTAGACAAACTCTTAGTTACTTGATCAAAAAACTTGCAAAACATCCTTGCCATTTTTCAAACACACATCACAACACAACTTCAAAAACAATTTCAAAACAACTTTCAAAACATTGAATTATCTTTTCAAAAAGACACACACCTTTGTATATACTCAAACAAGAGTCATTACAATGGTTGCCTAGACAAGGCATCTTTTTCAAAACATTTTCAAAACCACACACACAAAACACCATTTCAAACTATTGAAAAGCAAAGGCAAGTGATCTAAGACAAGTAACTAAGAGCCCATGGATAACCATGGATGAAAAGGGTGTTAGCACCTTCCCTTTTCATAATCTACCCCCCGAACCCACAAAAACATCTCAAAGGTCTTTCCTGTGCTTTTTGACCTTTCCTTAGGATAAAATAAAAAGTCGGTGGCGACTCTTGCTAAACCGAACAAGTGTGAAAACAAACGCAAAATCCCAAGTCAGTTCTCCCACCGTATCACAGTACCGGTAGCCTTTGAGTTAGTCAAAGAGAATACGGGGCCGCTGAGTGATGTCATGAAGCACTAATGGACTTTTAGAACCTTTACTTGACCATCTTGTCCTTTTTAGGGGTAGTGAGATGACCGACTTTGGTGCAGTCCGAAGTTGGTAGATACTCGATACTACACTCATTGAGGATTGTTTTCTTGGAATATTTCGGTCGCCAGTAAAGTGGATAAACTGAAACAATGAACACATAAAATAATCCAGTGATATTGAGCTCCTTAGAACCCGACTACTATTTATAGGACAGGTTGAGCCAACTAAACTTCAAGAGGGTACTTAACTATGAAACCCCATGCAAGCCTGAAACTAGGAACTTGTGTGACTTGTTTGTACATATATACTTGTGCATAACATCATGGACATCATGAAGCATCATATGTATCCACTAACCATTTCAAGGATTTGGATCTTCATCTTTGTTCCTGTTTTGTAGGTAATGGATTCACTTCGCAGGAAAACCATCCAAGTCAACCTTGTGAGAATTCCTCCTCAACTCAAGGAGCTAGCTTCAAGGATTCTTGATAATTCTCCATTCACCGAGAGGCATGGTCGTCATCTCAACTTAGTCAACACCAACACTGAGGAAGACATGGTGAAAGTTCTCTTCTAGTTCTTTGACCCCCTACACCACTGCTTCACATTTCCTGATTACCAGCTTGTGCCTACTTTGGAGGAATTTTCTCAGCTCCTGAGGATTCCTATTCTCCATCAACTACCCTACAATGGTACGGAAAGAGATCCAAAGCCTGAAGATATTGCTCAAGCCCTACACTTGCAACCATCTAATATCATAGGTCATTGGGAAACCAGAAGTGGTGTCAAGGGTTTCTTGTCAAAATTTCTGTTTGAGAAAGCTCAAAGCTGCTGGAATTCATTAGACTTACAAGCTTTTGAGGAGATTGTGGCTCTTCTCATCTATGGATTGGTCTTGTTCCCAAACCCTGACCAGCTTATAGATGTCAATGCTGTCAAAATATTCATGGCCCGCAACCCGGTGCCTACATTGCTTGAGGATATCCTCCATTCATTTCACACTCGAACAATGAGGAAAAGAGGTGTTCTCATGTGCTGCACTCCTCTACTGGAAAGATGGTTTATTTCTCATCTTTCCCAATCAGTCTTGAAGAATGAGCAAGGTTTGAGGTGGTCACAACAATTGATGACTCTTACACATTTAGATGTTCATTGGTGTTCTCGATCCAGAGAAAATGTTATCATCATTGATCATTATGGGGAATTCCTTAATGTCCCTCTACTAGGCATTAGGGGAGGCATTACCTACAACCCCTGCTTGGCTCTGAGACAGTTTGGGTATGCCCGGAGGGATGGCCCATATGACATGATGATTCCAGACTTGGTTTTTGACTTCGACAACAACGATCAAGGACTTCGATAAAGGTTTATCCGAGCTTGGAGGATGCTCAACAAGGTGGACAGTAATACCTTGGGACACAAGAATTCCATCCCCCTTGAGCCTTACCTCAAGTAGGTACGAACCCGCGCCCAAAGTCTTATGATGTTTTACCCCTACATTCTTTCTGTGATCAAAGAGCTTGTTATGGAAGGAGAGGTTCCATACACCCTCCTACATCCTGACATGCCAACATCACTAGAAGATTTGCAAAGGAGTTGGATATAGCTCAAGGGAGAACACGATACTTTTGAGGCCCAATTCTACGCAAGTGAGAAGAAGGTTTTGGAACTTACTCGTCAAGTTCACGAAGAGCAGACTCTCAACACCTACATCACACCAAAGAGGATGCACAACGTCTTTTTACATTAGAATTTGTATTATTTTGCCCATGGGGCATTTATGTACTAACAAATTCTATCATATTAATATGACATGTGTTCCTTTTTGGTTTTAAACAAATTTGAATTTCTGAATCCTTGAATGCATTACATGAATACATATCATTCATCATATGCATAAGCAGGTCTTCACACCAGGTTTCCTTATCTCTCTGCTATTTATTTCAGCAAGATGGATATAGAGCAGACGGTTAAAGACTTACAAGCGCAGAATTCACAGTTCCAATAGCTACTCATGACCTTGGCAAAGGGTCAGGAGGAGCTCAAAACTCTACTGGAAAAGGAAAAAGAGAAAAAGAAAAAGAAGAGGGTTGGTGTGGCTACTTTGGGTAGAAGATTTGAAGGTCAAGCTAGAAGGGTCCTGGATTTCCCCTCAACATCTGATGAAGGGGTAGGAAAAGGAAAGGGAGATGCAGTGCCATCTGAGTATGAGGAAGAGAAGAGGAGGAGGATGAAGACTATTCTGAATAGCAGTACCCTCCTGCAGATGACAAATACAAGAATCTGGAAGAGCGTCTGGCTGCCATGGAGGTGCAGAAAGTGCCTGGGCTAGACTTTGAACAGTTAGGGTTGGTTGCTGGGATTGTGATTCCCCCTAAGTTTAAGGTGCCTCTTTTTGCTAAATACGATGGTCTGTCTTGTCCAAAGATGCACCTGTGATCTTACGTCAGAAAAATTCAACCTCATTCTTCTGACAAAGACCTGTGGGTTCATTTCTTCCAGGACAGTCTTTCAGGGACACAATTAGATTGGTCCTACCAGCTAGAGAGGTCTGATGTGCACAATTGGGAGGATTTGGCTGCTGCCTTCTACAGACAATATCAATATAATGCAGATTTAGCACCAACCCGTACTCAATTACAGAGTATGGGCATGGTATCAAATGAAGGTTTCAAAGAGTATGCCCAGAAATGGAGAGACTTGGCGGGATGAGTACAACCACCTCTATCTGAGAGGGAGCTGGTAGATATGTTCTTGGGTACACTGTCAGACCCCTTTTTAAATCACCTGATTGGAAGTTCGTCTGCGGGGTTCACCGAGTTAATTCTAACTGGTGAGAGAGTTGAAGCCGGCATAAAGAGCGGAAAATTTAAAAGGATGCATCTGCTTCCGCTGCCATCAAAAATACTTTTCCAGCAAAGAAAGAAGTCTCAGATGTCTACTCACAAAGAAGTCAAGGAAGAGTTGAGCGCCGGCCAGTGGTGGGGGCTATAATGATTCAGAAGTCTGCGGCTGATCAGCCTAGAAACAATCAACCCAGAACCAACCAAGCAAGGGTGGAAAGGCTTGCTCGGCAATTCACCCGGATCAACATGACACCTGCTCAGATTCTCCCTCATCTATTAAAGTTAAACCTTTCCAGTTTGAAAGAGGCACCGAAGAATCCGAATACATCTTCTCCTTACTACCATTCAAATGCCAAGTGCGCTTATCATTCAGACAACCTGGGGCACGACACCAACAATTGTTGGGCCCTCAAGAATAAAATTCAGGATTTGATAGATGCTAAAGAAGTTGAATTCGACGCCCCTGAAAAGCCTAATGTGATCTCTGCTCCAATGCCAAAACATGGTTACAATGCCCATGCTGTTGAAGAAGATCTTTTTGTTGCTACTTATGATATGGTGGGAAGAACTGACTGTTTTTTTGGAATGCTGGTTTGCGTTTTGCGTTTGTTTTTGCAAAATGTCGCGGTAAGCAAGATTCGCCATCGACTTTTATTTTATCCAACAAGGAAAGTAAAAAAGCACAGAAAAATTCCTTTTTCGAGATGTTTCTCGGGTTCGGGGGGGTAGATTATAGAAAGGGAAGGTGTTAGAATCCTTTCTATCCGTAGTTATCTATGGGCTCTTAGGTACTTGCTCAATTGTTTTCAAAATTGTTTTCTTTGTGCTTGTGGGTTTTGAAAAAAGTTTTTGTTTGAAACTTCGATTTAACTCTTGCTTCTGTCCTCAAGAGTGTAATGAACTGTTTTCGAAAACTTTGTTTGAAAAGGAGTGTAAGTGTGAAAAAAATTTGTTTTGAAAAGAGCAAGTATCTAAGAACCATCTACCTACTCGAAAAAGGAACCGTTCTATGTTAATTTCCTTTAGATAATGCTATCCTACTATTGATGAGTAGGTAGCACTGTCGTTAGAGTTTGAGGGTCAATTCGAATGAGGGACATACGGTCACTAAAGCAATGTTAGGACACCTTAGCGGTAACCCTAATGTCTTAAATCATTTGTTTGAGGCAACAATATCCGAGGCAACCGTTTCGAGGAAACTATGATCTTTTAGACAAGAGGGCGACCTCTAAAATACTCTATACTTAATGACCGTGTATGAAGGCAACCAAGTGAGGTGTACCCTAGGAGTGCACATGTGCGAGTTTGTTGTTTTCAGTTTATTTTTATCTTTGCACATGTTAAGGGTGATCTAATTTGATTTTATGATTAAACATTCAGTCTTGTCATGCAAACCCTATTATCAAACATCTAACAGTTGTAATTAGCAGAAATTAAAGGTGCGGAAATTAAATTACAAGGCGTCGAGTATTTACATCGCCAAAAGTAACCCTTTGAAAATAAAATAAAGCGATAAAAATAATTAAATGTCCTATTTATCTATTACAATCCGTGAGCAGATACATAATTGGATAAAAATAAATAAAGCGCGGGAAATTAATTCGAGTGCGAATTTTAGGGTTTTGACCCTTTTAAAAGAAAATGTTTTTTGGTTGTTTTTATTTTAATAAAAGAAACTAAATTCTAAATTAATTACTAAATTAAATTAATTAAACGAAAAATATTTATGACATATTTTTGGGTTTTTGTTATTTTAAGAAAGAAAATAATTAAATTAGTATTTGAAACCTAATTAAGTCTAATTAATTTTAAATATATACAAAATAAATTAAAGTTTCCTAATTAATATCCTAATTAAATAATAAGTTTATTAATAAAAATGAAAGTTAAAATTTGATTGGATAAAAAAAAGTATTTTTGATTTTTATTTGATAAAAAAAAGAATTTTGTTATTGGTTAGAAAATTAGTTAAATAAAATGAAACAATTAAATTAAATAAACAAAAGAAATAAAAAGGGAGTAGAATTGGGCCTGTTTGGAGGGTGTTGGTAGCAATTTATATTTGGCCCACTTACTGATCCGTTTGACTCTTTCCTGATCCAGTAGGCGCGCATTGACCTGGTTCTTGGTGGACCTCCAATCATTAACCACCAGATCTGGCCATTGGCCATCTGGCGCTTGGATCGTGAGGGAGTATGGTGGGCTACAAGCTAGCGTATGCACTGGAACACCTGAAAAATAATAATATTGAGAAAGAGGGGGACCTGGGATTCGAACCCAGGTCCTGAAGGAGAATGCATTGCCAAGGTTACCACTGAGCCACACTGCTTGGTTTGTTATAATAATGCAAAGAAATAATAATATAATAAAAACAAACACGTTAGTGGAATTTGGAGCGGAATTCAAACGAACCAACAGAAGGGTGACAACGCATCATCCTCTTCATCAAAACTCTGTAAATTTACCTGCAGATTTCTATCCGCAGATAAAAACGCAAGTTCATCCTAAAATCATCCTCAGGCCATATAAACACAATCCAAGAACATGGTTGAACTCATCATGACCTCCTGATCACAACCATGTCCATCATGTGTCTCAATTTTACCTGAAACAAAAATCCCTAAAAACATAAGCAAAACCCTAGCCATGGCGTTTCATGATACAAAGCATATAAATCAAATTGGTTATTGCCAATAGTTTGCAAATGATGTGAGGGTTAAGGATATGCAATTATTCCATGAAAACGATGCTTAATTTCAGAGTTATGAAATCAAGAACAGGAGCAATTCGCGTGAGACTTACAGTGCGTATGGAGGTCTGGAAATGCGTTGTCTGGATCGGGTTAGCTTGTGAGAATGGCCAGGAAGCGATTGGGATACGTCTCAGGCCTTGAAAGTGCTTCCAACCTTGATTTGGATCTCAAGCTTTTTTATGATTTTCTCCACTTTGGTTCTGCCTCTACTAATGCTCTCCAACCCTTATTTTCGTGTGCTTTTCTTGCTTATGTATTGTACATTAGATTAGGGTAAAAAACTTGGTCCAAATCTTCCCACAATGATGATTGCATATTTGATTTGATTCTCCATGAAAACCTTTCCAAATTTGATCCAAATAATATATTCTTGTAACCAATGCCTTTGATACGAATT
Source organism: Vicia faba (assembly GCA_948472305.1). NCBI lineage: Eukaryota > Viridiplantae > Streptophyta > Magnoliopsida > Fabales > Fabaceae > Vicia > Vicia faba. Next base: position 931,818,639 of record OX451738.1, on the reverse strand, counting down.
TGATTCACATAATAGCTGTATTTGGGAGCCTGAAATAGCCAAAAAAATCATGTGTTGTCAATGCTTTAGATTTTACATGATTTTATTTGATTTAAAATAAATTAATTCAAATAAAAATCAAATTAAATAGTAAAAATGAGATATGGACACATGGCTGGAGATAGGGCGCGTGGTAAATAATGCAAACTCAAAACAAGTGAAAAAGAATGGGCCTATTTGGCAAAATTTGAAGTTTTGGGGATAGTTGACTTTTGGCAATTTTGCAAAAAAATCCAACTTCAACAATGCATAAATTCTTCAATTTTGAACTTTTGGAGGTGTTCTTGGACTTTCTAGAAATCTTGAGATGTACTATAACCAACCCTTTTTGTCTCATATCATTTTGATATTCCATTCTCAAGTTATAAGCTTTGGAAAAAAGGTGTTTTTGTTGACCTTCAAGAATGACCTATAATGTCAAAATTCATAACTTCTTGTGAGTGGATTTTTTGATCTTGGGGTATGAATATGGATTGTAGGGAATTACATCCTATTAAAAATTATCTTTGTATGGTTCATATATCATAAAGTATGAGAAAGTTATGCTTGGTCAAAGTTGGGTTGACTTTTCCTACAAAACCCTAATTTAGCAACTTTTGAATCTTGATGAATTTTAAGCAGTCCTTGATGAATCATGATAAACCCTTGATAAAATGATGAAATATCCTTCAAAATTAGAATGTTGACAAAAAATCTTGAAGTTTGACTATTTGTAGGTCATAGTTGACTTTTGCCCTAGCATAGTCGATTTTTGGACCTTTGAGCAATTGACTGAGCAAACTTCCTCTGCAAGGCTTGAAACTTGACATGGATGACCTTGAGAACATATTAGGACATTGGGGAGAACTTGAGGTAATTTGGACTCAAAGATCTTGATGCAACACAAAACCCTAATTTGGGGTAGACTGCCTTAGGAGATAGCTTGTCTGACCAACTCTTGAGCTATCTTGAGCCACTTGGAGATTTTTCTTGCAATATTTTGAGAAATATGGGAGGGAAAATTTTGGGGTACAACACTACTGTTGATAATTTGATGAATCCGCTACCGATAATCAAGTTGAATTTGCTGAAGGCTGGAATTTTCCCAGGTTGTGAAGAAGATTGCTGCCTTTGTTCATCCTTACCAACCGACTGTCCGTTGTTGAAGTTAGGCATCCAGCGCCTAATGGATAATCAAGAAATCCTTTTTGAAAAGACTCTTGTTACACCGACTTCTGTCAATGATGTTTCGATAATTACCATATCCGTCAATCTTTCCAAGGTATCCAAAAGACCTGTTAAGATTACATCCGATCTGAAGATTGTACCTTTGAAGATAACCATGTCGAGGCCTATCCCGTACAAGTCCAACAAATCAATACCGTGGAACTATGGGGGAGAGATCTTTTACCACGATGTTAAACAAATTGAATTAACTGAAGAGAGTTCTGATGAAGAGACTTTCGACATTGGAAACATTGCCGGAACAAGTAAAATCACCCGCAGTGGAAGAATTTTCTCTCCGGATATTGCGCCTCCAAAGGCAATCTTCGGACCCTCAGCTACTCCTAAGGTTACCCCTGTACCGGTCAACATATCTGCGAGAACTCCAGTTATTGAAAAAGTTGTGACTCATGTGGCTGTCCCCTCTGCTACTACTGATGATAGAGGGAAAGAGATCCAAGAAGAGCCTGTCAGGACGAGGGCTCAGCCTTTGATCATTCCTGAGACCTCTCAAAAAGAAATGGAAGTGATTTTGAAAATAATCAAGAAAAGCGATTATAATGTTATGGAGAAAATGGGTCAAACCCCCTCAAAAATCTCTATGTTGGCCTTGCTTCTTTGTTCAGAAGCTCATTCCAAAGATTTGATCAGATTCTTGAAGACGGCCCATGTGCCCCAGGAAACCTCCGCGGATCAGTTCCAGGAATGCGTAGCTAGCCTAACAGCAGACAACGGTCTAGGATTCTCCGATGTTGATCTAACAATCAAAGGGAGAAAACATAATGACGCTTTGCATGTCTCGGTGGAATGCAGAGGGACTACTCTGGCACATGTACTGGTAGACACTGGTTCATCGCGGAATGTCCTACCAAAGAAGGCATTGGATAGGCTAGATTGTGAAGGTCTGACCTTGAAGCCCAACAACATCATTGTCAGAGCCTTTGATGGTTCTAAACGGATGGTCCACGGGGAGGTGGACATCCTGATTAAAGTGGGAACTGAAACCTTCAACTCCACATTCTATGTCATGGACATATGTCCCTCCTATTCTTGCTTGTTGGAAAGACCCTGGATTCATCATGCTGGAGCCGTCACTTCAACTCTGCATCAGAAGCTCAAGTACCATGTCCAGGGGAAAATTGTAACAGTTCACAGTGAAGAGGAATACATGATAAGCCATCTTAATTCTTTCCGCTATGTAGAATTGGATGGTGAATTCATCGAAACCCCCTTCCAACACTTCGAGGAAGTTTCTGAAGAGATTGCAGCAACCAAGACAGTGCCTTATGTACCCATGATTGCCAGACCTCTGCCTTGGATGTCGTCTCTCAAAGATGCAAAGGCTGTGATTGAAGAAGGAGGAAGCACAATCTGGGGGAAACTTCCTGATTTCCCATTCAAATCTGATAAATTTGGCTTGGGTTTCACTTCTTCTGCTCAAAAGGTTGTGCGTCGCTCCCAGACTGGAGGGCCACCAGTGAAGATCACTCATCATGGAGTCAACTCTTTGGAGCATGGTGAAGAGGAGAGCAATTTGGAAGACTGGATTTTCCCTACTATCGACGGAGGGCTATGCAATTGGGAGGAAAAGGACTTTATTCCCATTACTTTCATCAATCAATAATTTATCTTTCAAACATTTATGTTAGTTTGTAATAATTCTTAAATAATTCGTACACTTTTAACCTTGTGCCTTACCCGAGGTACATAGGTCCATTTGTAAGGGTTTGATTTTTCATCTTCATATGCCATTTTAATGAATCATGGAGGTTTTCACATATAAACTTTTGTGTTCATTTTCTTTCTTTTTACATTTTATTTGTTTAAAGGTGGATATCCCTTACACACACCCACACTCACCAATGCAGGTACCCTTCCATTCCGGATTCCATGGGTAAAAATTCTGCTATGGCCTTCAGTGACTCTGAAGATCTGGTCTACCATGCCGAATATGAAGGTGATAAAGATTGTGAAGTTCCTGGAGAATTGGATAGACTGCTACAATAGGAAGAAAGGGCTATTCTACCTCACGAGGAGTTGTTAGAGACAATCAACTTGGGTACAAAGGAAGACAAAAGAAGTTAGAGTGGGTGCCAACCTAGAGCCAAGTGTCAAAGAGCGCTTAGTTCAGCTGTTGAATGAATATGTTGAGATCTTCGCCTGGTCTTACGAAGACATGCCAGGACTTGATACAAATATTATGGTTCACCGTCTCCCTACAAGAGAAGATTGTCCACCAATTAAACAGAAAGTACGCCGCATGCGGCCCGACATGTCTGAAAAGATCAAAGCTGAAGTTATGAAGCAGTTTAACGCTGGATTTCTTGCTGTTACTTCCTATCCACAATGGGTTGCTAACATTGTGCCCGTGCCTAAGAAGGACGGCAAAGTCAGAATGTGCGTGGATTACAGAGACTTAAACAGGGCTAGCCCTAAAGATGACTTTCCACTACTGCACATTGACATCTTGGCTGATAATACAGCTCATCATAAGGTATTTTCTTTCATGGACGGATTTTCGGGTTACAACCAGATCAAAATGGTCCCTGGAGACATGGAGAAAACTACTTTTGTTACAAGTGGGGCACGTTCTGCTACAAAGTGATGTCATTCGGACTGAAGAATGTTGGGGTAACCTATCAACGCGCCATGGTAGCTTTGTTTCATGATATGATACATCATGAGATAGAGGTCTACGTAGACGACATGATAGCCCGTTAACAGACTGAAGAAGAACACCTCGACCATCTGCAAAAGCTGTTTGTCAGGTTGAAGGAGTATAAGCTCAGACTAAACCCTAACAAGTGCACTTTCAGAGTCAGGTCTGGTAAACTCTTGGGTTTCATTTTCAGCAACAAGGGCATCGAGGTTGACCCTGCCAAAGTCAAAGCTATACAAGAAATGCCTGCCCCTCGCACTGAGAAGGAGGTCAGAGGTTTCTTGGGACGCCTAAACTACATCGCAAGGTTCATCTCTCACCTAACATCTACCTGTGAACCAATCTTCAAGCTGTTGAAGAAAGATCAGGTGGTTAAATGGAATGATGACTGCCAAGTTGCTTTAGATAAAATCAAGGAGTATTTTCTAGAACCTCCTATCTTGATGCCACCCGTCGAAGGAAGGCCGCTAATCATGTATCTGACTGTCCTAGAGAATTCAATGGGGTGCGTACTGGGCAAACATGACGAGTCTGGTCGAAAAGAGCATGCCATTTATTACCTTAGCAAAAAGTTTACCGACTATGAGATCCGATACTCATTGCTCGAGAAAACTTGTTGCACTTTGGTATGGGCTGCTCGCCGGCTAAGGCAGTATATGTTGACTCATACCACTTTGCTGATCTCTAAGATGGATCCGATCAAGTACATCTTTGAGAAGCCTGCTTTATCCGGAAGAATCTCTAGATGGCAGATGATCCTTACAGAGTACGATATACAATGCACAACCCAAAAAGCTATAAAAGGGAGTGTGATAGCCGATCATCTGGCCCATCAAGCTGTCGAAGATTATCAATCCATGAGGTTCGACTTCCTCGACGAGGATATCATGACCTTAGACAACATTGAAGAGAACATACCGTATGACAGACCTGAACAAGGATCCCGATGGACCTTGTAATTTTATGGTGCCTCCAATGCACTTGGCAACAGTATCGGCGCGGTACTTATCTCTCCAGAAGGTTGCCATACACCTTTCACCTCCAGACTCTGTTTCAGCTGCACCAACAACATGACCGAGTATGAAGCTTATATCTTTGGTCTCAAGGCCGCTATAGACTTGGGAATCAAATCTCTGATGGTATTTGGGGACTCAGCTTTAGTTATCAGTCAAATCAAAGGAGAGTGGTATACTAAACATCAAAACCTCATCCCTTACAAAGAATATGTCCTGAAATTGTTACCACATTTCAAGCAGATTACCTTCGAGCACTTCCCGCGAGAAGAAAATCAACTAGCAGATGCTCTAGCTACAATGTCATCCATGTTTAAACTTAAATGGGATAATGAGGCTCCCCAAATCACCATTGAACGGATGGAAGAACCTGCACATTGTCACGAGATTAATACCGAAGAAGTAGTGGACCGACCGTGGTTTCTTGACGTTAAAAGGTATCTCGAGGCGTAAGAATACCCTGAAGGAGCTTCAGTCAACGACAAAAAGTTCTTAAGGAGATTGCAGCTAAGTTCTTCTTGAGCAATGGTATCCTGTACAAGCGCAATCATGATTGCATTCTACTCCGTTGTATGGACAAGGTTGAAGTTGAGAAAATCATGGCTGAACTGCACAATGGTACCTTTGGCACTCACTCTAGCGGACATACGATGGCTAAGAAGATTCTACGGGCAGGCTATTACTGGTCTACCATGGAAGCTGACTGCCATCAACATTCCCGTACTTGTCATAAATGTCTAATCTACGCGGACAAGGTACATATACCTCCAGTTCCTCTCAATGTCTTAACAGCTCCTTGGCCATTCGCAATGTGGGGAATCGACATGATTGGAGAGATCAAGCCTACAACATCCAATGGACACCGCTTCATCCTGGTGGCCATTGATTACTTTACCAAATGGGTCAAAGCAGCTTCCTTCGCATCCGTTACAAAGAATGTTGTTGCCCGCTTCATCAAGCAAAACCTCATTTGTCGGCACGGCATCCCCGAAAGGATCATCACTGACAATGATACAAACCTGAATAATACTATGATCACCGCCTTGTGCGAGCAGTTCCAGATTCAACAACACAATTTATCTCCCTACCGGCCGAAGATGACCGGTGTTTTCGAAGCTGCGAACAGAATATCAAGAAGATCATACAAAAGATGACAGTCAACTTGCCGCGTGTACAGATTTTTTTGTTTTATCCCTAAGTTGAAAACCCGAAAGGGCGACTTGGGCAAAAAAGGGTTTCCCGGTGGACTGAAACCCGAAAGGGTGGTCCAGGAAAAAGTTAGGGAATTAAAGCGTATGACTATGTCTCGTCGGATCACTTTAAGTACAATCTCTTCACAAATAAGCTTCGGGCTTCTGATCAATCCAATCATCGTCGGACGAAGCGACGAATGGACAAGATATTCAGAGTTACGAAGGCTATAGCATAATGGGAACCCCATGGAATTTTTACACATAGCCATCTTTCTTTGTATAAATTTTTTTCTCATTTTTATGACAACATTCTCTTACTAGGATGTCTGTCTCCTTTGTACAAAATACTTACACAAAGTTAATACAAATATACTTCAAAGTGCAGAAAACTATTTGCCTTTTCTTCTTTTTACACTTGTGTTTTATTTGAAAATGTCCAATGATTTATTAAATGAGCATATGCATTTGAATATAATCACTGTTTACAAATAAAATAAATGTGAAAGAATAATTACTGACGGATTGAAAGGATAGGAGAACGTCTTCAGGCTATTCCAAGAGAAATCTCCTGCAGTACATCATCTAGGTCCCAGCGGAGCTAAAACCTTGAAATACATATCCCCGGCGGAGTCATATTCCAAACCCTTAATCCACCATCAGAGTTAAGTTTTCAAATTCCCAATCCTCAGCAGAGCAAAACTTTAAACTACGAACCCTCAGCGAAGATGAAACCTTCTTCCCCAATGGAGTCAAAATTCCAACTATCAATCTACAGCGAAAACCATTCAGTTTTCCCCAAGTTGTCTTAAAGTCTGAGAATCAACCAGATAACAGTTAACTTTTATCCCCAACTAAGGATAATTCCTCAGTAGAGTGGCATACAACCAAAACTCTTGAATTTATTCCAAACAGGAATAAGCCTTTTCCTCCAGAGTCTTGAACTTACCCTCTAGCAGGATAGCTTACTCTCCAGCAGTATAGCTATTCCCCACAAAGTTCTTACTCCCCAACAGAATGAAGATTCTCATTCTTAACTCCCCAGATTGAAGTCCCCAAGGATTCAAATTCCCCTAGAAGATTGAAGATTCTCATTCTTGGTTCCCTAGTGAAGTTACCAGAATTTTCACCACTCCCAGCTTGAATTTGTCAGAATTTTTTTAATCCCCTGCAGATCGAAGATTCTCGTTCTCACTTCTCCAGTGAAGCCCCCAAGGTTTCAATTTTCCCAAGAGATCGAAGTTTCTCATTCTTAATTCCCCGCAGAAGCCATCAAAGTCTTCTTTATTCTCCAGCAGATCAAGGTTACACTCCAAACATGGAAGTCATTCTTCTACTCATTCAGATCTCTTATTCAGATACAGTATGGATATACCCCAGACACGGAGGTCATTCTATTACTCATTCAGAATTTCAAGTCAAGATACAGTACGGAACGCTCCAGACACGGTAGCCATTCTGTCACTCATTCAGACTTCAGCAATCTGATACAGATTAGATATGCTCCAGATACGGAAGCCGTTCTATTTCTCATTCAGATTCAACTACCAATTTTAAGTCCAAATACACTCCAGACACGGAAGTCATTATGTCACTTATTTGGATCCCAATTACAGTACGGATACACTCCAGACACGGAAGTCATTCTTCTACTCATACAGATCTCAACTTCAGATACAGTCCAGATACGCTCTAGACACAGAAGCCATTATGTCACTCATTCAGGCCTATTCCCCAGCCCAGAGATGCTCGCCATGGATGTCATTTTGTCGCTTATTCAGATTTCAGATTTAGCTACAATACAGATACACTCCAGACACGGAATTCATCCTGATAGTCATTCAAGAATCAAATATAGTTACAGCTCAGATACGCTCTAGACATGGACGTTATTCCATTGCTTATACAGATTCAATCTCCAGATACAACTCAGATATGTTCCAGATACAGATACCATTCTGATGTTCATTCTCCTGATTTTCAACAAACCTTCTTGGATGGAATCTTTAAGCCCATCTCCAACAAGATTCTGTCACCTCTCCAAATGGCATCTTTAAGCCCATTTCCTCAACTACATTTTGATGAGTGCAAATTTACGGGCACTCTAGTGTCCAATCATCTTTTACCTTCGAGTCACGAACGACAAACTCGCCAATCTAACTCTTCAGGTTCAAGAAGATTGAACAGGGGAAGTTTTCGTACCCCAAACTTTTCCCTCTCATTTTATCAAGATTTCCCCTCACAAGACTCTTTGGACTCCAGACAGGATTAGGGTTTGCTCTGCTCAAGACATCTCCTTGCACTATTGACCTGAAATTAGGGTTTGGGTTTGCACAGGGATTTTTGGATTTTAATGCCCCATGTGACTTTCATACTTCATGTTGGACTTATAAGATTGCTCATACCAAGTTTCAAGCTTTGAATCAAATTTTTGCCCAGTCAATTGGACAATTGACCTAAAAATCAACTGTATTGAGGAAAAAGTCAATTGTGGCCAATTTACAGTCAAACCTCATAATTTTTTATCCACATCGACATTATAGACTCATATGAACCATTTTATCAAGTTTGGATCACAACTCCTCAAGAAATTTGATCAGATCTTCAAAAGGGCAAAATGGTCATTTTTAAGGTTTTGACTACAAAAGGGCAATTTCTGATTTTTCACCTAGCCAATGGCAAATTGGGTTCAAGCATGGATTCAAGGACTCAATGGCATCATCTTTACCTAATCACAAGGTTCAAAATATCTCAAAAGCATTGGATTGACAGATGAATTTTCCAGTCAACTGATCAAAAATCAACTGTACACTGAAAAGTCAAACTTTGACTTTTTGGTCAAAATCAAGTGTCAAGGGTTATTTTTCATCAAGATGTGTCAAAACATGAAACTTTTTCACCAAGAAACCTAATTTTGAAAATTAGGGTTTAAAATGGAAAACTTCCATAACTTAGAAATTTTCTAAGTTATGAAAATTTCTTATTTTTTCCCAACTTTTCCCAACTTTTTCACCATGATGCAATTAGATTCAAAGAAAAATTCCAACATGAAAGTTGTATTCCTCCAAAAAATATACAACTTTGATTCACAAAGTTTTCCCAAAAGATGCTTGGATCTCAAGTTATGATTTTGTGAACAAGGGTCCATGAAACTTTTAACTTAGTGAAATTTTGCCCTAGTTTAGGCAGAATTTTGACCTATCTTCATGGAAATTTTTCACATAGTTCCAAGTGGAATCTCAAAATTCATTTCAAAGATGGATTGTATAGCATGTTGCAAGATTTCCAAAATATCCAAGAACTCTCCAAGATCGTTTATGGTTAGAGAGAATTGAAGGATTGAAATTGGCAAATTATCACTTTTGGCCAAGGCATTTTGCACATTGATACAACTTGCAATTCTGTCCAAACCTTGCTTGTACTTGTTTTACAAGTCCTTAAACCTTTCCATACTCATAAATTAAATGCAAACACATTGGATTAAGGCTTTGTTCTGATCTATGAAGCATTATACAAAGGTTTAATCCATTTTTGGCAAAAAGTTAACAAGCCATTTACATAAAGCATGCTTTATTTCAAATTGTATTCCTTGAGCCATGGACCAAAGTTCTTGCAGCAAACAAAGTTCACTAATATCAGGAAAGGTATACCAACTATGTGCAGCCAGAGTACAAGAATGTACAGGCCTTAGCATTGCCAACTCCACCTTTTACTTCAAAAACAAGAAAGCTTGCAAAAGTGAGACAACTTTGTAATCTGATATAACCAAGTCTTTGTAACATTTCAAACAGGTTTTACACATTACCTAAGGTCAAAAACACGAACTATCAAGTTCTCAAACACCCTTAAACACCAAAACTTCATTTCTGCCAAAAACAGGGCAAGTTCTGCAAATCAGAAGCCAAAACTATTTCCACTAGTGCGTTTTGTCCCAAACCAGTTCCAACACACTCCATACAACATACCTAAACTATCCCAACCATTCTCAAGCCACTGTAACTCTATTTTCACACTTCACCATTTTTGCTTTGAAGCTTTGCAGGTTGAGTTCTACAAGCATATTCAGGCCATTTCAAAGCAAGCCAAGCATTGGGGAAGGTTAAGGGAACATCAAGCAAGCTCAAAAGAACATCAGGCCTCACTGAAAGTTGCTGCATTGCCATACTCGAGCTTGACTGAAATAGGTAAATTTCAAACTTCTATCTCTCTATTTAGGAATCATTAGGCTTAGGTTTGTGAAGCAAAAATGTAGTCATCATTGTCCTTGAGCTGTACATATGCATATAATTCATTTATGTTAACTGAGCTAGGAGTATTTGATAGTTGAACTTTCTGAAAAAACTAGGTCAAGATTTAGGGCTAATAAAATTCTCTCTGGTCTTTGAGAGTTAGATTAAGTTTTTTACATGGTTAGAATCGTGTGATCAAGAGCTATAACTTTCATGTTGCAAGTTTTTGTTTTTGAGCACGTATGGAGGAGTTCCAAATTTGAACAAGGAGCATGTTTTACTTCTGTCTCAGGGACAGGGACGAAGGCAACTTGGGCTTGGATTCTTCTTGTTTTTTGCACCCCCTAGCTTGCTTTCTGCACCCCCTTGGCCCATTTGATTATTTTTGTATATTTTTTTATTTCTTTTACATTTCTGACTTTTTATTTATTTTTCTAAATATTTAAAATCACAAAAAATATTCTCTTCATTTTTTTCACATTTTATTTTATTATTTTTATTATTTTTTGGACATAGAAATAATTACTATAATAATATACTTTTATTTTCTTAAATAAAAACTTGTAAATATTACAAAAATATCATTTTTTTTATTATTTATACACTTAAATAATATTTTCTCACACATTTTAATTTTTTAACACTTTGTATATATTTTATTTTATTTTCTTGTACATAAATAAATAATATAATATATATATTTTCTTAAAACAAAAACTAGGGTTTCTATCCTTTTCAAAAATAATCATTTTTATTTTCCTTTATTTTTAGGACATTAAATAATTTATTTTACACAAAATAAAATACAAAATCATTTTTGCATATTTATATTTAATTGTCCATTTAAATATTTGTCCATTTATTTATTTGTGCAATATTTCAATTTGGTTGTAATAATAGTTTTAGGGTTTATTTTTGAGCAATATCCCCTTATTCAAACTTGTATCCCCCTCCCCATAATCATGTTGTAATAGTCCTAGATTTACTTTTACGCATTTTATCGATTTGATATGCATGATAATAAAATTAGGGTTTGTATGCAAAGAACTAAAAAAATCAAACAAATAGTATGACTAAATACAAGACAAAATGCATGAAAATGACAACACAATGCACACAAGCACCCCTAGGGTTTCATCCACTTGTTGCCTTAAAAATGACCATGGTATGCATGCTAGGTGTCTTGGCAAAATCAATCAAAAACAAAAGATCATAGTCCCTCGATGACACTATCTTGGTTGCCTATACAAAAATGATCTAGTCCCTCAAAAAACTTGCTAAGATACTTGGCACAATTGCTATCATGGTCATACGATGACCCACGCCCGTCCCGTTTAACATCCAAACACAAGGTTGTTTACCAAATATAATGGTAAAACAACAATGTCAAAGGGTTAAAAATGTGTAGGAAAGAACTTTGAGTAGGGTAGACAACTCCTAGTTACTTGATCAAACTTGCAAACATCCTTGCTATTTTCAAAAACACATCACAACATAATTTCAAAACATTTCCCAACAAACTTTCAAACATTGAAACATTTTTCAAAAGACAAACACCTTTGTATACATTCAAACAAGAACCATTACAAAGGTTGCCTAGACAAAGGCCTCTTTTTAAAATACTTTCAAAACCACACACAAAAGAACCATTTCAAACAATTGAAAAGCAAAAGAAAGTGATCTAAAACAAGTAACTAAGAGCCCATGTAAAACCTTGGATGAAAAGGGTGCTAGCACCTTCCCTTTTCATAATCTACCCCCCGAACCCAAAAACAATCTCAAAGGTCTTTCCTGTGCTTTTTTACCTTTCCTTTGGATAAAATAAAAAGTCGGTGGCGACTCTTGCTAAACCGAAACATTTGCGAACACAAACGCAAAACCTCAAGTCAGTTCTCCCACCACATCACACATACTTCTTATATTTCTTCTCATTGTATCTCAAACTAGATGAAGTTTGTTGCCGCTGTTGTTTCTTCATTAACTAAAATGTGTTATTCTTGTTGAGTCCTACAATAACCATGAAACTTATCAACATGTGAAAACGCAAACTTATTTGTCAATAGAGTATGAAAAACATCTTATTTGTGAAGCTATGAAGAAGAAGTACAAGGTGGATGAAGTTTCCTTCATAGATTCATGTTTCTTGTACTTTTTTCCATAGCTACACAAGAGATATGACCATAATCAAAGTATGGTCTTTGTTAATCTCTTAGTGAAGACGAATCTAAAAAAATGAGAACAATTAATCAACAAAGACAACATGCAACAAATGAGATAATGGGGAACTATCTAACAATAAGATGTAAGAAGAATAATATCTTAATGTATGAAGCACAAGATTCATGGCTAATGGCGAAGAAGAAGAGAAAAAATGGATGCTAGGGTTTCACTGTGAAGGAAATCGCGCTACTGTTAACATGTGAGAGTTAATTCTCTTATATACTGGTAAATCATTTCATAAACGGTTCTCTACCAATCGTATTGATAAGTATTTATTTATTATAAATATATCACAAGGGTGGAACATATCAACCGTAGTCATATCCCTTTAAGTTTTTTATATGATATATATATATATATATATATATATATATATATATATATATATATATATATATATATATATATATATATATATATATATATATATATATATATATATATATATATATATATATATATATATATATATATATATATATATATATATATATATATATATATATATGATGGTGTTAAGGCTCGAACTCATGAAAGTTTAATGGTTTTACCATGATTGACTTCTCAATCATTGTTATATATAAATTTATAAATAAAAAATAAAAAGCTCGCCTTATTTTAGAGATGTCACCATGGTGTAGTGAAGAACCATGGTGACCATGACATGTTGTTTACGTGTTTTGTAATGGTGGGAGAATCTTTCTAAATTGTATTGAACAAAAGTTTTGGTTTCTAGGAACAATGTGAATGCTATCGACATGGAATCATCTTTGTGGCACCGAAGACTTATTCATATTAGTGAAAATGGGCTGAATGTTTTGGCCAAAAAGAATATTCTTCTTGGGTTAAAGAATGCATATTTGGAGAAGTATTCTCATTGCATGACTGGTAAACAAAGTAGAGTATTTTTCAAGAGACACCCTCTCTCAAGGAAGTCAAAGCTTCTTCAATTAGTATATTCTAATGCTTATGGTCCATTAAAGGTAAAATCCTTTAGTGGTGCAACTTATTTTTGTTACCTTTATTGATGATTATTCCAAGACACTATGGGTTTATTTCTTGAAGACAAAAGACAAGTGTTGGAGAAGTTCAAAGAATTTTATGCTTTGATAGAGAGGCAAACAGGTGAGAAGCTGAAATGTGTTTTTTCTGATAATGGTGGCGAGTATTATGGACCATTTGGTGCTTATTGCAAGCATCAAGGTATTGCACATGAAAAGACTCCTCCTAAAACTCCTCAACTGAATGGTTTAGAAGAGAGGATGAATTGAACACTAATTGAGAGAGTAAGGTATATGCTCTCTGAAGCTAAGTTGACAAATAGTTATTTGGCTGAGGCACTTTACACAGCGTTGCATGTTATTAATCTCACTTATACTGCTGCTTTGAACTGTGAAGTTCCAGACAAGATTTGGTTTGGAAAGAATGTCAAGTATGATAATTTTAGAGTCTTTCGTTGTTAGGATTTTGTGCATATTCCAAAGGATGAAATATAAAATTGGATGCAAAGTCAAAACAATGTATATCCACCGGCTAGGGCAAGATGCCTTTAGTTACAGATTGTATGATCCTGTAGGGAAGAAGCTTATCCGAAATCACGATGTAGTATTCACGGAAGACCAAAATATTGAAAACATTGATAAGGTAGAGAAGACTACACCCAAGAAAGATATTAGTTTATCTAATATTGATTTAGTTCGGTTACCTAATCATAATCTAGATGTTATCGGTGCTGATGATCAAAATGGTGAATAATATGATTATGTTGATGATCAACAACTTGGAGATGAGGTAAATATTCCAAGTAATGATGATGAAGGGTGGAGCGATATGTCATAAGATGAGAATCTTGGTGAAGCTTCAGAATCATCTCAAGTTCAACTTAGGAGGTCTATCAGGCAAAGACATCCTTCTATAAGGTATAATTTTTATGAGTATGTGACATTGACTGATGAGGGTAAATCTGAGTATTTTCAAGAGGCCATGGAAAGTGATGAAAATCAAAAGTGGTTGGATGAAATGCATGAAGAGATGAAATCATTGCATGATAATAACACTTATGATTTAGTGAAGTTACATAAAGGTAAAAGGGCTTTGGAAAACAAGTGGATTTATAGAGTTAAACACGAGAGCAACTCTAAGTCTCCAAGATATAAAGCCAAATTAGTGGTGAAAGGTTTCTGTAATAAAATGTGTTGATTTTAATGAAATTTTCTCACTTGTTGTAAAGATTTCATCAATCAGAACCGTGTTGAGTTTAGTTGCTACTCTTGATTTAGAGGTTGAGCAAATGGATGTGAAAACGGCTTTCCTTCATGGTGATTTGGAGGTAGAGATCTACATGAAACAACCTGATAGTTTTCAAGTTAAAGGTAAAAAATATCATGTTTGTAGATTGAGAAAGAGTCTATATGGGTTGAAGCAAGATCCAAGGCATCGGTACAAGAAATTTGTGTATGTTATGTGTGATCAAGGATACCAGAAGACTACTTTAGATTATTGCGTCTTTATTAGAAAATTTTCTAATGGTGACTTTATTGTCCTGTTGTTATATGTTGATGATATGATTATTGTAGAAAAAAATATTTCTAACATTAATAGGTTAAAGAAGCAATTGGGAGAGACATTTTCCATGAAAAACATGGGAGCAGCTAAACAGATTTTTGGCATTATAATCATGTGTGACAGAAAAGAGAAGAAACTTTGGATGTCACAAGAATAATATATCGAAAGAGTGCTACAAAGATTCCAAATGAAAATTTCTAAGGCGGTAATCACTCCTCTTGCTACTCTTTTCAAATTGAGTTCTAATCAAAGTCCTTCAAGTGAATATGAAGCATTTGGTATGAAACGTGTTTCTTATGCATCTGTTGTGGGTAGTTTTATGTATGAAATGGTATGCACAAGACCAGATATAGCACATGTTGTTGGTACAATCAATATATTTTTGTCAAATTCGGGTAGAGAACATTGGAATGTTGTAAAATGAATTTTAAGGCATATTCATGGTACTACTTGTATAAGGCTTTGCTTTGCAAGAGATAAGCCTACTCTAGTGGGATACTCTGACTCTGATATGGCTGGAGACACTGATTCTAGAAAGTCCACTTTGGGCTACATGATTAAATTTGCAGGGGGAGTTGTGGCTTGGCAGTCCAATTGCAAAAGTGTGTAGCATTATCTAATACGGAGACTAAGTTCATTACCATTACTGAAGCATGCAGAGAGTTACTATAGTTGAAGAAATTTTTGCAAGAGATTGATTTTTTTCAAGACAAATATGTGTTATTTGTTGATAGTCAAAATTTTATTCATCTTGGTAAAAATCCTACTTTTCATAATTGGTCCAAACACATTGATGTGAGATATCATTGGATATGTGATGTTTTGGATGCTAAGTTTTTGGAGTTAGCTAAAGTTCATACAAATGATAATGGTTCTTGTTGTACCCCAAAATTTGCCCTCTCTTTCTTCAGGAAATCATCTTGGATTTTCAGAGTCCCTCTGAAACAAATCCAAGTCCTGAATTGTCATTTTTTGCCCAAGCAAACCACTTACAACAGCAAGATGATCGCACAAGCTCTAAAGACAACGCTTTTAGCTTGAGAATAATTAAATTCTAAGTACTTGGAATTTTTCTTTAAAAAATGGGTGTTCAAGAAGAAAGTAGCGCTTCAGAACTTCTGGACCAAACTCCAGATAGAAACAGTCAGAAGTTGCAAGTTTGGCGCAGTCAGAAGTTGGCTCTTCAGCAGCTCCATCAGCTCAATCAGAAGTTGTAAACGTGTTTCAATATGTAAGTCTCAGACAGAACATGACTCTTTCAGCAGTTACGCAAGCTCAGCCAGAATTTGCTAAAGGAATGCAGAAGAAGCAAGGAAGTCTTAAGGCTCTTTCAGAACATGCTGAAATCAGAAGATGAAAAGGTCAGAAGAGTGGGTGTTACACTGATACAGAATCTCTAAGCCCAGGAGGTCCAGAAGCAAATCCAAGGAACGTGTCAGAAAATCAGGGGAATCCCCAGAACTTGCTAAGACAACAGGAAGCCAAGGCCAGAGCATGGTTTACGTTGTTCTTGTTGAAACAAAACTGCTGGTTCAAAGTTTGGTTTCCATTACCAGAATATTGATGTTGATAAGTCTCATCACCATTTAATGCTCATTAATGCTTCCAACCACTCCTGAACATTCATCCAAGTAATCCCTTCACGTGTGGCTTGGAAAACGCCTTTATGCAGATTCTGGCATGGGTCTACACGCCACCGCCCACTTAAGAGGTCACTTCTCTCCAATCCACGCCTGCTGCTGCAGCCTAGGCTGAAGGCTATCTGTTATCACAACTTCCCAGGAATTTCTGTCAAAGAACAATTCAAACTCTGTTGGCGCCTTTAATGACCAAGAAATCCACAAGAGTTTTTGCCTATAAATAGAGAATCATTGTCCACTGAAAAAGGGCGCTTGAAGAAACAGAAAAATTGCTAAGAGAGAAACAGAAATCTTTAGCAAGAAAGTGTTGTGAAACTCTGCCAAAATCTCCAGTGTTTCATAACTTGGAAGTTCTTACCCTCAAACTTCATCAAATACCCAGTTTTCTTTGTGAACTAAAAACCTCCTTTTCAAACTTCTGACCCTATATACGCATACACCTTCACCTATCCTTTTCAAAAAAGAATCTGTCTAGAATACCATCAGAGCCAAAAGCTAGCTTTCATCCACAAACTTTTCCAACAGCCAGGTAAGCACCTGCTGACCTTCATCACGCTGCTAAGCATCATCAGCTGTGCATGCTCAAATAAACATAATGTAAATATCATGTTGTTGTTGTTTGTGTTCTGAGGATTTTCATACCTCAGAACATTCTGAGCCAGTGTAGAACCTGCCTGTGACCTTGTTGGTTTTGCCCTCTGAAACACTTTGACATTTGCTGAAACTGTTCCAAAATATGTTTCCTGTTTTGTGGAATAACAACAAAATTGCAGATGTTCTGATTAGTACAGAGAAAAGCCAAGTGCTGACTTTGACGTTAGCACATCTGAAGCCTGTTTTGCTGTCAATAATATCAGAACTTCTGAGAGTTATTGTCTTTCCAGCAGGATCAGAACTTCTGAGGTCTCCACTAACAAACTTCTGTCTTGCAGCGCAGGGGAGTCAGAACTTCTGATTTCCCCACTAACAGGTTTCTGTTTTGCAGGTGCCAGAGTCAGAAGTTCTGACTCGTACAGTTTAACCAAAAGGTTGATCATCTGGCAGCGGGTCTGAGTCAGAACTTCTGATGACCTCTCAGCAGCGCGCTGGCTCCCTCTCTCTTTCCCTCTATCTTGTTTTTTGCTATTTTCTTTTTTTCTTCTATTTTTCTCGTTGAACCCCCCATGTACAAATGTGTATCCCTCCTCCCTAATTGTTGTAATAGCGTAGGATTTTTATTTCCGCTTCTTATTGCTAGTAATTAGGATGTGTATGGCAAGATAAAATCAATGAAATAGAAAATCCTAATTCAAAGATAAACTCTTGTATGCAATAAAACACACTTGCATACTAACACCCCTAGGGTTACATCCACCTGTTGCCTTTCAAAAAATGGGCCATGTTACGCATGCAAAGTATCTTAGTAAAACAAACAAAATCAAAAGATCATAGTCCCTCGATGACGCTTTCGAAAGTTGCCTTACAAAAATGATCTTAGTCCCTCAAAAGAAAAACTAAGATGCTTTGCAACATTGCTATCATGGTCTATACGATGACCCGCGCCTGTCCCGTTCACATCCTAACACAAGGTTGTTCACCAAATGCAATGGTGAAACAACACTGTTAAAAGGGTTAAAAACATAGAGAAAACCTTTGAGTAAATTTAGGGGTAGACAAAACTCTTAAGTTACTTGATCAAACTTGCAAAACAAAAACCTTGCCTATTTTCAAAACACACATCACAACACACTTTCAAATCAACTTTTAAAATCATTGAAAACTTTTCAAAAGACATACACCTCTGTATACATCCCAACATGGATCATTACAGAGGTTGCCACCACATTGGCCTCTTTTCAAAACCTTTTCAAAAAACCACACACAAAGCACCATTTCAAACAATTGAAAATCAAGGCAAGTTGATCTAAGCAAATAACTAAGAGCCCATGGATAACCATGGATATAAAGGGTGCTAATACCTTCCCTTTCTATAATCTACTCCCCGAACCCAAGAAAATATCTCAAAGGTTTTTGCTGTGCTTTTTAACCTTTCCTTAGGATAAAATAAAAAGTCGATGGTGACTCTTGCTCAACCGAAACATTTGCGAAAACAAACGCAAAATCTCAAGTCAGTTCTCCCACCGTATCACAGTTCTGATATGATGACTAAAGCATTATCAAGAGGTAAATTTGAAGCTTGTTATGATATCGTCGGTTTTGCGATTTCCTCCTCATAGTTGTGAAGGGGAGATTCATTGGGCTTAGGCTCTCTTCCTATGTGAAAAAAGACCCAAATATGAATATCCCATTTATATCACTTATTTCAGTGGAGAGTGTCAATTTAGGGTTAAGAAAAATAGAGAGAAAATAAGGATTCAAAAGAGAGAAAAGAGGAGAGAAACACATTCCCATTTTTATGCACCAGTCTCACTAAATCTATGATCCCCAATTCGTTAGCCGTCGAATCAAGCTCAATTTTGGAGGGTAGGTTTGCAACACCTATATCTAATTTTTGACAGTGAGATCTTCAAATTGAAGTATGAGCTGAGAGATAATTGTTTCGCACTGAAGTTGCAGATTTAGGTAATTTTTTAGCTTTTTGGATTCTTATTTGTAAGCTAGTTTTCTTTGTGATTTGCGGTTTCTATCAATATTTTATGAATCACTTTAAAACTCTCTTGTATCCTCAATTGATTATAGTGGATCTATTTCTTTAGTCTGAAAGAATCATGGTTTTTACTCTCATATTGAGGAGTTTTCCACGTTACAAATATCAATATTTTTGTGCCTTTATTTATATTTTTTGTTGATCCTCAAAGTTCCTACAAGTGTGGGGAATTTCATATCCTCTGTGTATTTTTATATTATTTTGTATTAGTTTTCTATCAATCAGATGGTGTGTCCTGTTGTAGTGTGCATGACGAGTGAGGGTATCTGCCAACGGTGGTACAAGTATATGGGTGAATGTACTTTTGCTCGAGGGGAAATATAGTGGATGGACTTACACTTTAGGGAGAGATTATTGAGAAACATGTGTGAGTTACAAGTTTTACATTGCTTGAAAAAATAGAGGTTGAACACTTTATAAGTGAGAGGACTCAAGCGCCTATCACCTTAAAGTTTAGGATAAATATGTAGTGCCTTTCTCACTTGTTTCTGAATCTTTGACCTTTAGGTGAATGTTTGAACTAACTAATATGATTTCCCTTCATGATGACTCATCAGTTTGAGACCACCCCTCTCAAGTTGGCTCACCCCATTTTTTTCTAGTTAGTGGCAGGCCACGAGGCGGATCAGCCAACTTACTATTGGAAATCCACCTAACCTATGGAGAAGTTCTATCAATCTTGATGAACAAGATTGCTATCGATACACAATGACAATGAAAAGAAAGTATTAGGGTTTACAAAAATAAAGAGAAGTTGATGATTTTCTACACAGTTTCTCTTTACCCACAAATTGGGGAAAAATCTTATTCACTTGTGTTGTACCTCAAAATTTTCCCTCTCACTTATCAATTATTTTCTCACAAAGATCTCTCTTGGTTCAAGACTACACTAGGGTTGATCAACTCAAGACACCTCATTGAGCACTGATGACCAAAATTAGGGTTTGAGATTGCACAAGAATAATTGAACTTTCAATGCCTCATATGACTTTAATGGATCATTATGGACCCCCAAGATTACTCATGTCAAGTTTCAAGCCTTGGATCACAATTTTGCTCAGTCAATTGAGCAGTTGACCTAAAAATCAACTGTATTGGGGAAAAAGACAACTTTGGCCAATTTACAGTCAAACTTCATAATTTTTTATCCACATCAACTTTATAAACTCATATTTATCATTTGATCAAGTTTTTACCATAATTCCTCAAGAATTTTAATCAAATCATCAAAAGGGAAAATTTGTCAAAATTAGGGTTTTTACTGAGGAAAGGCAATTTCTGATTTTTGACCTAGCAAATGGTCAATTGGTTTGAAGCATGATCTCAAGAGTTCAATTGAATCATTTTGACCTAATGACATGACCCAAAACATTGCTCAAGATCAATTGGATTGATAGTGAATTTTCAGTCAACTGATCAAAAGTCAATTGTACACTGAAAAGTCAAACTTCGACTTTTTGGTCAAAATCAAATGTCAAAGATCACAATTCATCAAAACATGTCAAAGTATGAAACGTATTCATCAAGAAAACAAAAATTCAAGATTTCATTTTGAAAAGTCAAAGTTTTCTAACTTAGAAATTTTTCTAAGTGTTTAAAACTTCATGTTTTTTCACAACTTTGAGAAAGAATTTCACCATTATGCAAGATGATTCAGAAGAAACTTTCAACATGAAAGTTGTAGATCTCCATGACATCTACAACATTGATTTACACAACTTCTTCTAAAAGTTCTTATATCTCAAGTTATTAATTCATAAATTCATGGTCTTGAAATTGAACACTTAGTTAAATTTTGCCCTAGTTTTGGTCAGGATTTTGACCTAACTTCATGGCAGTTTTTCATATAGTTCCACGGGGAATTTTCAAAAGTGATTCAAATAGGTGTTATAGATCAAATTACAAGCTTTCCAAAATGTCCAATAACTCCTTGAGATCATTTGTGGGCAAGGAGAATCAAAGAGATGAAGTTAGGGTTTTCAAACTTAAATTACAAGCCCTTTCATGATGAACAAGAATTCAAATCCAAGCCTAGGATGCATAATCTTTGCTTTTCAGGCCTCAAATTTGTTTGTCACTCCATAATTAAATGTTTACACAACTATTAGAGCTTTAATCCAAGCACTTGAGCCTTTATCCAAGTTACATTTCCATTTATGGAACAAAGTAACCATTCCATTCTTGTAAAGAAGCTTTAATCACAAAGTCAATGCATAGAGGTTTGCACTTGTTCCTTCTGATCACAAGCAATGTCAAAGGCAAAAGTAACATGTCTAGAGCCTCCCATAAACTCAGACTATGCTTGTACTATGCTTTGTAACCGTGTTTTCACTTTTCTTCAAAATCAAGTAACATAGCCATAACTCTACATCTTGTCCTTCTGACCTCCTCAAGTACTCTAACCCTTTCCTTACTTATGCACAAGTATATTGCAACATAACACACGATTTCGAGAACCCAAAAAAACACTCCCAAGCACTCTGCAACTCAGAATCTTCCATAACTTGACAGTTTTAAACCTCACATAGCCATCTTTAAATACACTCGTGCGTATTGAGTTTTAACCATCCAAATACCTAATATACATCATATCAAAGTGATTCAGGCCCCTGTTTCCTGACTGTAACCCCTCCATCACCATCCACCATTTTCAAAACTGAAGCTTACAACTTGACTTGAGTTGAGAGTTTCAGCCATGCTCAAAATAAAGTAGGAATTGGAACACACTAAAGGAGGTCCAGGCAAGCTACAGAAATCATCAGGCCATCCCAAAGGTTGCTCAAACTCCATACACGACTCCACCTGCAAGAGGTAAGTTTTCAAACTTCTATCTCTTCATATAAGCATCATTTGATTCTAATTTGTGAAGATAAAATGTAGATATCATTGCCATGAAGTTGTACATACCCATAGTTTGCATTTATATGGCCTGAGCTTAGAGAATTTTAGAGTTGAAGTTTCTGAAATTTTTAGGTTTTAAATTAGGGCCAGAAAAATTCTCACTCATCTTGGATTTATAGCTTTAGTTATTTATATGGTTGGATTCGTGGGAAGAAATGCCACAACTTTCATGCTTGAACTTTTCATTTTTGTTGAGAGATGAAGAAGTTACAGGTGCTCTGGCTGGCTGAAGGTTGAAGACGAAGTACAGGCCTTGGAAGCATGTTACATTATTTATTTATCATTTCTTTTTAATAAACGGATATATCGCCACCTCAGTGGTAAGGCAGCGCGTTGGTAACCAAGAGGGCGTGGGTTCAACACCCAGCGCGCTACCTTTTTCATTTCTCACAATTTTTCACTTTTTTTTTTCCAAACAAGCAACGCCTAGGCTTCCAACTTGGGCCCGATGATATTTTTTCTTTTACTAACCCCTGATTTACTTGTGCACCCCTAACCCAATTTCTTTAACTATTTTCTTTTTTCTTATTTTTATTTATTTCTTTTCTTCTTTAATATTTTTATTTATTATTATTATTATTATTATTATTCTCATTAATCATGAAAAATCCAAAAAATATTTTATTTACTCTTATTCATTTTATTTTCCTATAAAACAAAAATATTAAAAACATTTTCTTTTAACAAATTAATTTCTCTTTTAAATAATTAAATATTTAGACTTAGGTTTAATAATTATTTTATTTTCTTAATTAAAATTAATTTAGAATTTAGTTTTCTTTTAATTATTTAATTTTTACTTTTTATTATTATTTAACTTTAAACCCTTTTTCTTCATAAAAACCCTAAAAAAAATCTTTTTTAATTTAATTTCTTTTCTCAATTAGTTTAAGTTAATTTTATTTTTATTTTAACTAATCATTTTTTAATTAGGTTTAGGTTAAACCCTTTTTATGAAAACCAAACAAAAATCATCTCTTTTTTATATTCTTGTATTTATATATTATTTATTCAATCACTTGTACATGTTCAATATGGTTGTAATAGATTATATAAGTTTAATTTTCTTGCAATACTCCCCATTGTAATTTGTACACCCCCTCTAATAAGTATTGTAATAGCGTAGTAATTTTAAAATTCCGCAATTAATCGCTTTATATACAAATGCTAGTAATTAAGGTTTTGTATGGAAAGACTAAAACCAACAAAATAGCAAACTCTAATCAAGACAAAAATAAAGCATGAAAATAAATGCACTTGCACACATACACCCCTAGGGTAAATCCACTTGGTTGCCTTATAAAAATAGCCATATTATACATGTGAGGTATCTTAGCTAAAACAAACAAAATACAAGATCATAATCCCTCGATGACGCTATCCATGTTGCCTTTCAAGATGATCTTAGTCCCTAAAGAAAATGCTAAGATACCTTGCAACATTACTAATCATGGTTATACGATGACCCACGCCCGTCCCTTTTACATCCAAAGATAGAGTTATTTACTAAATCAATGGTAAGATAACAATGTCAAAGAAGAAAGGAAATGAACATGAAAGACTTTTTGAGTATGTAGATTGTTCCCAATTACTTGTTCCATTTCAAAACAAAAACATCCTTGCTATTTAAAAAAAAACAACAGTTTCAAAACATCTTTCAAAACTTGAAAACATTTTCAAAAGATCAAACACTTTGTATACATTCTTACGAACGAGAATCATTACAAAGTTTTCCTAAACAATGGCCTCTTTTTAAAAGTACTTTCAAAACCACACAAAGCACGATTTCAAACAAAAGCAAGTGATCTAGCAAGTAACTAAGAGCCCATAGAAAACCATGGATGAAAAGGGTACTAATACCTTCCCTTTTCATAATCTACCCCTCGAACTCAAGAAATAATCTCAAAGGTCTTTCCTGTGATTTTTCACCTTTCCTTTTGGATAAAATAAAAGTCGGTGGCAACTCTTGCTAACCGCAACATTTGTGATAAAACGCAAAACTCCCAAGTCAGTTCTCCTACCGTATCATAGAACTGGCGACTTTGTTGGGGATAATTCTTAAAGTGGGGTTACCTTAGGGTTAGATCACATTTACTTGCTTTCATTGTTTAAATTATATGCTTTACATTATGGTTCTTTGTTTGGGTTTGAATCCTCTACCCGGATTTGGGATACCTTATAGATAAGTAGCAATACGTTATGGAAACTGTGTGGGTTATACCGGCATGGTCTAAGCAATAGCTACGTTAGTGCGACATATTTGTGGGTACCGGTAGCCCTTGAGTAGTCAAGGATAATACGGGGCCGTTGAGTGATGCCATGAAGCACAAATGAAATTTTAGAAACTTTACTTGACCAACTTGGCCATTAGGACATAGTGAGATGACCGGCTTTGGTGTAGTCCGAAGTTGGTAGATACTCGATACTACACTCATTGAGGTTTCGTTTTTTGGGATATTTCGGTCGCCATTAAAGAGGCTTGCGCTGAAACAATTCCCAAGGAAACAAACCAGTTATATTGATCTCCTTAGAACCCGGTTATTATTACTAGGACAAGTTTGAGCCAATTAAACTTTAAGAGGGTACTTACCTATGAGACTCCATGCAAGCCTAAATCTAAGGATTTGTTTGCTTTGTTTGTATATATTTACTTGTACATAACATCATAAACATCATAACATCATACTCATATTCACTAACAATTTCAAGGATCTTGGGATTTATCTTTGTTCTATTTTGTAGGACATGGATTCTATTCGCAGGAAAACCATTCAAGTCAACCTTGTAAGGATCCATCCTCAACTTAAAGATCTAGCGTCAAGGATTCTTGGAAATTCTCCATTCACCGAAAGACATGGTCGCCTACTAAACTTGGTCACCTCCAACACTGATGAGGACATGATGAAGGTTCTCTTCCAGTTCTTTGATCCTTTACAACATTGCTTCACATTTCCCGATTATCAACTTGTGCCAACTTTGGAAGAATTCTCCCGACTCTTGAGGATTCCCATTCTCAATCAAATACCTTTCAACGGTACGGAAAGAGATCCAAATCCATAAGATATTTCTCAAGCTCTACACTTGCAATCATCTGATATCACGACTAATTGGGAAACAAGGAGTGGTGTCAAGGGTTTCCTAGCAAAGTTCTTGTTCGAGAAAGCCCAAAATTGTTGGAACTCTTTGGATTTGAAAGCTTTTAAGGAAATTGTGGCTCTCCTCATCTATGGGATGGTTTTGTTTCCAAATCCTGACCAACTCATAGATGTGAACACCGTCAAAATCTTCATGTCTCATAACCTGGTGCCTACTTTGCTAGGGGACATCCTACATTCTTTTCACACTTGCACTATGAGGAAAAGAGGTATCCTTATGTGTTGTACTCATCTTTTGGCAAGATGGTTTATTTTGCATCTTACCCAATCTATATTGAATAACGAGCAAGGCTCAAGGTGGTCACATAGGTTGATGACGCTCAAGAATTCATACATTCATTGGTGTTCCCGATCTATAGAGAATGTTACTATTATCGACCGTTATGGAGAATTCCCTAATGTCCCTTTACTTGGAGTTAGAGGAGGTATCACCTACAACCCATGCTTAGCCTTAATACAGTTTAGTTACGCCAGAAGGGATGGTCCACACGAGATGCTTATTCAAAGTTTGGTATTTGACTACGAGAATGACGATCAAGGTCACCGCCAGAGATTTATTCGAGCTTGGAGGATGTTTAACAAGGTAGATAGCAAGACATTGGGGCATAAGAATTCCATCCCTCTTGAGCCTTACCTTAAATGGGTACGAACTCGTGCTCAAAGTCTTATGATGCCTTACCTCTCCATTCTCCCAGTAATCATAGAGCCTGTTATGGAAGGAGACGTTCCATGCACTATTCTGCATCCTGACATGCCCACCTCTCTTGAAGACTTACAAAGGGATTGGATACAGCTTAAGGGGGAGCGAGAAACTTTCGAAGCCCAACTACGCCAGCGAGAAGAAGGTTTTTGAACTCACTAGGCAACTTCATGAGGAGCGGAACCTGAACGCCTACATCGCACCAAAGAGGATGCGTACAACTTTTTTATCTTAAGAGTTTTTGTATTTCTTTGTAAGCCCAAAGGAGGCATGATGTACTCAAAGCTTTGATTTATTAATATAACATGTGTTCCTTTTTTTGGTCTAAAGCAAATTTAAATCTCTAATTTCCTTGAAATCATTACATATGCATTTACCATTCATCATAATATAAGCATGTTTTCTCACAATAAGTCTCCTCATCTTTCTACTGTTTATTTCAGTAAGATGGATCTCGATCAGACAGTAAAAGACCTTCAGGCGCAGAATGCTCAGTTTTAACAGATGTTTACTGACTCTAGCCAAAGGACAAGAGGATCTGAAAATTTTGCTGGTTGAAGAAAAGAAAAATAAAGCAAAGAAAGTAACCGGAGTGCTGAATATGGGAAGAAGGTTCCAAGGACAAGCCAGACGTACCCTAGACTTTGCAACGTCATTTGGTGAAAAAGATAATCAAGATGGGAAAGGCAGGGAAGCGGTTGTACAGCAAGAGTCTGAAGAGGAAGAAGAAGAGGATTACTCTGAAGAGCAGTATCCCCCGGCCGACGAAAAATACAAACATCTGGAAGAATGACTAAGCGCAATGGAAATCTAAAAAGTGTTCGGGCTAGACTTTGAGGAGCTAGGTCTGGTGTCTGGGATTTCCATTCCACCAAAATTCAAGGCACCAATATTTTCTAAATACGACGGAGTTTCGTGTCCCAAAATGCATCTCTGATCCTATGTGAGGAAGATACAACCTCACACTACTAATAGAGATTTATGGGTTCACTTATTCCAAGACAGTCTATCCGGAACTCAACTTGATTGGTTCTATCAACTGGAAAAGGCCAATATCCATAATTGGGAAGACCTTACTGCTGCTTTCTATAAACAATATCAATACAACGTAGATCTTTCTCCCACCCGTACTCAACTCTAGAGTATGGCTATGGTTTCAAGTGAAGGTTTCAAAGACTACGCTCAGAAATGGAGGGACTTAGCAGGAAGAGTCCAGCCTCCCCTTTCCAAAAGAGAGTTAGTAGACATGTTTTTGGGTACCTTGTCTGGTCCTTTCTTTAATCATTTAATCGGAAGCTCCTCAGCAGGCTTCACTGAATTAATCTTGATCGGAGAAAGAGTGGAAGCTAGGATTAAGAGTGAGAAGATCCAAAAAGACGCATCCTCTGCCGCTGTAAGAAAACCATTTATTGGGAAGAAAGAATTTGGTGTTGTATATCCTCAAAGGAATCAAGATAGAACTGAACGCCGTCCAATGGTGGGGGTTGTCATGATCCCTAAGCCTGCACCTACTCAATAAAGGAACAATCAGCCTAGAACGGAAAGACCAGTAAGACAATTTACCCGAATTAACATGACTCTATCTCAAGTCCTGCCACATTTGTTGAGATCTAATATGGTAACTTTGAAAGAAGCTATGAAGAATACTAACACAACCTCTCCTCATTATCATCCTAATTCTCACTGTGCATACCATTCAGAAAGCCCCGACCTTGATTCCAACAGTTGTTAGGCTTTGAAAAACAAGGTGCAAGACCTTCTTAAAGCAAAATAAATTGATTTTGATGCCCCTAAAATCCCGAATGTTATCACCGCTCCTATGCCCAAGCATGGCCGTGGTGTTAACGCTGTTGAAGATGATATGTTTGTTTCTACTGTTGATGAACTTGTTACTCCATCAAGAAGAACCTATTGAAGGCCGGTTTATTTCCGAGTTGTGATGAAGGCTGCCACTTCTGTTTATCCCGACCAACTAGTTGTCATTTATTGAAAGCAGGTGTCCAGCGCCTAATGGATGACAAAAAGATTTTGTTTGAAAAGACTCTTGTTCCAACTGTTTCTTACAAAGATGTTTCAATAGTAACCATTTCCGCCAATCCTTCCAGGGTCTCCACCAAAAGACCTGTTAGGATTACATCAGTTCCTAAAGTAGATCCACTGATAATTACCATGCCAGGTCCAATCCCGTACTCATCAGATAAAATTGTCCCACGGAATTATGGGAGTGGAATCTACTATCATGGCGTCAAACAAGATTGGATGGCTGATGAAGACTCAATTCTTGAGAAAGCTGACCCCGACATCAGTAATATTGTGGGAACCAGCAAGATAACTCAGAGTGGAAGAATTTTCTCTCCAGAGATTGCTCCTCCAAAGATTGTTATCGGTCCTGTAATCATCCCTGTTTCTATTCCTGTTGACACTACTACTACTACTACAATTCCTATAGTTACCCCGACTGACACTCCTGCCGCCAAGACAACCGAGACTCGGGGAAAAAGCATTTTGGTTGAGCCTGTCCGGATGAAGGTGCAAATAGTATCTATTCCTGAGGACTCCCAAAAGGAGATGGAAGAAATTCTGAAAATTATAAAGAGAAGCGACTACAACATAGTCGAACAGCTAGGGCAGACTCCGTCAAAGATTTCCATGTTCGCTTTATTGTTATGCTCCAAGGCTCATGTGAATGCCTTGGTGAAATTTCTTAAAACTTCCCATGTACCACAAGAAACCTCTGCTGATCAGTTCCAAGACTGTGTGGCCATCTTGACCGTGGATAATGGTTTAGGCTTTTTTGATGCTGACTTGACACCTAGAGGGAGGAATCACAATAAGGCATTGCATGTCTCTGTCGAATGTAGGGGTACAACCTTGGCCCATGTCTTGGTTGATATTGGTTCGTCCTTGAATGTGTTACCTAATAAGGCTCTTGATAGACTCGACTGTGAAGGTTTGACCTTAAAACCCAACAATATAGTGGTAAGGGCCTTCGACGGTTCAAAGAGAATGGTGCATGGGGAGGTGGACATCCCCATAAAATTTGGAACCAAAACCTTTGATTCAACTTTTTACGTGATGGACATTCGCCATTCCTACTCCTGCTTATTGGGCCGACCATGGATTCACAATACTGGTGTTGTCACCTCTACATTACATCAAATGCTGAAATACCCAACCAAAGGGAAGTTCATTGCTGTCCATGTAGAAGAGGAATATATGGCCAGCCATTTAAACTCCTTTAGATACGTGGAATTGGATGGTGAATTCATTGAAACTCCATTTCAGAATTTTGAGGAAGTCCCACCAACCGTGGCAGTAACCAAAGTTGTTTCCCAAATCCCAAAGATTACAAGACCGCCACTAAAGATGTCTTCTCTGAAAGATGCTAAGGTAGTGATAGAAGAAGGTGGGTGCACTATTTGGGGACAACTCCTATATATCCCATACAAGTCTGACAAATTTGGTTTAGGTTTCACTTCAGGAGCCCGGAAAGTTGTACGTCGTGCTCGTGCCGGAGGACCACCCTTGAAGATCAGCAACCACAGAGTCAACACAATGGAGGATGATGAGGACATCTACGACCTGGAGGAATGGATTTTCCCAACTGTCAACGGAGGACTCAGCAACTGGGAAGCTAAAGATTTTGTCCCAATTACTTTTATCTAACAGTAATTGTCTTTAAATTTTGTCGGATCTATAATAATTAAACAATTCAGACTTTTAAATCCTTGTGTCTTACCCGAGGCGCAACGGTCCATTTGTAAGGGTTGTTACCTCATTTTCATATATCATCAATGAATCATGGACGTTTTTGCATACAAACTTTGTGTTCTTTGTCTTTCCTTTTTACATTTTTATTTCTTTCAAAGATAGTTATACTCTTACACACACTCACATTCAAAATGCAGAACTACATTCATTCGGGATCCCATGGGTAACGATTCTGCTATGGCCTTTTGTGACTCTGAAAATATAATCTACCAAGCCGAAGACGAAGGTGAGGAAGATTGTGAAGTGCCATGGGAACTAGCCAGGTTACTACAACAAGAAGAGAGGACCATTCAGCCCCATGAAGGACCAGTGGACACAGTTAACCTAGGTACCGAAGAGGACAAGAAAGAAGTCAAGGTGGGTTCCAATCTGGAATCCAATGTCAAGAAGCGTCTCATTCAGTTTCTACATGATTATGTTAAGGTATTTGCTTGGTCGTATGAAGACATGTCAGGAATTGATGCAGATATTGTGGTACATCGTTTACCCATAAAAGAAGACTGCCCACCGGTAAAACAAAAGGTTCGTCGCATGCGACCAGACATGTCAGAGAAGATTAAGCCGAAGTCATGAAATAATTCAACTCTGGATTCTTGGTCGTCACCTCCTATCAACAATGGGTCTCCAATGTTGTTCCCGTGCCTAAAAAGGACGACAAGGTACGAATGTGCATGGACTACAGAGATTTGAATAGGGAAAGCCCTAAGGATGATTTCCCACTTCCCCACATTGATATTTTGGTTGACAATACAGCACAACATAAGGTGTTTTCCTTCATGGACGGTTTCTCAGGCTACAACCAAATCAAAATGGCTCCTGAGGACATGGAGAAAATGACCTTTGTCACACAGTGGGGCACTTTCTGTTACAAGGTTATGCCATTCGGGTTGAAGAATGCTGGGGCAACCTATCAGCGTGCCATGGTAGCTTTATTTCACGACATGATACATCACGAAATAGAGGTCTATATGGATGATATGATAGCCAAATCTCAAACTGAAGAGGAACATCTTGACCATTTACAGAAACTATTTGAGAGACTGGAGAAATATAAGCTGGGGTTAAACCCGAATAAATGCATATTTGGGGTGAGGTCCGGTAAACTCCTAGGCTTTGTCATCAGCGGTAAAGGTATCGAAGTGGATCCTGTCACAGTGAAAGCAATACAAGAAATTCCTGCTCCTCGCACCGAGAAGGAAGTCAAAGGATTCTTGGGACGGTTAAACTACATTGCCAGATTTATTTCTCACCTAACAGCTACTTGTGAACCAATCTTCAAATTACTGAAGAAAGATCAAGTAGTCAAATGGAATGATGAATGCCAAACTGCTTTCGACAAGATCAAAGAGTACCTACAAGAGCCTCCTGTTTTGATGCCACCAGTCAAGGGAAGACCCTTGATTATGTATTTATCTGTTTTTTGGAAAATTAATAGGGTGTGTGTTGGGGCAGCATGACGAGTCTGGCCGAAAAGAGCATGTTATTTACTACCTGAGCAAAAATTTTACCGACTGTGAAACAAGATATTCATTGCTCGATAAGACTTTTTACGCTCTGGCATGGGCTGCTCGTCGGCTAAGACAGTATATGTTGACCCATATTACCTTATTGATATCCAAAATGGATCCAATAAAATACATATTCGATAAGTCTGCCCTCTCTGGGAGAATAGCGAGATGGCAGATGATCCTGACGGAATATGACATTCAGTATACTACCCAGAAAGCAATAAAGGGCAGTGTACTAGCCGGTCACCTTGCTCATCAAGCTGTAGATGACTACCAGTCCGTGAAGTTCGAATTCCCAGATGAAGACATCATGATGGTAAACAAATGTGAAGAACTCAGACCATATGACGGACCTGAACAAGGATCCCGATGGACCCTAGTTATTGATGGGGCGTCCAACGCATTCGGCAATGGTATAGGTGTTGTACTCATATCTCCTGAAGGATGTCACACTCCTTTCACGGCAAGACTCTGCTTCAACTGTACAAATAACATGGCAGAATATGAAGCGTGCATTTTTTGTCTCAAAGCCGCCATAGATTTGGGGATCAAGTCCTTAAGTGTATTCGTAGATTTAGCTTTGGTCATCATCCAGATCAAAGGAGAATGGGACACCAAACACTCTAACCTTATCCCCTACAAAGAACATGTGTTGACATTAATCCCACACTTTAAGAACATTGCCTTTGACCATTTCTCGCGAGAATAAAATCAACTAGCGGATGCGCTAGCCACGATGTCGTCCGTGTTTAAACTTAAATGGGATAACGAGGCTCCCCAGATCATCATTGAACAAATAGATGAACCAACTCACTGTCACGAGATCAATACTGAAGAAGTAGTGGACCAACCTTGGTTCCACGAAGTCAAGAGGTATCTCGAGGCTCAAGAATATCCGAAAGGAGCTTCAGTCAATGATAAGAAGTTCTTAAGGAGATTCTCTGGTAAGTTCTTCCTTAGTAATGGCATTCTCTACAAGCGCAACCATGACTCTGTTTTGCTCTATTGCATGGACAAGGTTGAGGCAGAGAAGATCATGGATGATCTACATGAAGGAACTTTTGGAATCCATTCTAGTGGGCATACGATGGCAAAGAAAATCCTACAGGCAGGTTATTACTGGTCTACCATGGAAGCAGATTGCTATCAGCACTCTCGAACTTGTCATAAGTGTCAGATCTATGCTGACAAGGTGCACGTACCTCCGGTTCCCTTGAACATCTTGACGGCTCCTTGGCCCTTTGTTATGTGGGGCATCGACATGATTGGAGAAATCAAGCCAACAACCTCTAGTGGACACCGCTTCATCTTGGTGGCCATTGGCTATTTCACAAAGTGGTTTAAAGCGGCTTCTTTCGCTTCCGTTACCAAGAATATTGTCACCCGATTCATCAAACAGAATCTCATATGTCGGTACGGTATCCCAGAGAGGATCATCACTGAAAATGGTACGAATCTCAACAACACTATGATCACCGCATTGTGTGCGCAATTCAAGATCCACACCATAATTCTTCCCCTTACCGGCCAAAGATGAATGGTGTCATCGAAGCCGCAAATAATAACATCAAAAAGATCATACCGAAAATGACAGTCACGTACAATCACTGGCATGAGATGCTACCATTCGCTCTCCATGGTTATTGTACCACGGCACGCACATCAACAGGGGCAACACCTTACTCTCTGGTATACAGTATGGAAGCTGTCTTGCCTATTGAGGTCCAGATTCATTCTCTGAGAATCATGAAGGATGCAGGGTTGAATGAAGACGATTGGATCTAAACTCGACTTGATCAACTGAACTTGATTGATGAGAAAAGGCTTACTCCTGTCTGTCATGGTCAAATGTATCAAAAACGGATGATCAAGGCTTTCAACAAAAAGGTCAGACACCAAGTATATCGAGTCGGGGATTTGGTGATCAAGCGCATCATACTGCCGCAAGTTGATCCCAGGGGAAAATAGACTCCTGCATACAAAGGACCATTTATGATCAAAAGCATATTCTCTGGTGGAGAAATGATCTTGACCACTATGGATGGCAACGACCTGCCACACCCTGTGAACGCTGACATAGTCAGAAGATACTACGCATAAGAGACCCGCTAGGTTGACACACCTAGGCAAAACAAGGGCATCCCAGCGAACCAAAAAGGTTCGAGCAAAAATTAGGGATAAAAATAAAAAAGTATGTACACCCGGAAAGTTGAAAACCCGAAAGGGCAACTTGGGTAAAAAAGGGTATCCCGGTTGGCTGAAAACCCGAAAGGGCGGTCCAGGAAAAAGTTAGAGAATTAAAGCGTATGACTATGTCCCATTGGATCACCTTTACGGACAACCTTTGGCTTCGACTGACAAACTCAGTGGTTTTGATCAATCCAATCAACTTCGGACAAGGCAGCAAGTGGACAAGATGCTCAGAGACACGAAGGCTATAGCAGAATGGGAACCCCATGGGATTATTGCACATAGCTATCTTTTCTTTGTATCAAATTTTCATTTTTTACAACGACATTCTCTTACAAGGATGTTTGTCTCATTGTATAAAATACGTATTCAAGTTAATACAAAGATACTCCTTTGAAAGTGCAAAACTATATGTTTTTCTTTATTTTTATGTTTTATTTACAAAAACGTCCAATGATTTATTTTTGAGCATATGCATTTGAACATAACTATTGTTTACAAATAAGAAAAAATAGAAGACGATCACTAATGGCTTTAAGAAATAGGATAATATTTTTAGACTATTCCATAAAATTCCCCACAGTGTGCAGCTTAATCCCCAGCAGAACAAAACCTCCAGTTTATCACTCCCCGAGAAAGGTCGTCCAATTTCTCAGGATTCCCTAACAAATTTCACAGGAAGCACACGGTGTTTCCCTTACAACAAAGTTTATTTCTCTAACAAATGGGAGCTCATCAAATCATCAACACTTCAAAACATGAAGACTTACACTCCCCGTCCACAACAGCAGACAGGGACTTATTTTCCCTAATCTAACAGTATTACAACAACATAGCTTATATGCAGATACATCGCATCCATATGTCATGACATTGAGAGCACAAACGCATACAACATAATCTCATTCATTTTATTGAGAACATCATTATGCAAGGCATTTCATAATCATGACATTGCATACAACTAATCTTTCATCTCTCCAGGAAAAATCAGTCAGCAGATAGCTATCATCAACAATTTACAAAGGTCAGAAATTGATACCTGAGACAAGTCAGGATGATTATCTACAAGAACAACTGAACTTTCAAATACAGTTCAGATATGCTCCATACACGGATGCCATTCTTATACTCATTCAGATTCAGATTTCAGATACATATCAGATATGCTTCAGATACGAACGCCATTCTGATACTCATTCGGATTCTCTCTCAGATACAGTTCAGATACGCTCCAGATACGGATGCCATTCCGATACTCATTCAGATTCAGCTCTCAGATACAATACAAATATGCTCCATATACGGATGCCATCCTAATACTCATTCGGATTCAACTTCCAGATACAGTTCAGATACGCTCCAGACACAAGCTATTCTGATACTCATTCAGATTCAGCTTACAGATATGGTTCAGCAATCATTTTTGGATGGCATATACAAGCCCCTCTCTAACAAATTTACATCACCTCTCCAAATGGAATCTTTAAGCCCATTCCCTATACCATCAACCATCACATCCTCAAGTGTAAATTTCTGGGCACTCTAGTGTCCAATCATCTTCCACCTTTAAGTCACGAATGGCAAATCTGCCAATCTAACTCCTCAGGTTTAATAAGATTGAACAGGGGCAGATGTTGTACCCCAAAATTTCCCCTCTCAATTATTAATTATTTTCTCACAAAGATCTCTCTTGGTTCAAGACTACACTAGGGTTGATCAACTCAAGACACCTCCTTGAGCACTGATGACCAAAATTAGGGTTTGAGATTGCACAAGGATAATTGAAATTTCAATTCCTCGTATGACATTCATGGACCCCCAAGATTACTCATGTCAATTTTCAATCCTTGGATCACACGTATGCTCGGTCAATTGAGCAGTTGACCTAAAAATCAGTTATATTGCGGAAAAAGTCAATTTTGGTCAATTTACAGTCAAACTTCATAATTTTTATCCACATCAACATTATAAACACATATGATTTGATCAAGTTTGGACCATAATTCCTCAAGAATTTTGATCAAATCATCAAAAGGACAAAATGGTCAAAATTAGGGTTTTGACTGAGGAAAGGGAATTTCTGATTTTTGACCTAGCAAATGGTCAATTGGTTTGAAGCATGATCTCAAGATTTCAATTGCATAATTTTGACCTAATGGCATGACCCAAAACATTTCTCAAGATCAATTGGATTGATAGTGAATTTTCAGTCAAGTGATCAAAAGTCAACTGTACACTGAAAAGTCAAACTTTGACTTTTTGGTCAAAATCAAATGTCAAAGATCACAATTCATCAAAACATGTCAAAATATGAAACGTATTCATCAAGAAATCAAAAAGTCAAGATTTCATTTTGAAAAGTCAAAGTTTTCTAACTTAGAAATTTTTCTAAGTGTTTAAAACTTTATGTTTTTTCACAATTTTGAGCAAATTTTTCACCATGATGCAAGATGATTCAGAAGAAACTTTCAACATAAAAGTTGTAGATCTCCATGATATATACAACATTTATTTACACAACTTCTTCTAAAAGTTTTTAGATCTCAAGTTATTAATTCATAAAGTCATGGTCTTGAAATTGAACACTTAGTGAAATTTTGCCCTAGTTTTGGTCAGGATTTTGACCAAACTTCATGGCACTTTTTCATATAGTTCCAAGGGGAATTTTCAAAAGTTATTCAAAGATGGGTTATATAGCACATTACAAGATTTCCAAAATGTCCTAGAACTCCTTGAGATCATTTGTGAGCAAGGAGAATCGAAGAGATGAAGTTAGAGTTTTCAAACTTAAATTACAAGTCATTTCATGATGAACAAGAATTCAAATCCAAGCCTAGGCTGCATAATATTTGCTTTGCAGGCCTCAAACTTGTTTGTCACTCCATAATTAAATGTTTACACAACTGTTAGAGCTTTAATCCAAGCACTTGAGCCTTTATCCAATTTACATTTCCATTTATGGCATAAAGTAACCATTCCATTCTTGTAAAGAAGCTTTAATCACAAAGTCAATGCATAAAGCTTTGCACTTGTTCCTTATGATCACAAGAAATTTCAAATGCAAAAGCAACATGTCTAGAGCCTCCCATAAACTCAGGCCATGCTTGTACTATGCTTTGAAACCATGTTTTCACTTTTCTTCAAAATCAAGTAACATAGCCATAACTCTACATCTTGTGCTTCTGACCTCCTCAAGTACTCTAAATCTTTTCTTACTTATGCACAAGTATATTGCAACATAACATACGATGGACCCTAAAAAACACTCCCAAACACTCTGCAACTCAGAATCTGCCATAACTTGAAAGTTTTAAACCCCACATAGCCATCTTCAAATCTACTCATGCGTATTAAGTTTTAACCATCCAAACACTTAATATACATCATATCAAAGTGATCCAGGCCCCTATTTCCTGACTGTACCATTTTCAAAATTGAAGCTTACATCTTGACTTTAGTTGAGAGTTCCAGCCATCCTCAAAGCAAAGTAGGAATTGGAACACACTCAAGGAGGTCCAGGCAAGCTACAAAAATCACCAGGCCATCTCAAAGGTTGCTTAAACTCCATACACGACTCCAGCTGCAAGAGGTAAGTTTTCAAACTTCTATCTCTTCAAACAAGCATCATTTGATTCTGGTTTGTGAAGATAAAATGTAGATACCAATGCCACGAAGTTGTACATACCCATAGCTTGCATTTATATGGCCTGAGCTTAGAGAATTTTAGAGTTGAAGTTTCTGAAATTTTTAGGTTTTAAATTAGGGCCAGAAAAATTCTCATTCATCTTGGATTTATAGCTTTAGTTATTTTTATGGTTGGATTCATGGGAAGAAATGCCATAATTTTCATGTTTGAACTTTTCATTTTTGTTGAGAGATGAAGAAGTTACAGGTGCTCTGGCTGGCTGAAGGTTGAAGACGAAGTACATGCCTTGGAAGGATGTTACGTTATGTATTTATCATTTCATTTTAATAAACGGATGTATAGCCACCCCAGTGGTAAGGCAGCGTGTTGGTAACCAAGAGGGCGTGGGTTCAACACCCATCACGCCATCTTTTTCATTTCTCACAATTTTTCACTTTTTTTGTTTCCAAACAAGCAACGTCTGGGCTTCCAACTTGGGCCTGATGATGTTTTTTCTTTTACTAACCCTTGATTTACTTGTGCACCCCTGGCCCAATTTCTTTTACTATTTTCTTTTTTCTTATTTTTAAATTTCTTTTCTTCTTTAATATTTTTATTTATTTATTATTATTATTATTATTATTATTATTCTCATTAATCATGAAAAATCCAAAAAAATATTTTATTTACTCTTATTCATTTTACTTTCTTATAAAACAAAAATATTAAAAACATTTTCTTTTAACAAATTAATTTCTCTTTTAAATGATTAAATATTTAGACTTAGGTTTAATAATTATTTTATTTTCTTAATTAAAATTAATTAAGGATTTAGTTTTCTTTTAATTACTTAATTTTTACTTTTTATTATTATTTAACTTAAAATCCTTTTTCTTCATAAAAACCCTAAAAAAATCTTTTTTAATTTAATTTCTTTTCTCAATTAGTTTAAGTTAATTTTATTTTAATTTTAACTAATCATTTTTTA
Organism: Vicia faba; assembly: GCA_948472305.1. NCBI lineage: Eukaryota > Viridiplantae > Streptophyta > Magnoliopsida > Fabales > Fabaceae > Vicia > Vicia faba. The sequence continues at coordinate 931,780,393 of OX451738.1, read as the reverse complement.
ATTAGGTTTAGGTTAAACCCTTTTTATGAAAACTAAACAAAAATCATCTCTTTTTATATTCTTGTATTTATATATTATTTATTCAATCACTTGTACATGTTCAATATGGTTGTAATAGATTATTTAGATTTAATTTTCTTGCAATACTCCCCATTTGTAATTTGTACACCCCCCTCCCATAAGTATTGTAATAGCATAGTAATTTTAAATTTTCACAATTTATCGCTTTATATACAAATGTTAGTACTTAGGGTTTTGTATGGAAAGACTAAAACCAACAAAATAGCAAACCCTAATCAATACAAAAACAAAGCATGAAAATCAATATACTTGCGCACATACACCCGTAGGGTAAATCCACTTGGTTGTCTTACAAAAATAGCCATATTATGCATGTGAGGTATCTTAGCTAAAACAAACAAAATACAAGATCATAGTCCCTCGATGACGCTATCCATGTTGCCTTTCAAAATGATCTTAGTCCCTAAAGAAAATGCTAAGATACCTTGCAAAATTGCTAATCATGGTTATACGATGACCCACGTCCGTCTCTTTTACATCCAAAGATAGGGTTATTTACCAAATCAATGGTAAGATAACAATGTCAAAGGAGAAAGGAAATGAACATGAAAGACTTTTTGAGTATGTAGATTGTTCCTAGTTACTTGCTCCATTTCAAAATAAAAACATTCTTTTTATTTTCAAAACAAACACCAACACTTTCAAAACATCTTTCAAAACTTGAAAATATTTTCAAAAGATCAAACATTTTGTATACATTCTTACGAACGAGAATCATTACAAAGTTTGCCTAAACAATGGCCTTTTTTCAAAAATACTTTCAAAACCCCACAAAGCATGATTTCAAACAAAAGCAAGTGATCTAGCAAGTAACTAAGAGCCCACAGAAAACCATGGATGAAAAGGGTGCTAATAGCTTCCCTTTTCATAATCTACCCCCCGAACTCAAGAAATAATCTCAAAGGTCTTTCCTGTTCTTTTTCACCTTTCCTTTTGGATAAAAGAAAAGTAGGTGGCGACTCTTGCTAACCGCAACATTTATGATAAAACACAAAACTCCCAAGTCAATTCTCCCACCGTATCACAACTTGCAAATGCAAATTCCATGAATACAAGTTGTTACAAAATAGAGGTTACTCCCTCTATTTATAATGAGCTTGATTGCTCCCTAAGACAAAGCTCAAAACTATAAATTCCTGTGATCGGTGGGAATAGAACTGACTGTTTTGGAATGCTGGTTCGCGTTTGCGTTTGTTTTTGCAAAATATCGCGGTAAGCAAGAGTCGCCACCGTCTTTTATTTTATCCAACTAGGAAAGGACAAAAGCACAGAAAAATTCCTTTTTGAGATGTTTCTCGGGTTCGGGAGGTAGATTATAGAAAGGGAAGGTGTTAGCATCCTTTCTATCCGTGGTTATCCACGGGCTCTTAGGTACTTGCTCATTGTGTTTTCAAAAGTTTGCTTTTCTTTGTGTTTGTGGGTTTGAAAAAAGAGTTTTGTTTTTGAAGAGAGTGTAAGTGCGAAAAGTTTTGTTTTGTTTTTAAAAGGAGCAAGTACTTAAGAATATCTACCTACTCAAAAAGGAACTAAACTGTGCTAACGTCCTTTAGACAATGCTATCCCACTATTGAGGAGTAGGTAGCATCGTCGTTGGAGTTTTCGGGTCAATTCAATTTAAGGGACATGTGGTCACTAAAGCAATGTTAGGATGCCTTAGCGGTAACCCTAATGTCTTAGATCATTTTTTCGAGGCAACCGTTTCGAGGCAACTTTGATCTTTGGACAGGAGGGCGACCTCTAAAGCTTCCTATACTCAACGACCACGTTCGAGGCAACCAAGTGAGGCGTACCCTAGGAGTGGCATGTGTGAGTGTATTATTTTTCAGTTATATTATCTTTGCATGTCATGGTGAGCTACTATTGATTTTAAGTTAAGAGTTAATCTTGTCATGCATAGCCTAGTTAGCATACATCTAGCAGTTAATGGTTGCGGAAAATAAATTGCAGAAAATAAAGCTTAGCTATTACAAGGCGTCGGGTATTTACATCGCCAAAAACAAACCCTTAAAATTAAATGCGAAAAAGTAAATAAAAGCGGTAAATAAAATCCTAAGTTAAAACTATTACATCCTCAGAGCAATTACACAAATATAGATCAAAAATAGTACGCGCGAGAAAATTGAGTCGGATTGTCCTTTAGGGTTTTGACCCTTTTTTCATTTAAATAAAGCATATTTTTGGTCTTTTTTGAATTAAGAATTAAGTCTAAATTAATAATGGAATTAAAGAAAATATTTTTGAGTTTTATTTTAATTAAGGAAATAAAATCAGAAATATTTATAAAAAAACTAATTCTAAGTCAATTTTAATTTATTGTAAAAAATGTTAAGATTAAACCTAATTAAAAAAACTAAACTAATTGGTTAATGGTTTATTTACAAAAATAATGAAATTAATGATAAAAATAATATTTTTGATTTCTGGTTTTTTTTATGAAAAAAAGGTTAGTTTGTTAATTAATTAGTTAGTTTTTAATAATAATAATAATAAAAAGCAAAAGAAATATGAAAAGAAAATAAAAACATAAGCAAACTTTGGGGCGCTGGGCCTGAAGAAGGGAGGTTGATTCAGCAATTCCAGGCCCAGATTCGAACAACCACGTTTGACTTTCAGATTGCCTGGACGTTTGTTGGCCAAGGTTCATGGTGAACCTCATCCTGGACCACTGGATCTGGATCTGGAACCACCTGGCGCATGGGCGCCTGAGGCATATGGTGGGCCACATTCTTACACGCTGCGTGGGATTACCTGAAAACAAAATATTTTAAAGTTTTGGGGGACCTGGGATTCGAACTCAGGTCCCATTGGATAATTCGACTGATGCTACCAACTGAGCCCTGATGTTAACCTGTTAGTGGAATAGAAGCTAAATATTATATAGAAACAATTCAATTATGCCTGGCCAAAAATAAAAACGCGCAATTGATTCAAATGAACCAATCACGCTCCACCACGTAATCGTCTTCTTCACAAGACCTGGTTCGTTTACCTGCGGATTTTTATCCGCATGAAGGTTCCTAGGATTTCTCCAAAATCCTCCCTTGGCCATATAAACGCAAGCTAAGAGTGCCAATGCACTCGTCTCTCTCCCCTGAACTCATCCATGGCCATTATTTGCATTGATTTTGCCTGTAATTAAAAACCCCAAAAACGAGATACACGAACCCTAGAACTGGGCATGGCGTTACAGGCTATGAAAATAAAATTCAATGATGCCAAAAGTCTCAGAATACAGCAAGAGTATAAATATGCAATTATTTCAATGAAAGAATGCAAGATTGAAGCTTTACGATTCCATAAGTATGGCGGTTCAGAGCAATACTTACAGAGCTTTTTGGGGCAAGAGAGCACACGAGAATGATTGGTACTGCTTCAGTGAGGTCCAAGGAAGCGATTGGAACCTTTGTTTGATCCTGAAAAGGTCTCTGAGTGCAATTTTAGATCCAAGTTTCTCAAGCTTTTTTCTCAAAGTTGTGACGCCGTTTCTGCAGAGTTTTTGAGCGTTTTTCTTTGTCTGCAGAGTTTCGTGTCTCTTTTCTTGTTTGTGAGCATGAGGTTTATATAGACAAGGAATTTAGGTCAACGTTTATGTATCAAATCTTGGTCCATTATGATGAAGAGATTTGATTTGATTTCTTCATAAAGACTTGTTATATTTGATTCAATCAGGTGCCAATCTGCTTTCATGCGTCACTGCCAACCTGTTATGAGCTGTTTGGGCCTCCAACATGATGAAAATCGAAAGCTGACTTACAAATCCACTTCCCTTCGATTAACACCCCCCTGCTTCGATTGCTTAAAAGTCCCAATTCGAACTACTCCAGTTCCGATGTCACAGCCCCTTCGATTGAGACTCCCCCTGCTTCGATTGCATATTTGCAAGGGACACATGCCATTGTGAACTTTGGGTGAACCTGGAAAGGTTAGGATATGTGTTTTTGCTTAGTCATGCCAGCCTACTTCCTTCCTTCGAATCTGCCTTCTTTGCCAGCTTCAAAGTCCAATTCGAATCTATTTAGAACATTCCCTATTAGACAACTTCGACCAGCCCTTGGCCTTATGGTGAGTCTAAGTTCTGATTCGAAGTGTTCAGAATTAGATTAAGAGAAACTCTGCATTGAAATGCCATTCGAAGGTCATTTCGTTCTGATGTTCTGATTGAGTTAAAGTATGAAGTTCCAGTCGAAGGACCCTCTGAAGTACTAGTCGAAGCATTGTGACATTGACTTGATCGAAGGGGTCCAGCGCTCAATCGAAGACTTGCACACCAAAGCTTGATCGAAGGAGGTACAACGCTCAATCGAAGACTTGCAGTCCAAAGCTTGATCGAAGGGTTCCAAACACCTAATCGAAGCTTACTAATCAAAGCCTGAACGAAGAGTGCCAAATGCCCAATCGAAGACTAGTGAGTCAAGCCTGTATCGAAGAATTTTGGATGCCCAATTGAAGACTTTTCCCAGATGCCAATCGAAAGACACTTTGTTCATCTTCAAAAAAACTTTATTTTTCTTAGGCAAGGGTTTGTGCCCCACCATGTAAGGGAAGACCTTTGAAAACATGAGAGGGCAAATTTTGGGGTACAACAGTTGCCCCTGTTCAATTTTCTTAAACCTGAGGATATAGATTGGCTTTCGAGCCTTTCGTGATCCGAAGGTGGAAGATAATTGAACACTAGAGTGCCCAGAAATTTGCACTCACATGGTGTAGTATCAGCATTGTGATGTCGGGAATGGGCTTACAGATGCCATTTGGATATTGTTGGTAGTTGGTTCCATCTTCGTTGACGGGTTGTCTCTTTTGACGGGGTGTCTCCTTTGACGAGTTGTCTCTATTGACGGGTTGTATCTGTTGACGGTTTGTCTCTTTTGACGGGGTGTCTCCTTTGACGAGTTGTCTCTATTGACGGGTTGTGCCTCAGAAAAATCTTTAGGAATCAATTTAACTGATTTTGTCTCCATTGACTGGCTTCACCTTAGAAAAATCTTTAGGAATCGATTTAACTGATCAGACAAGGTCTTGGAATATCTTCAACTGGATCGGCATCAGAAAAATCTTTAGGAATCGATTTAACTGGACTAGAGAAGCCCTTTTGATATGGCTGAGAATTTAACTGCATCCTTCCTGAAAGGTAAAGGTCAGTCATATGCAATGCATGATATGGATCAAGCAATGATGTTCTCAAAATAAATGAGATTGTATTCGTATGATGCGTATATGCATGTATCATGATGTATGGAAATGTGATGTTTTAGCTGGGGAAAATAAATCCCGGAACTGCTGGAGAATAGAGTTGAGTCTGGATGATTGTCAGAATTGCGTCTGCATCTGGAGCGTATCTGAAATGTATTTGAATGAGTGACAGAATGACATCCGAATCTGGATCATATTTGGACTATAATTTGAAATGAGTGACAGAATGACATCCGAATCTGGATCGTATCTGGACTGTAATTTGAATGAGTGACAGAATGACATCCGAACCTGGATCATATTTGGACTGTATTTTGAATGAGTGACAGAATGACATCCGAATTTGGATCGTATCTGGACTGTAATTTGAATGAGTGACAGAATGACATCCGAATCTGGATCGTATCTGGACCGTAATTTGAATGAGTGACAGAATGACATCCGAATCTGGATCGTATCTGGACTGTATTTTGAATGAATCTGGAATAAGTATCAGAATGTCAGCCATATCTGGGTCGCATCTGAACTGTCTCTAGAAGGAGTCTGGAATAAGTATCAGAATGCCAGCCATATCTGGGTCGCATCTGAACTGTCTCTAGAAGGAGTCTGGAATAAGTATCAGAATATCAGCCATATATGGGTCGCATCTGAACTGTCTCTAGAAGGGATCTGGAATAAGTATCAGAATGTCAGCCATATCTGGATCGCATCTGAACTGTCTTTAGAAGGAATCTGGAATAAGTATCAGAATGTCAGCCATATCTGGGTCGTATCTGAACTGTCTCTAGAAGGAGTCTGGAATAAGTATCAGAATGTCAGCCATATCTGGGTCGCATCTGAACTGTCTCTAGAAGGAATCTCAGAAGATGATGATCTTTGCCTGTTGATTGATCTTTCCTGAAAAGGTAAAGAGTTAGTTGTATGCAATGTCATGATGTATGCATTGTCATGATGTATGCATTGTGTAATGATGTTCTCAAAATAAAATGAGATTTGTGTCATATGTATGCATATGTTATGAATGTTGTTGAAGTGTAATTTTGTCTTGGACTTTGCTCAAAATGTTTCCACCGGGGATCCCTTCTTTGTTGTTTGAGGAGAACTCCGCTGGGGGATATTGAAAACTCTGTGGGGAGTATGTTTATTTCTGCTTAGGAAAAGAGTTTAGGAGTCTTAGTCGTCCGTTGCTCTACTGGGGAGTCGAAGTTAAACTGACATTTGGTCGGGTCCAGGTTTCACAGTAACTTGTTGGGGATTGTAGAGTTGTCTACTGGGGAAGAGGAGTTGTGGTCCTTTGATTTGTAGTAGTCGGAGAGGAAAACTCAAGCTGGGGAATCCTGGTGTTGTTGGGGAAATAAACCCTGTCGTCAGTCTGCTAGAGAGGTGACATCTTCGTTGGGGGGAAGTCCTCGAGGATTCTTGAGGTTGATTCAGCTGGGGAAAGGCTTTCAGAGATTAAACCCTTGCTGGGATGTCATCCTATGAGAAGGATTTTGGGGAGATTTGTCATTGCCCCTAGTAGTAAGTGTTTGTGACATTGCCAGAAAATGTTTAATTGTACGTAACCCTTCACTGAGATTGATGTTCAATGCCCCAAGTGACGGAGATGGAGACTTGCCCCTGGTTACTCTGCACTTCTTCAGATATTTCTTGAAATCTTGACTGAACTGCCCCAGGTGTGCTGGATAGTGACATGTCAAGTCCCCTTGTTGATAGGAGATTTGTCAATGGAAGTGTCATCCTTTTTGAAGTGATTTTGTTCACTGAGAGGGCTTTCGTTCATCGGATATTCGTTGTGTGAATTTCTCTGATGTCAAACAAATAGCCAAATGCAAACAGTGATATTCAAATAATACAAAGTTTATGCTTGTCTCGAAGTTTTGAAAAATGCGTTTTTTAGCAGAAAACTATTTATAAGACAAATTCAACACAAGATTTAGGGCAAAGCCTTACAGGAGTCAGGATACCTTTTGTAACAGTATGCTTTCGAACTAACCCATGCTTCAGTTAGGACTTTTGAAGGGTTGTAACGTGGCTTGGTTCACGGTTTAAGAAACAAAGGATAAAGGCCCAAAGTATATTTGTACCCACCCGCTCTTCGTGATGTTCTTCAATCCTAAACTCAGTTAATTATGCGTCGAACTCTATTCGAATTTGGAACGACGTTTTGGTGATGGTTCACACAAGTTGGATTTTGGAAGGCAGTCATCATTATTTTGTGACATTTTTCATGTTGTCGAGGATTTGTAGCGACCTTGTTCTTTTGATTTGTTATCCCTAACTTTTGCCTTCCTGTTTCTGTTTTCGAGATTACAGTCAGCGGGATGCCCCAGTTTTCTTAAGCCTTCTTTATAGGTTTTGGCTCAGTGGGCTTTTCTCTTTTGAGAGATTGACTGCCTATGAAATAAGGAACCACCACTGTCTTTTGATTCCAGAGGAATGCTTTTGATGTCGTTTGTTGTATTATGAACTGAGAGTTTGCGACTTCAATGCACATCTTTTTGAATTAACTAAGAGACTACCCTGCCCCAGGTTTAAATTAAAGGTTTCAATTTGTGTTTAAAACAGAAAACTCCTACTTCTTTGGCTCAAAGGGGTTGACTAGGGATTATCTTCCTTATAACTCCAGTGTTTAGGATTTGAAAGAAACGCCTGTACATCGTCAGCAAGGTCTGTCCAAAAGCATATTGTATGAGATTGTGGCATTGTTTCGTCATCCTCCCTCTAAAGGCTTGTAACTTTTAGCAAGAGTTGAATGTCATAAAGTGAGTAAAAAGCATAGTTTAAATGTAATTAAAATGATTGGATCAAATCAAGACAAACATATGCAATGCATTAATGAAACAAAGTTTGGCATTAATAGATAATTGTTTGAATAACAAAGAGATTACAACTTGAAAATTCAAATGAAACAAAGGCATTCTCAATGATTTGGCATAGGAGCAGTGATTATGTTTGGAGTCTCCGGAGGGTCAAACTTGATCTCCTTGGCATCAATCATGTCTTGGACCTTGTTCTTCAGAGCCCAACAGTTGTCCGTGTCATGTCCCGGACTGTCAGAGTGGTATGCACACCTTTCATTGGGATGATAGGTAGGAGCGGAAGTATTTGGGTTTCGGAGAGGAGCCTTTAATGTAATCAGCTCTGCCTCCAACAGGCGTTGTAGCGCTTGAGTCAGTGACATGTTGATCTTAGTGAAATGTCTTTTGGGCGCGACCTCCTTACGCTGATGCCCCTGTCTTTGTTGAGCAGGCGTAGGATTAGAGATCAAGATTTCTCCTATGTGTTGGTCATGACGACTCTTTTGACCATACACAGCATTGGACTCTTTCTTCCCATTGTAGGGCTTTTTCTGAGCATCAGAAGGTGTAGCTTCTTGAATCTTCCCACTTTTGATGCCAGCTTCGACCCTTTCGCCGGTCAGTATTAATTCAGTGAACCTCGCTGATGAACTCCCTATCAGGTGATTAAAGAATGGACCTGACAACGTCCATAGAAACATATCAACAAGTTCACGATCGGCTAAAGGTGGTTGTACCCTTCAGGCAAGGTCTCTCCATTTTTGAGCATACTCTTTAAATCTTTCACTCGTCCCTATTGACATACCCTGGAGTTGGGTACGCGTAGGAGCGAGGTCGGAGTTATACTGATACTGCCTATAGAATGCAGTAGCCAAATCCTCCCAGCTGTGGATACTGGCTTCGTCCAACTGATAGAACCACTCAAGCTAAGTCCCTGAGAGACTGTCTTAAAAGAAATGGATCCATAAGTTCTTATCAGCAGTGTAAGGTTGGATCTTCCTCACATATGACCGGAGGTGCAGCTTTGGACAGGAAGCTCCGTCATACTTGGCAAAGGCAGGTGCCTTGAACTTATGCGGAATCACCACCCCAGATGATAAACCTAGATCTCCGAAGTCCAGACCGGGCACCTTTTGTATTTCCATAGCACTCAAACGGTCTTCTAGTTGTTTGTACTTATCCTCAGCAGGAGGATACTGTTCTTCATCATAGTTCGTCTCGTTGTCGGAGACCATAGGGCTAGGAGCCCTCCTTTCTTGTGGACTATCCTTCCCCCCAGATGAGGTGGTCAGATCAACTTCATTCTGCAGCCCGTTTCCAAACCAACGTCCAGTGTTGAACAGGATGGTCCTCTTCTTCTTCTTCTTCCTCTCCTTCAGGATCAGGGTCTTCAGGTCCTGTTGACCCTTAGCTAGGCTCATGACCAACTCCTGAAATTAGGCATTCTAGGCCTGGAGGGCCTTGATAGCTTGCTCGGTTGAAGGTTCAGTAGACATGATAATTGCTGAAATAAACAGCGAAGAAGATAAGAGACCTGTACTGGGAGACCTGTTATGCAATAATATGTATGATATATGTATGTAATGTTTTCAAGGATCTCGCGGGGTAAACAAGAAATTGTTAGAATCTGAATCTTGTAGCTTTAATTGAAGGAACTTCATGTTGCTGAGAGACCTTCTTCAAGAGTCAAGCTCACCATATCGAGTGGGTCATAGCCCCTGACTCAAGTTATCGTGTTTTGATTTCTAGGCAACCTTGGCTAAAGGAAAATAAATCCCCTTTGCCCCTTGCTAGACTTTTGATTTACCATAACCTGCATCACAAGCCCTTGAGATCCTTGAAATGGTTAAGGAAATGTTAAGGCGTGATGCTATGATGTGTATGATATGCGTTTAAGCAAAAGTGTGAAGTGGTGTAAGTAAGCCCTACAATAAATCCAAAATATTGGATAAGGACTGTAAACAAAACCTGCAAGGAAACCATGTTGTCAGATAACAAGAATGTGCAAGTAGTTCAGATTTGAAGGCACACAAGTCACACAAATAGCCTTAAGTTTAGGCTGGCATGGAGTTTCATAGGTAAGTACCCTCTTGAGTGTAGTTGGCTCAAAACCTGTCCTATAAATAGTAACCGGGTTCTAAGGAGCTCAATATCATTGGATTGTTTTCTATGTTCATCGTTTTGGTTTAGCCACTGAACTAGCGACCAAAATATTCCAAGAAAACAATCCTCAATGAGTGTAGTATCGAGTATCTACCAACTTCGGACTGCACCAAAGTCGATCATCTCACTACCCCTAAAAAAGGCCAAGATGGTCAAGTAAGGTTCTAGGTCATTAGTGCTTAGTGACATCACTCAGCGGCCCCGTATTCTCTTTGATTGACTCAAAGACTACCGGTACTCATAAATATGTCGCACTAATATAGCTATTGCTTCAACCGTGTCGGTATACCCCGCACAGTTTCCACAATGTATTGCTATCTATTAATGTTTCCCAAATCCGGGTGGAGGATTTATAGAACTCTGATACAAGCCCACAAAATTAAAAGCATACAAAGCAATACAATTGAAAACACAAGTGATCTAATCCTAAGGTATACCTCACTTATTAGATCCCCAGCAGAGTCGCCAGTTCTGTGATCGGTGGGAATAGAACTGACTGTTTTGGAATGCTGGTTCGCATTTGCGTTTGTTTTTGCAAAATGTCGCGGTAAGCAAGAGTCGCCATCGTCTTTTATTTTATCCAACTAGGAAAGGACAAAAGCACAGAAAAATTCCTTTTTGAGATGTTTCTCAGGTTCGGGAGGTAGATTATAGAAAGGGAAGGTGTTAGCACCCTTTCTATCCGTGATTATCCACGGGCTCTTAGGTACTTGCTCATTGTGTTTTCAAAAGTTTGCTTTTCTTTGTGTTTGTGGGTTCGAAAAAAGAGTTTTATTTTTGAAGAGAGTGTAAGTGCGAAAAGTTTTGTTTTGTTTTTAAAAGGAGCAAGTACTTAAGAACATATACCTACTCAAAAAGGAACTAAACTGTGCTAACGTCCTTTAGACAATGCTATCCCATTATTGAGGAGTAGGTAGCATCGTCGTTGGAGTTTTCAGGTCAATTCGATTTAAGGGACATGTGGTCACTAAAGCAATGTTAGGATGCCTTAGCGGTAACTCTAATATCTTAGATCATTTTTTCGAGGCAACTGTTTCGAGGCAACTTTGATCTTTGGACAGGAGGGCGACCTCTAAAGCTTCCTATACTCAATGACCATGTTCGAGGCAACCAAGTGAGGCGTACCCTAGGAGTGGCATGTGCGAGTGTATTGTTTTTTAGTTATATTATCTTTGCATGTCATGGTGAGCTACTGTTGATTTTAAGTTAAGAGTTAATCTTGTCATGCATAACCTAGTTAGCATACATCTAGCAGTTAATGGTTGCGGAAAATAAATTGCAGAAAATAAAGCTAAGCTATTACAAGGCGTCGGGTATTTACATCGCCAAAAACAAACCCTTAAAATTAAATGCGAAAAAGTAAATAAAAGCGGTAAATAAAATCCTAAGTTAAAACTATTACATCCTCGGAGCAATTACACAAATATAGATCAAAAATAGTACGCGCGAGAAAATTGAGTCGGATTGTCCTTTAGGGTTTTGACCCTTTTTTCATTTAAATAAAGCATATTTTTGGTCTTTTTTGAATTAAGAATTACATCTAAATTAATAATGGAATTAAAGAAAATATTTTTGAGTTTTATTTTAATTAAGGAAATAAAATCATAAATATTAAAAAAAAAACCTAATTCTAAGTCAATTTTAATTTATTGTAAAAAATGTTAAGATTAAACCTAATTAAAAAAACTAAATTAATTGGTTAATGGTTTATTTACAAAAATAATGAAATTAATGATAAAAATAATATTTTTGATTTCTGGTTTTTTTTTATGAAAAAAAGGTTAGTTTGTTAATTAATTAGTTAGTTTTTAATAATAATAATAATAATAATAATAATAATAATAATAATAATAATAATAATAATAATAATAATAATAATAAAAAGCAAAAGAAATATGAAAAGAAAATAAAAACATAAGCAAACTTTGGGGCGCTGGGCCTGAAGAAGGGAGGTTGATTCAGCAATTCCAGGCCCAGATTCGAACAGCCACGTTTGACTTTCAGATTTCCTGGACGTTTGTTGGCCAAGGTTCATGGTGAACCTCATCCTGGACCACTGGATCTGGATCTGGAACCACCTAGCGCATGGGCGCCTGAGGCATATGGTGGGCCATGTTCTTACACGCTGCGTGGGATTACCTGAAAACAAAATATTTTAAAGTTTTGGGGGACCTGGGATTCGAACCCAGGTCCCATTGGATAATTCGACTGATGCGCTACCAACTGAGCCCTGATGTTAACCTGTTAGTGGAATAGAAGCTAAATATTATATAGAAACAATTCAATTATGCCTGGCCAAAAATAAAAACGCGCAATTGATTCAAATGAACCAATCACGCTCCACCACGTAATCGTCTTCTTCACAAGACCTGGTTCGTTTACCTGCGGATTTTTATCCGCAGGAAGGTTACTAGGATTTCTCCAAAATCCTCCCTTGGCCATATAAACGCAAGCTAAGAGTGCCAATGCACTCGTCACTCTCCCCTGAACTCATCCATGGCCATTATTTGCATTGATTTTGCCTGCAATTAAAAACCCCAAAAACGAGATACACGAACCCTAGAACTGGGCATGGCATTACAGGCTATGAAAATAAAATCCAATGATGCCAAAAGTCTCAGAATACGGCACAAAGTATAAATATGCAATTATTTCAATGAAAGAATCCAATATTGAAGCTTTACGATTCCATAAGTATGGCGGTTCACAGAAATACTTACAGGGCTTTTTGGGGCAGGAGAGCACACGAGAATGATTGGTACTGCTTCAGTGAGGTCCAAGGAAGCGATTGGAACCTTTATTTGATCCTGAAAAGGTCTCTGAGTGCAATTTTAGATCCAAGGTTCTCAAGCTTTTTTCTCAAAGTTGTGGCGCCGTTTCTGTAGAGTTTTTGAGCGTTTTTCTTTGTCTGCAGAGTTTCGTGTCTCTTTTCTTGTTTGTGAGCATGAGGTTTATATAGACAAGGAATTTAGGTCAACATTTGTGTATCAAATCTTGGTCCATTATGATGAAGAGATTTGATTTGATTTTTTCATAAAGACTTGCTATATTTGATTCAATCAGGTGCCAATCTGCTTTCATGCGTCACTGCCAGCCTGTTATGAGCTGTTTGGGCCTCCAACATGATGAAAATCGAAAGCTGACTTACAGATCCACTTCCCTTTGATTGACACTCCCCCTACTTCGATTGCTTCAAAGTCCCAATTCGAACTACTCCAGTTTCGATGTCACAGCCCCTTCGATTGAGACTCCCCCTGCTTCGATTGCATATTTGCAAGGGACACATGCCATTGTGAACTTTGGGTGAACCTGGACAGGTTAGGATATGTGTTTTTGCTTAGTCATGCCAGCCTACTTCCTTCCTTCGAATCTTCCTTCTTTGCCAGCTTCAAAGTCCAATTCGAATCTATTTAGAACATTCCCTATTAGACAACTTCGACCAACCCTTGGCCTTGTGGTAAGTCTAAGTTCTGATTCGAAGTGTTCAGAACTTCCTTCATCAGAGCATCTTAGATTAAGAGAAACTCTACACTGAAATGCCATTCGAAGGTCATTTCGTTCTGATGTTTTGATTGAGGTAAAGTATGAAGTTTCAGTCAAAGGATCCTCTAAAGTACTAGTCGAAGCATTGTGACATTGACTTGATCGAAGGGGTCCAGCGCTCAATCGAAGACTTGCACACCAAAGCTTGATCGAATGAGGTCCAGCGCTCAATCAAAGACTTGCAGACCAAAGCTTGATCGAAGGGTTCCAAACACCTAATCGAAGCTTACTAATCAAAGCCTGATCGAAGAGTGCCAAATGCCCAATCGAAGACTGGTGAGTCAAGCCTGTATCGAAGGATTTTGGATACCCAATCGAAGACTTTTCCCAGATGCCAATCGAAAGACACTTTGTTCATCTTCAAAAAAACTTTATTTTTCTTAGGCAAGGGTTTGTGCCCCACCATGTAAGGGAAGACCTTTGAAAACATGAGAGGGCAAATTTTGGGGTACAACAATTCCAAAATACTTATTTTAGACCTAAGTCGAAATAATGTGGGAAGCAACCTGCTTCGAAACTTCGACACACTTACTGACTAATTCGACACACTCTTTTGTTGAGCAACATGCTACTTTGACACAAGGGAACTATATTCTCAACACACCACCTCATTCATTGTGCGCAAGCTATTTATATTCATCATAACTCTTAATCTTCTGAACATTTCAACCTGCACATCTTTTGTCATGATGTATGCAATCTGATTCTCAGTTTTGTAGTATTCCAAGTTCATCTTTACATCTGCTACATGCTCTATAAGATAATGGAACCTCATCCCGATGTTCTTGCTTCAACCATGTGCTATCAGATTCTTTTCCAAATTGATAGTTAATATGTTGTTGATCTTCATGGTAATTGCTCCATGATTTTTCCCTATAATAACTTCAACCAAGTTCACCATCCATATTGCTTTACATACACAAAGAGAAGCAGCTATGTATTCTTCTTAACATGACGATAATGCCACTACTGGTTCTTTTCTCGAACTCCAAGAAACTAGTGCACCACCTAGCATAAACACATAACCAACTGTGGATTTTTAATCCTCATGATCACTACACAAACTTGAGTCGATGTAACCTACTAACTTGCATTCTTTTACTTTATCAATTGTAGGAAACATAATGCCATAGTCGAGAGTTCCTTTTAGATACCTCAGTATCCTACTTTTTGGTGCTAAATGTGATACCTTTGGCTTTTGCATGGATCTACTTACCATACTTACAATGTATACTAAGTCAGACCTTGTGTGAAAAATGTGCCTTAATGAACCAATAAGTCTTCTATATTGGGTTGGGTCAACATCATCTTGATATGAGTCTTTCGACAGTTGCATTCTTTGTTTAGCAGGTGTTGAAGTCGAGTTGCATTCTTCCATCTCAAATCTCTTGAGAATTTCACTTGCATATCTTCTTTGATGCATCATCTATCCTCTACTACTCTTGTAGAATTAGATGCCAAGGAAATATGAAATGTCACCCAGATATGACATTTTGAGTTCTTTGCTAAGATTATATTTGAAGTCTTCAATCTCTTTCTTGCAGCTACAAGTTTTTAACAAGTCATCAGCATAAAGACATAGTACAAGAAAATCATTATTGCCTCTACATATACTCCATGCTCAGTTGTGCACTTCACAAATCCCTTCTCTCTTAAGAAACTATCAATCTTCTTATTCCAAGATCTTTGAGCTTGTTTAAGTTCATATAGGACTTTATGCAACTTGTACACCTTTCTCTCTTTGCCTTGTTTCACAAATCCAACTGATTGTGCAACATAAACTTCTTCGTCTAAGGGTCCATTTAGGAATTCACATTTTACGTCCATTTGACATATGTGCTAACTGTTCATTTTGGCTATAACAACAACCAACCTAATAATTTTGATTCTACCAACAAGTGCAAAAACCTCATCAAAGTCGACTCCTTCTTTCTGAAGAAATCCTTTCGCCACAAGTCTAGACTTGTGTCGAGTTACTTCCCCTCTGGGATTTAACTTCACCATGTATAGCCACTTGACATCAATCTCCTTCTTATCTTGAGGCAATTCTACAAGTAACAAAGTGTTATTGACTTTGATGGGCTTCAATTCCTCATCACCTCTCCCTTCTTTCTGTTGAACTTTTTCTCTTTCGACTTCAGTGGTTGGTTCTTCACAAAAGATTCTCACTAAATCCTTGTTTACATTTTCAGTCCAATCACATTCCTTAAGTTCATATATGATCACGTCTCTACTGATCACAATCTAATTTTTCACTAGGTGGAACAACTTATAACCTCCTGTCGAATGATATCTTACTAGGATCATCTAACTCGACTTGTCATCAAGTTTTCTTCTCAATTGATCTGGAGCACGTATATGTGATATGGATCCGAACAGTTTCAAATGAATCAATCTAGGCTTTACACCAGGCCAACATTCTTCTAGAGTAATTCCTTCTAGCTTCTTCGTCGGACATCTATTCAAAATGTATGTTGCAGTCAGCATAGCTTCTCCCTAAAACTCTTTAGGTAAATACTTGTCTTTCAACAAACTTCTCACCATATTCATGATGGTTTGATTCTTCCTTTCTACAGTTCCATCTTGTTGTGGAGTATATGATGGCACTACCTCATGCATAATCTCTTCTTTCTCACACAAAAATGTCAAAGTCTTTCGACACATATTCTCTACCACCATCAGTCCTTAAAATCTTGAGCTTTTGACCACTTTATCTTTCGACCATAGATTTAAACTTGGCAAATACCTCGATCACTTCACTTTTCTTCTTGATTAGGTAAGTCCACAGTTTTCTACTAAAAATCGTCCATGAATGTGACAAAGTATTTGTTACCTCTAGTTGAATCCACCTGAATTGGTCCACATACATCAGAGTATATGATTTCAAAAATAGCCTTCGAATTGCTTCTTGCATCCTTGCTGAAGTTATTCTTGTGTTGCTTCTCCTTCACACATTCCTCACATACCTCGTTTGGAATGTCGATTTCTGACAGTCCTGAAACCATTTTTCTTCTTTTCAAATCTCTGATGTCTTTGAAGTTGAGATGGCTTGGTCGATAATGCCATATTTACTCATCTCTGCTAGCTGCAACTGCAAGGAACTTGTACTCTATCACATTTAGTTTAATCTTGAAGGTTCTATTCTGAGACACAGGATCCTTCAAGATTAACCTTTCATTTACGTCGATGACTCTCATCGTCTTGTCTTTGATAAACACTTTATAATTCTTTTCGACCAATTGTCATATACTGAGCAAATTGCTCTTCATGCCTGGTATGTATAACACATTGGAAATTAATAACCTCTTACCATCTTTCCTTGTAATCAAAACATCATTAATACCTTCAGATTTTAGAGTATTGTCATTTGTGAATTTCACCATATTCTTCATTGAGGGCTTTATGTTAACAAACCAATCTTTTCTTTCATACATGTGTGATGAGCATCCTAAGTCAAAGTACCATTGGTCCTTGAATCTCTCTTCATCTCTAGTTGTGACCATCAGCATCATTACTTCTTCTTCATGTTTTGCAAAATTTTCATCTCTTTCTTAATTTTTTCATTTTTCTGGACAATCACTAGAATAGTGATCATACTTCTGATAATTGAAACACTGATTGTGACTCTTGTCAGATTTTCGACCATCACATCCTCCTCTACCTCTAGCACCACCTCTTTGGTTGCCTTGGTATAAAGGTATTATCTTATTCGACACAAATCATTCTTGTTTGTCTCCTCTACAAGTCGAATTGTTGTAGTTTCCTCTATCTCTATTGTTGAACCACTTTCCTTTGCCTTTCTTGTATCTTGTTGACTGCGCCTGCAAAGTCACATCACTCTTCGACTTTCCTGCAGCTATCTCAATCATTCTTTTTGTTCATAAGATTTAAGCTTTCCTTGAAGCTCTTCTTTTATCAATATTGACAAATTCTCCGATTCTTCTATGGCTACCACTACATGATCGAACTTTGGAGCCAAAGACCTCAAGATCTTTGCAACAACAGATCTTGTTATCAACACTTCTCCACATACCTTGATTTGATTCACCAGTTTCGTAACCCTAGTGAAGAAATCTGTGATGCTTTCACTTTCTTCCTTATGAAGCAATTCATACGTTCTTTTGTGAGTTTGTAACCTCACCTCTTTCACCTTTTCTTCACCTCCAGAAGACTTTTCCAAAATTTCTCAAGCATCTTTCGCAGATTCTATGTCACTAACCTTTTCGAAATTGTCTGAACTCAGACATTGATGAATTATAAAGAGATATTTATAATTCTTCTTCTTCGATTATTTATGTGATGCCTCTTCTTTGTTTGTTGCTTCTTCTGCAAGCGGTTATAATCCTTCTTTCACAAGATCCCAAAGATCTGAACAACAGAACACAACCTTCATCTGCTTGCACCAATTCTCATAGTTATCGACTTTCAGAATTGCAAGACTTGCTGGATAATGTTTGTTTGGATGATTCACTGCCATCGTGATTTTCTTACCTTGAATCGTTCAACTGGAGCTCTTGATACCAGATGTTGGAAATTCACCTAACCTATGGAGAAAAAATTAAGATTTACAAAAATAAAGAGAAGATGGTGATTTTCTATAGAGTTTCTCTCTACCCACAAACTGTGGAAAAATATTATTCACTTGCAACTGCAAATTCTGTGAATATATGTTGTTACAAAATAAAGGTTACTCCCTCTATTTATAATGAGGTTGTTTGTTTCCTAAGCCAAAATCCAAAACTATAAAATCTCAAAATACATATTTTAGACCTAAGTTGAAATACTGTGGGAAGCAACCTGCTTCGACACTTTGACACATACAACTCGACATATTTACAGACTAATTTGACACACCCTTTTGTTGAACAACATGTTGCTTCGACAAAAGAAAATTACATTCTCAACACTTACCACCCAGTCTCAAACTTTCATATGTTGGTTTTGTTGGGAGTTAACATTGTCAATGATGCAACACCAATAAATGTTAAACCTTTTAAAAGGTAAAAGTCATGATTCCTAACTCCTTTCACATTATAATAAAACCCTTTTGTCATTTCCTCTTTTAGGAAAATGCTTTTTCGATATCATATCGTGCGTCTCACGTCTCTGAAAACTTGAAAATATTCTTATTGTCTCTGAAAATATATTTTCGAACGCACCTAAAATCATACCAACAAAGACACTGCAAATAAAACACTCCTATTTTGCCTAAAGGCGTTGCAAGTAAAACACTTCTATTTTACCCACACAAATTATTCTAAAATGCACCTCCGAAATCTGGAGATACAGTGAAGTGCAATTAAGCATAATTTATGATACACTAATCAGAACTTAACGAACAAAGAAGCACAAAATGACTTCATAAGATGAATGTGTATATCATGTCATTGTCAAAGAAATTTGGCTAATGATAAATTAATGAACAATAAGCACAAAATGACTTCATAAGGTGAATGTATATCATGTCATTGTCAAAGAAATTTTCCCAAGACATATATCATACCATATGATATTGCCAACCCCATTTCCTAGCATGCAGACAATAAATTAAAAGCCATCATATATATTTACATATGATATTGCAAACCCCGTTTCCTAGCACGCAGACAATAAATTAAAAGCCATCATATATATTTTATTAGTTTTAATTGCAGTTAATGCAGATATAGAAAAATCTTAAAAGTTAATCATATGTAAAGAGTAATGATGCCATATGATATTTCCTCTTTACATATGATTTACTTTGTTTCCTCTTTGATTCACCAGTGGCTTCTTGAGAAGCCACATACCAAAACCATCATTTAAGAACAACTTGAAACTCACAAGTTCTAGTTGCAATTTGTAAAGTCAGCTAATATTGGAAGAAACAAATACATTAAACCAATGAGAGGATCACAAGATCATATTTCTTCAATTTTACAGTTGAAATGTACAGAAAAGATACAATAACAGTAACATACAATTGAGCCAGCAAATAAACATAAAATGCATGAGCTTCTACCAATTCTAGACTTGCCACCAATAAAGTTTCCATCTTCTGTACAACAATGTCTTAACTCCCAAAAAAAAAAAAAAAATAGTCTACATGTTAAAAGTTGTCATTTCAAACTCTTTTCTGACATTATATGGTGTTCCAAAAAATTGCATGTCATTTCTAGTATCTTTAGCACATGAAAAATCTATGCTCCTTGCTTCTCAGATGTTGATTGATGCTGCATCTTGAAAATTATGCATACAAAAACAAGTTCCTCCTGTCCAATAAGTCAGCATTTGTTTGAAATCAGAACATTTAATGTTTTTTGTCTTAACCCTCAGATTCTTAGGAGGAAAGGATTCTTGTTGTGACATTGAAAGGATTTAACTCCATAAGCCCAAGCCTGAAGCCATGGAAAATGCACTTCTGTGCCTCATACAAGACTATGCAATTTTATTTACACAGATACTGACTCCTTATTGTATTATTATATCCTTACAAATATAACAATGAACAGATCTGTGTAACTGAAGGGTAAGATTGGAAACTTCAAAAGCTGATTAGATTAGTGGCCGGAGAAGATTCCTGATGTCATAAACCATTTGTTCGGTTGAGCAACGACGAGCTGGGGTTTGGATCAAATGATGGGTTAATCTTGACATGATCTCCCAGCAGCTGCCGGCCAACACGATCGGCCAAGACCGATTGAAAGTCATATGGCTCTGGATGAGGAGACCTTACAAACTGCTTAGTGAGAGCATCATTTTCGGAGGAGACGAGTTCTGATTTAATATGAGACCCGATTTGCATTCCTCGAAAAATGTCGATATTGTCATGATGAGAGGAGCCGTTAATGTAGTTTGAGGATTTCGGCAAGCTTCCAAGACACTCTTGAAAGTAAACAGACTGTTTTAAGTGATTACTGAATGGAATGGCACCACTGCCGCCGCCAGTGAGAGGCGTGGAAGCACCTGAAGCAGTCCGAGGGCTAGATATAGGAGAAGGAGACAATCTCCCACTTCTCTGATGTGGTGATCTTGACCTCAAAAGTGGGCTTCCGATGGGAGAGACTGGGCAAGATATATTCCTTTGAATATGGGTTTCACTGGAAATTAATGAAATAATTTCAGATTACCATTGGCAATATCATGCATTTGAGTGTGTGGTTGTGTGAGAGAGAGGTACCTTTCATTAGGATTGCTTTTCAAAACCCGGGAAGAATGAATAAAGAGTTTATCTGTATCCAAAGCAGACAGATTTCTTCCTTGTCCAATGCCCTGAGAATTGATCAAAGATGTGTGCAATTATTTAAAAACCATGAGAAATGTGAATAATGGAAAGTCCACATGACATATTCATGAATCATAGTAGACTGTTCTGTAGTTTGTTCTACAAACAAACACCAAATGGTAACATGGACAATCATGCAAATCCAACTGAGCTTCAAACGATTCAAGGAGGAAATGGCTTACGCACCAGAGCTTTTGTTCCGTGTGTAATTCCAGAAATAGGATCTGAAGCTTCAGGAACCACAATAGGTCTTTCCAAAGGTGCAGCACCTTTTACAAAAGGGTGGTCCAATAATTCACTTGCCGAAGGGCGATCACGTGGATTACGTTGTAGACATTTCCTAACAAAATCTTTTCCTTCATTTGAGAGATGTTCCGGGATTGTTGGGAGCTCCTTGCTGTTACCAATTTTGAACATGGCAGCAACCTGTTATAGAAACATGCAAATACATCAAACATTAAAAAATAATTGTAAAAAGTTGCCATGTTTCAGGTCTTTCTAAATATAAAATTACATGTATATACATGAATTACTAACCCCTTCGTACTGAGACCATGGAGGTTTAGTTGTAGCCATTTCCAAAACTGTGCACCCAAGACTCCATATATCCACACCAAGGCTGCACTCCTTGGAATTCTTTATAACCTAAATCATCAAAAAGCAAAGATACTGAGTGACAACAAATATGCAATTAAAATCTAAAGAACTAAACCAAAAAAAGAAGAAAAGTAGAACCTCAGGAGCCATCCAATAAGGACTTCCTTTGAATGACAAAGGACAGTATTGCCCTGTTATCTGCAAATCAAGTAATAAATAAGTATAACAAACAGGAGTAATCATGCAATGTTCTGGACAATATAGAATATGATCTACAGAATTTAATTTTCATATCTGGCTCACTCAAATCAGCTTAAATGCAGATATAATGGATACTGGACAGTTATCATCTCTAAGCTTACATGTTTTGCCATGCCAAAGTCCGCAACCTTGACCCGGCCATTTGGATCTACCAGTATGTTTGCTCCTTTGATGTCCCTATACATGTAAACAGAATTTCAGAGACAGATATATCAGTTTTTAAAAAACTAATCATTAGGTGGCAGCAGCAAAATTTAAAACGTTGAAATTATGAATAGATGCCATAGTTCACCTATGAAGAGTATTTTTAGCATGTAAATAAGCAAGCCCTGACAAAATTTGTTGAGTATAACTACGAATAGCTAGTTCACCAAACTGCCCATAATCTTGAAGAAGTTTATGTATGGAGCCTCCAGATACATACTCAAGGTATATGTAAAGCTTGTCGTCTACCTGTGCAAGGGATGATTCAAAAACTTATGTAAGTAGTATATAGAAACAAATTCTGCTAGTAAATTTCTACTACTATATTGGTCATTGTTAGGTAAACTTCCAGAAACTAATATTCATGTGACTAGTAGAAGATCATGCACAGGAAAATGAGAGAACTTACTGTTTCAGAACCATAATACTGCACAATATTTGGATGTCTTAAACGGCTCAACAAATGAATTTCCTGTGAGAAATCTTGTAGTTAGATTTTGAAAGCTGTGTTAAATTCAAGACTACAAAATATAATACCGCACCTGACGAAAATTAATTATTTACCAAACTTTGCTAGATTTAGAAGGTATCGTTTTACCTGCATTAACTGCTTAGCACTTTCCATAGATTTGGCATCATCTGTAAACATAGTAACCTCCTTCATTGCACACATTTCACCACTTTCACTAGAAGAGACAAACATTTCCAACCAAATAATTATTGTTGAGACGCATATTTAGGAAATTATTTTAAAAGAACCATAATGAAATTGTGAACATTCAATCCGAAGTATATACCTATTGAAGCCAATATAGACATGTCCAAACGTGCCTCTGCCAAGCAGCTTCCCTTTTTTCCAACGTGAACCAGAGCTCATTGGACTATCTGCTCTAGCTGGACTTCTTGGCATAGATGGAGATGTTGCTGCAGAATTAGAATGAGAGAATGGCGAGATATTGGTAACTGTTAAAGGAGGGAGAGGCAAACGATGACTCTGTTGTTTTCCCTCATCAACCCATCCTGTTTGTGAGTCAGTCGGTGTTCCCACTGCTCTAGGATGAATAGGTGTGACTGCTCCACTCTGAATTCTTGAGCTTGGACCAGGGCTAGTCATTCTAGGACTAGGTACCGGAGAATACTCAGGGCTACCCCTACTTGGTTGCCAAAATAATGGTCCCGACATGTCCCCTCCCATTGAATTATGCCCCGAGTTGTGACCAGAACCTGGACTAGAGCAGTGGCCAGATCCGACGAAATTGATCTCTGGATATGGCTTTCCAGCCCAAAATGCAGAATTCAACACCTGATCTGTACCAAATGCCCTCAACGGGCTTCTTGATGGACTTGACAAGGAACTGTCGGGACCACTGTAGAAGACACCATGAGGAGGAACCTGAAGATTTGGAACATGGTGTCGTAAAGGCCTTCGCTTAGGTGAAGTAGAAGATGTATGATTACTTAGAATGTTTGTCGGTGTTTTTACTTCTCTCGAATTCAGTTGGGCAACAGCAGGCGATTGATCCTTGAGCATCAAGCTTCAGAAACAGGAAAACTTTTGAGTAAAGTAGAAAAAATATATTTTTCTAATGCAATCAATCACAAATAATTTTGGTAAGCAAAACATGTACAATCTGAAAGTTTATTATGGTTTGAAGATGCAACCTGGAAGGACTGCCAGCAGCAGTTCTAGTCCCAGTTTCGGAGTCAGTTGCCAGAGGACTACGATTGCGTGAGTCTGCTGGCTCATCACTATCAGCAGAGCAATCACTGAAGACTGAAGGGTTGACCATATCTCCATCCAAATCTGCAGGATTTGTCCCGCAGCGTATGCATCCAGGTTTCGGAAGTGGAAGAAACAATGATGACTTGGAGGACTTTTCCAGTCTTGATTTTGCTGATATACTAATTTCAGAATCCACTCGACCTACACTTGAAGGGTGTAGACCAGGAAGTGGAAGTGGTTGAGCATGAGGCCTTTCAGCAAAACTTTGACACCTTGCTACTTTGGAAGGTGAAGGAGATCTTGATCCGGATGGAGATAGATCCCCTTTCTCTGAAATTGTGTCATTGCTTCGTCTACGAGATCCTCCAGATCTAGTGCTTAATTTACCGTCAGATGGAAATTTAAATTTCCGGTGCAATGTGTCAATAATACTTTCCTTACCTGCTTTCTTCCTAGTTTCTTTTGATGATGATTTTCCCCACCATGTAGGCATGTTTGTACTTTATAAATTGAGATCTCACAAGCAGGTTTCTCAGAAGGATACACTGATAATAGCTTAAAAAATCTATCATTTCACATCAGTAGACAGATTCTTAAAAGCCATGGTCCAGCCATACGAGAATCCCAATTTCCAAAAGCAGTAGTGTTAGAGTGAGAAAGGAATCAGATATTGAAAGTTATGGCAAAAAAAACCTGCAGCAGAAAAAAAAAAGTATACTTTTAATCAGAAAAATATAAGCATATGTATTGAATCTTAATCGTTAAGTTGGTCACAAGACTGTCTAAAGTGATAAACTGCAGTTGTTGTTTTGGTCGATAGATGAACTCAATGATATACTTAGTTTACACAACTAATAGTCATACACGCTAACCCTGTGCGTGTTACCAGAAACACATACACCCCCGATCTAATATGACAACGGTTAAACTAAGCATTTTAAATTCGATAACTCTACTCCATCACCAGAGAGAGACTTAAACATCAATCTCTGAACTTCCTACTAGCTATAAAAGGAAGCAATATGGCATCTATTGCTAAACTTCCCTTGCATGTAGATTGTAAAATTCCCAAAACTGGAAATTACTTTGAAACATCCACTACTTGTTATCAGCTCAAGTAACTACATGGAAAAGAGTCAAAGGACTAAGTTCAAATCCCCTAAGAGTCATTTAAATTAATTAATAATAATAGTTTCTTACTTCCCTAATTTATAAATATATAAATTTCCTTACTTTCCAACTTCAAAAGTCAAAACCCACATCATATCCTAACTCTTAAGTCTAACCCAAAAGAGGGTGTGAAAAAATATGAAATTATTTGACCATAAATTTGTACGAAGATCATGACAGTAACGGACACCTAGCTCTGAATTAAAAAATAATAATCAACTTTTTTTCTGCGTTTCAGTTACAATACTCAGATTCCTATAAACCCGGAAAAATATTAGACTAAAAATCAAAAATTTCAAATTCAATCACTCTAACTAAACCAAAATTCTTAGGATCCCAAGCTAAAGTACCAACTCATTATGAAAAAACACAGATCCACCAACACATGATTATGCAAAGAAACCAGTCAAATCAACTACCCAGTTGATCATACAGTGAAATCATGCAAAAGGGTAACTCAAAATGTTAAAAAGGAGGAAACTTACTTCAATTAATCAAATCACTGAATCTGAAGTGAAAATCCGGTGTGTAATTTTGAGCTCGAATCTGAGGATGAAGTGGTTCGGAGCTTCACGAGTGAGGCTCAAAAGAGACAGAGAAAAGCTAAAATGTGAGAAATGGAGAAGGATTTTGTAGTGGTTTTGGTGAAAATATTCGCAATTGAAAGACAGTGAAAGAGATCGCGTAGAGAATGAGAGACTTGGAGAGACAAAGAGTTGGAGAGAGAGAGAGAGTGAATAAGGGGTCTTTGTCTCAATGAGTGTTTTCTTCTTAACAATAAAAATGATAATTTAGTTATTAGAATACTAATTTGTAATTACCACTTGGAACCTTGTCAAATTATTGCAAGGGTGCTTTATGTTTATTATTTTAAACATTTTGCTTTCTAATTAAGTAAATATCTAAAAACATTATATCCTCTATTTTGCTTCTATTAAAGTTTTTGTCGATGATTTATTGATTTAAGGGTGATTAACGTTGAATTTGATAGTGAAAATCATAGTTCGATCCTTCGCAATTATAATCGGAAGTGATTGAAATTACTTTGTAATGCTTGAGGCTAAAGAGGACAGAGAGTGGTTACATGTAACACCTAAGAGCGGCAGAGTGGTTATCAGTGTACGAGGCATGACAATGAGACACTTCTAGCAGGTTCTAGAGAAAAACTGAATTCACATCGGAATGACAGAGATTTTGAGACTGTGCAGGGAAGGGACAGATGGTTGAAAAAAACCTTATAAGGATTAATTGGTACTATATATACCAATAAGATACATCTTCTTTTCGGTAGTTTAACAGATAAGAACTCAAAAGTTAAGCGTGATGGACTTGGAGTAGTATTTAGATGGTGGTCTTCTAAGAAAGTTTCCCATAAAACGTGTGAATGAAGACAAAATATAATGAAATGACATGTATTGATTTGTGGAGTCAGTCGGTAGCCTTGAAAACAATCTGAAGCATTACACATTTGATGTTAGAAGTGACCCTCGAATCGAACTATACTAATAGTGATGAAAAATGTTTTTATCAAAATTTTACTAAACAAAATTGATTGAATTTCCAACATTTCATTTTTTAGTTTTTAATAAATAATTTTTTTTAATTACAAAAATACGAAAGAAATAAAAAACTTTTTTTGTTATTTAATAAAGTCTCGAGAAATTAATATAAAAGTGATGTTAATGTTACAAAAAAAGAGAATTAAATTAGCCCTGTCAAAAAGAGAAAAATCTAAAGAAATATATGTTTAATTTATTTTTACAAAAATATTTCTAATCTCTATAAAAATGGAATCCAAACTATGGAGAAACTTGTACTTACAATTATATTTGAAAAGAATTCAGTTTAAAAAATTTCTTCTCAATAAATGTGGGTTATAATAGTGTTTGTTTTGCTAAAATTATTTAAACAGATATTCCAAATGTTTTTAAGCCTCTAAGGGGTTAAAAGTGGGTTGATTGAAGATTTGATGATCATTAAACAATTTGTTTCAATTTAAAGCTTATTCCAATCACGGTGAGTTGCAATTTTCAAGTACTTATTCACTGCTGAAACCTCTGCAAACAAAGAGGATCTAGGGTAATTATTTAGGGTTTATTTTAGTCTAATTCCCACTAAAATGATCAATTTGATTCCTTACTTATTTAAAATGTATCATATAAATTATTTTAGTCTAATTTCCACTAACGGTGTTTATTTTTGCACGCATGAAATCCTACTCAATATTTTGTCATCGTCATCTTCATTTTGCCTTAATTTCTTCTCGTTTGTTCTCCTATATGAAAATATTATTTGAAACTTGTCACTTGTTAGTGCACAATGATCAATTATAACAGAAAATAATGAGAGAATAAATGACGGATGCAAAAGTATGAAAGAATAAAGGGTTGTTGTTATAAATGACATGTATGACTAGTCTATTTATACAAAAGGTAAATTATCATATATGCCCTAATAAAATAAACTTAATGACTAAGTTAAAAGGTACAAACTAGGAAATACTAAATTACTCTTCAATACCATCCCTTAATTTAGAATTTCTAATCAAAACTAACTACACCAATTCCATTCCTTAAGCGAAGAAATTGATCCGTCTTGATTGTCTTTGTTGGAATATCTGTCAGCTGCTTCTGGATGCTACAATGCATAATTTATAGTACTCCATTCTAGACTTGACTTCTCAAGAAATTATATTTTGTCTCAATATGCTTGCTTATCCCAAGCAGTATTGGATTCTTGGCAAGATTGATTGCATACTTGTTATCAATCATCAATTTTAGAGGCTTGTCTACTTTAATCTTCAGATCCTGTAATAAATTCAAAAGCCACACAGCTTGACATGCAGTTACAGCACCTGCAATGTACTCAGATTCACACGTTGATACAGCAACAACGGGTTGCTTCTTAGAACACCAAGAAATGGAACCTCCCATAAACATTAACAAGTATCCAGAAGTGCTTCTTCTACCAACTCTATCTCCACACCAATCAGAATCAGAGTAACTCATCAACTCTGAATCTGTCTTTCTTCCAGAAGGAAATAGTACTCCAAACTTTATAGT
Source organism: Vicia faba (assembly GCA_948472305.1). Lineage (NCBI taxonomy): Eukaryota > Viridiplantae > Streptophyta > Magnoliopsida > Fabales > Fabaceae > Vicia > Vicia faba. Next base: position 931,752,334 of record OX451738.1, on the reverse strand, counting down.
TCCCTTGATATATCTCAGAATCCTGACAACAGCTTGGTAATAGGACCACTTAGGTTTACTCATGAACCTACTAACCAATCCAACTGCATAAAAAATATCAGGTCTGGTATTACACAAATACCTTAGAGAACCAACTAGTTGTTTGAAGGTTGTAGCATCCATATCTTCACCATCAGAGTCACAATACAATTTATGATTGGTTTCTAATGGTGTAATAGCAACTTTACAATTTTGCAGCTTAAATTTCTTCAAAAGTAGCCGATGCAAAATGATACTCTTCTTAGAGTACATAATCTCCATCCCTAGAAAATATACCATAATTTTCATATCTGGCATCTCAAACTCATTCATCAGCACCTCATTGAATTTGGTTATATCTTATAGACAATTTCCTGTAAGCAATATGTTATCAACATAAAGACACACCAGAATCATATTGCCTCCAGAATGTTGCACATAACTCCATATTCCATCTCACACTTCTGAAAACCTTGTTTCTTAAAAAATGAATCAATCTTCAAATTCCAAGCTTTGGGTGCTTGCTTCAATCCATACAGAGCTTTATGTAACTTGTACACCATCCCTTCCTGATTCTTTTCCATAAAACTAAGAGGTTGTGACACGTATAATTCCTTTTCTAATGAACTGTTCATAAATGCAGACTTCACATCTAAATGCATCAGAGGCCAATTTCTATTTGTAAATAAAGTAATCATGAGTCTAATTGTTTCATGTCTAGCTACAGGCACAAACACCTCAAAGTAATCTAGCCCAGGTTTTTGAAGAAAACCTCTAACCACTAGCCTTTCTTTGTGTTTTCCAATTAATCCATTTGGCTTAAGCTTTATCTTGAAAACCCATCTGACGTTGATGGCTTTCTTCTTGTCTGAAATCTTAGTTAGCTTTCAAGTTTTGTTTCTTTCTATAGCCTCAAGTTCTTCTTTCATGACATTCATCCATACTTTCTTCTTGAGAGCTTTTTCAGTACCCAATGGTTCAGAGTCTACTACGCGGCACACTGAGTGACTTCTCCCTCTGAGTCAACTTTGGTGTCTCGCAACATGTCAAACTTTGCAAATCGTCTTGGTGTCTGTCTGATTCTTTATGGTCTATGAACTCGTTCTGAAACTTCTCCAGAAATAGGAACAACATTAGCTTATGGACCTTGTCCAGAAACACCATCTTCAGAAGTACCACCTTCATAATCACCTCCAGAAGCTTGTCCTCTGGAGCCTACATCTTCAGAGTTTCCCCTTCTAGAGGCATAAGGACCACCAGATTTTGGATCATCATCAAAATCTAGATCAAAATCATATTCACCATCTGACTCATCTTCAGAGTCTCCACAATCATCTTCTGACTCTGAATCTTCTTCATAACTTTCAACTTATGACTCGCCTTCAGAAGTTATCCTAGTGTTTTCACTACACTAGAAACAGATTAAGACTTACTCCAATCTTAAGCTTCCGACTCTTTTACAATGACATCTATGTTGACTTCAACTTTGTTAGTTTTTATAAAATAAAGCTTGTACGCACATGTACTGTGGTACCCCACCAGTAATATCACTTTGCTTTTATCATTCAGCTTCTGTCTTCTAGCTTCTGGAACATGTTTGTAACATACAGAGTCAAAAACCTTCAGATGACTAACACTTTTCTTATCTCCAACCACTTCTTTAAAGGAACAATTTTCTTCAGTTTCTTCATTAGAAACCAGTTGAGCATATATGTTGCAGTGGCAACAGTTTCTCCCCATAGGTTATGAGGAAGCTTCTTCTCCTTTAGCATGTTTCTCGTCATATCAAGCAAAGTACGATTTCTTCTTTCAGCAAGACCATTGTGTTGAGGAGTATAATGAGCACTAACATCATGCTCAATTCCATTCTTATCACAAATTTTTTGGAATTATGTAGAATTATACTCACCTCCACCACCCGTTCTGAGAATCTCTAACTTTTGACCACTTTATTTCTCAGCCTTCACCTTGAACTTCTGAAACTCAGTAAACACCTCATGTTTAAACTTTATGAGTGTTACACATGTCATTCTTGTGAACTCATCCATAAAAGACACAGAATATCTATTTCTTCCAAGTGAAGGTTCTAGAAATGGTCCACACGCGTCAGAATGCACTACTCCCAAAGCATGTTTTGCTCTTGGGGCTACTTCTGACACAAATGGAAATTTGGGTTGCTTGCCTTTCATTCATATCTAACATGACTTCTCAGGATTCACAATCTTTGGAATGCCACGCACGAGCTTCTTAGAACTCAGATACCCTAAGCTTTTGTAGTTCAGATGCCCTAACCTCTTGTGCCATAGCTTACTATCATCTTCAGCGCCTTCTGCATTAAGGCACTCGGTTTCAGTTGTTTCTACATTCACCTTGAATGTTATGTTGCTTCCCTGTTTAGATTGTATAATTAGCTTCTGATTGGAATCATATAATTTTAAGAGACTGATCTTCATAACCACTAAGAAACCTTTCTCAATGAGTTGATCCACACTCATCAGATTGCTCTTAATTTTAGGAACATACCAAACATCTTTGATCAAAACGGTCTTCCCATTCTTCACTTTAACTTTGACATTTCACATACCTTTTGCATTAAGGTACTTATCATCAGTATATCTGATTTTTGTCCTCTTTCTGGAGTCAAAATCTATCAGCCATTATTTGTTTCCAGTCAAGTGATTTGAACAGCCTGTGTCCATATACCACCAGTCTGCCAAACACCTTCCATCAGACTCAAAAGCCATATGTTATACCCCAAAATTTGCCCTCTCATTCTTCAAGGCCTTTCTCACAAGGATTTTCAAGGTTCAAGCTTGAACAAGTGCATTGGGATTTTCCAATACCAAAATTAATAGGAAACAAAGCTTCTGGCTTCTACCCTCTTTCTCCAGGTCAAACAAAAGAGACAACCAGGAGGCAAACCATGTCCAGTCGAAAGGCATTCTCTCACTGCTTTCAACCTCCAGTCGAAGAAGACAACAAGGTAGAACTAGAAGGCTTAGCCATACACTGTCTTCCAGGCCAATCAAAGGACAGGACCTCACTGGTGCTATCCCCAATCGAAAGAGTCCAACAGAATGCAAGTCGAAGGGTGCTACTGCCTGGGTCGAAAGACCTTCATTTTTTTTTTGCTTTTATTTCATTTTTGCCTTTACATTTTCCTTGCCTTTCTATATGGTTGTAATAGTGTAGGATATTTATTTCCTGCATTTTTATTGCTTTATACAAATGCTAGTAATTAGGCGTGTATAGAAAGATAAAACCAACAAGTAGACAACCCCTAATCAAAGACTAAATGCATGCAAATCAAACACATTATTCACACATGCACCTCTAGGATAATCTCACTTGTTGCCTATCGGAAAATAGTCATGTCCCTCGAACATGGGCGTTTTAGCAAAAGACCCTCGATAAAAGATCGTAGTCCCTCGATGATCCTCGATGTTGCCTTTGGTACACGATCTAGTCCCTAAAACGAAATTTCTAAAACGTCCCATATGTTGCCTTCTATGACTATAAAAACGTCCCAAACGCCCGTCCCTTCACATCCACCGGTGGGATTTCTTACCAAATCAATGGTAAGATAGCCACATCTAAAGGAGGAGGAAAAGCACATTTAAGACCTTTCGAGTAGGTAGATTCTCTCTTAGTTACTCGCTTGCTCACAACAAAAACATTTATACACCCACACTCACACTTTTGAACTATTTTTGAAACAAACACTTTGTAGATGTTCTTATAGAAACGAGAACCATTACGAAGTTCCATTTTTAAAATACTTTGAAAAACACATCTCACAAACACACCTTTGAACTATTTTCGAAACAAGTACTTTGTAGGCGTTCTTATAGAAACGAGAACCATTACAAAATTCCATTTTCTAGATACTTTCAAAAAATCACACACCACAAGCACATTCAAACCAAAGCAAGTGATCTAGCAAGTAACTAAGATCCCATGGATGAAAAGGGTGCTAATACCTTCCCTTTTCATAATCTACCCCCCGAACTCAAAAAACATCTCTAAAGGTCTTTCCTGTGCTTTTTCACCTTTCCTTTTTGGAAAAAAGAAAAGTCGGTGGCGACTCTTGCTAAACCGCAACATTTTGCAACAAAATGCAAAACCTCAAGTCAGTTCTCCCACCGTATCACAAAACTGGCGACTCTGCTGGGGACTATTATAAAAGTGGGGTTACCTTAGGGTTTAGATCACATTTACTTTCTTACCTTGTTTGACTTGTTTGCTTTACAATTATGTTTCTTTGTTTGGGTTTAAATCCTCCACCCGGATTTGGGAAACATTATAGGTAAATAACAATACGTTGTGGAAACTGTATGGGGTATACCGACATGGTCTAAGCAATAACTATGTTAGTGTGACATATTTGTGGGTACCGGTAGCCTTTGAGTTAATCAAAGAGAATACGGGGCTGCTGAGTGATGTCATGAAGCACTAATGAACTTCTAGAATATTTACTTGACCAACTTGGCCTTTAGGATGTAGTGAGATGACCGACTTTAGTGCAATCCGAAGTTGGTAGATACTCGATACTACACTCATTGAGGTTTGGTTTCTTGGGATATTTCGGTCACCATTAAAGAGGCTTGAGCTGAAACAATGACCAAGGAAATAATCTGGTGATATTGAGCTCCTTAGAACCCAGTTACTATTGCTAGGACAGGTTGAGCCAACTAAACTTCAAGAGGGTACTTACCTACAAACTCCATGCAAGCCTAAACCTAAGGACTTGTCTGCTTTGTGTGAATATAATTATTTGTATATACACTTGCTTACTTTGCATACTTGTACATGGCATCATAACATCATACCATAGCATTTTCAATAACCATTTCAAGGATCTCGAGGGTCTTTGATGCAGGTTGTGATGAACCAAACATCTAACAAGGGGCATGGGGATTTATTTTCCTTTGACTAAACACCTTCAAAGATCAAAGTACAACAAACTTGAGTCAAGGGCTATGACCCACTTGACATGGTGAGCTTGATTCTCGTGGAAAGACATCCACCGATACAAAGTTCTCCAATCAAAGATGTTGATCAAAGTTCAACTTCTAACTTTTTCTTGTGTTTACCCCACGAGATCCTTGAAAACATGCATCCATATATCATGCATCATATCATGACAGGTTTCTCCCATACAGGTTTCCTTATCTTCCTACTATTTATTTAAGTAGAGATGGCTCTAGAGCAGACTATCAAGGACATCCAGGCTCAAAACGCTCAACTTCAAGAGATGTTCTTGAACCTATCCAAGGGGCAAGAAGAGGTCAAGGCGCTCCTCACCAGGGGCATGATCATGGGAAATCCTGAGCACGACACGAACAATTATTGGGCTCTGAAGAACAGGATTCAAGACCTAATTGACGAAGGAGTGTTGGAATTTACACAAGACGATCAACTGGAACTTTTCTATCACCCCTCAAGGGCATCCACATGAAGCAACAATCTGGGCGATGAAATTTTTTGTTCATTTGAATTTTCAGTTGTAATTCCTTTTGTTATGCAAACAATTATCTATTAATGTCAAACTTTGTTTCATTAATGCATTGCATATGTTTGTCTTGAATTCATCCATTCGCTTTCACTATATTTAAGCTATGCTTATATTCTCGTTATGACTTTCAACTCTTGCTAAAAGTTACAAGCCTTTAGAGGGAGGATGACGAAAACAATGCCATAATCTCATACAGTATGCTTTTGGACAGACCTTGTTGACGATGTACAGGCATTCTTTCAAATCCTAAACGCTTGAGTTATAAGGAAGATAATCCCTAGTCAACCCCTTCGAGCCAAAGAAGTAGAAGTTTTCTGTTTTAACACAAATTGAAACCTTTAATCAAAACCTGGGGCATGGTAGTCTCTCAGTTAATTCAAACGCGCGTTTAACCGCAAACTCTCATCTCGTAATACAACGAATGACACCAAAATTCAAAAGACGGTGATAGTTCCCTACCAAATAGGCAGTCATTATCTCCCAAAAAGAAAAGCTCACTAAGTCAAAACCTACAAAGGAGACTTAAGAAACTGGGGCATCCCGCTGACTGTAATCTCAAAACAAGAACAATCAGGCAAAAATTAGGGGTAACAAATCATTCAAAAGAGGTTACTACAAATCCTCAACAACAAAAAAAAATGTTACAAAAATGAATGCCTTCCAACAAACTTAACTTGTTTGAACCATCACCAAAACGTCATCCCAGACTCAATTGGAGTTCAAACGTACAATTAACTGAGCTTAGGACTGAAGAACATCACGAAGAACGGGTGGGTACAAATACATTTGAGCCTTTATCCTTTGTTTCTTAAACCGTGAACCAAGCCACATTACAACCCTTTAAAAGTCCTAATTGAAGCATGGGTTAGTTCGAAAGCATACTGTTACAAAAGGTATCCTGACTCCTGTAAGGCTTTACTCTAAATCTTGAGATTGAATTTTCTTACAAAATTCCTTTACTTACAAAAACGCATTTTTCAAAACTTCAAGACAAGCATAAACTTTGCATTACTTGAATATCACTGTTTGCATATGGCTATTTGTTTGACAGCGGAGAAATTCACATAATGAATATCCAGTGAACGAAAGCTCTCTCAGTGAACAAAATCACTTCAAGTGGGATGACACTTCCATTGACAAATATCCTATCAACAAGGGGGCATGACATGTCACTATCCAGCACACATGGGGCAGTCCAGTCAAGATTCCAAGAAATCTCTCAAGAATTGTAGAGTAACCAGGGGCAGGCCTCCATCTCCGTCACTTGGGGCATTAAACGTCAAATCTCAGTAAAGAGTTACGTATAATCAAACTTTTTGGCAATGCCACGAACATTTTCTACTAGGGGCAATGACGAATATCTCCAAAGTCCTTCTCATAGGATGACTCCCTAGCCAGAGTTTAATCTCTGAACACCTTTCCCCAGCCGATACAACCTCAAGAATCCTCAAGGACTTCCCCTAACGAAGTTGTCACCTCTCTAGTGGACCGACAACAGGGTTTATTTCCCCAACAAACAGTAGGATTCCCCAACTTGAGTTTGCCTCTGCGACTACTACAAATCAAAGGATCACAACTCCTCTTCCCCAGTAGACTATTTTACAATTCCCCAAGTTACTGCGAAACCTGGACCCGACCAGATGTTAGTTTAACTTCGACTCCCCAGTAGAGCAACAGACGACTAAGACTCCTAAACTCTTTTCCCAAGCAGGAATAAACATTCTCCCCACGGAGTTTTCAATATCCCCCAGTGGATTTCTCCTCAAACAACAAAACAGGAATCCCCAATGGAAACATTATAGGAAAAGTTTGAAGACACACCAACTTTTCAACAGCAGTCCAGGATTTAACGGTTCCCCGGCATTTGTCGAGGATTTATTTTCCCAGACAAAAATACATTCATTAAACATTTCACATTTCATACATCATATTCTCATACATGATAAGTGCATATGACACCATCTCATTTATTTTGAGAACATCATGACATCACGCATTTCATACATCATGACATTGCATACAACTAACGTTCTACCTTTTTCAGGAAAGATCGATCAACAGATGGTTACCATCAACCTTTTCAAATTCTAGATTAATACCTGTAGCAAGCAAGGAAAACTATTTGTGGACGACTGATTGTAGATTAATACCTGTAACAAGCCAGGAAAACTATCTACATAAAGAGATTGAAGATTAATACCTGTAGCAAGCTAGGAAAACTATCTTTCTTTCTCAGGTCAGAGATTAATACCTGAAACCAGACAGGACAACTATCTCGTCGACCAACCTTTTCAAGTTCCAGATTAATACCTGTAGCAAGCCAGGAAAACTATTTGTGGACGATTGATTGTAGATTAATACCTGTAGCAAGCCAGGAAAACTATCTTTCTTTTCTCAGGTCAGAGATTAATACCTGAAACCAGATAGGACAACTATCTCATCGACCAACCTTTTCAAGTTCCAGATTAATTCCTGTAGCAAGCCAAGAAAACTATCTGTGGACGTCTGATTGTAGATTAATACCTGTAACAAGCCAGGAAAACTATCTACATGAAGAGATTGAAGATTAATACTTGTAGCAAGCCAGGAAAACTATCTTTCTTTCTCAGGTCAGAGATTAATACCTGAAACCAGACAGGACAACTATCTCATCGACCAACCTTTTCAAGTTCCAGATTAATACCTGTAGCAAGCCAGGAAAACTATCTGTGGACGACTGATTATAGATTAATACCTGTAACAAGCCAGGAAAGCTATCTACATGAAGATATTGAAGATTAATACCTGTAGCAAGCCATGAAAACTATCTTTCTTTCTCGGGTCAAAGATTAATACCTGAAACCAGACAGGACAACTATCTCGTCGACCAACCTTTTCAAGTTCCAGATTAATACCTGTAGCAAGCCAGGAAAACTATCTGTGGACGATTGATTGTAGATTAATACCTGTAATAAGCCAGGAAAACTATCTACATGAAGAGATTGAAGATTAATACCTGTAGCAAGCCAGGAAAACTATCTTTCTTTCTCATGTCAGAGATTAATACCTGAAACCAGACAGGACAACTATCTCGTCGACCAACCTTTTCAAGTTCCAGTGTAATACCTGTAGCAAGCCAGGAAAACTATTTGCGGACGAATGATTGTAGATTAATACCTGTAACAAGCCAGGAAAACTATCTACATGAAGAGATTGAAGATTAATACCTGTAGCAAGCCAGGAAAAATATCTTTCTTTCTCAGGTCAGAGATTAATACCTGAAACCAGACAGGACAACTATCTCATCGACCAACCTTTTCAAGTTCCAGATTAATACCTATAGCAAGCCAGGAAAATTATTTGTGGACGACTGATTGTAGATTAATACCTGTAACAAGCCAGGAAAACTATCTACATGAAGAGATTGAAGATTAATACCTGTAGCAAGCCAGGAAAACTATCTTTCTTTCTCAGATTCGGCAATCACTCTTGGATGGCATCTACAAGCCCATCTCCACAAAATCCATCACCTCTCCAAATGGCATCTTTAAGCCCATTCCCTCTACCATCACATCACCAAGTGCAAATTTCTGGGCACTCTAGTGTCCAATCATCTTCCACCTTCGAGTCGCGAACGAAAAAACTCGCCAATCTAACTCTTCAGGTTTAAGAAGATTGAACAGGGGCAGCTGTTGTACCCCAAAATTTTCCCTCTCATTCTTTAAGGCCTTTCTCACAAGTATTTTCAAGGTTCAAGCTTGAACAAGTGCATTGGGATTTTCCAATACCAAAATTAATAGGAAACAAAGGTTCTGGCTTCTACCCTCTTTCTCCAGGTCAAACGAAAAAGACAACCGGGAGGTAAACCATGTCCAGTCGAAAGGCATTCCCTCACTGCTTTCAACCTCCAGTCGAAGAAGACAACAAGGCAGAACCAGAAGGCTTCGCCATACACTGACTTCCAGGCCAATCGAAGGACAGGACCTCACTGGTGCTATCCCCAATTGAAGGAGGCCAACAGAATGCAAGTCGAAGGGTGCTACTGCCTGGGTCGAAAGACCTTCATTTTTTCTTGCTTTTATTTCATTTTTGCCTTTACATTTTCCTTGCCTTTAGATATGGTTGTAATAGTGTAGGATATTTATTTCCTGCATTTTTATTGCTTTATACAAATGCTAGTAATTAGGCGTGTATGGCAAGATAAAACCAACAAGTAGACAACCCGTAATCAAAGATTAAATGCATGCAAATCAAACATGTTATTCACACATGCACCTCTAGGGTAATCTCACTTGTTGCCTATCGGAAAATAGTCATGTCCCTCGAACATGGGCGTTTTAGCAAAAGACCCTCGATAAAAGATCATAGTCCCTCGACGACCCTCGATGTTTCCTTTGGTAAACGATCTAGTCCCTAAAACGACATTGCTAAAACGTCCCATATGTTGCCTTCTATGACTATACAAACGTCCCAAACGCCCGTCCCTTCACATCCAACGATGGGGCTTCTTACCAAATCAATGGTAAGATAGCCACATCTAAAGGAGGAGGAAAAGCACATTTAAGACCTTTCGAGTGGGTAGATTCGCTCTTAGTTACTCGCTTACTCACAACAAAAACATTTATACACCCACACTCACACTTTTGAACTATTTTCGAAACAAACACTTTGTAGGCGTTCTTATAGAAATGAGAACCATTACGAAGTTCCATTTTAAAAATACTTTCAAAAACACATCTCACAAACACACCTTTGAACTATTTTCGAAACAAACAATTTGTAGGTGTTCTTATAGAAACGAGAACCATTACGAAATTCCATTTTTAAAATACTTTCAAAAAATCACACACCACAAGCACATTCAAACAAAAGCAAGTGATCTAGCAAGTAACTAAGAGCCCATGGAAAACCATGGATGAAAAGGATGCTAATACCTTCCCTTTTCATAATCTACCCCTCGAACTCAAAAAATATCTCTAAAGGTCTTTCCTGTGCTTTTTCACCTTTCCTTTTTGGATAAAAGAAAAGTCAGTGGAGACTCTTGCTAAACCGCAACATTTTGTGACAAAACGCAAAACCTCAAGTCAGTTCTCCCACCGTATCACACCATCAATAGCACAGGTTCATAATCTGAATCTCCTCTGGCTATATTTGCTTCTTCTGATTTCCTTCCCTTGTTTGACCAACAAACTTTAGCAAAATGGCCAAACTGCTTACAACAGAAACATTGAACCTTCTTCTTATCAAACTTCTCCTTTCCCTTATGATCTTTCTTCTCATCAGAAGTTGAGGTTTCTTACTTCTAGAATTTATCACCACATATATTCTTGGTCTCTGACTAAGAATGCTTCTGGTACTTCTTGACAAAAGAAGCTTTCAGAGCCTGCTTAACTTCCCTTTTAGAAGTTCTTTCAGTCAGACGCAACTCTTGTGCCTCTAGACTTCTTTGTAACTCTTATATTCTCACGGTGTCCATATCTTTAGAATGTTCAATTGCTATAACAATGTAATTAAATTGAGGAGTAAACAACCTTAATACCTTCTCAATGATTACTTGTTCAGAAAGGGTTTCTCCACAAGCCTTCATCTCATTAGTGATCAGAATCACTCTGGAGATGTACTCTGAAACCTTCTCATTGTTCTTCATATTGAGATTCTCATATTGCTTTCGCAGGGATTGAAGCTTCACCTTCTTCACTGGTGTGTCACCACCGTAACATCTGACCAGTTTGTCTCGTGCCTCCTTCGCTGGTGTCGAATCAACAATCTTCTCAAACACATTCACATCCACACACTGATGGATGTAAAACAACACCTTCTGATCTTTCTTCCTCTTATCTCTTTGCATGTTTCTCTGTTCCTCCATAACATTTGTTACAACCGAAATGTAACATTCGGTAACAAGCTCAAGAACATCTTGAGCATTGAATAACTTGTGCATCTGAATCATCCATCTATTTCAGTTCTTGCATCAAAAATATGAAGTTTGGTACTTAGACTACTATTTTCGTTCATCTTCAACCTTGTACAAACACTCAGATCTCACAAACAGTGTTTATCAATTCCATAGAATCAGAAAATGTGATTCTATTCAGATTTTGTTCAAGATTCAACATGAATTCAAGAAAGAAAATAAATCACACAACGCCTCACCATTTCACTTGTGTTTTTCGTGAATCCAACTGAAGCTCTAGATACCAATTATTAGTGCACAAGGATAAATTGTAACAGAAAATAATGAGAGAATAAATGACGGTTGCAAAAGTATGAAAGAATATAGGATTGCTGTTATAAATGACATCTATGACTAGTCTATTTATACAAAAGGTAAATTGCCACATAGACCCTAATAAAATAAACTTAATGACTAAGTTAAAAGGTACAAACTAAAAATACTAAATTACCATTCAATATCACCAACATTAACCTCACTTGTTGTCATTGCCATATATCTTCAATTCTAGGTATTACTAACAAAAGAGCCTTTTCATTAATAATTAATGTATCAACTCATACATCAAATACAAAATTATAATCATATAAAATATTAATCAATAATAGTAAGCTATTACTAAATTCACAAATTCAAAATCAAGCACGAAAGTTTTAGAATTTAGATGAAAGTAACAAGGATAAAAAAAATAGTCAATAATGTTCAACTATATTGATTGTATATGTCGTATGCATCAACAACTAATTATTTACACACATAAAATTAAAATTAATAAAAAAGTTTTTTCAAACCCAAGAAATCATAAGCATATATTTTTCCACCAATCGAGTTTTCAACAATCGCATCTCAACTACAATCTTTGTTGTTCTACAAATCTAAACTACCAATGAATCAAAGGTTATTGTTGCCATGGTTGGATTTTTTAAACATTGTCTAAAAATGCGTTAAAAACTCTCAAGAATAACAATAACCCATTTCCTGGAAACACGAAAACAACGCATAACCCATTTCCATAAAACACAATTTGGTTAATCGCCAAATGAATTGATATAACTTTTCTAACTTTTCTGGCTTTTCTTGGTTTGATCAAGATCAACGGTGTCCCTGGAGTGGACATGCACATCTGTGGGAAGGGGGTGGTCAAGCCTCTCATATTTACGCCATCAGGCAAGGCATTTTCTTGGGATTTTTTATTTATTTTATGAACTTGAGTTTTTTATTCATGTTTTATGTTGTGGAAAACCTTTTCTATTTGTTTTTATAACAAAAACCCTAAAATCTGAATTGTATTTATGGCAAATTTATGGGTTTCAAAGTATGATCTTCATCTTCTTCACATTGACTTGAGATTATTTTATATTTATTTTTTAATTAATTTTATTTACTATGTGGCATACATAATGGCTACCATCTTGAATAAATAAAATGACACATAGGCTCTTTAAATTCCACATCAATACCATGTAGACTATATAGTTGACTTTGACTAACAGGGTAGACAAAAAGAACTAACATGAAACATTTTGTATAGTTAAAGGATCAATCTGATCCTTTTAAAAGTTAATGCACCAAAATGGACTCTGAGGTAAATATAAATGATCAAAAAGGGTATTTAGCCACACACAATAAAAACTACATTCGTGAACCATGTGTCATACATATACTTCGACCTTTTATAAACCCCTCAAAGTTCCGCGACACCAACTTTACAATCACATACATGCTTTGTGAATCTGCCTCTCTAAGATCCATTATTGTCTTTAATAACTCCTCTGCAACCTGATCAACCTTGATTCTTAGATGATGCATTTGTGTTCAGCCTGATCCAGCCTTATTCTTGGGGACTCCATTTAATTTATTGCACGTGAATTTGCCTCTTCATTACTTTATAGATATATACTCAAGTCAGAGACTTTGTAACTTTGATGAGCTTCAGGAAGATTACTGTTGTACCCCCAAAATGTTCCCTCTCATTTCTCAAAGGATCAACCTGGACTCTCAGTTTTGCTCCCATCCAATTTCAAGCCTTGAATTACAAATTTTTCAAGAAAGTCATTCACAAGGGGAAAATGGTCATTTGCATACTGAAAAGTCAAACTTTGACTCTTGGGTCAACATCAAGTTTCAAGGATCATATTTCATCAAGACATGTTGAAATATGAAGTTTGTTTCATTAAGAAATTCAAAAGTCAAAATTACTTTGGAAAAGTCAAAATTCTAAATACTTAGATTTTTTCTAAGTGTTTAAGAAATATGACAAGCTCAGAACTTCTGATCAGATTATCACCATGATGCAAGCTGATTCTGGAAGAACTTCTGGCACAAAAGTTATAGATTTCAACAAGATCTAAAACATTGCAGAACAGAACTTCTTCGGAAATGCTGGAATTTCAAGTTATAAACGTCCAAAGACACGTCCATGAAACTAAAGCACTCAGTAAATTCTGGACACTTTCAAGACAGAGTTGGGTCAGAACTTCTGGGCCACTTTTCATAAAGGTTCAGTCAGAGTTTGCAAGGGAAATTCCAAGAAGGTTACAAAGCGTGCTACAAGCTTCCTGGAAAGTCTGAGAGTTCCTTCAGAACATACTGGAGCAAAGAGATACAAATATCAGAAGTTGGATGTTTATTCTAAGTTACGCTGAAGCTAAACTTCTGATCAGGATTTAAGCAATGATGCAGAACCTCACATGGAAGGACTTCTGGTTTGATAGATCTCTTTATCATTTAATGCTAATAACTACTTTTGAGTCTTTATCCAAAGGATTTCCCCACGTGTGGCATAGAAATACCATTGTTGTCCTTGAAAAGCAGATTTTGTACAAAGTTTATGCTGGGCCCATGCTTCGTTTTTGCTTTTGAGGATACTTTTCCTTAATTCATGCTTACAAACCCAACTTAGGCACGGCTAAAAGCTGCTAACCACCTTACTTTGTGCCTTGAACCATACTTGTTTGAACTTGCTTCAAGAACAAGTCAGCGCCTAGCATATGATGGTTGTACTTTTAATTTCTCCAAGCTACTAAATCCTTGCCTATAAATTAGACCTTATTTGCAACTGTAAAGAGGTTAGAAATTTGAGAAAGAAAATTCCTGAACCCCTGCTAAAATTCCAAGAGTCCAAAAATTGTAAACACAACATACAAAACCTGTTAACTTTTGATTCCTTGCTCCATTTGTTCTCAAGTGTTTCTTGAATAAAACCATCCACACAGTTTCTGATTCACATATTAGAAGCTATCCTAACTTCTGTATTCATACTGCAATACACTCTCTATCCACCTCCACCTCAAAGAAGTCAGAACATCACCCCTTGGCTATTCCAGAAGTTGAAAACATCCAACCTGCTGAGTACGTGAAGAAGTTACTCAGAACATCACCAGAGTTCAGGACCAACCTCCAGTTCACAGAATCTTTTCCAGCTGCAAGGTAAGCTTCTGCTGACTCTCATCACATTGCTTAAGCATTACCAGATTTGCATGTTCAAAAATACAATGTAGACATCATGTTTATGATGTTGTACATATTTCGAGGTTTCACGTATTTGTCTTCCTAAGTATGGAGTAAATCAGTTCAGAACTTCTTGAAGAAATTAGAACTCAGAATTAGGATTAGCAAATTCATGCTTTCCTCTTATTTATAGTTCTGATATCTCTTGTTTCTGAAACACTATGAAACCTGCCATAATTGTCATATGCGCATCTTCTATTTTGTTGAGAAATGACTAAGTTGCAGATGTTCTGACTAGAATAGAGAGGGAGACCAAGTTCTTCCAGTGGTATCAGAACTTCTGAAATCTTCTTTGTTCCCAGCGGATCCAGAGCTTCTGACTTTACCTATTTTTCACTAATATGATCTCTATTTTGCAGCACGCCAGAGTCAGAACTTCTGATCTCCTTTAGTCAGCAATACGCTGATTTTATTTTCTTTTTCCTTACTATTTTTGCTATTACTTCTATTTTACTAATCAAAAACACCAAAAATATTTTACATTTTTACATGATTTCTTAAAACAAAAAGATTAAAAGTATTTTCTTAAACAAAACTTATTTCTTTGCTTAAACAAAACAAGTCCATTTCACATTTTCTTGTACATTCTTATCCATTTCAATATGGTTGTAATAGTTAATTAGGATTTAAATTCTTGTGACCCCCATTTGTAAGTTTGTACACCCCCATCTCTGAAATATTGTAATAGCGTAGGACTTTACATTTCTGCAATTTATCGCTTTTGAATGTAAATGCTAGTAATTAGGGTGTGTATGGCAAGACATGAAATCAACACATAGATCACCCTAATAAAGACTAGATTTCATGCAATCAAACATACTTGTACACTAGCACCCTTAAGGTTAACTCCACTTGTTGCCTAAAAATGGTCATGTTATGCATGTGGGGTGTCTTAGCAAAAACAATCAAAATACAAGATCATAGTCCCTCGATGACACTATAAATGTTGCCTTTCAAAATGATCTTAGTACCTAAAAAAGAAATGCTAAGATACCTCACAACATTGCTAATCATGGCTATACGATGACCCGCGCCCGTCCCGTTTACATCCAAAGATAGGGCTGCTTACCAAATCAATGGTAAGACAACAATATCAAGGAAAAAGGAAGTGAACAAGAAAGACATTTGAGTAGGTAGATTACTTTTAGTTACTTGCTCCATTTCAAAACAAAAACATCCTTGCTATTTTCAAAAACAAGCACCAACGCTTTCAAAATATTTTTCAAACTTTAAAACATTTTCAAAAGATCAACACTTTGTATACATTCTTACGAACGAGAATCATTACAAAGTTTTCCTAAATGATGGCGTATTTACAAAATACTTTCAAAAACACACAAAGCACAATTTCAAACAAAAGCAAGTGATCTAGCAAGTAACTAAGAGCCCATGGAAAACCATGGATGAAAAGGGTGCTAATACCTTCCCTTTTCATAATCTACCCCCCGAACTCAAGAAACAATCTCAAAGGTCTTTCCTGTGCTTTTTCACCTTTCCTTTTGGATAAAAGAAAAGTCGGTGGCGACTCTTGCTAACTGCAATATTTGAGATAAAACGAAAAACAATCAAGTCAGTTCTTCCACCGCATCATAGAAATGGCGACTCTGCTGGGGATTTAAACGAAAGTGGGGTTACCTTAGGGATAAATCACATTTACTTGTTTACATTGTTTTACTTGTGTGCTTTACATTATGGTTCTTTGTTTGGGTTTGAATCCTTTACCCGGTGTGATACGGTGGGAGAACTGACTTGAGATTTTGCGTCTGTGTTCGCAAATGTTTCGGTTTAGCAAGAGTCACCACCGACTTTTTATTTTATCCTAAGAAAAGGTCAAAAAGCACAGGAAAGACCTTTGATATGTTTTCTTGGGTTCGAGGAGTAGATTATGAAAAGGAAAGGTGCAAGCACCCTTTTCATCCATGGTTATCCATGGGCTCTTAGTTACTTGTTTAGATCACTTGCTTTTGCTTTTCAATTGTTTGAAATGGTGCTTTGTGTATGGTTTTGAAAGATGTTTTGAAAAGAAGCCATCGTTGTGGCAACCTTTGTAATGATTCTTGTTTGAATGTATACAAAGGTGTTTTTGTCTTTTGAAAAGATGTTTCAATGTTTTGAAAGTTTGTTTTGGAAATGTTTTGAAATTGTGTTGTGAGGTGTGTTTGAAAATAGCAAGGATGTTTTGCAAGTTTTGATCAAGTAACTAAGAGCTATCTACCCTATTTTACACAAAGATCTTTCCTATATGTTTTGAACCCTTTTAACAGTGTTGCTTTACCATTGCATTTGGTAAACAACCTTGTATTAGGATGTTAAACGGGACAGGCGCTGGTCATCGTATAGACCATGATAGCAATTGTGTTGAGTATTTTTAGCAAATTTTTGAGGGACTAGATCATTTTTGTATAGGCAACCAAGATAGCGTCATCGAGGGACTATGATCTTTTGTTTTGCCAAAGTACTCAACATGCATAACATGACCCATTTTTAAGGCAACAAGTGGATGTAACCCTAGGGGTACAAGTGTGCATTGTGTTTGATTTTCATGCATTTTTGTCTTTGTATTAGGTCAAACTACTTGTTGATTTTGGATTTTTGCATACAAACCCTAGTCTCTAATCATGGCATAATTGAAAGCGTAAATGCGTAAAAAATAAATCTACCACTATTACAACAAGATTATGGGAATGGGGATACAATTTTTTAATGGGGATTATTTGACAAGAAATTAAAACCCTAATTTTACTATTACATCCAAATTGAATAATGGCATAAATAATAAATGGACAATATTTAAATAAACAAATTAAATAAATATACAAAATATTATGAATATGCAAAAAGGTTTATGTTTATTTTTTATGTATGTAAAAAATATTTAATGCAAAAAGAAAGAAATAATAAAAAGATTATTATTTTTTTTGGTTAAGGGTAAAACTCTAATTTTCTTTAAGAAAATAAATATATTAATTACATTATTTATATACAATAAAATAAAAATAATGTATATACAAAAATAAAATATATTTGGAAAAAGGTATTATTTAAGTATAAATAATAATAAGAATAAAAGTATAGTATTTTTATGTTTTTATTCTAAAGTATCTATTAAATAAAATAAAAGTATGTATATATATTAATTATATTAATCATGTATAAAAAATAAAATAAAATATATACAAGATAAAAATATATTTAGAATAATATTTTTGAGTGTAAATAAAAGAATAAAAATAAAAGGTATAATTATATTATTTTCAAGTTTTCAATAAATAGAAATATATACTAATTAAATTGTTTTTTATGTTAGAAAAAATAGAAATAAAATGCAAAATAAATGTAAAAAATTATAAAATATTTTTTTGGGTATTTTTTATGTTTGGAAATAATAAAAGAAAATCAGAAATAAAAATAAAGTAAAAAAAATATAAAAATATGAAGAAATGGGCCAGGGGGGTGTATTCAGTAAAATGGGGGTGTTAAAAACAAAAGAAGTAAAGCCCAACCCAAGCCAGACTTCATTTCAACCTCTGACTTCAAATTTCGCGCGCGCCCTGTACAAATGCTAGATCCTGCATACGTGCTCTATTGCAAAAACACATAACATCAAAGTTGTAGAGCTTTTCAAGACGAATCCAACCATATAAAAAACTTGTCCTAACTCTCAAAGACCAGAGAGAATTTCTCTGGCCCTAAATCTTAACCTATTTTTTTCAGGATGTTCATGGACCAAATTCTCTTAGCATGCTTAATTAAAATGAAAACTGAGCATATGTACAACTTCATGGCTATGAATACTACATTTCTTATTCACAAACCTAAGTCTAAATGTTCCTAAATAGAGATATAGGAAGTTGATAACAAAATTGTTTCAGTTGACTTCGTGTATGGAAATATGGAGCTTTTCAACAAGGCCTGAGATGTTTGGGAGCTTGCTTGAACTTCACTTAACCTTCTCCAATGTGTAGCTTGCCTTGAATGTACTTGAACAAGCCTACATAACTCAACCTGCACAAGCTCAAATTGAAAATGGCAAACCCTGTAAATGGAGTTACAGTTAGTGTTTAAGGGTTGGGATAGTTTGGATGGGTTATGTGGAAGATGTTTGAACCAATTTGGGGCAAAATGCACGAGCAAAATGTGAGATAGGACTCAAGTTGCAGATGCTGCCCTGTTTTGCCAATGAGATGTGATTTTGTGCTATGGGAAGTTTTAGGGCTCAAAGGGTCGTGTTTCTGGATCAAAGAGGTGTGGGAAAGATGTTTCAAAAGCTTGCATAAGTTGGTTATTGTTGATGTTCAAGTTCCTGTGTATTGGACATGTTTCTTGTATTTTAAGCCAAAATGCACAATGATGTAATACAAGCCTGTACAGGCTATCTATCAGCCTTCCTCCTCTGATCTTGGCCCCTCAAGTTGGTGGATATGCTTTGCTGCACAAGATTTGGCTCTATGCTCAAGGATTGTGGTTTTGACATAAAGCAAGATTTGGCAAAAATGGAAATATTGCTTTTTCTACTTAGGGATTAATCTAATGTGCAATGTTCTAATGACCAAAACAATGCCTTAAACCAACGGATTTGCATTTAATTAATGAGTGTGAAATGTTTTTGAGGCATGTAATCTAGTGCAAAGCAAGCTGATTTGAATTTGCAACTTGTATGAACATGAACATGCCATGGATGAAAAGTGAGTTTTTGCCAACTTCAAGCCTTCGATTCTCCCTAACCACAAATGAGTTTGGAGAGTTCTTGGACATTTTGGAAAGCTTGCAACATTCTATACAATCCATATTTGAAATTCAATTTGAGATTCCAAGTGGAACTATGTGAAAAATGGCCATGAAGATAGGTCAAAATCCTGCCTAAACTAGGGCAAAATTTCACTAAGTTACAAGTTTCATGGTCCCTTGTTCCAAAAATCATAACTTGAGATCCAAGCTTCTTTTGAGAAAACTTTGTGAATAAAAGTTGTAGACTTTGTGGAGTACTACAACTTTCATGTTTGAAGTTTTGTTTGAATCCAATTGCATCATGGTGAAAATGTTGGGCAAAGTTAGGAAAAATTAAGAAAATTTCATAACTTAGAAAAATTCTAAGTTATGAAAATTTTCAACTTTAAACCCTAATTTGAAAAATTGGGTTTCTTGATGAACAAGTTTCATTTTTTGGCACATATTGATGAAAAATGACCCTTGGCACTTGATTTTGACCAAAAAGTCAAAGTTTGACTTTTCAGTGTACAGTCAAATTTTGATCAGTTGACTGAAAAATTTATCTGTCAATCCAATGCAATTGAGGTCTTTTGAGCTTTGTGAATAGGTCAAGATGATTCCCTTGAGTCCTTCAATCCATGGTTGAACCCAATTTGCCATTGGCTTGGTCAAAAGTCAGATATTGCCATTGTGCAGTCAAAACCCTAAAAATGACCATTTTGCCCTTTTGATGATCTGATCAAATTTCTTGAGGAGTTGTGGTCCAAACTTGATCAAATGGTTCATAGGAGCCTAGAATGTTGATGTGGATCAAAAAGCATGAGGTTTGACTGTAAATTGGTCACAGTTGACTTTTTCCCTAATACAGTTGATTTCTAGGTCAACTATCCAATTGACTGGGCAAAAATTTGATTCAAGGCTTGAAACTTGGTATGGACAAACTTATGGGTCCAAAATGAAGTATGAAAGTCATTTTGAGCATTAGAAATCCAAAAATCCCTGTCCAAACTCAAACCCTAATTTAGGTCATCAGTGCAAGGAGATGTCTTGAGCCATGCAAACCCTAGCTTGGTCTGGAGTTCAAAGAGTCTTGTGAGGGGAAATCTTGATAAAATGAGAGGGAAAATTTTGGGGTACAACAGCTGCCCCTGTTCAATCTTCTTGAACCTGAAGAGTTAGATTAGGTATTTTGCCTTTCGTGACTCGAAGATAAAAGAGGATTGCACACTAGAGTGCCCGTAAATTTGCACTCGGAAAAATGTAGCTGAAGGAATGCGCTTAAAGATGCCATTTGGAGATGGTAGAATCTTGCTGGATATGGGCTTAAAGATGCCATCCAAGATTTGTTTGTTGAAAATCATGAGAATGAATGTTAGAATGGTATCAGTGTCTGGAACGTATCTGAGTTGTATCTGGAGATTGGATTTGTATGAGTAAAAGAATGGCGTCTGTGTCTGGAACGTATCCAAGCTGCAACTGTATTTGATTCTTGAATGAATATCAGAATGACTGCCGTGTTTGGAGTGTATCCGTATTGTATCCGAAACCTGAAATCTGAATAAGCAACAAAAAGATATTCGTGTCTGGAGTATCTCTGGGCTAGGGAATAGATTTGAATGAGTGACAAAATGGCAACCGTGTCTGCAGTGTATCTGGACTGTATATGAGGTTGATATCTGTATGAGTAGCAGAATGACTTCCGTGTCTGGAGTGTATCTGTACTGTAACTGGGATCTGAATAAGTGACAGAATGACTTCCTTGTTTGGAGTGTATCTGGACTTTGAAATTGATAGTTGAATCTGAATGAGAAATAGAATGGCTTCCGTGTCTGGAGCGTATCTAGTCTGTATCTGATTGTTGAAGCCTGAATGAGTGACAAAATGGCATCCGCGTCTAGAGCGTATCTAGACTGTATCTTGACTTGAAATTCTGAATGAGTAATTGAATGACCGTCGTGCCTGGGGTGTATCCATACTGTATCTGAGACCTTTGAATATTTGTTAAAGATAGCTTTTAATCTTATCTTGAAAAAGGTAAAATGCTAGCTAAAAACACAAAGTTATGTTGCATGAAATGTATGATGCAATAAAATGTGTTATATCAATGTTTATGATATATGAATGTAATGGATGCGCATGTAAGCTGATTAGCCGGTTTGCTGAGGAAAACAAATCCTTGATAGCTGGAGATAATGAAATCTCTGACTGCTGTCGGGGAAAATAAACCCTTGACTGCTTGCTGGAGCTCCAAAACCTTTGATTGCTGAGACTGAGAAATCCTTTGGACTACTGCTGGGGATTGAAAATCCTTGATGACTTGTGGGTTTTAACAAGAGCTTTGACAAGCTCTGCGGGGCAATGAGAATCTTTCATGACTTTCTTGGGGAATAAGGAAAACTCCGACGATCTCTACTGGGGAGTTAACACCTGGGAGGCTTCAACCGGAGAAATGAGAACAAGAATCTTCGTTCTGTTGGGAAATAACTCTGTGGGGAGAACATTTATCCTGTTGGAGAGTTTTCAAAAGCTTGGGTTGTATGCCAATCTACTGGGGATTTATGGAGGGAATTGGATGGTGTTCCACCGGGGTTTAAGATTTGGAGTTTTGGACTCTGTTGAGGAAGAAAGTTTCATCTTCACTAAGGATTTGTAGTTCAAAGTCTTCTGGCTCCACTGGGGATTGGGAGTTTTGAAACTTAGTTCTGATGGCGATATGCATTTAACTCCGTTGGGGATATGTATTCTAAGGTTTTAGCTCTGTTGAGGATCTGAATGACATACTGCAGGGGATTTTTTCTAGAATAGCCTAAATACATTTTCCTATACTTTCAACCTATCAGTAATTATCCTTTCTTATTTCGTTTTATTTGTAAGCAGTGATTATATTCAAGTGCATATGCTTATTTAACAAATCATTGGACGTTTTTCAAATAAAACATAAGTGTAAAAAGAAAGAAAAGGAAAACAAATTTTTGCACTTTGAAGTATCTTTGTATTAACTTTGCGTAAGCATTTTGTATAAAGGAGACAGACATCCTAGTAAGAGAATGTTGTCATAAAAAATGAGAAAAATTTATACAAAGAAAGATGGCTATGTGTAACAATTCCACGGGGTTCCCATTTCGCTATAGCCTTCACAACTCTGAGTATCTTGTCCATTCGTTGCCTCGTCCGCAGATGATTGGATTGATCAGAAACTCGGAGCTTGTTTGTGAAGAGATTATCCTTAAAGTGATCCGACGAGACATAGTCATACGCTTTAATTCCCTAACTTTTGCCTGGACTGCCCTTTCGGGTTTTCGATCCACCGGGAAACCCTTTTTTGCCCAAGTCGCCCTTTCAGGTTTTCAACTTGCCGGGTGTAAAAATCTTTTTTTTATCCCTAATTTTTGCCTGAACCGCCCTTTCAGGTTTTCGATTCACCGGGATGCCCATTTTTGCCCAAGTCTCCCTTTCAGGTTTTCAACTTGTCGGGTCGTTTATGCGTAGTATCTTTTGACTATGTCTGCGTTTGCAGGGTGCAGCAGGTCATCACCATCCATGGTGGTTAAGATCATTGCCCCACCAAAAAAGATGTTTTTGATCACAAATGGTCCTTCGTAAGTAGGAGTCCATTTGCCCCTGGGATCACTTTGCGGTAAGATGATCCGCTTGATTACAAGATCCCCGACTTGATATACTTGTCTCTTGACTTTCTTGTTGAAAGCCTTGATCATACGTTTTTGATACGACTGACCATGACAAACGGCAGTAAGTCGTTTTTCGTCAATCAAGTTAAGTTGATCAAGCCGGGTTTGAATCTAATCATCTTCACTCAAACCAGCATCCTTCATGATCCTCAAGGAAGGGATCTGAACTTCCACAGGTAAAACAGCTTCCATGTCATATACCAAAGAAAAGGGGGTTGCCCCAGTTGAAGTGCGTGCCGTGGTACGGTACCCGTGTAGAGCAAACGGTAACATTTCATGCCAGTCTTTGTAGGTGACTGTCATCTTTTGAATGATCTTCTTGATATTCTTGTTCGCAGCTTCGACAACACCGTTCATCTTTGGCCGATAGGGAGATGAATTGTGATGTTGAATCTTGAACTGCTCGCACAGAGCGGTAATCATGGTGTTGTTCAAATTTGTACCGTTGTCAGTAATAATCCTGTCGGGGATACCATACCGGCATATGAGGTTCTGCTTGATGAAGCGGGCAACCACATTCTTTGTAACGGATGCGAAGGAAGCTGCTTCGACCCACTTGGTAAAGTAATCAATGGCCACCAGGATGAAACAATGTCCATTGGATGTTGTAGGCTTGATCTCTCCAATCATGTCGATTCCCCACATCGCGAACAACCAAGGATTTGTTAAGACATTGATAGGAACTAGGAGAATATGTACCTTGTCAGCATAGATTTGGCATTTGTGACAAGTACGGGAGTGTTAATGACAATCAACTTCCATGGTAGACCAATAGTAGCCTGCCCGTAGAATCTTCTTAGCCATCGTATGACCGCTTGAGTGGGTGCCAAAGGTGCCATTATGTAGTTCAGCCATGATCTGCTCAGCTTCAACCTTGTCCACACAATCGAGTAGGACACAATCAAGATTGCGCTTGTATAAGATACCATTGCTCAGAAAGAACTTGGCAGCGAACCTCCTTAAGAACTTTTTGTCGTTGACTGAAGCTCCTTCAGGGTATTCTTGTGCTTCGAGATACCTTTTGATGTCATAAAACCAAGGTCGGTCCACCACTTCTTCGGTATTAATCTCGTGACAATGTGCAGGTTCTTCCATTCGTTCAACGGTGATTTAAGGTGCCTCATTATCCCAGTTAAGTTTAAACATGGATGACATTGTAGCTAGCGCATCTGCTAGCTGATTCTCTTCTCGTGGGAAGTGCTCGAAGGTAATCTGCTCGAAGTGTGGTAACAATTTCAGGACATGTTCTTTGTAAGGGATGAGGTTAGGATGCTTAGTATCTCACTCTCCTTTGATTTTACTGATAACCAAAGCTGAGTCCCCAAATACAATTAAAGATTTGATTCCCAAGTCAATAGCAGCCTTGAGACCAAAGATACAAGCTTCATACTCGGCCATGTTGTTGGTGCAGCTGAAGCAGAGTCTAGCAGTGAAAGGTGTATGGCAACCTTCGGGAGATATAAGCACCGCGTTGATACCGTTGCCAAGTGCATTTGAAGCACCATCAAAGTACAGGGTCCATTGGGATCCTTGTTCAGGTCCGTCATACGGTTCGTTACCTTTAATATTGTCCAATGTCATAATATCCTCGTCAGGGAAGTAGAATCTCATAGACTGGTAATCCTCGACAGCTTGATGAGCTAGATGGTCAGCTAGTACACTCCCCTTTATAGCTTTTTGGGTTGTGTACTGGATATCATACTCAGTGAGGATCATCTGCCATCTAGCGAATCTTCCGGATAAAGCAGGCTTTTCGAAGATGTACTTGATCAAATCCATTTTAGAAATCAACAGAGTGGTATGTGTCAACATATACTGCCTTAGCTGACGAGCAACCCATACCAGAGCGCAACAAGTTTTCTCGAGTAGTGAGTAGCGAGTCTCACAGTCGGTAAACTTTTTGCTAAGGTAATAAATGTCATGCTCTTTTCGGCCAGACTCGTCATGTTGGCCAATACGCACCCCATTGAATTATCTAAGACAGTCAGATACATGATTAAAGGCCTTCCTTTGACGGGTGGCATCAAGATATGAGGTTCCAACAAATACTCCTTGATCTTATCGAAAGCAACTTGACAGTCATCATTCCATTCAACCACCTGATCTTTCTTCAACAACTTGAAGATTGGTTCATAGGTAGATGTTAGGTGAGAGATGAACCTTGCGATGTAGTTTAGGCGTCCCAAGAAACCTCTGACCTCTTTCTCAGTGCGAGGGGCAGACATTTCTCGTATAGCTTTGACTTTGGCAGGATCAACCTCGATGCCTTTGTTACTGACGATGAATCCCAAAAGTTTACCAGACCTGACCCTGAAAGTGCACTTGCTAGGGTTTAGTCTTAGCTTATACTCCTTCAACCTGACAAACAACTTTTGCAGATGGTCGAGGTGTTCTTCTTCTGTTTGTGAACGGGCTATCATGTCGTCTACGTAGACTTCAATTTCATGATGTATCATGTCATGAAACAAAGCTACCATGGCTCGCTGATAGGTTGCCCCGACATTCTTCAGTCCGAATGGCATCACTTTATAGCAGAAGGTACCCCACTGTGTAACAAAAGTAGTCTTCTCCATGTCTTCGGGGGCCATTTTGATCTGGTTGTACCCTGAAAATCCGTCCATGAAAGAGAATACCTTGTGTTGAGCTGTGTTGTCAACCAAGATGTCAATGTGTGGTAGGGGAAGTCATCTTTAGGGCTAGCCCTGTTCAAGTCTCTGTAGTCCACACACATTCTGACTTTGCCGTCCTTCTTAGGTACGAGCACAATGTTAGTAACCCATTGTGGATAGGAAGTAACAGCCAGGAAGCCAACATTGAACTGCTTCATCACTTCAGCTTTGATCTTTTTAGACATATCGGGTCTCATTCGGCAGACTTTCTGTTTGATTGGTGGACAGTCTTCTCTTGTAGGGAGATGGTGAACCACAATATCTGTATCCAGACCCGGCATGTCTTCATAGGACCAGGCGAAGATCTCAACATATTCATTCAATAGCTGAACTAAGCGCTCTTTGACACTTGGCTCCAGGTTGGCACCCACTTTAACCTCTTTTCTGTCTTCGGCAGTACCCAAATGGATAGTCTCTAACAACTCCCCATGGGGAAGAATAGCCCTTTCTTCTTGTTGCAAAAGTCTAGCCAACTCTCCAGGCACTTCACAGTCTTCATCACCTTCGTATTCGGCATGATTGACCAGATCTTTAGAGTCACTGAAGGCCATAGCAGAATTGTTACCCATGGAATCCGGAGTGGATGGGTACCTGCATTTTGTGAGTGTGGGTGTGTGTAAGGGATAGCCACCTTTAAACAAAATGAAATGTAAAAAAGAAAGAAAATGAACACAAAAGTTTATAGATGAAAACGTCCATGATTCATTAAAAATGGCATATGAAAATGAAGAATCAAAGCCCTTACAAATGGACCTATATGCCCCAGGTAAGGCATAAGGCAAAAAGAGTGTACAAATTGTTTAAAAGTTATTACAGACCAAACAGGAAATGTTCAAAAGGTAAATTACTGATTGATGAAAGTAATAGGAACAAAGTCTTTCGCCTCCCAGTTATTCAGTCCTCCTTCAATAGTTGGAAAGATCCAGTCTTCAAAATTTCCTCCTTCTCCATCATCTTCTAAAGCATGAACTCCATGATGAGTGATTTTCAGTGGCGGTCCTCCAGCCCAGGAGCGTCGCACAACTTTCTGGCTAGCAGCAGTGAAACCCAATCCGAACTTATCCGTCTTGTAAGGAAAATCTGGCAGTTGACCCCACACTGTACTTCCTCCTTCCTTGATTACAGCCTCCGCATCTTTAAGGGATGACATCCGGGACACTGGCTTGGTAATGATGGGCACATCAGTCATTGTCTTGGCTACCGCGACTTCAGGGGAAACCTCTTCAAAGTGTTGGAAAGGTGTTTCTATGAATTCACCATCTAACTCCATGTAGCGGAAAGAGTTAAGGTGGCTTATCATATACTCCTCCTCACCATGAACTATTATGATCTTACCCTGGACTGGGTATTTGAGCATCTGGTGTAGAGAAGAAGTGACTGCCCCAGCGTTGTGGATCCATGGCCTTCCCAACAAGCATGAATATGAAAGACGGATGTCCATCACATAAAAAGTAGAGTTGAAAATTTCCGTTCCCACCTTAATTGGGATGTCCACTTCTCCATGAACCATCCGCTTAGAACCGTCGAAGGCTCTAACAATAATATTATTGGGCTTTAGGGTCAAACCTTCACAGTCTAATCTGTCCAATGCTTTCTTTGGTAGAATATTTAAAGATGAACCGGTATCAACCAGAACATGAGCAAGTGTAGTTCCTCTACACTCTACCGAGACATGCAGCACATCATTATGCTTTCTTCCCTTAGACGTCAAATCGACATTAGAGAAGCCAAGACCATTGTCTGCTGTAAGGCTGGCTACACACTCTTGAAACTGATCCGCAGAAGTTTCTTGAGGCACGTGCGCCATTTTCAGAAATTTGATCAAGGCTTTGGCATGAGCCTCGGAGCAGAGCAATAGAGCCAACATATATATTTTTGAAGGGGTTTGCCCTAGATGCTCTATGACATCATAATCGCTCTTCTTAATTATCTTTAAAATCTCCTCCATCTCCTTTTGGCTGGTCTCGGAGATAACCAAAGTCTGAGCCCTCGTCCTGATGGGCGTTTCTTGGATCCCCTTACCTTTATCAGTAGTAATAGCAGAGGGTACAACTTCGGGAGTAACAATTTCTTCAATAACCGGACTTCACACAGATATCTCGACAGGCACAGGAGCACTTGAGGGTCCGAAGACTACCCGTGGAGGAGAAGTATCCGGAGAGAAGATTCTTCTGCTACGAGTTATCTTACTCGTCCCTGCAATATTCCCTGTGTTAGGAGTTTCTTCATCGGAGCTTTCTTCGACTGATTCAATCTATTTCACACCGTGATAGAAGATCTCTCCTTTATAATTCCACGGTATCGTCTTATTGGACTTATATGGGATAGGCCCCGGCATGGTAATCTTCAGCGGTACAAACTTTAGATCAGGTGTAATCTTAACAGGCCTTTTGCAGGTCTTGGAAAGATTGTCAGAAATGGTGATTATAGCAACATCATTGATTGGAGTAACAAGAGTAACATGAGTAATAGTAGCAACAGGAGTTTTCTGAAAGAGGATCTCTTAAGTATCCATCAAGCGCTGGATGCCTGACCTCAATAGCGGACAGTCGGATTGCATGGTCGAACAAAGGTAACAATCTTTTTCACAGCCTGGAAAAATCCCGGCTTTCAACAGATTCATCTTGATCATTGGCAACGGAGTCATTAAGTCATCAATAGTAGCAACATGAAGATCTTCCACAATAGCATGAACATTATGACCATGTTTTGGCATAGGAGCGGATATCACATTAGGTTTTTCAGGAGCATCAAACTCTACCTCCTTGGCATCTATCAAATCTTGGATCTTGTTTTTAAGGGTCCAACAGTTGTTGGTGTCGTGCCCCACACTGTCCGAATGATATGCACATTTTGCATTTGAATGATAATAGGGAGAAGAGGTATTTGGGTTTTTCGGTGCTTCTTTCAAGTTGGTAAGGTTTAACTTTAACAAATGAGGGAGGACCTGAGCCGATGTCATATTGATCCGGGTGAATTGCCATTGTGGCCTTTCTACCCTTTGCTAGTTAGCTCTGGGTTAACTACTTCGAGGTTGATCGACTGAGGAGTTCTGGATCATCACAGCCCCCACCGCTTGTCGGCGCTCTATTCTCCCTTGATTTCTCTGGGTGTGAACAGCAGAAACTTCTTTCTTGGCTGGGAAGGTCTTCTTGATAGCAGTGGAAGCGGAGGCATCCTTCTGAATTTTACCACTCTTAATGCCAGCTTCAACCCTTTCACCGGTTAGAATTAGTTCGGTGAACCCTGCAGATGAGCTCCCGATCAAGTGATTGAAGAATGGACCT
Organism: Vicia faba; assembly: GCA_948472305.1. Taxonomy (NCBI): domain Eukaryota; kingdom Viridiplantae; phylum Streptophyta; class Magnoliopsida; order Fabales; family Fabaceae; genus Vicia; species Vicia faba. Next base: position 931,723,004 of record OX451738.1, on the reverse strand, counting down.
GACAGGGTCCCCAAAAACATGTCAACAAGCTCTCTATCCAACAATGGTGGCTGCACCCTTCCAGCTAAATCCCGCCACTTTTGGGCATACTCCTTAAATCCCTCATTAGAGGACATACCTATACTCTATAGTTGAGTACGAGTATGCGCTAAATCTGCCTTATATTGGTATTGTCGGTAGAAAGCAGCAGCCAAATCTTCCCAGTTATGAACATCAGATCTCTCAAGTTGATAGAACCAGTCTAATTGCGTACCCGACAAACTATCTTGAAAAAAGTAGACCCACAAATCCTTATCAGAAGAGTGAGGTTGGATCTTTCTGACGTAGGACCGCAGATGCATCTTCGGACAGGATAAACTAACGTATTTAGCAAATGTAGGCACCTTGAACTTGGGAGGAATAACGATCCCAGCAACCAACCCTAGTTCTTCGAAATCTAGCCCAGGTACCCTTTGCACCTCCATGGTTGCCATCCGGTCTTCAAGATTCTTATACTTATCATCCGCTGGAGGGTATTGCTGTTCGGAGTAATCTTCATGCTCTTCTTCTTCTTCCTCTTCAGATTCAGACTCGGAAGGTACCGCAACTCCTTTTCCTTTACCAACCCCTTCGTTAGACGTCGAGGGGAAATCTAGAACTCTCATAACATGATGCTCAAATCTTCTTCCCATAGTGGCCACACTAATTATTTTCTTTTTCTTCTTTTCCTTTTCCTTCTCTTTCTCTAACAGTGCTTTAAGGTCCTCTTGACCCTTTGCCAAGGTCATGAGGAGTTGCTGGAATTGCGACTTCCATGCTTGCATATCTTTAACCGTCTGCTCTATATCCATCTCGCTGAAATAAACAGTAGAAAGATAAGGAAACCTGGTGTGAAGACCTGTTTATGCATATGATGAATGATATGTTATTCATGTAATGCATTCAAGGATTCAGAAATTCAAATTTGTTGTAAACAAAAAAGAACACACGTCATATTAATAAGAAGAAAATTGTTAGTACATAAATGCCCCATGGGCAAAATATTACAAAATTCTTAATGTAAAAAGACACTGTGCATCCTCTTTGGTGCGATGTAAGTGTTGAGATTCTGCTCTTCATGGAGTCGACGAGTAAGTTCCAAGACCTTCTTCTCACTAGCGTAGAAGCTGGCTTCAAAAGTATTTCGTTCTTCCTTGAGCAGTATCTAACTCTTTTGCAAATCTTCCAATGATGTTGGCATGTCTGGATGCAGGAGGGTGTATGGAACCTCTCCTTCCATAACAGGATCTTTGATCATAGGCAGAATGTGAGGGTAAGGCATCATAATACTCTGGGCGCGGGTTCGTACCCACTTGAGGTAAGGCTCAAGGGGGATGGAATTATTGTGTCCCAGTGTCTTACTATCCACTTTGTTGGGCATCCTCCAAGCTCGGATAAACCTTTGACGAAGTCCTTGAGCATCATTGTCGAAGTCAAAAACCAAGTCAGAAATTAGCATATCATGAGGGCTATCCCTTCAGGCATACCCAAATTGCCTCAGAGCTAAACAGGGGTTGTAGGTAATGCCTCCCCTAGTGCCAAGTAGTGGGACATTAGGGAATTCTCCGCAACGATCAATGATGATGACATTTTCTCTGGACCGAGAACACCAATGAACATCAGAATGTGCGAGGGTCATCAACTGTTATGACCACCTTAAACCCTGATCATTCTTCAAAACTGACTGGGGAAGGTGAGAAATAAACCACCTTGCTAGAAGAGGAGTACAACACATGAGAACACCTCTTTTCCTCATTGTTCGTGTGTAAAATGAGTGTAGGATTTCCCTAAGCAATATAGGCACAGGATTCCGAGATATGAAAATCTGGACAACATTCACATCTATAAGCTGATCAGGGTTTGGGAACAAAACCAACCCATAGATGAGAAGTGCTACAATCTCCTCAAAAGCTTGCAGATCTAGAGAATTCCAGCAGTCTTGTGCCTTCTCAAACAGAAACTTTGCCAAGGAACCCTTGACACCACTTCTGGTTTCCCAATGACCTTTGATATCAGATGGTTGCAAGTGTAAGGCTTGAGCAACATCTTCAGGATTTGGTTCTCTTTCCGTACCGTTGTAGGGTAGTTGATGGAGAATAGGAATCCTGAGGAGTTGAGAAAATTCTTCCAAAGTAGGTACTAGTTGGTAATCATGAAATGTAAAGCAATGATGTAGGGGGTCAAAGAACTGGAAGAGAACTTTCACCATGTCTTCTTCAATGTTGGAGTTGACCAAGTTGAGAAGTCTACCATGTCTTTCACTGAAGAGAGAATTCTCTGGAATCTTGGAAGTGAGCTCCTTGAGCTGAGGAGGGATCATCACAAGGTTGACTTAAATTGTTTTCCTGCAAAGAGATTCCATAACCTACAAAACAAGAACAAAGATGAAGATCCAAACCCTTGAAATGGTTAGTGGATGCAAATGATGCTTTATGATGTTCATGATGTATGCACAAGTATATGTACAAGCAAATCACACAATATCCTAGTTTCAAGCTTGCATGAGGTTTCATAGGTAAGTAGCCTCTTGAAGTTAGTTGGCTCAATATGTCCTATAAATAGTAATCGAGTTCTAAGGAGCTCAATATCAGTGGATTATTTTCTGTGTTCATTGTTTCAGTTTAGCCACTTAACTGGCGACCGAAATATTCCAAGAAAACAACCCTCAATGAGTGTAGTATCGAGTATCTACCAACTTCGGACTGCACCAAATCCGGTTACCCCACTACCCCTAAAAAGGCCAAGATGGTCAAGTAAAGGTTCTAAGAGTTCATTAGTGCTTCATGACATCACTCAGCGGCCCCGTATTCTCTTTGATTGACTCAAAGGCTACCGGTACCCACAAATATGTCGCACTAATATAGCTATTGCTTCAACCATGTCAGTATACCCCGCACAGTTTTCACAACGTATTGCTATTTACCTATGAATGTTTCCCAAATCCGGGTAGAGGATTTCAAGTCCAAACGATAGATCCAATTGTAAAGCAATCAAAGCAAACAAGATAAGCATGCAAAGGTGATCTAAACCCTAAGGTTACTCCAATTTTAAAGTTTTCCCGAGCAGAGTCGCCAGTTCTGTGATACAGTGGGAGAACTGACTTGAGATTTTGCATTTGTGTTCGCAAATGTTTCGGTTTAGCAAGAGTCGCCACCGACTTTTTATTTTATCCTAAGGAAAGGTCAAAAAGCAAGGGAAAGACCTTTGAGATGTTTTCTTGGGTTCGGGGAGTAGATTATGAAAAGGGAAGGTGCAAGCACCCTTTTCATCTATGGTTATCCATGGGCTCTTAGTTACTTGTTTAGATCACTTGCTTTTGCTTTTCAATTGTTTGAAATGGTGCTTTGTGTGTGGTTTTGAAAGATGTTTTAAAAAGAAGCCATCGTTGTGGCAACCTTTGTAATGATTCTTGTTTGAATGTATACAAAGGTGTTTTTGTCTTTTGAAAAGATGTTTCAATGTTTTGAAAGTTTGTTTTGGAAATGTTTTAAAATTATGTTGTGAGGTGTGTTTGAAAATAGCAAGGATGTTTTGCAAGTTTTGATCAAGTAACTAAGATCTATCTACCCTATTTTACTCAAAGATCTTTCCTATATGTTTTTAACCCTTTTGACAGTGTTTCTTTACCATTGCGGTTGGTAAACAACCTTGTATTAGGATGTTAAATGGGACAGGCGCGAGTCATCGTATAGACCATAATAGCAATTGTGTTGAGTATTTTTAGCAAATTTTTGAGGGACTAGATCATTTTTGTATAGGCAAACAAGATAGCGTCATCGAGGGACTATGATCTTTTGTTTTGTTTTTGTTTTGCCAAAGTACTCAACATGCATAACATGGCCCATTTTTAAGGCAACAAGTGGATGTAACCCTAGGGGTGCAAGTGTGCATTGTGTTTGATTTTCATGCATTTTTGTCTTTGTATTTGGTCAAGCTACTTGTTGATTTTGGATTTTCGCATACAAACCCTAGTCTCTAATCATGGCATAATTGAAAGCGTAAATGCGCAAAAAATAAATCTACCACTATTACAACAAGATTATGGGGATGGAGATACAATTTTTGAATGGGGATTATTTGACAAGAAATTAAAACCCTAATTTTACTATTACATCCAAATTGAATAATGGCATAAATAATAAATGGATAATATTTAAATAAACAAATTAAATAAATATACAAAATATTATGAATATGCAAAAAGGTTTATGTTTATTTTTTATGTATGTAAAAAATATTTAATGCAAAAAGAAAGAAATAATAAAAAGATTATTATTTTTTTTGGTTAAGGGTAAAACCCTAATTTTCTTTAAGAAAATAAATATATTAATTATATTATTTATATACAATAAAATAAAATAATGTATATACAAAAATAAAATATATTTGGAAAAAGGTATTATTTAAGTATAAATAATAATAAGAATAAAAGTATAGTATTTTTATGTTTTTATTCTAAAGTATCTATTAAATAGAATAAAAGTATGTATATATATTAATTATATTAATCATGTATAAAAAATAAAATAAAATATATACAAGATAAAAATATATTTAGAATAATATTTTTGAGTGTAAATAAAAGAATAAAAATAAAAGGTATAATTATATTATTTTCAAGTTTTCAATAAATAGAAATATATACTAATTAAATTGTTTTTTATGTTAGAAAAAATAGAAATAAAATGCAAAATAAATGTAAAAAATTATAAAATATTTTTTTTTTGGGTATTTTTTATGTTTGGAAATAATAAAATAAAATCAGAAATGAAAATAAAATAACAAAATATAAAAATATGAAGAAATGGGCCAGGGGGTGTATTCAGTAAAAGGGGGGTGTTAAAAACAAAAGAAGCAAAGCCCAGCCCAAGCCAGACTTCATCTTCAACCTCTGGCTTCAAATTTCGCGCGCGCCCTGTACAAATGCTAGATCCTGCATACATGCTCTATTGCAAAAACACATAACATCAAAGTTGTAGAGCTTTTCAAGACGAATCCAACCCTATAAAAAACTTGTCCTAACTCTCAAAGACCAGAGAGAATTTCTCTGGCCCTAAATCTTAACCTATTTTTTTCAAGATGTTCATGGACCAAATTCTCTTAGTATGCTTAGTTAAAATGAAAACTGAGTATATGTACAACTTCATGGCTATGAATACTACATTTCTTATTCACAAACCTAAGTCTAAATGTTCCTAAATAAAGAGATAGGAAGTTGATAAAAACCTGTTTCAGCTGACTTCGTGTATGGCAATGTGGAGCTTATCAACAAGGCCTGAGATGTCTGGGAGCCTGCTTGAACTTTACTTGACCTTCTCCAATGTCTAGCTTGCCTTGAATGTACTTGAACAAGCCTACAGAACTCAACCTGCACAAGCTCAAATTGAAAATGGCAAACCCTGTAAATGGAGTTACAGTTAGTGTTTAAGGGTTGGGATAGTTTGGATGAGTTATGTGGAAGATGTTTGAACCAATTTGGGGCAAAACGCACGAGCAAAATGTGAGATAGGACTCAAGTTGCAGATGCTACCCTGTTTTGCCAATGAGATGTGATTTTGTGCTATGGGAAGTTTTAGGGCTCAAAGGGTCGTGTTTCTGGATCAAAGAGGTGTGAGAAAGATGTTTCAAAAGCTTGCACAAGTTGGTTATTTCTGATGTTCAAGTTCCTGTGTATCAGACATGTTTCTTGTATTTTAAGCCAAAATGCACAATGATGTAATACAAGCCTGTAAAAGCTATCTATCAGCCTGCCTCCTCTGATCTTGGCCCCTCAAGTTGGTGGATATGCTTTGCTGCACAAGATTTGGCTATATGCTCAAGGATTGTGGTTTTGACATAAAGCAAGATTTGGCAAAAATGGAAATATTGCTTTTTCTACTTAGGGATTAATCTAATGTGCAATGTTCTAATGACAAAAATAATGCCTTAAACCAATGGATTTGCATTTAATTAATGAGTGTGAAATGGTTTTGAGGCCTGTAATCTAGTGCAAAGCAAGCTGATTTGAATTTGCAACTTGTATGAACATGAACATACCATGGATGAAAAGTGAGTTTTTGCCAACTTCAAGCCTTCGATTCTCCCTAACCACAAATGAGTTTGGAGAGTTCTTGGATATTTTGGAAAGCTTGCAACATGCTCTACAACCAATATTTGAAATGAAATTTTAGATTCCAAGGGGAACTATGTGAAAACTGGCCATGAAGATAGGTTAAAATCCTGCCTAAACTAGGGCAAAATTTCACTAAGTTACAAGTTTCATGGTCCCTTGTTCTAAAAATCATAACTTGATATCCAAGCTTCTTTTGAGAAAACTTTGTGTATAAAAGTCGTATACTTTGTGGAGGACTACAACTTTCATGTTGGAAGTTTTGTTTGAATCCAATTGCATCATGGTGAAAATGTTGGGCAAAGTTAGGAAAAATTAAGAAAATTTCATAACTTAGAAAAATTCGAAGTTATGATAATTTTCAACTTTAAACCCTAATTTGCAAAATTGGGTTTCTTGATGAACAAGTTTCATGTTTTGGCACATATTGATGAAAAATGACCCTTGGCACTTGATTTTGACCAAAAAGTCAAAGTTTGACTTTTCAGTGTACAGTCAAATTTTGATCAGTTGACTGAAAAATTCATCTGTCAATCCAATGCAATTGAGGTCTTTTGAGCTTTGTGAATAGGTCAAGATGATGCCCTTGAGTCCTTGAATCCATGGTTGAACCCAATTTTCCATTGGATTGGTCAAAAGTCAGATATTGCCATTGTGCAGTCAAAACCCTAAAAATGACCATTTTGCCCTTTTGATGATCTGATCAAATTTCTTGAGGAGTTGTGGTCCAAACTTGATCAAATGGTTCATAGGAGCCTAGAATGTTGATGTGGATAAAAAATCACGAGGTTTGACTGTAAATTGGTCACAGCTGACTTTTTCCCCAATACAGTTGATTTCTAGGTCAACTGTCCAATTGACTGGGCAAAAATTTGATTCAAGGCTTGAAACTTGGTATGGACAAACTTATGGGTCCAACATGAAGTATGAAATTAATTTTGAGCATTATAAATCCAAAAATCCCTGTGCAAACTCAAACCCTAATTTAGGTCATCAGTGCAAGTAGATGTCTTGAGCAGTGCAAACCCTAGCTTGGTTTGGAGTTCAAAGAGTCTTGTGAGGGGAAATCTTGATAAAATGAGAGGGCAAATTTTGGGGTACAACACCCGGATTTGGGATACATTATAGGTAAGTAGCAATACGTTATGGAAACTATGCGGGGTATACCGACATGGTCTAAGCAATAGCTACGTTAGTGCGACATATTTGTGGGTACCGATAGCCTTTGAGTTAATCAAAGAGAATTCAGGGCTGCTGAGTGATGTCATGAAGCACTAATGAACTTCTAGAACCTTTACTCGATGCTACACTCATTGAGGTTTTGTTTCTTGGGATATTTCGGTCGCCATTAAAGAGGCTTGAGCTGAAACAATGACCAAGGAAACAATCCGGTGATATTAAGCTCCTTAGAACCCGGTTACTATTACTAGGACAGGTTAAGCCAACTAAACTTCAAGAGGGTACTTACCTATAAAACTCCATGCAAGCCTAAACCTAGGACTTGTTTGCTTTGCTTGAATATGCATACTTGTACATAACATCATGAACATCATATACATCCACTAACCATTTCAAGGATTTTGGGATTCATCTTTGTTCTTGTTTTGTAGGACATGGATTCACTTCGCAAGAAAACTATTCAAGTCAACCTTGTGAGAATCCCTCCACAACTTAAGGAGAAAGTTTAAAGGATTACTGAGAACTCTCCATTCACCAAGAGATATGGTCGCCTAATCAACTTGGTCACCTCCAACGCAAATGAGGACATGATGAAGGTGCTCTTTCAGTTCTTTCATCCTTTGCACCATTGCTTCACATTTCCCGACTATCAACTTGTGCCTACTTTGGAAGAACTCTCCCAACTCTTGAGGATTCCCATTCTGAATCAACTACCTTTCAACGGTATGGAAAGAGATCCAAATCCAGAAGAGATTGCTCAAGCTCTACACTGGCACTCATCTGATATCACAACTCATTGGGAAACAAGAAGTGGTGTCAAAGGCTTCCTAGCAAAGTTCCTGTTTGAGAAAGCCCAAAGTTGTTGGAGTTACTTAGACTTGAAAGCCTTTGAGGAAATTGTGGCTCTCCTCATCTATGGGATGATTTTGTTTCCAAATCCTGATGAACTCATAAATGTCAACACCGTCAAAATCTTCATATCCCGCAACCCGATACCTACATTGCTAGGAGATATCCTACACTCTTTTCACACTCGCACAATGAGGAAAAGAGGTGTCCTTATGTGTTGCACTCCTCTCTTGGCAAGATGGTTTATTTCTCATCTTCCCCAATCAATATTAAAGAATGAGCAAGGTTTAAGGTGGTCATAAAGTTTGATGACGCTCAAGCATTCAGACATTCATTGGTGCTCCCGATCCAAAGAGAATGTTATCATCGTAGACCGTTGTGGAGAATTCCCTAATGTCCCTCTACTTGGCATTAGGGGAGGAATCACCTACAACCCTTGCTTAGCCTTAAGACAGTTTGGTTACGCCGAAGGGATGGCCCGCACGAGATGCTGATTCAAGGTTTGGTATTTGACTACGACAACGACGATCAAGGTCTTCGCCAGAGATTCATCTGAGCTTGGAGGATGCTAAACAAGGTGGATAGCAAGACTTTGGGGCACAAGAATTCCATCCCTCTTGAGCCTTACCTCAAATGGGTACGAACTCGCGCTCAGAGTCTTATGATGCCTTACCCCTCAATTCTACCGGTAATCATTGAGCCTGTCATGGAGGGAGATGTTCCACACACCATCCTACATCCTGACATGACCACATCTCTTGAAGACCTCCAAAGGGATTGGATACAACTCAAAGGAGAGAGATACTTTCGAAGCCCAATTCTACGCAAGCGAGAAGAAGGTTTTGGAACTCACTAGGCTACTTCATAAGGAGTAGACTCTGAATGCCTACATTGCACCAAAGAGGATGCGCACTACTTTTCTATCTTAGAATTTTTGTATTATTTTGCCCAAGAGGCATTGATGTACTCAAATTTTCTCTTATTAATATAACGTGTGTTTCTTTTTTGTCTAAAACAAATTTGAATCTTTGAAATCCTTGAAAACATTGCATATACATATACCATTCATCATAACATAAACAGGTCTTTTGCAACAAGTCCCCTCATCTCTCTACTGTTTATTTCAGTAAGATGGATCTTGAGCAAACAGTGAAGGATATTCAGGCTCAGAATACACAGTTTCAACAGTTGCTCTTGACCTTAGCCAAGGGGCAAGAAGAATTGAAGACTCTGCTGGCTGAAGAGAGGAAAAAGAAGACAAAGAAGGTAACTGGAGTCTTGAACATGGGAAGAAGATTCCATGGGCAGACAAGAAGGACTTTGGACTTTGCAACAACATTCGGCAAAGAGACAACCAAGATGGTAAAGGAAAGGAACAGTTATCCCGTCAGAAGAGGAAGAGGAAGAGGAAGAAGAGGACTATTCTGAAGAACAATACCCTCCGGCTGATGACAAGTATAAACATCTTGAAGAGCGTTTGAGCACGATGGAAATCCAAAAGGTGCCAGGCTTGGACTTTGAGGAATTGGGTTTGGTGTCGGGGATTGTGATTCCTCCGAAATTCAAAGCACCTGTATTCACTAAATATGACGGAGTTTCATGCCTTAAGATGCATCTCCGGTCATATGTGAGGAAAATTCAACCCCATACCACTGATAAAGACTTATGGGTGCACTTCTTCCAAGACAGTCTGTCTGGGACTCAACTTGACTGGTTCTACCAACTAGAAAGGGCTAATGTTCACAATTGGGAAGATCTTGCTGCAGCTTTCTACAAATAATATCAGTACAATGCTGATATGGCGCCTACCCGTACTCAACTCCAGAGTATGGCCATGGTGTCCAATGAAGGTTTCAAGGACTATGCACAAAAATGGAGAGATTTGGTTGGAAGAGTTCAACCCCCTCTGTCTGAGAGAGAATTGGTAGACATGTTCTTGGGCACCTTGTTTGGTCCCTTCTTTAATCATTTAATCGGAAGTTCATCTGCGGGTTTTACTGAACTAATATTGATCGGAGAGAGGATAGAAGCCGGTATAAAGAATGAAAAGATTCAGAAAGACACATCCTCTTCTACAGCTATAAGGAAGCTCTTTATCAGAAAGAAAGAGGTGGCTGCCGTATATCCGCAAAGAAACCAAGATAGGGCCGAACGCCGACCAATGGTGGAGGCTGTTATGATCCCAAAGCCTGCGTCTGATCAACAAAGAAATAATCAACCAAGGATAGAAAGGCCAGTCAGGAAGTTTACCAGAATCAACATGACTCCGTTTCAAGTATTACCTCATTTACTAAGATCTAACTAGTGACCTTGAAAGAAGCTCTGAAAAACCCCAATACAACATCCCCTTATTATCATCCCAATGACCGTTGCACATATCACTCTGAAAGTCCTAGTCACGATACTAAGAACTGTTGGGCCTTGAAGAACAAAATACAAGACCTCGTTGAAGCAAAAGAAATTGAGTTTGATGCGCCAGAGAAACCAAATGTCATTTCTGGTCCTATGTACAAACATGGTCATAATGCCAATGCCATTGAAGAAGGGTTGTTTGTTACTTCAGTTAATGAACTTGTGACCCCACTTCTGACTGTTAAAATGAACTTGTTGAATGCCGGCGTGTTCCAGGGTTGTGATGAAGATTGTCGTTTCTATTTATCCTCACCAACCAGTTGTGCTTTGTTGAAAGTAGGCGTCCAGTGCCTGATGGATAACAAAGAGATTTTGTTTGAAAAGACTCCTGTTACACCTGTTCCTTTTGAAGATGTTTCAATCATTACCATTTCCTATAATTCTTATAGGGTCTCCACCAAAAGACCAATTACAGAGTTACATCAATTTCGAAAGCAGCTCCTTTAATAATCACAATGCCTGGACCAGTCCCATATACATCAGACAAAACCGTGCCATGTAATTATGGAGGGGATGTCTATTACGATGGTATCAAGCAAGACTGGCCGGCCGCCGAAGAGATAAAATCCGAGAAAGAAGACTCCGACATCAGTAATATTGTTGGAACTAGCAAAATTACCCGAAGTGGTAGGATCTTTTCTCCAGAAATTGCTCCCCCAAAAGCAGTTTCTGGACCCGTAATTATCCATGTAGCTGCTCTAAAGGTTGCTCTTACGCCCATAATTATCTCTGTAAGTACTCCAATTAACAAAGCCGTTACAACCCTTGTAATCATTCTTACTGACACTCCTGCTGCCGAGTTAACCGAGGATCGAGGAAAAGGTGTTATGGTTGAGCCTGTCCGAACGAAGGCTCAGTCATTGACTATCCCTGAGACCTCCAAGAAGGAAATGGAGGAGATCTTAAAAATTATAAAGAAAAGCGACTACGATGTAGTTGAACAACTGGGGAAAACTCCCTCTAAGATCTCCATGTTGGCATTACTACTATGTTCCGAGGCACATTCAAAAGCCTTAGTGAAGTTCTTAAAAATAGCCCATGTACCTCAAGAGACATCTGCTGATCAATTTCAAGACTGCGTGGCCAGCCTAACTACGGACAACAGTTTAGGTTTTTCATATGCTGATCTGACGCCGAGGGGAAGAAAGCATAATGAGGCGTTGCATGTCTCAGTGGAATGTAAGGGCACCACTTTGGCGCATGTTTTGATGGACACTGGCTCATCTCTGAATGTATTACCCAAAAAGCTCTTGATAGACTTGACTGTGAGGGATTGACTTTGAAGCCAAGCAACATAGTGGTAAGGGATTTCGACGGCTCGAAGAGGATGGTGTATGGGGAGGTAGACATTCCCATAAAGGTTGGAACCGAAACCTTCAATTCAACTTTTTATGTGATGGACATCCGCCCTTCATACTCCTGCCTGTTAGGCCGACCATGGATCCACAACACTGGCGCTGTTACTTCTACGTTGCACCAGATGTTGAAATATCCAGTTCAAGGGAAGATTATCACCATTCATGGAGAGGAAGAATACATGATCAACCATCTCAATTCCTTCAGGTATGTGGAATTGGACGGTGAATTCATTGAAACTCCATTTCAACACTTTGAAGAGGTCCCTTAAGATGTGGCGGTGACCAAGGCTATTCCCAAGATTACAAGGCCTCCACTCCGGATGTCGTCACTGAAGGATACTATTGTACCCCAAAATATTCCCTCCCATATTTCTCAAGACATGTCAAGAATCATCTCCAAGTTGTTCAAGAAGGCTCAAATCACCTCCTAAGGCAGTCAATTCAAAATTAGGGTTTTGTGTTACATCAAGGTCCTTACATACAAATGACCTCAAGTGCTCCAAAATGTCCTAATATGATCTCAAGTTCATCCATTTCAAATTTCAAGCCTTGCAGAGAAAGTTTGGTCAGTCAATTGCTCAAGAGGTCCAAAAATCGACCGTGCTAGGGCAAAAGTCAACTGTGACCTACAAATAGTCAAATCTCAAGATGTTTTGCCAACATTATAATTTTTAAGGATAATTCATCATTTGATCAAGGGTTGATCATGATTCATCAAGGATTGCTCAAGATTCATCAAGATTCAAAAGTTGCTAAATTAGGGTTTTGTAGGAAAAGTCAACTCAACTTTGACCAAGCATAACTTTCTCATACTTTATGAGAAATGACCCATCCAAAGCTCATTTTGAAGAGGATGCAATTTCCTACAATCCATCTTCACACCCCAAGATCAAGAAATGCTCTTACAAAAAGTTACAAATTTGGACATTATAGGTCATTTTTGAAAGTCAACAAAAACACCTTTTTTTCCAAAGCTTATAACTTGAGCATGGAATATAAAAATGAGATGAGACTAAAAGGGTTGGTTAGAGGAAATCTCAAGGTTTCTAAAGAGTCCAATAACACTTCCAAAAGTTCAAAATTGAAGAAGTTATGCATTGTTGAAGTTGGGCATTTTTCCAAAAGTGCCAAAAGTCAACTATCCTCAAAACTCCAATTTTTGACAAAAGGGCCCACTTTTTTCCACTTGATTTGATTTTGTCACACCATACACATGTCCCATCTTCAGTTTCATGTCCATTCATTAATTTTTCTATTTTATTTAATTTTTATTGAATTAAATCATTTTAAATCTATATTAATTCAAATAAAATCCAAAAATTGATGGAATGATATCTTTTTGATCATTACAACTTTCAATGATCATGATACACATAATCAAATTCGTGATGAGGCATATTGTGAACAAAATCTTGGATTTGGTACAACTTTGGAAACTTTGTTAATGGTGATCAAATCAAATCTCCAATCTTCAATGCTCATGGATTAAAGCCCAAAGTTTAACCTAAATGCATTCTTTATTACTCACACAAGCTAGGCATATCAAGAACACGACCTAAGAACTGCAGAAACGGCCAAACCAAAACTGAAAAAACCTTGAAAAGTTGGAGAACAAAATCTTGGTTAGAGCTCGATTCAGTCCAAAATCTCAATGTAGCTTCCTTGCGTGACATCCAATGGAGCTAAAGTAATCAAAACCAAGCCTTGAGACCTCCTAAACAGCGCTGTAAGTACTCAAGAACATAGCCATGTGCACGAATTCACAACCTTGGATTCTTGCATCTTTTTGCCTAAATATTTGTATATTCATACTTTTCGTTGCATTCTGAAACTTTTGGCATAATTGAATTGCATTTTTATAGCCTGTACAGCCATGCCCGAAGCTAGGGTTTTGTTTCTTTGTTTTTAGGAATTTTGATTTCAGGGAAAATTAGAACAAATCATGGGCATAAATGGAATCAGTGGAAGGAGACGAGCATGATGACGTTCTTAAAACTCGTTTCCATGGCCTAGGATGAATTTTGGAAGCAAGCCACGAATCTTCCTGCGGATAAAAATGCACAGGTAAGAAAACCAGGGATTTGTGAAGAAGACGACTACGCGTCCTCTTCCCATTGGCTGGTTTAAACAGCGCGCCATATTTTTTATTTTTATTTTCTAGGCATATTAAATGTTTTGAATATAATATTTGTTTTGTATTCCATTAACAAAAGAACGCGTTGGTTGAGTTGGCAAGCAGGTTAGTGGATTGTCTAATGGGACCTGGGTTCGAATCCCAGGTCCCCCAAAACTTTGCTGCATTTCATTTTCAGGCAATTCCATGCAGCATCATAAGCGTGGTCCACCATATTCCTCATCCCATCAAGCGCCAGATGGCTTCAGATCAAGTCCAATGGCCAAGACTGAGTGCCTACCATAAACTCTAGTCAATAGGCGCATATGGAATTAACAGAAGTCAACAAAGGCCATTGCGTTTGGGCCTGGAGATTGCTGATCTCACCTACTTTCTAGGTCCAACACCCCCCTATGGGTTTATTTCTTTTCCATTTTTTATATTTCTTTTTATTTAAATGGTTTTATAATTTTATTGTTAATTAACTAATTAATAATTTTCTTAATAAAATCAGAAAACACAAAAAAAATATTATTTTTATTTATTAAAACTAATTTCACCATTTTATTTTTGTAAATAAATATTAATTAATTAACTTAGTCTTAAATAGGTTTAACATTTAATATTTTTGCAATAAATTAAAACTAATGTAGAATTAGGTTTTTAATTAACTTTTAATCATTTTTTATTTTATTTCCTTAAATATTAAAAAATCCAAAAATATCTTTTTTTATTAATTAATTAATAATTAGTTTAGGTTTAATTTCTTTAAATTCAAAACAACCAAAAAACATGCTTTCTTGCAAAAAGGGTCAAAACCCTAAAAAATACGACGATTTAATTTCTTGCACGCGTTTCATTTGATCCAATATTGTAATTGCTTCCGGAATGTAATAGCTTTTAATTAGGACTTTATTTATTTACCGCTTTATTTTACTTTCCGCAATTTAAATTAAAGGGTTTGTTTTTGGCGATGTAAATATCTGACGCCTTGTAATAGCTTAGATTTAATTTCCCGCAATTTAATTTCCGCACAATATTAACTGTTAGATGTTTGATAAATAGGCAATGCATGACAAGATTCAATCTTTAACCTAAAGTCAATATAGCTCACCCATGACATGTACAGATAAAATTAACCGAAGTAACACACTTGCACATGCCACTCTTAGGGTACACCTCACTTGGTTGCCTTCGAACGTGGTCATTGAGTATAGGAAGTTTTAGAGGTCACCCTCTTGTCCAAAGATCATAGTTGCCTCGAAACGGTTGCCTCGGAAAAATGATCTAAAACATTAGGGTTACCGCTAAGGTGTCCTAACATTGCTTTAGTGACCACACGTCCCTTAATCGAATTGACCCAAAAACTCCAACGACGATGCTACCTACTCCTCAATAGTGGGATAGCATTGTCTAAAGGACATTAGCACAATTTAATTCCTTTTTCGAGTAGGTAGATGGTTCTTAAGTACTTGCTCCTTTTATAAAAACAAAACAAAACTTTTCGCACTTACACTCTCTTCAAAACAAAAAAAACTCTTTTCAAACCCACAAACACAAAGAAAAGCAAACTTTTGAAAACACAATGAGCAAGTACCTAAGAGCCCGTGGACAACCACAGATAGAAAGGGTGCTAACACCTTCCCTTTCTATAATATACCTCCCGAACCCGAGAAACATCTCAAAAAGGAATTTTTCCGTGCTTTTGTCCTTTCCTTGTTGGATAAAATAAAAGACGGTGGCGACTCTTGCTTACCGCGACATTTTGCGAAAACAAACGCAAACGGGAACCAACATTCCAAAACAGTCAGTTCTCATTCCCACCGATCACAGAACTGGCGACTCTGCTGGTGAATTATAATGAGTGAGGTGTACCTTAGGATTAGATCATTGTGTGTTCAATTGTATGCTTTGTATGATTTATATTTGTGGGCTTGTATCGGAGTTTCTATAGATCCTAACCCGGATCTAGGGGCACCCTTTAGGTAAGTAGCAATAAACTGTGAGGGAACTGTCCGGCGTAGACCGACACGGTTGAAGCAGTAGCTACGTTGGTGTGGCACTTTAGTGTGTACCGATATCCCGTGTGTTGGAACGAGGAGAATATGGGTCTTTTAAGGGGTCATTAAGCACCAACTGACCTTAGAACCTTAAATTGACCAACATGGCCATAGAACAATTGCAGTATGCTACACTCATTGAGACTAAACTCTCGCGATGATTCCGATCGCAAGAAAAGGTTGCTAAACTGGAATTATGACCGATTGAGGGTAGTCAGTGATATTGAGATCCTCTAGAACCCGATTACTATTTTTAGGACAAGTTTAAACCAACTGAACTGAAAGAGGGTAGTATCTAAGCTCCATGCCAGCCTAAAATATAAGGGATCTCAGTGTGACTTGTGTGCCTTTACCATGTTTGCTATTTGTGGATACTTGTGGTGTGCTTACTATCATGACATCATGACATCATAACATTGCATACATCTTGCATTGGACTAACCTATTTCAAAGACAAGAGGGTTTCATCTTTGCTCTGTTTTGTAGGTCATCATGATGCCCATGCGTAAGAATACTATCCGGATCAACTTTGTCCAAGTCCCTACCTTGCTTAAAGAGTTGGTTGCCAAGATGCCTGACACTACTTCCTTCATCAGGAGGCATGGTTCTCTTCTCAGTTTGGTCACCTCCAAATTGGACGAGCAGATGATGAGTGTCCTGGTCCAGTTCTATGATCCGCTGTACCACTGTTTTACTTTTCAAGACTATCAGCTGGTTCCTACCCTAGAAGAGTTCTCCGAGCTGCTCGGTATCTCTGTTTTGGAGCAGACTCCGTTTATGGGTTGGGAGAAGACCCTTAGGCCCGAAGAGATTGCTGCAACCCTTCATTTGACCAAAGAGGAGGTAATGGCTAATTGGGAGACTAGGAGTGGAGCAAAAGGCTTTCTGACTAAGTTTTTGGTTGGCAAGGCTAACTACTTCTGGGATAGCCTAGACTTTAAGGCGTTCGAGGATATTCTGGCTCTTTTAATTTATGGCTTGATACTGTTTCCAAATCCTGACACTTTTGTTGATGTGAATGCGATAAAGATCTTCATCTCTCAGAACCCTGTACCCACTCTCTTGGGTGACATTCTTCATCAGCTCTATGCTCGTACGGCCCAAAAGTGGGGAACCTTGATGTGCTGTGCTCCCTTATTGGCAAGGTGGTTTATTTCGCATCTTCCCAAGTCAGTGCTGAAGAACAAAGAAAGAATGGGTTGGGCTTATAGGGTGATGTCTCTCTCTCATAATGACATTATCTGGACTCTCAAGGGTATGGATGAGGTGACTATCATTGATCGCTGTGGAGAGTATCCTAATGTTCCATTGATAGGAACCCATGGAGGAATTTCTTACAACCCATGCTTAGCTCTCCGTCAGTTTGGAAGAGCTAGAAGAGAAGGACCTCATGAGATGCTGATGCCTCATATCATCTTTGATTTTCAGGGGGGTAGCGACGAGCAGCGTCACATATTCATAAGGGCTTGGGATAAAGTTCACCAATCTGATCCACATGAGCTGGGCCCAAAGACTTCTCTGCCAATGGAGCCATATCTCAGATGGGTCCGCATCCGTGCCTAGAAGCTAGGTATGCCATATGAAGCCGTCCGGCCTGTCACTCTTGAAGTTGCTAATGAAGAAGGGGTTCTTCCAACCATTCTCCATCCTTATATGCCCACTGACATTGGGGAACTGAAGAGATCTTGGATGCAACTGCGGGAAGAACGGGATTCTTATCGGGAGAAGTTCAACAAGCAGGAGCAAAAGATCCAGAGGCTGACTAGGCAGTTGGAGAGCGAGCGGATTCTCAACGACTATGTCCGCACTAATAAGAAGAGACCATGGGAGCATTGATGGACCTTTGATGATTTCCTTTCCAGTTTTTATTTATTTTTAAGTATTTCCATTTTTGTAACGCCCTGAGGGCATCAGTTGAACAATCTGAATTTTGAAGCTTAAATCTAATAAAGTGTGTTTCCTTTCTTCTTTACAAATTTGAATCCCGATTGTCTTTGAAATCATAAATCATGCGCATTTCGTCTCATGCACTTCATAAACAGGTACCCTTTACAGGTCTCTTATCTTCTTCGCTGTTTATTTCAGCGATCATCATGTCTACTGAACCTTCAATTGAGCAAGTTATCAAAGGCCCTCCAGGCCCAGAATGCCCAATTTCAAGAGCTTTTCATGAATCTAGCTAAAGGTCAGCAGGACCTGAAGACCTTGATTCTGAAAGAGAAGAAGAAGAAGAAGAGGACCATCCTGTTTAACACAGGACACAAGTTTGGGAACAGGCTACAAAATGAAGTTGATTTGACCACCTCATCTGGAGGGAAAGATAGTCCACAAGAAAGGAGGGCTCCTAGCCCTGTGGTCTCCGACAACGAGACGGACTACGATGAAGAACAGTATCCTCATGCTGAGGATAAGTACAAACAACTGGAAGACCGTTTGAGCGCTATGGAAATTCAGAAGGTGCCCGGTCTGGACTTCGGAGATCTAGGTCTATCATCTGGGGTGGTGATTCCCCATAAATTCAAGGCACCAGCCTTTGCCAAGTATGATGGAGTTTCCTGTCCGAAGCTGCACCTCCGGTCATATGTGAGGAAGATCCAGCCTTACACTGCTGATAAGAACTTATGGATCCATTTATTTCAAGACAGTCTCTCAGGGACTCAGCTTGAGTGGTTCTATCAGTTGGACGGAGCCAGTATCCGCAGTTAGGAAGATTTGGCTACTGCATTCTACAGGCAGTATCAGTACAACTTCGACCTCGCTCCTACGCGTACCCAACTCCAGGGTATGTCAATGGGAACGGGTGAATGATTTAAAGATTATGCTCAGAAGTGGAGAGACCTCGCCGGAAGGGTACAACCGCCCTTAGCTGATCGGGAACTTGTTGACATGTTTTTGGGGACCCTGTCTGGTCCATTTTTCAACCACTTGATTGGAAGCTCTTCATCTGGGTTTACATATCTTATTTTGACTGGTGAGAGGATTGAGGCTGGTATTAAGGCCGGTAAGATACAGAAGGGTGCTTCATAAAGCACCGAGAAGAAGCCGTTTAAGAAAGAGTCCGGTGTTGTCTACAGTACAAGAAGACATAATAGACCTAAACACCGCCAAACTGTCAATGCGGTTGTTATTTCAAAACCTACTGGTGCTCCTCAGTACAACAATCAACAAAAGGATGAGAGACCTAAGAGGCAATTCACTCGTCTCAGCATGACCTTATCTCAGATTCGGCCACAGTTGCTGAAGACTAATCTGGTGACTCTAAGGGAAGCCCCAAAGAATTCAAATACAACGTCGCCAAGGTATAACCCTAACGCCCGCTGTGCTTATCACTCTGATAGCCCGGGGCATAATACAGATGATTGTTGGACTTTGAGAAGTAAGGTACAAGACTTGATTGATGCAAAAGATATCGATTTCGGAGCACCAGAGAAGCCTAAACAAGAGGCAGGGGTAAATTCTATCAGGGATGATGATGATGAAGAGTTTGATATCGACAGTTGGATCTACCCGACTGCCAATGGTGGATTAAGCAACTGGACAACGAAGGATTCTATGCCCGTTTCTGTTATCACCCAGTAATGAAACTTTTTTTGAATATGTAACAGACAATGTTTTAAACTTTGTGGCCCGGTGTCTTACCCGGGGCATCGTGGTTTCATTTGTGAGGGCTTTTGTGTGTCATTTTCATATATCATTAATAAAAGCATTGGACGTTTCCTTGCATTACAAATTTTGCGCTCCTTGTTTTTCTTTATTATATATTACAAAACAGCTATTTACACACACTCACATATACAGGTCCACATCCACTCTGGATCTCACTGGTAACGACTCTGCTACTACCAGTTATGACTTCGAAAATCCGATCAACTTAGCCGAAGACGAAGGTGAAGATGATTGCGAAGTGCCTGGTGAATTTGCAAGACTGCTACTCCAAGAAGAGAGGGTTATTCAGCCACATGAAGAGCCAGTGGAATCAGTGAATTTGGGTACTGAGACAGACAAGAAGGAAGTCAAGATCGATGCAAATTTGGAAGACAGTGTGAAACAACGGTTGATTCAGATGCTGTGTGACTACGTTGAGATCTTTGCCTGGTCCTACGAAGATATGCATGGGTTGGATACTGATATTGTGGTTCATCGCTGCCTACCACGGAAGACTGTCCCCCAGTAAAACAGAAGGTTCGCCGTATGCGCCCAAAATGTCTGAGAAAATCAAGGCTGAAGTTATGAAACAGTTTGATGCCGGTTTTCTAGCAGTTACTTCTTACCCTCAGTGGGTGGCCAATGTGGTTCCTGTGCCGAAGAAGGATGGTAAGGTCCGAATGTGTGTTGAATATAGGGATTTGAACAGGGCGAGCCCTAAGGATGACTTCCCTCTACCTCACATCGACGTTCTGGTTGACAATACTGCTCAGGATAAAGTCTTCTCCTTTATGGATGGTTTCTCCGGTTATAATCAAATCAAGATGGCTCCCAAAGACGTGGAAAATACGACCTTTGTTACTCAGTGGGGTACTTTTTGCTATAAGGTCATGCCTTTCGAATTGAAGAACGCTGGGGCAACATATCAACGTGCCATGGTTGCTTTGTTTCATGCCATGATCCATCATGAGATTGAAGTATACGTCGACGATATGATTGCAAGGTCCCATACCGAGGAAAAACACCTTGACCATCTGCAGAAGCTGTTTGACAGACTGAAGTTGTACAAGCTGAGGTTAAACCCGAACAAGTGCACCTTCGGGGTGAGATCTGGTAAGCTACTGGGTTTCGTCGTAAGCGACAAAGGTATTCAAGTTGACCCGGCCAAAGTGAAAGCTATACAAGAGATGCCAGCTCCCAGAACAGAGAAAGAAGTCAGAGGCTTTATGGGACGTCTGGACTACATTTCCCGATTCATCTCACACCTAACTGCTACTTGTGAACCAATCTTCAAGCTACTGAAGAAATATCAAGTGGTACGTTGGAATGATGAATGCCAGGCCACTTTCGAGAGGATCAAAGAGTATCTCCAAGAGCCACCCATCCTGATGCCACCAGTTGAAGGGAGACCTTTGATCTTATACTTGACAGTGCTCGATAACTCAATGGGGTGTGTGCTGGGGCAGCATGACGAGTCTGGCCGAAAAGAGCATGCTATTTATTACCTTAGCAAAAAGTTTACCGACTGTGAGACCCGATACTCACTGCTCGAGAAAACTTGCTGCGCTTTGGCATGGGCTGCTCGCTGGCTGAGACAGTATATGTTGACTCACACTACTCTGTTGATTTCAAAGATGGATCCAATCAAGTATATCTTCGAAAAGCCTGCATTGTCCGGAAGAATAGCAAGATGGCAGATGATCCTGACTGAATATGACATCCAGTATAGGACCCAAAAGGAAATCAAGGGAAGTGTATTGGCAGACCATTTGGCACATCAGACAGTGGATGATTACTAGTCTATGAACTTTGAATTTCCGGACGAGAATATTATGTTGATAACTGACTGTGAGACACCTGGACCGAATGAAGGACCTGAGGAAGGATCCCGATGGTCTATGTACTTTGATTGAGCTTCAAACGCTTTGGGTAATGGCATTGGCGCCGTGATCATATCTCCTAAAGGCTCTCATACTCCGTTTACCGCCCGACTATGTTTCAACTGCACCAACAACATGGCGGAGTATGAAGCGTGCATCATGGGTCTTTGAGCTGCAATTGACTTAAGGATTAAGTTTCTAAGTGTCTTCGGAGATTCCGCTCTCATGATCAGTCAGATCAAAGGCGAGTGGGATACGAAACACCCAAACCTTATTCCTTACAGGGAGTATGTATTGACGTTGCTTCCCCATTTCGAGGAGATAACCTTTGAACACTTCCCAAGAGAGGAGAATTAGCTGGAGAATGCATTGGCTACGATGTCTTCTATGTTCAAAGTCAATTAGGACAACGAGGCTCCCCGAATCATTATTGAAAGATTGGATGAACCTGCACATTGCTGTGATCTTGAGACTGAAGAGGTAACAGAAAAGCCCTGGTTTCACGAAGTAAAAAGGTACCTTGAGGCTCAAGAATACCCCGAGGGGGCATCTGTTAATAATAAGAAGTTTATGAGGAGGTTCGCGGCGAAGTTCTTCATCAGCAATGGCATTCTTTACAAGTGTAACCATGATTCGACCTTATTGCGTTGTGTGGATAAGATTGAAGCAGAAAGGATCATGGCAGAACTGCATGAAGGTACTTTCGGAACTCATTCCAGTGGACATACCATGGCAAAGAAAATCCTCCGGGTAGGATATTACTGGTCCACAATGGAAGCCGACTGTTATCAACATTCTCGGACATGTCATAAGTGCCAGGTCTATGCTGATAAGGTGCACATACCTCCAGTTCCTCTGAATGTTTTGACAGTGCCTTGGCCTTTTGCAATATGGGGCATTGATATGATCGGCGAGATCAGACCTACGGCATCTAACGGGCATCGTTTCATCCTGGTAGCGATTGATTACTTTACGAAGTGGGTTGAAGCAGCTTCCTTTGCTACCGTAACCAAGAACGTCGTGGCACGGTTCATTCGGCACAATCTGATCTGTCGATACGGTGTACCAGAGAGGATCATTACGGACAATGGCACCAATCTCAACAATAAGATGATCACTGAGCTCTGCGAGAAATTCAAGATACAACATCATAACTCTTCTCCCTACCGGCCGAAGATGAATGGGGCTGTCGAAGTAGCAAATAAGAACATTAAGAAGATTGTGCAGAAGATGACAGTGACATACAAAGACTGGCACGAGATGTTACCATTTGCCCTTCATGGGTACCGTACCTCAGCACGAACGTCAACAGGGGCAACACCTTATTCCTTGGTTTATGGCATGGAGGCAGTCTTGCCTATTGAAGTCCAGATACCCTCTCTTCGGATCATGAAGGATGCAGGTTTGAGTGAAGATGACTGGATTCAGACCCGGCTTGATCAGCTGAACCTAATTGACGAAAAGAGACTTACTGCTATTTGTCATGGTCAGATGTATTAAAAACGGATGATCAGGGCATTTAACAAGAAAATTAAACGAAAAGAGTATCAAGTTGGGGATCTGGTAATCAAGCGCATTATCCTACCTCAAGGGGATCCCAGGGGCAAATGGACCCCTACTTATGAAGGGCCATTTGTGGTTAAGAACATTTTCTCAGGAGGAGCTATGATTCTAACCACCATGGATGGTGACGACCTTCCTCACCCCGTTAATGCAGACATAGTAAAAAGATACTACGCATAATCAAAGACCCGCTAGGTTGACTGGCCTAGGCAAAAATAAGGGCTTCCCAGTGAACCAAAAGGGTTCAGGCAAAAATAAGGGATGAAAATAAACAATATGTACACCCGGCAAGTCGAAACCCTGAAAAGGCGGCTTGGGCAAAAATGGATATCCCGGTGGACTGAAAACCCGAAAGGGCGGTCCAGGCAAAAGTTAGGGATCAAAGCGTAACACTATGTCTCATTGGATCACCTTGCATCCGGACTCCGGTATCGACTATCAAGCTCGGACGACACTAATCAATCAGATTCATCTTCAACTAAGGAGCAAAGTGATGAGATGCTTAAAGATATTGAGACAATAGCAGAGTTGGAACCCAGTGGGATTATTCACATAGCTATTTTGTTTTCTTTTCACAAATTGTATAAATTCTATTTGTTCGGCGGCATTCTCTTACTAGGACGTCAGCCTCTTGTACAAAAACGCCTATTTACAGGCCAAACTTCAAAATCAATACAAATTCATTTTCAGAAATTTCAATCTGTTTTTCCTTTATCTGTTTTGTTTTGCAAAGAACGTCCAATGTTCATTTTTGATATATGCATTTGACATTAATTGCTGATCATAAATATTTACATGCGAAACGAAAGAAGAATTACTAGTAATAATAGAAACAGGGGCAAATAAGAATTATCCGAACTGTACAAGTTGCTCTGTCCACCAGGTACCAAGGTACATTCAGCTGAAGAATATGGCTAAGATACCTTCACTCCCCGCAGAATAAGGCAGTAATGGTAGCTCTCCTAGCTGAGACTTGCAGCTATGAACAAATCAGCAATACTCTCCCCAAGCAGAGTTCGTCCACCATCAGCGCTAAGAAGGTTTGGTATCCCCAAAAGGTCTTAATATTCCTCAGCGGGGTATAAAGACATTCCTCAACAAGCATAAGATCATCCCCAGCGAAGTTCTTTCCTTTCCCCAAGCAGGAGTTCAATCCTCAACAGATTCAGTGTCACCAGCAACAGTAATCCATCCCCATCGGAGTTCATCAGTGGAATCCCCAGCGGAATTTATCATTAAAATCCCCAGCTAAAACATTACATGTCCATACATCATGATACATGCATATACGCATCATACCATACAATCTCATTTATGTTGAGAACATCATTGCTTAATCCATATCATGCATTGCATATAACTAACCTTTACCTTTCAGGAAGGATGCAGTTAAACTCTCAACCCGGTCAATGGAGGAAAAATCAGTTAAATCATTTCTTAAAGATTTTTCTGAGGCAAAGCCAGTCAATGGAGACAAAATCAGTTAAATCGTTTCCTAAATATTTTACTGAGGCAAAGCCAGTCAATGGAGACAACCCGTCAATGGAGACAACCCGTCAATGGAGACAACCCATCAATGTAGACAACCTGTCAATGGAGACAACCTGTCAAGGGAGACAACCCGTCAATGGAGACAACCCGTCAATGGAGATAACCTGTCAATGGAGACAACCCGTCAATGGAGACAACCCGTCAATGGAGACAACCCATCAATGGAGACAACCCGTTAATGGAGACAACCTATCAATGGAGACCACCCGTCAATGGAGACACCCCGTCAAAAGAGACAACCCGTTAGCAAAGACAAAACCACCTACCAAGAATCTCCAAATGGCATCTGTAAGCCTATTCCCGACATCACAATGCTGATACTACTTCACGCGAGTGCAAATTTATGGGCACTCTAGTGTTAAATCATCTTCCACCTTCGGATCACGAAAGGCCCGAACGCCAATCTATATCCTCAGGTCTAAGAAGATTGAACTGGGGCAACTGTTGTACCCCAAAATTTGCCCTCCCATATTTCTCAAGACATGTCAAGAATCATCTCCAAGTTGTTCAAGAAGGCTTAAATCACCTCCTAAGGCAGTCAATTCAAAATTAGGGTTTTGTGTTGCATCAATGTCCTTACATCCAAATGGCCTCAAGTGCTCCCCAATGTCCTAATATGATCTCAAGTTCATCCATGTCAAATTTCAAGCCTTGTAGAGAAAGTTTGGTCAGTCAATTGCTCAAGAGGTCCAAAAATCGACTGTGCTAGGGCAAAAGTCAACTGTGACCTACAAATAGTCAAATCTCAAGATTTTTTTGCCAACATTCTCATTTTGAAGGATAATTCATCATTTGATCAAGGGTTGATCATGATTCATCAAGGATTGCTCAAGATTCATCAAGATTCAAAAGTTGCTAAATTAAGGTTTTGCTAGAAAAGTCAACTCAACTTTGACCAATAATAACTTTCTAATACTTTATGAGAAATGACCCATACAAAGCTTATTTTTAAGAGGATGCAATTTACTACAATCCATCTTCACACCCCAAGATCAAGAAATGCTCTCACAAAAAGTTACAAATTTGGACATTATAGGTCATTTTTGAAAATCAACAAAAAGACCTTTTTTTTCCAAAGCTTATAACTTGAGAATTGAATATCAAAATGAGATGAAACTAAAAGGGTTAGTTATAGGACATCTCAAGGTTTCTAAAAAGTCCAAGAAAACTTCCAAAAGTTCAAAATTGAAGAAGTTATGCATTGTTGAAGTTGGGCATTTTTCCAAAAGTGCCAAAAGTCAACTATCCTCAAAACTCTAATTTTTGACAAAAGGGCCCACTTTTCTCCACTTGATTTGATTTTGTCACACCATACACGTGTCCCATCTTCAGTTTCATGTCCATTCATTAATTTTTCTATTTTATTTAATTTTATTGAATTAATTCATTTTAAATCAATATTAATTCAAATAAAATCCAAAAATTGATGGAATGATATCTTTTTGATCATTACAGCTTTCAATGATCACGATACACATAATCAAATTCGTGCTGAGGCATATTGTGAACAAAATCTTGGATTTGGTACAACTTTGGAAACTTTGTTAATGGTGATCAAATCAAATCTCCAATCTTCAATGCTCATGGGTTAAAGCCCAAAGTTTAACCTAAATGCATTCCTTATTACTCACACAAGCCAGGCATATCAAGAACATGACCTAAGAACTGCAGAAACGGCCAAACCAAAACTGAAAAAAACCTTGAAAAGTTGGAGAACAAAATCTTGGTTAGAGCTCGATTCAGTCCAAAATCTCAACGTAGCTTCCTTGCCTGACATCCAGTGGAGCTAAAGTAATCAAACCAAGCCTTGAGACCTCCTAAACAGCGCTGTAAGTACTCAAGAATATAGCCCTGTGCACGAATTCACAACCTTGGATTCTTGCATCTTTTTGCCTAAATATTTGTATATTCATACTTTTCGTTGCATTCTGAAACTTTTGGCATAATTGAATTGCATTTTTATAGCCTGTACAGCCATGTCCGAAGCTAGGGTTTTATTTCTTTGTTTTTAGGCATTTTGATTTCAGGGAAAATTAGAACAAATCATGGGCATAAATGGAATAAGTGGAAGGAGACGAGCATGATGATGTTCTTAAAACTCGTTTCCATGGCCTAGGATGAATTTTGGAAGCAAGCCACGAATCTTCCTGCAGATAAAAATCCGCAGGTAAGAAAACCAAGGATTTGTGAAGAAGACGACTACGCGTCCTCTTCCCATTGGCCGATTTAAACAGCGCGCCATATTTTTTATTTTTATTTTCCAGGCATATTAAATGTTTTGAATATAATATTTGTTTTGTATTCCATTAACAAAAGAACGCGTTGGTTGAGTTGGCAAGCAGGTTAGTGGATTGTCTAATGGGACCTGGGTTCGAATCCCAGGTCCCCCAAAACTTTGCTGCATTTTATTTTCAGGCAATTCCATGCAGCATCATAAGCGTGGTCCACCATATTCCTCATCCCATCAAGCGCCAGATGGCTTCAGATCAAGTCCAATGGCCAAGACTGAGTGCCTACCATAAACTCTATTCAACAAACGCATATGGAATTAACAGAAGTCAACAAAGGCCATTGCGTTTGGGCCTGGAGATTGCTGATCTCACCTCCTTTCTAGGTCCAACATCCCCCTATGGGTTTATTTCTTTTCCCTTTTTTATATTTCTTTTATTTAAATGGTTTTATTATTTTATTGTCAATTAACTAATTAATATTTTTCTTAATAAAATCAGAAAACACAAAAAAAATATTATTTTTATTTATTAAAACTAATTTCACCATTTTACTTTTGTAAATAAATATTAATTAATTAACTTAGTCTTAAATAGGTTTAACATTTAATATTTTTGCAATAAATTAAAACTAATGTAGAATTAGGTTTTTAATTAGCTTTTAATCATTTTTATTTTATTTCCTTAAATATTAAAAAATCCAAAAATATCTTTTTTTATTAATTAATTAATAATTAGTTTAGGTTTAATTTCTTTAAATTCAAAACAACCAAAAAACACGCTTTCTTGCAAAAAGGGTCAAAACCCTAAAAAATACGCCGATTTAATTTCTTGCACGCGTTTCATATGATCCAATATTGTAATTGCTTCCGGAATGTAATAGCTTTTAATTAAGACTTTATTTATTTATCGCTTTATTTTACTTTCCGCAATTTAAATTAAAGGGTTTGTTTTTGGCGATGTAAATACCCGACGCCTTGTAATAGCTTAGATTTAATTTCCCGCAATTTAATTTCCGCACAATATTAACTGTTAGATGTTTGATAAATAGGCAATGCATGACAAGATTCAATCTTTAACCTAAAATCAATATAGCTCACCCATGACATGTACATATAAAATTAACCGAAGTAACACACTTGCACATGCCACTCTTAGGGTACACCTCACTTGGTTGCCTTCGAACGTTGTCATTGAGTATAGGAAGTTTTAGAGGTCGCCCTCTTGTCCAAAGATCATAGTTGCCTCGAAACGGTTGCCTCGGAAAAATGATCTAAGACATTAGGGTTACCGCTAAGGCGTCCTAACATTGCTTTAGTAACCACACGTCCCTTAATCGAATTGACCCGAAAACTCCAACGACGATGCTACCTACTCCTCAATAGTGGGATAACATTGTCTAAAGGACATTAGCACAGTTTAATTCCTTTTTCGAGTAGTTAGATGGTTCTTAAGTACTTGCTCCTTTTAAAAAAACAAAACAAAACTTTTCGCACTTACACTCTCTTCAAAACAAAAAAACTCTTTTCAAATCCATAAACACAAAGAAAAGCAAACTTTTGAAAACACAATGATCAAGTACCTAAGAGCCCATGGACAACCACAGATAGAAAGGGTACTAACACCTTCCCTTTCTATAATCTACCTCCCGAACCCGAGAAACATCTCAAAAAGGAATTTTTCTGTGCTTTTGTCCTTTCCTTGTTGGATAAAATAAAATATGGTGACGACTCTTGCTTACCGCGACATTTTGCAAAAACAAACGCAAACGCGAACCAGCATTCCAAAACAGTCAGTTCTCCTTCCCACCGATCACAGATACCAAAGCAGTGGTGGAAGAAGGTGGATGCACTATTTGGGGACAACTCCCAGATATCCCATATAAGTCTGACAAGTTTGGCCTAGGTTTCACTTCAAGTGCTCAAAAGGCTATACGCTTGCCCGTGCTGGAGGACCACCCTTGAAGATCAGCAACCGTGAAGTCAACGCAGTGGAAGATGGTGAAGATGGTTGCAACCTGGAGGAATGGATCTTCCCGACTGTCACTAGAGGGCTCAGCAATTGGGAGGCTAGAGACTTCCTCCCAATCACTTTCATCCCTCAGTAATTTGTCTTTACATTTTGTTGGATCTGTAATATTCAAAACAATTCGCACTCTTAAAACCTTGTGTCTTACCCGAGGCACAATGGTCCATTTGTAAGGGCTATTATCTCATTTTTCATATGACATCAATGAATCATGGACATTTTCGCATTCAAACTTTTGTGCTCATTGTTTTTTACTTTCTTTCAAACATAGATATACCCTTACACACACCCACACTCGCAATGCAGGTATACATCCATTCTGGATCCCCTGGGTAACGATACTGCTATGGCCTTTTGTGACTCTGAGAATCTAATCTACCAAGCCGAAGTCGAAGGTGAGGAAGATTGTGAAGTACCAGGAGAACTTGCCAGACTGTTACAACAAGAAGAGAGAACCATTCAGTCTCACGAGGAACCCGTGGATACGATCAACCTAGGTACTGAAGAAGATAAAAAGAGGTCAAGGTGGGTGCTAATCTGGAACCCAGTGTCAAGAAGCGTTTGATTCAGTTGTTGCATGATTATGTCGAAGTTTTTGCTTGGTCGTATGAAGACATGCCAGGACTTGATGAAGATATTGTGGTACAACGTCTTACTACAAGGGAGGATTGTCTGCCAGTAAAGCAAAAGGTTTGCCGCATGAGGCCTGATATGTCAAAAAAGATTAAAGCAGAAGTCATGAAGCAATTCAACGCTGGATTCTTGGCTGTCACCTCTTACCCCCAATGGGTTGCCAATGTTGTTCTCGTGCCCAAAAAGGACGGCAAAGTGCGAATGTGTGTGGACTACAGAGATTTGAATAGGGCAAGCCCTAAGGATGATTTTCCACTCTCTCACATCGATATCCTAGTTGACAATACGATACAACACAAAGTGTTTTCCTTCATGGATGGATTCTCAGGTTACAACCAAATCAAAATGGCGCCTGAGGATATGGAGAAAACAACATTTGTCACACAGTGGGGCACATTCTGTTACAAGGTGATGCCATTCGGACTGAAGAATGCTGGGCAACCTCTCAACGTGCCATGGTAGCTTTATTTCACGACATGATACATCATGAAATAGAAGTTTACATGGACGATATGATAGCCATATCTCAAACAGAAGAAGAGCATCTTGATCACTTACAAAAACTATTTGAGAGACTAAATAAGTACAAGCTGAGGTTGAATCCAAACAAATGCACCTTTGGGGTACGGTCTGGTAAACTCCTAGGCTTTATCATCAGCAACAAAGGTATCAAGGTCGATCCTGCCAAAGTTAAAGCAATACAAGAGATGCCCGCTCCTCGCACTGAAAAGGAAGTCAGAGGATTCTTGGGACGTTTGAACTATATTGCCAGATTCATTTCCCATATGACAACTACTTGTGAGCCAATCTTCAAGCTGTTGAAGAAAGATCAAGTAGTCAAATGGAATGATGAATTCCAAGTTGCTTTTGACAAAATCAAAGAATACTTGCAAGAGCCTCCTGTATTGATGCCACCAGTCGAGGGAAGACCATTGATCATGTATCTGACTATTTTAGAAAACTCAATGGGGTGTGTATTGGGGCAGCATGACGAGTCTGGCCGAAAAGAGCACGCTATTTACTACCTGAGCAAAAATTTTACCGACCGTGAAACCAGATATTCACTGCTCAAGAAAACTTGTTGCGCTCTGGAATGGGCTACTCGCCGGCTAAGACAATATATGCTGACTCATACTACCTTGTTGATATCTAAAATGGATCTGATAAAATATATCTTCGAGAAGCCTGCTCTTTCTGGGTGAATAGCGAGATGGCAGATGATCCTGACAGAATATGACATACAGTATACTACCTAGAAAGCTATAAAGGGCAGTGTATTAGCCGATCACCTTGCTCACCAAGCTGTAGAAGACTACCAGTCCATGAAGTTCAAATTTTCGAATGAAGACATCATGACATTAGACAAATGTAAAGAATTCAGGCTATATGACGGACCTGAACAAGGATCCCGATGGACCCTGTTCTTTAATGGGGCATCTAACGCACTCGAAAATGGTATTGGTGCTGTACTCATATCTCTGGAAGGATGTTGTTGTACCCCAAAATTTTCCCTCTTATTTTATCCAGATTTCCCCTCTCAAAGCTCCTTGAACTCCAGACAGGATTAGGGTTTTGCTCTGCTCAAGACATCTCCTTGCACTGATGACCTAAATTAGGGTTTGAGTTTGCATAAGGATTTTTGGACCTCCAATGCTTAAAATGACTTTCATACTTCATGTTGGACTCATAAGTTTATCCATACCAAGTTTCAAGCCTTGAATCAAATTTTTGCCCAGTCAATTGGACAGTTGACCTATAAATCAGCTGTATTGGGGAAAAAGTCAACTGTGGCCAATTTACAGTCAAACCTCATGAATTTTGACCCACATAAACATTATTAACTTATATGAATAATTTTATCAAGTTTGGACCACAACTCCACAAGAAATTTGATCAGATCACCAAAAGGGCAAAATGGTCATTTTTAGGGTTTTGACTGTACAAAGGCAATTTCTGACCTTTTGGCCTAGCCAATGGCAAATTAGGCTCAACCATGGACTCAAGGACTCAATGGCATCATCTTGACCTATTCAACAAGTTCAAAAGACCTCAATTGCACTAGATTGACAGATGAATTTTTCAGTCAACTGATCAAAATTTGAATGTACACTGAAAAGTCAAACTTTGACTTTTTGGTCAAGGTCAAGTGCCAAGGGTCATTTTTCATCAAGATTTGTCAAAACATGAAACTTGTTCATCAAGAAACCCATTTTTTTCAAATTAGGGTTTAAAATTGAAAAATTTCATAACTTAGAATTTTTCTAAGTTATGAAATTTTCTTAATTTTTCCTAACTTTGCCCAACATTTTCACCATGATGCAATTGGATTCAAACAAAACTTTAAACATGAAAGCTGTAGTCCTCCATAAATTATACAACTTTGATTCACAAAGTTTTCCAAAAAGAATCTTGGATCTCAAGTTATGATTTTTGGAACAAGGGTCCCTAAAACTTTTAACTTAGTGAAATTTTGCCCTAGTTTAGGCAGGATTTTGACCTATCTTCATGGCCATTTTTCACATAGTTACACTTGGAATCTCAAGTTGCATTTCAAATATGGATTGTAGATAATGTTATAAGCTTTCCAAAATGTCCAAGAAATCTCCAAACACATTTGTGGTTAGAGATAATCGAAGGCTTGAAGTTGGCAAAAATTCACTTTTCATCCATGGCATGTTCATGTTCATACAAGTTGCAATTTTAAGTCAGCATGCTTTGCACTAGTTTACATGCCTCTAAACCATTACACACTCAATAATTTAATGCAAATCCATTGGTCTAAGTCATTATTTTGGTCATTAGGACATTGTACACAAAATTAATCCCTAAGTAGAAAAAGGTACATTTCCATTTTTGCTTAAATGTGTTTTATGTCAAAACTGAATCCCTTGAGCATTGGTCCATATCTCATACAAAAAATCAAATCTACAAGTTGGAGGGGCCAAAGGAAAAGTGTGAAAGCATAAGGATATCCTGTACAGGCCTGTTTCAATTATTTCCCACATTTCGCTTCAAAAACAAGAAACATGTCCAAAACATGAGAACTTGAACATCAACCAAAGAAAACTTGTGCAAGCTTTTGAAACATCTTTCTCACATCCCTCTGAGCCAAAAACACGACCTCTTAAGCCCTCAAACATCCCATAACCAGAAATCACCTTCCATTGGCAAAACAGGGCAGAACCTGCAACTTGACTTCCATAGCACATTTTGCTCGTGCGTTTTGCCCCAAGTTGGTTCAAACACCTTCCATTCAATCCATCCAAGCTATCCCAAACCTCAAACACCAACTGTAACTCCATTTACAGGGTTTGCCATTTTCATTTTGAGCTTGTGCAGGTTGATATCTATAGGTTGATTCAAGTACATTCAAGAAAAGCTAGACATTTGAAAAGGTCAAGTGAAGTTCAAGCAAGCTCCCAAACATCTCAGGCCTTGTTAAAAAGCTCCACATTGCCATACACGAAGTCAATTGAAACAGGTTTTTGTCAACTTCCTATCTCTCTATTTAGGAACATTTAGCCTTAGGTTTGTGAATAAGAAATGTAGTATTCATTGCCATGAAGATGTACATATGCTCAGTTTTCATTTTTAGTAAGCGTGCTAAGAGAATTTGACCCATGAACATACTGAAAAATTAGGTTAGATTTTAGGGCCAGAGAAAT
This sequence comes from Vicia faba, assembly GCA_948472305.1. NCBI lineage: Eukaryota > Viridiplantae > Streptophyta > Magnoliopsida > Fabales > Fabaceae > Vicia > Vicia faba. Next base: position 931,689,713 of record OX451738.1, on the reverse strand, counting down.
TCTCTCTGGTCTTTGAGTGTTAAGACAAGTTACTTATATGGTTGGATTCGTCTTGAAATGCTCTACAACTTTGATGTTATGTGTTTTTGCAATAGAGCTCGTATACAGAATCTGCCAATTGTACCGGGCACGCGCGTTTTGAAAGTCAGAGGTTGAAGATGAAGTGGCTTGGGCTGGGCTTTGGTCCTTTCACTTTTGACACCCCCCTTTTACTGTTTGCACCCCCTGGCCCAATTTCTTGATATTTTATATTTTTGCATTTTTATTTTTATTTCTAATTATATTTTATTATTCCCAAATATAAAAAATACTCAAAAAATATTTTTTTATAATTTTTACATTTATTTTACATTTTATTTTATTTCTTTCTAACATAAAAACAAATTAATTACTTTGATCTTATTTATTAAAAACTTGGAAATAATATATAAATCTTACTTTTATTTTTATTCTTTATTTTTATTCACACTAAAAATATTTTTCTAAATATATTTTTATTTTTTGTATATATTTTATTTATTGTATATATTTAATATAATTAATATATTAATATACAATAAAGAATAAATATATATATATATATATATATATATATATATATATATATATATATATATATATATATATATATATATATATATATATATATATATATATATATATATATATATATATATATATATATATATATATATATATATATATATATATATATATATATTGTCCATTTAATATTTATGCCATTGGATTCAATTTGGATGTAATAGTAAATTAGGGTTTATATTTCTTGTCAAAATAATCCCCATTCAAAGATTGTACCCCCATCCCCATAATCATGTTGTAATAGCTTAGACTTTTAATTCTCGCACTTTACGCTTTCAATTATGCCATGATTAGAGATTAATGTTTGTATGCAAAAATCAAAATCAACAAATAGCTTGACCTAATACAAAGACAAAAAATGCATGAAAATCAAACACAATACACACTTGCACCCCTAGGGTTACTGTTGTACCCCAAAATTTTCCCTCCCATATTCTTCAAAGTTTTGACAAGCATCATCTCAATTTGCTCAAGTCTACTCAAGGGTTGCACAGTTCAAACACCCTCCTAAGCCAGTCAAATTAGGGTTTTGTTTCTCTCAAGGAAGTTGAGGTTTTCAAGGGCTCAATCAAGTCTCATGTGCCCATATACATTGCCAAGCATCTACATGTCAAGTTACAAGACTCACAACATCAAATTGCACAGTCAAAAACCCTAGTTGCTCTACAGTCAACTGTAGGGGCAAAATGGTCATTTGGCAGTCAAAAGTCAAAAATTTTGGTCAACATCTTATTTTGAAGCCACAATCATCATTTGATCAAGTCTTGATCATGATTCCATAAGAATGGCTCAAAAATCATCAAGATGCAAAAGTTTCCATTTTTGGACAGCTGAAAAGTCAACTGTAACTTGACCAAGGCATAACTTTTTCATGGTTCATCAGAAAAATCCCATCCAATGCTCATTTTGAATGGGAGGAAATTTCCTACAACTCATCTTCACATTCCAAGTCCAAGAAATGCTCTCACAAAAAGTTATCAATTTCAACATTATAGGTCATTTTCAAAAGTCAACAAAAAGGCATTTTAAGTCAAAGACCATAACTTGAGATTGGTAAATCAAAATGACATGGGACCAAAGGCATTGGTTAGAGGACTTCAATACCTTTCCAAAATGTCCAAGAACATGTTCATATGATCAAAATTGAGCAAGATATGCATTGGAGAAGTTGGGAAATTTTTGTGAAATGGCAAAAGTCAACTATCCTTGAAACTTCAATTTTTGATAAAAGGGCCCACTTTCTTCCACTTGATTCAGCGTTGTCATGCCACCCACGTGTCCCATGATTAATTTCAAGACCAAACATTTATTTTTTCATTTTTATTTAATTTTTATGGATTTAATTCATTTTAATCCATAAAAATTCAAATAAAATCAAAAAATTAATTAAATGGCATCTTTGAGGTTTGAATGGCTTTCATGTGTCATATTCCACCTACCAAATTCGTGCCAAACTCATTTATGCATAAAATTCAAAATTTGAACCAAGCTTGGAAAGTCCTTTAATGGTGTTAAAGCAAAATCCAAAAACTTAATTGCAATGGATCCCAAGCTCATAATGTGACATAAATTCATTGAGACATACATAAGCAAGCCTTGCATACCTAATTCACGACCTGAAAAGTGCAAAAACGGCCAGAACAAAAACTCAGAATTTGTCAAAAAAGTGTGAGATCTAAAGCAGTATTGTAGGCATTTTCAGACTAAAAGAGGAACGTGATTCCCTTCCTCACCATCCCCTGAAGCTAAAGTGACCCTTGCCAAGGCTTAAGGCTCTCTACATAGCGCTGTAAGTTCTTCCAAACTCACCCCTGTACACGATACCTCAACTCTCTATTCTTGCATTGTTTCTCAAAAATATTGGCATAACCATGTTGCTTGTTTGATTTCTAACATAATTACATTATTCAATTTCGTTTTTGGGATTTGTATGAGGATACCCGCGTCTAGGGTTCGTTGGTGTGTTTTTTAGGTATTTTGTTTTCAGGGGAAATCAAGAGAAATCATAGGCATGGATGAATTCAAGAGGCCTGGACGAGACCAACCATGGTCTTAGAATGGATTTTTGAGGCCTAGGGATGATTCTAAGCATAGCCTACGAAACTACCTGCGGATAAAAATCCGCAGGTAAATAACCAGGAATTCTGAGGAAGAAGATGATGATACGTCACAACGTGATTGGCCCGTTTAAAAAATAACGCGCGTGTTTTTTTATTTCTAGGAATATTGCTTGCATTACATATATTAACCATTTCTTATTTTTATATCAAATGAAGCATGTAGCTCAGCTGGCTAAGGCGTCGGTGTAGGGAGCGCTGGGACCTGGGTTCGAATCCCAGGTCCCCCTAATAATTATTTCATATTTTGCTTAACTTGATCTCATGCAGGCGCTCAAACGTGACCCATCATACACCCCATCTATCCAAACGCCAGGTGGCTGGCAAGGCAAATCCATTGGCCAAAAGGTGGTGACTACCCTATTCCTGGTCAACCAGCGCCCCAGACACCTCCAAAAGTCAAACAAGGATGGCTTCTTAATGGGCTCAGATTGCCAATACACCCTCAATTCTGGCCCAAAACCCCCCCTTGGGTTTGCATTTTTCATTTATTTTATTTTTTCCCTTTCATTTGCTTTATTTATTTTATTGTTTTTTTTAATTACTAACCATTAAATTAATCAACATTTTCACCATAAAATTCAGAAAAACAAAAAAAAACATTTTTATTATTTATTAACTTATTTTGTAAATAAATGCAAGTTAATTAATTTAGTCTTTTTATTAATTAGGTTTAATTTTAATCCTTTTTTACAATAAATAAAAACAAATTTAGACTTAGGTTTTTCTTTTGACATTTTTAATTCCTTTTTATTTTATTTCATTAAAACATAAAAATACAAAAAAGAACATTTTTTCTTTTAATAAATAATTAATTAAATAGTTACTAGTTTTAATTTTTAATTAATTGCAAAAAGGACAATCTCATTCTTTCTCAAAAAAGGGTCAACACCCTAAAGACATCCCGATTCATTCTTTCGCGCGCATTTTAGTTTTAATTCATTATTTATGTAACTGCTTCCAGAAATGTAATAGTTAATTAGGACCTCCTTTATCGCTTTCTTTTAAATTCTCGCACTTTATTTCCAAACGAGTTTTTGTTTTTGGCGATGTATAGACCCGCGCCTTGTAATAGCTAGATTTACATTTTCGCAATTTATTTTCCGCACTCCTAACTGTTAACAATGCATGAAAGAATGTATGAATAATAAAACCAATCTGTAGCTCACAAATAACATGTACAAAGACAATTAACTGAAAAACAACACACATGCACATACCACTCCTAGGGTACGCCTTACTGGTTGCCTCGAAGGTGGTCATCAAGTATAGGGTGTCTTAGAGGTCGCCCTTCTGTCTAAAAGATCCAGTTGCCTCGAAACGGTTTCCTCGGATAAAAAAAGATCTAGGACATTAGGGTTACCACTAAGGTATCCTACCATTGCTTTGGTGACCACATTGTCCCTTAATCGAATTGACCCGAATACCTCCAACGATGGTGCTACCTACCTCTCAATGGTGGGATAGCACTATCTAAAGGACTCTTACACAACCTAATTCCTTAGAGTAGGTAGATTCTCCTGGGTACTTGCTCTTTTCAAAACAAACAAAAACAACTTTTCGCACCTACACTTTCAAAAGTTTTCAAACAAAATTTTTCATACACTCTTGAGGACAGATACAAGAGTTACTTAGAAATTTTCCAAACGAACTTTTTTCAAAACCCACACACACTTGAAAAGCAAACAACATTTTGAAAACATAAGAGCAAGTACCTAAGAGCCTGTGGATAACCACAGATAGAAAGGGTGCTAACACCTTCCCTTTCTATAAATCTACCTCCCGAACCGAGAAACATTCTCAAAGAAGGAATTTTGCTGTGCTTTTGTCCTTTCCATGTTGGAGAACATAAAAGACGGTGGCGACTCTTGCTTACCACGACATTTCGCGAACCAGCTTAAAAAATAGTCAGTTCTATTTCCACCGATCACAGAACTGGCGACTCTGCTGGGGACTTAATAAGTGGGGTGTACCTTAGGAATAGTTCATCATCATGTTTTCAATTGCTTGATCTGTTTGCTTTAATATTGTGGGCCTGTTTTGGGAGTTTCATAGATCCTAACCCGGATCTAGGGGATTCCTTCTTAGAAAGTAGCAACAAACTGTGAGGGAACTGTGCGGGGTATACCGACACGGTTGAAGCAGTTTGCTACGTTGATGTGTCACTTTGGTGAGTACCGGTAACCCTTGAGTCAAAGTCAAGGAGAGTACGGGGCCGCCGCGTGGTGTCGTGAAACATCAACTGACCTTAGGAACCTTACTTGAACCATCCTGGCCTCTTTAGGGGTAGTGAGATGACCGACTTTGGTGCAGTCCGAAGTTGGTAGGTACTCGATACACACTCATTGAGGGTTATTTTCTTGGAATATTTTGATCGCCAGTCCAGTGGCTAAATCAAAACAATGAACACAGAAAACAACCCAATGATATTGAGCTCCTTAGAACCCGGTTACTTTTGATAGGACAGGTTTTTTGAGCCCACCAACTTCAAGAGGGTAGTACCCCAAACTTCATACTGGCCTAAACTCTAAGGGCTGTCTTGTGTGACTTGTGTGCCTTATCATGTTTGCCTTTGTGAATACTTGTGGTGTGTTTTATCATAACATCATACCATCATACCATCGCATGCATCCTGCATAAGGACTAACCTGTATACATCTTGCATAGGGACTAACCCATTTCAAGGATCTCAAGGGTCTGTGATGCAGGTCATGAGGAACCAACTGTCCAACAAAGGGCAAAGGGGATTTATTTTCCTCTAGCCAAGGTTGATAACTTGAGTCAGGGGCTATGACCCACTCGATATGGTGAGCCTTGACTCTTGAAGAAGGACTCTCAACAAAATGAAGTTCCTTCAATCAAGCTACAAAATTCAAGTTCTAACAATCTTTCTTGTTTATCCCGCGAGGTCCTTGAAAACATTGCATGCATATCATACATATCATTGCATTACAGGTACCCTTGTTACAGGTCGCTTACCTTCTTCGCTGTTTATTTCAGCAATAGCTTCCCAACAAGATAACCATGGTCTTCATGCTCAAGAGACTCAGTTCAGGGAGATCTTCCTAAGCCTATCCAAGGGGCAGGAAGAGTTGAGGACACTCCTCATGGGGAATTTTGCCAAGAAAAGTCCCAAAGATGATAAGGACGAACGGATGAAACGTCTGCAAGCTGAGGTAGATACAATGAGAACCCAGATGCTAGGGCAAATGGCTCTCATCCAAGGCTTAGCTCGGGAGCAAGAAGAGTTGAGGGCCATGATCAGTCAGCTTCATCAAGACAGATGCAACATGAAGCAACCAGTCCAAGTCAGGGACCAGGTCATTAATCGACTTCCAAGAGGACAAGAGTCTGGTATGGTGAAGAATAGACCCCTCCAAATTGCTACCACTTCACAGGTCCAACCACAACCTCGCCCAGAGCAACAGGTTGATCAGAGTAAGCCAAACAAGCCCAGGAGGCAATTCACCCAGCTCAACGTGTCGCTGTTTCAAGATTTACAACACCTGTTGAGATTGAATCTGATTACACTAAGGGCTCCTCCCCGGAACCCCAACACCTCTGCTCCTAACTATCATCCTAACAAAAGATATGCATACCACTCTGATAGTCCTGGACATGACACTGCCGACTGCTGGGCTCTGAAGAACAAGGTCCAAGACCTGATTAATGAAGGAGCAGTGGATTTCACCCAAGAGGGTCAGGCTGAGTTCTTCTACCATCCCTGCAGGATTCACCATTTGAAGTGACAAGTCCTGAGACGAGAAGACTTTTTGTCCATTAGAATTTTCAAGTTGTAATTTTATTTTGATTGTTCAAACAATTATTGTCATGGCAAACGTTATTACTTTATCAATGCATCGCATATGTCTGCTTTGAATCAATATATTCGCATTCGCTATATTCAAACTGCTTTCATTTTTTGTGATGTTCAAACTCTCGATTAATAACTCTAAGCCTTTTGAGGGAGGATGAAGAAAACGATACCACGATCTACATTATGCTTTTGAATAGACCCCGCTGATGAGGTACAGGCATTGTTTCAATTCCTAAACACTGGAGTTATAAGGAAGATGATCCCTCGTCAACCCCTTTGAGCCAAAGAAGTCGGAGTTTTTCTTTTCGAAAATTAAAACCCTTAATCGTAACCTGGGGCAGGGTAGTTCTCTCAGCTGATCCAGGTGCACAACGAATGGCATCAAAGGATTCCTTCCAAGATAAAAGACAGTGATGGTTCCGAATAATCATAAAGACAGGCAGTCATCATTTCTCAAAATAAAAGCCCAACAAGTCAAAACCTATGAAGGAGACTTACAAAAACTGGGGCATCCCGTTGACTGTAATCACAAAAAGGAACAGTTCAGGCAAAAAACAGGGATAACAAAATAAAAAAAAGGAGGTCCTACAAACCCTCAACCAAAAAAAGAAATGACTGCCTATTCAGAATAAACTGTCAATGTCCGAACCATCACTGGAATATCAGAGCAACGACTCAAACAAGATCTAATGCACGATTAGCTGAGTTTAAGTTCGAAGAACATCACGAAGAACGGGTGGGTGCAAATAAAATTTGAGCCTTTATCCTTTGTTTCTTAAACCGTGAACCAGGCCACGTTATAACCCTTAAAAGTCCTAGCTGAAGCATGGGTTAGTTCGAAAGCATACTGTTACAAAGGTATCCTGACTCCTTAGGGCTTGCAGTAAAATAACGAGTTGACATCACAGTTTACAAAATTCACTTGTTTTTACTAAAAAAAAGATGCATTTTCAAAAATTTCGAAACAGACATAAGCTTTGCATTTTAAATAACATTGTTTGCATATGATTATTTGTTTGAACAGCAGAGAAATTCGCACGACGAATATCCGGTGAACAAAAATCTTCTCAACAAAATCTCAAATAGAGGAAACACTTCCAATCAAGGGGCAAGATATGATCATGGTCCATCATCTGGGGCAGTTAAGTCAAGATTCGGAGAATCTCTCAAAAGGCCAACCAGCTTGGGGCATATCTCCATCTGGATCACTTGGGGCATTGGACGATCAAACGAAGATCTTCTGGTGGTGTGGCAACACAATACTACTGACAGTGACAACTCCCTACATTCTGAGAGCATGGACATAGTCGAAAAAATACTGCGCGTAATCAAAGACCCGCTAGGTTGACACACCTAGGCAAAAATAAGGGCTTCCCGGCGAACCAAAAGGGTTCAGGCAAAAATAAGGGGTGAAAATGAAAAAATATGTACACCCGGCAAGTCGAAAACCTGAAAAGGCGGCTTGGGCAAAAATGGGCATCCCGGTGGACTGAAAACCCGAAAGGGCGGTCCAGGCAAAAGTTAGGGATCAGAGCGTACGACTATGTCCCGTCATCTTGTCACTCGCCTACCAGAAGAAGATTTGTCAATCATCAAGCACCTCCACAGGAATCTCCTCTCGCAGAAACTGGGGCAGTAAGAATTGTCTAAATGGTCAAGCTGCTCTGTCCTCCAGGTACCAGGGTAGGTTCGGCTGAAGAACGACCAGGATACCTTCACTCCCCGTAGAGTAAGACAAGAATCAGCCATACTCCATCCAAACATAGTTGGTCTCCCGTCAGCCCTAACAAAGGCACAATATCTCCAGCAAGTCAGCAACACTCTCCCTAAGCAGAGTTAATCTACTGTCAGCCTTAAAGAAGTTGGTTATCCCCAGAAAATCTCAATATTCTCCAGCAGAGTATACAGATGTTCCTAAGCAAGCATCCCCGGCAGTCTTGATCTAAGATTGTTCCCCGGTGGAATACCAGACACCCCAGTGGAGCCATTCCCCAGTACAGTCCAAAAGTTTCCCCAGGAAAGTGAATCAATCTCCCCAGTAGATCCTAGAAGCTTATCCCCATTAGACTCTGGAAGCTTATCCCCAGTAGACTCTGGAAGTTTATCCCCAGTAGATTCTGTAAGCTTATCCCCTGCAGAGTACGAAAGCTTCTCCCCGGCTTTATTCAAAGGTTATTCCCCACCAGAGCTTATAACTGGGTTATCCTCAGCTAATTACCACGGAAAGATCGTCCTCGGAGAAGTTCTTCCTATCCCCCAGCGGAGTTCATCAATCTTCTAACATAACTTATCAACGGAATCCCCAGCGGAGTTCTCATCAAATTCTCAGCAAAGTATCTCTTCTCCACAGAGTAATTCCCCGCAGAGTAATCTCTCCAACAAGTTTATCCCCCAACGGAGTCATCTTCTCCTAACCGGTTTATTCTTACAATCAACATCCCCAGCGGAAACGAAGAACTCTAATCTTCAACATCAACCCAGGAGTTATCTTCCCGGCATTCGTCAAGGATTTATTTTCCTAGACGAAAATACATTCATAGACATTTCATATTGTCATACATCATGATACATGCATATACGCATCATAACACACAATCTCATTTATTTTTGAGAACATCATGACATCATGCATTTCATACATCATGACCTTGCATACAACTGATGTTTTGCCTTTTCAGGAAAAAGGTCAATCCAAAGATGATTACTATCAACTGTCCCAATTCCAGATTCGATTCCTGTATCTAGCTAGGGCACGTCTGTGAATGATTGTTTGTAGATTCGATGCCTGTATCCAGCCAGGGCACGTCTGTAAGCAACCTTTTGAAGTTCTAGATTCGATTCCTGTATCTAGCCAGGGCACGTCTGTGAATGATTGTTTGTAGATTCGATACCTGTATCCAGCCAGGGCACAACTGTAAGCAACCTTTTGAAGTTCCGGATTCGATTCCTGTATCTAGCCAGGGCACGTATGTGAGCGATTGTTTGTAGATTCGATACCTGTATCCAGCCAGGGCACGTCTGTAAGCAACCTTTTGAAGTTCTAGATTCGATTCCTGTATCTAGCCAGGGCACGTCTATGAATGATTGTTTATAGATTCGATACCTGTATCCAGCCAGGGCACGTCTGTAAGCAACCTTTTGAAGTTCCAGATTCGATTCCTGTATCCAGCCAGGGCACGTCTGTGAATGATTATTTATAGATTCGATACCTGTATCCAGCCAGAGCACGTCTGTAAGCAACCTTTTGAAGTTCCAGATTCGATTCCTGTATCCAGCCAGGGCACGTCTGTGAATGATTGTTTGTAGATTCGATACCTGTATCCAGCCAGGGCACGTCTGTAAGCAACCTTTTGAAGTTCCGGATTCGATTCCTGTATCTAGCCAGGGCACGTCTGTGAGCGATTGTTTGTAGATTCGATACCTGTATCCAGCCAGGGCACGTCTGTAAGCAACCTTTTGAAGTTCCAGATTCGATTCTTGTATCTAGCCAGGGCACATATGTGAATGATTGTTTGTAGATTCGATACCTGTATCCAGCCAGGGCACGTCTGTAAGCAACCTTTTGAAGTTCCAGATTCGATTCCTGTATCTAGCCAGGGCACGTCTGTGAATGATTGTTTGTAGATTTGATACCTGTATCCAGCCAGGGCACGTCTGTAAGCAACCTTTTGAAGTTCCAGATTCGATTCCTGTATCCAGCCAGGGCACGTCTGTGAATGATTGTTTATAGATTTGATACCTGTATCCAGCCAGGGCACGTCTGTAAGCAACCTTTTGAAGTTCCAGATTCGATTCCTGTATCTAGCTAGGGCACGTCTGTGAATAATTGTTTGTAGATTCGATACCTGTATCCATCCAGGGCACGTCTGTAAGCAACCTTTTGAAGTTCCAGATTCAATTCCTGTATCCATCCAGGGCACGTATGTGAATGATTGTTTGTAAATTTGATACATGTATCCAGCCAGGGCACGTCTGTAAGCAACCTTTTGAAGTTCCGGATTCGATTCCTGTATCTAGCCAGGGCACGTCTGTGAGTGATTGTTTGTAGATTCGATACCTGTATCCAGCCAGGGCACGTCTGTAAGCAACCTTTTGAAGTTCCAGATTCGATTCCTGTATCTAGCCAGGGCACGCCTATGAGCGATTGTTTGTAGATTCGATACCTGTATCTAGCCAAGGTATATCTACATGAAGAGTCTGAAGATCAACACCTGCAATAGGCCAGGAAATTATCCTTCTTTCTCAGGTACGCAAGTTCTCGCTAAGGAATCTCTTACGCGATCGACACCTCTAGATGGCATCTTTAAGCCCATCTCCACAGCTATCCATCACATTTCCAAATGGCATCTATAAGCCCATTCCCGACAAGGTTCTATCACATCTCTAGATGGCATCTATAAGCCCATCCTCCTGTCCACATCTCCAAATGGCATCTATAAGCCCATTCCCGACAAGGTTCAATCACACCCCCAGATGGCATCTATAAGCCCATCCTCCTATTCACCATATCTCCAAATGGAATCTATAAGCCTATTCCCGACAAGGTCCTGTCACGTCTCCAGATGGCATCTATAAGCCCATCCTCTTATCCACCATCTCTCCAAATGGCATCTGTAAGCCCATTCCCGCCATCACCTTGCTGACATTCTACTATGCGAGTGAAAATTTCTGGGCACTCTAGTGTTCAATCATCTTCCACCCTCGGATCACGAAAGGCACACCAGCCAATCTACATCCTCAGGTCTAAGAAGATTGAACATGAGCAACTGTTGTACCCCAAAATTTTCCCTCCCATATTCTTCAAAGTTTTGACAAGTATCATCTCAATTTGCTCAAGTCTACTCAAGGGTTGCACAGTTCAAACACCCTCCTAAGCCAGTCAAATTAGGGTTTTGTTTCTCTCAAGGAAGTTGAGGTTTTCAAGGGCTCAATCAAGTCTCATGTGCCCATATACATTGCCAAGCATCTACATGTCAAGTTACAAGACTCACAGCATCAAATTGCACAGTCAAAAACCCTAGTTGCTCTACAGTCAACTGCAGGGGCAAAATGGTCATTTGGCAGTCAAAAGTCAAAAATTTTGGTCAACATCTTATTTTGAAGCCACAATCATCATTTGATCAAGTCTTGATCATGATTCCATAAGAATGGCTCAAAAATCATCAAGATGCAAAAGTTTCCATTTTTGGACAGCTGAAAAGTCAACTGTAACTTGACCAAGGCATAACTTTTTCATGTTTCATCAGAAAAATCCCATCCAATGCTCATTTTGAATGGGAGGACATTTCCTACAACTCATCTTCACATTCTAAGACCAAGAAATGCTCTCACAAAAAGTTATCAATTTCAACATTATAGGTCATTTTCAAAAGTCAACAAAAAGGCATTTTAAGTCAAAGACCATAAATTGAGATTGGTAAATCAAAATGACATGGGACCAAAGGCATTGGTTAGAGGACTTCAATACCTTTCCAAAATGTCCAAGAACATGTTCATATGATCAAAATTGAGCAAGATATGCATTGGAGAAGTTGGGAAATTTTTGTGAAATGGCAAAAGTCAACTATCCTTGAAACTTCAATTTTTGACAAAAGGGCCCACTTTCTTCCACTTGATTCAGCCTTGTCATGCCACCCACGTGTCCCATGATTAATTTCAAGACCAAACATTTATTTTTTCATTTTTATTTAATTTTTATGGATTTAATTCATTTTAATCCATAATAATTCAAATAAAATCAAAAAATTAATTAAATGGCATCTTTGAGGTTTGAATGGCTTTCATGTGTCATATTCCACCTACCAAATTCGTGCCAAACTCATTTATGCATAAAATTCAAAATTTGAACCAAGCTTGGAAAGTCCTTTAATGGTGTTAAAGCAAAATCCAAAAACTTAATTGCAATGGATCCCAAGCTCATAATGTGACCTAAATTCATTGAGACATACATAAGCAAGCCTTGCATACCTAATTCACGACCTGAAAAGTGCAAAAACGGCCAGAACAAAAACTCAGAATTTGTCAAAAAAGTGTGAGATCTAAAGCAGTATTGCAGGCATTTTCAGACTAAAAGAGGAACGTGATTCCCTTCCTCACCATCCCCTGAAGCTAAAGTGACCCTTGCCAAGGCTTAAGGCTCTCTACATAGCACTATAAGTTCTTCCAAACTCACCCCTGTACACGATACCTCAACTCTCTATTCTTGCATTGTTTCTCAAAAATATTGGCATAATCATGTTGCTTGTTTGATTTCTAACATAATTACATTATTCAATTTCGTTTTTGGGCTTTGTATGAGGATACCCGCGTCTAGGGTTTGTTGGTGTGTTTTTTAGGTATTTTGTTTTCAGGGGAAATCAAGAGAAATCATAGGCATGGATGAATTCAGGAGGCCTGGACGAGACCAACCATGGTCTTAGAATGGATTTTTGAGGCCTAGGGATGATTCTAAGCATAGCCTACGAAACTACCTGCGGATAAAAATCCGCAGGTAAATAACCAGGAATTCTGAGGAAGAAGATGATGATACGTCACAACGTGATTGGCCCGTTTAAAAAATAACTCGCGTGTTTTTTTTATTTCCAGGAATATTGCTTGTATTACATATATTAACCATTTCTTATTTTTATATCAAATGAAGCATGTAGCTCAGCTGGCTAAGGCGTTGGTGTAGGGAGCGCTGGGACCTGGGTTCGAATCCCAGGTCCCCCTAATAATTATTTCATATTTTTCTTAACTTGATCTCATGCAGGCGCTCAAACGTGACCCATCATACACCCCATCTATCCAAACGCCAGGTGGCTGGCAAGGCAAATCCATTGGCCAAAAGGTGGTGACTACCCTATTCCTGGTCAACCAGCGCCCTAGACAACTCCAAAAGTCAAACAAGGCTGGCTTCTTAATGGGCTCAGATTGCCAATACACCCTCAATTCTGGCCCAAAACCCCCCCTTGGGTTTGCATTTTTCATTTATTTTATTTTCTCCCTTTCATTTGCTTTATTTATTTTATTGTTTTTTTTAATTACTAACCATTAAATTAATCAACATTTTCACCATAAAACTCAGAAAAAAAAACATTTTTATTATTTATTAACTTATTTTGTAAATAAATGCAAGTTAATTAATTTAGTCTTTTTATTAATTAGGTTTAATTTTAATCCTTTTTTACAATAAATAAAAACAAATTTAGACTTAGGTTTTTCTTTTGACATTTTTAATTCCTTTTTATTTTATTTCATTAAAACATAAAAATATAAAAAAAAAAACATTTTTTCTTTTAATAAATAATTAATTAAATAGTTACTAGTTTTAATTTTTAATTAATTGCAAAAAGGACAATCTCATTCTTTCTCAAAAAAGGGTCAACACCCTAAAGACATCCCGATTCATTCTTTCGCGCGCATTTTAGTTTTAATTCATTATTTATGTAACTGCTTCCAGAAATGTAATAGTTAATTAGGACCTCCTTTATCGCTTTCTTTTAAATTCTCGCACTTTATTTCCAAACGAGTTTTTGTTTTTGGCGATGTATAGACCCGCGCCTTGTAATAGCTAGATTTACATTTTCGCAATTTATTTTCCGCACTCCTAACTGTTAACAATGCATGAAAGAATGTATGAATAATAAAACCAATCCGTAGCTCACAAATAACATGTACAAAGACAATTAACTGAAAAACAACACACATGCACATACCACTCCTAGGGCACGCCTCACTGGTTGCCTCGAAGGTGGTCATCAAGTATAGGGTGTCTTAGAGGTCGCCCTTCTGTCTAAAAGATCCAGTTGCCTCGAAACGGTTGCCTCGGATAAAAAAGGATTTAGGACATTAGGGTTACCACTAAGGTATCCTACCATTGCTTTGGTGACCACATTGTCCCTTAATCGAATTGACCCGAATACCTCCAACGATGGTGCTACCTACCTCTCAATGGTGGGATAGCACTATCTAAAGGACTCTTACACAGCATAATTCCTTAGAGTAGGTAGATTCTCCTGGGTACTTGCTATTTTCAAAACAAACAAAAACAACTTTTCGCACCTACACTTTCAAAAGTTTTCAAACAAAATTTTTCATACACTCTTGAGGACAGATACAAGAGTTACTTAGAAATTTTCCAAACAAACTTTTTTCAAAACCCACACACACTTGAAAAGCAAACAACATTTTGAAAACATAAGAGCAAGTACCTAAGAGCCCGTGGATAACCATGGATATAAGGGGTGCTAACACCTTCCCTTTCTATAAATCTACCTCCCGAACCGAGAAACATTCTCAAAGAAGGAATTTTGCTGTGCTTTTGTCCTTTCCATATTGTAGAACATAAAAGACGGTGGCGACTCTTGCTTACCGCAACATTTCGCGAACCAGCTTAAAAAACAGTCAGTTCTATTTCCACCGATCACAGTTACAATCCACTTGTTGCCTTAAAAATGGGCCATGTTATGCATGTTGGGTACTATGGCAAAACAAAAACCAAACAAAAGATCATAGTCCCTCGATGACGCTATCTTGGTTGCCTAAACAAAATGATCAAGTCCCTATAAAATTTGCCAAAAATACTTAACACAATTGCTATCATGGTCTATACGATGACCGCGCCTATCCCGTTTAACATCCTAACACAAGGTTGTTCACCAAATGCAATGGTGAAATAACACTGTCAAAAGGGTTAAAAACATATAGGAAAGATCTTTGAGTAAAATAGGATAGACAACTCCTAGTTACTTGATCAACTTGCAAACATCCTTGCTAATTTTGAAACACACAATTTCAAAACATTTCCCAAATCAAACTTTCAAACATTGAAATCTTTTCAAGAGACAAAACACCTTTGTATAAATTCAAACAAAGAATCATTACAAAGGTTGCCACAACGATGGCCTCTTTTCAAAATATCTTTCAAAACCACACACAAAGCACCATTTCAAACAATTGAAAAGCAAAAGCAAGTGATCTAAACAAGTAACTAAGAGCCCATGGATAACCATGGATGAAAAGGGTGCTTGCACCTTCCCCTTTCATAATCTACTCCCCGAACCCAAGAAAACATATCAAAGGTCTTTCTTGTGCTTTTTGACCTTTCCTTAGGATAAAATAAAAAGTCGGTGGTGACTCTTGCTAAACCGAAACATTTGCGAACATAAACGCAAAACCTCAAGTCAGTTCTCCCACCGTATCACATATGTCATACTCACTTTACTGCCAGGATTTGCTTCAATTGTACAAACAACATGGCGGAATACGAAGCGTGCGTCTTCGCTCTCAGAGCTGCCATAGACTTGAGGATCAAATCCTTGGATGTATTTGGAGATTCAGCTTTGGTTATCATCCAGATCAAAGGGGAATGGGACACCAACCACCCTAACCTTATTCCTTACAAAGAACATGTTTTGACATTGCTACCACATTTTAAGAAGATTACCTTCGAGCATTTCCCACGAGAAAAAAATCAGCTAGCAGACGCACTAGCCACAATGTCATCTGTGTTTAAACTTAATTGGGATAATGAGGCTCCCCAGATCACTATCGATTGAATGGATGAACCAGCACACTGTCACGATATTAATACTGAAGAAGTAGTGGACCAGCCTTGGTTTCACGAAGTCAAGAGGTATCTCGAGGCTCAAGAATATCCAGAAGGAGCTTCAATCAATGATAAGAAGTTCTTAAGGAAATTTTCTGCTAAGTTATTCCTTAGTAATGGCATCCTGTAAGAACGCAATCATGACTATGTGTTACTTCAGTGCATAGATAAGGTTGAAGCTGAAAGGATCATGGCTGAATTGCACGAAGGCACTTTTGGTACCCATTCCAACGGGCACACGATGGCAAAGAAAATCTTACGGGCAGGCTATTACTGGTCGACCATGGAAGAAAATTGCTATCAACACTCTCGAACCTGCCATAAATGCTAGATTTATGCAGATAAGGTGCACATACCTTCAGTTCCTCTAAATGTCTTGACGATTCCTTGGCCCTTTGCTATGTGGGGAATAAATATGATTGGGGAAATCAAGTCGACAACCTCCAATGGACACCGCTTCATCCTAGTCGCCATTGACTATTTTACAAAATGGGCAGAGGCAGCTTCCTTCGCTTTCGTTACCAAGAATGTTGTTGCCCATTTTATCAAGCAAAATATCATTTGCCGGTACGGTATCCCCGAAAGGATCATCACTGACAATGGTACAAATCTCAACAACACTATGATCACCGCCTTGTGCGAGCAATTCAAAATTCAGCATCACAATTCTTCTCCCTATCGGCCAAAGATGAATGGTGCTGTCGAGGCTGCAAATAAAAACATTAAAAAGATCATAGAGAAAATGACAGTCACATACAAAGACTGGCATGAGATGTTACCATTAGCTCTCCACGAGTATCGTACCACGGCTCGCACATCAACCAGGGCAACACCATATTCTCTGGTTTACGGCATGGAGGTTGTCCTGCCTATCGAGGTCCAGATCCCCTCTCTAAGGATTATGAAGGATGCAGGTGTAGTGGTAAATGTTCAAGACTAAGCCATTGGATTGACTAGACTTTATACAAATCATAATAAAAATCGCCACCGCGCTTTATTGTTTCCAAAGGAATGGGAAAAGAGCGAATAACCCAAAAAAAAGGGGGAAAGATTCAAGGTAAGGGGGTTGGTTATGCAAAGGGAAGGTATTAGCACCCTAAACATCTACGGTACTCCGCAGGAACCTCTTTGAAAAATTTGTATATTTTGGCCGTGAATATGTGTTGTATAAGAAATGGATGGTAGAGGTGAGAAAAGAAATATTTTTTATGTTTTTTGCACCCGCCGCGGTTGCAAACCTTTAGTGCCTACGTACCACCTTTCGTGCAATAGGGGATCAGGGTACACGTAGTTCCTCTTTTGAAAATTTAAAACAAAAGTCTGTTGGTTAATTTTAAGAGATAAGACATCATCGTCATTGTCCGTGTGGAAAACATACTTACTACCCACGATCATGAGAAAGGAGAATTTGCATCATCTCAAAGTGGAGGATATGGCTTGGATTTTAAAATCAACAATTCCTCACTCAACACCCAAGTGGAAAATATCTCACTTCACTACATATTGTATAAGTATAGTTGTTTGCATCACTACAAGGATTGACAAGAGTCTAATCTTTTAAGAAAAGTTTTAAAATAAAAAGCCAAAGCGGCAAAAATGGTTTGAAATGAGATTGATTGACTTTTAGTCTTCTCACAAAAAAATGTCAAGGTATTATTAAATTGATTGAAATTTATTTATGAAAATGTTTTGAAAATGTATGGACCTAAGTCCAAGTTTATTATGAAAATGTTTCAAGTTTAGAAATAAGAGAAGTTTTTTTTAAGGAGGGAGAAGATTTTTGAAATTAAAGAAGATGAGAGGAGAAGAAGAGGCTATCCTAAAGCATAAGGTAAAAAAGCTAGGGATAAGAACCATCTAACCAACAAGAAGTCAATACTTGACATTATGAGTCAATACAAAATTCCCATTCTTTGGATCGAAACCAAGCAAGCAAAGATACTAGACCTCTTGAGAGAACCAAAATTCAAGTGTATTAAGTCTTCACAAAAATTAGGCAGAGTAACGGCTGTATACGAGTGAATTCCATATTACAAACAATGGGTGTAATCACAATAACCTGCACACAAAACAAATAAACAACCCAATGTCTTGAGGTAAACCTCAAGAACTCCAGACAAAAATATGAATAAAGTCACAAAGTCTCCAAGATAGGCCAAGGTTTCCAATCCTAAGTCCAAAAAGTCCAATACTCCATAATGCCAAGTGTTGGTGTAAGCCCTAGAGGCCAATACTTTTGGTACTTGTATCGAATTATTTATTAATAATAAAAGACATTTCTTTATTATGTTTGCTTTCCAAAATAATAAAGTCCCTAGAATGGTTTATTTGTTTAATGAAATGTTAAGTGTGACTTAATCATGAGATCCCATTAAACATAAGACACTATTATTAAAGTATCCGTAGTCAAGCTTTAATGTGAAGTGGGATAACATTAAAGCATTAAGATTATTATGAAGATAGATTGATGATCACATCTCATGGATCATAGATAAGGAGTTATCAAGTCTTGACATAGGTATGAATATTAAGAGTAATATTTATACTGGATTGACCCGCTATGAGAATACTACATAGAATGTTATGCAAAGTGTCATAAGTTATTCTCATGATGATAATGGTGTATACAACCCTTCGACCTGAAACCACTATGGACCCTAGATGTAGAGTCAAGTACTTTATTGCTGATCAAACGTCATCCGTAACTGGATGACTATAAAGACGGTTGATGGGTACTTCACAAAGCATGCTAAGGGACATGAGTGACCTAGATGGAATTTTCTCATCCTGCATAACAGGATAAATGTCTAAGGGCCCAATATTGAACTGGACAAGGGTGACACAGTGTATGCCTTGTGTTCAATATAGACATGAGGGCAAAAGGGTAATTGTACAACACAAATATTATCACGGAAAAGGTTTGGTCAGATCACATGACATTTTCGTGACTTGGGTAACAGTGATGTGTTGCTAGATACCGCCCACTGTTTATTATATTAAATGTGTGATTTAATATAATTGCCAACGTCGCGAAAACCGACAGGGTCACACACATAAGGACAGGTTGATGAGAGATAGAATAAATAAGGAACACCATAAGGTACGGTGCACTTAAGTGTAATACGGAAATTGGTAAGGTACCACGTGGATAAGTGATATATGGTACATCATAAGGTATGATGTCCATAAGCTTAATTGGGCTTTTAGCTTATAGCCTTAATTGGGCTTTTAGCTTGTAGCCCACACGAGTGATTCTATAAACAGATCCATTGTGATGAAGCAATTTCACTTGATGCAATTTCGTTTTTGATTCTCTCTCTCACTCAAGGTTTCCGTTCGTGATCATCTAGCACTGTGACCGAAAGGGATCTGTTCGTGTGGACTGAGTAGAGGCGTTGTTCTTCATCAACGCTCGTGATCACAACATCAAAGGTCTGAATCGCCACAAGAGGTAAATATTTCTATCACTGACCATGCTCATTCGTAAGGATCGCTAAAGGAAAATTTTAAATTCCGCTGCGCTTTTGATCGCAATTTTCCTTCACCAAGGATAGTAACCAAATAGTCCAAATATCATTAAAGATTTTTATGGTTCATGTTGATTATTAGGTGTCTTTAAAAGGAAAAGAAAAGCTCAAATGAGCAAAATAAAAATGACATAAAAGTAAATGCTCAAGTGAGCAAAGATGAAAATAGCATGAAATGTAAATGGTACATAAAGTAAATGGTACATAAAGCATAAAAAATAAAAGCATAAAGTAAAGTCAATTGTTAGAAATCAGTGGTTAGATGAATGACCATATTGAAACTTGCATTTGGAACTCATTAGAGGATTGGTAGAACCAAAGCCTCCATACAACAAGTTGCATTTTATTTTTTTCAAGTATATCGTCCATTTTGGAATTCTCACAAGTAACATTTAATGATCAATGATGTTTAAGTGATCCGCGTTGACCAAAAGTGTTGTAGATCCATTAGAGGATTGGTAGAACCAAAGCCTCCACACAATGAATCTCAAGGTTATTGGATCAAAGGGATCAAATTAACATACTTGGGTTTGCAATCATAAGTTTGGGCCACGAATGATCATTTATTCGAATCAGGACAAAATTTAGCAATATGTTAAGCAATCATAAGTGGACTTATGTAGAAGTCGCACCTATTTTGAGGCCGGTCAATAGCAATCTATGTACTTCATGTTTGGATAAATGATATAGAGATCACCATCCTTTAACATGTAGCACAATTAAAAAAAAGGGATAAGATGAAGAGGGAGAGGAATGATAAGCTAATTTGGATTACCATTCCAAAATTCTTTCACCTTTAAATTCAACCACTCCTCTAGATGGATTAAAGCACTAAACATATCATTAATCCAAAGCACCAAAAATGAATTAAATAATTCACTCTTAGGTAGATTTGAATTGATGAACATTTATCCAACTTCATCTACATCACAAAGTCCATTAAGTTTAAAGACAAATTGGACATTTAAAATTGCAATCCAAATTATCCATCAAAGAGAGTGAGCAGAAAAATATTTAAGTCAAAACAGCCCCAAAACAAGGCAGAAAAGTATTTTTGGCATTGTTGCAATCGATTGTGCTTAGACAACAACCTATTTCATCAGTGCTGTTTTTTTATCAAATCAATTTTCGGTGACAATCAATTGCAATGTTACAACAATTGATTGCAACCTGTTTAAAATCAGTAGAAAACATCATTTTAAAGACCAAATTCTTGTTCCAACTTTTCATCAAACACCTTATGATCATGGATCCAATTGAGCATGAAAATCACAACAAATTATGAGAAAATAGCACTAATGGAACCATAAAACAGTGCTCAATGAATCAAAACCAGAAATTCATAAGAGATCACATTGTGAAAGATGATGATCCAACTTACCAAAGGTAGAATTAGAGAATTATCAAACAACTTCCAGAATTTCCTTCAATTCAACAACAAATATCAATTACCAAAGCTTGGATGTAGAGAATTGATGAAGAAAAAGTGTTTGAATGAAGGTTTAGCTCAAAGATTAGTAAGCTTCAATGCAAAGCTTACTAACTTTTTTTGAAAATGAAGCTTTGAGTGAATTTGGTAGATGGAGAGAATTGAGAGATTTTTTAGCAAGATGATTTTGGATATCAAAGGCTTGTGATTTGAATGAAATAAGGTCTCTATTTATAGAGTTTTAGGATTGGGATTAGTGGTAATTTGGTAATTGATTCTTGGAGCCAAAATTGAATTAGTGATATAATTTCAAATTATGCAGAAAAAAAAATTGGAGCCAAAATGGTACAATTTTGAATTTGCTGGCTTTTTTTCAAAAAACACGTGCATTTTGCTTTTATGAGTCGATACATGGGTGGTATGTGTCGATACATCCTAGCTGTATAACACAGCATGTGTCGATACATGCCTCTATGTGTCGATACATATTGTTATTTCAACACATTACAAAATCACACAAACTGCACGAGTCGATACATAACACGTATGTGTCGACACATGCTAGTTATACAAATAGGATGAGTCGATACATACATGCATGTGTCGACACATGCCAGTTATACACATCAAGATGAGTCGATACATACCTTTATGGGTCAATGCATTCTGTCTTTCGCCACAATACAGAACCAATCAACCTTCATGAGTTCGACACAAGCTTTCATGGATCCATACAAGATGCCTTTCGACACAATACAAGATCAATCAACTCGAAAAACCTTATTTGTCGAATGCTTTGACTCGGTACCTACAAAACACAAATTGTGCATAGTGTGATCAATCGTCGAAATTTAATTTGCCTTTTTTTTAATTAACAAAATTTAAACTAATAATAAAAGTGTGTTTATTATTATTGTCTTGTGGTGATCAGTTATGGCCTTAGTTTTTCCTTTATTTTGTTTTGGGATTGTAAAATACGGCCTGCGTGTCGTGCCTCTCTCTAAAATTCTTGATGTAACTTCTTTTCTCATCTCACTCCCTCGTATGTAAAACGAGTTTCTTTTATGTAATGTAATGTTATGAAGAAAGAGAAGAATACAATATCGAAGGAGGATAACCTTGGAGATCTTGCTTGGAGAAGTTTAGATCGTTATTAGGTTAGCTTAGGTTATCTCATTGGCTTGGGAGAACAATTGCGCTAGGGGCCATAACTGTATCCTTTTATGTATATTGAAGCATGTGTTTGTATGTTGATGCATGAGAGAGACGAATTGCATGTTAAGCCGGTGAGATCAAACTAATAACAAAATCCCTCAAGTTAAATATTAAGTTCATGCTTTCCAAGTTTTATCACTCATCAAGACTAGTATCGAACAATGTATGTTTCGCCTACGCGAGGTGCATGTTCTATATTAGTAAGGTGTGATGGGATAATTGTAATATCCAACTGCTAAAACAATGGGTCAAACTTAACTAAACACATTATAATAAGATTATCATGTTTAGAAGCAAGAGTTGGGAATGATTCATATGATGAATTAGAATAAGGAGTTATTCACCCAACTGAAAATATTCGAGAGTTGTATGAGATACAATTGGAAGGAGTTCCTACCTAAATAACCTAGTTTTGTGTAATCAGCCTAACGCTGACTTAGAACGAAGTGAAATGTGGATCTCGACCCACTAGAAAGTCTTCCAACGGGATTTTCTGAATCAAATGATGAGGGTCATTTGGTTTGAGTAAAATAGTGGGAACATATTTGATTAAAGGCCTAATTAAATATGTTGTTTTAATGATACTTATATTTTCAATTTTTTGTACATTACCATGACAACAAACAACCATATTTTGCGATCAATCCTAGATAAGGAAAAATTGTCTGAGACAAATTTCCTGGATTGGCACCGAAATCTGAGGATTGTCCTCAAGCACGATAAGAAGTTGTATGTCTTGGAGACACCTGTTCCTGAAGAGGAACCGCCTAGTTCGGCACCTAAGGCAGAAATAGATACTTATAAGAAGCATTTTGATGATGCTAACGAAGTCGCTTGTCTCATTCTAGCTACTATGAACTCGGAGTTGCAAAAGTAACACGAGAACATGTCAGCGTTCGATATGATCGGACATCTGAAAATGCTCTATCAAGAGCAGGCAAGAAATGAGAGGTTTCAGGTTTCAAAGGCCCTTTTTAACAACAAGTTATCTGAGGGAAACCCTGTAGGTCCCCATGTACTCAAAATGATTGGGTATGCGGAGAACCTTGAAAGGTTAGGGTTTCCGCTTGGAAAGGAACTTGCAACTGATTTTATCTTGCAATCGTTGCCAGATAGCTTTAATCAGTTTGTCATGTATTTCAACATGAATGACATGGATAAGAGTCTTCCAGAATTGCTAAGCATGTTGAAAACTGCTGAGCAGAATATGAAGACAAAAGGGAAGTCCATTCTGATGGTCAGTAATGGAAAGAAGCTGAACAAGAGGCCTACCAAGCAAGTTGGTAAAGGGAAAGGCAAGGAAGTTGCCAAGCCTAAACCTACTGTTCCTGCTTTGAAGCCTAGTGGAGGCATAACAAAGGAGGGCGCTTGCTTCCATTGCGGTAAGACCGGACATTGGAAGAGAAACTGCCCAAAGTACCTGGAAGATATGAACAATGGAGTAGGGACTTCAAATTCAGGTATTTTTGTTATTGAAATTAATTTATCTACTTCTGCATCATGGGTATTAGATACTGGATGCGGTTCTCACATTTGTACTAATGTGCAGGGGCTAAAAAGGAGTAGAGATTTGGCAAAAGGTGAAGTTGACCTACGAGTTGGAAATGGAGCAAAGGTTGCTGCTTTAGCCGTAGGAACTTATGTTTTGACTTTACCTAGTGGTTTAATAATTCATTTAGAGAACTGTTATTATGTACCTGCAATTAGTAGGAATATTATTTTCGTTTCTTGTTTGGACAAGTTTGGTTTTTCATTTATAATAACGAACAATTGTTGCTCTATTTATTTGAATGATATATTCTATGCTTATGCACAAATGAACAATGGACTATATGTCCTTGATCTTGAAATGCCAATTTATAACATTAATACTAAACGGATTAAACCTAATGAGTTAAATCCAAGCTACCTTTGGCACTGTCGCTTAGGCCACATAAATGAGAAACGCATTTCCAAACTCCATAAAGATGGACTCTTGGAATCTTTTGATTATGAATCATATGAGACATGCAAATCTTGTTTAATTGGAAAGATGACAAAGTCCCCATTCACAGGAAAAGGTGAAAGGGCTAATGATCTTTTGGCCCTCATACATACTGATGTATGTGGACCACTGAACATACCAGCTAGAGGAGGTTTTCAATACTTCATCACATTTACTGATGATTTCAGTAGATATGGTTATGTGTATTTAATGAAACACAAATCTGAAACCTTTGAAAAATTCAAGGAATTCAAGAATGAAGTACAAAACCAACTAGGTAAGAATATTAAAGTTCTTCAATCAGATCGAGGCGGTGAATATTTAAGCCTAGAGTTTGATGACCATCTAAAGGAATGTGGGATTTTATCCCAACTTACTCCTCCCGGAACACCACAATGGAATGGTGTATCTGAGAGAAGAAATTGAACCTTGTTAGACATGGTCCGATCCATGATGAGTCACGCCGATCTTCCGAACTCCTTTTGGGGACATGCACTATTGACTGCAGCTTACACACTTAACTGGGTTCCATCCAAAAAGGTTGAGAAGACACCATATGAGATATGGAGTGGTAGGAAACCACATATGTCTTACATGAAGATTTGGGGTTGCGAAGTTTATGTGAAACGACAAATTTTAACTAAGCTTGAGCCCAAATCTGACAAATGCTTATTTGTGGGGTATCCTAAAGAAACAAGAGGGTATTACTTCTACAATCCTTCTGAGGGAAAAGTGTTTGTCGCTCGAACTGGAGTTTTTCTGGAAAAGGATTTTATTTCCAAAAGAATTAGTGGGAGGAAAATAGAGCTTGAAGAAATTCAAGAACCACAAAGCATTGATACACCTATGGAGGAATTAGAGCAGGAAACACAAGTAGTTGTGGAAGAGCAACCTGCTCAAGTAGAATAAGACCAGCGTATGTCAAGCAGGATACGTTAACAACCTGAGAGATATGGATATCTCATAAGTGATCAGGGTGATGTATTACTCATGGATCAAGATGAGCCTGTGACCTACCAAGAGGCCATAACTGGTCCTGAGTCCGAGAAGTGGCTAGAAGCCATGAAATCTGAAATGGATTCCATGTACACAAACCAGGTTTGGACCTTGGTAGAGCCTCCTATAGGAGTTAACCCTATAGGATGCAAGTGGGTCTTCAAAAAGAAGACTGCCATGGATGGTAAGGTACATACCTATAAGGTAAGACTGGTTGCAAAAGGCTATAAACAAATTCATGGGGTTGACTATGATGAAACCTTTTCACCAGTTGCAATGCTTAAATCTGTTCGGATTTTACTTGCTATCGCTGCATATCATGATTATGAAATATGGCAGATGGATTTCAAAACTGCTTTCCTTAATGGGAATCTTCTTGAGGATGTGTACATGACACAACCTGAAGGATTTGACATACCAGAAGAAGCCCAAAAGATATGTAAGTTACAACGATCAATTTATGGATTGAAGTAAGCTTCCAGAAGCTGGAATCTTCGTTTTGATGAAACAGTAAAACAATATGGATTCATCAAGAATGAAGATGAGCCTTGTGTCTACAAGAAGGTTAGTGGGAGCATGATCGTATTCCTGGTATTATATGTAGATGACATATTACTCATTGGAAACGATGTCCCTACCTTGCAACAAGTGAAGACTTGGTTAGGGAAATGCTTTTCAATGAAGGACCTAGGGGAAGCATCCTATATATTAGGAATCATGATCTATATAGATAGGTCACAAAAATTGCTTGGCCTAAGTCAGAGTACATACATAGAAAAAGTGTTGAGACGCTTTAATATGCATGATTCCAAGAAAGGATTCATACCTATGCAACATGGCATGTGTCTGTCAAAAACACAATCCCCTTCAAGTAAGAAAGAAAGGGATCGCATGGATAAGATTCCATATGCATCTGCAATAGGATCTATCATGTATGCCATGCTATGTACTCGACCAGATGTCTCGTATTCTTTAAGTGCAACGAGTAGGTACCAGTCTAATCCCGGTGATGCTCATTGGGTAGCTGTCAAGAATATCCTTAAGTACTTGAGAAGAACTAAGGACTCATTCTTGATATATGGAGGTCAGGAAGAGCTTGCTGTAATTGGATACACCGATGCTAGCTTCTAGACAGATAAGGATGACTTTAGATCGCAATCTGGTTATGTGTTTTGTTTAAATGGTGGCGCTGTGAGCTGGAAAAGTTCAAAGCAAGATACAGTTGCTGATTCTACAACCGAGGCTGAGTATATTGCTGCCTCAACTGCAGCAAAGGAAGCTGTTTGGATCAAGAAGTTCATTAGTGAACTTGGCATAGTCCATAGCATTGTGGATCCCATTGATCTCTATTGTGATAACAATGGTGCTATCGCACAAGCTAAGGAGCCTAGATCTCACCAACGATCCAAACACATACTTAGGCGTTATCATCTCATTCGAGAGATAATCGATCGGGGAGATGTGAAAATATGCAGAGTACCTACACTTGACAATGTTGCTGACCCATTAACAAAGCCTCTTGCGCAGCTGAAGCATGATGGACATACTAGATCTATGGGTATTAGGGGTATGCCTGATTGGCTCTAGTGCTAGTGGGAGATTGTTGGTGTAAGCCCTAGAGGCCAATACTTTTGGTACGTGTATCGAATTATTTATTAATAATAAAAGGCATTTCTTTATTATGTTTGCTTTCCAAAATAATAAAGTCCTTAGAATGGTTTATTTGTTTAATGAAATGTTAAGTGTGACTTAATCATGAGATCCCATTAAACATAAGACACTATTCTTAAAGTATCCGTAGTCAAGCTTTAATGTGAAGTGGGATAACATTAAAGCATTAAGATTATTATGAAGATAGATTGATGATCATATCTCATGGATCATAGATAAGGAGTTATTAAGTCTTGACATAGGTATGAATATTAGGAGTAATATTTATACTGGATTGACCCACTATGAGAATACTACATAGAATGTTATGCAAAGTGTCATAAGTTATTCTCATGATGATAATGGTGTATACCACCCTTCGACCTGATACCACTATGGACCCTAGATGTAGACTCAAGTACTTTATTGTTGATCAAACGTCATCCGTAACTGGATGACTATAAAGACGATTGATGGGTACTTCACAAAGCATGCTAAGGGACATGAGTGACCTAGATGGAATTTGCTCATCCTGCATAACAGGATAAATGTCTAAGGGCCCAATATTGAACTGGACAAGGGTGACACAGTGTATGCCTTGTGTTCAATATAAACATGAGGGAAAAAGGGTAATTGTACAACATAAATATTATCACGGAAAAGGTTTGGTCAGATCACATGACATTTTCGTGACTTGGGTAATAGTGATGTGTTGCTAGATACCGCTCACTGTTTATTATATTAAATGTGTGATTTAATATAATTGCCAACATTGCGAAAACCTATAGGGTCACACACATAAGGACAGGTTGATGAGAGATAGAATAAATAAGGAACACCGTAAGGTACGGTGCACTTAAGTGTAATACGGAAAGTGGTAAGGTACCTCGTGGATAAGTGATATATGGTACATCATAAGGTATGATGTCTATAAGCTTAATTGGGCTTTTAGCTTATAGCCTTAATTGGGCTTTTAGCTTGTAGGCACACGAGTGATTCTATAAATAGATCCCTTGTGATGAAGCAATTTCACTTGATGCAATTTCGTTTTTGATTCTCTCTCTCACTCAAGATTTCCGTTCGTGATCAGCTAGCACTGTGACCGGAAGCGATCTGTTCGTGTGGATTGAGTAGAGGCGTTGTTCTTCATAAACGCTCGTGATCACAACATCAAAGGTCTGAATCGCCACAAGAGGTAAATATTTCTATCACTGACCATGCTCATTCGTAAGGATCTCTAAAGGAAAATTTTAAATTCCGATGCGCTTTTGATCGCAATTTTCCTTCACCAAGGATAGTAACCAAATAGTCCAAATATCATTAAAGATTTTTATGGTTCATGTTGATTATTAGGTGTCTTTAAAAGGAAAAGAAAAGCTCAAATGAGCAAAATAAAAATGACATAAAAGTAAATGCTCAAGTGAGAAAAGATGAAAATAACATGAAATGTAAATGGTACATAAAGTAAATGGTACATAAAGCATAAAAAATAAAAGCATAAAGTAAAGTCAATTGTTAGAAATTAGTGGTTAGTTGGATGACCATATTGAAACTTGCATTTGAAACTCATTAGAGGATTGGTAGAACCAAAGCCTCCACACAACAAGTTGCATTTGCTTTTTGTCAAGTATATCGTCCATTTTGGAATTCTCACAAGTAACATTTAATGATCAACGGTGTTTAAGTGATCCGCGTTGACCAAAAGTGTTGTAGATCCATTAGAGGATTGGTAGAACCAAAGCCTCCACACAATGAATCTCAAGGTTATAGGATCAAAGGGATCAAATTAACATACTTGGGCTTGCAATCATAAGTTTGGGCCACGAATGATCATTTATTCGAATCGGGACAAAATTTAGCGCTATGTTAAGCAATCATAAGTGGACTTATGTAGAAGTCGCACCTATTTTGAGGCCAGTCAATAGCAATCTATGTACTTCATGTTTGGATAAATGATATAGAGATCACCATCCTTTAACATGTAGCACAATTAAAAAAAAGGGATAAGATGAAGAGGGAGAGGAATGATAAGCTAATTTGGATTACCATTCCAAAATTCTTTCACCTTTAAATTCAACCATTCCTCTAGATGGATTAAAGCACTAAACATATCATTAATCCAAAGCACCAAAAATGAATTAAATAATTCACTCTTAGGTAGATTTGAATTGATGAACATTTATCCAACTTCATCTACATCACAAAGTCCATTAAGTTTAAAGACAAATTGGACATTTAAAATTGCAATCCAAGTTATCCATCAAAGAGAGTGAGCAGAAAAATATTTGAGTCAAAACAGCCCCAAAACAAGGCAGAAAAGTATTTTTGGCATTGTTGCAATCGATTGTGCTTAGACAGCAATCTATTGCATCAGTGCTATTTTTTTTTATCAAATCAATTTTCGGTGACAATCAATTGCAATGTTACAACAATTGATTGCAACCTGTTTAAAATCAGTAGAAAACAACATTTTAAAGATCAAATTCTTGTTCCAACTTTTTATCAAACACCTTATGATCATGGATCCAACTGAGCATGAAAATTACAACAAATTATGAGAAAATAGCACTAATGGAACCATAAAACAGTGCTCAATGAATCAAAACCAGAAATCCACAAGAGATCACATTGTGAAAGATGATGATCCAACTTACCAAAGGTAGAATTAGAGAATTATCAAACAACTTCCAGAATTTCCTTCAATTCAACAACAAGTATCAATTACCAAAGCTTGGATGTAGAGAATTGATGAAGAAAAAGTGTTTGAATAAAGGTTTAGCTCAAATATTAGTAAGCTTCAATGCAAAGCTTACTAACTTTTTTTGAAAATGGAGCTTTGAGTGAATTTGGTAGATGGAGAGAATTGAGAGATTTTTTAGCAAGATGATTTTGGCTATCAAAAGCTTGTGATTTGAATGAAATGAGGTCTCTATTTATAGAGTTTTAGGATTGGGATTAGTGGTAATTTGCTAATTGATTCTTGGAGCCAAAATTGAATTAGTGATATAATTTCAAATTATGCAGGAAAAAAAAATTGGAGCCAAAATGGTACAATTTTGAATTTGCTGGCATTTTTTCAAAAAACACGTGCATTTTGCTCTTATGAGTCGATACATGGGTGGTATGTGTCGATACATCCCAGCTGTATAACACAGCATGTGTCGATACATGCCTCTATGTGTCGATACATACTGTTATTTCAACACATTACAGAATCACACAAACTGCATGAGTCGATACATAACACGTATGTGTCGACACATGCTAGTTATACAAATAGGATGAGTTGATACATACATGCATGTGTCGACACATGCCAGTTATACACATCAAGATGAGTCGATACATACCTTTATGGGTCGATGCATTCTGTCTTTCGCCACAATACAGAACCAATCAACCTTCATGAGTTCGACACAAGCTTTCATGGATCCATACAAGATGCCTTTCGACACAATACATGATCAATCAACTCGAAAAACCTTATTTGTCGAATGCTTTGACTCAGTATCTACAAAACACAAATTGTGCAAAGACAAGGACAAATATTTTTTTTGTATTTTGATTAGAAGTTAGTCAATTAACACATATACAAAATACACAACCAAGGTGCTTGGAGATTCCTCAAGAGCAAACTTAAAGATATGAGATAGAAAAAAGAGGAAGAACCAACCCTAATGTGATCTTGTTATGATCAAGTTGACATGATATGATAGGGGAATCTTAGGGGCAAAAATTGGGGTACAACAGCTGCCCTTATTTAAGTGTCTTCTATCCGGAGATACGAAGGTTAAAAATCTTCGTGTCGACGCGATTGGAGATACTTAAATATAAAACAAGCCCTATTTTTGTCTCTAAGATGCCATGCAATGCTTATGATTATGAATGCATATGAACAGAACAAAAGAGACACAAAGTATCACTAGGGACGCCACAAAAATGAAGAAACAAAGGAGCAACCCCCACCAGGAAAATAAATCACTGGTGGACCCAAAGAATTGAATCTGAGAGGAGGATAATAAGTATCGATGTTCACTGCTGATGTCTACCAACGTTCACTGAAGGTAGAGAAAAAGATATACCGACTCACAGATGACGATAAACTACCAACTCAATAGTTGAAGGTAGAAGAGGAAATATATCATGCCATCGCTGTTCACTGACGATGAACTATCATCGTTCACTGATGATAGTATAAAGATAAGAAACACCGACATTCACTACCGATGTACTACCAACGTTCACTGAAGGTAGATTTGAAAATATCATACCACCGCCGTTCATCGACGATGAACTATCACCGTTCACTGATGATAGCAAAAAGATAAGAAACACCGACATTCACTGCCGATGTACTAACAACATTCAATGAAGGTAGATTTGAAAATATCACACCATCGTCGTTCACTGACGAGGAACTACCACCATTCACTGATGATAGCAAAAAGATAAGAAACACTGACGTTCACTGCCGATGTACTACCAACATTCACTGAAGGTAGATTTGAAAATATCAAACCATCGCCATTCACTGACGATGAACTATCACCGTTCACTGATGATAGCAAAAAGATAAGAAACACCGTTCACTGCCTATGTACTACCAACGTTCACTGAAGGTAGATTTGAAAATATCACACCATCGCTGTTCACTGACGAGGAACTACCACCGTTCACTAATGATAGCAAAAAGATAAGAAACATCGACGTTCACTGTCGATGTACTACCAACGTTCACTGAAGGTAGATTTGAAAATATCTCAAGCTTTCCCCAAAATTCTGGTGTTTCACCTGGAACGGGTCTCAACTTCTTCTTTAACCAAAGCACTCTGCCTGGAAAGGGTAAAATGTAATCTGTCTCAAATAAAGAGACTTCCACTTATTATCAAGGGGAAATTCAAAGAGAAATGGATTTCTGGGGATAGAAATATGGTTTCCTGGGGAAAGAGATATGACTTCCTGGGGAAAGAGATATGATTTCCTGGGGATAGAGATATGACTTCCTGGGGAAGAGATATGGCTTCCTGGGGAAAGAGATATGACTTCCTGGGGAAAATGACTTCCTAGGGAAATGCCACATTATTCCTGCTGAGGAGATAAAGTCTTCTCGTGCAAAATAAATGCACAAACCAAAACTCAAAGTTCTCAGAAATCCAAAGTAAATAATATTGCCGGGGAATCACAGATCCAAATCAGAATTAGACTGGAGCAAGACGGCCAATGCAGATACCTCCTTTGAGAAATAAACTCAAGAGGGAAAACCAAATCCACCTAAGCAAGGAGCGCTGCAGGAAGGTTAGAACACAATGTAAATAAAAAATGATTTGT
This sequence comes from Vicia faba, assembly GCA_948472305.1. Lineage (NCBI taxonomy): Eukaryota > Viridiplantae > Streptophyta > Magnoliopsida > Fabales > Fabaceae > Vicia > Vicia faba. The sequence goes on along the minus strand of OX451738.1, from coordinate 931,657,458 downwards.
GGCAATGCATGATGCATGTATGAATGTATGAGCGATATCGTGCATATGTTGGAAAAAGGATACATAATCAGTACAAATAAACAAAACTGTCTCAGGTACCAACAACATTGGGCTAAACTTTAACCAGAAAGATCAATCCAAGAAAGGTAAAAGCAACTGCGGAAACCAAACCTATTGCCTGTCCTAACTTCATTGAGGAGAAACATAATCCAGATGTAGCTAAATCAAACAGATACCGGGATAAAACATCTTTCTTCAGGTTTCAACGGAGGAACCAATTTTCAAAAGCAACATGCCTACTGGAGATTGCAAGACCAGCCTCAAATAAAGCAGACTGACGCCGAGACAATCAAACCTCACCGGGGAATTTAGACCCACCTCCCTGGAGAAAAAATTGCGGATTGCAAACTTTTCATCATGAATACTCATTCCAACAAGAGATGCCCTGGTATAGTCTTCCTGGGAAATCAAGAAGTCAACACTAATACCAATACTGCAGAGAGAGCAACATAATCCAGAAGTAAACAAATCATAACAATAAAAATGTACAGATATATGGATATAACATCCTTCTCCAGGCTTCACTGGGGAATAGCACACAGACTTCAATGGGGAAACAAAAGTTTTCACGGTTCGCCCTTCTACTGGATATTGCAACACTAATATTGAATAAGGCAGACGGAAACCAAAATGTAAAAACATTCACTGGGGAATTCAGGCCCACTTTGAAGGAAGAAGAACATACAGACTTCACTAAGGGAGACAATGCTTCATCATTAAGACATCTACTAGGGACTTCATGCGGACTTCAATGAGGAGTCCAAAACCACATCATCGAGGGGAAATCAAGATACGTTCTTCACTTGGGAGACCAGAGATACATTCTCCACTGGGGAAACCAGAGATACACTCTTCACTGGGGAAACCATAGATACGTTCTCCACTGGGTAATTATTGCACCAACTTCTCTGGGGAGAAGGGACTTCTATCAAATAAACGAGGCCTTCACTGGAGAATATTGGATTGAGTCTTCATATCAGACAAACTTATTCCAACAAAATATGCCCTGGTATAGTCTTCCTGGGAAATCAAGAAGTCAACACTAATGCCAACACTGCAAAGAGAGTGATATCTTAGCACACCAAGGGAATAAAACCTTTCATCATATGGGAAAACTTCGCTGGGGAATCTGGGACGGAGGCCTCTGACCATGCAAACCCAAAATCAAAAGCGAACCAAGACTTGGCCGAGGATAATGGATTCACAAACCCAAATACCGTACCTTTCACCCACTGGTATCATCTTCAACTATCCGAGAAACATACAAAAATTATGCACATACCAACAAGATGACCTGAGAAAAAACCTTCATGAAGGAAGTAAATCTTCTTAAAACAACTGGAGTTTGTTCATTCCTGGGATCGCCATTTTTGTTGTCATTGTTTCATCATAAATCTCAAAGTAAATTGAATTATGGAGATCTCCCCCTTTTTTTTGAAAAGTCAATTTTTATTTTTAATCTTTTTGCTTTAAAAATTATTATCAGCAATAAATGGAGTCTTTGCTAGCTAAATAAAAAATAAGAACACAAAGAATTGGGAAAAAGCTCGAATTTCATTAATAGAATGGTAGCCTGCAAATGGCGAGACTCCATGGATGATTACAAAGTTTAGGAAATGGTAATATATAATGGAAAAGATACATTGAGATACAATGACCACTATTCCCCCTAACAACTTTTGAAATCCTGAGCAGCAGCTTTTTTTGAAGTATGGTGAGGATCCGAGAAGATTGTTGCTTCAGCGATCAAGTCTTGTCTGACGTAGTTACTTGCCAAGAAAAATCCCTAACTTTTTCCTAAGCTGCCCTTGTGGGTTTTCAACTTAGCGGGAAATTTATTCTGTTTATGTCTCTAATTTTTGCCTAGACCACCCTTTTGGGTTTTCAGCCTACTGAGACGCTCCTTTTTGCCTAAGCCGCCCTTTCGGGTTTTCAACTTAGCGAGCTGTTCTTTTATTTCTTTAGGCGAAGTATTTCTTGGCTGCGTCAGCATTCATAGGACGTGGGAATTCCTCGCCATCCATAGTTTCAAGAATTAATGCACCACCAGAGAAGGCTTTCTTGAAAACATACGGGCCTTCAAAATTGGGAGTCCACTTGCCCCTAGAATTAGTGTTAAAAGACATGATCTTCCTGAGCACGAGGTCGCCTTCTCTGAATTCACGAGGTTTGACCTTTTGACTTCATGAAACCACGGCTGGTCCACTACTTCTTCGGTATTAATCTCGTGACAATTTGCTAGTTTGTTCATCCTTTCAATGGAGACCTGGGGAGCCTCATTATCCCAATCAAGTTTAAACATAGATGACATTGTAGCTAGAGCATCTGCTAGCTGATTTTCTTCTCGCGGGAAGTGCTCGAAGGTAATCTGCTCGAAATGTGGTAACAATGTCAAGACATGTTCTTTGTAAGGGATGAGGTTAGGATGCTTAGTGTCCCACTCTCCTTTGACCTAACTGATGACCAAAGCTGAGTCCTCAAACACATCTAAGGATTTGATTCCCAAGTCTATGGCAGCCTTGAGTCCAAAGATGCATGCTTCATATTCTGCCATGTTGTTCGTACAGTTGAAGCAAAGTCGGGCAGTGAAAGGAGTATGGCATCCTTATGGAGATATAAGCACCACACCGATACCATTACCAAGCGCATTAGAGGCCCCATCAAAGTACAGGGTCCATCGGGATCCTTGTTCAAGTCCGTCATATGGCCTGATTTCTTCAACTTTATCCAATGTCATGATGTCTTCGTCAGGGAAGTCAAACTTTATGGATTGGTAATCTTCTACAGCTTGATGAGCCAGATGGTCAGCTAGCACACTCCCCTTTATAGCTTTTTGGGTCGTGTACTGTATGTCGTATTCTGTTAGGATCATCTGCCATCTGGCTATCCTTCCGGATAGAGCAGGCTTCTCAAAGATGTACTTTATCGGATCCATCTTATATATCAGGAAAGTGGTATGAGTCAGCATATACTGCCTTAGCCGGCGAGCAGCCCATACCAAAGCGCATCAAGTTTTCTCGAGCAGTGAGTGTCGGGTCTCACAGTCGGTAAACTTTTTGCTAAGGTAATAAGTGACATGCTCTTTTCAACCAGACTTGCATGCTGCCCCAGTACGCACCCCATTGAATTCTCTAAGATGGTCAAATTCATGATTAGTGGTCTTCCCTCGACGGGTGGCATCAAGACAGGAGGCTCTAGCAAATACTCCTTGATTTTATCGAAAGAAATTTGACAGTCATCGTTCCATCTAACTACCTGATCTTTCTTCAACAGCTTAAAGATTGGTTCACAAGTAGATGTTAGGTGAGAAATGAAACTAGCAATGTAGTTTAGGCGTCCCAAGAAACCTCTGACCTCCTTCTCGGTGCGAGGAGCAAGCATTTCTTGTATAGCTTTGACTTTGGCAGGATCAACCTCGATGCCTTTGTTGCTGACAATGAAACCCAAGAGTTTACCAGACCGGACTCTGAATGTACACTTGTTTGGGTTCAATCTGAGCTTGTACTCCTTCAACCTGACAAACAGCTTTTGCAAGTGATCAAGGTGTTCTTCTTCAGTTTGCAATCGGGCTATCATGTCATCTATGTAGACCTCTATCTCATGATGTATCATATCATGAAACAAAGCTACCATGGCGCGTTGATAGGTTGCCCCGACATTCTTCAGTCCGAATGGCATCACTTTGTAGCAGAACGTACCCCACTGTGTGACAAATGTAGTTTTCTCCATGTCCTCAGGTGCCATTTCGATCTGGTTATAGCCTGAGAATCCGTCCATGAAAGAAAATACTTTGTGCTGAGCTGTGTTGTCGACCAAGATGTCGATGTGCGAAAGTGGAAAGTCGTCTTTAGGGCTGTCCTTGTTTAAATCTCTATAATCCATGCACATTCTCACTTTGCCGTCCTTTTTAGGCACAGACACAATGTTAGCAACCCATTGAGGATAGGAAGTAACAACCAGAAATCCAACATTGAACTGTTTCATAACTTCTGCTTTGATCTTCTCTGACATGTCAGGTCTCATGCGGCGGACCTTTTGCTTCACTGGTGGACAATCTTCTCTTGTGGGTAGACGGTGTACCACAATGTCTCTATCGAGTCCTGGCATGTCTTCATATGACCAGGCGAAGATTTCAACATAATCATGCAGTAGCTGAATTAGGCGCTCCTTGACACTCAGATCTAGATTGGCACCTATCTTGATTTCCTTTTTATCTTCCTCAGTACCCAAGTTGATTGTATCTAACAACTCCTCATGAGGCAAAATATCTCTTTCCTCTTGTTGTAGTAATCTGGCCAATTCCCCTGGAAACTCACAATCTTCCTCACCTTCGTATTCGGCTTGGTAGATCAGATCTTCAGAGTCACTGAAGGCTATAGCAGTATCATTACCCATGGGTTCTGGAATGGAAGGGTACCTGCATTTGTGAGTGTGGGTGTGTGTAAGGGATAACCATCTTAAAACAACAAAATATAAAAGAAAGACAATGAGCATAAAAAAGTTTGTATATGAAAAAGCGTCCATGATTCATTGAAATGACATATGAAAATGAAATAAAAACCCTTACAAATGGACCGTTGTGCCTCGGGTAAGACACAAGGTTGAAAAAGTACGAATTGTTTGTGAATTATTACAGATCCAACAGAAATGGAAAAGATAAATTACTGTGGTATGAAAGTAATCGGAACAAAGTCTTTTGCTTCCCAGTTGCACAGTCCTCCGTTGACAGTAGGAAATATCCAATCTTCCAGGCTTCCATCTTTTTCACTGTCCTCTAGTGCATTAACCCCTTGGTGGCTAATCTTCACAGGTGGCCCTCCGGCACGGGCGCGACACACAACCTTCTGACCAGTCGAAGTAAACCCCAAGCCGAACTTGTCTGATTTGTAACTGTTGTACCCCAAAAGTTTCTCTCTCATTTCATCAACATTTCTCATCACAAGACTCTTGGAATCCAAGATCAAGCTAGGGTTTGCTCTGCTCAAGACACCTCCTTGCACTGTTGACCTAAATTAGGGTTTGAGTTTGCACAGATATGTTTTGACCTACAATGCCCAAAATGACTTTCATACTCCATGTTGGACTCACAAGTTTGTCCATACCAAGTTTCAAGCCTTGATTCAAATTTTTGCCCAATCAATTGGGCAGTTGACCTAGAAATCAGTTGTATTGGGGAAAAAGTCAACTGTGGCCAATTGACAGTCAAACCTCATGAAATTTGATTCACATCAACATTGTGAACTCATATAAACCATTTTATCAAGTTTGGATCATAACTCCACAATAAATTTGATCAGATCACCAAAAGGGCAAAATGGTCATTTTTAGGGTTTTGACTGTACAAAGGCAATTTTTGGCTGTTTGACCTAGCCAATGGCAAATCAAGCTCAACCATGGACTCAAGGACTCAATGAAATTGTCTTGACCCATTCAACAAGTTCAAAAGATCTCAAATGCATAGGATTGACACATGAATTTTTCAGCCAACTGATCAAAATTTAACTATATACTGAAAAGTCAAACTTTGACTTTTTGGTCAAAATCAAGTGCCAAGAGTCATTTTTCATCAAGACATGTCAAATTATGAAACTTCTTCATCAAGAAACCCAAAAATGCAAATTAGGGTTTAAAATGAAAAATTTCATAACTTAGAAAATTTCCAAGTTATAAAATTTTCTTATTTTTTCCTAACTTTGTCCCATTTTTTCACCAAGATGAAAATGGATTCAAACAAAACTTGAAACATGAAAGTTGTATTCCATCACAAATTCTACAACTTTGATTCACAAAGTTTTCTCAAAAGAATCTTGGATCTCAAGTTATGATTTTTGGAACAAGGGTACCTAAAACTTTTAACTTAGAGGAATTTTGCCTTAATTTAGGCAGGATTTTGACCCATCTTCTTGGCCATTTTTCACATAGTTCCACTTTGAGTTTCAAGTTTCATTTCAAAGATGTATTATATTACATGTTGCAAGCTTTCCAAATTGTCAGAGAACTCCTCAAACACCTTTGTGGTTAGGGAGAATCGAATGCTTGAAATTGGCAAAAACTCACTTTGATCCATGGTCAATACATGTTCATACCAAGTTGCAAATCTGACCAAGATAGCTTTATACACAATTACAGGCCTCTAAACCAGTTTGCACTCCATAATTTAATTCAAATCCATTGAGCCAAAGCATTATCTTGGTCATTAGGGTATTGTACACTAGATTAAGCCTTAAATGGAAAAAGTAACATTGCCATTTTTGCTTGAACTTTGCTTTATGTCAAAACAACATCCTAGAGCATTGAACCAGATCTTATGCTGCAAACAAAATCCACTAATTATAGGGGCCAAGAGGGATGTGTGCATGGTGATAGGATGGCCTGTACAAGTCTATAACCTCACTTCCACTCTCTTGCTTCAAGAGGAAGAAAACTTGAAAAACACAAGGTATCTCACACATCTGATAAAACCAACCAAAACAAAGTTATACAACAAGTTTCATACACCCTAGCAAGCCAGAAGCATGACCCCTTGACCTCTCAAAACTCCTTGTGCACAAAATCCCCATTTTCTTGCAAAATAGGGCCAGTTCTGCATTTTGCAAGCCACCATCAAATTCCATCGTGCGTTTTGTCCAAAGCTACTTCAAACACCTTCCAACCAACATACCTGAGCTATCCAGACCATCCACAAGTTGTTGTAACTCCATTAACACACATTGCCATTTTTGTTTGGAAGCTTTGCAGGTTGAGTTCTGTAGCACGATTCAGGCTACTTCAAAATAAACCAAGCATTGGGAAAGCTTCAGTGGACCTCAAGCACCCTTGGAAGTTGCTGCATTGTGCAGCTCAAAGTTAACTGAAACAGGTATTTCATGAACTTCTATCTCTCTATTTAGGAATAGTTAGACTTAGGTTTGTGAATGAAAGATGTTGTATTCATAGCTCTGAAACCATACATGTGCTTAGTTTTCATTTATGATAATCATGCTAGGAGAATTTCATTCATGAACTTTCTGAAAAAACTAGGTTAAGAATTAGGGCCAGAGAAATTCTCTCTGGTCTTTGAGAGTTAGCTTAAGTTTTTTATATGGTTAGATTCGTTGTTTGATGCTCTACAAGTTTCATGTTATGAGTTTTGTCAAAAAAGCACAGAATTCGGAGATAGCTGTTTGTATGGAAAACGCGCGTTTTTGTTTGAACTGAGGAAGAAGACAAAGTTGCTTGGGCTGGGCCTGGTTGTTTTTGCTTCTCACACATGCATTTTCAGTTCACACCCCCCTGGCCCATTGCTTTGTATTTTCATTATTTTTGCATTTTTATTTTTTCTCTGACCTTGATATTTTATTTTCGAATATAAAAAATACTTAAAAAATATTTTCATAAATTTTTATATTTATTTGATATTTATTTTAATTAATTCTAGTATTAATACATTAAATACTTTATATTTGCCTTTGTTTAAATGTAAAAATAATGTAAAAAATACTTTTATTTTTATTTATTATTTTTATACATATTTGAAAATATTTTCTTGAAATATATAATTTTTTTAAATAATTTATTTTATTTTTATACACACTTAATATATTTAATACATATATATATATACATATATAATATATTTTATTAAATAATTAGAACTAGAAAAAACCTAAAAATAATACATTTTTATTTTATTAAATATTTTATACTAAAAATACCTTTTTCTCAATATACTTTTATTTTTATACAAATTGATCCATTATTGTACATAAATAATAAATAATACTATTTATTTGGGAAATTAGGGTTTTTGCCCTAAAAACAAAAATAACTAAAATTGACTTTTTATTTATTTACATTTCACATTAAAAAAATAATTTTTACATACATAAAAACTTTTTTGCATAATGCATTCTATTTAATATTTATTTATTGTATTTATTTAAATATTGTACATTTAATTGTTATGCCTTATACATTCAATTTGGTTGTAATAATTTAGAATTTAATTTCTTGTCAAAATAATCCCCAATTCAAATTTGTACCCCCCTCCCTATATCATGTTGTAATAATGTAGAATTTAAATTCTCGCACCTTTAAATGCTTTCAATTATGCCATGATTAGACTTAGGGTTTGTATGCAAAATCAAATCAACAAATAGTTTGACCTAATCAAAGACAAACTGCATGAAAAAACAAACACAATGCACACTTGCACCCCTAGGGTTACAATCCACTTGTTGCCTTCAAAAATGGGCCATGGTATGCATGTCAAGTATTTTGGCAAAACAAAAACAAAACAAAGATCATAGTCCCTCGATGACGCTATCTGAGTTGCCTAAACAAAATGATCAAGTCCCTCAAGAAAATTGCCAAAAATACTTGACACAATTGCTATCATGGTCTATACGATGACCCGCGTCTATCCCGTTTAAACATCCTAACACAAGGTTGTTCACCAAAAACAATGGTGAAACAACAATGTTAAAAGGGTTAAAAACATAAGAAAGATCTTTGAGTAAAATAGGGTAGACAACTCTTAGTTACTTGATCAAAACTTGCAAAAACATCCTTGCTATCTTCAAAACACACTTCACAACACCAATTTCAAAAACCTACTTTCAAATATTGAAAAATTTTCAAAAGACAAAAACACCTTTGTATACATTCAAACAAGAATTATTACAAAGGTTGCCACAACGATGGCCTCTTTTCAAAACATCTTTCAAAACCACACACAAAGCACCATTTCAAACAATTGAAAAGCAAAGCAAGTGATCTAAGCAAGTAACTAAGAGCCCATGGATAACCATGGATAAAAAGAGTGCTAATACCTTCCCTTTCTATAATCTACTCCCCGAACCCAAGAAAACATCTTAAAGGTCTTTCCTGTGCTTTTTGACCTTTCCTTAGGATAAAATAAAAAGTCGGTGGCGACTCTTGCTAAACCGAAACATTTGCGAACACAAACGCAAAATCCCAAGTCAGTTCTCCCACCGTATCACAGTAAGGAATGTCCGGAAGCTGACCCCAGATTATGCATCCCCCTTATTCCACTACTGCTCTTGCATCCTTGAGAGATGACATCCGAGGTAGAGGTCTTGTGATCACAGGAGTCGAGGATACCGCCTTGGTCACCGCTATTTCTTCAAAGACTTATTCAAAATGTTGGAAAGGGGTCTCTATGAATTCACCATCTAACTCCATATAATGGAAGGAATTCAGATGACTAATCATATACTCCTCTTCCCCATGGACAATTATGATTTTCCCTTGGACATGGTATTTGAGCATTTGATGCAAGGTGGAGGTGACAGCTCCGACATTGTGGATCCAAGGGCGTCCCAACAGACAAGAATAAGAAGGACGGATGTCCATCACATAGAATGTTGAATTGAACGTCTGAGTACCTACCTTGATCGGGATATCCACCTCACCATGGACCATCCTCTTAGAACCATCAAAAGCTCTGACCACTATATTGCTGAGTTTTAGAGTCAACCCCTCACAATCCAACCTATCAAGGGCTTTCTTCGGTAAGACGTTCAGAGATGACCCAGTATCGACCAAGACATGAGCTAAGTTTGTTCCTCTGCACTCAACTGAGACATGTAGTGCATCGTTGTGTTTTCTCCCTTTGGATGTCAAGTCAGCATCGGAGAAACCCAGGCCATTGTCAGCTGTTAAACTGGCCACACACTCTTAGAATTGATTAGCCGAAGGTTCTTGTGGCACGTGAGCTGTTTTCAGAAATTTTACCAAAGCTTTGGCATGGGCTTCAGAGCACAACAGCAGGGCTAGCATAGAGATCTTGGAAGGGGTCTGCCCCAATTGTTCTACCACATCATAATCACTTTTCTTAATAATCCTCAAGATTTCTTCCATCTCCTTCTTGGATGTTTCAGGAATAGCTTGTGATTGAGCCTTCATCAAGACAAGCTCCTCTTGAACATTCTTTCCTTTATTCTCAGTAGCGGAAGTAGGGATAGGAATTGTATTGTCTTTGTCAGCGGGTACACTTGCAGGTACAATTGCTGGTATAGGTGTAATCTTCGGAACGGCCACTGGTCCAGAGAATGCCTTTGGAGGCGCAATCTCTGGAGAGAAAATTCTTCCACTACGAGTAATTTTGCTTGTTCCGACAATGTTACTGATGTCGGAATTGTCCTTCTCGGAGCTCTCGTCCTTGGCAGTCTGTTCAATCTGTTTGACACCATGGTAGTAGATTTCTCCACCATAGTTCCATGGTACCATTTTATCGAATTTGTATGGGGCTGGCCCGGGAATTGTTATCTTCAACAGAGTAGTCACTGGAGCAGATGTAATCCTAACGGGTTTTTTAGGAACCCTGGAAGGATTGGCGTATATGGTTATTATTGAAACTTCTGGAACTGGAATGGGTGAAATGGGAGCTTTCTCAAACAAAATTTCCTGGTTATCAATCAATTGTTGGATTCTTTTCTTCAACAGGGGATAGTCAAATGGGGAGGATATGCAAGCATGACAATCTTTGTAACAACCTGGGAAGACGCCATCTTTTAACAAATTCAACTTGATGGTTAGGAGAGGAGTTAACAGTTCATCCACCGTAGAAACAAACAGATCTTCTTCCACAACATTGGCATTATGTCCATGCCTAGGCATTGTTGCGGAGATAACATTCGGTTTCTTAGGAGCTTCAAATTCAACTTCCTTTGCATCAATAAGATCTTGAATCTTTTTCTTCAGAGCCCAACAATTATTGGTATCGTGCCCTGGACTTTCTGAATGGTAAGCGCACCTGGCATTCAGATGGTAATGTGGAGATGCAGTATTGGGATTTTTAGGGGCCTCTTTTAGCATGGCCAAATTCAACTTCAAGAGATGTGGTAGGAATTGAGCTAGAGTCATGTTTATCTTGGTGAATTTCCGTACAGGACTTTCCACCCTTTGCTGATTATTTCTCGGCTGGTCATTTCTCAGCTGGTTGTTTCTTGGCTGATCTGATGCAGACTTTTGAATCATAACGGCCCCCACTGTTGGTTGTCGTTCGGTTCTTCCCTGATTCCTCTATGCATAGACAGCAGACACTTCCTTCTTTCCAGTGAAGGGCTTTTTACAGTTGCAGAGGTAGATGCGTCTTTCTGAATTTTCCCACTTCTAATACCGGCTTCCACCCTCTCGCCAATTAGAATCAATTCGGTAAACCCTGCAGAAGAACTTCCAACCAGGTGATTAAAGAAAGGACCTGATAGAGTTCCCAAGAACATGTCCACTAGCTCCCTTTCTGATAATGGTGGTTGCACCCTTCCGGCTAAATCCCTCCACTTTTAGGCGTAGTCTTTGAAGCCCTCATTGGTAGCCATAGCCATACTCTGCAGCTGAGTATGGGTTGGCGCTAAGTCGGCGTTGTATTGATACTGTTTATAGAAAGAGGCTACCAGGTCTTCCCAATTATGGACATCTGCCCTCTCCAACTGGTAGAACCAATAAAGTTGCGTTCCTAATAAACTATCCTGGAAAAAGTGGACCCACAAATCTTTGTCAGCAGAATACGGCTGAATTTTCCTGACATAAGATCATAGGTGCATCTTGGGGACAAGACACCCCATCATACTTGGCAAACAGTGGCACTTTAAAGTCTAGCCCATATACTCTTTGTATCTCCATAGCAGCTAGACGCTCTTCCAAGTTTTTGTATTTATCATCGGCCGGAGGGTACTATTGTTCGGAGTAGTCCTCTTCCTATTCTTCTGCTTCAGAATCAAATGGTACTGCCCTCTCTTTACCTTTTCTTTCCCCTTCCTCAGATGTTAATGGGAATTCCAAGGTCCGTCTGGCTTATCCTTCAAACCTTCTACCCATGATAACCATACTGGCTCGCTTCTTCTTCTTTTTCTCTTTCTCTTTCTCTAGCAGGGTCTTAAGCTCCTCCTGCCCCTTGGCCAAGGTCAGAAGTAACAGTTGAAATTGTGAATTCTGAGCTTGCAAGTCTTTGACTGTTTGTTCAATATCCATCTTGCTGAAATAAACAGCAGAGAGATGAGGAAACTTGGTGTGAAGACCTGTTTATGCTTATGATGAATGATATGTATTCATGCAATGCATTCAAGGATTCAGAATTTCAAATTTGTTTTAAACAAAAAAGAACACATGTCATATTAATAAGATAGAATTGTTAGTAAATCAATGCCCCTTGGGCAAAATAATACAAAATTCTAAGGTAAAAAGACATTGCACATCCTCTTTGGTGCAATGTAGGTGTTGAGAGTCTGCTCTTAGTGAAGTAACCAAGTGAGTTCCAAAACCTTCTTCTCGCTTGCGTAGAATTGGGCTTCGAAAGAATTGCGTTCTCCCTTGAGCTGTATCCAACTCCTTTGTAGATCTTCGAGTGATGTTGGCATGTCAGGATGTAGGAGGGTGTATGGAACCTCTCCTTCCATAACAGGCTCTATAATCACTGGGATAATGGAAGGGTAAGGCATCATAAGACTTTAGGCGCGGGTTCGTACCCACTTGAGGTAAGGCTCAAGAGGGATGGAATTCTTGTGTCCCAAGGTCTTACTATCTACCTTGTTTGGCATTCTCCAAGCTCGGATGAATCTCTGACGGAGTCCTTGGTCGTCGTTGTCGAAGTCAAAAACTAATCCTTGAATCAACATATCATGTGGGCCATCCCTTCGGGCATACCCAAACTGTCTCAGAGCCAAGCAGGGGTTGTAGGTGATGCCTCCCCTAATGCCAAGTAGAGAAACATCAGGGAATTCCCCACAACGGTCAATGATGATAACATTCTCTTTGGATCGAGAACACCAATGAATGTCTGAATGTATAAGAGTCATCAACCATTCTGACCACCTCAAACCTTGCTCATTCTTCAAAATAGATTGGGGAAGATGAGAAATAAACCATCTTTCCAAGAGAGGAGTGCAACACATGAGAACACCTCTTTTCCTCATTGTACGAGTGTGAAAAGAGTGGAGTATATCCCCAAGCAATGTAGGCACCTGGTTGCGAGACATGAAGATTTTGATAGCGCTTACATCTATGAGTTGGTCAGGGTTAGGGAACAAGACCATCCCATAGATGAGAAGAGCTATAATCTCCTCAAAAGCTTGCAAGTCTAGAGAATTCCAACAGCTTTGGGCCTTCTCAAACAGAAACTTTAACAAGAAGCCTTTGACACCACTTCTAGTTTCCCAATGTGTTGCGACATCAGAGGAGTGCAAGTGTAAGGCTTGAGCAATCTCTTCTGGCTTTGGATCTCTTTCCGTACCGTTGAAGGGTAGTTGATTGAGAATAGGAATCCTCAAGAGTTGAGAAAATTCCTCCAAAGTGGGTACAAGTTGGTAGTCAGGAAATGTGAAGCAATGATGCAAAGGGTCAAAGAACTGGAAGAGAACTTTCATCATGTCTTCCTCTGTGTTGGAAGTGACTAGGTTGAGTAGACGACCATGTCTCTCGGTGAATGGAGAATTCTAAGGAATCCTTGAAGCTAGCTCCTTGAGTTGTGGAAGAATTCTTACAAGGTTGATTTGGATAGTTTTCCTACGAAGTGAATCCATAACCTACAAAACAAGAACAAAGATGAATCTCCAAAATTCTTGAAATGGTTAGTGGTTGCATATGATGCTTCATGATGTCCATGATGTTATGCACAAGTATATATGTACAAGAAAATCACACAAGTTCCTAGTTTAGGCTTGCATGAGGTTTCATAGGTAAATACCCTCTTGAAGTTTAGTTGGCTCAACCTGTCCTAGTAATAGTAACTAGGTTCTAAGGAGCTCAATATCACTGGATTGTTTCCTTGTTCATTGTTTCAATTCAAGCCTCTTACTGGCGACCAAAATTTTCCAAGGAACCAACCCTCAATGAGTGCAGTATCGAGTATCTACCAACTTCGGACTGCACCAAAGCCGGTCATCTCACTACATCCTAAAAGGCCAAGTTGGTCAAGTAAAGGTTCTAAAAGTTCGTTAGTGCTTCACGACATCACTCAGCGGCCTCGTATTCTCCTTGAATGACTCAAAGGCTACCGGTACCCACAAATATGTCACACTAACATAGCTATTGCTTAGACCATGTCGGTATACCCCGAACAGTTTCCACAATGTATTGCTATTTACCTATAAATGTTTCCTGAATCTGGGTAGAGGATTCAAACCCAAACAATAGAACCAAAGTGTAAAGCAAACAATTCAAACAAATGTAAGCATGTAAAGGTGATCTAAACCCTAAGGTAACCCCACTTTTAGAATTTCCCTAGCAGAGTCACCATTTCTGTGATGCGGTGGGAGAACTGACTTGAGGTTTTGCGTTTGTGTTCGCAAATATTACGGTTAGCAAGAGTCGCCACTGATTTTTCTTTTATCCAAAAGGAAAGGTAAAAAAGCACAGGAAAGAACTTTGAGATGTTTTCTTGAGTTCGGGGGGGTAGATTATGAAAAGGGAAGGTGCTAGTACCCTTTTCATCCATGGTTTTCCATGGGATCTTAGTTACTTGTTTAGATCATTTGCTTTGCTTTGAAATTGTTTGAAATGGTGCTTGGTGTGGTTTTGAAAGTATTTTGTAAAAGAGGCCACTCCTTTAGGCAATCTTTATAATGATTCTCATTCGTAAGAATGTATACAAAGATGTTTGTCTTTTTTAAAAATGTTTTCAATTGTTGGTAAGATGTTTTGAAATGTGTGTGTGTGTTTTTGAAAATAGCAAGGATTATTTTGAAGTTGATCAAGTAACTAGAATCTATCTACCTACTCAAAAGTCTTTCTTATGCATTTTTATTCCTTTGACATTGTTGATTTACCATTGATTTGGTAAACAACCCTATCTTTGGATTTTAAGCGGGACGGGCGTGGGTCATCATATGACCATGATAGCAATATTGCCAAGTATCTTAGCAAGTTTTGAGGGACCAAGATCATTTTGTTTAGGCAACCTTTTGATAGCGTCATCGAGGGGCTATGATCTTATTTTTTTTATTGTTTTGCCAAGATACTTTGCATGCATACCATGGCCATTTTTGTTTAGGCAACCAAGTGGATGAAACCCTAAGGGTGCTTGTGTGCAATGTGTGTCATTTAACATGCATTTGATTGTCTTGTATTAGGTCTTGTCTATTTGTTTGTTTTTGGTCTTATCATGCAAAACCCTAGTTTACTACACAAACATATAATGCGATAAATTGCGTAAAGTAAACTAAACTATTACAACAATTATTATGGGAGGGGGATACAAGTTTTTGAATGAGGATATTTACACAAAAATAAAACCCTAAAATAACTATTACAACCCAATTGAATTATTATGCAAAATAAATAAATAAACAAGTACTTAAATATGCAATAAAATGTATTTATGCAAAAAATGTTTTGTATTTGTTTTTTGTAAGAGAAAAATGATTTATTTAACCCTAGAAATAAGAGAAAATATATTGTTATTTTTGAAAGGGTGGAAACCCTAATTTTTTATTTAAAGAAATATATGTATTATATTATTATTTTGTCCATTTTTATACAAGAAAATAATAAATAATATTATTAACAAATATTAAAAATTAAAATATGTGTGAAAATAATATTTTATGTGTAAAATAAAAAAAAGTATAGTATTTATTAAATGTATTTATAATAAATAAGAAAATAAGTTCTATTTATTAAAATAAAATTATTTTATATGTGGAAAAAATAATAAAAATAAAATAAAATTGCAAAAAATTAAGAAAATATTTTTGTGACTTTTTAATGTTCAAAAAATATTATTAAAATCAATAAACATAAAAGATATGAGAAAATATGCAAAAATATAAAATATGAAGCAGGGGGTGCAAATAGTGGATCAGGGGGTGTGGGAATCAAAACAACAAGCCCAAAGCGCGCCAGGCCCAGGACAGTCATCCCTGTCCTCCAGCTTCATCCTTCTGCGCGCGTTTTTTCAAACCTGCAATTCTCAGATACTTGCACAAAAGCAAAAACTTACAACATGAAACATGTAGCATTTTTGATCACGATTCCAACCATATCCATTTTGTGACCTAACTCTCAAAGGTCAGAGAGAATTTTGCAAACCCTAATTCTTGACCTAATTATTTCAGCAACTTCAAGTTTCAAATTCTCTTAGCTCAGTTAAAATAAATGACAAATATGCATATGTACAGCTTCACCAAGTTAAGGACTACATTTTTGCTTCACAAATCGTGGCTTGAGGATGCCTAAATAGAGAGATAAAGTTTTGAAAAATACCTCCTTCAGCTGGATTTGGATACGGAAATGTGGGGACTTTGAGTGAGGCCTGAGGGTCGTGTGAGCTTCCTTGAAGTTCCTCAAAGCTATTCCAATGCTTATGGGGCTTTGTGGATGGCCAGAACTTCCTGCACGAGTCAGTCTACAACCTCCAAGTTTGAAAATGGTGATGTCTGAAACAGAGCTCACAGTTGCAAGATGAATGCTTGGATAGCTTGGATATGATGTGGATGAAGTGTTTCAAGTTTCAAGAGGCAAAACACACGAGCAAAATATGACTTGGCTAGGATTTTGCAGAAACTGCAATGTTTGGCAGAAATTTTAAGTTTTTTGGTTTGAGAGTGTTTGGAATGTTATACAATCGTGTATTGGATTGTGATAAGTTTGTCAATGTGTATAGAATGATGCCAAGTCCTCCCTTTATCAACTTGTACAAGTTTCTCACTTTTGGCCAACTTTCTTGCATTTTAAGAAAAGTGACAAGACTTATACAAAAGGCCTGTACTAGCTACCTCAAGGACTGATAATAGTTGGTATGCTTTGCTTGATTCCTGTGGAAATTGTCTGTACCACAAGAACAAGTCCAAGGCTCAAGGCTGATAAAGCTGGAAAAGCTTGCTTTATGAAAATGGCAATGTGCCCTTTATGCCATTTATGGATTTATTCCTTGTACAATGCTTCAAAAGCCAAAACAAAGCCATTATCCACCGAGTTAGCATTTAATTATGGAGTGTATAATGGGTTTAGTACCTGTAATGCAAGGTACAAGCATTCTTGCTCAGATTTGCAACTTGATGCATTGTGAAAATGGCTTGAACAAAAGTGACAAAATGCCATTTTCTCTTCTTCGATTCTCCCTAACCACAAATGATCTTGAAGAGTTCTTGGACATTTTGGAAAGCTTGCAAAATTATATACAACCCATATTTGAAATTAATTTTGATATACCTCTTGGAACTAGGTGAAAAATGTCTATGAAGTTAGGTCAAAAAACTGCCTAAATTAGGGCAAATTTTCACTAAGTCTTTTAGTTCATGGACCCCTATTCACAAATTCATAACTTGAGATCCAAGCATCTTTTGGGAAAACTTTGTGAATCAAAGTTGTAGATTTAATGGAGGACTACAACTTTCATGTTGTAAGTTTATTTTGAATCCAATTGCATCATGGTGAAAAAGTTGTGCAAAGTTGGGAAAAAATAAGAAAATTTCCATACTTTGAAAAATTCTAAGTTATGAAAATTTTCAAATTCAAAACCCTAATTTGCAATTTTGGTTTTCTTGATCAAAAAGTTTCATATTTTTAGATATATTGATGAATTATGACCCTTGGCACTTGATTTTGACTAAAAAGTCAAAGTTTGACTTTTCAGTGCACAATTGACTTTTGATCAGTTGACTGCAAAATTCATCTGTCAATCCTATGAATTTGAGATCTTTTGAACTATGTGATTAGGTCAAGATGATGCCATTGAGTCCTTGAAATCATTCTTGAACACAATTGGTCATTGGCTAGGTTAAAAATCAGAAATTGCCCTTTCTCAATCAAAACCCTAATTTTGACCATTTTGCCCTTTTGATGATTTGATCAAATTTCTTGAGGAGTTGTGATCAAAACTTGATCAAATGGTACATATGAGTCTAAAATGTTGATGTGGATCAACAATTATGAAGTTTGACTGTAAATTGGCCATGGTTGACTTTTTCCCCAATACAGCTGATTTTTAGGTCAACTGTCCAATTGACTGATCAAAATGTGGTTCAAGGCTTGAAACTTGGTATGAGCAATCCTATGGGTCCAAGATGGTGTATGAAAGTCACATGAAGCATTGATGGTCCAAAAATCCTGGTGTAAACTCAAACCCTAATTTCAGGTTATTAGTGCAAGGTGATGTCTTGAGTTGACAAAACCCTAATCTTGTCTTGAGTCCAAGAAGTCTTGTGAGGAAAAATCTTGATAAATGAGAGGGCAAATTTTGGGGTACAACACCGAGTATACGGCATCTTCAACTGAATGGCTCTCAATCGGACCCACTAAAGATATGGCTCCAAAGAAACAGCACCCCTAGGTCCCAAATCCTTCCTACTCTTCTTATGAATGTGACGCCAGGCCTTCGCAATCTGCTCCCTAGCTTCCCTGTGGTCTTCTCCTTCCTTCAGAAAGAAACTACTAAAATGAATACTATTTGGTTTATCCCTCATCGGGTAACCAAGCTGTCGCCGTGCAAGAACAAAGTTATAGTTAATTCCTCCCTTTGTACCAAGAAAAGGCACATTGGGGAACTACCACAACTGTCGATAATCTCCAGATCCTGGTAAGCTCGATGATACCAATCAATATTCGAGTGAGTAATTGCCACGATCTTAGGAGCCCAATGAGGTTCCTTCTTGACATCCCAAAAAGCATCAGACTGAGGCATATGAGAGATAAACCACCGGTACAACAAAGGCGTTGTTGTACCCCAAAATTTGCCCACCCTTTTTCGCAAGAAATCACAACTTCAGGATTTTCCCTGACTTTTCAAGATTGACTCAAGAATCGGTCAAACTGACTTTTCTTTATCAGTCAATCCAGAATTAGGGTTTCCATTGATTTTGAATTGATCAAACCGACTTTTCTTTGACAGTCAATCCAGAATTAGGGTTTCCATTGATTGGGTTGAGATTGGCTCAGGAATTGACCAAACAGACTTTTCTTTGACAGTCAATCCAGAATTAGGGTTTCCATTGATTGGGTTGAGATTGGCTCAGGAATTGACCAAACAGACTTTTCTTTGACAATAAGTCCAGAATTAGGGTTTCCATTGATTGGTTTGAGATTGGCTCAGGAATTGATCAAACAGACTTTTCTTTGACGACAAATCTGGAATTAGGGTTTTCGCTCGTATTTCTCAAAAGAAATTGAATCCACAATAATTCAATTGACTGTTACATTATTTTTACGCTTGTTCCAGATTACCGGTTGTTTCTCAAAACCTAAATATCTGAGATAGGAGCTGAGGCTTTGTTTGAAACTATGAGGCATTGGTTTGATCAGTGGAGTGAAAAAAATGTATGGAATGCTTGTTTGTTTAAAGCATGGTTAATTGGAGTGCCAGGCGTATTGTGATTAATGCGAGATTGCGAGACTGCAAAGTTTGTTGATTATTTATTTCATCTGGATTAAAGTCATTCGGATACATTTCCAGTTATTTTAATTCAAGAGATTTAAATAATTAAATGACAGTGCAAAGGAAAGAAGGAAATATTTGACAGTAAATAATTCTTATTTGACAAAGACTTTTTATTTATTTCAAATATTGTTACAAATGTTATTCGAATTTTGTAAATTTATAATTTACAGTGTTTACAATAATATTTATTACAATAAATGAAAAGAAAATAAATCTAAAGCCTAAGTCTCTTGAAATCTTTGATCTTTTACTGCATCCTCCATTATTCAACTGGTACTTACCTGCAAAGGACAGAAGAAAAAAGGAATCAGTGCAGTTAAACTGAAAAAGCATTTTTAAGCAGATAAATAAAAAGGTCATCATTAAAGCTTGTTGGCCGGAATCAGATTTTTATTGGGTTCATCATATTTTACTCGTCCTCTTTGCAAATCACAAGAAGATTTCTCTTCTTGGTTCACAAAGAGGAAAGTAAAAATAATTTGCAAGCATACAATTAAATGCAAAGATACAAGGCAGCAAGGCAAAGCAAACTAGATTCCCAAACTGCATTAGTCAACCAAAGGCACAAGGCTGCACACAAAAGCAAACTAATTTGCAAAACTGTCAAACCAAGTACACAAAGTTGTCAAAGCACAAGCTGTCAAAAAGAACAATGCAGAAAATATGGAAAGAAAGCATAAATGCAGGAAATATGGAAAGAAAGTACAGAATGCAGAGATAAACCAAGATACAAGCAAGAAGGCTTGTCAAAACTTATCATCACATTCTGGCCAACAAAGCTTTTCAGAAAAAAGAAGATAATAAGCAATTTAAAATGCTTTTATGGAGAGAGAAAGAGAGAATCAGAAAAAGAGGTTTGCAGTTTTGGCAGGCTTAAAAGATATAAGAGAACAAGACTGTAAACAGTCTAGAGGGAGAGCCATAAACTGCAACTCAATTCAAACTGCAGTCACAAGAACTGCAAGTTATAAAACCTGCAAAAACTGCTTGTAAACACAAGCACAACAAATCACACAAGCTTGCATAACTTGCATAACCCATTCAAACCTGCAAGACTTCAAGTTACCAAGCCTGCCTTCAACAAGCAAAACCTGGAGCCTGCATAAAAAGCCTCCAACTGAAGCCTGTATCAAAAACAAGTTCAAAGTTTATCCAAAAGACAAGCCTTCCTAAAGCTTACCAGAAGCCTGCCTACATCTTACTATAAGCTTGCTTTCAAAACCTTCAAACTGCTAAACCTGTAAAAATAACAAGCCTGCATAAAGGCCAAGCAAAATATCACAAAACCTACATGCCTGTTTCAAAAAAAAAAACCAAGCCTGCAAGATTGCTTCTCAAGCAAACAAGCGCCAAGCCTGACTTCCCAAAAGCTCAAACAACAGCCAGCAAAACTGCATAAACCCAAACAAGAAAACTGTAGCATGCCTTACCTGTAAACTGTAGAAAACCTACCCAAAACCACAGGCAAATCTACTTAAACAACAAAACTGCAAACCATCTACAAACTTATTCACCAACAAATCATCCAGTCATCAATAACAATAGTCTCAGAACATACATTCATCACTGTGATCGGTGGAAATAGAACTGACTGTTTTTTAAGCTGGTTCGCGAAATGTCGCGGTAAGCAAGAGTCGCCACCGTCTTTTATGTTCTCCAACATGGAAAGGAAAAAAGCACAGCAAAATTCCTTTTCGAGATGTTTCTCGGTTCGGGAGGTAGATTTATAGAAAGGGAAGGTGTTAGCACCCTTTCTATCTGTGGTTATCCACGGGATCTTAGGTACTTGCTCTTATGTTTTCAAAAAATTGTTTGCTTTTCAAGTGTATGTGGGTTTTGAAAAAGTTTCATTTTGAAAACTTCTAGGTAACTCTTGTATCAGTCCTCAAGAGTGTATGAAGTGTTTGTTTGAAAACTTTTTGAAAGTGTAGGTGCGAAAAGTTGTTTTTGTTTGTTTTGAAAGAGAAAGTACCCATGAGAAATCTACCTACTCTAAGGAATTAGGCTGTGTAAGAGTCCTTTAGACAGTACTATCCCACTATTGAGAAGTAGGTAGCACCGTTGTTGGAGATATTCGGGTCAATTCGATTATAAGGGACAATGTGGTCACCAAAGCAATAGTAGGACGCCTTAGCGGTAACCCTAATATCCTAGATCCTTTTTTATCCGAGGCAACCGTTTCGAGGCAACTGGATCTTTAGACAGGAGGGCGACCTCTAAAACACCCTATACTTGACGACCACCTCGAGGAAACCAAGTGAGGTGTACCCTAAGAGTGGCATGTGCATGTGTGTTGTTTTTTAGTTAAATTGTCTTTGCATGCATCATTGTGAGCTACGAGTTGATTTTATTTTTCAGACAAGTCTTGCAGGCATAATTAACAGTTAATGTTTGTGCGGGAAATAAAGTGCGGAAAGGTAAATCTACGCTATTACAAGGCGCGAGTCTATACATCGCCAAAAACATAACCCGTTTGGAAAATAAATGCGGAAAGTAAAAGAAAGCGATAAAGATCCTAATTAACTATTACATTCCCGGAGCAGATACATCAATATAATCAAAAATAAATAATAAAGTGCACGCAAAGAAATTGACTCAGGACGTCCTTAGGGTTTTGACCCTTTTTGAGAAAAGAATTGAATTTGTCCTTTTTTGCATTTAATTAAATATTAAACCTAATTTACTAATTAATTAAAAGAAAAAGTATTTTTGTGTTTTTTATGTTTTAATGAAAATAAAAATAAAAGAAATTAAAAGTCAAAAGTTAGTAAAAACCTAATTCTAATTTATTTTAAGTTATTGAGAAAAAAAATTAAAGTTGACCTAATTTTAAAAGGGGCTAGATTAATTAATTTACATTTTATTTACAAAAATAAACTAAGGTGGAATTAGTAAATAATATAAATAAAAATATTTACATTTTAATTTTTTGAATTTTATTGTGAAAATAATATTAATTATATTAGTTAAATAAATAGTAATAATAATTAATGATAATAATTAGTAAAAGAAAATAAAAAGAAAAAGAAAACAAAGAGAAAAATATGAAAGAACCAGGGGGGTGTTGGACCCATTAGGAGGTGTTGTTCTGGAAATTTCAGGCCCAATAGCACTCAAACCCATTTGACCTTGCTGATTCCCCAGAGCATGGGTTGACTGGGAGCATGGTGCTCCTCCATCCTGACCCTTGGATTGATGGCTGTGTCCACTTGGCATGCTGAGGCGTGAGGGTATATGGTGAAGCCTTTCATGAAGCCTGTATGTAATTTTGTATAGAAAAATATGAAACAAATATTGGGGGACCTGGGAATCGAACCCAGGTCCCAATCGTGAATTTTTTTTATTAATAACCAAGTATTAAAATAATATTTCGCAAATAACCGGGTTTCGGAAAAAATTACGCAAATAACCATGTTTGAGATGGCTCCACAAAGGAGGAGCCATCTCAATTGGCGCATGCTCCTCTTTTTTTAAGGGAGGCGCCATCTCACTTGGCGCCTAAGTGCTTAGGGCAAGCCCTAAGCCAAGTGAGATGGCGCCTATGTACAAAATTAGGGCAAAATTTTTTTTTTTTATTTTCTTTCCTGCGCGTTGCCTATTAGACAGAGATCAACAAAATGGATTTTTTATTTAAAAAAAAATAATTACATTCAACTGTTTTACATTTAAAGAACAGTAAAAAAATGGATACAAAAAATACTGGGAAAAAAAAAGATACATCAGTGATCCCCAGGAACCCGGTAATGACCCCCAGTTCCGCATCCCCGTCCTCGCCTTTCTCTTGCTGGGTGCCGTTTCGTTTCCTGCTGCGGCAAGGTCGATGGCCCAACGAAGTCAATGCGATCCGAATCCATAAAATCAGTAAGATCTCCATATCTCGAAGATCCGCTCTGGTACAGTCGGTTACCCATACCCTCGAAGTTTGGTCGTGTTGGCGGTGGGTGGGGTTCCATGGTTGGTCGGTAGCATTGGTCGTCTGAGTATGGGGGGTAGAAAGGAAATGGATCTTGGGGTGTTTGGTATTGTGGATGTTGGGTTGTTTGGTGATATGGTGGTTGATGGTAGGTTTGGTCGGCTTGGTCATAATCTTCTGACATTCCCATATCAGGGCTAAGGCTGGATGTTGAGGGCGCCATATTGGGATATGTGGAAGACTGAAATTGTGTCTGGGGTATGTGGGTTTACTGGTATTGGGGTTGGTATTGTGGTTGGGTTTGAGGCATATCCGGGTATTGGTAGTTTGGCGGTGATTTTGGTTGGTAGTACGACATTTGATTGTAGTTGTGTTGTGGTGGGGAATGTGGTTGTGTGTTTGTTGGTCTGTTTCTTCTTGGGGGTTGGTTTGAGGTTGATGGATTTTGGGTTTGTTGATGGGGAATCGAGGGTTGTGCCCATTGTGTGCGTGGGTCAACCAAGTACCTCGGATGAGACACGTGCATATCTGGGTTACTAACCGACCTGTACCACGACATATATTGATCAGTGTGTCGTATGTTACCTTGAGTAAGGAAAACCGGGGATTGCAAGATGTAGCGGTGACGCCTTTGCCACATTTTACACCAATCTGGAGCAAAGTCTTTCCAGTTGGTAAGACCCCACTGGGCGTCGACCCTTTTTAGATGCCAGGGGGACAAATCTGTTGGATCACTTGGTATCTCTTGGATCATTCCGAACTGCATCTTCACACGGTCGCTGTGGTGCATCTCCACAATGTTGAACCGAATGAGTGCAGTCTTTGCAGTCCAAGTTGCTGCATCCTCTGGATTTGGAGAATGGCCCAAACCCAAATATGGTCTCCAGACGAACTGCGATAAAATTTAAATCAGGTAAGCGCAAAAGTAATGTATAAATAATTAAAATGAACAAAAGTTAAAAGCTACGACGTACGTCATCTGGGCCTAAGTGATCCAACAGATTCCGGTAGAGTGCGACATTGAATCTGGGATTCTTGCCGTAATCCATACCCCTCACGCAGTACCTAAAGGAAATGAGAAACATGTTATTTTTAGCATATATTTTGGAAAGAGCAGAATAGTTATAAATGCTATAACTTAATGACTTACTTTGTTGCGTACGGGAAACCAAAAGTGTTGTTGTTGATGGGGTTTAAGGACTCCATCCTCCACCAACCCCAGGCTTGTAGTAAAAATGCGCACCCATAAAATGTACATTTTTCCTTGACTGCATTTTTGCACAAGGAACTGTACAGGTGGGCTAATACTGCAGAACCCCAACTATATTTTCTAGTTTTATCAAAATTTGTTAGTAAATGTAAGTACATGAAATTTACACTATTTCCCGTACTTTCGGGAAATAAAAATGTACCAAAAAGTATCATAATATACGTTCTGGCTTTTACTACTCGGTCATTCTCTGAGGAATTTTTATTTAATTCCATACTTGCATAATGCCGTTTCAGGTCAGTGAGTAGTATTCCCTGCCCTCTTGCTCCACCACCTTCTACCATGTCCCTACCCAACAGTTCTTCACACTGTGAGTTGGGTTGTTGAACCGGCCCGTTCACCGCCTTACCGTCGATAGGGAGGCCCAGTAGCATGTACACATCTTCGAGAGTGATGGTACATTCACCTATTGGTAGGTGAAATGTATGGGTCTCCGGTCTCCACCTCTCCAACATTGCAAGAATGAATTTTGAGTCAATGGTGCAGTTGGAGATCTTTATCACGTGTCCAAAACCTGCATATTCCAGATAAGGGACGATAAATGGGTCGGGAGCCAGGTATTTGTGCGAACGGATTCTGAATCTTTGTGTATCCTGAGATCATAATTAAACAAGAGTAAGATTAATTAAGATGAACAACACGTTATTTGAAGTATGAAAAATGTATAACCAAAGAAGAGACTTACAAATGCAGTAATGTTTTCCCTTGTGCCTCTGTGAGTATCTCCCATTGTTAGAAGAGCCATTGTTCAGAATGCTTGAGAGAATGAAAGACTTAGGAAGAAATAGAGAGTATGATAGACTTAAGAAACATTTCGTAGCAGAGAGTGAGAGTTGTGTGGGTGTGAGAGATGTTTCATAAGGTATGTATTTATAGGCAAATAAGTTTGATGTAGTGGTTGCATGCCTGCGATGTGTCACATTTGCATGCTTAGGGTGTTACACATATGCATGCATGCATTTACAAAAAATGTAAGGTGTCACTCTTGCAGGCTAGGTGGCAGCCCATGCATGTATCACGATTGGACAGTAAGGGAGGCGCCATCTCACTTGGCGAAAGAGTACAAAAATGAATGGTGTTGCCACCCCATTTGGCGAATAAGAGGTGTCACGTTTTACAGCATTGGCTCAGGCTACGTGACAGCCTTTGGGATTCCTTTCTTTGTTGCATACGAAACCTCCCCATCACTGCCTTGGTGAAATCCACGTATTTTAGGATGGCTGCGTTATTTGCCAAAAGAGGTGAAATGTGGTATGCGGTCTTGCAATCAGGACAACTATGGAGTGAAAGCTGTATGAAATACATTAAGGCTGAAAGTGCTAAAGCCAACACTCACATGGTTACACGGTTTGACCTCCATAGCCACAACTTCATTGTGAAAGAGACAATTGACCACAATGAAGGCCTGGCAAGACAAGAATACAGGGTCATTTTACCTTCTCAATGGTGCGATTGTGGCAGGTTTCAAGCTTTTCGTATGCCTTGCTCTCATGTCATTGCCGCTTGTGCTCATACCCATCAAGACGCGCTTCAACTACTCTCAAACGTTTATAAATCTGAAACGTTGCTCACTGTTTACAACAACAACTTTCCTTTGGTGGCAAAACTGGACTATTGGCCTGAATACAACAGTGATATAGTTTGGCACAATGACCAAATGCGAAGGAACAAGAAGGGTCGTCCCAAAAGCAGGCGCATAACAACAGAAATGGACGATCTTGACAGGTTGGAAAGAAAGTGTGGTTTATGCCGTCAGGTCGGACACAATCGCAAAAACTGTCCGAATCGGGCGTCTGGCTCGACCACATAAATTTTGTAATACAATAAATCTTTTCAATATTTGTGTTGTAAACATTATGGGTTTTCCGTTAATAAAACTGTTCACACAATTTAAGAAATTCAATATAGGAAATTACATTAGGGTTTTCGCGTACAACAATGATTAACGATATTCAATCTAGGAAATTACAACTGTTAACACAATTTCATCTGACCCATGCATCATCAGCATTACATCACTGTCTGTTTTGACTTCCTCCAACCACACATTAGGTCTTCCTGTCGCATGCGAGGTTGTTGTTCGTTTTTGCTGGATCCTTCGAATTTTTCCCCCTCGGCGATGTCTCCATCTAGCCACCGCATCAACTCCCGCTTCAGACGCTCCATGGAGTGAATGTGCCAGAATTTCATTTTCATCGCAGGTTTCGTGGCGGAGAATATAACGTAACCATCTCTGCTAAAAATCATAGGCGACGTCATTACGTAAATAAGGGAGTACAAAATAAAAATACAGTGCGAGAAAGTGTGAGAAATTTCAAAGAAACGGACGAATTATTTATAAAACAGCAAAAAACCCTAGTTTTGCCCTAGGCGCCAAGTGAGATGGCGCCTCCTCTCCTTTTTAAGGAGCATGCGCCATCTCACTTGGCTAAAATCCAAGGGAGGCGCCAAGTGAGATGGCGCCTAGGGCAAAACCCTAGGTGCATGCGCCAAATGAGATGGCTCCTCCTTTGTGGAGCCATCTGAAACATAGTTATTTGTGTAATTTTTTCCGAAACCCGGTTATTTGCGAAATATTTTTTTAATACATGGTTATTAATAAAAAAAATTCCCCAATGGTTTCCAAACACATCATCTTCCACTGAGCCATGCGCCTGTATTTGTAATTATAACAAGCAATGAAAATAATATATGAAAAACAACGCATATGCTGAAAACAACAAAACACGCGCCATATTTCAAACCAGCCAACCATGTATCAACATGCAATCATCTTCTTCATTCACCTGTAAAAACAACAAACAAATAGCGGGGGTTTTTAACCCCCACAAAATAGCATGACGAAAAATAACGATTAGGCGTAGAAGCTATATAAATAGGGCGCGATGGTCCTGTTAGATTCGTATGATTCTCACGAATTCAGTCATGTGCATCATGAAGCTTAATTTTTCCTGGTTACTAAATCCCCAAATTTCAAGCTTAGGAACCCTAGATTTCTTCAATGGTGATTCTTGATTCTGTACACTATAAAGCAATTAACCAACACCATTAGCTTCAGAGAGGTTTTAGCAATGCAAAGCAATGATTATAACATGTTAATGATGCATAAAATGTGAGTTTCGATTATGAAAAATATTGACAAACTGTGGGACTGTTCTTGCGTGTTTCTTGAGCTTTAAGGCTTGATTTCGATTGCAATATGTTCCTGGGGATCCCTGCAATGTATTAGAAGCAATTAAAAGTATTGAATTGGCCTTGGAGTGAGAAAACAATTTTGAGATTTTCTTGACTTTTTTGGAATTGGTTATGGCTTTTTGCAGCAGCTTTTCACGTTGCAGGCATTAGGGTTAGCTTCAGTACTTATAATGGAAGGGAATTAGGTTAACTTCTGGCCAAGAAATCCATTGCATTATGGTTTCAATATTTGATTGGAAATCAAATAATTTTCAATCTTTTTGATTGATAAAACTTGCCAAACATGGAGATTTTTGTCTCTTTGATTGATACACGAATTTTCCAGCTTGCCCTGAGTTTGTTTGCTTCACAAAAGATTTGAAAAACATATCTTTGAATTTCCTACATTTTAAATCAATTAAAGGAATTAAAATCAATTAAAAATCCAATTAATTAATAAAAAATAAGAAAATAATTTCAAATAATCTTAATGGGTCGTGCATGAGCTTTGGACAAAGTTTCAAGAAGGAATTTGAGGCCCATTAGCAAAAATGATGTGTTTTAAGCAAAGTTGACTTTTGCAAATTCACAAAAATTTCCCAACTTCTCCAATACATATCTTGCTCAATTTTGATCCTATGAACATGTTCTTGGACATTTTGGAAAGGTCTTGAAGTCCTCTAACCAATGCCTTTGGTCCCATGTCATTTGTATTTACCAATCTCAAGTTATGGTCTTTGACTTAAAGTTCATTTTTGTTGACTTTTGAAATTGACCTATAATGTAGAAAATGATAACTTTTTGTGAGAGCATTTCTTGGACTTGGAATGTGAAGATGAGTTGTAGGAAGTGTCATCCCCTTCAAAATGAGCATTGGATGGGATTTTTCTGATGAACCATGAAAAAGTTATGCCTTGGTCAAGATACAATTGACTTTTCAACTGTCCAAAAATAGTAACTTTTGCATCTTGATGATTTTTGAGCCATGCTTGTGGAATCATGATCAAGACTTGATCAAATGATGATTGTGGGCTCAAAATAAGATTTTTACCAATTTTTTTGACTTTTGACTGTAAAATGACCATTTTACCCCTGCAGTTGCTTGTGAAGCAAATGAGATTTTGACTGTGCAATTTGCCACTGTGAGCCTTGAGACTTGGCATGTAGATGCTTGGCAATGTATATAGGCCTATGAGACTTGATTGAGCCATTAAAAACCTCAAATTCCTTGAGAGAACCAAAACCCTAATTTTGACTGGCTTAGGAGGCAGTTGGACTGTGCAACCCTTGAGAAATCTTGAACCATTTGAAGATGATTCTTGATAAACTTTGAAGAATATGGGAGGGAAAATTTTGGGGTACAACAGTTGCCCCTGTTCAATCTTCTTAAACTTGAGGATGTAGATTGTCTTGCGTGCCTTTCGTGATCCGAAGGTGGAAGATGATTGAACACTAGAGTGCCCAGAAATTTGCACTCGCATAATAGAATATCAACAATGTGATGTAGGGAATGGGCTTACAGATGCCATTTGGAGAGATGGTGGATAGGAGGATAGGATTATAGATGCCATCTGGAAGCGTGGCAGAGTCTTGTCGGGAATGGGCTTATAGATGCCATTTGGAGATATAATGGATGGTTGTGGGGATGGGCTTACAGATGCCATCGAGATGTGACAGAACCTTGTCGGGAATGGGCTTATAGATGCCATTTGAAATTGTGTGTCGATCGCGTAGGAGATTCCTTAGCGAGAACTTGTGTACCTGAGAAAGAAAGATAATTTCCTGGCCTGTTACAGGTGTTGATCTTCAAACTCTTCATGCAGATATGCCCTGGCTAGATACAGGTATCGAATCTACAATCAATCGCTCGCTGATATGCCCTGGCTAGATACAGGTATCGAATCTGGAACTGGTCGTCTACAGATATGCCCTGGCTGGATACAGGTATCGAATCTCTAAACTCTTCATGCAGATATGCCCTGGCTAGATACAGGTGTCGAATCCACAATCAATCACTCACAGATATGCCCTGGCTAGATACAGGTATCGAATCTGGAATTAGTCGTCTACAGATATGCCCTGGCTGGATACAGGTATCGAATCTCTAAACTCTTCATGCAGATATGCCCTGGCTAGATACAGGTATCAAATCCATAATCAATCGCTCACAGATATGCCCTGGCTAGATACAGGTGTCGAATCTGGAACTGGTCGTCTACAGATATGCCATGGATGGATACAGGTATCGAATCTCTAAACTCTTCATGCAGATATGCCCTGGCTAGATACAGGTATCGAATCCACAATCAATCGCTCACAGATATGCCCTGGCTAGATACATGTATCGAATTTGGAATTTCAAACTCTTCATGCAGATATGCCCTGGCTAGATACAGGTATTGAATCCACAATCAATCGCTCACAGATATGCCCTGGCTAGATACAGGTATTGAATCTGGAACTTCAAACTCTTCATGCAGATATGCCCTGGATAGATACAGGTATCGAATCCATAATCAATCGCTCACAGATATGCCCTGGCTAGATACAGGTATCGAATCTGGAACTTCAAACTCTTCATGCAGATATGCCCTGGCTAGATACAGGTATCGAATATCTAAACTCTTCATGCAGATATGCCCTGGATAGATACAGGTATCGAATCTACAATTAATCGC
This sequence comes from Vicia faba, assembly GCA_948472305.1. Lineage (NCBI taxonomy): Eukaryota > Viridiplantae > Streptophyta > Magnoliopsida > Fabales > Fabaceae > Vicia > Vicia faba. The sequence goes on along the minus strand of OX451738.1, from coordinate 931,626,991 downwards.
TCACAGATATGCCCTGGCTAAATACAGGTATCGAATTTGGAACTGGTTGTCTACAGATATGCCCTGGCTGGATACAGGTATCGAATCTGGAATTAATCGCTCACAGATATGCCCTGGCTAGATACAGGTATCGAATCTGGAACTGGTCGTCTACAGATATGCCCTGGCTGGATACATGTATCGAATCTGGAATTAATCGCTCACAGATATGCCCTGGCTAGATACAGGTATCGAATCTGGAATTGGGACAGTTGATAGTAATCATCTTTGAATTGACCTTTTTCCTGAAAAGGCAAAACATCAGTTGTGTGCAATGTCATGATGTATGAAATGCATGATGTCATGATGTTCCAAAATAAATAAGATAGTGTGTTATGATGCGTATATGCATATGTCATGATGTATAACAATGTGATGTTTATGAATGAATTTTCGTCTAGGAAAATAAATCCTTGACGAATGCTGGGAAGTTCGTTGAATCCTGGGCTGATGTTGAAGAGTAGAGTTCTTCATTTTCGCTGGGGATGATGGTTGCAAGAATAAACCGGTAGGAGAAGATGACTCTGTTGGGAAATAAACTTGTTGGAGAGATTACTCTACGGGGAATACCCTGTGGGGAAGAGATACTTCGCTGAGATTTTGATGATAACTCCGCTGGGGATTCCGTTGATGAGCTTTGTTGGGGAATTTGATGAACTCCGCTGGGGATAGGAAAAACTTCGCCGAGGACGATCTTTCCATGGTAATTAGCTGAGGATAACCCAGTTAGACCCTGGTGGGGAATAACCTTTGAATAAAGCCGGGGAGACGCTTTTGCACTATGCGGGGGATAAGCTTCCAGAATCTACTGGGGATAAGCTTCCAGAATCTACTGGGGAGATTGATTCAAGTCTCTTGGGGAAACTTTTGGACTGTACTGGGGAAGTGGCTTCGCTGAGGTGTCTGTATTCCGCCGGGGAACAATCTTATATTAAGACTGCCGGGGATGCTTGCTTAGGAACATCTGTATACTCCGCTGGGGAATATTGAGATCTTCTGGGGATATCCAACTTCCTTAAGGCTGACAGTAGACTAACTCTTCTTGGGGAGAGTATCGCTGACTTGGTGGAAGTACTGTGCCTTTTTAGGGCTGATGGGAGACCAACTCTGCTTGAGGAGAGTATTGCTGATTTGTCTTACTCTGTGGAGAGTGGAGATATCTTGGTCATATTCTTCAGCCGAACCTACCTTAGTACCTTGGTGGACAGAGCAACTAGATCGCTTAGACAACTCATTATTGCCCCTGTTTCTGACGTCACCTGTAATTAATCCTTTGTTTCGCATGCAAGTATTTATGAGTTAGCAATTAATGTCAAATACATATATCAAAAATGAACATTGGACGTTCTTCGCAAAACAAAACAGATAAAGAAAAAACAATTGGCCATTTGTCTGGAAAAGTGAATTTGTATTGATTTTTGGAATTTGCCTGTAAATAGGCGTTTTGTGTACAAGAGGCTGACGTCCTAGTAAGAGAACGCCGCCGAACAAAATAGAGTTTATACAATTTTGTGAAAAGGAAACAAAACAGGTATGTGAAAAATCCCACTGGGTTCCAACTCTGCTATCGCCTTTATGTCTTCAAGCGTCTCATCACTTTGCTGCTTAGTTGAAGATGAAGCTGATTGATTGATGCCGTCTGAACCTGATAGTTGATGCCGAATTCTGGATGCAAGGTGATCCAATGAGACATAGTATTACGCTTTAATCCCTAACTTTTTCCTGGACTGCCCTTTCGGGTTTTCAGTCCACCGGGATACCCATTTTTGCCCAAGCCGCCTTTTCAGGTTTTCGACTTGCCGGGTGTACAGATTTTTTCGTTTCATCCCTTATTTTTGCCCGAACCCTTTTGGTTCACCGGGAAGCCCTTATTTTTGCCTAGGTGTGTCAACCTAGCGGGTCTTTAGTCATGCGTAGTATCTTTTTACTATGTCTGCATTGGCGGGGTGAGGAAGGTCGTCACCATCCATGGTGGTTAGAATCATAGCTCCTCCTGAGAAGATATGTTTAACCACAAATGGCCCTTCGTACGTAGGGGTCCATTTGCCCCTGGGATCACTTTGAGGAAGAATGATGCGCTTGATTACCAGGTCTCCGACTTGATACTCTTGTCGTCTGACTTTCTTGTTAAATGCCCTGATCATCCGTTTCTGGTACGTTTGACCATGACAAATAGCGGAGAGCCTCTTTTCATTGATTAGATTTAATTGATCAAGTCGAGTCTGGATCTAGTCATCTTCGCTCAAACCTGCATCCTTCATTATCTGGAGAGAGGGTATCTGGACTTCAATAGGCAAGACTGCCTCCATGCCATAGACCAAGGAAAAGGGTGTTGCCCCTGTTGACGTCCGTGCTGAGGTACGGTACCCATGAAGAGAAAACGGTAACATCTCGTGCCAATCTTTGTAGGTCACTGTCATCTTCTGCACAATCTTCTTGATGTTCTTATTTGTCGCTTCTACAGCCCCATTCATCTTTGGCCGGTAGGGAGAAGAGTTGTGGTGCTGTATCTTGAATTGCTCGTAGAGCTCAATGATCATCTTGTTGTTAAGATTGGTACCATTGTCCGTAATGATCCTCTCTAATACACCGTATCGACAGATCAGGTTGTGCCGAATGAACCGTGCCACGACGTTCTTGGTTATGGTAGCGAAGGAAGCTTCTTCGACCCACTTCGTGAAGTAATCAATCGCTACCAAGATGAAACGATGCCCGTTAGATGCCGTAGGTCTGATCTCACCGATCATATCAATGCCCCACATTGCAAAAGGCCAAGGTGCTTTCAAGACGTTCAGAGGAACTGGAGGAACGTGCACCTTATCAGCATAGATCTGGCATTTGTGACACGTCCGAGAATGTTAGTAACAGTCGGCTTCCATTGTGGACCAAAAATATCCTGCCCGAAGGATTTTCTTTGCCATGGTATGTCCACTGGAATGCATTCCGAAGGCACCTTCATGCAGCTCTGCCATGATTCTTTCTGCTTCCGTCTTATCCACACAACGCAGTAAGGTTGAATCATGGTTTCGCTTGTAGAGAATGACATTGCTGAGGAAAAACTTTGCCGCGAACCTTCTCAGAAACTTCTTGTCATTAACGGATGCACCCTCGGGGTATTCTTGAGCTTCCAAGTACCTCTTCACTTCATGATACCAAGGTTTTTCAGTTACCTCTTCAGCCTCAAGATCACAACAATGTGCAGGTTCATCCAATTTCCAAATAATGATCCGGGGAGCCTCGTTGTCCTATTTGACTTTGAACATAGAAGATATCGTAGCTAACGCGTCCGCCAACTGATTCTCCTCTCTTGGGAAGTGTTCAAAAGTTATCTCCTCGAAATGGGGAATCAACGTCAACACATATTCCTTGTAAGGAATAAGATTTGGGTGTTTCGTATCCCACTCGCCTTTAATCTGGCTGATCACGAGAGCGGAATCTCTGAAGACACTCAGAAACTTGATCCTTAGGTCAATTGCAGCTTGAAGACCCATAATGCACGCTTCATACTCCGCCATGTTGTTGGTGCAGTTGAAACATAGCCGGGCAGTGAGTGGAGTATGAGTGCCTTTAGGGGATATGATCACAACGCCAATACCGTTACCCAAAGCGTTTGAGGCTCCGTCAAAGTGCATAGACCATCGGGATCCTTCCTCAGGTCCTTCATCCAGTCCAGGTACTTCACAATCAGTCACTACCATGATATTCTCGTCTGGAAATTCAAAGTTCATAGATTGGTAGTCTTCCACTGCCTGATGTGCCAAATGGTCTGCCAATACACTTCCCTTGATTGCTTTTTGAGTCGTGTACTGGATGTCATATTCTGTCAAGATCATCTGCCATCTTGCTATTCTTCCGGACAAGGCAGGCTTTTCGAATATGTACTTGATTGGATCCATTTTTGAAATCAACAGAGTAGTGTGAGTCAACATATACTGTCTCAGCCGGCGAGCAGCCCATACCAAAGCGCAAAAAGTTTTCTCGAGCAGTGAGTATCGGGTCTCACAGTCGGTAAACTTTTTGCTAAGGTAATAAATAGCATGCTCTTTTCGGCCAGACTCGTCATGCTGCCCCAGCACACACCCCATTAAGCTTTCAAGTACTGTCAGGTATAAGATTAGAGGTCTCCCTTCAACCGGCGGCATAAGAATGGATGGTTTTTGGAGATACTCTTTGATTCTTTCGAAAGCGGCCTGACATTCATCATTCCAATGTACTACTTGATCTTTCTTCAGTAGCTTGAAGATTGGTTCACAGGTAGCAGTTAGATGTGAGATGAATCGGGCAATGTAGTTCAGCCGTCCTAGAAAGCCTCTGACTTCTTTCTCTGTCTTGGGAACTGGAATCTCTTGTATGGCCTTCACCTTGGCAGGGTCCACTTGAATACCTTTGTCACTCACGACGAAACCTAGTAGTTTTCCAGATCTCACCCCGAAGGTGCACTTGTTCGAGTTCAACCTCAGCTTATACAACTTCAGACAGTCAAACAGCTTCTGTAGATGGTCAAGGTGTTCCTCCTCAGTTTGGGACCTTGCAATCATATCATCGACATATACTTCAATCTCATGGTGGATCATGTCCTGAAATAAAGCAACCATGGCACGTTGGTAGGTTGCCCCAACATTTTTCAACCCAAACGGCATAACCTTGTAGCAAAAGGTGCCCCACTGAGTAACAAAAGTGGTCTTCTCCATGTCTTCAGGAGCCATCTTGATCTGATTATAACCGGAGAAGCCGTCCATGAAGGAGAACACTTTATGCTGAGCAGTGTTGTCAACCAGAACGTCGATATGAGGCAGAGGGAAATCATCCTTAGGGCTCGCCCTGTTCAAATCCATGTAATCAACACACATTCGGACCTTACCATCTTTCTTCGGTACCGGAACCACATTGGCAACCCACTGAGGGTAAGAATTCACTTCTAGAAACCCGGCATCAAATTGTTTCATAACCTCGGCTTTGATTTTCTCGGACATCTCTGGACGCATACGACGGACCTTCTGCTTTACCGGAGGGAATTCTTCCTTGGTAGGCAGGTGATGAACCACAATGTCAGTGTCCAACCCAGGCATGTCTTCGTAAGACCAGGCAAAGATTTCCACATAGTCATGCAGCATCCGAATCAACCGCTGTTTCACACTAGACTCCAGATTGGCACCAATCTTGACTTCCTTTCTGTCTGTCTCAGTACCCAGATTTACCGTCTCCACTGGCTCTTCATGTGGCTGAATGGCCCTCTCTTCCTGGAGTAACAGTCTTGCAAGCTCACCAGGCACTTCGCAATCATCTTCACCTTCGTCTTCGGCTAAGTTGATCGGATTTTCGAAGTTATAACTGGCAGTAGCAGAGTCGTTACCAGTGGGATCCAGAGTGGATTGGAACCTGTATAGGTGAGTGTGTGTAAATATAGCTGTTTTGCAATATATAATAAAGAAAGAAAAGGAGCGCAAGATTTGAAATGCGAAAAACGTCCAATGCTTTTATTCATGATATATGAAAATGACAAATAATAAGCTCTCACAAATGACGCCACGGTGCCCCGGGTAAGACACCGGGCCATAAAGTTTCAAATTATTGTTCCTTACAAATTCAAAACAAAGGAGTTCATTACTGAGTGACAAAAGTAATAGGTGTGAAGTCTTTGGCAGTCCAGTTGCTTGGTCCACCGTTGGTCGTCGGGTAGATCCAGCTGTCAGATCTGCGTCAGAGAAACCTAACCCATTATCAGCAGTCAAGTTGGCCACACAATAGGTAAATTGATCAGCAGATGTTTCTTGTGGCACATGGGCCGTCTTCAGGAAGGAAATCAGGGCCTTGGCATGGGCCTCTGAACACAACAACAGTGATAGCATAGAAATCTTTGATGGGGTGTGCCCCAGCTGCTCAACTACATTGAAATCACTCTTCTTGATAATCTTGAGAATCTCTTCCATCTCTTGCTTGGAAGCTTCAACATTGGTGGTCTTCGGTGCCTCCGTCCGGGCAGGCACATCAGTGGAAATCCCTTTGTCCTGAGCGTCAGCTGACTCGGTAGCAGGGGTAGAAATAGGAACTTGGTCAGGCAGGGAAGTGGGCACACTTGTGGGTGTGATGACAATAGGTCTCTGAATAGCTGAAGGTGCAATATCTGGTGAGAAGAGCCTGCCACTGCGAGTGACTTTAGCAGGCCCAGTGATGTTACTGAAGCTGGTACTAGTATCAAACTCTTGCTTTACTCCAAGAACATAAACATCTGCCCCATAGTGCCACGGGACAGCTTTGTTAGATTTATAGGGGAGGGGCCCCGGAACAGTAATGATGATGGGTGCAACCTTCTGAGTAGGCATGATTTTGACAGGCTTCTTTGAGGGAGCCTTAGGAGGGTTGTTGAAAATAGTAACAATGGACACTTCTTTAGTAGGGACAGCAGGAACAACAATCTTCTCGAACAAGATCTCTTTGTTATCCATCAGGTTTTGGACGCCTGACTTCAACAAAGGACAACCAGCAGGTGAAACAGAACATAGAAGGCACCCTTTACTACATCCCGGAAATAAACCGGCTAGCAACAGGTTCCTTTTGACAGTCAACAACGGAGTAACAATATCATCCACAGAGGCTACGTACAGGTCTTCTTCCACAGCATTCACTCCATGTTGGGGCATGGGAGCAGTCACAACATTGGGCCTTTCGGGCGCCTCGAACTGTATTTCTTTAGCATCAATAAGGTCCTGCACCTTATTCCTCAGTGCCCAACAATCATCCGTAGTATGCCCCGGGCTGTCAGAGTGATAAGCACAACGGGCGTTGGGGTTGTACTTTGGAGATGTTGTGTTTACCACCTTCGGAGCTTCTTTGACAGTTACCAGATTGGTTGACAGCAATTGCGGCAATATCTGAGACAGGGTCATACTGAGCCGAGTGTACTGCCTTTTGGATTTCTCACCCCTTGGTTGGTTGTACTGCTGAGGAGCAGCAGCAGGCTTTGAAATTACCACCGCGTTGACAGCTTGGCGACGTTCCGGTTTATTTTGTCTCCTTGTACCATAAACAACACTAGATTCTTTCTTGAAGGGCTTCTTTTCAGAGCTCGAGGAGGCACCTTTTTGTATCTTCCCAGACTTGATACCAGCTTCTATCCTCTCACCAGTTAAGATCAGATCTGTAAACCCAACAGAAGAATTACCAATCAGGTGGTTAAAGAATGGACCAGACAGGGTCCCCAAGAACATGTCCACGAGTTCACGGTCAGTCAAAGGTGGCTGCACCCTTCCAGCCAGGTCTCTCCACTTTTGCGCGTACTCCTTAAAACCTTCACCCATCCCAAGTGACATACCCTGGAGTTGGGTACGCGTGGGAGCGAGGTCGGAATTGTACTGATACTGCTTATAAAATGCAGTAGCCAAGTCTTCCCAGTTACGAATGCTGGTTCCATCCAGCTGATAGAACCATTCGAGTTGAGTCCCTGAAAGACTATCCTGGAAGAAATGGATCCATAGATTCTTGTCTGCAGTGTAAGGTTGGATCTTCCTTACATATGATCTGAGATGCAGCTTAGGGCAGGACGCCCCGTCGTACTTCGCGAAAGTAGATGCCTTGAACTTGTGAGGGATCACCACCCCAGAAGATAAACCTAGATCTCCAAAATCCAACCCGGGCACATGTTGAATCTCCATAGCACTCATACAGTCCTCTAGTTGTTTGTACCTGTCCTCAGCAGGAGGGTACTGTTCATCATTGAAATCCGTCTCGTTGTCGGAGACCACGGGACTAGGAACCCTTCCCCCTTGGGGACTATCTTTTCCTACAGAGGAAGTAGCCTGATCAGCCTCGTTTTGCAGTGTATTCCCAAACCTTCTTCCAGTGTTGAACATCACAGTCCTCTTCTTCTTCTTCAAAAGCAGAGTCTTAAATCCTGTTGACCCTGGGCTAAACTCATGACCAGCTCTTGAAACTGGGCGTTCTGGGCCTGGAGGGCCTTGATAGCTTGTTCAGTAGTAGGTTCAGAATCCATGATGATTGCTGAAATAAACAGCGAAGAAGATTAAGAAACCTGTAGAAAAAGAGTACATGTTATGCATATGATGAATGGAATGCGTATGATTTATGTTTTCAAAGACAATCGGGATTCAACTTTGTAAACAAAAAGGAAACACACTTTATTATATTCAATTTTAAATTGTTCAAGAAATTTCCCTTAGGCGTTACATAAATGAAAATACTGAAAAGGAAATGAAAGCTGTAAAAGAAACATCCAAGGCCCATCAGTGCTCCCATGGCCTCCTCTTGTCAGTACGGATATAGTCATTCAGGGTTCGTTCATTCTCCAATTGCTTAGTCAGCTTCTGGATTTTCTGTTCTTGTTCATTGAACCTTTCCCAATAAGAATCCCGTTCTTCCTGCAGTTGCGCCCAAGACCTCTTTAGTGTATCAACATCAGTGGGTATCTGAGGAGGGAGTACAGTTGGAGGAACCCCGTCTCTATCAGGAAATTCAAGAATGATAGGTCTGACGGCTTCGTATGGCATACCAAACTTCTGAGCACGGATGCGGACCCATCTGTAGTAGGATTCCATAGGAAGAGAAGTCTTCGGTCCCAACTCATGTGGGTCAGCTTTGTGAATTCTGTCCCAAGCCCGGATGAATTTACGACGCAGCTCGTCACTATCTACCTGATACTCAAAACTGATGTGAGGTACCAACATCTCATGAGGTCCTGCTCTTCTGGCCCTTCCAAACTGGCGGAGAGCTAAACATGGATTGTAAGAGATTCCTCCCTGGGTACCGATCAATGGAACATTAGGATATTCTCCGCAACGATCAATAACAGCTACCTCATCCAAACCTATGAGAGTCCAAATGATGTCATTATCAGTGAGAGACATTAACCTATGAGCCCAGCCCCTTCCTTCTTTGTTCTTCAGCACGAACTTAGGGAGGTGCGAAATAAACCACCTCACTAACAAAGGAGCACAACACCACATATTTCCCCATCTTCGGGCAGTACGAGCATAGAGTTGTTGCAGGATATCACCCAAGAGAGTGGGCACAGGGTTCCGAGACATGAAGATCCTTATGGCATTGACATTGACAAAGTTATCCGGATTTGGAAACAATACTAGACCATAGATTAAGAGAGCCAGAATGTCTTCATACGCCCTGAAGTCTAAGTCATTCCAGAAACTATTAGCTTTACCAATCAGAAACTTAGCCAAAAAGCCCTTAACTTCACTTCTGGTCACCCAGTTATCCATTACCTCTTTGTTGGTCAAGGGAAGGGCTGCAACAATCTCCTCAAGCCTAAGAGTCTTTTCCCAACCAGTGAATGGGGTCTGTTCCAAAACAGGGATACCAAGCAAATCATCGAATTCTTCCAGGGTAGGGACCAGCTGGAAGTCTTGAAAGGTGAAGCAATAGTACAAGGGATCATAAAACTGTGTCAGGACACTCATCAGTTGTTGGTCCCACTTTGAAGTGACTAAACCGAGAAGAGAACCATGCCTCTGGATGAAAGAAGTAGTATTTGGAATTCTGTCAACCAACTCTTTAAGCAAATCAGGTGGGTGAACAAAGTTGAGTCGGATAGTATTCCTTTGCATAGGCATCATAATGTCCTACAAAACAGAGCAAAGATGAAACCCTCTCGTCTTTGAAATGGGTCAGTCCTTATGCAGGATGCATGCAATGTTATGATGGCATGATATTATGGGAAAGCACACCACAAGTATTCACAAAGGCAAACATGATAAGGCACACAAGTCACACAAGACAGCCCTTAGAGTTTAGGCCAACATGAAGTTTAGGTACTACCCTCTTTCAATTTCGTTGGTTAAGACCTGCCCTAGAAAATAGTAACCAGGTTCTAGAGGATCTCAATATCATCGACTACCCTCGATCGGTCATAACTCCAACATCGCAATCTTTTCTTGCGGCCAGAACCATCGCGAGAGTTTAGCCTCAATGAGTGTAGCATACTGCTACTGTTCTATGGCCAAGTTGGGTCAATTTAGGGTTCTAAGGTCGGTTGGTGCTTAATGACTCCTCAGAAGACCCATATTCTCCTCTTTGCAACACAAGGGATATCGGTACAGACCAAGGTGTCACACCAATGTAGCCACTGCTTCACTCGTGTCGGTCTACGCCGGACAGGTCCCTCACAGCTTATGCTACCTAAAGGGTATTCCCCAGATCCGGGTTAGGATCTATGAAACTCCGATGCAAGCCCACAAATATAAAAGCAATCAAGACATACAATTTAAAACATAAGAGTGGTCTAATCCTAAGGTACACCTCACTTATTAAGTCCCCAGCAGAGTCGCCAGTTCTGTGATCGGTGGAAATAGAACTGACTGTTTTTTAAGCTGGTTCGCGAAATGTCGCGGTAAGCAAGAGTCGCCACCGTCTTTTATGTTCTCCAACATGGAAAGGACAAAAGCATAGCAAAATTCCTTTTTCGAGATGTTTCTCGGTTCGGGAGGTAGATTTATAGAAAGGGAATGTGTTAGCACCCTTTCTATCCGTGGTTATCCACGGGCTCTTAGGTACTTGCCCACTATGTTTTCAAAAATTGTTTGCTTTTCATGTGTTTGTGGGTTTTGAAAAAGTTTCGTTTGAAAAATTTCTAGGTAACTCTTGTATCTGTCCTCAAGAGTGTATGAAATATTTGTTTGAAAACTTTTTGAAAGTGTAAGTGCGAAAATATTGTTTTTTGTTTTTGAAAGAGCAAGTACCCAGGAGAAATCTACCTACTCTAAGGAATTAGGCTGTGTAAGAGTCCTTTAGATAGTACTATCCCACTATTGAGAAGTAGGTAACACCGTCGTTGGAGTTATTCGGGTCAATTCGATTATTAGGGACATGTGTGGTCACCAAAGCAATGGTAGGACGCCTTAGCGGTAACCCTAATGTCCTAGATCCTTTTTTATCCGAGGCAACCGTTTCGAGGCAACTGGATCTTTAGACAGGAGGGCGACCTCTAAAACACCCTATACTTGACGACCACGTCGAGGCAACCGAGTGAGGCGTACCCTAGGAGTGGCATGTGCATGTGTGTTGTTTTTCAGTTAAATTGTCTTTGCATGCATCATTGTGAGCTACGGGTTGATTTTATTTTTCATACAAGTCTTGTCATGCATCATTAACAGTTTAATAATTTGCGGGAAATAAAGTGCGGAAAGGTAAATCTACGCTATTACAAGGCGCGGGTCTATACATCGCCAAAAACAAAACCCGTTTGGAAAATAAATGCGGAAAGTAAAAGAAAGTGATAAAGACGCTAATTAACTATTACATCCTCGGAAACAGATACATAAATATGATCCAAATAAATATTATGCGCGAAAGGAAATTGAATCAGGACGTCCTTGGGGTTTTGACCCTTTTTTTTGATAAAATAATTGAATTCGGTCCTTTTTGCAATTAAATGAAATACTAAAACCTAATTCTAATTAATTATTTAATTAAAAGAAAAAAAAATGTTTTTTTGTGTTTTTTAAGTCTTAATGAAAATAAAAGTAAAAAGAAATTAAAATTGTCAAAACCCTAATTCTAGATTGATTTTATTTATTATGAAAAAAAAGATTAAAATTGTCTAATTAAACAACTAAACTAATTAGTTAGAATTTATTTACAAAATAATTAATAGTGAAATTAGTAGTAATAATAATAATAATAAGAAAATATTGTTTTATGAATTAATTATGAAAATAATTATTTGTTAGTTGATAATAATAATGATAATAATTATAATTAAAAGAAAATAAAAGAAAGAAAATAAAAGAAAAAATAGAAACCAGGGGGTGCTGGCCCATGTATGGAGGTGTTGATTGCAGTTTATGGCCCATTAAGCTCAGGCCTGCGTTGACTTCCCAGAATTAGCTGCGCGTGCATTGACTAGGTAGCACCATAGTCTTTCATCCTTGGCCTTCAGATCTGCCGTGCCAGCCACTTGGCATGATGAAGTGTGAGGTTTATGGTGGAATTCTCTTGGAAGCCTGCACATAATCTTGTTAAACAAAATAGAAACAAAGGTTTGGGGGACCTGGGAATCGAACCCAGATCCCAATGGTTACACGCCAACAGACCAACCACTAGGCCATCACGCTGCATTTGTTAATAAGATAAGCAATTAAAATAATATATAAGCCAACAACATGTGCTGGAAACAAACACGCGCGCGCCATTATGTTTGAATGACCCACTAGCACATTGCCAGCTCACCGTCTTCTTCGTTTTCCTGCAAAAAGGACAAAGAGATAGCGGGGGTTTTTAACCCCCACAAAGTGTATCGACCAAAAATAGCGAATAGATCCCTGGGCTATATAAATATGGCGCGATAGTCCTGTTAGATTCGTATGATTCTCACGAATTCAGTCATGTGCATCATGAAGCATAATTTTTCCTGGTTACTAAATCCCCAAATTTCAAGCTTAGGAACCCTAGATTTCTTCAATGGTGATTCTTGATTCTGTACACTATAACGCAATTAACCAATACCATTAGCTTTGTAAAGGTTCAAGCAATGCAAAAAAATGATTAGAACATGTCAATGATGCATAAAATGTGAGTTTCGATTTTGAAAAAGTTAAGCAAACCGTGAAACTGTTGGAGGCGATTTCTTGAGGTTAAACGCTTGGTTTCGATTGCGAATTGTTCCTGGGAGTTCCTGCAATATATTAGAAACAAAAACAAGCTTTGAATCATGTTAAATTATGGAATTCAGTTTTGAGTTTTCTTTGAATTTTTTCAATATGGTAATGGCTTTTTGCAGCAGCTTCTCACGTGAATGGCATTAGGGTTTGGTTATGCATATGTAATGGAAGGGAATTAGGTCAAGTCTTGGCCCAGAGATCCATTGAATTCATATTTTCAATATTTGATTTTCAATCAAATATTTTTGCATATTTTTGATTGGGAAAACTTGCCAAAATTGGAGATCTTTGTCCCCTTGATGTGCACACGAAATCTCCAGCTTGTCTTGAGCTTATTTGCTTCACAAAAGATTGAGAAAAACATATCTTGATATTTTCCTACATTTTAAATCAATTAAATGAATTAATATTAATAAAAAATCCAATTAATTAATAAAAAAATGAGAAAATAAATTCAAATAATCCCAATGGGTCGTGCATAGGCCTTGGACAATGTTTCAAGAAGAAATTTGAGGCCCATTAGCAAAAACAAGGTGTTTTGAGCAAAGTTGACTTTTGCAAATTCACAAAAATTTCCCAACTTCTCCAATGCATATCTTGCTCAATTTTGATCATATGAACATGTTTCTGGACATTTTGGAAAGGTCTTGAAGTCCTCTAACCAATGCCTTTGGTCACATGTCATTTGGATTTATGAATCTCAAGTTATGGTCTTTGACTTAAAATGCCTTTTTATTGACTTTTGAAATTGACCTATAATGTAGAAATTGATAACTTTTTGTGAGAGCATTTCTTGGACTTGGAATGTGAAGATGAGTTGTAGAAGATGTCATCCCCTTCATAATGAGCATTGGATGGGATTCTTCTGATTAACCATGAAAAAGTTATGCCTTGGTCAAGATACAGTTGACTTTTCTACTGTCCAAAAATAGTAACTTTTGCATCTTTGATGATTTTTGAGCCATGCTTGTGGAATCATGATCAAGACTTGATCAAATGATGATTGTGAGCTCAAAACAAGATGTTGGCCAAAATTTTTGACTTTTGACTGTAAAATGACCATTTTGCCCCTGCAGTTGACTCTGGATCAAATAGGGCTTTTGACTGTGCAATTTGGCACTGTGAGCCTTGAGACTTGCCATGTGGGTGCTTGAGGATGTATATAGGCCTATGGGACTTGATTGAGCCATTGAAAACCTCAAATTCTTTGAAGGAACCAAAACCCTAATTTTGACTGGCTTAGGAGGTATCTGGACTGTGCAATCCTTGAACAATCTTGAACCATTTGGAGATGATTCTTGATAAACCTTGAAGAATATGGGAGGGAAAATTTTGGGGTACAACAACTACCATTAACAATATTCAAAACTTCATCAGTTCAGATACACACCAGAAACAGATGCCATCCTGATACTCATTCAAAGACAATCTTTTGATACAGTTCAGATACGCCCCAGATACGGATGCCATCCTGATACTCATTCAAATTCAACTTTCAGATACAGTTCAGATACACACCATATACGGATGCCATCCTGATACTCATTCAAAGACTCAACTTTCATATACAGTTCAGATACGCACCAGATACGGATGCCATCCTGATACTCATTCAAAGACAATCTTTTTATACAGTTCATATACGCTCCAGACACGGATGCCATCCTGATACTCATTCAAATTCAACTTTCAGATACAGTTCAGATACGCACCAGATACGAATGCCATCCTGATACTCATTCAAAGACTCAGCTTTCAGATATAGTTCAGATACGCACCAGATACGGATGCCATCCTGACACTCATTCAAAGATAATCTTTTGATACAATTCAGATATGCTCGAGACACGGATGCCATCTTGATACTCATTCAAATTCAACCTTCAGTTATAGTTCATATACGCTCCAGACATGGATGCCATCCTGATACTCATTCAAATTCAACCTTTTGATACAGTTCAGAAACGCTCCAGACACGGATTCCATCCTGATACTTATTCAAATTCAACCTTTTGATACAGTTCAGATACGCTCCAGACACGGATGCCATCCTGATACTCATTCAGACTCAACTCTCAGATACAGTTCAGATACGCTCTAGACACGGATGCCATCCTGATACTCATTCAGACTCAACCTTCAGATACAGCTCAGATACGCTCCAGACACGGACACTATTCTGATACTCATTCTCTCAGTTTACAAATTAAAAATTCAATAATCACTTTTAGATGGCATATTTTAAGCCCATCTCCAACAACTATCCATCATTTCTCCAAATGGCAAATCCGCCAACCCTACTATCCAGGCTTTAATCTTGAAGTAACCCTACTAACCAGGTTCCTTCTCCCTTATCTCCAGACAACAGTTTACAACACTGAAAGGACCAAACTCGACCAGATACAGTCAGTTTCATATTTCCCGAGTAAGTCGCTGTACAGCCTAGACCCTAACTAAGTATACGTTCTACTTTCACTCCCTCAATCAAGAGTTAATTCCCCAGTAGAGTAATGGACAACCGAAGCTCCTAGATCTTACTTCCCATGGCATAAATCAACATTCCTCGGCAAAGTCCTCCTCAACAGCAGGTACAAGAATTCTCGCCAAAGAATCTCTTATGCAACCAATCTTTTCTAGATGGCTTCTTTAAGCCCATCTCCGATGATTCCCCGTCTCCTTCTAAATGGCATCTGTAAGCCCATTCCCGACATCACCAATCAGCACTACTTCATGCGAGTACAAATTTCTAGGCACTCTAGTGTTCAATCATCTTCCACCTTCAGATCACGAAAGACAGACCAACCAATCTACATCCTCAGGCTTAAGAAGATTGAACAGGGGCAGCTGTTGTACCCCAAAATTTTCCCTCTCATTTCTCAAAGGATCAACCTGAACCCTCATTTTTGCTCCCATCTAATTTCAAGCCCTTGAATTACAAATTTTTCAAGAAAGTCATTCACAAGGGCAAAATGGTCATTTGCATACTGAAAAGTCAAACTTTGACTCTTGGGTCAACATCGAGTTTCAAGGATCATATTTCATAAAGACATGTTGAAATATGAAGTTTGTTTCATCAAGAAATTCAAAAGTCAAAATTACTTTGGAAAAGTCAAAATTCTAAATACTTAGATTTTTTCTAAGTGTTTAAGAAATATGACAAGCTCAGAACTTCTGATCAAATTATCACCATGATGCAAGCTGATTCTGGAAGAACTTCTGGCACAAAAGTTATAAATTTCAACAAGATCTAAAACATTGCATAACAGAACTTCTTTCGGAAATGCTGGAATTTCAAGTTATAAATGTCCAAAGACACGTCCATGAAACTAAAGCACTCAGCAAATTCTGGACACTTTCAAGACAAAGTTGGGTCAGAACTTCTGGGCTAGTTTTCATAAAGGTTCAGTCAGATTTTGCAAGGGCAATTCCAAGAAGGTTACAAAGCGTGCTACAAGCTTCCTGGAAAGTCTGAGAGTTCCTTCAGAACATGCTGGAGCAAAGAGATACAAAGATCAGAAGTTGGATGTTTATTCTAAGTTACGCTGAAGCTGAACTTCTGATCCATATTTAATCAATGATGCAAAATCTCACATGGCAGGACTTCTGGTTTGATAGATATCATCATCATTTAATGCTCATAACTACTTTTGAGTCTTTATCCAAAGGATTTCCCCACGTGTGGCATAGAAATACCATTGTTGTCCTTGAAAAGCAGATTTTGTACAAAGTTTATGCTGGGCCCATGCTTCGTTTTTGCCTCTGAGGGTACTTTTCCTTAATTCATGCTTACAAACCTAGCTTAGGCACAGATAAAAGCTGCTAACCACCTTACTTTGTGCCTTGAACCATACTTGTTTGAACTTGCTTCAAGAACAAGTCAGCGCCTAGCATATGATGGTTGTAATTTTAGTTTCTCCAAGCTACTAAATCCTTGCCTATAAATTAGACCTTATTTGCAACTGTAAAGAGGTTGGAAATTTGAGAAAGAAAAGCCCTGAACCCCTGCTAAAATTACAAGAGTCCAAAAACTGTAAACACAACATATAAAACCTGTTAACTTTTGATTCCTTGCTCCATTTGTTCTCAAGTGTTTCTTGACTAAAACCATCCATACAGTTTCTTATTCATATATTAGAAGCTATCCTAACTTCTATATTCATACTGCAATACACTCTCCATCCACCTCCACCTCAAAGAAGTCAAAACATCACCCCTTGGCTGTTCTAGAAGTTGAAAACTTCCAACCTGCTGAGTACGTGAAGAAGATGCTCAGAACATCACCAGAGTTCAGGACCAACCTCCAGTTCACAAAATCTTTTCCAGCTGCAAGGTAAGCTTCTGCTGACTCTCATCACATTGCTTAAGCATTACCAGATTTTCATGTTCAAAAATACAATGTAGACATCATCTTTCTGATGTTGTACATATTCTGAGGTTTCACGTATTTGTCTGCCTAAGTATGGAGTAAATCAGTTCAGAACTTCTTGAAGAAATTAGAACTCAGAATTAGGATTAGCAAATTCATGCTTGCCTCTGATTTATAGTTCCGATATCTCTTATTTCTGAAACACTATGAAACCTGCCATAATTGTCATATGCGCATCTTCTGTTTTATTGAGAAATGACTAAGTTATAGATGTTCTGACTAGAATGGAGAGGGAGACCAAGTTCTGCCAGTGGTATCAGAACTTCTGAAATCTTCTTTGTTCCCAGCGGATCCAGAGCTTCTGACTTTGCCTATTTTTCACTAATATGATCTCTGTTTTGCAGCACGCCAGAGTCAGAACTTCTGATCTCCTTTAGTCAGCAATACGCTGATTTTATTTTCTTTTTCCTTACTATTTTTGCTATTCTATTTTACTAATCAAAAACACCAAAAATATTTTACATTTTTACATGCTTTCTTAAAACAAAAAGATTAAAAATATTTTCTTAAACAAAACTTATTTCTTTGCTTAAACAAAACAAGTCCATTTCACATTTTCTTGTACATTCTTATCCATTTCAATATGGTTGTAATAGTTAATTAGGATTTAAATTCTTGTGACCCCCATTTGTAAGTTTGTACACCCCCATCCCTGAAATATTGTAATAGCGTAGGA
The DNA here is from genome assembly GCA_948472305.1 of Vicia faba. Classification (NCBI taxonomy): domain Eukaryota; kingdom Viridiplantae; phylum Streptophyta; class Magnoliopsida; order Fabales; family Fabaceae; genus Vicia; species Vicia faba. The sequence continues at coordinate 931,609,224 of OX451738.1, read as the reverse complement.
CTTTACATTTATGCAATTTATCGCTTTTGAATGTAAATGCTAGTAATTAGAGTGTGTATGGCAAGACATGAAATCAAAAAATAGATCACCCTAATCAAGACTAGAATTCATGTAATCAAACATACTTGCACACTAGCACCCTTAAGGTTAACTCCACTTGTTGCCTAAAAATGGTCATGTTATGCATGTGGGGTGTCTTAGCAAAAACAATCGAAATACAAGATCCTAGTCCCTCGATGACACTATAAATGTTGCCTTTCAAAATGATCTTAGTCCCTCAAAAACAAATGCTAAGATACCTCACAACATTGCTAATCATGGCTATACGATGACCCGCGCCCGTCCCGTTTACATCCAAAGATAGGGTTGCTTACCAAATCAATGGTAAGACAACAATATCAAGGAAAAAGGAAGTGCACAAGAAAGACATTTGAGTAGGTAGATTACTTTTAGTTACTTGCTCCATTTCAAAACAAAAACATCCTTGCTATTTTAAAAAACAAGCACCAACGCTTTCAAAATATCTTTCAAACTTGAAAACATTTTCAAAAGATCAACACTTTGTATACATTCTTACGAACGAGAATCATTACAAAGTTTTCCTAAATGATGGCGTCTTTACAAAATACTTTCAAAAACCACACAAAGCATAATTTCAAACAAAAGCAAGTGATCTAGCAAGTAACTAAGAGCCCATGGAAAACCATGGATGAAAAGGGTGCTAATACCTTCCCTTTTCATAATCTACCCCCCGAACTCAAGAAACAATCTCAAAGGTCTTTCCTGTGCTTTTTCACCTTTCCTTTTGGATAAAAGAAAAGTCGGTGGCGACTCTTGCTAATCGCAACATTTGCGATAAAACGCAAAATAATCAAGTCAGTTCTCCCACTGCATCACAATTACCAATAAGATTGATGAGCTTAAGTACTGGCTCCATCCAACATTAATTCCAAGCCTCCGCCATTTCTCTATTACTAATCAACCATAAGGTCATTTCCTGCAAAATCGACCAGACACTCATAATTTTTTTCTAAAAACTTGAATTTGTAACCTTTGCTTCCACATTATTGGTATTATTGTTCCTTGCATATTTACCCTTCATAACTTGACACCATAAAGAGTTTTTTTCTCTTTTAATGTTCCATTCAAACTTGAGAAGACAAGTTTTGTTCATTTCCACTATTTTCTATGCCCAACCCCCCTTGCTTCTTTGACTTTATTATAACACCCCATTTTACAATAAGTATATGTTTGTCATCCCGAATATCACCCCCATATAATTCCTCTTTAAATATTTTATTTTTATTTAAGACAAGTCTTAGGCACCAATCCATTCATTTTGGGACACATAGGAGTGACTTTTATCACTAATTTGGATAAAGTGACCCTTCCTACAAATGATAATTACTTTTATTTGCATAATGCAATTTACTTGATCGATGAGGTACTAATAGTCTTTCACTTCTGGGATTCTTCCAATTGAAGACATCCTCAAGTATTTGTCCATCCCTTTGGTCTCTTTGAACCTAGAAAGATAAAGTAATTGTCTTCTAACCTGAACTAGGGTATTCTTCGAGATCATAACATTGGTATTGTCATTATTTTTATTATTTGTTCTTAAATGGCACAAAAATTCAGGAAAACCTCCATTACACGCATCATATGGTTCTCTGAGGCCCTCTCGAAAAGAAGAAAATCACATGCAAACATCAAATGAAAGATGATTTGACCCTTTCTCCAAACTTTTAAACTTCCCCATGATCGTTATCCATAACTTCACTGGACATGTGATAAAACTTATCCATACACATCACAAAGAGATAAAGGGAGATTGGATCTCTTTGTCTTAACCCTTTTTTGGAACAAAATAGCTCTCCTATTCTCCATTCCACAACACATTCATCTTGAATGAAGTGATTACTACCATTATAACTCATATAAACTTTAGAGGAGGCTTAGCTTTTTTAATGCTTTTTATACAAAACTCCAATTGAGGTTATCATATGATGTATCTAAATAAACTTCGATGGGGAAAAAAGATTTTCTTACCCTTCAATCACTACATGCTATGAAGCATTTCTTGAGATATTATGACATTACATGAATGCTTCTACTAGGAATGAACCCATTTTGATAAGGAGATATCAGGTTGTTGATAGAACTCTTCATCCTATTGATTAGCACTTTGCTTATAGTATTGTAAAATTAGTTACATAAGGATATATGCCTAAATTGATGCACATATTAATAATTCATCCCTTTAGGTATTAGATAGATATCAATTTTAATATTAGTTGTACAGTCCAAGTTACCCCATATGCTCTTGACAAAATTACATGTGATATCCCCAATAATATTCCAAGTATGGTGATGAAATCTTGTAGGGTAGACGCCCGGTCCTAAAGCTTTCAAACGGGTCATATAAAAAATTGCTCTTTTAATTTCATCCTCTTTTAAGCCCTTATTCAAACCAGTACATGAAGTATCTTGTAACTTTGAATAAATGAACCTATTTTGGTTCCAATTGCAAGTTTCAATATATGTCGTGAACAAGGCATGAAAATACTCTTTGAGCTTTTATTTTCCTTATATCTTCAATCCAATCACTGTTTTATTCTCTAATCATAGTAACATTATTCTTCCTCATTCTTTTCATGACTTTAACATTATAATTTCATGTATTCCTATCACTGTCTATTGACCATTTTGCCATGGATCTTTGAAACCGTACAAGCTCTTCTTTGTGTAGAGTTTTAGCTAACTTATTTTAGATACTTGTTTCAATCATCCTAATAATATTATGACCTTTACCATTCTCAATTTCAGTTTGAATTCCTTTTAATATCATCATAAGCTTCCTCATTTGCTTCTGAGTACCATTCAAGGAATGTATCTTCCATTCTATAATCTAACTTCTAACTTCTTGTGAGTTATTGTTGAAGATATTTTAATAACTCTAAGAACTTCTTACCATGTCTTCATAAAAGTCTTATAAAAGCCAAGCGCTTTCAAATATGAATCTCTTATCCACTCTCTTGGTTTCATTACTATGTGTTGATATGATAATTGGATTATGGTTGGAGAAATCCATCCTAGTAAGAACTTTCACAAATGCATTTGTAAATTGAACTCTCCAAATTTAGTTGTGCAACTCTATATCCAATATTTCTTAAATTATAGTTCATTCATGATAAATTGGACCTCTCCAAGTAAATTTATAACCTACAATACCCAGGTCTACGAGATTACACTTTGCTACCTTATTCTTAAAAAATCACATTTTTGTTTCGATGCAAGAGCTCGTCTTCTTTTATCAACAATACACATGATATCATTAAAGTATCCTTCAAATAACCATACGCCATCTACATTAGATGTAAACCTCTTCAATCCATCCCATAGTTATTTTATTCGTTCTTCTCTTAGGCTTGCATAAATTAACATAAAGTACCAATCTTCCCATCCTACACATTTGATATTTGCATTCATGAACTAAAAGTACTTCTCCATAATTATGACTTCCACCTTGTCAGTCTTCCATGTCATGGTTATTCCTCATGCATACCCTCTAACATCTGTGAACTTATATGCATCAAACTCCAAGACCTTGATCTTCTTCATAATTTATATGGATTGTTTCCAGAATAATTAAAACATCAGGATGACACTCTCGAACATATTGTGTTCAAAATCGCAAAAAAGTCATATTTGTTGCTCCTCTACAATTCCACATGAAAATATTATGATTTTTGGATCCAATAAATAACTATTTTAAATTAATTTTGAACCCTTGCACATGGTTTGGAGTCTCTTACACGACATCCATATTTGAATCGTCAACTCAGCATCATCCTTAACTGCTTCATCAATAAATTCTTCTTCCTCAAATTCTATTTCTTTAGTGTGCTGGTTGTGAGTTTGAGAATACATATTTAGTGAGGGCTCGCTCTCCTTGTTCCCTCTAGGTTCCTAAGATGCCCCTCGCACCTTCATCTCTTTTGGTCCTAATTGGTATAAGTTGTTCATATTCCCAACTTGAGACCTACTCAGGCGCATGAGCTTAATAATAAATGCTTCCTCCTTTATCATTCTAATCGTGTACAAACCTTTGAGAAAATCACTAACACCCTTAACATTCGTTGACTTTCCCATGCTACCCCGAATTACTCCTCATGTACCCCCTTGTTTTTTTTTCATGATGCTACACATGGAAATATCCAAGTACTTACCAAAATATTTATTTTTTATTTAATATTTCTTTGTCCTCTATCATAACCACGTGTGTCTCACCTTATTTTTCCATTCAAATCCTATAACTATTTTCCCCTCCATTATTTTTTTCTAATGATTGGTTGTACCATAACTTCCTTAAGAGCAAAAAATCATGATCTCATGTTGTTCGCTTGAGCATTAATTCTTGTTTGACTATAGGTGCTCTGATCTACCCTTCGATTAAATCGTTCTTCTCTATTTTCCTATCATTAACTTCCTTCATGTTATGTTACCTTCTATTCTTATGAACCATAGTCCAAGGACATATATTATCTTATTCTGTAATTACTTTATCACCTTCATTCACCTTCCCCATTCCACCATCATCTTCATTTCCCTCCATCCTTTCTATTATCCACTCCTTACATCCTTCATTATAATAGCCAAACCTCCCGCAAATTAAATAGAGTAAGTGCAAATCTTCATATTCCACTTTATAATGTCTTTCTTTGATTGAAAATATTTCCAAAAGTGATTTAGACAAATCTAGTTAAATGCATAACATTGCATACTTTCCTCTCTCCCTCGTGAGAATATTTTTGTCCACCATCACCCTTTTTCCTATTCGGTCTCTGATAAAAATGAGCACCCTGTAATATTAATATTTTATTGGTAAGCCATACATTCTAATAAATATGACAAATTGAACAATAACACCATTAACAGAGCAAGAATTTGGACTTCATTCTCTCACTGAATAGTAATGCTAATAGAATAATCAACGACCTTCATTTAGACCAATGTATTGGCATAACGTATTGGCATAATGGAACACTAGTCCAAACAATCGTTGAAATAGTTAAGCCCATTTTCGCCCAATTTTCAAATTGGTTTTGACAAGTTAGGTTAAGGTCGATTACATGTTGTTTTGGGCAATTTATTCAAATTATCGAGCTTATACATTTTTAGGCCCAATTATATTAACTAACCTTCATAACAAAATATAATTTTTTACACAATTTTACAAATTTTAAATATAACTAATAATAAGACAAGCATTTAAATTGGAAACATTTAAAAGAGATATTATAAAATTTATATACATTTTATTTTTTCCAATTCCATCAAATGAAAATTTTAAATACCAAAAGTTTATAAATATAATCACATTATTTAATTAAATTGCACATTTCTTTTTTTATTGCAACTTAAGTTACATATTTAATAAATAGGTCTAAGTTACACACTAAAAATCTAAAATATGTTTTAATCAAACATCAATGATTTAGTTTTAAATGATAAGTTAGCAAATACATTTTTTTTTAAAAGGTCCACACAACTTTAAATCATATCAAATTTAAACATTAATTGACCTGTAAAAATTAAAAAAATTAAAATCAAGCATTTAAATTAAATGATAGACGAGCTCTTGCTAAAAAACGAAGTTTCGAAAAATATCAAATTTGATTTTTTATAAAAATAATATTTAATCAATGACATAACCTCTCGACACGAACTCTAAATTATTAGAATCTATTTCCCTAAAAATGAGAGTGAGAAAGCAAAACAAAATTAAAAAATTAATCAAATAAATTAACTTTAGTAATATTGCTAGTTATCGTTTGAAATATTCATCAATTTTGGATTAATGACCCCTTTCCCGTCTTTAAATTTAAAATTAAGGATATAAAAAAATTATAAACAAATAAATAGAATTTAAAAAGAGTTAAATCAAATACAAATTACACATCTTCATAAAATATAAAAAATAAAAATAAAAATAAAAATAAAAATAATCAGTCAAGTATATCATGATACAAATAATGGGTGTACATGGTCGGTTTAAATTGGATGGTCAAAACCAATACTCAATTCATATAGGACACTCGGTTTAAGTGAGAGATAAAATAACCACCAACTATATCAATGGGTCGGTTTGGACAAACTCACTCATTTTCGAGTTGAATTGGGTTGGATTGGATAATGAGTTGTCCAAATTATTTTTTCTGTTTTATATCATTTAACATTTTTATGTTCTTAAAAAAATAGAAAACATATGTTTACTAATTCTTAGCATCATCAAATAATAAATGATAACATCAACTAATAAAAATTATCATAAAATACTAACAACAAACTAAACTTGTATGACATAAAACCGTATTAACGTCAAAATAACCAAATAGTGAAATATCTAAAATTAGTTAAAATCATGGTTCACTAAAATAGTAAATGTTCAAAAGAATAAAATTGCAACAAATAAGTTATTATTTATCAAAATTATTAAAATTGTAAAAATAAATATTTGATTAGTGGATTAATGAGTATTTTGGATTTGGGTCTGGTTTTACCCAAAATTCAATTTTTAAAAATAGATTTTATAGTTTTTAAATTCATATACACCCAATAACCCGACACAGTCCACTTTTATAGATTTTTAAAAATGAATTTGACCGAATTTGTAAGTTGATCCAACTCATGTACATCCTAATACAAATCATGTCAAATACAATTATTTTTAAACCAAACGAAAAATAAGACACTAAATCATACAAATACAAAAATGCATATAACCTTTAATTTTAACAAAGCAACGACCAAACCTCTCAATGAAGAAATATGCAATCATCAAAGGTTCTCATACATTTTATTATCTATATTTTATAATACATAATAGTGTAACTAAAATAAATAAAAGAATTCTTGAATCTTAAAATTAACTAACTACTATTGTAACCATAAATATAATTGAAAAATCCAATCATCAATATTAATATAACTAACAACAACCAAAGTTATATGCAATTTGAGTGATTAATCTAATTGTTGTACTCCAAAATTTGCCCTCTCATTTATCAAAAATTTGCTCACAAGATCTCCATTGACTCAAGACTGGGTTAGGGTTTGATCAACTTAAGACCTCTCATCTTACACTGATGACCCAAAATTAGGGTTTGAGTTTGCCCAAGGATTTTTGGACTATCAATGTTTCATATGAATTTCAAACATCATTATGAACCCCTAAGATTACTCATAACAAGTTTCAAGCCTTGAACCATATTTTTGATCAGTCAATTGGACAGTTGACCTAAAAATCAACTATATTAGGGAAAAATTCAACCATGGCCAATTTACAGTCAAACTTCATAATTTTTTTATCCACATCAACATTCTAGACTCATATGTATCATCTAATCAAGTTTGGATCACAATTACTCAAGAATTTTGATCAAATCATCAAAAGGGCAAAATGGTCAAAATTAGGGTTTTGATTGAGAAAGGGCAATTTCTGATTTTTGACTTGGAAAATGACCAATTGATTTGAAGCATGATTTAAAGGATTCAATTGTATCATATTGATCTAATGACATGGTTCAAAATATTGCAATTTCATTGGATTGACAGATGAAATTTGCAGTCAACTGATCAAAAGTCAACTGTATACTGAAAAGTCAAACTTTGACTTTTTGGTCAAAATCAAGTGCCAAGGATCACAATTCATCAAAACATGTCAAAATGTGAAACTTGTTCATCAAGAAACCAAAAATTGAAGATTTGATTTTAAGCCATTTTTTAACCATGATACAAGATGATTCAAAAAAAGTTCCCAACATGAAAGTTGTAGACCTCCATGAAATCTACAACTTCGCTTCACACATTTTTCCTTAAAGATTCTTGGATCTCAAGATATAATTTTGAGAATACATGCCTATTGTACCCCAAAATTTGCCCTCTCATTTATCAAGATTTCCTCACAAGACTTCTTGGACTCAAGACAGGATTAGGGTTTGGTCAGCTTAAGACACCTCATCTTGCATTGACAACCCAAAATTAGGGTTTGAGTTTGCACAAGTATTTTTGGACCACTAATCCTTCATGTGACTTTCATACATCATGTTGGACCCCTAAGATTATTCATGTTAAGTTTCAAGCCTTGAACCACATTTTTGATCAGTCAATTGGACAGTTGACCTAAAAATCAACTGTATTGGGGAAAAAGTTAACCATGGCCAATTTACAGTCAAACTTCATAATTTTTGATCCACATCAACATTTTAAACTCATATGTACCATTTGATCAAGTTTGGATCACAACTCTTCAAGAAATTTGATCAAATCATCAAAAGGGCAAAATTGTCAAAATTAGGGTTTTGACTGAGAAATGGCAATTTCTGATTTTTAACCTAGCCAATGACCAATTGAGTTCAAACATGATTTCAAGGGTTCAATGGCATCACCTTGACCTAATTACATGATTCAAAAGATTTCAAGTTCATTGGATTGACAGATGAATTTTGCAGTCAATTGATCAAAAGTCAACTGTACACTAAAAAGTCAAACTTTGACTTTTTGGTCAAAATCAAGTGCCAAGGGTCATAATTAATCTATATATGTTAAAATATGAAACTTGTTCAGCAAGAAACTCAATTTTGAAAATTAGGGTTTTGAATTTGAAAATTTTCATAACTTAGAATTTTTCTAAGTATGGAAATTTTCTTATTTTTTCCCAACTTTCCACAACTTTTTCACCATGATGAAATTTGATTCAAAGAAAACTTCCAACATGAAAGTTGTAGTCCTCCATGGAATCTATAAATTTTCTTCACAAACTTTTCCCAAAAGATGCTTGGATCTCAAGTTATGAATTTGTGAATATAGGTCCATGAACTAAATAACTTAGTGAGAATTTGCCCTAATTTAGGCAGTTTTTTGACCCAACTTCATGGACATTTTTCACCTAGTTCCAAGATGTATCTCAAAATTCATTTCAAAGATGGATTATATATCATATTGCAAGCTTTCCAAAATGTCCAAGAACTCTCCAAGATCATTTTTGGTTAGGGAGAATCGAAGAAGAGAAGTTGGCATTTTATCAGTTTTGTTCATGCCATTTCACAAAGCATCAAGTTGCAAATCAGATCTTTGATGTTTGAATCTTGCTTTACAGGTCCTAAACTCATACTACACTCCATAATTAAATGCAAACTCAGAGGTTAAAGGCTTTATTTTCACTTTTGAAGCATTGTACAAGAGATGTTTCCATTTTTGGCCAAAAGGTTACAATGCCATTTTCATAAAGGTGAGATTTTGCAACTTTACAAATCTTGAGCCTTGGACCTGTCCCTTTGGTACAAACAACTTCTACAGGTATCAAGCAATGTGTACCAACTCCTATCAGCTCACAAGCCAGCCAGTAAAAGCATGTAGCAATGGTCACTTCACTTTTGTTCAAATGCAAGAAAAGGTTGCCAAAAGGCCAGAACTTGTACAGCTAGTGAGGAGTGGACTTTGTATCCATTCTATAAATATTTACAAACTGGTTACAAACTAAAACACGATTTCTTGACAACTGAAACACACTCAAACTCAAAAACTCCATTTTTCTGCCAAAACACACAATTGCTGCAAAATCATAGCCATTTCATTTTTGGCTCGTGCGTTTTGTGGCTTGACACTTGAAACATCTCATACACAACATACCAAAGCTATCCAAGCCCTTAACCTGCATCTGTAATCCCTGTTTCAGGCATTGCCTTTTTCAAACATGGAGCTTGCAGTTTGACTTGTGCAGAGACTTCTGGCCATCCACAAAGCAAGCTAGGCATCGTAATAGCTTGAAGGAAGTTCAAGGAAGCTCACACAATCCTCAGGCCTCCATTAAAGTCCCTACATTGCTCTATCCCAATCCAACTGAAGGAGGTATTTTTCAAAACTCTATCTCTCTGAATAGGTATCCTCAAGCCACGATTTATGAAGAAAAAATGTAGCCCTTATCATGGTGAAGCTGTACATATGCATTCTTGTCATTTATATTAACTATGCTGTGAGAATTTGAACCTTGAAGTTGCTGAAATTTTTAGGTCATGAATTAGGGGCTCCAAAATTCTCTCTGATCTTTGAGAGTTAGGTTACAAATTTTATATGGTTGAAATCGTGAGATTAAATGCTACATGTTTTATGTTATGAGATTTTGTTTTTATGCAAGCATGTGAAAGATACAGTTTGAAGGGAAAACGCGCGCGTAAGGATGAAGCTGGAGGACAGGGATGAAGCTCTGGGCCTTTGGCGCCTTGGGCTTGTTGTTTTTGTTATCCACCCCCCTGAATTACTCTTGCACCCCTTGACTTGTTTTGTATATTTTTTCATATTTCTTCATATTTTCACATTTATGGCTTTTGATTATTTTTTCTGAACATTAAAAAATCATAAAAATAATTTCTTTATTTTTTGCATTTTTATTTTATTTTATATTATTTTTTTTGCATAAAAAATAGTTTATTAGGATAAATATAACTTATTTTCTTAAATAATTTGTAAATACATTTAAAAATACTATATATTTTTATTATTTTATTTATACACATAAAATATTTATTTTTATACATACTTAATTTTTAATATTTAAAGATAATATTATTTATTATTTTCTTATACAAAAAAAATGGACAAAATATTAATATGAAATATTATTTTCTTTTAATTAGAAAACTAGGGTTTCACCCCTCTCCAAAAATAATAATTTTTTTCCTTAATTTCTAGGGTTTAAATTAAATCATTTTCTCATACATTAAACAAATACAAAACATTTTTTACATAAATACATTTGCATTGCATTTTAATATTTGTATATTTATTTAATACACACAATATTCAATTGGGTTGTAATAGTATTTTTAGGTTTATATTTGTGCAATATCCCCATTCAAAAACTTGTACCCCCCTCCCATAATAATTGTTGTAATAGCTTAGTTTATTTTACGCAATTTATTGCTTTCATATACCATGTTTAGTAAACTAGGATTTGCATGACAAGAACAAAAACCAAACAAATAGAAAAAACCTAATACAAGACAAAAGCATGAAAAATGACACACATTGCACACAAGCACCCTTAGGGTTTCACCCACTTGGTTGCCTAAATAAAAATGGTCATGTTACGCACGCAAAGTATCTTGGCAAAACAAAACAAATAAGACCATAGCCCCTCGATGACGCTATCAAAAGGTTGCCTAAACAAAGATGATCTTGGTCCCTCAAACATGCTAAGATACTTGACACTATTGCTATCATGGTTATACGATGACCCACACCCGTCCCGTTTACATCCAAAGATAGGGTTGTTTACCAAATCAATGGTAAATCAACAATATCAAAGGAATAAAAATGCACAAGAAAGACATTTGAGTAGGTAGATAGCTTCTAGTTACTTGTCCCATTTCAAAATAATCCTTGCTATTTTCAAAAACAAACACACACACATTTCAAAACTTCTTACAAAATATTGAAAACATTTTCAAAAGACAAACATCTTTGTATACATTCTTACGAACGAGAATCATTACAAAGATTACCTAAACGAGTGGCCTCTTTTCAAAATACTTTCAAAACCACACCAAGCACCATTTCAAACAAAATAAAGCAAAGCAAGTGATCTAAACAAGTAATTAAGAGTCCATGGAAAACCATGGATGAAAAGGGTGCTAGCACCTTCCCTTTTCATAATCTACCCCCCGAACTAAAGAAAACATCTCAAAGGTCTTTCATGTGCTTTTTTACCTTTCCTTTTGGATAAAAGAAAAGTAGGTGGCGACTCTTGCTAACCGCAACATTTGAAAACACAAACACAAAACCTCAAGTCAGTTCTCCCACCTTGCATCATTGCATCATTGCATCATTGCATCATTGACCCTTTGCATGATGAAGGTTCTTTTCCAATTCTTTGACCCTTTGCATCATTGCTTCACATTTCCTGACTATCAACTTGTACCCACTTTGGAAGAGTTCTCTCAACTTCTGAGGATTCCTATTCTAAATCAACTACCTTTGAATGGTACGGAAAGAGATCCAAATGCAGAAGAGATTGCTCAAGCCCTGCACTTGCACTCATCTGATGTCATAACACATTGGGAAACTAGAAGTGGTGTCAAAGGCTTCTTGTCAAAGTTTCTATTTGAGAAGGCCCAAAGCTGTTGGAATTCCATAGACTTGCAAGCTTTTGAGGAGATTGTAGCTCTTCTCATCTACGGGATGTTCTTGTTCCCTAATCCTGACCAACTCATAGACGTGAACGCTGTCAAAATCTTCACATCTTGCAACCCGGTGCCTACATTGCTTGGGGATATCCTCCATTCTTTTCACACTCGTACAATGAGGAAAAGAGGTGTTCTTATGTGTTACATTCCTCTCCTGGAAAGATGGTTTATTTTTCATCTTCCCTAATCAGTCTTGAAGAATGAGCAAGGTTTGAGGTGGTCACAAAGGTTAATGACACTTAACCATTCATATATTCATTGGTGTTCTCGATCCAAAGAGAATGTTGTCATCATTGACCATTGTGGGGAATTCCCTAATGTCCCTCTACTTGGCATTAGGGGAGGCATCACCTACAACCCTTGCTTGGCTCTAAGAAAGTTTGGTTATGCCCGAAGGGATGGCCTATATGATATGCTGATTCAAGGATTGGTTTTCGACAACGACAATGATGACCAAGGACTCCGTCAGAGATTCATCCGAGCTTGGAGGATGCCAAACAAGGTAGATAGCAAGACTTTGGGACACAATAATTCCATCCCTCTTGAGACTTACCTCAAGTGGGTACGAACCCGTGCTCAAAGTCTTATGATGCCTTATTCCCCCATTCTCCCAGTGATTATAGAGCCTGTTAAGGAAGGAGAGGTTCCATACACCATCCTACATCCTGACATGACGACATCACTCGAAGACCTACAAAGGATTTGGATACAGCTCAAGGGAGAGAGCGATACTTTCGAAGCCCAATTCTACGCAAGCGAGAAGAAGGTTTTGGAACTCACTCGGCTACTTCATGAAGAGCAGACTCTCAACACCTACATTGCACCAAAGAGGATGCACAACGTCTTTTTACCTTAGAGTTTTGTATTATTTTGCCCAAGGGGCATTGATGTGCTCACAATTCTATCTTATTAATATGACGTGTGTTTCTTTTTTTTGTTTAAAACAAATTTGAATTTTTGAATCCTTGAAAGCATTGCATGAATACATATCATTCATCATAAGCATAAGCAGGTCTTTGCAACAAGTTTCCTCATCTCTCTACTGTTTATTTCAGTACGATGGATCTAGAACAAGCTGTCAAAGATTTGCAAGCTCAGAACTCACAATTTCAGCAATTACTCATGACCTTAGCCAAGGGGCAGGTGGAGCTGAAGACTTTTCTAGAAAAAGAAAAAGAGAAAAAGAAAAAGAAGCCAGCTGGTGTGGTTCTCATGGGCATAACATTTCAGGGACAAGCCAGACGGACCTTAGATTTTCCAAAAACTTCTGATGAAGGGAAAAGAAAAGGAAAAGGAACGGCAGTACCATCAGATTCTGAAGAAGAAGAAGAGGAAGAAGAGGACTACTCTGAACAACAATACCCTCCGGCTGATGACAAGTACAAACACCTTGAAGAGCGACTAAGCGCTATGGAAATCCAGAGAGTACCAGGGCTAGATTTTGAGGAGTTAGGGCTGGTGTCAGGAATTGTAATCCCGCCATAGTTTAAAGTGCCACTATTTGCCAAGTATGATGGGGTGTCTTGCCCTAAAATTCACCTTAGATCATATGTCAGGAAGATGCAACCACATTCTTCCGACAAGACTTGTGGGTCCACCTTTTCCAAGACAGTTTATCAGGAATGCAACTTGATTGGTTCTACCAGTTGGAGAGGGAAAATGTTCACAATTGGGAAGACTTGGCAGCATCCTTCTATAAATAGTATCAATACAATGCCGACTTGGCGCCAACCCGTACTCAGCTACAGAGTATGGCCATGGCTTCCAATGAGGGCTTTAAAGATTACGCCCAATAGTGGAGAGACCTAGCAGGAAGGGTGCAACCTCCTCTATCTGAGAGAGAGTTAGTGGACATGTTCTCGGGAACTCTTTCAGGTCCTTTCTTCAATCACCTGATTGGAAGTTCTTCTGCAGGGTTTACTGAATTAATCTTAACCGGCGAAAGGGTAGAGGCTGGCATAAGAAGTGGGAAAATTCAAAAGGATGCGTCTGCCTCAATAGCTGTGAAAAAGCCCTTCACTGGAAGGAAGGAAGTATCTGCTGTGTATTCACAGAGAAATCAGGGAAGAACTAAACGACGACCAACCGTGGGGGCCGTTATGATTCTGAAGCCTGCATCAGACCAGCCAAGAAATAACCAGCAAAGAGTAGAAAGGCCAGTGCAGCAATTTACCAAGATTAACATGACTCCAGCCCAAGATCTACCACATCTCTTGAAGTTGAATCTGGCCACTTTAAAAGAGGCCCCAAAAAATCCTAATACTACTTCTCCATATTACCATCCCAACGCCAGATGCGCGTACCATTCTGAAAGTCCAGGGCACGACACCAACAACTGTTGGGCTCTGAAGAACAAGATTCAAGATCTGATAGATGCGAAGGAAGTTGAGTTTGAAGCGCCTGAGAAACCAAATGTTATTTCCGCCCCAATGCCGAGGCATGGTCATAATGCCAACGCTATTGAAGAAGATCTGTTTGTTGTTACCGTGGATAAACTGTTAACTCCGCTCCCAATTATCAAGTTGAATTTGTTGAAAGCTGGCATCTTCCCAGGTTGTGACAAATATTTCCATGTTTGCCTGTCCTCATCATTTGACTGCCCTCTGTTGAAGAAAGGTATCCAACAACTGATGGATAACCAAGAAATTTTGTTTGAGAATGCTCCTGTTTCATCCATTCCAGTGAAATAAGTTTCAATAATAACCATCTACGCCAATCCTTCCAGGGCCCCTAAAAGACCCGTTAGGATTACACCTGCTCCAAAGACTACTCCGCTTAAGATTACAATACCCGGGCCAACCCCGTACAAATCAGATAAAACAGTACCATGGAACTATGGTGGAGAAATCTACTACCATGGTATTAAACAGATTGAACTGACTGCCGAAGAAGAAAGCTCCGAAGAGGACAGTTCCGACATTAGCAATATTGTTGGAACTAGCAAGATCACCCATAGTGGCAGGGTCTTCTCTCCAGAGATTGCTCCTCCTCCAACAGTCTTTGGACCCGTGGCCGTTCCGAAGATCACCTCTACACCAGTAATTGTACCTGCGAGCGTACCTACCAATAAAGACAATACAACTCCTATCCCTGCTTCCACTGCTGAGAATAAAGGAAATAACGTTCAAGAGGAGCCTTTCCAGACGAAGGCTCAATCACTAGCTATTCCTGAAACATCCAAGAAGGAGATGGAAGAAATCCTGAGGATTATTAAGAAGAGTGATTATGATGTGGTTGAACAATTGGGGAAGAACCCTTCCAAGATCTCTATGCTATCCCTGTTGCTGTGCTCTGAAGCACATGCCAAGGCTCTGGTAAAATTTCTGAAGACAGCTCACATGCCGCAAGAGACGTCTGCTGACCAGTTCCAGGATTGTGTGGCCAATTTGACAGTTGATGTTGGCTTGGGTTTCTCCGATGCTGACTTGACACCCCGAGGGAGAAAACACAACGATGCATTACATGTATCAGTGGAGTGCAGAGGAACAACCGTAGCTCATGTCTTGGTTGATACTGGGTCATCTTTGAACGTCTTACCGAAAAAAGCCCTTGATAGATTGGATTGCGAGGGGCTGACTTTAAAACCCAGCAACATAGTTGTGAGAGCTTTTGATGGTTCTAAGAGGATGGTCCACGGGGAGGTGGACATCCCAATAAAGGTGGGAACTCAGGTCTTCAACTCCACTTTCTATGTGATGGACATCCGTCCGTCTTATTCCTATCTGTTGGGACGCCCCTGGATCCACAATGTCGGTGCTGTCACCTCCACTTTGCATCAGATGCTCAAGTATCCGGTCCAAGGGAAGATTATAACTGTCCACGGGGAGGAGGAGTATATGATTAGTCATCTGAATTCTTTCTGATATGTGGAGTTGGATGGAGAGTTCATTGAAACCCCTTTCCAACATTTTGAAGAAGTCTCTGAAGAAATAGCGGCAACCAAGGCGGTGTCCTCGATTCCAAAGATCACAAGACCTCCACCTCGGATGTCATCTCTCAAGGATGCAAGGGTAGTAGTGGAAGAAGGGGGTGCACCATCTGGGGTCAGCTCCCGTACATTCCTTACAAATCAGACAAGTTTGGCTTGGGGTTTAATTTGACTGGTCAAAAGGCTGTGCGTCGTGCCTGTGCTGGGGGGCCACCTGTGAAAATTAACAATCAAAGCGTCAATACAGTAGAAGACAATGAGGAGGATGGCAACTTGGAAGATTGGATATTTCCTACTGTCAACGGAGGACTGCGCAACTGGGAAGCCAAAGACTTCGTTCCGATAACTTTCATATCTCAGTAATTTATCTTTTACATTTCTGTTGGACTGTAACAATTCACAAACCATCCGTACTTTAAAAACCTTGTGTCTTACCCGAGACACAATGGTCCATTTGTAAGGGTTTTTATTTCATATACATATGTCATTCAAAGAATCATGGACGCTTTTTCACATATAAACCTTTTATGCTCATTATCTTTCTTTTACATTTTATTGTTTTAAGATGGCTATACCCTTACACACACCCACACTCACAAATGCAAGTACCCTTCCATTCCGGATCCCATGGGTAACGATACTGCTATAGCCTTCAGTGACTCTGAAGATCTGATCTACCAAGCCGAATACGAAGGTGAGGAAGATTGTGAGGTGCCAGGGGAATTGGCCAGATTATTACAGCAAGAAGAAAGAGCAATTCAGCCTCATGAGGAGCTGTTAGAGACAATCAACTTGGGTACCGAGGATGATAAAAAGGAAATCAAAGTGGGTTCCAATCTAGAGTCGAGTGTCAAGGAGCGCCTAATTCAGCTATTGCATGATTATGTTGAGATCTTTGCCTGGTCATATGAAGACATGCCGGGACTCGATACAGACATTGTGGTACATCGTCTACCCACAAGAGAAAACTGTCTACCAGTGAAACAAAAGGTCCGCCGCATGAGACCTGACATGTCAGAGAAGATCAAAGCAGAATTTATGAAACAGTTCAATGCTGGATTTCTGGCTGTTACTTCCTATCCTCAATGGGTGGCCAACATTGTTCCCGTGCCTAAAAAGGACGGCAAAATGAGAATGTGCATGGATTATAAATATTTAAACAGGGCCAGCCTTAAAGATGATTTTCCACTTCCACACATCGACATTCTGGTCGATAATACAGCCCAACACAAAGTATTTTCTTTCATGGACGGATTCTCAGGCTATAACCAGATCAAAATGGCACCTGAGGACATGGAGAAAACTACTTTTATCACACAATGGGGTATGTTCTGCTACAAACTGATGCCATTCGGACTGAAGAATGTCGGGGCAACCTATCAACGTGCCATGGTAGCTTTGTTTCATGATATGATACATCATGAAATATAGGTCTACGTAGATGACATGATAGCCCGATCACAAACTGAAGAAGAACACCTTGATCACTTGCAAAAGCTGTTTGTCAGACTAAAGGAGTACAAGTTAAGATTGAATCCAAACAAGTGTACATTCGGAGTCCGGTCCGGTAAACTCTTGGGTTTCATTGTCAGCAACAAAGGCACCGAGGTTGATCCTTCATAAGTCAAAGCTATACAAGAAATGCCTGCTCCTCGCACTGAGAAGGAAGTCAGAGGTTTTTTGGGACGCCTAAACTACATTGCCAGGTTCATTTCTCACCTAACAACTACTTGTGAACCAATCTTCAAGCTGTTGAAGAAAGATCAAGTAGTCAGATGGAACGATGAAAGTCAGATTGCTTTCGATAAAATCAAGGAGTATTTACTAGAACCTCGTGTCTTGATGCCCCCCGTCGAGGGAAGACGGCTAATCATGTATCTGACCATCTTAGAGAATTCAATGGGGTGCGTACTGGGGCAGCATGACGAGTCTGGCCGAAAAGAGCATGCTATTTATTACCTAAGCAAAAAGTTTACCGACTATGAAACCAGATATTCACTGCTCGAGAAAACTTGTTGCGCTTTGGTATGGGCTGCTCACCGGCTAAGACAGTATATGCTGACTCATACCACTTTGCTGATATCTAAGATGGATCCGATAAAGTACATCTTTGAGAAGCCTGCTCTGTCTGGGAGGATAGCTAGATGGCAAATGATCTTAACGGAATACGACATACAATACACTACCCAAAAAGCTATAAAGGGCAGTGTGCTAGATGATCATCGGGCTCATCAAGCTGTAGAAGATTACCAGTCCATGAAGTTTGACTTCCCTGACAAAGACATCATGACATTGGACAACAGTGAAGAGATCAGACCATATGACGGACCTGATCAAGGATCCCGATGGACCCTGTACTTCGATGGGGCATCCAATGCACTTGGTAACGGTATCGACGCTGTTCTTATATCTCTGGAAGGATGCCATACTCCTTTCATTGCCAGACTTTGCTTCAAATGTACGAGCAACATGACAGAGTACGAAGCATGCATCTTTGGTCTTAAGGCTGCCATAGACTTGGGAATCAAATCCTTAGATGTGTTTGGGGACTCAGCTTTGGTCATCAGTCAGATCAAAGGAGAGTGGGACACTAAGCATCCAAACCTCATCCCTTACAAAGAACATGTTTTGACATTTTTACCACATTTCGAACAGATTACCTTCGAGCATTTCCCGCGAGAAGAAAATCAGCTAGCTGATGCTCTAGCTACAATGCCATCTATGTTTAAACTTAATTGGGATAATGAGGCTCCCTAGATCACCATTGAAAGGATGGGAGAACCAGCACACTGTCACAAGATTAATACCGAAGAAGTAGTGGACCAACCATGGTTTCATGAAGCCAAAAGGTATCTCGAGGCTCAAGAATACCCAAAAGGAGCTTCAGTCAATGACAAAAAGTTCTTAAGGAGATTCTCAACTAAGTTCTTCCTAAGTAATGGCATCCTGTACAAGCGTAATCATGATTCTATTATGCTCCGTTGTGTGGACAAGATTGAAGCTGAAAAGATCATGGCGGAATTGCATGAGGGTACATTTGGAACTCACTCTAGTGGGCATACGATGACGAAGAAAATCATACGGGCAGGCTATTACTGGTCTACCATGGAAGCTGACTGCTATCAACACTCCCGGACTTGCCATAAGTGTCAAATCTATACAGACAAGGTGCACATGCCCCCGGTTCCTCTAAATGTCTTAACAGCTCCTTGGCCCTTCGCTATGTGGGGAATCGACATGATTGGGGAGATCAAGCCTACAACCTCCAATGGACACCGCTTTATTCTAGTGGCCATTGACTATTTCACCAAATGGGTCGAAGCAGCCTCCTTCACATCCGTCACTAAGAATGTTGTTGCCCGCTTCATCAAGCAAAATCTTATTTGCCGGTACGGTATCCCCGAAAGGATCATCACTGATAACGGTACAAACCTTAACAATACTATGATCACCGCCTTGTGCGAGTAGTTCAGGATTCAACATCATAATTCATCTCCCTATCGGCCAAAGATGAATGGTGCAATCGAAGCTGCTAACAAAAATATTAAAAAGATCATACAGAAGATGACAGTCACCTACGAGGACTGGTATGAGATGCTACCGTTTACTCTTCACGGGTACCGTACCACGGCTCTCACATCAACTGGGGCAACACCCTATTCTTTGGTTTATGGCATGGAGGCTGTTTTACCTATCGAGGTTCAGATTCCCTCTTTGAAAATCATGAAGGATGCAGGTTTGAGTGAAGACGATTGGATTTAGACCTGACTTGAGCAATTGAACTTAATTGATGAAAAGAGGCTTACTGCTGTTTGCCATGGTCAGACGTATCAAAAACGGATGATCAAGGCTTTCAACAAGAAAGTCAGACGCCAGATATATCAAGTTGGGGATCTAGTGATCAAGCGCATCATTTTTCTACAAAGTGATCCCAGGGGAAAATGTACTCCTACCTATGAAGGACCATTTGTAATCAAGAACATCTTTTCTGGTGGAGCAATGATCTTAACCACCATAGACGGTGACGACCTGCCACACCCTGCGAACGCAGACATAGTCAAAAGATACTACGCATAAGAGACCCGCTAGGTTGACGCACCTAGGCAAAACAAGGGCATCCCGACGAACCAAAAAGGTTCAGGCAAAAATTAGGGATAAAATAAAAAAATCTGTACACCCGACAAGTTGAAAACCCGAAAGGGCGACTTGGGAAAAAAAAAGGGTTTCCCGGTGGACTGAAAACCCGAAAGGGCGGTCCAGGCAAAAGTTAGGGAATTAAAGCGTATGACTATGTCTCGTCGAATCACTTTAAGGACAATCTCTTCACTGCCAAACTATGAGCTTTTGATCAACCCAATCATCTTCGAACGAAGCAACGAGTGGACAAGATATTCGGAGATACGGAGGCTATAGCAGAATGGGAACCCCATGGGATTATTACACATATAGCTATCTTTCTTTGTATAAATCTTTCTTACTTTTATGACACCATCCTCTTACTAGGATGTCCGTCTCCTTTGTACAAAATACTTATTCAAAGTAAATACAAAGATATCTCTTTCAAAGTACAGAAAACTATTTGCCTTTTCTTTACACTTGTGTTTTTATTTGCAAAAACATCCAATGATTCATTAATGAACATATGCATTTGAACATAATTACTGTTTACAAATAAACAGGATGGAAAAGAAAAATTACTGACAGACTGGAAGGATAGGAAAACGTCTTTGGGCTATTCCACGAGCAATCCTTACAGTACATCATCTAGATCCCTAATGGAGCTAAAATTTCGAAACCTTTAATCCCCATCAGAGTTAAAACTTCAAACTCCCAATCCCCAGCGGAGCCAAAACTTCTAAATATCAATCCCTAGTGGAGACCATCTAGTTTCTCCATACTCCCCAACAAGTTATCTTGAAGCCTGAAAATCAACCAGATAACAGTTAACTTTTTTCTCTCCCCAACCTAGGATAACTCCCCAGTAGAGTGGCAGACGACCAAAACTCCTGAACTTTTTCCAAACAGGAATAAGTTTTTTTCCCCACAAAGTTTTCATTGCTCCCCAACAGAATGAAGATTCTCTTTATTAATTCCCCACAGAAGTCATCAGAGTTTTCTTTATTCCCCAACGGAACAAGGATTCCCATTGTGTAATCCTCAGTAGAAGTCATCGAAATTCTTTGGATTCCCCATGCAGATTATTCAAGCAGTATGGCATTGCTCACAACAGATTTTTTGTCAATACTCCAAGGATCCCTATATCCCCAGAGAAGTCGCCAAGGATTTATTATCCTCAGCAGAAATCAAGGATTTATTGTCCTTGGAAGTAGTCAAGGATTTATTTTCCTCAGCAATACAGCGAATCAGCTTACATGCGCATACATTACATCCATATATCATAAACATTGATAAAACACATATATTGCATCATACATTTCATGCAACATAACTTTGTGTTTCAGCTAACATTTTACCCTTTTCAGGATAATATTAACAACTACTGTTTAACAATATGCGATCATGATACAATACAGATACACTCCAGACACGAAATTCATTCTGTTACTCATTCAAATTCAGCTTTCAAGATACAGTACGGATACACTCCAGACACGGAAGTCATTCTGTTACTCATTCATATTCAGATCTCAGATACAGTTTAGATACGCTTCAGACACATAAGCTATTATGTTACTCATTCAGACTTCAACTTCAAATACAGTTCAGATACGCTCCAGATACGGATGCCATCCTGATACTTATTCAGACTTCAACTCCCAGATACAGTTCAGATACGCTCCAGATACGGATGCCATTCTGATACTTATTCAAATTCAGATTTCACAATCTTGATATAGTACAGATACGCTCCAGACACGGATGTTATTCTGTTTCTCATTCGGATTTCAAGTCTCCATATACAGCTCAGATACGTTCGAGACGCGGACACCATTCTGATACTTATTCTTCTGACTTACAACTTACAATTCAGCAAACATTCTTGGATGGAATCTACAAGCCAATCTCCAACAAGATTCTATCACCTCTCCAAATGGCATCTTTAAGACCATTCCCTCAACTACATTTTGACGAGTGCAAATTTATGGGAACTCTAGTGTCCAATCATCTTTTACCTTCGAGTCACGAACGACAAAATTCGCCAATCTAACTCTTCAGGTTCAAGAAGATTGAACAGGGGAAGCTGTTGTACCCCAAAACTTTCCCTCTCATTTATCAATATTTTCCTCACAAGACTTCTTGGACTCAAGACAGGATTAGGGTTTGGTCAGTTAAGACACCTCATCTTGCACTGACAACCCAAAATTAGGGTTTGAGTTTGCACACAAATTTTTGGACCACTAATGCTTCATGTGACTTTAATAAATTATTTTGGACCCCTAAGATTGCTCATTTTAAGTTTCAAGCCTTGAACCACATTTTTTATCAGTCAATTGGACAGTTGACCTAAAAATCAGTTGTATTGGGGAAAAAGTCAACCATGGCCAATTTACAGTCAAACTTCATAATTTTTGATCCAAATCAACATTTTAAACTCATATGTACCATTTTATCAAGTTTGGATCACAACTCCTCAAGAAATTTGATCAAATCATCAAAAGGGCAAAATGGTCAAAATTAGGGTTTTGATTGAGAAAGAGCAATTTCTGATTTTTAACCTAGCCAATGACCAATTGAGTTAAAACATGATTTCAAGGGTTCAATGGCATCATATTGACCTAATTACATGAATCAAAAGATCTCAAGTTCATTGGATTGACATATGAATTTTGCAGTCAACTGATCAAAAGTCAACTGTACACTGAAAAGTCAAACTTTGACTTTTTGGTCAAAATCAAGTGCCAAGGGTCATAATTCATCAAGATATGTCAAAATATTAAACTTTTTCACCAAGAAACTCAATTTTGAAAATTAGGGTTTTGAATTTGAAAAATTTCATAACTTAGAATTTTTCGAAGTATGGAAATTTTCTTATTTTTCCCCAACTTTCCACCACTTTTTCACCATGATGCAATTTGATTCAAAGGAAACTTCCAACATGAACGTTGTAGTCCTCCATGAAATATACAACTTTTCTTCACAAACATTTCCCAAAAGATGCTTGGATATCAAGTTATGAATTTGTTAATATAGGTCCATGAAGTAAATAACTTAGTGAGAATTTGCCCTAATTTAGGCAGTTTTTTGACCCAACTCCATGGACATTTTTCACCTAGTTCCAAGAGGTATCTCAAAATTCATTTCAAATATGTATTATAGAGCACATTTCAAGCTTTCGAAAATGTCCAAGAACTCTCCAAGATCATTTTTAGTTAGGGAGAATCGAAGAAGAGAAGTTGGTATTTTGTCACTTTTGTTCATGCCATTTTCACAAAGCATCAAGTTGCAAATCAGATCTTTGATGTTTGAATATTGCTTTAAAGGTCCTAAACTCATTCTACACTCCATAATTAAATTCAAACTCATAGGTTAAAGGCTTTATTTTCACTTTTGAAGCATTGTACAAGAGGTGTTTCCATTTTTGGCCAAAAGGTTACAATGCCATTTTCATAAAGGTGAGATTTTGCAACTTTACAAATCTTGAGCCTCGGACCTGTCCCTTTGGTACAAACAACTTCTACAGGTATCAAGCAATGTGTACCAACTCCTATCAGCTCACAAGCCAGCCAGTACAAGCATGTAGCAATGGTCACTTCACTTTTCTTCAAATGCAAGAAAAGGTTGCCAAAAGGTCAGAACTTGTACAGCTAGTGAGGAGTGGACTTTGTATCCATTCTATACATATTTACATACTGGTTACAAACTGTGATCGGTGGAAATAGAACTGACTGTTTTTTAAGCTGGTTCACGAAATGTCGCGGTAAGCAAGAGTCGTCACCGTCTTTTATGTTCTCCAATATGGAAAGGACAAAAGCACAACAAAATTCCTTCTTTGAGAATGTTTCTCGGTTCGGGAGGTAGATTTATAGAAAGGGAAGGTGTTAGCACCCTTTCTATCCATGGTTATCCATGGGCTCTTAGGTACTTGCTCTTATGTTTTCAAAAGATTTGTTTGCTTTTCAAGTGTGTGTGGGTTTTGAAAAAAAGTTTTGTTTGAAAAATTTCTAAGTAACTCTTGTATCTGTCCTCAAGAGTGTATGAAAAATTTGTTTGAAAACCTTTTTGAAAGTGTCAGTGTGAAAAGATGTTTTGTTTGTTTTAAAGAGAGCAAGTACCCATGAGATATACCTACTCTAAGGAATTTGGCTGTGTAAGAGTCCTTTAGATAGTGCTATCCCACCATTGAGAGGTAGGTAGCACCATCGTTGGAGGTATTCGGGTCAATTCGATGATTAGGGACAGTGTGGTCACCGAAGCAATAGTAGGACACCTTAGAAGTAACCCTAATGTCCTAGATCCTTTTTTATCTGAGGCAACCGTTTCGAGGCAACTGGATCTTTTAGACAGAAGAGCGACCTCTAAGACACCCTATACTTGATGACCACGTTCGAGGCAACCAGTGAGGCGTACCCTAAGAGTGGCATGTGCATGTGTGTTGTTTTTCAGTTAATGTTTGTCTTGTACATGTTATTTGTGAGCTACAGATTGATTTTATTATTCATACATTCTTGCAGGCATAATTAACAGTTAGGAGTGCGGAAAATAAATTGCGGAAAGATAAATTCTAACTATTACAAGGCGCGGGTCTATACATCGCCAAAAACAAAAACCCGTTTGGAAAAATAAAACTGCGAGAAAATAAATAAAGCGATAAAGGAGGTCATAATTAACTATTACATACTCTGTACAGATACATAAATATAATCAAAAGAAATTAAAGTGCGAAAGAAGATTGAATCGGGAACGTCTTAGGGATTTGACCCTTTTTAGAATTAAATTAAACATTAAACCTAATTAACTAATTAATTATTTAATTAAAGAAAAAATATTTTTGTGTTTTTTATATTTTTAATGAAAATAAAATAAAAGGAATTAAAAGTTGTCAAAAGAAAGACCTAATTCTAAATTAATTTTATTTATTGTGAAAAGATTAAAATTAAACCTAATTAAACAACTAAGTTAATTAATGTTAGAATTTATTTACAAAAAAAGTGATTTGAAATTAATAAAAATATTTTTTGGTTTTTTCTGAATTTTTATTGTGAAAGATGTTAATTAATTGATTAATTAAATAATACTAATAATAATTACTAAAGAAAAAATAAATAAAAAGAAAAGGAAAATAGAAAAGAAATAGAAACCAATGGGGGTGTTGAAGGCCCAATGTGGAGGTTTGAAGAAGCAAATTGGCCCAATAATGATCAGGCCTGCTTTGACTTTGGAATTGCCTGCATCATGGGTTGACCAGGAGCATGGTGCTCCTCATCTTCTGGCCTTTGGATCTGTAAACAAGGCCACATGGCGCCTGGGATCTGGACATGTATGGTGGGGACGCGCTTAGTAGCCTGCATGTGAACATATGATGGAAAAAGAGAAATAATCATTTGGGGGACCTGGGAATCGAACCCAGGTCCCAAGGGATGATTCCTGTACGCCTTAGCCAGTTGAGTTGTGTGACTTAATTGAAATAATAATAATACAGAAATAATATATTGGTAAATCAAACAATCCCCTAGAAAAAAAAATAAAACGCGCTTATTTTGAATCCATCCAATCACGTGTGTACACCTATTGTCTTCTTCCTTGTTTCCCTGCAAAAGACAAACAATTAGCGGGGGTTTTTAACCCCCACGAGCAAAACTGCCAATAATAGCGAATAGGAATCCAGGCTACATAAATATGGCACGAGGTGTCTATTGTGTTCGTCACATTCATACGATTCCAACCATGGGCATGGGAGGTTCCAATTTTACTTATGCTGTAAAGCCCCAATCTAAGAGCTCTGAAACCCTAGAATTCAACAATGGTGTTTTGCAATTCTGGGCGCCATAATGCAATTCAATCACACTAATAGCTTCGTATGAGTCCTATAAACACAACACAATCAATAAAAGATGTTAAAAATGCATGAATCGATGATTATGATTTTGAAAAAAAGTGATGAACCGTATGACTGTGTAGAACGATTCTTTGAGTGTTAAGGCTTGTTTGTGATTGCAATAGGTTCCTGAGTGTCTCAGCAACGCGTTTGAATCAAGAAAAGGCTTCTAATTATGCTGGAAGGTTGATTTCAGTTTTCAACTTTTTCTTGATTTTTTTGAATATGGTTTGGCCATTTCAGGGATGCTTAGGTCGTGAATGAGGTTGGGAAGGCTTGCATATGTACATGTGAATGAAATTAGGTCACATTATGAGCTTGTATCTTGTGCAATTAAGCCTTGAGATTTTGGTTTACCACCATTAAAGAACATTCCATCTTTGAAGTAAAACTTGAATTTTATGCTCAAAATGGCCCTAGCACGAATTTGGTAGGTGGAATATGACACATGAAATCCATTCAAACCTCAAAGATGCCATTCAATTAATTTTTAGATTTTATTTGAATTATTATGGATTTAAAATGAATTAAATCCATAAAAATTAAATAAAAATGAAAAAATAAATGTTTGGTCTTGAAATTAATCATGGTACACGTGGGTGGCATGACAAGGCTGAATCAAGTGGAAGAAAGTGGGCCCTTTTGTCAAAAATTGAAGTTTTAAGGATAGTTGACTTTTGCCATTTCACAAAAATTTCCCAACTTCTCCAATGCATATCTTGCTCAATTTTGATCATATGAACATGTTCTTGGACATTTTGGAAATTTCTTGAAGTAATATAACCAATGCCTTTGGTCCCATGTCATTTTGATTTACCAATCTCAAGTTATGGTCTTTGACTTAAAATGCCTTTTTGTTGACTTTTGAAAATGACCTATAATGTTGAAATTGATAACATTTTGTGAGAGCATTTCTTGGACTTGGAATGTGAAGATGAGTTTTAGGAAATGTCATCCCCTTCAAAATGAGCATTGGATGGGATTTTTCTGATGAACCATGAAAGAGTTATGCCTTGGTCAAGTTACAGTTGACTTTTCAGCTGTCCAAAAATGGAAACTTTTGCATCTTGATGATTTTTGAGCCATTCCTGTGGAATCATGATCAAGACTTGATCAAATGATGATTGTGGCTTCAAAATAAGATGTTGACCAAAAATTTTGGCTCTTGACTGTCAAATGACCATTTTACCCCTATAGTTGATTGTGAAGCAAATGAGACCTTTGACTGTGCAACTTGACCTTGTGAGCCTTGAAAGTTGGCATATGGATGCTTGACAATGTATATAGGCATGTGGGATTTGATTGAGCCCTTGAAAACCTCAACTTCCTTGCAAGAACCAAAACCCTAATTTGACTGGCTTAGGAGGGTGGTTGACTGTGCAACCCTTGAGTAGACTTGAGCAAATTGAGATGATGCTTGTCAAAACTTTGAAGAATATGGGAGGACAAATTTTGAGTTACAACAGTTTCCCTTGTTCAATCTTCTTAGACCTGAGGATGTAGATTGGCTTGTGCGCCTTTCGTGATCCGAAGGTGGAGGATGATTGAACACTAGAGTGCCCAGAAATTTGCACTCGCATAGTAGAATGTCAGCAAGGTGATGGCGGGAATGGGCTTATAGATGCCATTTGGAAAGATGGTGGATAGGGGGATGGGCTTATAGATGCCATCTGGAGATGTGACAGAACCTTGTTGGGAATGGGCTTATAGATGCCATTTGGAAATGTGATGGATAGTTGTGGAGATGGGCTTATAGATGCCATCGGAAGGTGTCGATCGCGTAAGAGATTCCTTAGCGAGAACTTGCGTACTTGAGAAAGAAAGATAATTTCCTGGCCTGTTACAGGTGTTGATCTTCAAACTCTTCATGCAGATATGCCCTGGCTAGATACAGGTATTGAATCTACAATCCATTGCTCATAGATGTGCCCTGGCTAGGTACAAGAATCGAATCCGGAACTTCAAAAGGTTGCTTACAGACGTGCCCTGGCTGGATACAGGAATCAAATATGGAAACTCTTCATGCAGACGTGCCCTGGCTGGATACAGGTATCGAATCTACAATCAATCACTCACAGATATGCCCTGGCTGGATACAGGTATCGAATCTGGAATTGGTCGTCTACAGATATGCCCTGGCTGGATACAAGAATTGAATCTCTAAACTCTTCATGCAGACATGCCCTGGCTAGATACAAGTGTCGAATCTACAATCAGTTACTCACAGATGTGCCCTGGCTAGATACAGGAATCGAATCTGGAATTGGTCGTCTACAGATATGCCCTGGCTGGATACAGGAGTCGAATCTCTAAACTCTTCATGCAGACATGCCCTGGCTAGATACAGGTGTCGAATCTACATTCAGTTACTCACAGATATGCCCTGGCTAGATACAAGAATCGAATCTGGAATTGGTCGTCTACAGATATGCCCTGGCTGGATAAAGGAGTCGAATCTCTAAACTCTTCATGCAGACATGCCCTGGCTGGATACAGGAATCGAATTTATAATCAGTTACTCACAGACATGCCCTGGCTAGATACAGGAATCGAATCTGGAATTGATCGTCTACAGATATGCCCTGGCTGGATACAGGAATCGAATCTATAAACTCTTCATGCAGACATGCCCTGGCTAGATACAGGTGTCGAATCTACAATCAGTTACTCACAGATATACCCTGGATAGATATAGGAATCGAATCTGGAATTCTTCGTCTACAGATATGCCCTGGCTGGATACAGGTGTCGAATCTCTAAACTCTTCACGTAGACATGCCCTGGCTGGATACAGGTGTCGAATCTCCTCACAGATATGCCCTGGCTGGATACAGGAATCGAATCTGGAATTTGTCGTCTACAGATATGCCCTGGCTGGATACAGGTATCGAATCTCTAAACTCTTCATGCAGATATGCCCTGGCTGGATACAGGTGTCGAATCTACTCACAGATATGCCCTAGCTGGATACAGGAATCGAATCTGGAATTTGTCATCTACAGATATGCCCTGGCTGGATACAGGTATCGAATCTCTAAACTCTTCATGCAGATATGCCCTGGCTGGATACAGGTATCGAATCTATAATCAATTACTCACAGATATGCCCTGGCTAGATACAGGAAACGAATCTGGAATTGGTCATCTACAGATATGCCCTGGCTAGATACAGGAATCGAATCTCTAAACTCTTCATGCAGACATGCCCTGGCTGGATACAGGTATCGAATCTGGAATTGGTCGTCTACAGATATGCCCTGGATGGATACAGGAATCGAATCTCTAAACTCTTCATGCAGACATGCCCTGGCTGGATACAGGTATCGAATCTACATTCAGTTACTCACAGATATGCCCTGGCTAGATACAGGAATCAAATCTGGAATTGGTCATCTACAGATATGCCCTGGCTGGATACAGGAATCGAATCTCTAAACTCTTCATGCAGACATGCCCTGGATGGATACAGGTATCGAATCAACAATCAGTTACTCACAAATATGCCCTGGCTAGATACAGGAATCGAATCTGGAATTGGTCGTCTACAGATATGCCCTGGCTGGATACAGGAATCGAATCTCTAAACTCTTCATGCAGGAATGCCCTGGCTGGATACAGGTATCAAATCTACAATCAGTTACTCACAGATATACCCTGGCTGGATACAGGAATCGAATCTGGAATTGCGACAGTTGATAGTAATCATCTTTGGGTTGACCTTTTTCCTGAAAAGGCAAAACATCAGTTGTATGCAATGTGATGATGTATGAAATGCATGATGTCATGATGTTCAAAAACAAATGAGATAGGGTGTTATGATGTGTATATGCATGCGTCATGGTGTATGATAATGTAATGTTTATGAATGTATTTTCGTCTAGGAAAATAAGTCCTTGACGAATGCCGGGAAGTTAAATCCTGGGCTGATGTTAAAGAGTAGAGTTCTTCATTTCCGCTGGGGATGATGGTTGTAAGAATAAACCGGTAAGAGAAGATGACTCCGTTGGGGAATAAACTTGTTGAAGAGATTACTCTGCGGGGAATTACTCCGTGGAAAGAGATGCTTCGCTTAGATTTTGATGAGAACTCCGCTGGGGATTCCGTTGATGAGTTATGTTGGGGAATCTGATGAACTCCGCTGGGGGATAGGAAGAACTTCGCCGAGGATGATCCTTTCGTAATAATTAGCTGAGGATAACCCAGTTATAAGCTCTGGTGGGGAATAACCTTTGAATATGGTCGGGGAGAGACGCGTTCATACTCTGCAGGGATGAGCTTCCAGAATCTACTGGGGAGATTGATTCAACTTTCCTGGGGAAACTGTTAGACTGTACTGGGGGAAGTGGCTCCACTGGGGTGTCTGGTATTCCACCGGGGGACAATCTTATACCAAGACTGCTGGGGATGTTTGTTTAGGAACATTTGTATACTCCGCTGGGGAATATTGAGATCTTCTGGGGATACCCAACTTCCTTAAGGATGACAGTAGACTAACTCTGCTTGGGGAGAGTATCGCTGACTTGCTGGAGATACTGTGCCTTTTCGGGGCTGAGGAGAGACCAAATCTGCTCGGGGGAGAGTATTGCTGGAACTTGTCCTTACTCTGCGGGGAGTGGAGGTAACTTGGTCATGTTCTTCAGTTGAACTTACCTTGGTACCTGGGCGGACAGAGCAACTAGATCATTCAGACAATTCTTATTGCCCCTGTTTTTGTGGGAGAAGATACCTGTGAAGGTGCTTGATGACTGTCGATTGACGAATCTTCTTCTGGTAGGCAAGTGAGGAGATGCCAGGACACAGTCGTACGCTTTGATCCCTAACTTTTGCCTGGACCGCCCTTTTGGGTTTTCAGTCCACCGGGATACCCATTTTTGCCCAAGTCGCCTTTTCAGGTTTTCGACTTGCCGGGTGTACAGATTTTTATTTTCATCCCTTATTTTTTCCTAGGTGTGTCAACCTAGCGGGTCTTTGATTGTGCGTAGTATTTTTTCGACTATGTCCGTGCTCTCAGAGTGTAGGGAGATGCCCCTGTTAGTAGTGTTGTGTTACCATACCACCAGAAGATCTTCGTTTGATCGTCCAATGCCCCAAGTGATCCAAATGGAGATTTTCCCTAAGCTGGTTGGCCTTTTGAGAGATTCTCCGAATCTTGACTTAACTGCCCCAGATGATGGACAATGATCATGCCGTGCCCCTTGATTGGAAGTGTTTTTCCATTTGAGGTGACCTTCTTGTTGAGAAGATTTTTGTTCACAAGATATTCATCGTGCGAATTTCTCTGCTGTTCGAACAAATAATCATATGCAAACAATGTAATTTTAAGAATGCAAAGCTTATGTCTGTTTCGAAGTTTTTGAAAATACATTTTTCAGTAAAAACAAGTGAATTTTGTAAACTGTGATGTCAACTCGTTATTTTACCGCAAACCTTAAGGAGTCAGGATACCTTTCGTAACAGTATGCTTTCGAACTAACCCATGCTTCAGCTAGGACTTTTAAGGGTTGTAGCGTGGCCTGGTTCACGGTTTAAGAAACAAAGGATAAAGGCTCAAATTTTATTTGTACCCACCCGCTCTTCGTGATGTTCTTCAAACCTAAACTCCGCTGATCGTGCGTTATACCTTGTTTGAGTCTTTGCTCTGATATTCCAGTGATGGTTCGGATGTTGACAGTTTATTTTGGGTAGGCAGTCATTTCTTTTTTGTCGAGGGTTTGTAGGACCTCTTTTTTTTTATCCCTGTCTTTTGCCTGGACTATTTCTTTTGTGATTACAGTCAGCGGGATGCCCCAGTTTTGTAAGTCTCCTTCATAGGTTTTGACTTAATGGGCTTTTATTTTGAGAAATGATGACTGCCTGTCTTTATGATCATTCGGAACCATCACTGTCTTTTGTTTTGTAAGGACTTCTTTGGTGCCATTCGTTGTGCACTTGGATCAACTGAGAGAACTACCCTTCCCCAGGTTATGATTAAGGGTTTTAATTTTCGAAAAGAAAAACTCCTACTTCTTTGGCTCATAGGGGTTGATGAGGGATTATCTTCCTTATAACTCCAGTGTTTAGGAATTGAAACAATGCCTGTACCTCATCAGCGGGGTTTGTTCAAAAGCATACTGTAGATTGTGGTATCGTTTTCGTCATCCTCCCTCAAGAGGCTTAGGATTATTAATCGAGCGTTTGATCATCACAAAAAATGAAAGCAGTTTGAATATAGCGAATGCGAATATATTGATTCAAAACAGACATATGCGATGCATTGATAAAATAATAAAGTTTGCTATGACAATAATTGTTTGAACAATCAAAGAAATATGCAACTTGAACATTCGAATGAACAACAATTTCTTAGTTTGAACTAGTCATCTCAGATGGAAGATTCTTAGCAGAAGATTTTCATTTTTCCACCCGGCATGAACTCCAGCACCCTTCCGTCGATCAAGTCTTGGATCTTGATCCTCAGGCTCTAACAGTCGTCAGTGTCATGTCCAGGACTGTCAGAATGGTAGGCACACCTTTCATCAGGATTGTACTTTAGGGAGGTTATGTTGAGCTTCTTAGGAGGATCCTTTAAAGCAATCAGCTTGACCTCCAACAAGCGTTTCAGTATTAGTGAGGATGGCACACCAGTCTCCGAGAAATGTCTTCCAGACGTATTTCGCTTACGTCGATTACCCTGTTGACGCTGGTGAGGTTGATGTTGTGCTTGTGACCCCGAAGCAAACTGAGGAGCTTTTCCCTTGTCTTCTTTCCCCACAGGTGGTTGAATGATGGCTTGCTCTTCAACCTTAAACGTTTTCCCCAGTTGGTTATCCCGAAGCAGTTGTTTGACGAGAACCCTGAGCTCTTCTTGTCTTTGAGCTAAGTCTTGAATGAGAGCCATCTGCCCCAGCATCTGGGTTCTCATTGTGTCTACCTCAGCTTGCAGACGTTTCAGCCGTTCGTCTTTATCGTCTTTTGGACTGTTCCTGACCAAAGTCCCCATGAGGAGTGTTCTCAGTTCTTCCCGCCCCTTGGATAGATTTAGGAGGATCTCCCCGAACCGAGTCTCTTGAGCATGAAGATCCTGGTAGTCTTGTTGGGAAGCCATTGCTGAAATAAACAGCGAAGAAGGTAAGTGACCTGTAGCAAGGGTACCTGTTATGCAATGATATATATGATATATGTATGCAATGTTTTCAAGGATCTCGTGGGGTAAACAAGAAAATTGTCAGAATTTGAATTTTGTAGCTTGATGGAGGGAACTTCATGTTGTTGAGAGTCCTTCTTCAAGAGTCAAGGCTCACCATATCCCGTGGGTCATAGCCCCTGACTCAAGCTGTTAAACTTGGCTAGAGGAAAATAAATCCCCTTTGCCCCTTGCTAGACATTTTGATTCATCATGACCTGCATCACAGACCCTAGAGATCCTTGAAATGGGTTAGTCTTTATGCAGGATGTAAGCAATGGTATGATGTTATGCTATGCGTGGAGTAATGTAAGTAAACTCTGTTATGAGCCCAGATTAAGGACTGTAAACAAAACCTGCAAGAAACTCATGTGTCAGATAACAAGCATGCAAGTAGTCAAGTGTGAAGGCACACAAGTCACACAAGACAGCCCTTAGAGTTTAGGCCAGCATGAGGTCTAGGTACTACCCTTCTTGAAGTTGGTGGGCTCAAAACCTGTCCTATCAAAAGTAACCGGGTTCTAAGGAGCTCAATATCATTGGGTTGTTTTCTGTGTTCATTGTTTTGATTTAGCCACTGAACTAGCGATCAAAATATTCCAAGAAAACAACCCTCAATGAGTGTAGTATCGAGTATCTACCAACTTCGGACTGCACCAAAGTCGGTCATCTCACTACTCCTAAAGAGGCCAGGATGGTCAAGTAAGGTTCCTAAGGTTAGTTGATGCTTCACGACACCACGCGGCGGCCCCGTACTCTCCTTGACTTGACTCAAGGGTTACCGGTACTCACTAAAGTGCCACATCAACGTAGCAAACTGCTTCAACCGTGTCGGTATACCCCGCACAGTTCCCTCACAGTTTGTTGCTACTTTCTAAAAGGTATCCCCCAGATCTGGGTTAGGATCTACGAAACTCCCAAGACAGGCCCACAATATCAAAGCAAGCAGATCAAGCAATTGAAAACATGATGATGAACTATTCCTAAGGTACACCTCACTTTATCAGTGTCCCCAGCAGAGTCGCCAGTTCTGTGATCGGTGGAAATAGAACTGACTGTTTTTTAAGCTGGTTCGCGAAATGTCGCGGTAAGCAAGAGCCTCCACCGTCTTTTATGTTCTCCAATATGGAAAGGACAAAAGCACAACAAAATTCCTTCTTTGAGAATGTTTCTCGGTTCGGGAGGTAGATTTATAGAAAGGGAAGGTGTTAGCACCCTTTCTATCCATGGTTATCCATGGGCTCTTAGGTACTTGCTCTTATGTTTTCAAAAGATTTGTTTGCTTTTCAAGTGTGTGTGGGTTTTGAAAAAAAGTTTCGTTTGAAAAATTTCTAAGTAACTCTTGTATCTGTCCTCAAGAGTGTATGAAAAATTTGTTTGAAAACCTTTTTGAAAGTGTCAGTGTGAAAAGATGTTTTGTTTGTTTGAAAGAGAGAAAGTACCCATGAGATCTACCTACTCTAAGGAATTTGGCTGTGTAAGAGTCCTTTAGATAGTGCTATCCCACCATTGAGAGGTAGGTAGCACCATCGTTGGAGGTATTCGGGTCAATTCGATGATTAGGGACAGTGTGGTCACCGAAGCAATAGTAGGACACCTTAGAAGTAACTCTAATGTCCTAGATCCTTTTTTATCCGAGGCAACCGTTTCGAGGCAACTGGATCTTTTAGACATAAGGGTGACCTCTAAGACACCCTATACTTGATGACCACATTCGAGGAAACCAGTGAGGCGTACCCTAAGAGTGGCATGTGCATGTGTGTTGTTTTTCAGTTAATGTTTGTCTTGTACATGTTATTTGTGAGCTACGGATTGATTTTATTATTCATACATTCTTGCACGCATAATTAACAGTTAGGAGTGCGGAAAATAAATTGCGGAAAGATAAATTCTAACTATTACAAGGCGCTGGTCTATACATCGCCAAAAACAAAAACCCGTTTGGAAAAATAAAACTGCGAGAAAATAAATAAAGCGATAAAGGAGGTCCTAATTAACTATTACATACTCTGTACAGATACATAAATATAATCAAAAGAAATTAAAGCGCGAAAGAAGATTGAATCGGGAACGTCTTAGGGCTTTGACCCTTTTTAGAATTAAATTAAACATTAAACCTAATTAACTAATTAATTATTTAATTAAAGAAAAAATGTTTTTGTGTTTTTTATATTTTTAATGAAAATAAAATAAAATGAATTAAAAGTTGTCAAAAGAAAGACCTAATTCTAAATTAATTTTATTTATTGTGAAAAGATTAAAATTAAACCTAATTAAACAACTAAGTTAATTAATGTTAGAATTTATTTACAAAAAAAGTGATTTGAAATTAATAAAAATATTTTTTGGTTTTTTCTGAATTTTTATTGTGAAAGATGTTAATTAATTGATTAATTAAATAATACTAATAATAATTACTAAAGAAAAAAAAATAAAAAAAAAGGAAAATAGAAAAAGAAATAGAAACCAATGGGGGTGTTGAAGGCCCAATGTGGAGGTTTGAAGAAGCAAATTGGCCCAATAATGATCAGGCCTGCTTTGACTTTGGAATTGCCTGCAGCATGGGTTGACCAGGAGCATGGTGCTCCTCTTCTTCTGGCCTTTGGATCTGTACACAAGGCCACATGGCGCCTGGGATCTGGACATGTATGGTGGGGACGCGCTTAGTAGCCTGCATGTGAACATATGATGGAAAAAGAGAAATAATTATTTGGGGGACCTGGGAATTGAACCCAGGTCCCAAGGGATGATTCCTGTACGCCTTAGCCAGTTGAGCTGTGTGACTTAATTGAAATAATAATAATACACAAATAATATATTGGTAAATCAAACAATCCCCTGGAAAAAAAAATAAAACGCGCTTATTTTGAATCCAGCCAATCACGTGTGTACACCTATTGTCTTCTTCCTTGTTTCCCTGCAAAAGACAAACAATTAGCGGGGGTTTTTAACCCCCACGAAGCAAAACTGCCAATAATAGCGAATAGGAATCCAGGCTACATAAATATGGCGCGAGGTGTCTATTGTGTTCGTCACGTTCATACGATTTCAACCATGGGCATGGGAGGTTCCAATTTTACTTATGCTATAAAGCCCCAATCTAAGAGCTCTGAAACCCTAGAATTCAACAATGGTGTTTTGCAATTCTGGGCGCCATAATGCAATTCAATCACACTAATAACTTCGTATGAGTCCTATAAACACAACACAATCAATAAAAGATGTTAAAAATGCATGAATCAATGATTATGATTTTGAAAAAAAGTGATGAACCGTATGACTGTGTAGAACGATTCTTTGAGTGTTAAGGCTTGTTTGTGATTGCAATAGGTTCCTAAGTGTCTCAGCAACGCGTTTGAATCAAGAAAAGGCTTCTAATTGTGCTGGAAGGTTGATTTCAGTTTTCAACTTTTTCTTGATTTTTTTGAATATGGTTTGGCCGTTTCAGGGATTCTTAGGTCGTGAATGAGGTTGGGAAGGCTTGCATATGTACATGTGAATGAAATTAGGTCACATTATGAGCTTGTATCTTGTGCAATTAAGCCTTGAGATTTTGGTTTACCACCATTAAAGAACATTCCATCTTTGAAGCAAAACTTGAATTTAATGCTCAAAATGGCCCTAGCACGAATTTGGTAGGTGGAATATGACACATGAAAGCCATTCAAACCTCAAAGATGCCATTCAATTAATTTTAAGATTTTATTTGAATTGTTATGGATTTAAAATGAATTAAATCCATAAAAATTAAATAAAAATGAAAAAATAAATGTTTGGTCTTGAAATTAATCATGGGACACGTGGGTGGCATGACAAGGCTGAATCAAGTGGAAGAAAATGGGCCCTTTTGTCAAAAATTGAAGTTTTAAGGATAGTTGACTTTTGCCATTTCACAAAAATTTCCCAACTTCTCCAATGCATATCTTGCTCAATTTTGATCATATGAACATGTTCTTGGACATTTTGGAAAGGTCTTGAAGTTCTCTAACCAATGCCTTTGGTCCCATGTCATTCTGATTTACCAATCTCAAGTTATGGTCTTTGACTTAAAGTGCCTTTTTGTTGACTTTTGAAAATGACCTATAATGTTGAAATTGATAACTTTTTGTGAGAGGATTTCTTGGACTTGGAATGTGAAGATGAGTTGTAGGAAATGTCATCCCCTTCAAAATGAGCATTGGATTGGATTTTTCTGATGAACCATGAAAGAGTTATGCCTTGGTCAAGTTACAGTTGACTTTTCAACTGTCCAAAAATGGAAACTTTTGCATCTTGATGATTGTTGAGCCATTCCTGTGGAATCATGATCAAGACTTGATCAAATGATGATTGTGGCTTCAAAATAAGATGTTGACCAAAAATTTTGGCTTTTGACTATCAAATGACCATTTTACCCCTACAGTTGATTGTGAAGAAAATGAGGCCTTTGACTGTGCAACTTGACCTTGTGAGCCTTGAAACTTGGCATATGGATGCTTGACAATGTATATAGGCATGTGGGACTTGATTGAGCCCTTGAAAACCTCAACTTCCTTGCAAGAACCAAAACCCTAATTTGACTGGCTTAGGAGGGTGGTTGACTGTGCAACCCTTGAGTAGACTTGAGCAAATTGAGATGATGCTTGTCAAAACTTTGAAAAATATGGGAGGGAAAATTTTGGGGTACAACACAAACTAAAACACGATTGCTTGACAACTGAAACACTCTAAAACTAAAAAACTCCATTTTTCTGCCAAAACACACAGTTGCTGCAAAATCATAGCCATTTCATTTTTGGCTCGTGCATTTTTTGGCTTGACACTTGAAACATCTCATACACAACATACCAAAGCTATCCAAGCCCTTACCCTGCATCTGTAAGCCCTGTTTCAGCCATTGCCATTTTCAAACTTGGAGCTTGCAGCTTGAGTTGTGCAGAGACTTTTGGCCATCCACAAAGCAAGCTAGGCATCAGAATAGCTTGAAAGAAGTTCAAGGAAGCTCACACAATCCTCAGGCCTCCATTAAAGTCCCTACATTTATCTATCCAAATCCAATTGAAGGAGGTATTTTTCAAAACTCTATCTCTCTGAATAGGCATCCTCAAGCCACGATTTGTGAAGAAAAAATGTAGCCCTTATCATGGTGAAGTTGTACATATGCATACTTGTCATTTATATTAACTATGCTGTGAGAATTTGAAGCTTGAAGTTGCTGAAATTTTTAGGTCATGAATTAGGGGCTCCAAAATTCTCTCTGATCTTTGAGAGTTAGGTTACAAATTTTATATGGTTGAAATCGTGAGATTAAATGCTACATGTTTTATGTTATGAGATTTTGTTTTTATGCAAGCATGTGAAAGATACAGTTTGAAGGGAAAACACGCGCGTAAGGAAGAAGATGGAGGATAGGGATGAAGCTCTAGGCCTTTGGCGCCTTGGGCTTGTTGTTTTTGTTATCCACACCCCCTGAATTACTCTTGCACCCCTGACTTGTTTTGTATATTTTTTTCATATTTCTTCATATTTTCACATTTATGGATTTTGATTATTTTTTTATGAACATTAAAAAATCATAAAAATAATTTCTTTATTTTTTGCATTTTTATTTTATTTATTATTATTTTTTTTGCATAAAAAAAATAGTTTATTTGGATAAATAGAAGTTATTTTCTTAAATAATTTGTAAATACATTTAAAAATACTATACATTTTTATTATTTTATTTATACACATAAAATATTTATTTTTATACATACTTAATTTTTAATATTTATAGATAATATTATTTATTATTTTCTTATACAAAAAAATGGACAAAATATTAATATGAAATATTATTTTCTTTTAATTAGAAAACTAGGGTTTCACCCCTCTCCAAAAATAATAATTTTTTTCCTTAATTTCTAGGGTTTAAATTAAATCATTTTCTCATACATTAGACAAATACAAATTTTTTTTTACATAAATACATTTGCATTGCATTTTAATATTTGTATATTTATTTAATGCGCACAATATTCGATTGGGTTGTAATAGTATTTTTAGGTTTATATTTGTGCAATATCCCCATTCAAAAACTTGTATCCCCCCTCCCATAATAATTGTTGTAATAGCTTAGTTTATTTTACGCAATTTATTGATTTCATATACCATGTTTAGTAAACTAGGGTTTGCATGACAAGAACAAAAACCAAACAAATAGAAAAAACCTAATACAAGACAAAAGCATGAAAAATGACACACATTGCACACAAGCACCCTTAGGGTTTCACCCACTTGGTTGCCTAAATAAAAATGGCCATGTTACGCACGCGAAGTATCTTGGCAAAACAAAACAAATAAGATTGTAGTCCCTCGATGACGCTATCAAAAGGTTGCCTAAACAAAGATGATCTTGGTCCCTCAAACATGCTAAGATACTTGGCAATATTGCTATCATGGTTATACGATGACCCACGCCCATCCCGTTTACATCCAAAGATAGGGTTGTTTACCAAATCAATGGTAAATAAACAATATCAAAGGAATAAAAATGCACAAGAAAGATATTTGAGTAGGTAGATAGCTTCTAGTTACTTGTCCCATTTCAAAATAATCCTTGCTATTTTCAAAAACAAACACACAGACATTTCAAAACTTCTTACAAAACATTGAAAACATTTTCAAAAGACAAACATCTTTGTATACATTCTTACGAACGAGAATCATTACAAAGATTGCCTAAACGAGTGGCCTCTTTTCAAAATACTTTCAAAACCACACCAAGCACAATTTCAAACAAAACAAAGCAAAGCAAGTGATATAAACAGGTAATTAAGAGCCCATGGAAAACCATGGATGAAAAGGGTGCTAGCACCTTCCCTTTTCATAATCTACCCCCCGAACTCAAGAAAACATCTCAAAGGTCTTTCCTGTGCTTTTTTACCTTTCCTTTTGGATAAAAGAAAAGTCGGTGGCGACTCTTGCTAACCGCAACATTTGCAAACACAAACATAAAACCTCAAGTCAGTTCTCCCACCGCATCACAATGCCCATGAACTAAAATAACTTAGTGAAATTTTGCGCTAATTTAGGCAGGTTTTGGACCCAACTTCATGGAAATTTTTCACCTAGTTCTAAGAGGAATATTGAAATGCATTTCAAAGATGAGTTATAGATCACATTGCAAGATTTCCAAAATGTCCAAGAACTCCTTGAGATCATTTTTGAGTAGGGAGAATCGAAGACATGAAATTGGCAATTTCTCACTTTGATTTCAAGCCATTTCATGAAGAACAAAATTCAAATATGAACCTATGCTGCCTAATTCTTGCTTTACAGGTCTCAAACTTGTTTCTCACTTCATAATTTAATTCTTACTCAGTTGACAAAGCCTTAATCCAAGCCCAAGGGTCTTTGTCCAAGCTTAACTTTTGCAACTTTTCAATTCTTGAGCATTGGACCTCTCTTCTCTGCACACACAAGTCCTACAGACCTAAAGCAATTTGTATAGAGCTTATACCAACTCCAAGCAGGCCAGTACAAGCATGTAGAGACTAGTCTCTTCACTTTGCTTCAAAAGCAAGAAAGAGTGCAAAAAGGTTACAACTCAGAAATATGTTGAGGAGTGGATTGAAAACTTTCTCCATACTAATACACAAACACATTACAATTTAGAACACGATTGAAAAAGTCCAAAAACACTCCAAAACTCCCTCTTACCAAAAACCTGTCAAAAAACCCGCAGTTTGAGCATAAGCATAGAAATCCACAAATTCACTCGTGTGTTTCAAGTTTTAATCACTCAAACACTTTACCTACATCATATCTAAGTGTTCTAGACCATCATCCCTCCACTGTAACACCTCCTTCTCCATCTGCCATTTTCGTTTTTCAAGCTTGCAGGTTGACTTGGATAGAGAGTTTCAGACACTTTCAAAGCAAGGTAAAGATTGGAACATACTTAGGGAGGTTCAAGCAAGCTAAAGGAACCTTCAGGCCTTCCTAAATATCACTCAAACTCCATTCACGATCTCAGCTGAAAGAGGTAAGAATTCCAACTTTTATCTCTTCATACAGGCATCCATTGACCATGATTTGTGAAAGATAAATGTAGATATTATAGTTTTGAAGCCAACCATGTGCATAGATTTCATTTCTGTTCATTATGTGTAGAGAATTTTGGAGTTCAAATTTCTGTAAAAATTAGGTTTAAAATTAGAGCTTTCAAAATTCGTTTTAATCTTTGATTGTTAGTTTCCATAGGTTACATGTCTAAAATCACGGGAAAGAGTACTATCATTTTCATGTTGGAAGTTTCCATTTTCATGGAGAGATGAGAAAGATACAGAGCTTCTGGCCAGCTTGAGGAAGAAGATGAAGTACAGGGAAAAGAAACTTTTTACGTTATGTTTTTATTGTTTCATATAAACTAACGGATGTCCAGCCACCCCAGTGGCAAGGTAGTGCGCTGGCAATGCCCAGGTCATGGGTTCGAACCTTGGCGCTACCTTTTACATTTTTCTCATTTTTTCAGCTTCAGTTTTGGCATTTTTAGCAGTATGGGCTTGGTTCTTGGGCCTTAGCGTTTTTTGCTAACATACTACTCCCTGCTTGCTTGCAGCACCCCTGACCCATAATTTTTATTACTCATTTTTATTTTCATTTTATTTTATTAAATATATTTTCCTTAATGTTAAAAATCATAAAAAATATAAAAAATGCTAAATTTATATTTTTGGTCCATTTTATTTTATTTTAATCATAAAAAATATTTTATTTTAATTACATATCATACATATATTTTTTTTAATAAACTTGTAAATAAAAAATAAAAAATTAGTTTAATTATTTATTTCTTTTTTCTCACATTTATAAATATTTATTTTGACATATAAAAAAGACTAAATATTTTCATAAATATTATTTATTATTTTCAATACAAAAAATACACAAAAATTATAGTTAAAGAACTTTATTTTCTTTTAAAATGAGAAATTAGGGTTAACTATTTCTCAAGAATTAATCTCCTTTTCTTAAGTTATTAGATTTACTCAAAATTCCTTTTCACATAAAAAACAAAACAAAATCTTTTTCTTGCATATACATAATATTGCATATTTAAATATTGTATTTGTTTATTCCAATATTCGTACAAATTCGATTTGGTTGTAATAGCTTAATTAGATTTACATTATTGTAAATCCCCATTCATAATTTGTATTCCCCCCTCCCATAAAATATTGTAATAGCGTAGTAGTCTTTAAATTACGCAATTTACCGCTTTTATATACCATACTAGTAATTAGGGTTTGAATGGCAAGATAAAAACAAATTAAATAGAAAACCCTAAATCCAAGACAAAATCAAAGCATGAAAATTACACACTTGCACACAAGCATCCTTAGGGTTTCTCCATTTGGTTGCCTTATACAAAAATGGCCATATTACGCATGCGGAGTATCTTGGCAAAACAAACAAATATAAGATCATAGTCTCTCGATGATGCTATTCTAAGTTGCCTTACAAAATGATCTTAGTCCCTCAAAAAATGCTAAGATACTTTGCAACATTGCTAATCATGGTTATACGATGACCCACGCCCGTCCCGTTTACATCCAAAGATAGGGTTGCTTACCAAATCAATGGTAAGACAACAATGTCAAAGGAATAAAAAATGCATAAGAAAGACATTTAAGTAGGTAGATTACCTCTAGTTACTTGCTCCACTTCAAAACAACTATCCTTGCTATTTTCCAAAACGACACACACATTTCAAAAACATCTTACAAATATTGAAAATATCTTCAAAAAGACAAACATCCTTGTATACATTCTTACGAACGAGAATCATTACAAAGATTGCCTAAACAATGGCCTCTTTTACAAAATACTTTCAAAACCACACAAAGAAAAATTTCAAAACAAAAAGCAAGTGATCTAGAAAGTAACTAAGAGCCCATGGAAAACCATGGATGAAAAGGATGCTAATACCTTCCCTTTTCATAATCTACCCCCCGGACTCAAGAAACAATCTCAAAGGTCTTTCCTGTGCTTTTTCACCTTTCCTTTTGGATAAAAGAAAAGTCAGTGGCGACTCTTGCTAACTGCAACATTTGCGATAAAACGCAAAACAATCAAGTCAGTTCTCCCACCGTATCACAGAACTGGCGACTCTGCTGGGAAAATTATAAAAGTGGGGTTACCTTAGGGATAGATCACATTTATTTGCTTACATTGTTTTACTTGTTTGCTTTACATTATGGTTCATTGTTTGGGTTTAAAATCCTCTACCCGGATTTGGGATACATTATAGGTAAAATGCACTAAATGTAAAGATGAGGAAAAGAAATTGTTTTTGTGGTTTTTGATGAAAAAGATTTGATAATTAACCTAATTAAACTAATTAGTTTTAATACAAGTGAGGTTAATTAATTATTTAACAAAACCTAAAATCTAAGTTAATTTAAAAGGGGAATTAATTGTTTAGAAAAATATTTTTGATGTTTATGTTAATTTGGAAAGAAAAGGTTTTTATAATGTAAAAAAAAGAGTAATAAAATCTAATTTAAAAAAATGAAAAAAATGTTTAAATTAAAATATTTTTAATTTAATTATTTAAGAAAAAATATTTTTGTATTTTTGTTAAATAAAAAAAATAAATAAAAAAAGTATATATATAAAGAATATGAAAATTGGACTTGGGTATTAAAAAGTAAAAGGGGTGTGAGGAAACAATTTTTGGGAGGCCCAAAATACGTTTTTGTTGGAATCAGAAAATAAAATAAAATTGAATTGGGCTAGTGTTAGCAAGCAAAAGGGGTGTATGAAAAGCAATTTGTGTTAGGCCCAAAACAAAGTCTAAACCCTTGTATGAGATCTAGTGTGGTTGCTTTATGTTGAGGCAGTGTGGGCTTGCAATCCTGAACGCTGAATATGGCCTTGTGATAATCAGATGGTGATGGAGAGAGGCGCATGGTATGCGCACTAGACTTACCTTCACATGATCTAAGGCAATAAAATATGAAATAAACAAAAGGATACCGTTGGGGCTCGAACCCAGGTCCCTATACACAAATGCCTTAACGCGCGCTTCTCTGTCACTAGGGTGGCTGTTTTATCCGTTCATAATACAACTTGCACTAAATTTAAAATAAACTCAATTCTAAATACACTTCATCTTCTTCCTCGCGCCAGCATCTTCCACACCATTTTTGAATTTTCAAACTTGCTCATTTCTCAACCATTTTCAAAAATGTAAACATGAAAGTTGCTCCATTTTTCACCACGAATTCAACCATGTAAATAACTTAAGCTCACAATCAAAGATGAGCATGAATTTTTGTTGGTACCAAATAAAAACCTAATTTTTCTGAAAGTTGAACTTCAAAATTCTCCATGTACAGTCAATATAAATGA
Source organism: Vicia faba (assembly GCA_948472305.1). NCBI lineage: Eukaryota > Viridiplantae > Streptophyta > Magnoliopsida > Fabales > Fabaceae > Vicia > Vicia faba. The sequence goes on along the minus strand of OX451738.1, from coordinate 931,564,513 downwards.
AAACTAAAGGCATGGTTAGCTTCAGGGCAATGATGTCTACATTTTTCATTCACAAAGTAATCATTAATGATGCTTGTATAAGAAGTTCAAAGTTGAGAAAATTTTCCTAAAAATTGGAAATCGTGTTTGGAGTTTGAGTACTCCTGGAAGTGTTGCGATGATCTGGATAGCTTCACTGAACTCCTAGAAAGCTATTGCAATGCTTACTTTGAGCTGAAAGTGTGAAACTTTCTGGGGAAGTCAAGTTGCAGATGGCTGTTTTTGGAAATGAAGGATGGTGCAAATGGTGTTACAGTTGTGTAGAAAGTGTTTGGATAGCCTCTATATTAGTTATAGAAGCTTTGTGATTGATTAAAAGTGAATATGCACGAGTGGATTGTGTATTTGGAATTCAAAGTCAGAATATGAAACAATGGAGGTTTTTTATGCCAATCGTGATTTCAAGGAGTTTGAGGGGGTTAGAGGGCTTGTAAATTCGTGTCATGGCTTAGAAACAAACTCTCTATTTATAGATAAAAGGTTTTAGAGGCTCAAGTAATCAGAAATCAAAGATCACGTGTTATGGTTATGTGACTTGATTTTGAAGCAAGCTTGAAATACATTGTTCCAATGCATAGTACAAGGGCTTATAGGGTGGTTGACAGGTTGTAGATGGTTGCTTCTTGGCTTTGACATTGTGTATGCTCAGAAGAAACAAGTTCAAGGCTCAAGGAGAGTGGGCGTTATGATTAAAGCCACTTTTCCAAAATGGAAGTCTTGGCTTTCTTCCCTAGATGGCAAACCAACTTGGACAAAGCTTTAATAACTTGACAATGGATCATTTAGTTGTGTAAACATTAAATTATGGAGTGATTTTCAAGTTATAAGCCTGCAAATCAAGATTTATGCAGCATGGCTTGAGATTGGATCATGTGTTCTTCATGAAAACACCTTGTAATTTAAGAATGAATGCTCAACTTCATCTCTTAGAATATCTTAGCTAAAGCATGATCTCTTCAAGTTCTTGGACATTTTGGAAACTTGAAATATTTTATACAACCTTCATGTTGACCACTTTGGCTAAATCAACTTGGAACTTGGTGAAAAATGCCAAGAAGTTGGGACAAAAATTTGACCAAACTTGTAGAAAATTTCACTAAGTGTTTTGTTAAAAATGTCATGACTTCATAAGCCTATATCTCAACATCTAAGCATTTTTTGGATATCAACCCTCAAGGACAAAGTTATATAATTCATCAAGATCTATAACTTTCATGTTGAAAGTTTTCCTTAAATCATCTTGTATTTTGGTGAAAAATTGTCATGAAATAGTGAAATTATCAAGGTTAAAAACACTTAGAATTTTTCTAAGTATTGGAAATCTTGACATTTTGTTGAATTTTCATGACTTTCTTGATTCTTGATGATCAAGTTTGATATTTTTGAATTTCTTGATGATTCTTGATCTTTGAAATTCAATGTTGACCAAAAAGTCAAAGTTTGACTTTTTTTGTGTTAGTTGACTTTTCATCAGTTGATCCAAATTTCAATTATCAATCCCTTGATCTTGAGAAATGATTTGAGCCATGAAATTAGGTCAATATGTTGTGTTTGAGTCCTTGAGTTCATGCTTCAAGCCATTAGGTCATGTACTAGGTCAAAAGTCAATGATCATGCATTCTCAGTCAAAACCCAAATTTTGACAATTTTGCCCCTTTGATGATTTGAATTCTTTTCTTGAGGAATTATGATCAAACCTTTATAAATTGATGAATATGACTTCAAAATATTTATATTGGCAAAAAATCATGAAGTTTGACTGTATATTGACCACAATTGACTTTATACTCAATATAGCTAATTTTTAGTCATCTGAGCAATTGACTGAGCAAATTTATGATGCAAGACTTGAAACTTGGCATGAGCATTCTTGGAAAAATATAATGAACCATGAAAGTAACTTGAGGCATTAGAAGTCCAATTTTCATTGAGAAAATAAAAACCCTAATTTGGACCAAAAGCTTAGGAGGTGAGCTTGTCTGATCAACTCTTGAGACTTCTTTAGCATTTGAGATCTTTTTTTTTCTTTTTTTATGAGAAATGTCTTGAAGAAAAGGGTGGGAAAATTTTAGGGTACAACAATGAGGATATCACTATCATTGATCGCTATGGGGAATTCCCTAATGTTCCCTTCCTTGGCATTAGGGGAGGTATTACTTACAACCCTTCTCTGGCTCTACGTCATTCTGGTTATGATCAAAGAGATGGTCCTCATGACGCACTTATCTAGGGTTTTATGTTCGACTACGAAAATGATCTTCAAGGTTATCGTTGAAGGTTTATACATTCTTGGGGCATGGTAAGCAAGATTGATAGCAAGGCTTTAGGACAGAAGAACTCTATCTCTCTGGAGCCTTATTTCAAATTGGTACGAGCTCGTGCTCAAGACCTTATGATTCCATATCCAGCTATCTTACCAGTGATCATGGAGCCTGTTGCCGAAGGAGACATTTCCCGCACCATCCTCCATCCAGACATGCCCACTGACCTAGAAGAATTGCAAAAGTTCTGGATTCAACTGAAGGAAGAACGGGACACCTTTGAGACTCAATTCTATGCAAGTGAGAAGAAAGTGTTGGATCTCACAAAGCAACTTCACGAAGAGCAGAGTCTTAATGCATACATCAATGAAAAGAGGAAGCATCCATGGGAGACTTGAGTTTTAGGTTTTAGAAGTTCATTTTGTTGTCTCTTTGAGACTTTATTGTTTTCATTGTAAGCCTAGGAGGAAATTGTAATTTTGAACTTACTAATAAAATCTTTGTTTTTGTTTCTTCTTGGTTAGCAAATTTAAATCTCTTAAGGTCCTTGAAAACATTGCATTTTACATATCATGCATCATTTCATAACAGGTTTCTCATACAGGTTTCTCATTTTCTCACTGGTTTTTTCAGCAGAAAATGGCCCTCGAACAAACTGTTAAGGATATCCAAGCTCAATATGCATAATTCCAAGAAACTCTTCTGAACCTAGAACAGGGGAAGAAAGATCTTATGGCGCTCATCGCCAAGAAAAAGAAAATAAAGAAGCCGGCTGCTTTCCTCAATATGGGGAGAAGGTTCAGAGGTCCTGCTCAACCAGTCCAAGTGGATGATGTTTCCTATGAGGAAGACGACAACCAGGAAGAAGACGGTAGAAGCTTTAAGCATGAAGGAAGGAATAACCATGGTCATGGGAATGTTCATGAAGACGAAGACTACTCTGAAGAACAATATCCTCCTGCAGATGATAAATACAAGCAGTTGGAGGATAGACTCAAGGCTATGGAAATCCAGAAGGTGCATGGATTGGATTTTGGTGAGTTAGGTCTGGTCTCGGGGGTGGTCATCCCACATAAGTTCAAGGTCCCTGTATTTTCTAAGTACGATGGGGTCTCTTGTCCTAAACTCCATTTGGGGTCGTATGTTCGGAAGATACAACCTCATACTGCTGACCGGAAATTGTGGGTCCATTTCTTCTAAGATAGTTTGTCTGGCGCTTAACTTGAATGGTTCTATCTGTTGGAGGGAACCAACATCTAGACATGGGAAGACTTGGCTGCTGCTTTCTATAAGCAGTATCAATATAATGTTGACCTAGCGTCGACTCGAGTGCAACTATAGAATATGTCCATGGGCTCTAATGAAGGGTTCATGGAATATGCACAGAAATGGAGGGACTTGGCTGGAAGGTTGCAACCTCCCTTGACTGGTCGGGAAATGGTAGATATGTTCATGGGCACTCTGACAGGCCCGTTCTTTAATATGTTGATTGAAAGCTCGTCGTCTTGTTTTACGGAGATGATTTTGAATGGAGAAAGAACTGAAAGTGGTATCAAGAGTGGGAAGCTTCCAATGGCTACATCTTCTAATGTTGTGAAAAAGCCATTTAGCGGTAAAAAGGAAGTCAATGCTATCTATGGCCAGAAGAGTCATAGTAAAAATGATTGTCATCAGTGTATGGCAGCAGTGTTAATCTCTAATCCGGTGCCTGCTCAACAACAACAACAGGGAAACCGACGAAGGCCAGATGCTCCATTAATACAGTTCAATAAGATCAGCATACCTTTATCTAAGGCATTGCAACATTTGTTAAAGGAAGAACTCATTTCACTGCATGATCCTCCACCTAATCCCAACACTTCCTTTCCCAAGTACAATCCAAACGCGAGGTGCGCCTATCATTCTGACAGTCCAGTGCATGACACCAACACATGTTGGGCCCGAAAGAACAAAATTCAAGAGCTGGTTGACAACAAGCAAATTGAGTTTTATCCTCCGGAGACCCCGAATTTGATTACCGTACCGATGCCGAAATACGACAAGGGTGTGAATTCTATTGATGTTGGTTCAAATGAAGAAAATGTTGATAGTAACTTTGACAACTGGATTTTTCCCACTACTGACAACAGGCTCTGCAATTGGAAGACTGAATATGTTATCTCTATCTCCTTCAGACAAGAGTAAATTCCATTTTCTATTTTCCTATTTTGGTTATTGTTGTACCCAAAAAATTTCCCTCTCTTTTCTCAAGACAATGCTCAAGAAGTATCAAGAGTTTGGTTAGACAAGTTCACCTCCAAAGCACTGAGCCTCCAAATTAAGGTTTTAATCGAGAATAACTGATCATTAACTCTTGACCTAATACATGACCTAATGGCTTAAAGCATAATCTCAAGAACTCAAATGAAACATGGTAACCTAATTTCATGGCTTGAATCGTTTCTCAGGATCAAAGTTTTGATAGTTGAAATTTGGATCAACTGGTGAAAGTCAAGTGATAAACAAAAAGTTAAACTTTGACTTTTTGGTCAACATTGAATTTCAAAAATCAAAATTCATCAAGACATTAAAGAATATCAAACTTGGACAACAAGAATCAATAAAGTCAAGAAAGTCAACAAAAAGTCAAGATTTTCAATACTTAGAAAATTTCTAAGTGTCTTTACCCTTGACAATTTCATTACTTCATGACAATTTTTCACCAAGATGCAAGATGATTCAAAGAAAACTTTCAACATGAAAGTTATAGATCTTGATGAATTCTACAACTTTGTATTAGAGGGTTGATGTCCAAAAAATTCTTAAATTTGAAGACATGAACCCATGAAGTCATGACATTTTTATCTAACACTTAGAGATATTTTCAACAGGTTTTGGTCAGTTTTTATCTCAATTTCTTGGCCAATTTTCGTCAAGTTCCAGTTTGATTTAGCCAAAGTGGTCAACATGAAAGTTGTAGACAATATTTCAAGCTTTCCAAAATATCAAAGAGCATAAATTTATCATACTTGAGCTATGAGATTCAAAGGCATGAAGTTGGGCATCCATTCTTGAATTACAAATTATTTTTGGTAAAGAACACATAATCCAATCTACATGTTATGCTGCATAATTTTTTGTTGCATGCCTTCTAACTTGAAAATCTCACCATAATTTAATGTTTACAAAAACTTTTAAGCTATGGTCCATTTGGTTTAATCATTGTCCAAGTGATCTTTCCCTTTTTGGCACAAAGTTAACATTGTCATTCTCGCAAAGTAGCTTTAATCACAATGTCAACTCCTTGATCCTCTCAATGGTTTCTTCTTCACATACAAAATTTCAAATCAAGAAGTAACCATCTAAAACCTACTGATACGGTGGCAGAACCGAATGTTATTACTGGTTTGCATTTTGTATTTGCAAATGTCGCGGTAAGCAAGAGTCGCCACCAAATTTTATTTCATCCAACTAAGGAAAAGGAAAAAGAATAGAAAAAACCTTTTTCGAGAATATTTCTGAGTACGGGGGGTAGATTATAGAAAGGGAAGGTGTTAGCACCCTTTCTATCCATGGTTTTCCATGGGCTCTTAGGTACTTGCTCATTTTAAAATTGCTTGTGTGTGTGTGCTTGTTTTGAAAAAAAAGTTTACTTCGTGATAACCCTTGTATCAGTCCTCAAGGGTGTGACGAAGTTGTATTGAAAATTATTTTGAAAAGTGTTTGTGTGAAAAAGTTTTATTTGATTGATTGATCAAGTACTTAAGAGTTTTCTACCTACTCGAAAAAGGTTTGTTCATTTTCCTTTTGACGGCGCTATCCCATTTTTAAGGAATAGGTAGCACCGTCGTTGGAGTTTTAAGGGACGTTTGAAGGGACAAATACGATCACAAAAGCAATGTTAGGAGGTGTTAGTAATCATCCTAAATCCTTAAAGATCTTTTTCTGAGGCAACATCCGAATGGGTCATTTGAGATCTTTCGGGGCTAGAGGACAACCACTAACAAATCCTATACTTCATGACCGTTTAACCAAAGGCAACCAGAGTGGAGTAAACCCTAGGAGTGAGCATGTGCGAGTGTAATTTTTTCAGTTAATTTATCTTTGCATATTTAGGGTTTTCTACCATTTTAATTTTCAAGTATTCTTTCCATACAATCCTATTAGCATACATCTAACAGTTTATAATTGTGGAAATTAAAATGCAGAAAGTTTAAAGTTCTAGCTATTACATGGCTTTCGCAGACACAAAATTATTTTTGACTGTAAAATAAAAATGCGGAAGTTTAAAACCCTAATTAACTATTACAAACTCGGAATAGTTACAAAAATAATAAAAAAGTAATTAAAATGCGTGCGACGAATTAAATGCGAGAATAATTATAAAACCTAAAAATCTAATTGAGAAAAATATTTAAGTTATTTTTTGAAGAAAAATTAATTAGGTTATGTAGAAAATTAAACCATAATTCTAATTATTTTTATTCATGAAAAATAAGATTTAATTGCCTTAATTTAATTTAATTAATTAATTCAAAGAAATAAAATATTTTATGAAAAAAATGATTTTTGGTGTTTTGTGATTTTTGATTTAAAAAAGATTTTGGATTATTTTGTAAAAAAGGAAAATATTTAATAAACAAATTAAAAGAAAAAAAGATATAAAAGAAAAAAAACTTGGGCCTACTTGCTGAATGAAAAGGGGGGTCTATTGTTGAAAATCTCCAGGCCCATGAAGCCAGCCAGCCCAGTTAACACTGGATCCCACGTGGTGCTGACCTGAGAGCGCACCATGCTCCTTCAGTGATGAGCGCTGGATTTGGAGAGACTGTGATTCATTGGTTGGATTATGATGGAATATGGTAGGCGTTTGGCCAAGAGAAGCACCAGATCTGCAAAGGAGAAATAAAATAAAGCAAGTCGCAGGGAGCTGGGATCAAACCCAGGTCCTCACGTTCAACATCAGCGCGCCTAGCCATCTGGGATATCTCTCTTATTTGTTAGTATAACAAGAAAAAATATAATATATAAACAAAGTGGCTGGATATAAAAAGAAAGAAGCGCAAAATTCAAATCAGCCAGTGGTGGCTAGTCACGTTGTCGTCTTCCTCCTTATATGTCGCCTTAGGTTCCTGCCTTTTACCTACGGACAAAGGTTTGTAGCCATAGCCCTGCAAACTTCAAAAATCACCAAAGCGCATGATAAATACATTCTAATTACATGGTTCAATTTGTATTTAACCCGCGAACATCATAGTATCCTTTTCGTTGGCCAATTCAACCTGTATGGAAAAGCCCTAAAACGACCACGAAAACCCTAGCAATGGCACATGCGTATGTAGGCATCAAAAACTCAATTAAACCACTCAGTCATGTTGCAAACACATCAATAATCACAAATATATCATTCAAACGTGTTAATGATGCGATAATTGCAGTAATCGATTTTAAAAAAAGAGGGCAAACCGTGAGTCTGTATCTTGCAATTCTGGGTGTGCAAATGCTTGTAATTGATTGAGACATGTTCTGGAGATGTCCAGGAGTCTATTGGTAGTCTTAGAATGGATTGAATCAACCTCTAAGTCCAAGAATGATCTCTCACTTTCTTGTAATTTTTTGAGTTTTGTTCTGTCCTTTTCACGACTGCTAGCCCTTGTCTTTGTGCTTGGTCTTGTTCATTATATATCCCTAAGTGGATTAGGGTTATAAAAACAGCTGGTATCTTTGCAATTTTTGAAGATTTAATCTCACTCTTCCTTTGTGTGATTTGTTTCCAAATTAGGTCTAATCATACCATTCTTGTGCCAATCAACCTTGATTCGATTTGATCCTGATATGCCAGCATAATTAGCTTGTGATACTGTCCAACAATTAGATCAAAACAAATCTTTGCTATGAGTTGTCATTTATTTGATTTAATTCAATTTTTAATTAATAAAAAATCAAAATAAAATAGATAATGAAGCATATAATGTTTGGGTGAATATTTGGGTCTTGGACCATGTTATGAGTGAGGTGCAAGCATAAAAAGTTAGGCCCATTTGGCAAAAAATGCATTTTTGAGCACATTTGACTTTTGGCAATTTTCCAAAAATGGTCAACTTTAACAAGACGTATCTCTTCCAATTTTAACCCTAGAGAGGTTTTCTTTGACTTCTTATAAAGAGTAGGATGTCCCCTAAACATCCCTTTTCGTCTCATCTCAATTGGGTCTTCCATGTTCATGTAAGAAGCTTTGACCTAAAAAAGTGTTTTTGTTGACTTTTCAAAATGACCTATAATGTGGAAATTCATATCTTTTTGTGAGTGCATACTTTAATCTTGAGGGATGAAGATGAATTGTAGGGAATTGCATCCTCTTCAAAATGAGCCTTATATGGAAAATTTCTGATAAAGTATGAGGAAGTTATGCTTGGTCAAAGTTTGGTTGACTTTTCCTAAGAAACCCTAATTTAGCAACTTTTGGGTTTTGATGAATTTGGGGCATTCCTTGAGGAATCATGATCAACCTTTGATCAAATGATGGATATAACTTCAAAATGTTGATGTTGACCAAAAATCTTGAGGTTTGACTGTATGTGGGCCACAATTGACTTTTGACCTAATACAGTCGATTCTCAAGCATCTGAGCAGTTGACTGAGCAAACTTCTTGTGCAAGGCTTGAAATTTGAGATGGAGGGTTTGAGAGCATATTAGGACCATGGAGAGCATATGAGGTCTTAGGAGTTCACCCATCTTGATGAAAATGGAAACCCTAGTTTGAGGTACATTGCCTTAAGAGAGAGTTTGTCTGGTCAACTTTTGGGCATCCTTGAGCAAGTTAAGGATCTCAATGGGCATGTGTTGAGTAAAATGAGAGGTAAAATTTTAGGGTACAACAGCTGCCCCTGTTCAATCTTCTTAAACCTGAGGATGTAGATTGGCTTGTCTGCCTTTCGTGATCTGAAGGTGGAAGATGATTGAACACTAGAGTGCCCAGAAATTTGCACTTGCATGAAGTGATACTTGATTTGGTGATATCGGGAATGGGCTTACATATGCCATTTGGAAGTTTCTAGAGAATCTTCAGAGATGGGCTTAAAGATGCCATCCAGAAAATATATCGGTTTCCTGAAAGATTCCTTTGCGAGAATTCCTATACCCACCTTTGAGGAGGACTTTGCTGGAGAGTTGATTCCCATCTTGGAAAATAGAGGCTAGGAACTGCGATTGTCCATTACTCTACTGGCGAATTAACTCCTTCTTGAGGAAGTAGAAGTAAACTGCATATCTGGTCAGGGTCCAGGCTGTACAACGGCTTACTGTGGGAATGATGTAATCGACCGAAACTGGTCGGGTCCAGGTTTTACCGTGTTGTAAACTGTTGTCTAGAGATAAGAGAGAAGAAACCTAGATGGTAAGGTTATAAGAAGGAACCTGGGTCATACGGTTACTTCGAGATGAAATCCTGGATAATAGGGCTATGATAAGGAACCTCGGTCATAGGGTTACTTCGAAATTAGAGCCAGGATGGTAGGGCTATGAGAAGGAACCTGGGTCGTAGGGTTACTTCGATATGAAAGCCTGGATAGTAGGGCTATCAGAAGGAACCTGGGTCGTAGGGTTACTTCGAGATGAAGGCCTGGATAGTAGGGCTATGAGAAGGAACCTGGGTCGTAGGGTTACTTCGAAATGAAAGCCTGGATAGTAGGGCTATGAGAAGGAACCTGGGTCGTAAGGTTACTTCGAAATGAAAGTCAGGATAGTAGGGCTATGAGAAGGAACCTGGATAGTAGGGTTACTTCGAGACGAAATCCTGGATAGTATGGCTATGAGAAGGAACCTGGGCCGTAGGGTTACTTCAAAATGAAAGCCTGGATAGTAGGGTTGTGAGAAGGAACCTGGGTCGTAGGGTTAATTCGAAATGAAATCCTGGATAGTAGGGCTACGAGAAGGAACTTGGATAGTAGGGTTACTTCAAGATGAAATCCTGGATAGTAGGGTTATGATAAGGAACCTGGGTCGTAGGGTTACTTCGAATGAAAGCCTGGATAGTAGGGCTATGAGAAGGAACCTGGATCGTAGGGTTACTTCGAAATGAAATCCTGGATAGTAGCGTTGTAAGAAGGAACCTGGATAGTAGGGTTACTTCGAAATGAAAGCCTGGATAGTAGGGCTGCGAGAAGGAACCTGGATAGTAGGGTTACTTCGAAATGAAAGCTTGGATAGTAGGGTTGTGAGAAGGAACCTGGATAGTAGGGTTAATTCGAAATGAGATCCTGGATAGTAGGCTGTGAGAAGGAACCTGGATAGTAGGGTTACTTCGAAATGAAAGCCTGGATAGTAGGGCTACGAGAAGAAACCTGGATAGTAGGGTTACTTCGAAATGAGAGCCTGGATAGTAGGGATGCGAGAAGGAACCTGGATAGTAGGGTTACTTCGGAATGATAGCCTGGATAGTAGGGCTGTGAGAAGGAACCTGGATAGTAGGGTTACTTCGAAATGAAAGCCTAGATAGTAGGGCTGTGAGAAGGAACCTGGATAGTAGGGTTACTTCGAAATGAGAGCCTGGATAGTAGGGCTGCAAGAAGGAACCTGGATAGTAGGGTTAATTTAGAATGATAGTCTGGATAATATGGATGTGAGAAGGAACCTTGGATAGTAGGGTTACTTTGAAATGAAATCCTGGATAGTAGGGTTGTGAGAAGGAACCTGGATAGTAGGGTTACTTCGAAATGAGAGCCTGGATAGTAGGGCTGCGAGAAGGAACCTGGATAGTAGGGTTACTTCGAAATGATAGCCTGGATAGTAGGGCTACTAGAAGGAACCTGGATCGTAGGGTTACTTCGAAATGAAAGTCTGGATAGTAGGGTTACTTCAAAATGAAATCCTGGATAGTAAGGCTTTGAGAAGGAACCTGGATAATAGGGTTACTTCGAAATCAAAGTCTGGATAGTAGGGCTATAAGAAGGAACCTTGATCGTAGGGTTACTTCAAAGTGATAGTGTAGATTAGTTGACCCGTTTGGTTTCGAGAATTGAGTTTCCATTAGTAGTCTGCAGACGGGACCTGCATAATTGCTGGATTTGTTTAAGCTAATCGTCTTTCCTGAAAAGATAACAGGGTTAATTATGTGCGATGCATGAAATGCACGGTGGAATGATGTTCTCAAAATAAATGAGATAATGTTGTATATGGTATGTATGCGCTTGTCATGATATATGTATATGAAATGCTATAGGAGTATGCCCGCGTCTAGGAAAATAAATCCCTGACTGCTGCTGGAGATTTATGAATATCCTGTCGGGAAAAGATTCTGCTTGAGAATAAACTTTGCGGGCAACAAACTTAGGAAGTGCATTTTTGTAGCTGAAGTTATAAACTCGGTCAGGGATTGAGTCTTTGTATCCAGAGAAATAAACTCTACTTGGAGATAAAATTTACTGACTCGCCCGCGATTACAAAATTTGGCTGGGGGATATAGCTATCAGGTTTCAGAATGACCCTGGCTGGGGAGGTTACGTCCTGTTTCGGGAAAGCTGACATCAATGCTTTTGAATACTTTTACTCTGTGGGGAGTGTATGTACTGATGATTGTGTTCCAAAGCTGGCTCTATCCCGGTACCTGTTGGGCGGAGTAACCGTCGGGTTTGGCACTTCTTGTTTTTGCCCCGTTTCTGGAATTACGAGTAATTGTCTTTTATTTCTTATGTAAATATTTATGAGCAACAATCGGTTTCAAATGCATATATCAAAAATAAGTCATTGGACGTTCTTGCGAAACAAAACAGAAAAAGAAAAACAAACTCGAAGTTTCTTGTGAAAATAATTTTGTATTGACTTTTGAAATTGGCCTGTAATAGGCGATTTTGTACAAAGAGGCTGACGCTCTAGTAAGAGAATGCCGCCGTAAAAATAGAAGCTATACAAATTTCTGTAAAAGAAAAAAAAGCTATGTGAAACAACCCCATTGGATTCCAACTCTGCTATTGCCTTTATATCTTCAAGCATCTCATCACTTTGCTTCTTGGCCAAAAGTTGATCAGATTGATTGGTGTCGTCTGAGCTTGATAGTTGATATCGAAGTCTTGTCGCAAGATGATTCAATGAGACATAGTGGTATGCTTTATATCCTTAACTTTTGCCTGGACCTCCCTTTTGGGTTTTCAGTCCACCGGGATACCATTTTTTGTCAGAGCTACCCTTTCGGGTTTTCGACTTTCTGGGTGTACATATTTTTTCATTTTTATCCCTTACTTTTTCTCGAACCCTTTTGGTTCGCCGAGAATCCCTTATTTTTTCCTAGGCCAGTCAACCTAGCGGGTATCTTGGTTAGGCGTAGTATCTTTTCACTATGTCTGCATTGACAAGGTGAGGAAGGTTGTCACCGTCCATGGTGGTTAGAATCATAGCTCCACCCGAGAAAATGTTCTTAACCACAAATAGTCCTTTGTATGTGGGGGTCCATTTGCCCCTGGGATCACCTTGCGGTAGTATGATGCGTTTGATCACTAGATCCCCGACTTGATATTCTTGACGCCTGACTTTCTTGTTAAAAGCCTTGATCATTCGTTTTTGATACGTCTGACCATGTCAGATAGCAGTAAGTCTCTTTTCATCGATTAGATTTAACTAATCAAGTCGGGTTCGGATCCAGTCGTCTTCGTTCAAACCCGCATCCTTCATAATCCTGAGAGAAGGTATCTGAACTTTGATGGGTAGGACTTCCTCCATGCCATATACAAGAGAGTAAGGTGTTTCCCCTGTCGACGTCCGTGCTGAGGTACGGTACCCATGAAGAGCAAATGGTAACATCTCATGCCAGTCTTTGTATGTCACCGTCATTGTCTGTACAATCTTCTTGATGTTTTTGTTAGCTGCTTCAACAACGCCATTCATCTTTGGCCGGTAGGGAGAAGAATTATGATGATGTATCTTGAACTGTTTACAGAGCTCGGTGATCATTGTGTTGTTGAGATTCATACCATTGTCACTAATAATTCTCTTTGGCACACCATATCGACATATCATATTTTGTCGGATAAACCGTGCCACAACGTTCTTGGTTACTGTAGCAAAAGAGATTGTCTCAACCCACTTCGTGAAGTAATCAATGGCTACTAGGATGAAGCGATGTCCATTAGAAGTGGTGGGCCTGATTTCTACAATCATATCGATGCCCCACATTGCAAAGGGCCACGGAGCTGTCAAGACGTTTAAGGGGACCGGAGGCACATGCACCTTATCAGTGTAGATTTAGAACTTATGACAAGTTCGAGAGTGCTGATAACAATCAGCTTCCATAGTGGACCAGTAGTATCCTGCCCGTAGGATCTTCTTAGCCATGGTATATCCACTAGAATAGGTTCCGAAGGTGTCTTCATGTATATCTGTCATGATCCTCTCTGCTTCGCTCTTGTCTACACACTATAGTTGTGTGGAGTCATGGTTGCGTTTATAGAGGATTCCATTATTGAGGAAGAACTTTGCAGCGAACCTTCTCAGAAACTTCTTATCATTAACAGATGCCCCTTCGAGATACTCTTGAGTCTCGAGATACCTCTTGACTTCGTGAAACCATCGTTTGTCTGCCACTTCTTCGGTATCGATTTCACAGGAGTGTGCTGGTTCATCCAGCCTCTCAATGGTGATTTGGGGAGCTTCATTGTCCCACCTAACTTTGAACATAGAAGACATGGTAGCTAGCGCGTCCGCTAACTGGTTCTCCTTTCGTGGGAAATGTTCAAAATTTACCTCCTCAAAGTGTGGGAGCAATGTCAACACGTACTCTTTGTATGGGATGAGATTCGGGTGCTTTGCATCCCATTCGCCTTTGATCTGACTTATTACCCAGGCTGAATCCCCGAAAATGTTCAAGAATTTGATCCTGAGGTCAATAGCGGCCTTGAGTCCCATGATACAAGCTTCATACTCCGCCATGTTATTAGCGCAGTTGAAACATAGCCGGGCAGTGAAAGGAGTATGACAGCCCTCAGGAGATATGATTACAGCGCCGATGCCATTACCCAGTGTGTTTGAAGCTCCGTCAAAAACCATAGTCCATTGGGATCCCTCCTCGGGTCCTTCATCTGGTCCAGGTTCTTCATAGTCGGTTACCAACATGATATTCTCATCTAGGAACTCGAAATTCATGGACTGGTAGTCGTCCACAGCCTGATGTGCCAAATGATCAGCCAATACACTCCCCTTTATTGCTTTCTGGGTTTTATATTGTATGTCGTACTCTGTTAAGATCATCTTCCATCTTACTATTCTTCCGGAGAGTGCAGGCTTCTCAAAAATAAACTTGATCGGATCCATCTTTGATATCAACAAGGTAGTGTGGGTCAGCATATACTGTCTTAGTCAGCGAGCAGCCCATGCCAAAGCGCAACAAGTTTTCTCAAGCAATGAGTATCATGTCTCACAGTTGGTAAAAAAATTTCTTAGGTAGTATATTGCATGCTCTTTTCAACCAGACTCGTCATGCTTCCCCATCACACACCCCATTGAATTATCTAGCACTGTTAAGTACATTATCAAAGGTCTTCCTTCAGACGGAGGCATCAGAATAAGAGGCTCTTGGAGATATTGTTTGGTTCTGTCAAAGGCTACCTGGCATTCGTCGTTCCACTTTACCACTTGATCTTTCTTCAGAAGCTTGAAGATTGGCTCACAAGTAGCAGTCAAATGTGAAATGAATCGGGAAATGTAATTCAGACGTCCCAAGAAACCGTTAACTTCCTTCTCTGTACGGGGAGCTGGCATTTCTTGTATAGCCTTTACCTTTGTAGGATCTACCTGGATGCCTTTTTCGCTGACAATGAAACCCAAAAGTTTACCAGACCTTACCCCGAAGGTGCACTTGTTCGGATTCAACCTCAGCTTATATATCTTCAACCTGTCGAACAACTTTTGTAGATGATCAAGGTACTCTTCCTCAGTTTGAGACCTGGCTATCATGTCATCAACATAGACTTTGATCTCGTGGTGAATCATATCATGGAACAAAGCGACCATGGCGCGCTGATAAGTTGCCCCAACATTCTTCAACCCAAAAGGCATCACCTTGTAGCAGAAGGTGCCCCACTGTGTGACAAAGGTTTTCTTCTTCATGTCTTCAGGAGCCATCTTGATCTGGTTGTAGCCAGAGAAACCATCCATGAAGGAGAAGATTTTGTGTTACGCGATGTTGTCGACCAGAACATCAATGTGAGGAAGAGGGAAGTCATCCTTGGGGCTTGCCCTGTTCAGATCTCTATAATCCACACACATCCGCACCTTACCGTCCTTCTTAGGTACCGGAACGACATTAGCAACCCACTGTGGATAAGAAGTGACAACTAAGAATCATGCGTCGAACTGCTTCATGACCTCTACCTTGATCTTCTCTGACATTTCAGGGCACATACGACAGACCTTCTGTTTAACCAGAGGACAGTCTTATTTGGTCGGCAGACGATGAACCACAATATTAGTGTCTAAACCAGGAATGTCTTCATAGTACTAGGCGAAGATCTCAATATAGTCGTGCAACATCTGTATCAACCTCTGTTTGACGCTAAGCTCCAGATTTGCACCTATTTTAACCTCTTTTCTGTCTTCCTCAATACCCAAGTTCACTGTCTCAACTGGCTCTTCGTGAGGTTGTATGGATCTCTCTTCCTATTGTAGTAGCCTAGCAAGCTCCCCAGGAACCTCACAATCTTCCTCACCTTCGTCCTCAGCTTGGTTGATCGGATTTTTGAAGTCATAACTGGAAATAGCAGAGTTGTTATCAATGGGATCCAGAGTGGATATGGATCTGCAGTATGATACGTGAGTGTATGTAAGAGAATAGTTGTTTTGATAAAGTGAAAACAGAAAAGAAAAAACAGAGAGCACAAAATTTGTATGAAAGAAACGTCCAATGCTTTATTAATGATATATGAAATGACAAATAATATCCCTCACAAACAAAGCCAATGTGCCTCGGGCAAAGCACAAGGCCGTAGAATTTAAAATTTTTTATTACAAATCTTAAAATAAGTAAGACAATTATTGCGGAATAAAAGAAACTGGTATAAAGTCCCTAGCCGTACAGTTACTCGGTCCACTGTTGGTAGTTGGGTAGATCCAGCTGTCAATGTATGAGTATTCCTCACTGTCTTCAATGGCATTAATTCCCCGATTACTGATGTGTAGGGGAGGTCCTCCAGCCCGAGCGCATCGAACAGCCCTTTGAGCCCCTGCAATAAAGCCCAAACCAAATTTGTCAGTTTTGTGAGTGAAATCAGGGAGCTGACCCCAGTTGGTACGCCCACCTTCTTTAACTATGGCCCTGGCGTCCTTGAGAGAAGCCATCTTCAGAGGAGGTTTGTTGCTAGTAGTAGTTTCAGTCGATGCCAAGATCTGAGGGACCTCTTCGAAGTTCTGACAAGGAGTTTCTATGAATTCCCCGTCCATCTCTACATACCGGAAAGAATTGAGGTGGCTCGCCATATGCTCCTCTTCACCCCACACAGTGACAATCTTCCCTTTTACCGGATACTTCAGCATTTGGTGTAGTGTGGAAGTAACTTCCCCGACCTCGTGGATCCAAGGACGACCCAACAAACAAGAATATGACGGCCTGATGTCCATCACATAGAAGGCGTACCCAAAGGACTGAGAATCCACCTTGACAGGGATGTCCAGCTCCCCGTGCACCATTCTTTTCGACCCATAAAAAGCCCTTACCACAATGTTAATAGGCTTTAAAGTCAAACACTCACAATCTAACCGATCCAACGCCTTCTTCGACAGAACATTCAGGAAATACCCAGTATCTACCAACACATGAGCCATAGTGGTGCCCCTGTATTCAATCGAGACATGCAGAGCATCATTATGCTTCCTTCCCTTCGGTGTCAAGTCTGCATCTAAAAAACCCAGCCCATTGTCAGCAGTCAGGCTGGCCATGCAATCTTTAAATTGATCAGCTGAAGTCTCTTGCGGCACATGTGCAGTTTTAAGGATTGAAATCAAAGCCTTCGCATGGGCCTTAGAGCACAACAACAGGGATAACATGGATATCTTTGAGGGGGTCTACCCCAGCTGCTCGACCACATTGTAATCGCTCTTTTTAATTTTTCAATATTTCTTCTATCTCTTGCTTAGAGGCTTCCACAACAATTTTTCTAGGCGCCTCCGTCCGGGCAGGCTCACCTATAACTTCTTTGTCGCAGGTATCAGGCGATTCACCGGCAGTGGTAATAATTGGAGTAAGAATAGGAGTCGTAGTTGATGTACCAACAAGAATAGTAGATGGAATGCCAATAGGCTTGTTGACAGTCTTAGGGGAAATCTCGGGAGAGAAGATCCTTCCACTTTGGGTAACCTTGCTGGTCCCGACAATGTTACCAATATCAGGATCAGCTTCTTCATTTTTCGAATCTTGTTTGATGCAATGATAGTACACATCGGCACCATAATGCCAGGGGACAACTTTGTCTGAGGCTTACGGGACAGGACCAGGAACAGTGATTATTAGCGTTGCGATTCTTGGAGCAGACGTAATCCTAAAAAGTCTTCTCGAGGAGACCTTGTAAGGATTAGCGAAAATGGTTATAATGGCAATGTATTCAGATGGAACAACGGGAACCAGAGTTTTCTCGAACAAAATTTCTTTGTTGTCCATCAGGCGTTGAACACCTGACTTCAGCAAATGGCAACCATAAGGCAGAAATGAACACATGTGGCAACCTTCACCACAACCCGAAAATAAACCGGCCAACAAAAAATTCTTCTTCACAGTCATGAGAGGAGTAGAAACTTTATCCACCAAGGTCACAAACAAGTCAGTATCGACAACATTAATTCCAGGACCGTGCGTAAGCATGGGAGCAATTATGACATTGGGCTTTTCCGGAGCATCGAACTCAATTTCCATGGCTTCGATCAGATCTTGTACCTTATTTCTTAGAGCCCAGCAGTTATTGGTATCGTGGCCAGGACATTCAGAATGATAGGCGCATCGAGCATTTGGATTATATCGGGGAGATGTGTTATTCGGATTCTTAGGAGCCTCTTTCAAGGTTGCCAAATTGGATCTCAGTAGATGAGGTAGAACTTCAGCCAATGTCATATTGATTCGAGTAAACTGTCGTTGTGGTCTTTCCACCCTTTGTTGATTGTTGTATTATGGAGCAGCTGTAGGCCTAGGTATCATTACGACACTTATTGTCTGATGATGTTCAACTCTGTTTTGGCCCCTCGGGCTATAGATGGCACTGGCTTCCTTCTTACCAACAAAAGGTTTCTTTACCGAACTCGAAGAGGCATCCTTCTGTATCTTGCCGCTCCGAATCCCAGCTTCTACTCTCTCTCTAGTCAGAATCAGCTCGGTGAAACCAGCTGACGAGCTGCCGATCAAATGATTGAAGAATGGACCAGATAGCGTCCCCAGAAACATATCAACCAACTCCCTATCAGACAACGGGGGTTGGACTCTTCCATCCAAGTCTCTTCACTTATGTGCATAGTCCTTAAAGCCTTAACTCGCCCCCATGGACATACTCTGGAGTTGAGTACGAGTAGGAGAAAGGTCGGCATTGTATTGATACTGCTTATAGAAAGTAGCAGCCAGATCTTCCCAATTTCGAACATTGGCTCTCTCCAGTTGGTAGAACCATTCAAGCTGAGTCCCTGACAGACTATCTTGAAAGAAATGAACCCACAAATTTCTATCAGCAGTGTGGGGCTGGATCTTTCTGACATAAGAGCAGAGATGGAGTTTTGGGCAGGACACCCCACCATACTTTGCAAAAATTGGAGCTTTGAACTTCTGCGGGATGACCACTCCCGATACCAATCCCAATTCTTTGAAATCCAGCCCAAGTATCCTCTAGACATCCATAGCACTCAAGCGATCTTCCAACTGCTTGTATTTATCCTCAGTGGGAGGATACTACTCATCATTGTAGTCGGTATCATTGTCAGAAACTTCAGGACTGGGATCCTTCTCCCTTGTCTCTTCTTCTTGATTCTCCACTTCCTTGGATGAAGAGGTCAGATCGACTTGTTGCTTCAACGACCCTCTAAACCTTCTGCCCATATTCAGAATACCGGCAGCCTTCTTTTCTTTTTCTCTTTCAGGATGAGGGCTTTCAGATCCTCCTGCCCTTTTGCCAGATTTATGAACATTTGTTGGAAATGGGCGTTTTGTGCCTGAATGTCCTTGATGCTTTGTTCGGAAGACATTTCTGCTGAAATAAACAGCGAAGAAGATGAGAAACCTGTAATGGTACCTGTACATGAAATGCTATGCATGGGATGCATATGCAATGATTTCAAAGACTTTAGGAAATTTAAATTTGCGAACCAAAATGAAACAAAGATTTTATTAGTCTAATTCAAAGTTCAAATGCATTTTAGGCATTACAATTAAAAACAAATCTAAAACTAGAAAAGAAATCAAAATTCCCATGGATGCTTCCTCTTCGTGCCGAGATAGACATTGAGTCCTCTTTCCTCATGGAGATGCTTTGTGAGCTCTAAAACCTTCCTCTCCTGGGCATAAAACTGATCCCTGTAAGTATCCCTCTCTTTCTTTAACTGAATCCAAGACCTCTGTAATTCTCCAAGATCAGTGGGCATATCAGGATAGAGAACCGTGTAAGGAATACCCCCTTCAGTAGTGGATTCCACAATCATTGGTAGAACGGCATTATAGGGCATTATAAGTTTCTGGGCGCGAGCTCGTACCCATTGGAGGTAAGGTTCCATAGGAATGGAAGCTTTTGGCCCCAAATCCTTGGCGCAAGATCTGTTTACCATGCCCTAAGCTCGTATGAACCTCCGGCGATACTCTTGAACATCATCCTCATAGTTGAATACAATGCCCTCGATAAGTAATGCATGGGGACCATCACTTCAAGCGTAACCAAATTGTCACATAGCTAAACAAGGATTGTAGGTTATACCCCCTCTGATGCCATGTAACGTGACATTAGGGTACTCCCCGCAGCGGTCAATAATAGCAGTGTTTTTGATAGCTCGAGAACACCAGAGAATATCCATGTGAGCGAGTGACATTATCCTTTGTGACCAACCCGCACCTTCTTCATTCTTCAGTATGGACTTAGGGGGGTGAGAAATAAACCACCTCGACAACAACGACATGCAGCACATAAGAACCCCTCTTCTCTTCATGGTAAGAGTATGGAGAGTGTGCAAAATATCTCCGAGCAAGGTAGGCACAGGCTTGTGAGAGAGGAAGATCTTGATAGCATTCACATCTATGAATGCGTCTAGATTAGGGAATAGTACTAACCCATAGATTAGAAGAGCCAAGACCTCCTCAAAAGCCTGAAAATCCATATCATCCCAAAACAGTTGGGCCTTGTCTATCAGGAACTTGGCTAGAAAACCCTTGACTCCGCTTCTTGTTTCTTAATTGGTTACCACGTCGGCCCGTTTCAGGTGAAAAGCTGAGGCAATGACTTCTGGCTTAGGAACTTCTTCCATACCTGTGAAAGGCAACTGTTCAAGGATGGGTATATCCAACAGCTGAGAGAATTCTTCCATGGCAGGAACCAACTGATAGTCTGGAAAGGTGAAGCAGTGGTGCTTGGGTCAAAGAACTGAAAGAGTACACTCATAATCTTTTCATCAAAGTTTGAAGTAACCAGGTTGAGAAGTTGACCATGTCTCTTAGTGAACGCAGAAGTTTCAGAAGCCTTTGATACTAGCTCTTTGAGTTGGGAAGGTATCTTCACAAAGCTGATTCAGATAGTGTTTCTACGAACGGAAACCATGATCTGCAAAATAGAGCAAAGATAAATTCCCTTTGTCCTTGAAATGGTTAGCGCAATAAGTATGGATGCTATGTTATGATGCATGATTTCATGATAAACCACAGGTATAGCAAACACAGACAAATCACACTAAGTTCTTAGGTTTACGACTTACATGAGGTTAAAGGTCATACCCTCTTGAAGTTTAGTTGGTTTCAAACTTGTCTTAAAAAGTAACCGGGTTCTAAAGATTCTCAATATCACTTACCATCCTTTATCGGGCATTATTTCAGCTCAAACAATCTTTTCTTGCGGCCGAAATTTCCCGAAAGTCTGATCTCAATGAGTGTAGTGTCGAGTATCAACCAATCCTCAGCTCCATACCGAGGCCGGATATCTCACTGCTTTCTAATGGCCAAGTTTGTTCAACTAAGGTTCTAAGGTCCGTTAGTGCTTCACAACACCATGCGGCGGCCCTGTATTCTCCTCGTTTCCCCTTGAAGGATACCGGTTCCAACCAAAGGGCCACACCAACACAACCATCACTTAAACCATATCGGTCTACACCGTACAATCTCCACGATCTATTGTTGTTTACCTAAAAAGTTCCCCCAGATCCGGGTGTAGGATCTATAGTAACCCAACCAAAACCCTTTAAGAATAAAGCAAACAAACAAGAAAGCAATTTTAAAATGACCTAGATCCTAAGGTAAACCCCACTTTATTTTTTTCCCCAGCAGAGTTGCCAGTTATGTGATATGGTGGCAGAACCAACTGTTAATACTGGTTTGCATTTTGTATTCGCAAATGTCGTGGTAAGCAAGAGTCGCCACCGACTTTTATTTCATCCAACTAAGGAAAAGGAAAAAGAACAGAAAAAACCTTTTTCGAGAATATTTCTGAGTACGAGGGGTAGATTATAGAAAGGGAAGGTGTTAGCACCCTTTCTATCCATGGTTTTCCATGGGCTCTTAGGTACTTGCTCATTTTAAAATTGCTTGTGTGTGTGCTTGTTTTGAAAAAAAAGTTTACTTTGTGATAACCCTTGTATCAGTCCTCAAGGGTGTGATGAAGTTGTTTTGAAAAGTGTTTGTGTGAAAAAGTTTTGTTTGATTAATTGAGAAAGTACTCAAGAGTTTTCTACCTACTTGAAAAATGTTTGTTCATTTTCCTTTTGACAACGCTATCCCATTATTAAGGAATAGGTAGCACCGTCGTTGGAGTTTTAAGGGACTTTTGAAGTGACAAATACGATCACAAAAGCAATGTTAGGAGGTGTTAGTAATCATCCTAAATCCTTAAAGATCTTTTTCCGAGGCAACATCCGAATGGGTCATTTGAGATCTTTCGGGGATAGAGGACAACCACTAACAAACCCGATACTTCATGGCCGTTTAACCAAAGGCAACCAGAGTGGAGTAAACCATAGGAGTGAGCATGTGCGAGTGTAATTTTTTCAGTTAATTTGTCTTTGCACATTTAGGATTTTCTACCGTTTTAATTTTCAAGTATTCTTTCCATACAATCCTATTAGCATACATCTAACAATTTATAATTGTGGAAATTAAAATGCGGAAAGTTTAAAGTTCTAGCTATTACATGGCTTTCGTAGATACAAAATTATTTTTGGCTGTAAAATAAAAATGCGGAAGTTTAAAACCCTAATTAACTATTACAAACTCGGAACAGTTACAAAAATAATAAAAAAGTAATTAAAATGCGCACGACGAATTAAATGCGAGAATAATTATAAAACCTAAAAATCTAATTGAGAAAAATATTTAAGTTATTTTTTGAAGAAAAATTAATTAGGTTATGTACAAAATTAAACCCTAATTCTAATTATTTTTAATCATGAAAAATAAGATTTAATTGCCTTAATTAAATTAAATTAATTAATTCAAAGAAATAAAATATTTTATGAAAAAAAAAGATTTTTGGTGTTTTGTGATTTTTGATTTAAAAAAGATTTTGGATTATTTTATAAAAAAGGAAAATATTTAATAAACAAATTAAAAAGAAAAAAAAGATATAAAAGAAAAAAACTTGGGCCTGCTTGCTGAATGAAAAGGGGGTGTATTGTTGAAAATCTCCAGGCCCATGAAGCCAGCCAGCCCAGTCAACACTGGATCCCACGTGGTGCTGACCTGAGAGCGCACCATGCTCCTTCAGTGATGAGCGCTGGATCTGGAGAGGTTGTGATCCATTGGTTGGATGGTGATGGCATATGGTAGGGGTTTGGCCAAGAGAAGCACCAGATCTGCAAAGGAGAACTAAAATAAAGCAAGTCGCTGGGACCTGGGATCGAACCCAGGTCCTCACGTTCAACACCAACCCGCCTAGCTATCTGGGCTATCTCTCTTATTTGTTAATATAACAAGAACAAAATATAATTTATAAACAAAGTGGCTGGATATAAAAAAAAAAGCGTGGAATTCAAATCAGCCAGTGGTGGCTAGACACGTTGTCGTCTTCCTCCTCATATGTCGCCTTAGGTTCCTGCCTTTTACCTACAAACAAATATTTGTAGCCATAGACCTGCAAACTTCAAAATTCACCAAAACTCATGATAAATACATTCTAATGACATGGTTCAATTTTTCTTGAACCCACGAACATCATAGTATCCTTTTTGTTGGCCAATTCAACCTGTATGGAAAAGCCCTAAAACGACCACGAAAACCCTAGCAATGGTACATGCATATGTAGGCATCAAAAACTCAATTAAACCATTCAGTCATGTTACAAACACATCAACAATCACAAATATATCATTCAAACGTGTTAATGATGCGAGAATTTCAGTCATCAATTTTACAAAAAGAGGGAAAACTGTGAGTCTGTATCTTGCAATTCTGGGCGTGCAAATGCTTGTAAATGATTGAGACACGTTCTGGAGAAGTCCAGGAGTCTATTGGCAGTCTTAGAATGGCCTGAATCAACCTCTAAGTCCAATAATGATCTATCACTTTCTTGCAATTTTTTGAGTTTTGTTCTGTCCTCTTCACGACTGCTAGCCCTTGTCTTTGTGCTTGGTCTTGTTCATTATATATCCCTAAGTGAATTAGGGTTATAAAAATAGCTGGTATCTTTGCAATTTTTGAAGATTTGATCTCACTCTTCCTTTGTGTGATTTGTTTCCAAATTAGGCCTAATCATACCATTCTTGTGCCAATCAACCTTGATTCGATTTGATCCTGATATACCAGCATAATTAGCTTGTGATACTGTCCAATAATTAGATCAAAACAAATCTTTGCTATTATTTGTCATTTATTTGATTTAATTCAATTTTTAATTAATAAAAAATCAAAATAAAATAGATAATGAAGAAAATAATGCGTGGGTGAATATTTGGGTTGTGGACCATGTTATGAGTGAGGTGCAAGCATAAAAAGTTAGACCCATTTGGCAAAAAATGCATTTTTGAGCACATTTGACTTTTAGCAATTTTGCAAAAATGTCAACTTTGACAAGGCATATCTCTTCCAATTTTAACCCTAGAGAGGTGTTCTTGGACTTTTTAGAAATTTTAGGATGTCCCATAAACAACCATTTTGGTCTCATCTCAATTGGGTCTTCCATGTTCATGTAAGAAGCTTTGACCCAAAAAGTGTTTTTGTTGACTTTTCAAAAGGACCTATAATGTGGAAATTCATATCTTTTTGTGAGTGCATATTTTGATCTTGAGGGATGAAGATGAATTATATGGAATTGCATCCAATTCAAAATGATCCTTGGATGGAAAATTTCTGATAAAGTATGAGGAAGTTATGCTTGGTCAAAGTTTGGTTGACTTTTCCTAAGAAACCCTAATTTAGCAACTTTTGGGTTTTGATGAATTTGGGGAATTCATTGAGGAATCATGATCAACCCTTGATCAAATGATGGATATAACTTCAAAATGTTGATGTTAACAAAAAATATTGAGGTTTGACTGTATGTGGGCCACAATTTACTTTTGACCTAATACAGTCGATTCTCAAGCAACTGAGCAGTTGACTGAGCAAACTTCTTGTGCAAGGCTTGAAATTTGACATGGAGGGTCTTGAGAACATATTAGGACCATGGAGATCATATTCGGTCAAAGGAGTTCACCCATCTTGATGAAAATGGAAACCCTAGTTTGAGGTACATTGCCTTAGGAGAGAGTTTGTCTGGT
Source organism: Vicia faba (assembly GCA_948472305.1). Classification (NCBI taxonomy): domain Eukaryota; kingdom Viridiplantae; phylum Streptophyta; class Magnoliopsida; order Fabales; family Fabaceae; genus Vicia; species Vicia faba. The sequence goes on along the minus strand of OX451738.1, from coordinate 931,539,337 downwards.
CAACTCTTGGGCATCCTTGAACAAGTTGAGGATCTCAATGGGCATGTGTTGAGTAAAATGAGAGGGAAAATTTTGGGGTGCAATAGTATTGCAAGACTTAAAACCAAACAATAGACAACCCTAATTCAAGACAATTTAAATGAAAACACCACACTTTGCACACATGCACCTCAGGGTAACCCACACTTGTTGCCTCGGATATAAATAATCATGTCCTTCGAACGTGGGATGTTTTAGCAAAATACCCTTGATTAAAAGATCGTAGTACCTCGATGACCCTTCGATATTTCCTTCGGTAAACGATCTAAGACCCTTACGACAAATTGCTAAGGTATCCTATAATGTTACCTTCTATGACTGAATGATGACCCACACCTATCCCTTCACATCCAATGATAGGGCTTCTTAACAATCAATGGTAAGATAGCAATATCTAAAGAAGGAGAAAATGAACAAAGACTTTTTGATTAGGTAGAACGCTCGTAGTTGTTTGCTCACAAACATTTTCAAAACAACATCTTTCAAACATACCAACACTTATAAATGAAATATTTTCAAAAGTCAACACTTTGTATAGATTCTTATAGAGACGAGAATCATTACAAAGTTCTTCTAAACGAAGGCACTTTCAAAAATACTTTCAAAACTATCACAAACACATTTCAAGCAAAGCATTTCAAAGTGCTCTAGCAACTAAGAGCCTGTAGATAACTACAGATGAAAGGGGTGTTAACACCTTCCCTTTTCATAACCTACCCTCCGAACTCAAGAAAAATATCTCAAAAGGTCTTTCCCATTCTTTTCACCCTTTCCTTTATTGGATAAAAGAAAAGTCGGTGGCGACTCTTGCTATTCGCAACAATTGCGATAAAACACAAAACACCCAAGTCAGTTCTCCCACCGTATTACAGAACTGGAGAGTCTGCTGGGGACATTGTCTTAAAAGTGGGGTTACCTTAGAGACTAGATCACATTTAAATTCTTTCATTTGTTTGCTTTACATTTTTGGTCCTATGTTTAGGTTTCTTGTATAGATCCTCTACCCGGATCTGGGAACATCATTAGGTAAGTAGCAATAGATTGTGGAGACTATACATCATAGACCGATATGGTTGAAACAATGGAAACGTTAGTGTGACACATTTGTTGGTACCGGTATCCCTTGTGTTGAATCGAGAAGAATATGTGGGCATTGTGTGGTGTTATAAAGCACTAATTGACCGTAGAACCTTTAGTTGAACAACTTGGCCATTAGGAAGTAGTGAGATAGCCGACTTTGGTTAAAAGATGAAGATTGGTTGATACTCGATACTACACTCATTGAGATCAGACTTTTGGGATATTTTGGCGGCAAGAAAAGACTGATTGTGCTAAAACAATTCCCAATGAAGAAAGATCAATGATATTGAGATTCCCTAGAACCTGGTTACTTTCTAGGACAGGTTGAACCAACTAAACTTCAAAAGGGTTCTTACCTATTAAACCCCTGTGAGCCTAAACCTTAGGACTTGTTTGCTTTCTTGTATATGTTTATTTATACATAATATCATGACATCATACCATAGAATTTGCACTGACCATTTCAAGGACCTAGAGATTTATCTTTGTTCTATTTTGTAGGATATGGATTCCATTCGCAGAAATACCATCTGAATCAACGTTGTGAAAGTGTCTCCTCAACTCAAAGAGTTAGCATCAAGGGTCCTTGGAAATTCTCCGTTCACCAAGAAGTATGGTCGACTCCTTAACTTGGTTACCTCAAACTTTGAAGAAGACATGGTACATGTGCTTTTTCAATTCTTTGACCCTAAACATCACTGTTTTACATTTCCGGACTACCAATTGGTGCCCACCATGGAGGAGTTCTCTCAACTATTGGGAGTGTCTATTCTTGATCAATTACCCTTCACCCGTATTGATAAAGACCCAATACTTGAGGAGACTGCTCTAGCCTTACATTTGCAACGGTCCTACATTGTGGCTAATTGGGAAACTAGAAGTGGTGTTAAGGGTTTTCTAGCCAAGTTTCTGTTTGAGAAGGCTCAACTATTTAGGGATGCTCTGGATTTGCAAGCTTTTGAAGAAGTTTTGGCTCTTCTAATCTATGGGATGGTATTGTTCCCTAATCCATACCAACTTATAGATGTGAATGCGGTCAAAATGTTCCTATCTCGTAACCTGATGCCTTCCTTACTCGGAGACATTTTGCATTCTCTTTACGCCCGTACCATGAAGAGAAGGGAGATTCTTATGTGTTGCACTCCTTTGCTGGCTAGGTGGTTTATTTCTCACCTTCCTAGGTCATTTTTGAAGAATGAATAAGACATGAAGTGGTCTCAAAGGTTGATGTTACTCTTGCATTCAGATATTCATTGGTGTTCTAGATCTCTGGAGGATGTTACCATCATTGACTGTTGTGGAGAATTCCCTAATGTCCTACTCCTTGGCATTAAGGGAGGTATCACTTATAATCTTTGATTTTCTATATGATAGTTTGGTTATGCTTTGAGGGATGGTGCTCATGAGGCACTTATCCAAGGCATTATGTTTGACTACGAGGATGATGTCCAAGGTTATCGTCAAATATTTGTACGAGCTTAGGGAATGGTAAACAAGGTTGATAGCAAAGCTTTGGGGCATAAGAACTCCATTATTTTGGAACCTTATCTCAAGTGGGTGCGAGCTCGCTCTCAAAACCTCATGATGCCGTATGTGGAAATCCTACCAATCATTATGGAGCCTATTGCCAAAGGAAACATTCCTTACACCATTCTTCATCCTGACATGCCTACTACTCTTGAGGAATTGCAAAGGTCGTGGATTCAACTCAAGGGGGGACGAGACACCTTTGAACCCCAATTCTACTCAAGCGAGAAGAAAGTGTTGGAGCTCACAAGGAAACTTCAGGAGGAGCGGAACTTGAATGCCTACATCAGTCCAAAGAGGAAACGTCCATGGGAGACTTGAGTCTTTTGTTGTATAATTTCATTTTGTTATTTTTATTTCATTGTAAGACCTAGAGGCAATTTGTAACCATTGAACTTATTAATAAAATTAATGTTTTGTTTCCTTTTATTGTAAGCAAATTTAAATCTTAAAGGTCCTTGAAAGCATTGCATACGCATAACATGCATAATATCTTAAGCAGGTTTTTCGACACAGGTTTTCTCATATTTCTACTGTTTATTTCAGTATAAGATGGATCTCGAGCAAAGAGTGAAGGACTTGCAGACTCAAAATTCTCAGTTTCAAGAAACTCTGCTCAACTTAGCAAAAGGGCAGTAAGAAATGATGGATTTTCTTGTTACAAAGAAGAAGACAAAGAAGAAAGTTGTAATCAACATGGGGAAGAGGTTTAAAGGGTCCGCCAGACAAGTCCAAGTTGAAGAGGATTCCTCCTAAGAGGATGAAAATCAAGATGAAGTTGCTAGAAGCATCCGTGCTGCGGATGGAAACAATCAAATCTCTGAAGACGAGGATTATTCTGATGAGCAATACCCATCGGTCGACGACAAATACAAGTAGCTAGAAGACAAACTAAAGGCTGTAGAGATCCAAGTTGTGCCTGGCTTAGACTTTGGAGACTTGGCCTTGGTTCCGGGGGTGGTCATTCCCCACAAATTTAAGATCTCATTATTTTCCAAGTATGATGGGGTCTCCTGTCTGAAGCTTCATCTAAGATCCTATATCCGTAAGATTCAGTCGCATACCATCGATAGGAAACTATGGGTACACTTTTTTCAAGAAATTCTATTTGGAACGCAGTTGGAGTGGTTTTACCAATTGGAAGGGACCAACATCCACACTTGGTAGAATCTAGCTGCTGCTTTCTACAAGCAGTACCAATACAACGTTGATCTTTCACCAACTCGTATGTAGTTGCAGAATATGATTATGGGCTCAAACGAAGGCTTTATGGAGTATGCCCAAAAGTGGAGGGACCTAGCCAGAAGGGTTCAACCTCCTCTGTTTGACAGGGAGCTGGTTGATATCTTTATGGGAACTTTGATAGGACCTTCCTTCAATCACCTAATTGGAAGCTCTTTGGTCGGGTTCACCGAGTTGATTCTAACTGGGGAACAAGTTGAAAATGGAATCAGAAGCAGAAATATCCAAGAGACTGAATTTTCTGATACTCAGAAGAAGCCATACAATGGGAAGAAAGAGTCCAGTGTTGTGTACGGCCAGCAGAATCATAACAAGAGTAACCACGACCAATTTGTAGGGACAGTCCTGATCTCTAATCCTGTATCAGTGCAACAACAACAACAGGGAAATCAGTGAAGGCAAGATGAGCCCAAGAAACAGTTTACATAAATCAACATACCATTGTCTCAGGAATTGTAACACATGTTAAGGATGAATCTTATTACGTTGATAGGACCTCATCCAAACCCCAAAACTTCTTCTCCTAACTACAATCTCGATGCAAGATGTGCATATCATTCCGGCAGTCCTGGGCATGATACTAACAATTGTTGGGTGCTGAAATACAATATTCAAAATATGATTGACGCCAAAGAGATTGAATTTGGCCCTCCTAAGACTCCCAACATGATCATTGCTCCCATGCCAAATCATTGAGAGCATCCAGTTCATTTTGAATTTTCAATTGTAATTTCTTTTGTTTGTTCGAACACTTATCTATTATGTCAAACTTTGTTTTCATTAATGCATTGCATATGTTTGTCTTGAATTAATCTATTCGTTTTCACTATACTTAAATTATGCTTTTACTCCTTTTTGTGTGATATTCAACTCTCGTTAAAATTTGTAAGCCTTTAGAGGGAGGATGACAAAAACAATACCTTAATCCCTACAGTATGCTCTTGAACAGACCTCGCTAATGATGTACAAGTGTTCTTTCAAATCCTAAAAAGTGGAGTTATAAGGAAGATAATCCATAGTCAACCCCTTTGAGCATAAGGAGTGGGAGTTTTATTTTTTCGCATAAATTGAAACCTTTGATCATAACCTGGGGCAGGGTAGTTGCTCAGTTAATTCAAATGCGCATTCAGTCGCAAGCTTTCACTTTGTAAACAATGAATGAAATAAAAAACATCCTTCTGAATCAAAATACGGTGATAGTTCCCCGTAAAATAGGCAGCCATTATCTCTCAAAAGAAAAGCCTACTGAGTCAAAACCTATGAAGGAGACTTAAGAAAATAGGGGCATCCCGCTAATTGTAGTCTCAATACAAAAACAATCAGGCAAACAAATTAGGGACAATAAAATAGGTCGCTACAAATCCTCAACAAAATAAAAATGTTGCCTTCTCAAATAAACTTCCAGTATCCAAACCATCACCAAAATATCATTCCAGATTCTATTGGGAGATAAACGCACAATTAACTGAGTATAGGGCTGAAGAACATCATGAAGAATGAGTGGGTACAAATAAACCTTGAGCCTTATCCTTTGTTTCTTGAACCATGAACCAGGTCATGCTACAACCCTTTAAAATTTCTAATTGAAGCATGGGTTAGTTCGAAAGCATATTGTTATAAAAGGTATCCTGACTCCTGTAAGGCTTACTGTAAATCCTGAGTAGAATTCATATTCTTACAAAATTCTTTTATTTGATAAAAAATGCATTTCAAAACTTCAAGAAAAACATAAACTTTGCATTGTTTGAATACCGCTGTTTGCATATGGCTAATTATTTGGCAACAGAGAAATTCGCACGACGAATATCCAATAAACGAAAATTCTCTCAAGAAATAGAATCACTTCAAATGGAAAGACACTTCCAATGACAAATCTCCCATAATCAAGGGGGCTTGACATGTTATTGTCCAACTCATATTTGTCAGTCAAGTCAAGATTCCAAGAAATCTCTCATAAAGTCCTAAATAGCCAGGGGCAGGTCTCCATCGGAATCACTTAGAACATTGAACATGAATTCCAGTAAAGGGTCACGTACGACCAAACAAACACTTTCTGGCAGTGCTACAACACTTACTACTATGGACAGTGACAAATCCCCACAAAGTCCCTTTCATAAAGTGATCCCCAGTGAAGTCGCCAGAGCCACCTCTATAAGGTTATCTCCATAGAATAATCTTCACGGATAAGGATACAATCCCCCACAAGGTTATCCTCGACAAGCGCAAAAGCATCTTCAAACAAAAGTGGGGCATCCTCTAGCCGATGACATAGTCAAACTCACCAGCGGATAGAGGAGTTTGATCTTCTCCCAACAAACACACACATCATGCCAGTTCCCAAACTGGTGGAAATTTCCGGCAGTTTATCATCTTCTAGATACAATGCAAATATAATCTAAATACAGATTTATTCTGACACTCATTCCAGACTCTCCTGCAGATACAGTTCAGATACGATCCATATATGGATGTCATTATAATACTCATTCAATACATTCTTATATACAACCAAAGCTTGGATTTATTCTGACATACCCCAACCGAGTTTGGTCTTCCAAAACTAGAAAAGAAACCTTGTAAAAGTTCTTCCCCATACAAATTAATTTCCCCAATAAGGACGTCGAAATACTTTCCTCAACAGGGTTTATTTCCCCAACAAACTACAAATTACCCAGCTTGAGTCTATCCCTCAGACTACTACACATCACTGACAAAAACTCCTCTTCCCCAATAAAGTGGATACTATCCCCAGAAAGTTACTGCAAATCTTGGAATTCGACCAGATAACAGTTGACTTCATCCTCCCTAGACAAATTAGAAGTTTAATCATCTCTTTTATCCCCAGTCAAGGCATATAAATTCCTCAGTAGAGTAATGGTCAACTAAGATTCCTGAACTTTACTCCCCAAGCAGAAATCAACATCCCCTGCAGAGTTTCCTCAAAGCAAACAGGAATCCCCAGCGGAAGTATTCAAGACAAAATTAAAGATACACATACTCTTCATCCACAGCAGTAGTCAGGAATTTATTTTCTAGACAAAGATACACTTCAACAACATTTTAGATTTCATACATCATAGCATATGCATACAAAGCACATATAGCACAACCTCATTTTTTAGAACACCATTACGCAATGCATTTCATACATCAATGCATACAGCTAACTCTTTACCTTTTCAGGAATGACCAATAGAAATATAATTATCATCTACAATTTTCAACAGGTCCAAGATAAGTTCCTAAAACAAGACAGAGAAACTATCTACACGACCACCTGAAGCAACCCTACCCGAGTTCTTTCTCATATATTTCCAGATGCAGCTTCACACGGGCTCATCCTGAAGCAATCTTACACGGGTTCCTTCTCATATATTTCCAGATGAAGTTTCACACAGACTCATCCCGAAGAAGCCCTACCCAGGCTCCTTCTCATATATTTCCAGATGCAGTTTCACACGGACTCATCCTGAAGCAGCCCTACCCAGGCTCCTTCTCATAAATTTCTAGATGTAGTTTCACACGGACTCATCCCAAAGAAGCCCTACCCAGGATCCTTCTTATATAATTTCCAAATGCGGCTTCACACGGGCTCATCCTGAAGAAATATTACACGGGTTCCTTCTCATACATTTACAGATGTAGCTTCACACGGGCTTATCCTGAAGAAATCTTACACGGGTTCCTTCTCATATATTTCCAAATGAAGTTTCACACGGACTCATCCCGAAGCAGCCCTACCCATGCTCCTTCTCATATATTTCCAGATGCAGTTTCACACTGACTCATCCCGAAGCAGCCATACCCAGGCTCCTTCTCATATATTTCTAGATGTAGTTTCACACGAACTCATCCCAAAGCAGCCCTACCCTGGCTCCTTCTCATATAATTTCCAAATGCGACTTCACACGAGCTCATCCTGAAGTAATTTTACACGGATTCATTCTCATACATTTCCAGATGCGACTTCACATAGGCTCATCCTGAATCAATCTTACATGGGTTCCTTCTCATACATTTCCATATGCATCTTCACACAGACTCATCCTGAAGCAATCTTACACGGGTTCCTTCTCATACATTTCCAGATGCAGCTTCACATGGGCTCATCCTTAATCAATCTTACACAGCTTCCTTCTCATACATTTCCATATGCGGCTTTACACGGGCTCATCCTGAAGCAATCTTACATGGGTTCCTTCTAATATATTTCTAGATGCAGTTTCACACAGGCTCATCCTGAAGCAATCTTACATGGGTTCCTTCTAATATATTTCCAGATGAAGTTTCACATGAACTCATCCTGAAGCAGCTCTACCCAGGCTCCTTCTCATAAATTTCCAGATGCAGTTTCACATGGACTCATCCCGAAGCAGCCCTACCCAGGCTCCTTCTCATATATTTCCAGATACAGTTTCACTCGGACTCATCCTGAAGCAACCCTACCCGGGATCCTTCTCATATATTTCCTGATGCAGACTTCACATGGGCTCATCCTGAAGTAATCTTACATAGATTCCTTCTAGTACATTCTAGATACAATCAACCAACAAGTATTACTTCATGCACCAGCAAGTGCAAATTTCTGGGCACTTTAGTGTTCAATCATCTTCCACCTTTAAGATACGAATGGCGAACATACCAATCTAACTCTTCAGGTTTAAGAAGATTGAACAGGGGCGGCTGTTGTACCCCAAAATTTTCCTTCTCTTTTCTTAAGACATTGCTCAAGAAGTTTGAATACTTTTATCATACAAGCTCACCTCTAAAGCACTGAGCCTCCAAATTAGGGTTTTGACCAAGAATGACTGATCATTAACTCTTGACCTAATACATGACCTAATGGCTTAAAGAATAATCTCAAGGAATCAAATGCAACACGGTGACCTAATTTCAGGCTTGAATCATTTCTCAGGATTAAAGGTTTGATAGTTGAAATTTGGATCAACTGACGAAATTTAACCGATACATAAAAGTCAAACTTTGACTTTTTGGTCAATATTGAATTTCAAAACTCAAAATTCATCAATACATTCAAGAATATCAAACTTGGACAACAAGAATCAAGAAAGTCAACAAAAATTCAAGATTTTCAATACTTAGAAAATTTCTAAGAATCTTTACTCTTGACAATTTCATTACTTCATGACAATTTTTCACCAAGATGCAAGGTGTTCAAAGAAAACTTTCAACATGAAAGTTATAGATCTTGATGAATTCTACAAATTTGTATTAGAGGGCTGATTTCCAAAAAATGCTTAGATTTGAAGATATGAGCCCATGAAGTCATGACATTTTTGTCTAACACTTAGAGAAATTTCCAACAGGTTTTGGTCAGTGTCTATCTCAACTTCTTGGCCAATTTTCATCAAGTTCCAGTTTGATTTAGCCAAATTAGTCAACATGAAAGTTGTAGATAATGTTTCAAGCTTTCTAAAACATCCAAGAGCATGAAATTATCATACTTGATCTAGGAGATTCAAAGGCATGAATTTGGACATCCATTCTTGAATTACAAATCATTTTTGGTGAAGAACACATAATCAAATCTACATGCTATGCTACATAATTTTGTGTTGTAGGCATTCTAACTTGCAAATATCACCATAATTTAATGTTTACACAAACTTTTGAGCTATGGTCCATTTGGTTTAAGCATTGTCCAAGTGATCTTTCCATTTTTGGCACAATGTTAACGTTGTCATTGTAGCAAAGTAGCTTTAATCACAATGTCAACTCCTTGAGCCTCTCAATGGTTTCTTCTGCACATGAACAATGTCAAAGCAAGAAGTAACCATCTACAACCTGCAAAGCACTCCTAAAAAATAGGCTATGCCCCATTAGAATTATGAAAAGTCATGCACTCTCACTTACAATCCAACCAAGCCATAACTCCATAATTTGTAAACCTAATCAGCTCTTGTCTTCAAACCTCTTGCCTACAAATAGAGAGTTCATTTGCAAGATAAAAAAGAGAGAAAAAAGAAGAGAAACAAGCACCCGAAATCCCTTTACTCTCAAAAAACCAGAATTGTCCATAAAACCTCCATTTTTGAGCTTGGAAGTCCAAATCTATGAGTCTCAGAAACCTTGCAAGTTTTCCCCAAACAAACCATCCAAATACTTCACATACATCATATAGAAGTTATTGAAACACAAGAACAACTTCTGTAACATCATTATCACCACCTTCCAAACTCAAAAACATTGTCTTGTAAGTTGACTTGGTTGGAGAGATTCAAACACTTTCCGGATAAAGTAAGGATTGGAACAACTTCAGGGATGTCTAAGGAAGCTCAATCAATCATCATATTGCACCTGGAAACATCCATACACATTTTGAGTTTTCACTTCAAGAGGTAAGTTTTCTCAAACTGTGATATCCTTGTCCATACATCATTTTGCTTTCGTTTTCCAAAGAAAAAAACAGGACAAATCAGAGCAGAAGAGTTGCAAACACTCAAAATTCTAGAAAGAATGCTTCAGGAGGCCTGACACGGGCCGTGTCAGGGAGAAAACATGACAAAAGGCAAGGCAGGGGGCTGACACGGGTGCCCGTTCACAGGATACGGCCCGTGTCAATCCAACTGACATGGATGCCTATGTCACAGAACATGGCCCGTGTCAACTCAACTGGGACAGAAAAAAACATACATGGATTATTACAACTGTGTCAGCCCAGACACCAAAAATATTGATTTTGAGACTTTTTGCTGTTATTTTTAGATCATTATTGGTTTGTAATAGTAATTAGGGCTTTATTGCTTTCTTCTCCCCATTCACAAACTTGTACACCCCATTCCCAAAGAGTTGTAATAGCGTAGGACATTTAATTTCTGCAATTTATCGCTTTCCTTATTATTGCTAGTAATTAGGGTTTGTATGGTAAGACTTAAAACCAAACAATAGATAACCCTAATTCAAGACAATTTAAATGAAAACAACACACTTTGCACACATACACCTCTAGGGTAACCCACACTTGTTGCCTCAGATATAAACAACCATGTCCCTCGAACGTGAGATGTTTTAGCAAAATACCCTCGATTAAAAGATCGTAGTCCCTCGATGACACTTCGATGTTGCCTTCGGTAAATGATCTTAGACCCTTACAACAAATTGCTAAGGTATCCTATAATGTTGCCTTCTATGATGACCCACACTTGTCTCTTCACATCCAATGATAGGACTTCTTACCAATCAATGGTAAGATAGCAATATCTAAAGGAGGAGGAAATGAACATAGACTTTTTGAGCAGGTAGAATGCTCGTAGTTGCTTGCTTACAAATATTTTCAAAATAACATCTTTCAAACATACCAACACTTTCAAATGAAATATTTTCAAAAGTCAGCACTTTGTATACATTCTTATAGAGATGAGACTCATTACAAAGTTTACCTAAACAAAGGCACTTTCAAAAATACTTTCAAAACTATCACAAACACATTTCAAACAAAGCATTTCAAAGTGAGATAGCAACTAAGAGCCCGTAGATAACTACGGATGAAAAGGGTTCTAACACTTTCCCTTTTCATAACCTACCCCTCGAACTTAAGAAAAGTATCTCAAAAGGTCTTTGCTAATCTTTTCACCTTTTCCTTTATTGGATAAAAGAAAAGTCTGTGTCGACTCTTGCTATCCGCAACAATTGCGATAAAACGCAAAACACCCAAGTTAGTTCTCCCACCATATTACAGTTATGTAATAAAACAATGAATTTAAAATATCTATGTGTTCTTACACACACCCACACACTACATTGCAGATCCTCATCCACTCTGGATCTCGTTGACGACAATTCTGCTATTACCATATGTGATCGGTGGGAATGAGAACTGACTGTTTTTGGAATGCTGGTTTGCGTTTTGCATTTGTGTTTGCAAAATGTCGCGGTAAGCAAGAGTCGCCACTGTCTTTTATTTTATCCAACAAGGAAAGGACAAAAGAACAGAAAAATTCCTTTTTGAGATGTTTCTCGGGTTCGGGAGGTAGATTATAGAAAGGGAAGGTATTAGCACCCTTTCTATCCGCAGTTATCCACGGGCTCTTAGGTACTTGCTCATTGTGTTTTCAAAGAGTTTTGCTTTTCTTGTGTTCGTGGGTTTTGAAAAGAGTTTTGTTTGAAAACTTCGATTTAACTCTTGTTTCTGTCCTCAAGAGTGTATGAAGTGTTTTTTGAAAACTTTGTTTGAAAAGTGTAAGTGCGAAGAATTTGTTTTGTTTTGAAAGAGCAAGTACCTAAGAACCTCTACCTACTCAAAAGGAATTAAACTGTGTAAATGTCCCTTTAGACAATGCTATCCCACTATGAAGGAGTAGGTAGCATCGTCGTTGGAGTTTTCGGGTCAATTCGATTTTAGGGACGAATGGTCACTAAAGCAATGTTAGGACGCCTTAGCGGTAACCCTAATGTCTTAAATCATTTTATCCGAGGCAACTGTTTCGAGGAAACTTATGATCTTTGGACAAGAGGGCGACCTCTAAAACTTCCTATACTCAATGACCTCGTTCGAGGCAACCAAGTGAGGCGTACCCTAGGAGTGGCATGTGCAAATGTGTCAATTTTCAGTTATGTTATCTTTGTACATGTTATGGTGAGCTACGGTTGATTTTAAGTTAAGGTAGATCTTGTAATGCATAGCCTATTATTCATACATCTAGCAGTTAATGGTTGCGGAAAATAAAACTAAGCTATTACAAGGCGTCGCGTATTTACATCGCCAAAAACAAACCCTTGAAAAAGTAAATGCGGAAAAGTAAATGAAAGCGGTAAAAAGGTCCTAAGTCCAAAACTATTACATCCTCGGAACAATTATATTATTGGATAAAAAAAATAATATGCGCGAGAAAAAATTGAATCGAAGAGTTTTTAGGGTTTTGACCCTTTTTGTCAAATAAAACATATTTTTGTTATTTTTGAATTTAAGAATTAAGTCTAAATTAAAAAAATGGAATTAATTAATTAAAAGAAAATATTTTTGAGTTTTTATTTTTAAGGAAATAAATTAAAAATGGTTAAAAGTTATTTAAAACCCTAATTCTACATTAATTTTATTTTGTTGCAAAAATGTTAAAATTATGCCTAATAAAAAAACTAAGTCAATTAAATTATTTATTTACAAAAAAAATAAAATAATAAAAGTGATGAATTTAATAAAAATAATGTTTTTGTATTTTCTGATTTTCATGAGGAAAAATAAATTATTAGGTTATTTAAAATAATAAAATAATTAAAGAAAGGGAAATAAAAAAGAAAAGGAATTACCCATTAGGGGGTTTAAGCCCAAATCAGGATGTATGACTGGCAATTTGTGGCCCAAAAATGTTCAAGCCTGCTTTGACTGTGGCCATTCCATGCGTGCGTTGACTGGAGAGTATGGTGGATACTCAGCTTTGGCCATTAGATTTGATTTGCTGGCCATCTGGCGCTTGGAAATTGGATGCACACAGTAGACCACCTCCTGAGCGTTGCATGGGAATACTTGAAGAAAAATCAAATAAACATTTTGGGGGACCTGGGATTCGAACCCAGGTCCCAATGGGATTTCCACTAGCGCCTCCACCACTGGACCATTGTGCTGCTTTTGTAATAATAATAAACAACAAATAATATATGTCAAACAAACACTTATGCCTGGAAAAAAAATAAAAAGCGCGCTGATTTCAAACCGGTCAATGGGAAGAAGACGCATATTCGTCTTCTTCGTTGAAAATAACCAGGTTTTTACCTGCGGATTTTGTCCGTAACTAAATTCCTAGGTGTATCCTAGAATTCACCCTAGGCCATAAAAATACCATCCAAGGCCATGGCTGACCTCGTCTCTCCTCCCTGGGTATCCCTATACCAATTATTGGATCCAATTTTCCCTGCATCAAAAACACAGTGCGATATAGGTGATGAAAAAGACTGGTTTTGATTGCTATGGCACCACTGGATGTCAAGGAAGGGAGCTGTGTTCTTCTTTTTGTCTGAAAGTGTCTCCAATATCGCTTTTGGTCTCACACTTTTCCAAGGATTTTTGCAATTTTCTCTGGCCGTTTTAGCAGTTCTTAGGTCGTGAATTAGGTTTGTGTGGCTTGTGTATGTATAAGGCAATGATTTTAGGTCAAGAGTTGGGCCAATATCCATGTACATTCAAGGTTTAGGATTTGATTTTATCACCATTGTTAACCTTTCCAAAAATAGGCCAAATCTGAGATTTTGTGCACAAATAAGCCTTAGCACGAGTTGGTTGGTTGTCACATGATGTTTGCAAGCTGTACAAATCACAAAGATCCCTTTTCAATAATTTTTGGATTTTATTTGATTTAATATTGATTAATAATGAATTAAATCAATAAAAATGAAATAAAATAGAAAAATAAATGTTTGGTCATGAAATTAAGCTTGGGACACGTGTGTGGCATGAAAAGACTATATCAAGTGGAAAAAGTGGGCCCTTTTGTCAAAAAATGGAGTTTTGAGGATAGTTGACTTTTGGCAATTTTGGAAAAATGCCCAACTTCAACAATGCATAACTTCTTAAATTTTGAACTTTTGTAGGTGTTCTTGGACGTTTTAGAAACCTTGGGATGTCCTCTAATCAACCCTTTTGGTCTCATCTCATTTTGATCTTCCATTCTCAAGTTATAAGCTTTGGAAAAAAAGGTGTTTTTGTTGACTTTCAAAAATGACCTATAATGTCCAAATTTGCAACTTTTTGTGAGTGCATTTTATGATCTTGGGGTGTGAAGATGGATTGTAGGAAATTGCATCCTCTTCAAAATGAGCTTTGGATGGGTCATTTATCATAAAGTATGAGAAAGTTATGATTGGTCAAAGTTGAGTTGACTTTTCCTACAAAACCCTAATTTAGCAACTTTTGAATCTTGATGAATTTTGAGCAATCCTTGATGAATCATGATCAACCCTTGATAAAATGATGAATTATCCTTCAAAATTAGAATGTTGACAAAAAATATTGAGGTTTGACTATATGTAGGCCACAGTTGACTTTTGACCCAGCACAATCGATTTTTGGGCCTCTTGAGCAATTGGCTGACCAAAGTTTCTCTACAAGGCTTGAAATTTGTCATGGGTGAACTTAAGAACATATTAAGACATTGGGAAGAACTTGAGGCCGTTTGGATATGAGGACCTTAATGCAACACAAAACCCTAATTTTGACTTGACTGCCTTAGGAGGTGATTTGACTGTCCAACCCTTGAGCCAACTTGAGCAACTTGAAGATTATTCTTGACAAATCTTGAGGAATAGGGGAGGGAAAATTTTGGGGTACAACAGTTGCCCCTGTTCAATCTTCTTAGACCTGAGGATATAGATTGGCTTACGTGCCTTTCGTGATCCCAAGGTGGAAGATGATTGAACACTAAAGTGCCCAGAAATTTGCACTCGCATGGTGTAGTATCAGCGTTGTGATGTCGGGAATGGGCTTACAGATGCCATTTGGAGAGATGGTGGATAGGAGAATAGGCTTATAGATGCCACCTGGAGATTGTTGGTAGGTAGTTTTGTCTTCGTTGACGGGTTGTCTTCATTGACGGGTTGTCTTCATTGATGGGTTGTCTTCATTGACGGGTTGTCTTCATTGACGAGTTGTCTCTATTGACGGGTTGTCTCTATTGACGGGTTGTCTCTATTGATGGGTTAGCATCAAAAAAATCTTTAGGAATCGATTTAACTGTATTTGTCTTCTTTGACTGGATTAGCATCAGAAAAATCTTTAGGAATCAATTTAACTGGATTTGTCTTCTTTGACTGGCTTGCCTCAGAAAAATCTTTAGGAATCGATTTTAACTGATTTTGTCTCCATTGACTGGCTTGCCTCAGAAAAATCTTTAGGAATCGATTTTAACTGATTTTGTCTCCATTGACTGGCTTGCCTCATAAAAATCTTTAGGAATCGATTTTAACTGATTTTGTCTCCATTGACTGGCTTGCCTCAGAAAAATCTTTAGGAATCGATTTTAACTGATTTTGTCTCCATTGACTGGCTTCAGAAAAATCTTTAGGAATCGATTTAACTGGTTTTGTCTCCATTGACTGGCTTCAGAAAAATCTTTAGGAATCGATTTAACTGGTTTTGTCTCCATTGACTGGCTTCAAAAAAATCTTTAGGAATCGATTTAACTGGTTTTGTCTCCATTGACATAATTTGAGAATCTAACTGCATCTTTCCTGAAAGGTAAAGGCCAGTCATATGCAATGCATGATATGGATCAAGCAATGATGTTCTCAACATAAATGAGATTGTATGATATGATGCGTATATGCATGTATCATGATGTATGAAAATGTGATGTTTTAGCTGGGGAAAATAAATCCCGGATAGCTGCTGGAGAATGATGTTGAATTCTTTTCTCCCACTGGGGATGATGAACGAAGGTGATAAACTTGCAGGAGAAGATAACTCCGTTGGGGAATTACTCTGTGGGGAAGAGATGCTCTGCTGAGATTTTAATGATAACTCCACTGGGGATTCCGTTGATAAGCTCTATTGGGGATTTTGATGATGAACTTCGCTGGGGATAGAAAGAACTTCATTGGGGATGATCTTTCAGTTGCAACTTGCTGAGGATAACCCAGTTAGACTCTTGTGGGGATAACCTTCTGAATATGGCTGGGGAGATACATTTGTACTCTGCAGGGGACAAGCTTCCAGAATCTACTGGGGAAGATGATTCAACTCTGGCGGGGAAGCTTTTTTAGACTGCGCTGGGAAATGGCTCCACTGGGGGTATCTTGTATTCCGCCCAGGAACATTCTTATACTCTGTCGAGGAATATTAAGACTATCGGGGATGCTCTTTACGCTTGCTGGGGAATATCTTTATACTCTGCTGGGGAATATTAAGATCTTCTGGGAATACCGAGCTTTTTCGGGACTGACGGTAGACTAACTCTGCTCGGGGGAGAGTATTGCTGATTCGTCCATGGTTGCAGGTCTTAGTGGGGAAGGCTACCATTACTGTCTTATTCTACGGGGGGTGAAGGTATCTTGGTCATACTCTTCAACTGAATCTACCTTGTACCTGGAGGATAGAGCAGCTTGTACAGTTCGGACAATTCTTTTTGCCCTAGTTTCTGCGGGAGAAGAAGGCCTATGAGGTGCTTGATAACTGCCGATTGACAAATCTTCTTCTGGTAGGCAAGTGACGAGATGACGGGACATAGTCGTAAGCTTTGATCCCTAATTTTTGCCTGGATCGCCCTTTCGGGTTTTCAGTCCATCGGGATACCCTTTTTTTCCCAAGCCGCCTTTTCAGGTTTTCGACTTGCCGGGTGTACAGATTTTTTTATTTTCATCCCTTATTTTTTGCCCGAACCCGTTTGGTTCGCCGGGAAGCCCTTATTTTTGCCTAGGCCAGTCAACCTAGCGGGTCTTTGATTATGCGTAGTACTTTTTGACTATGTCCACGTTCTCAGAGTGCAGGGAGTTGTCACTGTCAGTAGTGTTGTGTCGCCATACTACCAGAAGATGTTTGATCATACAAGATTCATTGTTGGGATTCACGTCCAATGCCCCAAGTGACTCAGGCGGAGATTTGCCCCTGGCTATTTGGCATTTTGAGAGATTCCTTGAATCTTGACTTGACTGCCCCAGATGATGGACAATGATCATGTCTGCCCCTTGGTTGGAAGTGTTTCTTCCACTTGAGGTGACCCTTTTTATTGAAAAGGTTTTTTTTTGTCCACCAGATATTCGTCGTGCGAATTTCTCTGCTGTTGAACAAATAGTCATATGCAAACAATGTTATTTTAAGAATGCAAATCTTATGTCTGTTTTGAAATTTTTGAAAATGCATTTTTCAGTAAAACAGGTGATTTTTTTGTAAAATGTGATGTCAACTCAGGATTTTATAGCAAGCCCTACAGGAGTCAGGATACCTTTTGTAACAGTATGCTTTCGAACTAACCCATGCTTCAGCTAGGACTTTTAAGGGTTATAACGTGGCCTGGTTCACGGTTTAAGAAACAAAGGATAAAGGCTCAAAATTTATTTGTACCCACCCGCTCTTCGTGATGTTCTTCGATCCTAAACTCAGCTAATCGTGCATTAGATCTTGTTTGAGTCTTTGCTCTGATATTCTAGTGGTGGTTCAGATACTGGCAATTTATTTTGAACAAGAAGTCATTGTGTTGAGAGTCTGTAGGATCTCTTTCTTTTTGATTTTATTATCTCTGTCTTTTTGCCTGAACTGTTTCTTTTGTGATTACAGTCAGCGGGATGCCCCAGTTTTATAAGTCTCCTTTATAGGTTTTGACTGATTGGGATTTTATTTCCGAGATATAATGATTGCATGTCCTTATGATTATTCGGAACCATCACTGTCTCTTGTTTTGGAAGGACTTCTTTGATGCCATTCATTGTACACCTGGATCAACTGAGAGAACTACCCTGCCCCAGGTTATAATTAAGGGTTTTAATTTTTGTGAAAAGAAAAAACTCCAACTTCTTTGGCTCAAAGGGGTTGACTAGGGATTATCTTCCTTATAACTCCACTATTTAGGATTTGAAACAATGCATGTACCTTATCAGCGGGGTCTATTCAAAAGCATACTGTAAAGATCGTGGTATCGTTTTCGTCATCCTCCCTCAAAAGGTTTAGAATTTTTTAATCGAGAGTTGAACATCACAAAAAATGAAAGCAATTTGAATATAGTGAATACGAATGGATTGATTCAAAACAGACATATGCGATGCATTGATAAAGTAATAAAGTTTGACATGAATAAATGTTTGAACAATCTAAAGAAAATTACAAATTGAAAATTCCAATGAACAAAAAGTCTTCTCGTCTCAGGACTTGTCACTTCAAATGGTGAACCTTGGAGGGATGGTAGAAGAACTCAGCCTGACCATCTTGTGTGAATTCTAATGCTCCTTCATCAATCAGGTTTTGAATTTTGTACTTCAACTTCCAGCAGTCGTCAGTATCATGCCCCAGGCTGTTAGAATGGTATGCACACCTTGCATCAGGATTGTAGTTGGGTGAAGAAGTCTTAGGATTCGGATGAGGTCCTACCAATGTCACCAGATTAAATCTCAACAGGTGTTGCAAAGCTTGAGACAACGACATGTTGAGCTTGGTAAACGGCCTCTGATTAACCCGTTGTTTATGGCAAGGTTCTTGTTGGACCTGTGAGGTAGTATCAACTTGGAGAGGTCTATTCTTCATCAAACCAAACCTTTGACTTCTCGGAAGTTGATTAATGACTTGATCCTTAGCCTTGACTATTTGCTTCATACTGTTATATCTGTCTTGATGAAGCTGGTTGATCATGGTTCTCAACTCTTCTTGCTCCCGAGCTAAGCCTTGGATAAGAGCCATCTGCCCCAGCATCTGGGTTCTCATTGCATCTACCTCAGCTTGCAGATGTTTCATCCGTTCGTCCTTATTGTCTTCATGACTTTTCTTGACCAAATTCCCCATGAGGAGTGTTCTTAACTCTTCCTGCCCCTTGGATAGGTTTAGGAAGATTTCCCTGAACTGAGTCTCTTGAGTATGAAGATCCTGGTTGTCTTGTTGGAGAGCCATTGCTGAAATAAACAGCGAGAACATGAGAGACCTGTAAAGGGTGACCTGTTAGGCAATGATATGTATGTATGCAATGTTTTCAAGGATCTCACGGGGTAAATAGGAAATTGTTAGAATCTGAATCTGGTAGCTCGATTGAAGGAACTTCATGTTGCTGAGAGTCCTTCTTCAAGAGTCAAGCTCACCATATCGAGTGAGTCATAGCCCCTGACGCAAGTTATCGTGCTTGGATTTCTAGACAACCTTGGCTAGAGGAAAATAAATCCCCTTTGCCCCTTGCTAGACATTTGGTTCATCCTGACCTGCATCACAAACCCTTGAGATCCTTGAAATGGTTAAGGAAATGCTATGGTATGATGTTATGATGTGTATACTATGCGTGAAGTGATGTAAGTAAACCCTGCAATGAGTCCAAATTATTGGATAAGGACTGTAAATAAAACCTGCAAGGAACTCATGCTGAGATAACAAGAATGTGCAAGTAGTTCAAGTTTGAAGGCACACAAGTCACATATATAGCCTTAAGTTTAGGCTGGCATGGAGTTCGTAGGTAAGTACCCTCTTGAAGTTAGTTGGCTCAAAACCGGTCCTATAATAAAAACTGGGTTCTAAGGAGCTCAATATCACTGGATTATTTTCTGTGTTCATTGTTTTGGTTTAGCCACTTAACTGGCGACCAAAATATTCCAAGAAAACAATCCTCAATGAGTGTAGTATCGAGTATCTACCGACTTCGGACTGCACCAAAGTCGGTCATCTCACTACCCCTAAAAAGGCCAAGATGGTCAAGTAAGGTTCTAAGGTCAGTTGATGCTTCATGACACCACGCGGCGGCCCCGTACTCTCCTTGACTTGACTCAAGGGTTACCGGTACTCACCAAAGTGCCACATCAACGTAGCTACTACTTCAACCATGTCGGTATACCCCGCACAGTTCCCTCACAGTTTGTTGCTACTTCTAAAGGGTATCCCCAGATCCGGGTTAGGATCTATAGAACTCCGATACAAACCCATAAAATTTAAAGCATACAAAGCATACAATTGAAAACACAAGTGATCTAATCCTAAGGTACACCTCACTTATAAATCCCCAGCAGAGTCGCCAGTTCTGTGATTGGTGGGAATGAGAACTGACTGTTTTTGGAATGCTGGTTTGTGTTTTGCATTTGTATTTGCAAAATGTCGCGGTAAGCAAGAGTCGCCACCGTCTTTTATTTTATCCAACAAGGAAAGGACAAAAGCACAGAAAAATTCCTTTTCGAGATGTTTCTCGGGTTTGGGAGGTAGATTATAAAAAGGGAAGGTATTAGCACCCTTTCTATCCGCGGTTATCCACGGGCTCTTAGGTACTTGCTCATTGTGTTTTCAAAAAGTTTTGCTTTTCTTGTGTTCGTGGGTTTTGAAAAGAGTTTTGTTTGAAAACTTCGATTTAACTCTTGTTTCTGTCCTCAAGAGTGTATGAAGTGTTTTTTAAAAACTTTGTTTGAAAAGTGTAAGTGTGAAGAATTTGTTTTGTTTTGAAAGAGCAAGTACCTAAGAACCTCTACCTACTCAAAAGGAATTAAACTGTGTAAATGTCCCTTTAGACAATGCTATCCCACTATGAAGGAGTAGGTAGCATCGTCGTTGGAGTTTTCGGGTCAATTCGATTTTAGGGACGAATGGTCACTAAAGCAATGTTAGGACGCCTTAGCGGTAACCCTAATGTCTTAGATCATTTTATCCGAGGCAACCGTTTCGAGGTAACTTATGATCTTTGGACAAGAGGGCGACCTCTAAAACTTCCTATACTCAATGACCACGTTCGAGGCAACCAAGTGAGGCGTACCCTAGGAGTGGCATGTGCAAATGTGTCAATTTTCAGTTATGTTATCTTTGTACATGTTATGGTGAGCTACGGTTGATTTTAAGTTAAGGTAGATCTTGTCATGCATAGCCTATTATTCATACATCTAGCAGTTAATAGTTGCGGAAAATAAAACTAAGCTATCACAAGGCGTCGAGTATTTACATCGCCAAAAACAAACCCTTGAAAAAGTAAATGCGGAAAAGTAAATGAAAGCGGTAAAAAGGTCCTAAGTCCAAAACTATTACATCCTCGGAACAATTACATTATTGGATAAAAAAAATAATATGCGCGAGAAAAAAATTGAATCGGAGAGTTTTTAAGGTTTTGACCCTTTTTGTCAAATAAAACATATTTTTGTTATTTTTGAATTTAAGAATTAAGTCTAAATTAAAAAAATGGAATTAATTAATTAAAAGAAAATATTTTTGAGTTTTAATTTTTAAGGAAATAAATTAAAAATGGTTAAAAGTTATTAAAAACCCTAATTCTACATTAATTTTATTTTGTTGCAAAAATGTTAAAATTATGCCTAATAAAAAAACTAAGCCAATTAAATTATTTATTTACAAAAAAAAAAAATAATAATAAAAGTGATGAATTTAATAAAAATAATGTTTTTGTATTTTCTGATTTTCATGAGGAAAAATAAATTATTAGGTTATTTAAAATAATAAAATAATTAAAGAAAGGGAAATAAAAAAGAAAAGGAATTACCCATTGGGGGGTTTAAGCCCAAATCAGGATGTATGACTGGCAATTTGTGGCCCAAAAACGTTCAAGCCTGCTTTGACTGTGGCCATTCCATGCGTGCGTTGACTGGAGAGTATGGTGGATACTCAGCTTTGGCCATTAGATTTGATTTGCTGGCCATCTGGCGCTTGGAAATTGGATGCACACGGTAGACCACCTCCTGAGCGTTGCATGGGAATACCTGAAGAAAAATCAAATAAATATTTTGGGGGACCTGGGATTCGAACCCAGGTCCCAATGGGATTTCCACTAGCGCCTCCACCACTGGACCATTGTGCTGCTTTTGTAATAATAATAAACAACAAATAATATATGTCAAACAAACACTTATGCCTGAAAAAAATAAAAAGCGCGCTGATTTCAAACCGGCCAATGGGAAGAAGATGCATAGTCGTCTTCTTCGTTGAAAATAACAAGGTTTTTACCTGCGGATTTTGTCCGCAACTAAATTCCTAGGTGTATCCTAGAATTCACCCTAGGCCATAAAAATACCATCCAAGGCCATGGCTGACCTCGTCTCTCCTCCCTGAGTATCCCTATACCAATTATTGGATCCAATTTGTCCTGCATCAAAAACACAGTGCGATATAGGTGATGAAAAAGACTGGTTTTGATTGCTATGGCACCACTGGATGTCAAGGAAGGGAGCAGCGTTCTTCTTTTTGTCTGAAAGTGTCTCCAATATCGCTTTTGGTCTCACACTTTTCCAAGGATTTTTGCAATTTGCTATGGCCGTTTTAGCAGTTCTTAGGTCGTGAATTAGGTTTGTGTGGATTGTGTATGTATAAGGCAATGATTTTAGGTCAAGAGTTGGGCCAATATCCATGTACATTCAAGGTTTAGGATTTGATTTTATCACCATTGTTAACCTTTCCAAAAATAGGCCAAATCTAAGATTTTGTGCACAAATAAGCCTTAGCACGAGTTGGTTGGTTGTCACATGATGTTTGCAAGCTGTACAAATCACAAAGATCCCTTTTCAATAATTTTTGGATTTTATTTGATTTAATATTGATTAATAATGAATTAAATCAATAAAAATGAAATACAATAGAAAAATAAATGTTTGGTCATGAAATTAAGCATGGGACACGTGTGTGGCATGACAAGACTAAATCAAGTGGAAAAAGTGGGCCATTTTCTCAAAAATTGGAGTTTTGAGGATAGTTGACTTTTGGCAATTTTGGAAAAATGCCCAACTTCAACAATGAATAACTTCTTCAATTTTGAACTTTTGTAGGTGTTCTTGGACTTTTTAGAAACCTTGTGATGTCCTATAGTCAACCCTTTTGGTCTCATCTCATTTTGATCTTCCATTCTCAAGTTATAAGCTTTGGAAAAAAGGTGTTTTTGTTGACTTTCAAAAATGACCTATAATGTCCAAATTTGTAACTTCTTGTGAGTGCATTTTCTGATCTTGGGGTGTGAATATGGATTGTAGGAAATTGCATCCTCTTCAAAATGAGATTTGGATGGGTCATTTCTCATAAATTATGAGAAAGTTATGCTTGGTCAAAGTTGAGTTGACTTTTCCTGCAAAACCCTAATTTAGCAACTTTTGAATCTTGATGAATTTTGAGCAATCCTTGATGAATCATGATCAACCCTTGATCAAATGATGAATTATCCTTCAAAATGAGAATGTTGACAAAAAATATTGAGGTTTGACTATATGTAGGCCACAGTTAACTTTTGACCCAGCACAGTCGATTTTTGGGCCTCTTTAGAAATTGGCTGACCAAAGTTTCTCTGCAAGGCTTGAAATTTGTCATGGATGAACTTAAGAACATATTAAGACATTGGGAAGCGATTGAGGCCATTTGGATATGAGGACCTTAGTGCAACACAAAACCCTAATTTTGACTTGACTGCCTTAGGAGGTGATTTGACTGTCCAACCCTTGAGCCAACTTGAGCAACTTGAAGATTATTCTTGACAAATCTTGAGGAATAGGGGAGGGCAAATTTTGGGGTACAACACCATATATGACTTTGAAAATCCGATCTACCAAGTCGAGGACGAAGGTGAGGAAGATTTTGAAATACCTGGAGAACTTTCCAGACTCTTAATACAAGAAGAAAAGGCTATCCAACTACATGAAGAGTTAGTCGAAGTAGTAAACTTGGGTACCGAAACAGACAAAAAAGAAGTTAAGATAGGCGGAAACTTGGAGAATGGTGTCAAGGACAGACTAATCCAGATGCTACATGAATATGTTGAAATCTTTAATTGGTCATACAAAGACATGTCATGACTCAACATTGATATTGTAGTTCACCGTCTGCTGATGGAAGAAGGTTGTTCTCCGATTAAGCAGAAGGTTTGTCACATGCATCCTAAAATTTCAGAAAAGATCAAGGCCGAGGTTATGAAACAATTCCACGCGGGTTTCCTAGTAGTGACGTCGTATCCTCAATGGGTTGCTAATGTTGTTTTGGTCCTAAAAAAAGACGGCAAGGTACGTATGTGCATAGATTACAGGGATCTGAACAGGGCAATCCCAAAAGATGACTTCAAACTACCATATATTAATTTTCTGGTCGACAACACCGCTCAGCACAAGTAATTCTCCTTCATGGATGGTTTCTCGGGTTATAATCAGATCAAGATGGCACCTGAAGACATGGAGAAAACTACCTTTGTCACACAGTGGGGTACTTTCTGTTACAAGGTTATTCCTTTTGGGTTGAAGAACGTCGGGGCAACTTATCAGCGTGCCATGGTAGCCTTATTTCATGACATGATTCACCACGAGATAGAGGTCTTCATCGATGGCATGATAGCCAGGTCACATAGTGAAGAAGAGCACCTTGATCATCTGCATAAACTGTTCGAAAGACTAAGGAAGTATAAGCTAAGGCTAAACCCGAACAAGTGCACCTTTGGGGTGAGATTTGGTAAACTCCTGGGTTTCATTGTCAGTGGTAAAGGTATTGAGGTTGATCCTGCAAAAGTTAAAGCCATTCAAGAAATTCCAGTTCCTCGTACCGAGAAGGAAGCTAGAGGCTTCTTAGGACAACTAAATTATATTGCTCATTTCATTTCTCATTTGACTGCTACTTGTGAGCCAATCTTAAAGCGGCTAAAGAAAGATCAAGTAGTAAAGTGGAACGATGACTGTCAAATAGCCTTTGATAAGATTAAGGAGTACCTGCAAGAACCTCTGATTCTGATGCCACCAGTTGAAGGAAGACCCTTAATCATGTACTTAATAATTCTAGAGAACTCAATGGGGTGTGTACTGGGGCAGCTTGACGAGTCTGGTCGAAAAGAGCATGCAATATACTACCTTAGCAAAAAGGTTACTGCCTGTTAAACAAGATATTCATTGCTCGAGAAAACTTGTTGCTCTTTGGCATAGGCTGCTCTCCGACTAAGACATTATATGTTGACCCATACTACTTTGTTGATCTCTAAAATGGATCCCATCAAGTACATATTCGAGAAGCCAGCTCTTTCCGAAAGAATAGTCCGATGGTAAATGGTCTTAACAGAATATGACATTCAGTACACCACTAAAAAATTAATCAAAGGAAGTGTACTAGAAGAACATTTAGCACATCAAGCTATAGACGACTATCAGTCTATGAACTTCGAATTCCCAGATGAGAATATTATGCTAGTTACAGATTGTGAAGAACCTGGACCACATGAAAGACCTGAGCCAAGATCCCGATGGACTATGGTTTTCGATGGAGCTTCCAACGCACTTGGTAATGGAATCGGTGTTGTAATTATCTCTCCTCAAGGTTGTCACACACCCTTCACTTCCAGACTTTGCTTTGACTGCACCAATAATATGGATGAATATGAAGCGTGCGTCATGGGTCTTAAAGCTGCTATTGACCTAAGAATCAAATTCTTGAGCTTATATGGGGACTCAGCCTTAGTAATCAGTAAGGTCAAGGGATAATGGGATACAAAGCATCCAAATCTTATCCCTTACCGAGAACATGTGCTAACCTTGACTCCGTATTTCAAGGAGATTACTTTTGAGCATATACCAAGAGAAGAAAATCAGTTGGCGGATGCATTAGCTACCATATCATCCATGTTCAAGGTCATATGGGACAATGAGGCTCCCCAAATCACCATTTAAAGATTCTAAGAACCGACACACTACTATGAAATTAACACTGATGGAGTAGAAGAAAAACCTTGGTTTCATGAAGTGAAAAGGTACCTTGAGGATCAAGAATACCCTGAAAGGGAATCAATCAACTACAAGAAGTTCCTATGGTGGTTCTAAGCTAAGTTCTTCTTGAGCAATCGATTTTTATACAAGCGCAACCATGATTTGACTCTGCTTCGTTGTATGGGCAAGAAGGAAGCAGAGGAAATTATGCAAGATATGCATGAAGGTGTCTTTAGTACTCACTCCAGTGGGCATACTAAAGCTAAAAAGATTTTGAGATCTAGTTACTATTGGTCTACTATGAAAATTGACTGTCACCACTACTCGAGAACTTGTCATAAGTGCCAAACTTATGCTCCTAAAGTTCACGTGCCTCTGGTTCCTCTGAATGTTATAACTGCTCCTTGGTCATTCACAATATGGGGCATTGATATGATTAGAGATATTAAGCCTACTTCCTCTAACGGACATCGCTTCATCCTCGTCTCCATTGATTTCTTTACAAAGTGGGTTGAAGTAGCCTCGTTCGCCTCTGTTACCAAGAATGTGGTCGCCCGGTTCATCAAGCACAACCTGATCTGTCGGTATGGAATCCCCGAGAGAATCATCATGGAAAATGGTACCAATCTCAACAACACAATGATCACTGAACTTTGCACGCAGTTCAAGATCAAACACCACAACTCTTCTCTATATCGACTAAAGATGAATGGCACAGTGGAAGCCGCCAATAAGAACATATAGAAGATTGTGAAAAAGATGGTTGTGACTGTTTTACCCCAAAATTTTCCATCAATTTTATTCAAGACATTTCTCAAAAAAGTTCTCAAATGCTCAAGGATCCTCAAGAGTTGATCAGACAATCTCACCTCCTAAGCATTGAGTCCATAATTAGGGTTTTGGTTTTCTCAAAGAAAATTGGACTTCTAATGCCTCAAGTGACTTTCATGGTTCATTATAGGTCTCCAAGAATACTCATACAGTCAAACTTCAAATTTTTTTTGCCAACATCAACATTCTGATGTGATGTTCAACATTTCATCAAGGATTGATCATAATTCCTCAAGGAAAGCACTCAAATCATCAAAGGGGCAAAGTTGTCAAAATTAGGGTTTTGACTGATTATTAACTTTTGACCTAGTACATGACCTAATGACTTGAAGCATGATCTCAAGGG
Source organism: Vicia faba (assembly GCA_948472305.1). Taxonomy (NCBI): domain Eukaryota; kingdom Viridiplantae; phylum Streptophyta; class Magnoliopsida; order Fabales; family Fabaceae; genus Vicia; species Vicia faba. The sequence continues at coordinate 931,511,997 of OX451738.1, read as the reverse complement.
CTCAAACACAATATCTTTACCTAATTTCATGGCTTAAATTATTTCTCAAGATCAAGGGATTGATATTTGAAATTTAGATCAACTGATCAAAAGTCAACTGACACACAAAAACTCAAACTTTGACTTTTTGGTCAACATTGAATTTCAAAGATCAAGAATCATCAAGACATTCAAAAATATCAAACTTGATCAACAAGTCAAGGAAAGTCAACAAAAAGTCAAGATTTCCAATACTTAGAAAAATTCTAAGTGTTTTTGACCTTGATAAATTCATTACTTCATGACCATTTTTCACCAAGATGTAAGATGATTCAAAGGAAACTTTCAACATGAAAGTTGTAGATCTTGATTAACTCTACAACTTTGTCCTTGAGGGTTGATGTCCAAAAAGTTCTTGGATTAGGAGATATAGGCCCATGAAGTCATGACATTTTTATCAAAACACTTAGTGAAAGTTTCAACAAGTTTGGTCAGATTTTTGTCCCAACTTCTTGGCAATTTTTCACCAAGTTCTAAGTTGATTTAGCCAAAGTGGTCAACATGAAGGTTGTATATAATGTTTTGAAGAGATCATGCTTGAGCTAAGAGATTCGAAGAGATGAAGTTGAGCATTCATTCTTGAATTACAAGGCATTTTCATGAAGAACACATGATCAAATCTCAAACCTATGCTGTGTAATCTTGTTTTACAGGCTTCTAAATTGAAAATCACTCCATAATTTAATGTGTACACAATTGGTTGAGCTATGATCCAAGTGGTTAAGGAATTGTCCAAACCATTTTTCCATTAAGGGAAGAAAGCCAAGACTTCCATTTTGGAAAAGTGACTTTAATCATAAAGTCCACTCTCCTTGAGCCTTGCACTTGTTTCTTATGAACATAAACAATGTCAAATCCAGAAGCAACATATCTAAGCCTCTAGCCATTTCAGACCATGCTTGTACTATGCATTGGAACAATGTGTTTCAAGTTTGCTTCAAAACCAAGTCACATAACCATAACATGTGATCTTTTAGATCTGGTTACTTGAGCCTTCCAAACCTTTTATCTATAAATAGAGAAGTTATTTGCAAGCTAACACACGAATTGACAAGCCTCCTAACCCTCTCAAACTCCTTGAAATCAAAATTTTCATCCAAAGCTACATTGCTTGCCATTTCTGACTTTGAATCCCAAATACCAAATCCACTCGTGCGTTTCCATTCTAAATCATCCACAAAGCTTCTATAAATCATTTAGAAGCTATCCAAACACTTGCTACACCACTGTAACACCATCTTCATCATCCTCCATTTTCAAAAACTCAACTCTATAACTTGAGTTCTCCAGAAAGTTTCAGACACTTTCAGCTCAAAGTAAGCATTGCAATAGCTTCCTAGGAGTTCAGTGAAGCTATCCAGATCATCAAAACATCTCCAAGAGTGCTCCAACTTCAAACACGATTTCCAGTTTTGAGGTAAGTTTTCTCAACTTTGAACTTCTTACGCAAACATCATAAATGGTTACTTTGTGAATAAAAAATGTAGACATCATTGCCCTGAAGCTAACCATGCCTTTAGTTTTCATTTATGTTAACTGTACGTGGAGAATTTAAGGTTTAAAGTTTCTAAAAAATAAGGTTTTATTTTGGTACCAACATAAATTATTTTTCATATTTGAGTGTTAGTTTAAGTTATTTACATGGCTGAATTCGTGGTAAAATTTGGAACAACTTTGATGTTTACATTTTTCAATTTGGTTGAGAAATGAAGATTTTGCAAGTTTGTATAATGTTATTGTTGTTGTGGCTGTGAAACGCGCGCAAGGAAGAAGATGAAGTCATAAATTTGAAAATGATTTCATATTATATTTATTGGTGGTTGTTTCAGAACCAGATGAAACAACCACCCCAGTGGTAAAGATGCGTGCGCTAAGTCATTTGTCTATAGGGACCTGGGTTTGAGTCCCAACGGTACCCTTTTAAATTTCACATATTTGTTTCTATAAAATCATGTGCAGGCAAGTCCAGAAAGCACATGCTACACTCATCTCCATAACCATCTGGTCATTAGACAATAAGATCAAACGCCCCAGAGCAAGTAACCATGATGCACTCTCAAAAAGCTCGCCATACTGGATAGCAAATAGGCGTTGGACTTTTCTTGATGGGCCTGGAACTTTTGTTTTCTCACCCCCTTTATTTCTCATACTACAGGCCCACTCTAACCTTTTTTATTTTATTTTCTGACTCAAACAAAAAGACCTTCTTGGGCCTAGACTTTTATTAACACCCCTAGTTTTTTTTTTACAATACTGACCCAACTAATTTTTATTTTACTCCCATTTTAATTATTTTCTTTTAATCGTTTTCTTTTTTATAAAATCAAAACAACAAAAAAATCATAAAATTTTTTATTTAGTTTTCTAATTAATTAGTTTAATTTTTGATAATTAAAATCGTTAATTCAATTTTCTTGATTTAATTAATTAGAATCAAGCTTTATACTTCAAATATTTTTCTAAGTAAAACCTCAAAATATTTTCTAACAATTAATTTATCTTTTTAAATTAACTTAGATTTAGGTTTTTTCTATACTTAAATTATTTTTTCCTTTTGATTAATGAATTTAGTTTTTATCTTAGTTTAATTTATTTAGGTTTACTAAATTCTTTTAAATATCAAGTCATTTAATTAGGTTAATTACCAAATCTTTTCTCTATCAAAAAAACCACAAAAACAATTTCTTTCTTCTTCTTTATCTTTACATTTTGTGTATTTTATTATTATTCATATTCAATAGTTTGTAATAGATAATTAGGCTTTATTGCTTTCTTCCCCTCATTCACAAAATTGTACCCCCATTCCCAAAGCATTGTAATAGCGTAGGACATTTAAATTGCACAATATATCGCTTTCCTTATTATTTTTAGTAATTAGGGTTTGCATGAAAAGATTAAAACCAACATAGCAAAACCCTAATTCAAGATAAAATAATTGAATCAAAAACACTTTGCACACATGTATCTCTAGGGTAAACCTCGCTTGTTACCTCAGATATAAACAGTCATGTCCCTTGAATGTGGGATACTTTAGCAAAGACCCTCGATTAAAAGTTCGTAGTCGCTCGATGACCCTTTGATGTTGTCTTTGATAAACGATCTTAGTCCCTTATGACGATTGGTAAAGCATCTTACAAGTTGCCTTCTATGATTGTACGATGACTCACACCTGTCTATCACATCTAATGGTATGGCTCCCTACCAACCAATGGTAAGATAACACTATCTAAAGGAGGAGAAAAAGAACAAAGACTTTTTGAGTAGGTAGATTGCTCGTAATTGCTTGCTCACAAAACTGAAACGGTCTTCACACCTCACACTTTCTAAAAAACTCTTTTCAAAACACTTTCCAAAACTAAACATTTTGTATACATTCTCAAGGATACGAGAATCATTACAAAATTTCCTTACATTGGCATTTTCAAAACGTCTTTCCAAACACTCCCTTTCAACAACTATTTTCAAAACCAACACTTTGTATGCATTCTTAAACGATACGAGAATCATTACAAAGATTGCCACACTTAGGCATTTTAAAAATATTTGCAAACACACAAAACATAAAGCATCTCAAAGTGAGCTAGCAATTAAGAGCTCGTAGATAACTACGGATGAAAAGGGTGCTAACACCTTTTTATAACCTACCCCCCGAACTCAAGAAAATTCTCAAAAGGTCTTTCCTGTTCTTTTCACCCTTTCCTTCATTGGATAAAAGAAAAGTCGATGGAGACTCTTGCTATCCGCAATATTTGCGATAAAAATGCAAAACTCTGAGTCATTTCTCCCATCGTATTACAGTGATCTACAAAGACTGGCACGAGATGTTACCGTTTCATCTCCACATCTACTGCACTTTGGCCAAAACATCAATTGGGGAAACCCCTTTCTCTCTTGTATATGGTATGGAAGTTGTCCTACTTGTCGAAGTTCATATTCCCTCTCTGTGAATCATGAAATAAGAAGACTTGGACGAAGACGAGTGGATTCAGACTAGGCTAGACCACTTGAATCTGATTGACAAGAAAAGGCTTGCAGCTGTCTGTCACAGTCAGATATACCAAAAATGTATGATCAAGGCATTCAACAAGAAGATTAAGCATCGGGTATATCAGGCTGGTGACTTGGTAATAAAGCGCACCATTCTACCGCAAGGTGATCCTAGGGGAAATGGACTCCCACCTACGAAGGACCATTTGTTGTCAAGAAAATATTTTCTAGCGGTGCTATGATATTGACCACCATGGACAGTGAAGATTTCTCACACCCTGCGAATGCGGACATAGTCAAAAGATACTACACATAAAAACAACCCGCTAGGTTAACTGGCCTAGGCAAAAATAAGGGCATCCCGGCGAACCAAAAGGGTTTTGGCAAAAATCAGGGATATATATAAAAGACTGTACACCCGGCAAGTCAAAAACCTAAAAGGGCGGCTTGGGCAAAAAAGGGTATCCCAGTGGACTAAAAACCCGAGAGGGCGGTCCAGGCAAAATTTAGGGATTAAAGTGTACGACTATGTCCCCATTGAATCACTTTCAGCAAGCTTTATTACCAAAGTCAAAGTTCAAATGATACAAATCAATTCACTAACTTTCTTCCGACAGCAAGGGATGAGATACTTGAAGACATAAGGGCAATAGCAGAGTTGGAACTCGACGAGATTATTTCCATATAGCCATGTATGTTGTTTTCACTTTGTAATCTTTTCATTCCACGACGATTTACTCTTATTAGGATTTCCGTCTCTTTATACAAAATCGCCTGTTTATGGGAAAAACAATCAATGGAAATATAAATATTCACAATTCAAACTTTTTGTTTTTTACTTTTTCTGTGTTGTTTGCAAAAACGTCCAATGACTAAAATTGAATGAGTATATGCATATGAATACAATTGACGGTTAACAAATATATGCATAAAAATAGGAATAAGCATTTACTCAAGACTCTAGGAATTGGGGTAACATTCAAGCTATCCACAAATCTCCACAGAGCCACTTCCATGGGATTATCTCCACAAAGTTAATCTTATCATACTCAGCAATAAATTCCACCAACAGATGAAAGAACATGATATTTTTCCCGGTAATATCACTCACCTACAAAGTCTCAATCATTATAGTTTATGGAAATTTCTCCTCCTCAGTTGAGTTTATTCCTCCAAAAACTGTAAAACCCTCTGCAAATTTCTTCTCTCCAGTAAAGCTCATTTCCTCAGTAAAGGTTATTCCTCAGCAGAGTATTCCTCTGTCAAAAGGGTTTATTTCCCCAACAGGTTTTATTTCCTCAACAGAGTTTACTTTCCCAATGGAGTTCAGCCTCCCTAGCTTGAGTCTGCTTCTCCCGGTAAGATTTCCATCCCTAGAAAAGGACAGTCAGGATTTCTATCCCCAAAGAGTTTGCTACGGAATCTAAAACTGGATTACATATCGGTTAACCTTATTTTCTCCAGACGAGTCAGTATCCATATCAAAATCCTAGTCAGACAGCACCTCGAAAGGGTATCCATCTCTTTTATCCCCAGTCAGGGTATACAAGAATTATAATCCCCAATAGAGCAATGAACAACCAATATTTTTGAACTCTTCTTCCCAAGCAGAAATCAATATTCCCCAGCGAAGTTTCCTCAAACAGAAAGTAGGAACGCCCATCAAGATCAAAGATACACATATTCTTCATCCCCAACAAAAATCATGGATTTATTTTCCCATAAAAAGATGTTGTTCGAGATTACAAATACACTTCGACAACATTTCACATCCATACATCATTTACGAATAACATAGCACGTGCATATGAAACACATATAGCATAGTCTCATTTATTTTGAGAACATCATTACGCAATGCATTTTATATATCATGACAATGCATACAACTAACTCTTTGCTTTTTCAGGAAAGATCAATCAACAGACAAACATCATCAACTACTTACATGACCAGGCAGTCTCCTCAAAGGCTACATCTGACAAATATCTAATTAAGCAATTTCCTCATAAGGTCATTCTCAAAAAACAATATCTTTTGGCTCAGATTAGATCAAGCGTAGATCTATTCTGATACTTATTTCAGTTGAAGACCATCATAGACATTTTATGGCTCATATTAAATCGACCGTAGATTTATTCTGATACTTCTTCCAATTAAAATCGATCATAAACATCTTCTGGCTCAGTCTAAATCAAGCGTAGATTTATTCTGATACTTCTTCCAGTTGAAGACGAGCGTAAATATCTTCTGGCTCAGTTTAGATCGAGCATAGATCAATTCTGATACTTATTCCAGTTGAAGATGGTCTTAGACATTTTCTGGTTCAGATTAAATCGAGCATAGATTTATTTGATACTTCTTCCAGTCAAAGTCGAGCATAAACATTTTTTGGCTCAGATTAAATTAAGCATAGATTTATTATGATACTTTTTCCAATAAACATTTTTCTGGCTCATATTAAATTGACCATGGATTTATTCTGATACTTCTTCCAGATAAATACGAGCATGTATATATTTTGGCTCAGATTAGATCGAGCGTAGATCTATTCTGATACTTATTCCAGTTGAAGACGGTCGTAGACATTTTTTGGCTCAGTTTAAATCGGCCATGGACTTATTCTGATACTTCTTCCAGTTCAAGTCGAGCATAAAAAATTTCTGGCTCAGTTTAAATTGACCATAAATTTATTATGATACTTCTTCCAGATAAATACGAGCGTGGACATTTCCTGGCTAAGATTAAATCGACCATAGATTTATTCTGATACTTCTAGTTAAAGTCGGGAAAAAACACTTTTTGGCTCAGATTAAATCGACCATAGATGTATTCTGATACTTTTTCCAGATAAAGAGGAGCATGTATATCTTATGTCTTAGTTTAAATTAAGCATAGATTTATTCTGATACTTCTTCCAGCTGAAGACATGCATATACCTCTTCTGGCTCAGATTAAATCGAGTATAGATTTATTCTGATACTTCTTCCAATTGAAGTCAACAGTTATTTTGGATGGCATCTATAAGCCTATCTCCGACAACTCACTGTCACCTCTCCAAATGGAATCTATAAGCCCATTCCCGGTACAATCAACCAACAGTGTTAGTTCTTGAACAGGCGAGCACAAATTTCTTGGCACTTAAGTGTTCAATCCTATTCTACCTTCAAGTTGCGAATGGCAGATGTGATATGGTGGGAGAACTGACTTAGGTGTTTTGTGTTTGATCGCAAATGTTGCGGTTAGCAAGAGTCGCCACCGACTTTTCTTTTATCCAAAAGGAAAGGTGAAAAGGCATAGGAAAGACCTTTGAGATTATTTCTTGAGTTCGGGGGGTAGATTATGAAAATAGAAGGTGTTAGCACCCTTTTCATCCATGGTTTTCCATGGGCTCTTAGTTACTTGCTAGATCTCTTGCTTTTGTTTGAAATTGTGATTTGTGTGGTTTTTGAAAGTATTTTGTAAAGAGGCCATTGTTTAGGAAACATTTGTAATGATTCTCATTCGTAAGAATGTATACAAAGATGTTGATCTTTTGAAAATGTTTTCAAGTTTTATAAGATGTTTTGTAAGATGTTTTGAAAGTGTAGGTGTTTGTTTTGAAAATAGTAAGGATGTTTTGTTTTGAAAGCAAGCAAGTAAATATGAGCATTCTACCTACTCAAAAGTCTTTCATGTTCATTTTATCTTTCCTTTGAAATTGTTATCTTACCATTGATTTATTAAGTAACCTTATCTTTGGATGTAAACAGGACGGGCGTGGGTCATCGTATAACCTTGATTAGCAATGTTGCAAGGTATCTTAGCATTCTCTTTTAGGGACTAAGATCATTTGAAAGGCAACATAGATAGCGTTATCGAGGGACTATGATCTTATATTTTGCTTATTTTTACTAAGATACCTCACATGTGTAATATGGCCATTTTGTAAGGCAACCAAGTGGATTTTACCCTAAGGGTGTTTGTGTGCAAGTGTATTGATTTTCATGCTTGATTTGTCTTTGATTAGGGTTTTCTAATTGATTGGTTTTAGTCTTTCCATGCAAATCCTAATTACTAGCATTTGTATATAAAGCGATAAATTGCGGAATTTAAAATTACTACACTATTACAATACTTGTGGGATGGGGTGTACAAATTAAAAAATGGGGATTGCTAGAAAATAAACCTAATTATCTATTACAACCATATTGTATTTGGATAAATAATGTACAAAAATGAATAAATATACAAGAATGTAAAATGGAAAGAAAATGGACTTTTATTTGGATTTTTTAGGGAAAAGGGGTTTTGTTTTAACCTAATTAACTAAAAGAAAAATAATTAATTAAATTAGTAAAAAGTAAAACCTAAATTTACTAGGAAAAGAATTTAAATAAAACCCTAATTTATTAATTGATTAAAAAAGAAATTAAGTTTATAAGAAGAATATTTTTTTGGTATTTTTGTCTTAAAAATAATTTATAGTATTATAAAATATTTTTGGTATTTTTTGGTTTTAAAATAATATATTTTAAGAAAATAACTAAATCCCTAATTTTTTTAATTAAATTTACAAACCAATTAGTAAAATAAATAAAGTATGATTGAATAAAATAATTTCTTTGTGTAAAAGTTCAAAGTTGATTAAAGAAAGAGGAGGCTGGACTCTTCATGCTAAGTCCCTCCATTTTTTAGCGTAGTCTTTGAAGCCTTCACTTGAAACCATGGCTATACTCTGGAGTTGAGTACGGATGGGAGCAAGGTCTGCGTTGTATTGGTATTGTTTGTAAAAGGCAGCGGCAAGATCTTCCCAATTATGAACATTGGCTCTTTCTAACTTATAAAACCAATCAAGTTGAGTTCCAGACAGATTGTCTTGAAATAAGTGTACCCATAAATCCCTGTCAGCAGTGTGAGGCTGTATTTTCCTCACATAGGACCGGAGATGCATTTTGGGACACGAAACTCCGTCGTATTTGGAGAACACCGGTGCCTTAAATTTTGGAGGAATGACAATCCAAGATACTAACCCCAACTCCTCAAAGTCCATTCCAGGCACTTTTTTCATTTCCATCGCACTTAACCGTTCTTCCAGATGCTTATACTTTTCATCGGCCGGAGGATATTGTTCTTCAGAATAATCTTCTTCTTCCTCTTCCTCTTCTAAATCAGGATGGGCAACTGTTTCCTTGACTTTCCTATCTTGATTGTCTTTCTCACCAGATGATGTTTCAAATTATAGGGTCCTTCTTGCTTGTCCTTGGAATCTTCTTCCCATATTTAGAACTCCGGTTATCTTCTTTGTCTTCTTTTTCTTCTCTTCAACCAGCAAGGTCTTCAAATCTTCCTGTCCTTTGGCTAGAGTTAAGAACATCTGTTGAAACTGAGCATTTTGTGCTTGGATGTCCTTTACCATCTGCTCAAGATCCATCTTACTGAAATAAACAGTATAAATATGAGGAGACTTCTTGCAAGAAACCTGCATATGTTTTGATGAATGGTAGATGCATATGCAATGATTTCAAGGATTTTAAAGATTCAAATTTGTTTTAGACAAAAAGGAAACACACGTTATATTAATAAATTAAAGCTTAAGTACATCCATGCCTCTTTGGGAAAAACAATACAAAAATTCTAAGATAAAAAGGTTGTACGCATCCTCTTTGGTGCGATGTAGGCATTCAGGCTCCGCTCCTCATGAAGTTGCTTAGTGAGTTCTAAATACTTCTTCTCACTAGCGTAGAATTGGGCCTCGAAAGTATCTCGCTCCCCCTTGAGTTGTATCCAATCTCTTTTTAAGTCTTCAAGAGAGGTGGGCATGTCAGGATGCAAGATAGTGTATGGAACATCTCCTTCCATAACAGGCTCAATGATTACCGGGAGAATGGAGGTATAAGGCATCATAAGACTCTGAGCACGAGTTCGTACTCATTTGAGGTAAGGCTCAAGAGGGATTGAATTATTATGCCCCAATGTCTTACTATATACCTTGTTCAACATCCTCCAAGCTCGGATAAATCTCTGGCGATGACCTTGATTGTTGTTCTCGTAGTCAAATACCAAACCTTGAATGAGCATCTCATGTGGGCCATCCCTTCGGGCGTAACCAAACTGTCTTAAGGCTAAGCAAGGGTAGTAGGGGATACCTCCTCTAATGCCAAGTAAAGAGACATTAGGGAATTCTCCACAAAGGTCGACAATAGTAACATTCTCTAAGGATCAGGAACACCAATGAATGTCTGAATGTTTGAGCGTCATCAACCTTTGTGACCACCTTGAACCTTGCTCGTTCTTCAATATAGATTGGGGAAGATGCAAAATAAACCATCTTGCCAAAAGAGGAGTACAACACATAAGGATACCTCTTTTCTTCATAGTGCGAGTGTGAAAAGAATGTAGGATGTCCCCTAGCAAAGTAGGCACCGGGTTGCCGGATATGAAGATTTTAACGGTGTTCACATCTATCAGTTGGTCAGGATTTGGAAATAACACTATCCCAGAGATGAGGAGAGCCACAATTTCCTCAAAAGCTTGCAAATCCAAAGAGTTCCAACAATTTTAGGCTTTCTCAAACAAGAACTTTGCTAGGAAACCTTTGACACCACTCCTTGTAGAGCTTGAGCAATATCTTCTGGCTTTGGATCTCTTCTCGTACCGTTGAAAGGTAGTTGGTTGAGAATGGGAATCCTCAAGAGTTGGGAGAATTCTTCCAAAGTTGGAACAAGTTGATAATCAGGAAATGTGAAGCAATGGCGTAAAGGATCAAAGAACTGAAAGAGCACCTTCATCTTGTCTTCATCAGTGTTGGATGTGACCAAGTTTAGTAGGAGACCATGTCTTTCGGTAAATAGAGAATTTTCAGGAATCCTTGATGCTAGCTCTTTAAGTTGTGGAGGGATCCTTACAAGATTGACTTGAATAGTTTTCCTACGAATAGAATCCATGTCCTACAAAACAGAACAAAGATAAATCCCAAGATCCTTGAAATGGTTAGTGAATGAGTATGATGTTATGATGTTCATGATGTTATGTACAAGTAAATATACACAAACAAAGCAAACAAGTCCTTAGATTTAGGCTTGCATGAAGTCTCATAGGTAAGTACCCTCTTGAAGTTTAGTTGGCTCAAACCTGTCATAGCAATAGTAACTGGATTCTAAGGAGCTCAATATCACCGATTTGTTTCTTTGGTCATTGTTTCAGCACAAGCCTCTTTAGTGGCGACCGAAATATCCCAAAAAACCAAACCTTAATGAGTGTAGTATCGAGTATCGACCAACTTCAGACTGCACCAAAGAGGTCATCTCACTACATCCTAATGGACATGTTGGTCAAGTAAAGGTTCTAAAAGTACATTAGTGCTTCATGCCATCACTCAGTGGCCCTGTATTCTCCTTGGTTAACTCAAGGGATACCGGTACCCACAAATATGTCGCACTAACGTAGCTATTGCTTAGACCATGTCGGTATACCCCACACAGTTTCCACAATGTATTTCTACTTACCTATAAGGTATCCAAAATCCTGGTAGAGGATTCAAACCCAAACCAAGAACCATAATGTAAAGCATACAAGTCAAACAAAGAAAACAAGTAAATGTGATCTAACCATAAGGTAACCCCAGTTTTAAAAATTTTCCCAACAGAGTCGCCAGTTATGTGATACAGTAGGAGAACTGACTTAGGTGTTTTGCTTTTGATTACAAATGTTGCGGTTAGCAAGAGTCGCCACCGACTTTTCTTTTATCCAAAAGGAAAGGTGAAAAAGCACAGAAAAGACCTTTGAGATTGTTTCTTGAGTTCGGGGGGTAGATTATGAAAAGGGAAGGTGTTAGCACCCTTTTCATCCATAGTTTTCCATGGGCTCTTAGTTACTTGCTAGATCACTTGCTTTTTTTTGAAATTATGCTTTGTGTGGTTTTTGAAAGTATTTTGTAAAGAGACCATTGTTTAGGCAAACTTTGTAATGATTCTCGTTCGTAAGAATGTATACAAAGATGTTGATCTTTTGAAAATGTTTTCAAGTTTTGTAAGATGTTTTGAAAGTGTAGGTGTTTATTTTTAAAATAGCAAGGATGTTTTGTTTTGAAAGCGAGCAAGTAACTAGGAGCATTCTACCTACTCAAAAGTCTTTCATGTTCATTTTCTCTTTCCTTTGACATTGTTATCTGACCATTGATTTAGTAAGTAACCCTATCTTTGGATGTAAACGGGACGGGTGTGGGTCATCTTATAACTATGATTAGCAATGTTGCAAGGTATCTTAGCATTCTCTTTTAGGGACTAAGATCATTTGAAAGACAACATAGATAGCGTCATCGAGGGACTATGATCTTATATTTTGCTTATTTTTGCTAAGATACCTCACATGCGTAATATGACCATTTTGTAAGGCAACCAAGTGGATTTTACCCTAAGGGTGTTTGTGTGAAAGTGTATTGATTTTCATGCTTGATTTGTCTTTGATTAGGGTTTTCTAATTGATTGGTTTTAGTCTTTCCATACAAATCCTAATTACTAGCATTTGTATACAAAGCGATAAATTGCGGAATTTAAAATTACTACACTATTACAATACTTGTAGGAGGGGGTGTACAAATTACAAAATGGGGATTGCTAGAAAATAAACCTAATTATCTATTACAACCATATTGAATTTGGATAAATAATGTACAAAAATGAATAAATATACAAGAATGTAAAATGGAAATAAAATGAACTTTTATTTGGATTTTTTAGGGAAAAGGGGTTTTGTTTTAACCTAATTAACTAAAAGAAAAATAATTAATTAAATTAGTAAAAAGTAAAACCTAAATTTACTAGGAAAAGAATTTAAATAAAACCCTAATCTATTAATTGATTATAAAAGAAATTAAGTTTATAAGAAGAATATTTTTTTGGTATTTTTGTCTTAAAAATAATTTATAGTATTATAAAATATTTTTGGTCTTTTTTGGTTTTAAAATAATATATTTTAAGAAAATAACTAAAACCCTAGTTTTTTTAATTAAATTTAATAACCAATTAGTAAAATAAATAAAGTATGATTAAATAAAATAATTTTTTGTGTAAAAAATAAATAAACTATATCAAAATATAAATCTAATGTTTTTTATATTTTTTCTCATTTTTTTTAGTATTAGATAAAATATTTAAGAAAACAAATAAATAAAAATGGAAAAAAGAAAATAAAATGGGCCAGGGTGTGAATAGCCAGCAAGGGGGGGTCAGAAGTGAAAAGACATAAGGCCCAAGGGGATGAGGCCCAGCGCTGCCAAAAAAGTCAGAATATGTGAAAAATATGAAGAAAAAAAATCCAAAAGGGAACCACTGGGGCTCGAACCCAGGTCCCTATAGTCACAAGCGCGCGCTTCTACCACTTGGGTGGCTATACATCCGTTTATTAATATCAAACCATAAATATATATGGTAAACACGTTCCTGAGGCCAACTTCATCTTCAACCTCACGCCCATCCAGAGTACCCGCATCTTGTTCATCTCTCATCCATTTGCAAAAATGTAAACATGAATTTTGTAGCAAATTTCCTCACGATTTCAGAAATGCAAAGCAATAAAATTATAGATCAAAGACAAGCATGAATTTTAATGGCCCTAATCTGAACCCTAAAAATTTCAGAAACTTCAATCTTAAAATTCTCTAAGTTCAAGCAATATAAATGATAAATATGGACATGGTTAGCTTCAGAGCAATGATATCTACATTTTTCATTCACAAATAAACTATTAATGATGCTTGTATAAAAAGTTCAAAGTTGAGATAACTTACCTTGCAAGAGGGTATCATGTTTTGGGTTTGAGTAGCTTTTAGTGAGTTTCAATGATTGGATTAGCTTCCTTAAGTTCCCAGGTAGCTAATGTGATGCTTAGCTTGTGCTGAAAGTGCCTGAGGAGTTCTGGAGAAGTCAAGGTGCAAGGTGCTATTTTTGAAAATGGTGGATGATGATGGAGGTGTTACAGTGGTGTTGCAGGTGTTGGAATTGTTTGTGTATGTTATTTATAAGCTTTTGAAAGTAAAAGGCCAAGAAACGCACAAGTAAATTTGGAGATTGGATTCAAAACTCAAAAATGGCAAGTTTTGAGGTGTTTTTGGTGATTCTGTGTTCTTGGTGTTTTCAGGGCTCAAGTATGCATGGGATTTGTGGAAAATGACTTGTGTATGTATAAGAAAAAAGCTTGAGTGCTTTGGAGAGTCAGATGTACAAGTTACAAGCTAATTGCTATGTTACTTGATTTTCAAGAAAAGTGGGAAAACAAGTTTCAAGAGGAAGTACAAGCATGGGATGAGTGATTGTAAGTGTCTAGATAAACTTATCTTGAGTTATGGGACTTGTATCATCAGAAGAAAGCAATTGCAAGGCTCAAGAACAAGTTTTGTGCAAAATGTTACTTTATCAAAATGGCATTGTGTACTTTCTTCCCAAAATGGATATAAAGCATGGCCTTGCATTGAATGCTTGAATTGAGACCTCTAACGGCTGTGTAAGCAATTAATTATGGAGTTCCTAACAAGTTTGAGGCCTGCAAAGTAGAGGTTATGCAGCATAAGTTTGAATTTTGAATCTTGTTCATCACAAAATGACTTGTAATTCAAGTGTGAAAACCCTAACTTCATCTCTTCGATACTCCCTACTCAAAAATGATCTCAAGGAGTTCTTGGACATTTTGGAAAGCTTGTAATGTGATCTACAACCCCTTTTCAAATCACTTTTGAAAATTCCTCTTGGAACTATATGAAAAATTGCCATGAAGTTAGGTCTAAATCCTGACCAAATTAGGGCAAAATTTCACTAAGTGTTTTGTTTCATGACCATGTGTTCTTAAAATTATAACTTGAGATCCAAGAACTTTTGGAAGGAGTTGTGTAAAGAAATGTTGTATATTTCATGGATATCTACAACTTTCATGTTGAAAGTTTCTTTTGAATCATCTTGCATCATGGTGAAAATTTAGCTCAAAGTTGTGAAAAAATAAGAAATTTTCAACATTTGGAAAAATTTCTAAGTTTAGAAATTTTAACTTTTCAAAATGAAATCTTTAATTTTTGATTTCTTGGTGAATAAGTTTCATATTTTGACATGCTTTTATGAATTATGATCTTTGACATTTGATTTTGACCAAAAAGTCAAAGTTTGACTTTTCAGTATACAGTTGACTTTTGATCAGTTGATTGAAAATTCATCTGTCAATCCATTGGACTTGAGCAATGTTTTGAGACATTTCATTAGGTCAAAATGATGCAATTGGACTCTTGAGATCATGGCTTAAACCAATTGATCATTTTCTAGGTCAAAAATCAGAAATTGCCCTTTCCCAATCAAAACCCTAATTTTGACCATTTTGCCCTTTTGAAGATTTGATCAAATTTCTTGAGGAGTTGTGGTCCAAAATTTATCAAATGATACATATGAGTTTAAAATGTTGATTTGGATCCAAAAATATGAAGTTTGACTGTAAATTGGTCATAGTTGACTTTTCCCCAATACAGTTGATTTATAGGTCAACTGCTCAATTGACTGAGCAAAAGTGTGATCCAAAGCTTGAAACTTGACATGAGTAATCTTGAGGGTCCATAGTGATCCACGAAAGTCATATGGGGCATTGTAAGTTCAAATATCCTTGTGCAATCTCAAACCCTAATTTTGGTCATCAGTGCTTAAGGAGATGTCTTGAGCTGATCAACCCTAGTGCAGTCTTGAGCCAAAGGAGATATTGTAAGAAATTTTTTAATATATGAAAGGGCAAATTTTTGGGTACAACAGCTTCCCCTGTTCAATCTTCTTAAGCCTAAAGAGTTAGATTGGCGAGTTTTGCCATTCGTGACTCGAAGGTGGAAGATGATTGGACATTAGAGTGCCCAGAAATTTGCACTCGGTGATGTGATGGTTGATGGTATAGGGAATGAGCTTAAAGATGCCATTTGGAGGGATGATGGAAAGTTGTTGGAGATGGTCTTGAAGATGCCATCCATAAATGATTGTTGAATCATATCTGTAAGCTGAAACTGAATGAATATTAGAATGGCGTCTGTATCTGGAGCGTATCTGAACTATATCTGAAAGCTGAATCTGAATGAGTATCAAGATGGCATCCATATCTGGAGTGTATCTGAACTTTATCTGAAAGCTGAATCCGAATGAGTATTAGGATGGCATCCTTATCTGGAGCGTTTCTTCACTGTATCTGAGAGTTGAATCTAAATGAGTATCTGGATGGCATCCGTGTCTGAAACGTATCTGAATTGTATCTGAAAGCTGAATCTGAATGAATATCAGGATGTCATCCGTGTATGGAGCATATCTGAAATGTATCTGAGATTTGAATCTGAATGAGTATCAGGATGGCATCCGTGTCTGGAGCGTATCTGAATTGTATCTGAGAGTTAAATCTGAATGAGTATCAGGATGGCATCCGTGTCTGGAGTGTATCTGAACTGTATCTGAGAGTTGAATCTGAATGAGTATCAGGATGGCATCCGTGTCTGGAGCGTATATGAATTGTATCTGAAAGCTGAATCTGAATGAGTATCAAGATGGCATCCGTGTCTGGAGTGTATCTGAACTATATCTGAGAGTTGAATCTAAATGAGTATCAGGATGGCATCCGTGTCTGGAGCGTATCTGAATTGTATTTGAGAGTTGAATCTGAATGAGTATTAGGATGGCATCTGTGTTTGGAGTGTATCTGAACTGTATCAGAGAGTCTTTGAACATTGTTAAACATAGCTACTGATTAACCTTATCCTGAAAAGGGTAAAATGTTAGCTAATATGTAATGCCATGATGTATGAAATGCATGCATAATGAGATTACGATACATGCATTCGTGTTATCGATGTTTATGATATATGGATGCGATGTATGCGTATGTGAGCTAATCTGCTGCACTGCTTGTTGGATTGGGGAAAATAAATCCCTGACTGCTGCTGAGGATATGGATTGCAAGTCATGTTTTGAAGTGTTGATGAATTTCCGCTTAGAGAAATAAACTTTGTTGTAAGGGAAATGTCGTGTACTACTTGTAAAATCCTGTTGGGAAATCCTGAGAAATTTGGCGACTTCTACCGGGGAGTGATAACTGGAAGTTTTGTTCTGTTGGGGATTAAACTGCACACTGCGGAGGATTTTATGGAAATAGCTTAGAGAGATTTCCCTATTTCTTAAAGCCATTAGTGATTGTCTTTCTATTTTGTTCATTTGTAAATGGTATTTACGTTCAAATGCATATGTTCAAAAATAAATCATTGGACGTTTTTGTAAACAAAACATAAGAGTAAAGAAAAACAGATAGTTTTGTACTTTCAAAGGGATATCTTTGTATTGACTTTGAGTAAGTGTTTTTGTACAATGAGACAAACATTCTAGTAAGAGAATGCCATTGTAAAAAAATGAAAATTTTATACAAAGAAAAGATAGCTATGTGAAATAATCCCATGGGGTTCCCATTCTGTTATAGCCTTCATGTTTCTGAGCATCTTATCTATTTGTTGCCTTGTCTTAAGCTGATTGAATTGATCAGAATCGTCGAGTTTGCAGATTGTCTATAAGGTGATCCAACAGGACCTAGTCATACACTTTAATTTCATAACTTTTGCCTGGACCTCCCTTTCGAGTTTTCAGTCCACCCGGATACCCTTTTTTGCCCAAGCCGCCCTTTTGGGTTTTCAGCTTGCCGGGTGTACATATTTTTTGTTTTATCCCTAATTTTTTCCGGAACCTTTTTGGTTCGCCGGGATGCCCTTGTTTTACCTAGGTGTGTCAACCTAGCGGGTCTCTTATGCGTAGTATCTTTTGACTATGTCCGCGTTCACGGGGTGCGACAGGTCGTCGCCATCCATGGTGGCCAAGATCATTGCTCCATTAGAGAATATGCTTTTGATCACAAATGGTCCTTCGTATGTAGGAGCCCATTTGCCCCTAGGATCACCTTGCGGCAGTATGATGCGCTTGATCACCAAATCCCCGACTTGATACACTTGGCGTCTGACCTTTTTGTTGAATGCCTTGATCATCCTTTTTTTATACATTTGACCATGACAGTCAGCAGTAAGCCTTTTCTCATCAATCAAGTTCAGTTGATCAAGTCGAGTCTGGATCCAATCGTCTTTGTTTAGACCTGCATCCTTCATGATTCTCAGAGAGGGGATCTAGACCTCAATAGGCAAGACAACCTCCATGCCGTATACCAGAGAGTAGGGTGTTGCCCCGGTTGATGTTCACGCTGTGGTACGATACCCGTGGAGAGCAAATGGTAGCATCTCATGCCAGTGTTTGTATGTGACTGTCATTTTCTGTATGATATTTTTGATGTTCTTATTTGCGGCTTCGATAACACCATTCATCTTTGGCCGGTAAGGGGAAGAATTGTGATGCTGGATCTTGAATTGCACGCACAGGGCGGTGATCATAGTATTGTTTAGATTCGTACCATTGTCTGTGATAATCCTCTCCAAGATACCATACCAACAGATGAGATTCTGTTTAATGAACCGGGCTACAACATTCTTGGTAACGGAAGCGAAAGAGGCCGCCTCAACCCACTTTGTAAAATAGTCAATGGCCACTAAGATGAAGCAGTGTCCATTAGAGGCTGTTGCTTTGATTTCCACAATCATATTGATGCCCCACATAGAAAAAGGCCAAGGAGCCGTCAAGACATTCAGAGGAACCGGAGGTATGTGCACCTTGTCAGCATAAATCTGACACTTGTGGCAGGTTCGAGAGTGTTGATAGCAATCTGTTTCCATGGTAGACAAGTAATAACCTACCCGTAGGATTTTCTTTTCCATCGTATGCCCACTGGAATGGGTGCCAAAAGTTCCTTCATGTAACTCAGCTGTGATCTTTTCCGCTTCAACCTTGTCTACGCACTAAAGTAACATAAAGTCATGGTTGCGTTTGTAGAGAATACCATTACTAAGGAAGAATTTAGCAGAGAATATCCTTAAGAACTTCTTATCATTGACTGAAGCTCCTTCCGGATATTCTTGATCCTCGAGATACCTCTTGACTTCGTGAAACCAAGGATGGTCCACTTCTTCTTTAGTATTAATCTCGTGACAGTGAGCTGGTACATCCATTCGTTCAATGGTGATCTGGGGAGCCTCGTTATCCCATTTAAGTTTAAACATGGATGACATTGTGGCTAGTGCGTCTGCTAGCTGATTTTCTTCTTGCGGGAAATGCTCGAAGGTAATCTTCTCAAAATGTGGGATCAATGTCAACACATGTTCTTTGTAGGGGATAAGGTTAGGATGTTTAGTGTCCTATTCCGCTTTGATCTGGATGATGACCAAAGCTAAATCTCCGAATACATTTAAGTATTTGATCCCCAAATCTATGGCAGCTTTGAGACCAAAGGTGATTGGGACAAAATCTCTAGCTTCCCAGTTGTTGAGCCCTCTATTGACAGTCGGGAAAATCCAATCCTCTAGGTTATAGTTGTCTTCATCATCCTCCACTATGTTGACTTCGTGGTTGCTGATCTTCAAGGGTGGTCCTCCAGCACGAGAACGACGTACATCTTTCTGGGCTCCTGAAGTGAAACCCAAACCAAATTTATCAGATTTGTATGGGATATCTGGGAGTTTACCCCAAATAGTGCACCCACCTTCTTCTATCACTGCCTTGGCATCTTTTAAAGACGACATCTTGAGCGGAAGCCTTGTAATCTTTGGGACTCGAGAAACAGCCTTGGTTACTGCCACAGTTTGCGGGACTTCTTCAAAGTGCTGGAATGGAGTTTCAATAAATTTGCCATCTAATTCTACATATCTGAAGGAATTTAGATGACTGACCATATAATCTTCTTCTCCATGAACAGTGATGATTTTCCCCTGAATTGGATATTTCAGCATTTGATGCAACGTGGAGGTAACGACACCAGCATTGTGAATCCACGGTCGGTCTAATAAGCAGGAATATGAAGGGCAAATATCCATTACATAAAAAGTTGAATCAAATGTTTGGGTTCCAACTTTTATGGGGATGTCCACTTCCCCATGCACTATTCTTTTTGAGCCGTCGAAGGCCCTCACCACTATGTTGCTAGTTTCAAGGTCAATCCTTCACAATCAAGCCTATCAAGAGTCTTTTTAGGCAACACATTCAGAGACGAACCGGTGTCAACCAAGACATGAGCCAAAGTCGTGCCCCTGCATTCGACTGAGACATGCAATGCCTCGTTATGCTTCCTCCCCATTGGCGTTAAATCAGCATCCGAAAAACCTAAACCATTATCTGCGGTCAAGCTGGCTACGCAGTCTTGGAACTGATCGGCAAATGTTTCTTGGGGTACATGGGAAGTTTTAAGGAATTTTACCAAGGCCTTTGCATGAGCCTCGGAATATAACAATAAATCGAGCATGGAAATTTTTGATGGAGTTTTCCCCAGTTGTTCGACTATGTTGTAGTCGCTTATTTTTATAATCTTTAGAATTTCCTCCATCTCTTTTCGGGAGGTCTCAGGGATAGCTACTGATTGTGCCTTCGTCCGGACAGGCTCAACCAGAATACCTTTGCCTCGATTCTCGGTTGACTCGGCAGTAGGAATGTCAGTAGGGGTGATAACATGGACTACAACAGTTTTGCCAACAGGAGTATCAGCAGAGATAATTGCAGGACTGGGAATAGCCTTTGGAGGAGTAACAATAACAGGAATGATTACAGGTCCGAAAATAACTTTGGAAGGAGAAATTTCTGAAGAGAATACCCTTCCACTTTAGGTTATCTTTCTAGTCTCTGCGATGTTACTGATATCAGTGTCAACTTTCTCGGAACTTGAATTTTCAGCAGCTGGCCAATCTTGCTTGATACCGTGATAGTAGACATCACCTCCATAATCCCATGGGACGGTTTTGTCTGACGAATACAAGGTTGGTCCAGGCATTGTAATTATCAACGGATCTACTTTAGGAATTGATGTAATTCTAACGGGTCTTTTGGTGGAGACCCTGGAATAATTGGCAGAAATGGTCACTATGGAAACATCGTTATAAGAAACAGTTGGAATAGAAGTCTTCTTGAACAAAATCTCCTTGTCATCTATTAGGCATTAACGCATGCTTTTAACAAATGACAGCTGGTTGGTGAGGATAAATAGAAAGGACAACTTTCATCACAGCCTGGGAATACACCGACATTCAACAAGCTCTTTTTGATAGTCAGGAGTGGGGTCACAAGTTCATCAACCTAAGTAACAAACATATCTTCCTCAACGGCGTTGACATCATGGTCGTGCTTGGGCATAAGGGCAGTGATAACATTGGGAATTTCTGGCGCATCGAATTCAATCTCTTTGGCTTCAAGAAGGTCTTATACCTTGTTTTTTAGAGCCCAACAGTTGTTAGTGTCATGGCCGGGACTCTCAGAATGGTATGCACAACGGGCATTAGGATGATAATGAGGAGAGGTTGTGTTAGGATTCTTTGGAGCTTCTTTCAAAGTCACTAGATTGGATCTTAACAAATGTGGCAATACTTGAGATAATGTCATATTAATTTGGGTGAACTGTCTGACTAGTCTTTCCGTTCTTGGCTGATTATTTATTTGCTGAAAATGTGCAGGTTTATGAATCATGACAGCCCCCACCATTGGACGGTGTTCAGTCCTATCTTGATTTCTATGAGGATATACAGAAACAACTTCTTCTTTTTTTCCAATAAATGGTTTTCTTACAGCAGCAGAGGATGCTTCTTTTTGAATCTTCCCATTCTTTATCCCAACTTCCACTCTTTCTCCCGTCAATATCAATTCGGTAAAAACTATCGAGGAACTCCCAATCAAGTGATTAAAGAAAGGACCGGACAGGATGTCCAAAAACATGTCTACTAACTCTCTTTCAGATAGGGGAGGCTAGACTCTTCCTGCTAAGTCCCTCTATTTTTTAGCGTAGTCTTTTAAGCCTTCACTTGAAACCATGGCCATACTCTGGAGTTGAGTACGGGTGGGAGCAAGGTCTGTATTGTATTGGTATTGTTTGTAAAAGGCAGCGGCAAGATCTTCCCAATTATGAACATTGGCTCTTTCTAACTGATAAAACCAATCAAGTTGAGTTCCGGACAGACTGTCTTGAAAGAAGTGTACCCATAAATCCCTTTCAGCAGTGTGAGGTTGTATTTTCCTCACATAGGACCGGAGATGCATTTTGGGACACGAAACTCCGTCGTATTTGGCAAACACTGGTGCCTTGAATTTTGGAGGAATGACAATCCAAGATACTAACCCCAACTCCTCAAAGTCCAGTGCATGCACTTTTTGAATTTCCATTGCACTTAATCGTTCTTCCAGATGCTTATACTTGTCGTCGGCCGGAGGATATTGTTCTTCAGAGTAATCTTCTTCTTCCTCTTCCTCTTCTGAATCTAGCTGGGCAACTGTTTCTGTGCCTTTCCATCTTGATTGTCTTTCTCACCAGATGACGTTGCAAAATCTAGGGTCCTTCTTGCTTGTCCTTGGAATCTTCTTCCCATATTTAGAACTCCGATTATCTTCTTTGTCTTCTTTTTCTTCTCTTCAACCAACAAGGTCTTCAACTCTTCCTGTCCTTTGGCTAGAGTTAAGAATATCTGTTGAAACTGAGCATTTTGTGCTTGGAGGTCCTTTACCGTCTGCTCGAGATCCATCTTACTGAAATAAACAGTATAAAGATGAGGAGACTTCTTGCAAGAAACTTGCTTATGTTATGATGAATGGTAGATGCATATGCAATTATTTCAAGGATTTTAAAGATTCAAATTTGTTTTAGACAAAAAGGAAACACACGTTATATTAATAAATTAAAGCTTGAGTACATCCATGCCTCTTTGGGCAAAACAATACAAAAAATCTAAGATAAAAAGGTTGTACGCATCCTCATGAAGTTGCTTAGTGAGTTCCAAAACCTTCTTCTCGCTAGCATAGAATTGGGCATCGAAAGTATCTCGCTCCCCCTTGAGTTGTATCCAATCTCTTTGTAAGTCTTCAAGAGAGGTGGGCATGTCAGGATGCAGGATAATGTATGGAACATCTCCTTCCATTACAGGATCATTGATTACCGGGAGAATGGAGGGATAAGGCATCATAAGACTCTGAGCACGAGTTCGTACCCATTTGAGGTAAGGCTCAAGAGGGATGGAATTCTTATGCCCTAATGTCTTACTATCTACCTTGTTCGACATCCTCCAAGCTCAGATAAATCTTTGGCGATAACCTTGATCATCGTTCTCGTAGTCAGATACCAAACCTTGAATGAGCATCTCATGTGGGCCATCCCTTCGAGCGTAACCAAACTGTCTTAAGGCTAAGCAAGGGTTGTAGGTGATACCTCCTCTAATTCCAAGTAAAGGGACATTAGGGAATTCTCCATAATGATCGACAATAGTAACATTCTCTAAGGATCGAGAACACCAATGAATGTCTGAATGTTTGAGCATCATCAACCTTTGTGATTACCTTGAACCTTGCTCGTTCTTTAATACAAATTGAGGAAGATGCGAAATAAACCATCTTGCCAAAAGAGGAGTACCACAAAAAAGGATACCTCTTTTCCTCATAGTGCGAGTGTGAAAAGAATGTAGGATGTCCCCTAGCAAAGTAGGCATCGGGTTACGGAATATGAAGATTTTGATGGTGTTCACGTCCATGAGTTGGTCAGGATTTGGAAACAAAACTATCCCATAGATGAGGAGAGCCACAATTTCCTCAAAAGCTTTCAAATCCAAAGAGTTCCAAAAGTTTTGGGCTTTCTCAAACAAGAACTTTGCTAGGAAACTGTAAGTGTTTGTTGGTTGGCATTTTTTTTGGTAAAACCAGTTTTGTGAATGTCATGACTGATGTCATAACATTCTGGGATAAAGGTACATTCTGCAGAAAAAGAATGTCATACAGGAGCTACTCAATATGAGTGTTTGGCATGATCATTAAGCAATGATCATATTTATTGCATTCTACCAAAATCAAGGAACAAGATTCTTGTTGTCATAACCAATGTTAAGACATCCTGTACTGATCTAACATTTGTGCAGATTTGTTATTCCTGAGATTTTTCAGGAATCTGATATGCTTCTCTGAGCTGGTGTTTACAGTCCAGATCAGATGCTCACGTGGACATTAGGTTAACCTTGCTTAACCCTAATCTGGTATGATAGAAGCCTAAGTCCAAGTCTTTAGGTTAACTTTAGTTAACCCTAGCTATTTTCATGGAAGCCCTAACTGAAGAATAGTCGGCCTATATATTCCTCATGAAGATTAATGGTGAAAGATACTTTTTGACAGAAGATCAATAAGGGATTGTATAGCTGTAACTACTGTGAGCCAAGCAATTATCGTTGTGATAAGTGACTTGGAGTAGGATTTGATTGTAAGGGTTGTGTATCACTCAAAGCTTTGAAGCACGAGTGTTTGTGTTACTTGATTAAAGCTTTGAAGCAAAATCAAGTTAGGGTTGTTTATCACTCAAAGCTTTGAAGCACGAGTGTTTGTCACTTGATTAAAGCTGTGAAGCAAAATCAAGTGTGTGTACTGAAGAGTGTCTTCATAATCTCATTAATCAATAGTTTAGTATCACTGCTGTGATTAAGGGGGAGTGAGTAGGAACTCAAGTTTAAGTTGAACTTAGATTGAAGTTGCATTGGGTAGGTCTTAAGTAAAGGAGATAAACTGGTTGGTTTATTCCTGAATTAATATCTCTTATAGTGAATTTCCTCCCTGGCTTGGTAGCCCCCAGAGTAGGTGTTGTTACACACTGTACTGTGTAAACAATTGATTGTGTTCTTTACTGCTTTTAAATTTACTGTCTTGAAGTGTGTCAGATACGGTGTCATAACATTCACTGTGACATTAAGTATCTGTTGCCAGAATTTCAATTGGCATCAGAGCGGGCACCTTGCTTGTCTTACTGGGTGAGATCTAGGGATATTATTTTCTGGCGCTATGGACAAAGAAGGAGGATTTGGGAACAGACCACCCATTCTTGATGGATCAAATTATGACTACTGGAAACCTCATATGATTGCCTTCCTAAAATCACTGGACAAAAAGGCTTGGAGAGCTGATCACAAAGGATGGAACCATCCCATCATAACTGGGAAAGATGGGACAACCAGTCTGAAACCTGAGGAAGAATGGAGCAAAGAAGAAGATGAGTTAGCCCTGGGTAACTCCAAAGCATTAAATGCCTTGTTAAATGGAATTGATAGAAACATATTCAGACTAGTACATCAATGTGAACTGGCCAAGGATGTTTGGGACACTCTCAAAACTACCCATGAGGGTACATCCAAAGTAAAAATGTCAAGGCTTCAGATGCTGACTACCAAATTTGAGAACCTAAGGATGATGGAAGATGAGACCATTCATGAGTTTCACATGAACATCTTGGAAATTGCCAACACCTCAGGAGCACTGGGAGAAAAGATGTCAGAAGAAAAGCTGGTGAGAAAGATTCTCAGATCCTTGCCTAAAAGATTTGCAATGAAGGTGACTGCTATAGAGGAAGCTCAGGATATCTGCAACTTGAAGGTTGATGAACTCATTGGGTCACTTCAGACTTTTGAGATGGGGATCAGTGACAATTTTGACAAGAAAAACAAGAGCATAGCACTTGTATCTAATACTGAAGATGAAAACAAGGAGGATGATGAAGAGAATATTTCAGAAGCTATAGCCATGCTTGGACGGCAGTTCAACAAACTCATCAAGAGAATAGACCCAAAGTCAAGTTCAAATGTCAAGAACTTTCCCTCTGACATTAACAGATCCTATGACTCCAGCAGAAGACCAAAGTCTGAAGAAAAGGGAAATCAAAGCAAAGGAATCCAATGCCATGGATGTGAAGGATATGGGCACATTCGAGCTGAATGTCCTACCTTTCTTAAGAAACAAAATAAAGGAATGTCTGTTACTTGGTCTGATTGTGACTCAGAAAGTAATTCTGAAGAAGAATCTGCCAAACTATTTACTGCACTAGCCGGTATTTGTAACTCTGATAGTGACTCTAGTGATGAGGAAGTGACATTTGAAGAACTTGCTGACTCCTACAAGAAGCTATGTATCAGAAGTGCGGAAGTCTGTCAGCAAAATGAGAGACAAAAAAACCTCATAGTAAAGTTGGAGGCTGAGAAGAAGGCAGACATTGATACTATAAGTCATCTCGAAGGTGAAGTTTAAATACTAAACTCAAAACTTGATCAGATGACCAAGTCTGTCAAGATGCTGACAAATGGAACTGACAAATTAGAAGAAATCCTTCAGGCTGGACAAAATGTGGGAAACAAGTTTGGTCTAGGATTTGTGGCAACAAAGAAACCTACTGTAGATAAGAAAAAGATCATGCCTGATAAACAAATGTCAAAGCAAATGTCACAACATAACACTCAACATCGAGAACAGAGAAATATGAAGAAAAAGTATCAAAGATGGAGATGTCATCATTATGGAAGGTTTGGTCACATAAAGCCATTCTGCTTCAGATTGTATGGATATCCTAATCAGATCCCAGTTGTCAAACCTAAGTCTAACAAGGCACCATATACTCAACAGTGGAAGAAAAAGTCTGCAGCCCTGATAGCTCACACCTCCCTTAGAGTCTCTGCAAAGGAAGACTGGTACTTTGACAGTGGATGCTCTAAACACATGACTGGAATCAAGAATCTTATGAATAATGTTAAACCTCATACTACTAGTTATGTAACTTTTGGAGATGGTGCTAGAGGAGAAATCAAAGGAGTTGGAAACTTGGACTTCCCTGGAGTTCCAAACCTAAATGAAGTATTGCTGGTAAAAGGCTTGACTGCTAATCTCATAAGTATCAGTCAATTATGTGATCTAGGATTCAAGGTCAACTTCACCAAATCTGAATGTCTTGTAACTAATAAAAAACAAGAAGTTGTAATGAGAGGAGTCAGATCAAAAGACAACTGTTACTTATGGGAGTCTGAGAACACTAATTATTCTTCTGTGTGCTCTATAGCCAAAGAAGAAAAGGAAGTGAAACTGTGGCACCAAAAACTTAGTCATTTACATCTAAGAGGGATGAAAAGGATCATATCCATGGAGGCAGTCAGAGGGATTCCAACGCTTCAAATTGATGAAGGGAGAGTCTATGGTGAATGTCAGGTTGGAAAGCAAACTAGAATGTCACATCCAAAGACAAGACATCTGACCACCTCTAAGGTACTAGAACTCCTACATATGGATCTGATGGGTCCAATGCAGGTGGAAAGTCTTGGAGGAAAGAGATATGCGTATGTTGTTGTGGATGACTTTTCCAGATTCACCTGGATTAACTTCATTAGGGAAAAGTATGATGTATTTGATGTATTTAAGGAACTGTGCAAAAGAACTCAAAGAGAAAAAGAAGGATGCATTGTTAGAATCAGAAGTGATCATGGCAAGGAGTTTGAAAATAGTAAGTTTGATGAGTTCTGTTCCTCAGAAGGAATCAATCATGAATTCTCTTCACCCATAACTCCTCAACAAAATGGAGTTGTGGAAAGGAAAAACAGGACTATACAGGAATCTGCCAGAGCAATGATACATGCCAAAGGACTTCCTATTCATTTTTGGGCTGAAGCTATGAATACAGCATGTTATGTCCATAACATGGTCACCTTGAGAAAGGGAACATCATCCACCATTTATGAACTATGGAAAGGAAGAAAGCCTACAGTAAAGTACTTCCATGTCTTTGGAAGAAAATGCTATATTCTGACAGATTGTGAACAAAGGAGAAAGATGGATCCTAAAAGTGATGAAGGAATATTCCTAGGATACTCTATAAATGGAATCTATAAATGTCATAGTTGATGATTATCATGAGGAAACAGATGTCCCATATGATGTTGAGACATTCTTTAAGACTTCAACTCAAGTGTCTAAAAAGGATGATGTACTTAAAACTACTTCATCAGAATCTGAATCAAAGGAAGCTAACAAAGATCCTTCCATCAGAATTCAGAAAGATCATCCTAAGGAACTCATCATAGGAGACGCAAACAGTGGAGTCATTACAAGATCTAGAGAAATCATCTCAAACTCTTGCTTTGTCTCTAAGATTGAACCAAAAAATGTTAAGGAAGCTTTGACTGATGAATACTGGATTGGAGTAATGCAAGATGAATTGAACCAATTCAAGCAACATGAAGTATGGGAGTTAGTTCCTAGACCAAAAGGAACAAACATTATTGGCACAAAATGGATCTACAAGAACAAATCAGATGCTGAAGGAGTTGTCACCAGGAATAAGGCAAGGCTTGTTGCTCAAGGCTACACTCAAGTTGAAGGGGTTGATTTTGATGAAACTTTTGCTCCTGTAGCCAGACTGGAATCAATCAGACTTCTTTTGGGAGTTGCTTGTCTCCTTAAGTTTAATCTATTTCAGATGGATGTAAAGAGTGCCTTCTTAAATGGGTACTTAAATGAGGAAGTATATATGGAACAACCTAAAGGATTTGTGGATCCAAACTGTCCTGATCATGTCTACAAATTGAGGATAGCTCTATATGGCCTGAAACAAGCTCCTAGAGCCTGGTATGACAGATTGACAAAATTCCTCACTGACAAAGGATACAGGAAAGGAGGCTTGGATAAAACCCTTTTTGTCAAAAATGAAGGAGGAAAGATAATGGTAGCTCAAATTTATGTTGATGACATAGTATTTGGAGGAATGTTAGATAAAATGGTTAAACATTTTGCTGACAAAATGCAAGCTGAATTTGAAATGAGCCTCATGGGAGAATTGACCTACTTTCTTGGACTACAAGTCACACAGATGGAAGACTCAATTTTTCTGTCTCAAAGCAAGTATGCAAAGAATATTGTTAAGAAGTTTGGAATGGAGAATGCCAGTCACAAAAGGACTCCTGCACCTACTCATTTAAAGTTGTCCAAAGACATAAGTGGGGCTAATGTGGATCAAAGCTTGTACAGAAGCATGATAGGAAGTCTGGTATACTTAACAGCCAGCAGACCTGACATTGCTTTTGCAGTTGGAGTATGTGCAAGATACCAGGCTGAACCCAAAGTAAGTCACATCAACCAAGTGAAAAGAATTCTGAAGTATGTGAGTGGAACTTACAACTATGGCTTGCTGTACTCTCATGGATGTGAACCAATTCTGTCTGGTTACTGTGATGCTGATTGGGCTGGAAGTGTTAATGATAGAAAGAGCACCTCTGGAGGATGCTTCTTTTTGGGAAATA
Source organism: Vicia faba (assembly GCA_948472305.1). Lineage (NCBI taxonomy): Eukaryota > Viridiplantae > Streptophyta > Magnoliopsida > Fabales > Fabaceae > Vicia > Vicia faba. The sequence goes on along the minus strand of OX451738.1, from coordinate 931,482,794 downwards.
ATCTTGTCTCTTGGTTCAGCAAGAAACAGAACTGTGTGTCTCTATCTACTGCTGAAGCTGAGTACATAGCAGCTGGTAGCAGCTCTTCTCAAATGATGTGGATGAAACAGATGCTTACTGAGTATAATGTCACACAAGATGTCATGACATTGTACTGTGATAATTTGAGTACCATCAACATTTCCAAGAATCCTATACAGCACAGCAGGACCAAGCATATTGACATTAGACATCACTTCATCAGAGATCTTGTGGAAGAAAAGGTGATTAAACTGGAACATGTGGCCACTGAACTACAACTGGCTGACATTTTTACCAAGGCACTTGATGCTAGTCAATTTGAAAATTTGAGGGGCAAGCTGGGTATTTGCCAATATGAAGAGATGTAGCAATTAATTTTGCTTAAAACAAGGTATGAAAGAGATATTTTAGTTAAGTCTATTCTGATTGGGCTAATCATCTGTTTCCCTATTTCTTTCCAAAATTTTAAGAAGTTGAATAGACATTCATACATCTCCCTCCTCTCGCGTTTCTGCAACAATCTCCATTCTCTCAAACGAAGATTTCACTCTCGTTGTTACTTGTTTTCTAAATCACTCAAAATGTCTCAACAATCCATGTCATCATCCTCTTCAAAGGCGACTACTTCTTCCACATCATCTGACAGTGAACCTAGGGCAATCACAAACTGCATGGATACTGATGTTCTTGAGATAACTCCTCTTCGTGAACTGGCAGTTGATCCCACTAAGGTCAAGAAGCTGCGAACCAGACATGCAAGAAGATCACAAGCCTCTCCATCTGGTAAATCTTCTCATCCATCATCTTCTGTTCCTCCAGAAATAGAAAATAGGGAAGGTTCTGCTTATGTTCATCAAGCTATTGCTAGACTAGTCACTAGGATTCTTAATGAGAATCACTCTGTACCTGGCATTTCTGTACCTTTGAACCAAGAAACTGCTAGTCCTAATGTAGAAATGGATCCAGATGTCACTCAGAATGTTGAGACACCTGATGACAACATTAGGAAATCTCCAGAAAAACATGATGACCACCAGAACCCTACTGACAAAGTTGTTGAACCCCCGGTTATTAATATTGATGAAGAATACTCTGACAATGATTTAATTGCTAATATCAACCTTAGCATAGCTAGAAGGATGATGAGCAGAAAAGAAAAGCAGGATGCTGCCAAAAGCCTCTCCAAAGAGAAGACTACTGAAGTTGGTCATAAGAAAACCAGGTCTGAGAACAAGACTAGAGTAGAAGCTGAGAAGGATCGAAAAGCTGGATTGTCAAAAGGGAAGGGGAAGGTGAAAACTAGAGTACCTTTTGGTAGTCTCTCAAAACCTTTGAGACAACCAATAGCCAAGAAAAGGAAGGACCCTGAACCCTCTGAATCTGATGAGGAATCAGACTTTGAGTTTGATGTTGAGAGTATTGTTCCAGACATTCCTCTCAGGAAGAAACTCTCTTCTAGCATAATGCCTAAAGTCCCTGAAGTTGCCATTGACAACATCTCCTTTCACCATCCAGAAAATACAAACAGGTGGAAGTATGTGTTTCTGAAAAGGATTACCTTGGAGAGAGAGCTGAACAACAGTGCTATTGAGTGTAAGGAAATCATGGATCTAATCAAGACTGCTGGTCTAATGAAAACTGTGGTCAAGTTTACCAACTGCTATGAGATTCTTGTCAAAGAATTCATAGTAAATTTATCTGATGGTTGTGCTGATGGAAAGTCAGCTGATTTTAAGTGTGTGTATGTGAGAGGAAGGAAGGTAAATTTCTCTCCTTCTGTAATAAACAAATTCCTAGGAAGGCCTGATGATGCTTGTCCTGAGCTTGAAGTTACTGACAACCAAGTTTGTCAAACCATCACTGCAAAGCAAGTCAAGATCTGGCCCTTGAAAGGGAAGCTAAATGCAAGCAAGCTGAGCATGAAGTTTGCCATACTGCATAAAATTGGTGCAGCTAACTGGGTTCCCACCAACCATAAATCCACCATTTCCATAGGTTTGGGAAGATTTATCTATGCTGTTGGAACTAGGACAACCTTTGATTATGGCAAGTACATCTTTGATCAAACATTGAAACATGCTGGAAGCTGTGCTATTAAAGGCCCTATTGCTTTTCCCTCTCTCCTGTGTGGTATAACCATTGCTCAGTATCCTGATATTCTGGTTGAAAAAGACTTTGTATGCAAAAGAGCCCCTGCTCTTGGTTTGCACTATAAGTTGTTTCAGGGAACACATGTCCCTGACATTGTTATGACATCTGCTGAGACATCAACTGTCAAATCTCATTCCAAGAAAACTGATGTTATAGCTGTGCTAAAAGAAACCTGCAGAGAGCTTGATACAAGAAAAGGACTCTTTAGGACCTGATTGCTAGACTAGAACAGGAGGAGAATGAAGGACAAAGAAGGGAAGAGGATGCTGATGAAGACCAGCATAATGCTGAAGATAGTGCTTCCTCGGAAGATGATAGTGCCTGAAGATCAGTGTTGTTGAAAAGTTTGCTGCTGGAACTTGTTGCTGCCAAATGACCTCTTATTATTTCTGTGTTTTTTCTTCTTTTTGGATGATTGTATAACTTAAAAGTACAAGTATCTTTGGCCTCTTTATGGCTAAAAAGGGGGAGAAGATTTTGTGGTAATTTTGGTAGAATTAGACTTGGTAGCTGTTATTAAAAATTCTGCTGCATTCTAATCTCTGATTTGCTGCATTCTAATCTCTGATTGTTTAGGGGTTTTAGCCAAAAAAATTCCAAAGGGGGAGTTTGTAAGTGTTTGTTGGTTGGCATTTTTTTTGGTAAAACCAGTTTTGTGAATGTCATGACTGATGTCATAACATTCTGGGATAAAGGTACATTCTGTAGAAAAAGAATGTCATACAGGAGCTACTCAATATGAGTGTTTGGCATGATCATATTTATTGCATTCTACCCAAATCAGTGAATAAGATTCTTGTTGTCATAACCAATGTTAAGACATCCTGTACTGATCTAACATTTGTGCAGATTTGTTATTCCTGAGATTTTTCAGGAATCTGATATGCTTCTCTGAGCTAGTGTTTACAGTCCAGATCAGATGCTCACGTGGACATTAGGTTAACCTTGCTTAACACTAATCTGGTATGATGGAAGCCTAAGTCCAAGTCTTTAGGTTAACTTTAGTTAACCCTAGCTATTTTCATGGAAGCCCTAACTGAAGAATAGTCGGCCTATATATTCCTCATGAAGATTAATGGTGAATGTGATCGGTGGAAATAGAACTGACTGTTTAAAGCTGGTTCGCGAAATGTCGCGGTAAGCAAGAGTCGCCACCGTCTTTTATTTTCTCCAACATGGACAGGACAAAAGCGCAGCAAAATTCCTTATGAGATAGTTTCTCGGTTCGGGAGGTAGATTTATAGAAAGGGAAGGTGTTAGCACCCTTTCTATCCATGGTTATCCATGGGCTCTTAGATACTTGCTCATTATGTTTTCAAAAGTGTTTGCTTTTCAATTGTGAGTGGGCTTGAAAAAGTTTCTTTGAAGATTTCAGAATAACTCTTGTATCAGTCCTCAAGAGTGTTTGAAAAATTGTTTTGAAAGCTTTTTTTGAAAGTGTCGGTGTGAAAAGATTTTTTGATTTGTTTTTGAATAGAGCAAGTATCCATGAGTCATCCACCTACCCTAAGGAATTAGGCTGTGTAAATGTCCTTAAGGTAGTGCCATCCCACCATTGAGAGATAGGTAGCACCACCGTTGGAGGTGTTCGGGTCAATTCATTTTTAGGGACAGTGTGGTCACCAGAGCAACAGTAGGACACCTTAGAAGCTACCCTTATGTCCTTGATCCTTTTTTAATCCGAGGCAACCGTTTCGAGGCAACTGGATCATGGACATAAGGACTTATTAAAACGTCCTATACTCGACGACCACGTTTCGAAGGTAAGGCAACAGGTGAGGCGTACCCTAGAAGTGGTGTGTGTATTTGTGTGTTGTTTTCATGTCAATATTTATCTTTGATCATTGTATCGTGAGCTACGCTTGTTTTTAATTAGCCATACATTCTTTCATGCAAAGTTAGCAGTTTAAGAGTGCGGAAATTTAAATGCGGAAAGATAAATCCTACGCTATTACAAGGCGCGGGTCTATACATCGCCAAATTACAAAGACCCGTTTGATAAAAAATGCGGAAAGTAAAAAGACCTAATTACTATTACAATCCTTGAGCAGTTACATAATATTTGGAAAGAAAATAAAGAATAACGTGCGAAAAGAAATTAGAATCGAATGTCCGAGGGTTTTGACCCTTTTGAAATTAAATTGAATTAAAGTCTAATAATTATGTAAAGAAAGAAAAGAAATTGTTTTTATGTTTTTTTTTTGGTATTTATGAAAATAAAGAAAATTGAAAATCAAGAGAAACCCTAATTCTAAGTTATTTTTAATTATTAAATGAAAAATATTAAAGTTGACCTAATTTATGCTAATTAATTATTTACATACTTATTTACAAAAGTAATAATTAATAATAATAATAATGAGAGAAAATTATTTATTTAAGAAAAAAGATGAAAATGTTAAAAAACCCTAATTTCTATATATTTTAATTTATTAAGAAAAAGATTAAAGTTTTGAAACCTAATTTACTAAATTAATGGTTAGAATTTATTTACAAAAATAATTTAATAGTGAAATTAATAAGAATTAAATATTAAACATTTTTTTGGTTTCTAATTTTTATTATGGGAAAATATTCTGGATGAATTAAATAAAATAATTAAAACAATTTAAAAAGAATTGAAAAGCAAAGAGAAGAAAATTAAAAAAAGAATACAAACATTGGGGGGTTTCTGGCCCATTTTGGAGGTTTTTTGAAGTAATTTGGCCCAACAGAACAAAGCCTTTTTTGACTTTCTACGCCTGCGTGTACACTGGTTGACTAGGGTGCACTCTGGAATTCATTCAGTGGCCCTTGGATGGAGGCTCATGGCCATCTGGCAAGCTTGGATGTGAGGTTGTATGATGGACTTTGGGGCGTGCACTACATGGAAACACGTTAGGAGAAAAAATATGAAATATGTGGGGGGACCTGGGAATCGAACCCAGGTCCCAATGCTTATCAACTACGTCTTCCACCAACTGAGCTGCTGTACGCGTTTGTTAGCATAATGGAGCACAAATATTATAATAAGAAACAAAAACTAATGATATAAAATAAGAAAAACGCGCCAGATTTTGAATCTCCCTATCACATGAAGACACGCAGGCTTCTTCTTCGTTTTTGTACCTGCAACATAAACAAATAGTGGGAGTTTTAAACCCCCATTAAGTACAACCAGGAAAAATAGCGATTAGAAGATGCCCAAATATAAATTGAGCGCGAGGTTATTAATAGCTTCGTCTTGTTGCAACGAGTTTGCCTATACTGGTTTAATGGTCCAATTTTACACCCTATGCAAAGCCCCAATTTTTGAGCTCTGAAACCCTAAAACACGTTAATGGTAATTCACGATATAGAACCTTATAATACAATTAAATCATATCATTAGCTTCAGCATGTTCCGGTGAATGCAAAACAATCAAAAATATGCATCAAATGCGCATGAATCATGATATGGAATTCAAGAAAATGTTGCAAACCGTATGGCCTGTGTTCTGTGATTCTTGGCATGTTTTGATTGATTCTTGATTGCAAAAGCTTCCTGGATGCTTAGGCAACGTGTTGGAATCCTTTAGAAGCTTTGAATTATCCTCTAGGTATGAAATCAGTTTCAAGCTTTTTGGCCAAAAATTGCAAATTGGTTATGCAGTTTCTGAGCAGTTTTTCGTGTCTGTATGCATTAGGTTTGGTTGTGCATAAGTACATGAATGAAATTAGGTCAAAAACAAGCCCATGGATTCATGCATTTATGTTTTGAATATTTGATTTTTGTCACATCTTTTTCAATCTTTTTTCATGCAAATCCTTGCCAATTGTGGAAGATATTGTCCCCTTGAGATGGTGCACGAAATCTCTTGTATATAATGAACATATTTGCTGCACAAAAAAGATTTAAAACCATTATTTGATATTTTTCTCATATTTAAATCTAATTAAATGAATTAATAAGATTAAAAATTCAATTAATTAATTAAAAATAAGAAAATAAATCCCTTTGAGCTCAATGGGTCGTGCATAGGCTTTGGGTAATGATCCAAGGAAGAGTTTGAGGCCCATTAGCATTTTTGAAGCTTTTGAAGCAAAGTTGACTTTTCAAAATTCCCAAAAATTTCCCAACTTCTCCAAGGCATAACTTGCTCAATTTTGAAGCTATGATCATGTTCTTGGACATTTTGGAAAGGTATTGAAGTCCTATAACCAATGCCTTTGGTCCCATGTCATTTTGATTTACCAATCTCAAGTTATGGTCTTTGACTTAAAGTGCCTTTTTGTTGACTTTTGAAAATGACCTATAATGTTGAAATTGATAACTTTTTGTGAGAGCATTTCTTGGACTTGAAGTGTGAAGATGAGTTATAGGAAATGTCATCCTCTTCAAAATGAGCTTTGGATGGAATTTTTATGATAAACCATGAGGAAGTTATGCCCTGGTCAATTTGCAGTTAACTTTTCAGCTGTCCAAAAATAGAAACTTTTGCATCTTGAGACTTTTTGAGCCATGCTTTGAGAAATCATGATCAAGAATTGATCAAATGATGTTTGTGGCTTCAAAATAAGATGTTGACCAAAAATTTGACTTTTGACTGTCAAATGACCATTTTGCCCCTGCAGTTGACTGTGAAGCATTTAGGGTTTTTGACTGTGCAACTTGATGTTGTGAGTCTTGAAACTTGACATATGGATGCTTGACAATGTATCTAGGCATGTGGGACTTGATTGGACCCTTGGAAACCTCATTTTCTTGGCCATAACCAAAACCCTAATTTTGACTGTGTTAGGAGGCAATTGGATTGTGCAACCCTTGAGAGATTTTGAATCATCTGGAGATTGACCTTGGCAAGTTTTGAAGAATATGGGAGGGAAAATTTTGGGGTACAACAGTTGCCCCTGTTCAATCTTCTTAGACCTGAGGATGTAGATTGGTTGGCGTGCCTTTCGTAATCCGAAGGTGGAAGATGATTGAACACTAGAGTGCCCAGAAATTTGCACTCACATAGTAGAGTGTCAGCAGTGTGATAGCGGGAATGGGCTTACAGATGCCATTTGGAGAGATGATGGATAGGAGGATGGGCTTATAGATGCCATCTGAAAGTGTGACAGAACTTTGTCGGGAATGGGCTTATAGACGCCATTTGGAGACTCTTGGTATGTGGATGGGCTTCTAGATGCCATCTAGGTGTTGATCGCGTAAGAGATTCCTTAGCGAGAACTTGCGTACCTGAGAAAGAAAGATAATTACCTGGCCTGTTACAGGAGTTGATCTTCAAACTCTTTATGTAGATGTGCCCTGGCTAGATACAGGAATCGAATCTTTAAACTCTTCAGACGTGCCCTGGCAAGATACAGGAATCGAGTCTGGAATATAGTCGTCAACAGATACACCCTGGCAAGATACAGGAATCGGATCTGGAGTTGCGACAGTTGATAGGTAATTTTGGTAAGTTGAAAGAGGGAACCTGTGCAGGGTTGCCTGATGTTGAGCTCGTGTAAAGCTGCATCTTTGAAAGAAGCAAACCTGTATAGGGTTTATTGATAATGAGTCCGTATAAGACTGCATCTGAAATGGAGAAGGAACCTGTGTGGGGTTAATTTGATGACGAGCCCGTGTAAAACCGCATTTAGAGCTGAGAAGGAAACCTGTGTAGGGTTTACTGATGACGAGTCCGTGTAAAACTACGCCTGGAGTTTGAGAAGGGAACCTGTGTGGGGTTACTTTGATGATGAGTTCGTGTAAAACCGCATCCTGGAAGAAGTAAAACCTGGGTAGGGTTTCTAATGACGAGTCCGTGTAAAATTGCATCTTTGGAAAGAGAGAACCTGTGTAGGGTTTCTTTGACGACGAGCCCGTGTAAAACTACGTCCAGAGAGATAGAACCTGTGTAGGGTTTCTTTGGGATAAGTTCGTGTAAAACTTCTGGAGGAACCGGGGTAAGGTTACTTCGGGATATGTCCGTGTAAGACTTCTGGAGGAACCAGGGTAAGGTTACTGCAGGATAAGTTTGTGTAAAACTTCTTGATGAACCGGGGTGAGGTCATATTGAGAATAAGTCCGTGTCAGACTTCTGGAGGAACCGGTGTAGGGTTGCCTGATGATGAGTTCGTGTAAAACTACATCTGTGGTTGAGAAGGAACCGGTGTAGGGTTGCCTGTTGATGAGCCTGTGTAAGACTTCTTCTGAAAGAAAAGGAACCGGTGTAGGGTTACTTTAATGATAATTCCGTGTAAGACTTTGTCTGGAGTTTAAGAAGGAGCCGGTGTAGGGTTACTTCATGATGATCAAGTGGATGATTGTCCTGTCTGGTTTCAGACATTAACCCACGATCAATCGTCCACAGAATTTTCATGGCTAGTTACCAATGTCGATCTGGAACTGTAGAGGTAGATGGTAATCATCTTTTGATTGACCTTTTCCTGAAAAGGCAAAACGTTAGTTGTATGCAATGTCATGATGCATGAACTGCATGATATTAAGATGTTCTCAAGCATAAATGAGATTTGTGTTGTATGATGCGTATGCATGCTATAATGTATGAAGATGCGATGTTTATGAATGTACTCTCGTCTGGGAAAATAAATCCTTAACGAATGCCGGGAAGTTGAATCCTGGACTGATGTGGAAGAGTGAAGTTCTTCGTTTCCGCTGGGGATGATAGTCGCAAGAATACCGGTAGGAGAAGATGACTCCGTTGGGGAATAAACTTGGCGAATAGAATACTCTGCGGGGAATGCTCTGCGGGGAAAGAGGCACTTTGCTGAGATGTTGATGATAACTCCGCTGGGGATAACATTGATGTGTTACGTTGAAAGATTTGATGAACTTCGCTGGGGATAGGAAGACTTCGCCGGGGACGATCTTTCCGTGGCAATTGGCTGAGGATAACCCAGTTATATCCTGGTGGGGAAATAATCTTGGAATAAAGCCCGAGAGAGCGTTCGTACTCTGTAGGTGATAAGCTTCCAGAATTTACTGGGGATAAGCTTCCTGAACCTGTTGGGGAGATTGATTGAGTTCTCCTGGGGAAACTTTTCAGATTGCACTGGGGAAGTGGCTCCACTGGATGTCTGGTATTCCACCGGGGAACAATCTTAGATCAAGACTGCCGGGGATGCTTGTTAGGAATGTTTGTATACTCCAGGAGAATATTTGTTGGAGATATTTGCTGGGGGGATAATCCAACTTCCTTAAGGCTGATTGAGGATAACTCTGTTCGGGGAGAGTATTTCTGACTTGCTGGAGATACTGTGCCTTTTTAGGGCTGCTGGGAGACCAACTCTGCTTGGGGATAATTGTTGAATCTTGGCTCACTCTCTGGGGAATAAGATATCTTGGTTACATTCTTCAGCCGAACTTACCTTGGTACCTTGGTGGACAGAGCAATTAGATCGATTGGACAACTTATTACTGCCCCTGTTTCTGTGGGAGAAGGTACCTGTGGAGGTGCTTGATAACTGCCGATTGACAAATTTTCTTCTGGTAGGCAAGTGACGAGATGGCGGGATATAGTCGTACGCCTTTGATCCCTAACTTTTGCCTGGACCGCCCTTTCGGGTTTTCAGTCCACCGGGATACCCATTTTTGCCCAAGCCGCCTTTTCAGGTTTTCGACTTGCCGGGTGTACAAATTTTTTTCATTTCATCCCTTATTTTTGCCCGAACCCTTTTGGTTCGCCGAGAAGCCCTTATTTTTGCCTAGGTGTGTCAACCTAGCGGGTCTTTGATTATGCGCAGTATTTTTTCGACTATGTCCGTGCTCTCAGCATGTAGGGAGGTGCCCCTGTCAGAAGTGTTTTGCCGTGCTACCAGAAGATCTTCGTTTGATCGTCCAATGCCCCTGGTGATTCAGGCGGAGATTTGCCTCAAGCTGGTTGGCCTTTTGAGAGATTCTCCAAATCTTGACTTAACTGCCCCAGATGATGGACAATGATCATGTCTGCCCCTTGGTTGGAAGTGCTTTTGTTCACTAAATATTCTTCGTGCGAACTTCTATGCTGTTCAAACAAAAGGCCATATGTGCAAGCAATGTTATTTCAAAAATGCAAAGCTTATGTCTGTCTTGAAGTTTTTGAAAATGCATTTTTCATAAAAAACAAGTGAATTTTGTAAATTGTGATGTCAACTCAAGATTTTACAGCGAGCCTTAAGGAGTCAGGATACCTTTGTAACAGTATGCTTTCGAACTAACCCATGCTTCAGCTAGGACTTTTAAGGGTTATAACGTGGCCTGGTTCACGGTTTAAGAAACAAAGGATAAAGGCTCAAATTATATTTGTACCCACCCGCTCTTCGTGATGTTCTTCAAACCTAAACTCAGCTGATCGTGCGTTAGACCTTGTTTGAGTCTTTGTCCTGATATTCCAATGATGGCTCGGATATTGACAATTTATTTTGAATAGGCAGTCATTCCTTTTTTGGTTGAGGGTTTGTAGGGCCTCTTTCTTTTTTGATTTTGTTATCCCTGTTTTTTGCCTGAACTGTTTCCTTTTTTAGAATTACAGTCAGCGGGATGCCCCAGTTTTGCAAGTCTCCTTCATAGGTTTTGACTTAATGGGCTTTTATTTCTGAGAGATAATGACTGTCTGTCTTTATGATTATTCGGAACCATCACTGTCTTTCTGTTTTGGAAGGACTCCTTTGATGCTATTCGCTGTGCACTTGGGATCAACTGAGAGAACTACCCTGCCCCAGGTGATGATTAAGGGTTTTAATTTTCGAAAAGAAAAACTCCTACTTCTTTGGCTCGAAGGGGTTGACGAGGGATTATCTTCCTTATAACTCCAGTGTTTAGGAATTGAAACAATGCCTGTACCTCATCAGCGGGGTCTGTTCAAAAGCATACTGTAGATTGTGGTATCGTTTTCGCCATCCCCCCTCAAGAGGCTTAGAATTATAAATCGAGAGTTGCACATCAAAAATCAAAGCAATATTGAATATAGTGAACACAATTACTTCAAAACAGACACGTGTAATGCATTAATGAAATAACCAAGTTTGACATAAAATGTTTGAATAGTCAAAGAAAATTACAACTTGAACATTCGAATGAACAAAAAATTTCCAATCCTAGCCATGTTTTGGCAAGGGAGTAGTGATCACATTGGGAGTCTCAGCAGGCTCGAATTCGATCTCCTTAGCGTCGATCATATTCTGGATCTTGTATTTTAACGCCCAACAATCTCCAGTATCGTGCCCCGGGCTATCAGAATGATAAGCACACCTCGCTTCTGGATTGTAGTTTGGAGACGAGGTCTTGGGATTTGCAGGAGGGTTGATCACCGCAATCAGTTTCATCTTCAACATATGCTGCAATGCTTGTGATAACGGCATATTGATGTTGGTGAATTGTCTTTTAGGCTCGTCCGGCTTTCGCTGATTTCCCTTTTGTGGTTGTCGGCGTGGTGCAGAACCGGAGATCATGACTGCCCCTGCATGTTGGTCACGACGACTCTTTTGGCTATATGCAGCATTTGACTCTTTTTTCCCCGTGTAAGGCTTTTTATGAGTATTAGGAGGTGTGGCCTCTTGAATCTTCCCACTTTTGATGCCCGCTTCAATTCTTTCCCCAGTCAAGATGAGATCTGTAAACCCTGCAGACGAATTACCAATGAGATGATTGAAGAACGGCCCGGATAGGGTCCCCAAAAACATGTCCACTAGCTCACGGTCGGTTAATGGCGGCTTCATCCTGCTAGCCAGGTCTCTCCACTTTTGCGCATATTCTTTAAAGCCTTCGCCTGCACCCATAGACATTCCCTGAAGCTGAGTGCGCGTGGGAGCTAGGTCGGCATTGTACTGGTACTGCTTGTAGAATGCAGTGGCCAAGTCCTCCCAACTGCGGATGTTGGCTCCATTCAGTTGATAGAACCAGTCGAGTTGAGTTCCTGACAGACTATCCTGAAAGAAGTGAATCCACAAATTCTTGTTAGCCGTGTAGGGCTGGATCCTCCTTATGTAAGACCTAAGATGCAGCTTAGGACAGGATGCCCCGTCGTACTTTGCAAAGGCAGGTGCCTTGAATTTGTGCGGGATCACTACCCCAGAAGACAGACCTAGATCTTCGAAGTCCAGGCCGGGCACTTTTTGTATCTCCATAGCACTTAGTCAGTCTTCCAACTGCTTATACCTGTCCTCAGCTGGAGGGTACTGCTCATCATTGAACTCTGTCTCGTTGTCGGAGACCAGTGGACTAGGAACCTCTCTCTCATGGGGGCTGTTCTTTCCAACAAATGGGGTAGTCTGCTCAACTTCATTTATTGATCCATTACCAGATTTTCGTCTCGGGTTGAACGACGCCGTTCTCTTCTTCTTTTTCTTCGAGAGCAGAGTATTCAAATCCTGTTGACCTTGGGCTAGACTCTTAATCAACTCCTGGAACTGGGCGTTCTGAGCCTGGGGGGCCTTGATGGATTGCTCAGTAGATGATTCAGGATTCATAATGAGACTGCTGAAATAAACAGCAAAGAAGGTAAGTAACCTGTAAACAGTGGTACCTGCAATGCAATGATATGTATGATATGCATGCAATGTTTCCAAGGATCTCGCGGGGTAAACAAGAAAATTGTTAGAATTTAAATCTGGGTAGCTTGATTGAAGGAACTTCATGTTGCTGAGAGTCCTTCTTCAAGGGTCAAGGCTCACCATATCGAGTGGGTCATAGCCCTTGACAACTTTGGCTAGAGGAAAATAAATCCCCTTTGCCCCTTACTGGACAGTTGGTTCATCATGACCTGCATCACAAGCCCTTGAGATCCTTGAAACGGGTTAGTATTTATGCAGGATGCATGCAATGGTATGATGTTATACTATGCATGGGGTAATGTAGGTAAACCCTGTTATGAGTCCCAATTAAGGACTGTAAACAAAACCTGCAAGAAACTTAAGTGTCAGATAACAAGTATGCAAGTAGTCAAGTACGAAGGCACACAAGTCACACAAGAGAGTCCTTAGAGTTTAGGCCAGCATGGGGTCTAGGTATTACCCTCTTGAAGTTGGTGGGTTCAAAACCTGTCCTATCAGAAGTAACTGGGTTTTAAGGGTCCCAATATCCTTGGATTGTTTTCATTGTTCATCGTTTCGATTTAGCCACTGAACTGGCGACCGAAATATTCCAAGAAAACAACCCTCAATTGAGTGTAGTATCGAGTATCAACCAACCTCGGACTGCACCAAAGTCAGTTATCTCACTACCCTAAAGAGGCCAAGATGGTTCAATTAAGGTTCCTAAGGTCAGTTGATGCTTCACGACACCACGTGGCGGCCCCGTACGCTCCTTGACTGGACTCAAGGGTTACCGGTACTCACCAAAGTGCCACATCAACGTAGCAGACTGCTTCAACCATGTCGGTATACCCCGCACAGTTCCCTCACAGTCTTGTTGCTACTTTTTAGGAAGGTATCCCCCAGATCCGGGTTAGGATCTATAGAACTCCCAAGACAGTACCCACAATAATAAAGCAAGCAATTCAGACAATTGAAAACACAAGTGATCTTAGTCCTAAGGTACACCTCACTTTTAAATAATGTCCCCAGCAGAGTCGCCAGTTCTGTGATTGGTGGAAATAGAACTGACTGTTTAAAGCTGGTTCGCGAAATGTCGCGGTAAGCAAGAGTCGCCACCATCTTTTATTTTCTCCAACATGGACAGGACAAAAGCACAACAAAATTCCTTATGAGATAGTTTCTCGGTTCGGGAGGTAGATTTATAGAAAGGGAAGGTGTTAGCACCCTTTCTATCCATGGTTATCCATGGGCTCTTAGATACTTGCTCATTGTGTTTTCAAAAGTGTTTGCTTTTCAATTGTGAGTGGGCTTGAAAAAGTTTCTTTGAAGATTTCAGAATAACTCTTGTATCAGTCCTCAAGAGTGTTTGAAAAATTGTTTTGAAAGCTTTTTTTGAAAGTGTCGGTGTGAAAAGATTTTTTGATTTGTTTTTGAATAGAGCAAGTATCCATGAGTCATCCACCTACCCTAAGGAATTAGGCTGTGTAAATGTCCTTAAGGTAGTGCCATCCCACCATTGAGAGATAGGTAGCACCACCGTTGGAGGTGTTCGGGTCAATTCATTTTTAGGGACAGTGTGGTCACCAGAGCAACAGTAGGACACCTTAGAAGCTACCCTTATGTCCTTGATCCTTTTTTAATCCGAGGCAACCGTTTCGAGGCAACTGGATCATGGACATAAGGACTTATTAAAACGTCCTATACTCGACGACCACGTTTCGAAGGTAAGGCAACAGGTGAGGCGTACCCTAGAAGTGGTGTGTGTATTTGTGTGTTGTTTTCATGTCAATATTTATCTTTGATCATTGTATCGTGAGCTACGCTTGTTTTTAATTAGCCATACATTCTTTCATGCAAAGTTAGCAGTTTAAGAGTGCGGAAATTTAAATGCGGAAAGATAAATCCTACGCTATTACAAGGCGCGGGTCTATACATCGCCAAATTACAAAGACCCGTTTGATAAAAAATGCGGAAAGTAAAAAGACCTAATTACTATTACAATCCTTGAGCAGTTACATAATATTTGGAAAGAAAATAAAGAATAACGTGCGAAAAGAAATTAGAATCGAATGTCCGAGGGTTTTGACCCTTTTGAAATTAAATTGAATTAAAGTCTAATAATTATGTAAAGAAAGAAAAGAAATTGTTTTTATGTTTTTTTTTTGGTATTTATGAAAATAAAGAAAATTGAAAATCAAGAGAAACCCTAATTCTAAGTTATTTTTAATTATTAAATGAAAAATATTAAAGTTGACCTAATTTATGCTAATTAATTATTTACATACTGTGATACGGTGGGAGAACTGACTATGGTTTTGCGTTTGTTTTCGCAAATGTTTCGGTTGAGCAAGAGTCGCCACCGACTTTTTATTTTATCCTAAGGAAAGGTTTAAGAAGCACAGCAAAAACCTTTGAGATATTTACTTGGGTTCGGGGAGTAGATTATAGAAAGGGAAGGTATTAACACCCTTTCTATCCATGGTTATCCATGGGCTCTTAGGTACTTGCTTAGATCAACTTGCCTTGGTTTTCAATTGTTTGAAATGGTGCTTTGTGTATGGCTTTGAAAAGGTTTTGAAAAAGATGCCTTGTCTAGGCTACCCTTGTAACAATTCTTTACTCGAATGTTTTACAAAAGGTGTTTGTCTTTTTGAAAAGATGTTTCAAAAATGTTTTGAGAGTTTTTTTTGAAAGTGTTTGTGAAGTGTGGTTTGAAAATAGGCAAGTGTTTTGTTTTGCAAGTTGACAAGTACTTAAGAGCTATCTACCCTAAAGTTCTCAAAGATTTTTGCTATGTTTTAACCCTTTTAACAATTTTGTTCCACCATTGTATTTGGTGGACAATATTGTGTTAGGATGTGAAAGGGACGGGCGCGGGTCATCGTTTAGACCATGATTGCAATGGTGCCAAGTATCTTTGGGCAATTTTCCTTTAAGGGACTTTGATCATTTTAGGCAACCTTTCGAAAGCGTCATCGAGGGACTATGATCATTTGATTTGTATTTGTTTTACCCAAAGAGACCTAACATGCAATATGGCCCATTTATTGAAGGCAACAAGTGGAATACCCTAGGGGTGCAAGTGTGATATGTGTTGTCCATTTTCATGCTTGTTTATCTTGAAATTAGGTCAAACTATTTTTGTTCTTTTTATTTGCATACAAACCCTAATTCTAACATGGTATATTTAGAAAGCATTAAAGTGCGAAAAATAAAGTTCTAAACTATTACAACACAATATATGGGAAGGGGGGTACAAATGTTCAAATGGGGGGTATTTGACAAGGAATTTAAACCTAGCTATTACATCAATTTGGAATTATTTACAAGATAATTGATTGCATAAATTAAATTAAATAAAATAAATATGCAAGATGCAAAAGGTTTTTTATATGTATGAAAAAAAAGTGTTTTTTATATGTCAAATAATCAAAATAAAAAAAAGTATTATTTTTGGAGATTTTGTGTTTTAAGGGTAAAACCCTAATTTATTAAGTAAATATATTAATTATTTAATATGTACAAGTATTTATCAATCATATTCAAAAATAAAATAAAAATGAAGTATATTTATAAAAAAGTATTTTTGAGGTCACATATTAATAAAAGAAAAAATGTATGTATTTTTGTATTTTTGCCCTAAATATTAACATATATATGGATATCTTTATTATTTACCAAATATATTATATATACAAGAATAATAATATTTAATATTTATAAAAAAAGTATATTTTATATAAAATATTTTAAGAAGATAAAACAAAATAAAAATGAAAATAAAAATGGTGTTTACATTATTTTTAGTATTTTAAGTAAAAAAGTGTTTATTTATTTATTTATGTACAAATAACTAATCTAAACAAATAAATGCCTATAAATTCAAAAATGGTGTAAAAAATTATTTTTATATTTTTAATATCATGAGAAAAAATAAATAAGTTAAAATGAAAAAATAAAAGTCAAAAAATCATAGAAATAAGCCAAATGGGCCTAGGGGGTGTAAAAGCAAACAAGTGGTGCAAAAAGAAAGAACATTCCAGGCCCAGCCCAGAACCTGTCTTCTTCAACCTCTGAACCTGTATGAACACTCAAACACGCGTTTTCTATCTCCCAATTCCTGGACTTTTACGCAAAACTTACAACATGAAAAATGTAGAGCATGAGAAGACGAATCCATGGATATAAAGAACTTGACTTAACTCTCTAAGATGAGGGAGAATTTCTTTTCCCCCAATTCCTGACCTAGTTTTTCATCAATGTTCAGACTCAAAATTCTCTAAGCATACATAATATAAATGAAATCTAATCACATGGGCATGTTCAGGGCTATGATTGTGACATGTTTCCTTCACAAACCTAAAGCTAACAATGCCTATATTGAGAGATAGAACTTCATGAATATACCTGTTCAGTTGGAATCGTGCCTTGCAATGGAGGAGCTTTCAGGGCAAGGTGATTATTTGTACAGCTTCCTTGAAGTGTGAGGATGCTATACCAAGTTTTACTTTGCTTTGGAGCTAGCTGAATCGAGTTATAGAACTCCACCTGCAAATCAAAAAAATGAAAATGGCCAAAAGGATTAGAGGAGTTACAGTCTATTTCTAATGCTTTGGATAGTTTGTATTGATGGTAGGGAAGGTGTTTGAACTGGTTTGGGCAAGAATGTATGAAAGGATTGAGCTAGGGAACTCAATCTGCAGCAAGCCCTGTTTTTGTGCAGTTCAATGGTGATTCTGAGTTTGTGAAGGTATTGGAGGTGAAAGGCTCGTGTTCTAGCTCAGTATGGATGTCTTGAATATGTTTGATAAGTTTGCTTCAAGGTTCTCTTGCTGATATGAAAGTTGGTTTATGTTATGCAATGTTTCTTACACTTTAAGCAAGCAATGGCCACTTGGTGTTTCTAGCCTGTACAGGCCCCCATACTATGCTGCTAACCTTCCCCTTGATCAGTGTGATTAACTCATAAACTTGTGCCAAAGAGATTTCCTTTGTACCTTCTTGATTTACCAATTGACATAAAGTGTAACTTTTCAAAAATGGCTATTTCACTTTTTCTATAAATGGCTTAATTCAACATGTAATGCTTAAACTCATAAAACAAGGCCTTGGCACAATGAGTATGCATTAAATTATTGAGTTCAAATGGGATTAGAGGCCTGTAATGTAGCATAAACCAAGCTGACTTGAAAATGTCAATGTGTATGAACATGTCTTGGTCAAGAACAAAAATGACTTTTGACCAACTTGCCAAATTCGATTCTCCCTAACCATGAGGTTGTTTGATGAGTTCTTGGACATTTTGGAAAGCTTGGAATGTGTACTACAATCCATCTTCGAAATGAAAATTGAAATTCCAAGTGGAAGTATGTGAAAAATGGTCTTGAAGTTAGGTAAAAACTTTGCCTAAAAAGGTCAAAATTTCACTAAGTTAAGAATGGTTTAGTACCCTTGTTCCAAAAATTGTAACTTGAGATACAAGATTCTTTTGGGAAAACTTTGTGAATCAAAGTTGTAGATTATGCAATAGGCTACAACTTTCATGTTTTGACTTTTGCTTGAATCCAAATAAATCTTGGTGAGAAAGTGGGGCAAAGTTGGGAAAAAATTAGGGTTTTTCATAACTTAGAAAAATTCTAAGTTATGAAAAATTCTCATTTCAAACCCTAATTTGCAATTCTTGATTTCTTGATGAACAAGTTTCATGATTTGGCATGTTTTGATGAAAAATGAATCTTGACACTTGATTTTGACCAAAAAGTCAAAGTTTGACTTTTCAGTATACAGTCAAAATTGATCAATTGACTGGGAAATTCAACTGTCAATCTTGTGCATTTGGGATCTTTTGAACTTGTTGAGCATGTCAAGACAATTCCATGGGGTCCTTGAGTCCATATGTGAGCTTGGTTTGCCATTGGCTAGGTCAAACAGTCAAAAATTTGCCTTTGTGCAGTCAAAACCCTATAAATGACCATTTTGCCCTTTTGGTGATCTGATCAAATTTCTTGTGGAGTTGTGATCCAAACTTGATCAAATGGTCCATGTGAGTTTATAATGTTTATGTGGGTCAATTTTCATGAGATTTGACTGTCAATTGGCCACAATTGACTTTTTCCCCAATACAGTTGATTTCTAGGTCAATTGTCCAATTGACTGGGCAAAACTTGGAATCAAGGCTTGAAACTTGATATGGATAAACTTGGGAGTCCAATATGAAGCATGAAAGTCATCTTAGGCATTTTTGGTCAAAACATCTTTGTGCAAACACAAACCCTAATTTGGGTCAACAGTGCAAGGAGAAGTCTTGAGCAGATGAAACCCTAACTGGATCTTGAGCTCCAAGGGCTTTGTGATGAGATATTAATGAGAAATGGGAGGGAAAATTTTGGGGTACAACAGTTTCCCCTGTTCAATCTTCTTGAATCTGAAGAGTTAGATTGGCAAGTTTGCCTTTCGTGACTCGAGGGTAAAAGGAGATTGGACACTAGAGTGCCCTTAAATTTGCACTCGTCAAAGCAATGGATGCGGGAATGGGCTTAGAGATGCCATTTGGAGACGGGCTTAACGATGCCATCTAGAAGAGTGATAGAAATTTGTCGAGGATGGGCTTAAAGATGCCATCTGGAAGAGTGACAGAAACTTGTCGGAGATGGGCTTAAAGATGCCATCTGGGATGAGTATCAGAAAGGTGTCCATGCCTTGGACCATCTCTGAACTGGGGGTCTGAACAAGAAATAGATCGACATCCGTATCTGGAGGCATCCGTAAACTGTTTTCAGAGGTTGAGAAGAGTCTGAACAAGCGATAGGTTAACATCCGTTACTTGGAGAACCCGTGAACTGTTTTCAGGAATCTTGAAGTTGAATAAGCAATATAGTAGCATCCGTTGTTGGGAAGCGTCCGAAAACTGCTTTCAAAAGTTGCATCTGAACAAGCGATAGATTAACATCCGTTGTTGGGAAGAATCCATAAACTGTTTTCAGAAGTCTTGAGGAGAATCTGAACAAGTGATAGGTCAACATCCGTTACTTGGAGAACCCGTAAACTGTTTTCAGAAGTCTGGAGAAGAATCTGAACAAGCGATAGGTTAACATCCGTTACTTGGAGAACCCGTAAACTGTTTTCAGAAGTTGAGAAGAGTCTGAACAAGCGATAGATCAACATCCGTTGTTGGGAAGAATCCGTAAACTGTTTTCAGAAGTCTGGAGAAGAATCTGAACAAGCGATAGGTTAACATCCGTTACTTGGAGAACCCGTGAACTGTTTTCAGAAATCTTGAAGTTGAATAAGCAATAGAGCAGCATCCGTTGTTGGGAAGCGTCCGTAAACTGTTTTCAAAAGTTGCATCTGAACAAGCGATAGATTAACATCCGTTGTTGGGAAGAATCCATAAACTATTTTCAGAAGTCTTGAGAAGAATCTGAACAAGCGATAGGTTAACATCCGTTACTTGGAGAACCCGTGAACTATTTTCAGAAATCTTGGAGGTGGAGGAAGAACCGGTGTAGGGTTTCCTGATGATGAGCTTGTGTAAAACTGCATCTGGATGAATCTGGAATAAGCATTAGAATGTTGCCATGCCTGGGTCACATCTGAACTATTCCTGGAAAGAATCTCGGAAGATAATGATTTTAGTCTTTCGACTGATCTTACCTGAAAAGGTAAAGAGTTAGTTGTATGCAATGTCATGATGCATGATGCAACGTATGTTATATGATATGAATGTAAATGAATGTGCATGTAAGCTGATGAGCTATCTTGCTGAGGATAAATGAATCCGAGATGGCTGAAGATAAAAGAATCTCGACGGCTACCGGGACGAATAATTCCTTGGCTGTTGCTGGGGAAGAGAATTCCTAATGATTTCTACTGGGGAGTTCCAATCTAATAGACTCATGCTGGGGAGGTAAGACTGAGAATCTTCAGTTTGGTGGGAAGTATCTCCGTGGGGAGAAGGTTCACTAGTCTGGCTTCGCTGGGGATTGATAATTTGAAGCTTTAGCTCTGCCGGGGATACTGAAACTTAAACTCTGAGGGGAATTGAGTTCTGGAGGGTTCTCTGGCTGAGGGTAACAAAGATAAACTCCTCTGGGGATTGTATTGATAAGTTATACCGGGGAACTTTGATGAACTCCGCTGGGGATAGGAAGAATCTTGCCGAGTGCGATCTTCCGTGGCAATAAGCTAAGGATAACCCAGTTATAAGCCCTTGTGAGGAATAACTTTTGAATAAAACTCGGGAGAGAAGTCTGTTCTCTGTAGGGGATAAGCTTCCAGAATCTACTGGGGATAAACTTCAAAACTTGCTGGGGATACGGATTCCAAATCTCCTGAGGGTTTCCTTTGAAAGGGTATCAAGATATCCAACTGTACCTTCAACCTATCAGTAATCCTCTTTCTTGATTTATAAGGGAATGATTATGTTCAAATGCATATGCCTATTTAATAAAACATTGGACGTTTCTCAAAATAAAACAATTAGTGCAGGAGAAAAAGAAAAAGGAAATGACACAAATTTCTGGGAAGAGTATTTGTATTAACTTTCTGAGTATATTTGTACAAAGGAGACAATCATCCTAGTAAGAGGATTTTGTCGTAAATATTGAAAGATTTATACAAAATAAAGATGGCTATGTGAAATAATTCCATGGGATTCCATTTTGCTATAGCCTTCACAACTCTGAATATCTGTCCATTCAATGCTTCGTTTGCCGATGACTGGATTGATCAGAAATCTGGAATTGGTTGATGAAGAGATTGTCTTTGAAGTGATCCGACGAGACATAGTCATACGCTTTAATTCCCTAACTTTTGCCTGAATCGCCCTTTCGGGTTTTCGATCCACCGGGAAACCCCTTTTTGCCCAAGCCGCCCTTTCGGGTTTTCAGCTTGCCGGGTGTACAGCCTTTTTTGTTTTTATCCCTAATTTTTTCCTGAACCGCCCTTTCGGGTTTCCGGTTCATCGGGATGCCCATTTTTGCCCAAGCCGCCCTTTCGGGTTTTCGACTTGTCGGGTTATTTTATGCGTAGTATCTTTTGACTATGTCTGCATTCGCAGGGTGCGGCAAATCGTCGCCGTCCATGGTGGTCAGAATCATTGCACCACCAGAAAATATGCTCTTGATCACAAATGGTCCTTCATATGTAGGAGTCCATTTTCCCCTGGGATCACTTTGCGGTAAGATAATCCGCTTGATTACGAGATCTCCGACTTGATACACTTGACGTCTGACTTTCTTATTGAAGGCCTTGATCATCCGTTTTTGATACGTCTGACCATGGCATATAGCAGTGAGTCGCTTTTCGTCGATCAAATTGAGTTGATCAAGTTGGGTCTGAATCCAATCATCTTCACTCAACCCTGTGTCCTTCATAATCCTTAGGGAGGGAATCTGAACTTCCATAGGCAGGACAGCTTCCATGCCATATACCAACAAAAATGGGGTTGCCCCGGTTGAAGTACGTGCCGTCGTACGGTATCCATGTAGAGCAAATGGTAACATCTCATGCCAGTCTTTGTAAGTGACTGTCATTTTCTGAATGATCTTCTTAATGTTTTTGTTCGCAGCTTCAACAACACCGTTCATCTTTGGCCGATAGGGAGATGAATTGTGATGATAAATTTTGAACGGATCGCACAATGCGGTGATCATTGTGTTATTCAGATTTGTACCGTTGTCTGTGATGATCCTGTCTGGAACACCATACCGACATATGAGATTTTGTTTGATAAAGAGAGCAACCACATTTTTAGTAACAGAGGCGAAGGAATTTGCTTCGACCCGTTTGGTGAAATAGTCAATGGCAACCAGGATGAAGCGATGTCCGTTGGAAGCCGTGGGTTTGATCTCTCCAATCATGTCAATGCCCCACATTGCAAATGGCCAAGGAGCAGTCAGAATGTTGAGAGGAACCGGAGGGATATGAACTTTGTCAGCGTAGACTTGACATTTGTGGCAAGTACGGGAATGTTGATGGCAGTCAGCTTCCATGGTAGACCAGTAATAGCCTGCCCTTAGGATCTTCTTAGCCATTGTATGCCCGCTCAAGTGAGTGCCAAATGTGCCGCTGTGTATCTCAGTCATGATCAACTCTGCTTCAGCTTTGTCTACGCATCGGAGTAATACACAATCATGGATTCATTTGTAAAGGATGCCGTTGCTCAGGAAGAACTTAGCAGCAAATTTCCTTAAGAACTTCTTGTCATTTACGGAAGCTCCTTCGGGATAATCTCTAGTCTGGAGATACGTTTTGATTTCATGGAACCAGGGTTGTTCCACTACTTATTCGGTATTAATCTCATGACAATGCGCAGGTTCATCCATTCTCTCGATGGTGATTTGGGGAGCCTCGTTATCCCAGTTGAGTTTAAACATAGAGGACATTGTAGCTAGAGCGTCTGCCAACTGATTCTCTTCTCACGGGAAATGCTCGAAGGTAATCTGCTCGAAATGAGGCAACAATGTCAAGACATGTTCTTTGTATGGGATAAGGTTAGGATGTTTGGTATCCCACTCTCCTTTGATTTGACTGATAACCAAAGCCGAGTCCCCAAATACGACCAAAGATTTGATCCCCAAGTCTATGGCAGCCTTGAGACCAAAGATGCAAGCTTCATACTCAGCCATGTTGTTTGTGCAGCTGAAGCAAAGTCGGGCCGTGAAAGGTGTGTGACAACCTTCCGGAGAAATGAGTACTGCGCCGATACCGTTTCCAAGTGCATTTGAAGCACCATCAAAGTACAGGGTCCATCGGGATCCCTTTTCGGGCCCGTCATACGGTCCGTTACTTTCAATGTTGTCTAAATTCATGATGTCCTCGTCTGGGAAGTCAAATCTCATGGGTTGATAATCTTCGATAGCTTGATGAGCCAGATGGTCAGCTAGTACACTCCCTTTTATAGCTTTTTGGGTGGTGTAATGGATGTTATACTCAGTTAGGATCATTTGCCATCTGGCTATCCTTCCAGATAAAGCAGGCTTTTCGAAGATGTACTTGATAGGATCCATTTTGGAAATCAACAAGGTAGTATGAGTCAACATATACTGCCTTAGTCGGCGAGCAGCCCATACCAAAGCGCAGCAAGTTTTCTCGAGCAGTGAGTAGCGAGTCTCACAGTCGGTAAACTTTTTTCTAAGGTAATAAATAGCATGCTCTTTTCGACCAGACTCGTCATGCTGGCCCAAAACACACCCCATTGAGTTATCCAAGACGGTTAGATACATGATCAATGGTCTTCCTTCGACCGGTGGCATCGGAATAGGAGGTTCTAGCAAATACTCCTTGATCTTATCAAAAGCAGCTTGACAATCGTCGTTCCAGACGACTACCTGATCTTTCTTCAAGAGTTTGAAAATTGGCTCACAGGTAGAAGTCAGATGGGAGATGAATCTGGCAATATAGTTCAAACGCCCCAAGAACCCTCTAACCTCCTTTTCAGTACGGGGAGCAGGAATCTCTTGTATTGCTTTCACTTTTGCTGGATCGACTTCAATGCCTTTGTTGCTTACAATGAATCCCAGGAGTTTACCAGACCTAACTCCAAAAGTGCACTTACTTGGATTCAGCCTGAGTTTGTATTCTTTTAATCTGGCAAACAGCTTTTCTAGATGTTCAAGGTGCTCCTCCTCTGTTTGTGACCGAGCTATCATATCGTCTACGTAAACTTCAATCTCATGATGTATCATATCATGAAACAAAGCTACCATGGCGCGTTGATAAGTTTCCCCTGCGTTCTTCAGCCCGAACGACATCACCTTGTAACAGAAAGTGCCCCATTGTGTGACAAAAGTTGTTTTCTCCATATCCTTGGGGGCCATTTTGATTTGATTATAGCCTGAGAATCCATCCATGAAGGAAAACACTTTGTGCTGAGCTGTATTGTCGATCAAAATGTCAATGTGTGGAAGTGGAAAATCATCTTTGGGGCTGGCCCTATTCAAATCCCGGTAGTCCACACACATCCTGACTTTGCCATCTTTCTTAGGTACTGGAACGATGTTAGCGACCCATTGAGGATAGGACGTAACAGCCAGAAAGCCAGCGTCGAATTGCTTCATCACTTCTGCTTTGATCTTTTCAGACATGTCAGGCCTCATTCGGCGGACTTTTTGCTTGATCGGTGGACAATCCTCTCTTGTGGGGAGACGGTGAACCACGATATCTGTGTCTAAACCCGGCATGTCTTCATAAGACCAAGCTAAGATTTCAACATACTCATTCAACAGCTGTATCAGGCGTTCCTTGACACTTGGTTCCAGATTGGCACCCACTTGCACCTCCTTCCGGTCTTCCTCGGTCCCCAAGTTGACAGTTTCTAATGACTCTTCGTGCGGTAAGATGGCCCTTTCCTCTTGCTGTAGAAGTCTGGCTAGTTCCCCTGGTACTTCACAACCTTCGTCATCTTCATACTCGGCTTGATTGACCAGATCTTTAGAGTTATTGAAGGATATAGCAGAATAGTCACCCATGGAATCCGGAGTGGATGGGTACCTGCATTTGTGAGCGTGGGTGTGTGTAAGGGATAGCCATCCTTAAACAAAAATGCAAAAGGAAAGAAAATGAACACAAGCAGTTTATCAAATGAAAAACGTCCAATGAATCATTAAACATGGCATATGGATATGAAAAATAATCAAAACCCTTACAAATGGACCTACATGCCCCGGGCAAGGCATGAGGTGAAAAGATAGTGTACGGATTGTTTGAAAATAAATATTACAGACCAATAGGAAATGTTTGACAGATAAATTACTGATGAATAAAAGTGATGGGGACAAAGTCTTTTGCCTCCCAGTTGCACAATCCTCCTTTGACAGTTGGGTAAATCCACTCTTCGATGTTGCTCTCTTTGTCTTTATCCTCTAAAGCATTGATTCCGTAGGGAGAAATTTTGACTGGCGCTCTTTCAATCTTCGAACGACGCATCGCTTTCTGGCCTGCGGTAGTGAACCCTAATCCAAATTTGTCTGTTTTATGTGGAATATCAGGCAACCGCCCCCACGCTGAATTCTTCCCCTCCTTTATTGCGGCCCTTGCGTCCTCCAGAGATGCCATCCTGGCCATCTGCCTCGGTGTCTCAGCTGCCAACTTTGCTACTGTTATTTCAGGAAGGACTTCTTCGAAATGCTGAAAAGGCGTCTCAATGAACTCCCCTTCTACCTCCACATACCGGAAAGAGTTCAAGTGGCTAATCATGTACTCCTCTTCGCCATGGACAGTAATGATCTTTCCCTTGACAGGATACTTCAACATCTGATGTAAGGAGGAGGTGACTGCCCCAGCATGGTGTATCCAAGGCCTACCCAACAAGCAAGAGTATGACGGACGGATGTCCATCACATAGAAAGTAGATTTAAACACCTCAGTGCCTATCTTGATGGGAATTTCAACCTCCCCATGGACCATTCTCTTCGAACCATCGAAAGCTCTGACAACAATATCACTTGGCTTCAACTCCAACCCTTCACAATCTAGTCGGTCTAAGGCCTTCTTAGGCAGTACATTCAGCGACGAACCAGTGTCGACCAAGACATGTGCGAGAGTAGTTCCTCGGCACTCGACTAAAATGTGCAAAGCATCATTGTGGTTTCTACCTTTAGGAGTTAGGTCGGCATCAGAGAAACCTAATCCATTGTCCGCAGTAAGGCTAGCCACGCAATTTTGAAATTGATCCGCAGAGGTTTCCTGGGGCACATGGGCTGCCTTCAGGAATTTTATCAGAGCTTTAGCGTGCGCTTCCGAGCAAAGTAGTAGTGCCAGCATGGAGATCTTTGAGGGGGTTTTCCCCAGTTGTTCTACCACATCGTAATCACTCCTTTTGATTATCCTCAAGATCTCATCCATTTCCTTCTTGGAGGTCTCCGGGATGACCAAGGGTTGAGCCCTCGTCCTGACGAGCTCATCTTGGATTCCCTTACCTTTATCAATAGCGGTAGGAGGGAAAATACTAGGAACAACAACATCTTCAATCAATGGGGTTCTAGCAGAGAGTTTTATTGGTGCAGGGATGATCTTGTCGGCAGGTGAGGGTCCAAAGATTGCTCTTGGAGGGGCAATCTCTGGAGAAAATATTCTCCCGCTCCGGGTGATTTTGCTCGTGCCTGCAATGCTACCAATGTTGGCTTCTTCATCATCCGAACTCTCTTCAGTTATTTCGATTTGTTTAATACCATGGTAGTAGACGTCACCGCCATAGTTCCATGGTATCGACTTCTCAGAAACATAGGGGACAGGCCCTGGCATTGTCATCTTCAAAGGAACAGATTTCGTAGCTGGTGTAATCTTAACAGGATTTTTGATGGCCTTGGAAAGATTGGCGTGAATGGTTATGATTGAGACATCTTCATTATGGGTTGGAGTAGCAGAAACTTTTTCAAACAAAATTTGTCGACTGTCCATTAGGCCTTGGATGCCTTTCTTCAGTAACGGACAATCAAACGGCAGAGAGTAACAACAATAGCAGTCTTCTTTACATCCCGGGAAGATCCCGGCCCTTAACAGATTCAACTTGATGGTTAGCAATGGAGTTATCAGATCATTGACGTCAGCAACATACAAATCTTCTTCAATGGCATTGACATTTCGGCCGTGCTTCGGCATGGGTGCAGATATCACATTAGGCTTCTCCGGAGCGTCGAACTCCACTTCCTTCGCCTCTATCAGGTCTTGGATTTTATGCTTGAGTGCCCAACAATCATTGGTGTCGTGCCCGACACTATCAGAACGGTAGGCGCATTTGGCATTAGGATGATAATGCGGAGAGGACGTATTCACATTTTTTGGTGCCTCCTTGATAGTGGCGAGATTCAACTTCAACAGATGGGGAAGCACTTGCGCTGGAGTCATATTAATGCGGGTGAACTGCCGTTGTGGCCGTTCCACCCGTTGCTGATTTGGTCTGGATTGGTTATAGCGAGGCTGCTCACTTGAAGGGTTTTGAATCATTACGGCCCCCACAGTTGGCCGACGCTCCGTCTTCCCTGCTCTTCTCTGAGAATATACCACAGCCGTTTCCTTCTTGAAAGGCTTCTTCTCAACACTTGCGGCAACACCCTTCTGAATCTTTCCTGACTTGATGCCAGCTTCTATTCTTTCGCCTGTTAAGATCAAATCGGTAAACCACGCGGAAGAGTTACCAATCAGATGATTGAAAAATGGCCCAGATAGGGTCCCTAGAAACATATCAACAAGTACGCGGTCGGTTAAAGGAGGCTGCACCCTGCCAGCCAAATCCCTCCACTTTTGTGCGTATTCTTTGAATCCTTCGCCTGTTCCTAGTGACATACCCTGAAGTTGGGTACGAGTAGGAGCAAGGTCAGAATTGTACTGGTATTGTTTGTAAAAGGCGGTGGCCAAGTCTTCCCAATTTCGGACGCTGGTTCCCTCTAACTGATAAAACCACTCCAATTGAGCCCCAGAAAGGCTGTCTTGAAAGAAATGGATCCAAAGGTTTTTATTTTCCGTATAGGGTTGGATCTTTCTCACGTAGGACCTGAGATGCATTTTTGGACAGGACAGCCCATCATACCCCACAAACACTGGCACTTTGAACTTTGGGGGAATCACAATCCCGGCAACCAAACCTAAGTCTTCAAAATCCAAACCCGGTACTCTTTGTAGCTCCATGGCGGCCAACCTGTCTTCTAAACCCTTGTATTTATCATCAGCTGGAGGGTATTGCTGATCAGAATAGTCTTCATCCTCTTCGACCTCCTCTTCTTCCACATCGGACTCGGAAGGTACCGCAGCCCCACCTCCTTTGCTAGTTCCTTCATCGAAAATAGGAGGGAATTCAAGTACTCTCCTGGCCTCTCCGTCAAATCTTCTCCCTAGAGTAGCCACCCCGAGTCTCTTTTTCTTCTTTTTCACTGGATCTTTATTCCCCAGCAAGGTCTTGAGATCCTCCTGACCTTTAGCCAAGGTTGTCAAGAGTTGCTGGAACTGTGCATTTTGAGCTTGCAGGTCTTTGACTGTTTGCTCGAGATCCATCCTACTGAAATAAACAGCAGACAGATAAGGAAACCTGGCGTGAGACCTGCTTATGCACATGATGAATGGTATGCTTATGCATGTAATGCATTCAAGGATTTAGAACATTCAAAATTGTTGCAGACAAAGAAGAACGCACGTCATATTAATAAGAAGAAATTTGTTAGTACATAAATGCCCCATGGGCCAAATATTACAAAATAACTTCTCAAGGTAAAAAGACATTGCGCATCCTCTTTGGTGCGATGTAGGTGTTGAGGGCCTCTTGCTCATGGAGTCGGCGGGTAAGCTCTAGAACCTTCTTCTCACTGGCGTAGAAGCTGGCTTCAAAAGTGTTCCATTCCTCCTTGAGCTGAATCCAGCTCTTCTGCATTTCCTCCCACGATGTAGGCATGTCAGGATGTAGGATGGTGTAGGGAACCTCTCCTTACTTGACGGGCTCTTTAATCACAGGGAGAACATGAGGATAAGGCATCATTAGACTATGGGCTCGGGCTCGCACCCACTTGAGATAAGGCTCAAGAGGGATGGAGTTCTTGTGTCCCAGAGTCTCGCTGTCAACCTTGTTGGGCCTTCCCCAAGCTCTGATGAATCTTTGGCGAAGTCCTTGCGCATCGTTGTCGAAGTCAAAAACTAGGTTAGGAATCAACATATCATGAGGGCCATCCCTCCGTGCATATCCAAATTGCCTCAAAGCTAGGCAAGGGTTGTAGGTGATACCTCCTCTGATTCCAAGTAAAGGAACATTAGGAAACTCTCCACAACGATCGACGATGATGACATTTTCTCTGGACCGAGAAAACCAATGTACATCAGAGTGAGTAAGAGTCATCAACCGTTGGGACCACCTTGAGCCTCGGTCATTCTTCAAGACAGATTGTGGAAGGTGCGAAATAAACCACCTTGCAAGGAGAGGAGTACAGCACATGAGAACACCCCTCTTTCTCATTGTTCATGTGTAAAATGAGTGAAGAATGTCCCCAAGCAATGTTGGTATTGGATTTCTGGACAAGAAGATTTTGACGGCGTTGACGTCTACCAATTGGTCAGAATTTGGGAATAAGACCAACCCATAGATAAGGAGTGCCACAATTTCTTCAAAGGCTTGTAGGTCCAATGAATTCCAACATTCTTGTGCCTTCTCAAACAAGAATTTTGCTAAGAATCCTTTGACGCCGCTTCTGGTTTCCCAATGCCCCTTGATGTCGGATGGTTGTAGATGTAATGCTCGAGCAACATCTTCTGGCTTTGGTTCCTTTTCCGTACCATTGAAGGGTAGTTGATTAAGGATAAGGATTCTTAGGAGTTGAGAAAACTCCTCCAAAGTGGGCACCAACTGGTAATCGGGGAAAGTGAAACAGTGGTTAAGAGGGTCAAAGAACTGGAATAGCACTTTCATCATGTCTTCTTCAATGTTGGTGTTGACTAAGCTGAGCAGTCTACCATGTCTTTCACTGAAGGATGAGCTTTCCGGAATTCTTGAGGTGAGATCCTTGAGTTGAGGAGTGATTCTCACAAGGTTGACTTGGATGGTTTTTCTGCGAGGAATTTCCATGATCTACAAAACAAGAACAAAGATGAAGATCCAAACCCTTGAAATGGTTAGTGAATGCATATGATGCTTTATGATGTTTATGATGTATGCACAAAAACATATGTACAAGCAATTCACACCAAACCCTAGTTTCAGGCTTGCATGAGGTTTCATAGGTAAGTACCCTCTTGAGTGTAGTTGGCTTAAAAACCTGTCCTATAAATAGTAACCGGGTTCTAAGGATCTCAATATCATTGGATTGTTTTCATCGTTCATTGTTTTGGTTTAGCCACTTAACTAGCGACCAAAATATTCCAAGAAAACAACCCTCAATGAGTGTAGTATCGAGTATCTACCAACTTCGGACTGCACCAAAGCCGGCCATCTCACTACCCCTAATAAAAGGCCAAGATGGTCAAGTAAGGTTCTAGGTCATTAGTGCTTAGTGACATCACTCAGCGGCCCCGTACTCTCCTTGATTGAACTCAAGGGTTACCGGTACTCACAAATATGTCGCACTAATATAGCTATTGCTTCGACCGTGTCGGTATACCCCGCACAGTTTCCACAACGTATTGCTATCTATGAATGTTTCCCAAAATCCGGGTGTAGGATTGCAAACCCAAACAATAGAGCCAAGATATAAAGCAATCAATTCAAACAATTAGTCATGCAAGAGGGTGATCTAAGCCCTAAGGTTACACAACTTTTAAAATCTTCCCCAGCAGAGTCGCCAGTTCTGTGATACGGTGGGAGAACTGACTATGGTTTTGCGTTTGTTTTCGCAAATGTTTCGGTTGAGCAAGAGTCGCCACCGAATTTTTATTTTATCCTAAGGAAAGGTTTAAAAAGCACAGCAAAAACCTTTGAGATATTTTCTTGGGTTCGGGGAGTAGATTATAGAAAGGGAAGGTATTAGCACCCTTTCTATCCATGGTTATCCATGGGCTCTTAGGTACTTGCTTAGATCAACTTGCCTTGGTTTTCAATTGTTTGAAATGGTGCTTTGTGTGTGGCTTTGAAAAGGTTTTGAAAAAGATGCCTTGTCTAGGCTACCCTTGTAACAATTCTTTACTCGAATGTTTTACAAAAGGTGTTTGTCTTTTTGAAAAGATGTTTCAAAAATGTTTTGAGAGTTTGTTTTGAAAGTGTTTGTGAAGTGTGGTTTGAAAATAGGCAAGTGTTTTGTTTTGCAAGTTGACAAGTACTTAAGAGCTATCTACCCTAAAGTTCTCAAAGATTTTTGCTATGTTTTAACCCTTTTAACAATTTTGTTCCACCATTGTATTTGGTGGACAATCTTGTGTTAGGATGTGAAAGGGACGGGCGCGGGTCATCGTTTAGACCATGATTGCAATGGTGCCAAGTATCTTTGGGCAATTTTCCTTTAAGGGACTTTGATCATTTTAGGCAACCTTTCGAAAGCGTCATCGAGGGACTATGATCATTTGATTTGTATTTGTTTTACCCAAAGAGACCTAACATGAAATATGGCCCATTTATTGAAGGCAACAAGTGGAATACCCTAGGGGTGCAAGTGTGATATGTGTTGTCCATTTTCATGCTTGTTTATCTTGAAATTAGGTCAAATTATTTTTGTTCTTTTTATTTGCATACAAACCCTAATTCTAACATGGTATATTTAGAAAGCATTAAAGTGCGAAAAATAAAGTTCTAAACTATTACAACACAATATATGGGAAGGGGGGGTACAAATGTTCAAATGGGGGGTATTTGACAAGGAATTTAAACCTAGCTATTACATCAATTTGGAATTATTTACAAGATAATTGATTGCATAAATTAAATGAAATAAAATAAATATGCAAGATGCAAAAGGTTCTTTATATGTATGAAAAAAAAGTGTTTTTTATATGTCAAATAATCAAAATAAAAAAAGTATTATTTTTGGAGATTTTGTGTTTTAAGGGTAAAACCCTAATTTATTAAGTAAATATATTAATTATTTAATATGTACAATTATTTATCAATCATATTCAAAAATAAAATAAAAATGAAGTATATTTATAAAAAAGTATTTTTGAGGTCACATATTAATAAAAGAAAAAATGTATGTATTTTTGTATTTTTGCCCTAAATATATTAACATATATATGGATATCTTTATTATTTACCAAATATATTATATATACAAGAATAATAATATTTATAAAAAAAAAGTATATTTTATATAAAATATTTTAAGAAGATAAAACAAAATAAAAATGAAAATAAAAATGGTGTTTACATTATTTTTAGTATTTTAAGTAAAAAAGTGTTTATTTATTTATTTATGTACAAATAACTAATCTAAACAAATAAATGCCTATAAATTCAAAAATGGTGTAAAAAATTATTTTTATATTTTTAATATCATTAGAAAAAATAAATAAGTCAAAATGAAAAAAGAAAAGTCAAAAAATCATAGAAATAAGCCAAATGGGCCTAGGGGGTGTAAAAGCAAACAAGTGGTGCAAAAAGAAAGAATATTCCAGGCCCAGCCCAGAACCTGTCTTCTTCAACCTCTGAACCTGTATGAACACTCAAACACGCGTTTTCTATCTCCAAATTCCTGGACTTTTACGCAAAACTTACAACATGAAAAATGTAGAGCATGAGAAGACGAATCCAGGGATATAAAGAACTTGACTTAACTCTCTAAGATGAGGGAGAATTTCTTCTCCCCCAATTCCAGACCTAGTTTTTCATCAATGTTCAGACTCAAAATTCTCTAAGCATACATAATATAAATGAAATCTAATCACATGGGCATGTTCAGGGCTATGATTGTGACATGTTTCCTTCACAAACCTAAAGCTAACAATGCCTATATTGAGAGATAGAACTTCATGAATATACCTGTTCAGTTGGAATCGTGCCTTGCAATGGAGGAGCTTTCAGGGCAAGGTGATGATTTGTACAGCTTCCTTGAAGTGTGAGGATGCTATTCCAGGTTTTACTTTGCTTTGGAGCTAGCTGAATCGAGTTATAGAACTCCACCTGCAAATCAAAAAAATGAAAATGGCCAAAAGGATTAGAGGAGTTACAGTCTATTTCTAATGCTTTGGATAGTTTGTATTGATGGTAGGGAAGGTGTTTGAACTGGTTTGGGAAAGAATGTATGAAAGGATTGAGCTAGGGAACTCAATCTGCAGAAAGCCCTGTTTTTGTGCAGTTCAATGGTGATTCTGAGTTTGTGAAGGTATTGGAGGTGAAAGGCTCGTGTTCTAGCTCAGTATGAATGTCTTGAATATGTTTGATAAGTTTGCTTCAAGGTTCTCTTGCTGATATGAAAGTTGGTTTATGTTATGCAATGTTTCTTACACTTTAAGCAAGCAATGGCCACTTGGTGTTTCTAGCCTGTACAGGCCCCCATACTATGCTGCTAACCTTCCCCTTGATCAGTGTGATTAACTCATAAACTTGTGCCAAAGAGATTTCCTTTGTACCTTCTTGATTTACCAATTGACATAAAGTGTAACTTTTCAAAAATGGCTATTTCACTTTTTCTATAAATGGCTTAATTCAACATGTAATGCTTAAACTCATAAAACAAGGCCTTGGCACAATGAGTATGCATTAAATTATTGAGTGCAAATTGGATTAGAGGCCTTTAATGTAGCATAAACCAAGCTGACTTGAAAATGGCAATGTGTATGAACATGTCTTGGTCAAGAACAAAAGTGACTTTTGCCCAACTTGCCAAATTCAATTCTCCATAACCATGAGGTTGTTTGATGAGTTCTTGGACATTTTGGAAAGCTTGGAATGTGTACTACAATCCATCTTTGAAATGCAAATTGAAATTCCAAGTGGAAGTATGTGAAAAATGGTCTTGAAGTTAGGTAAAAACCTTGCCTAAAAAGGTCAAAATTTCACTAAGTTAAGAATGGTTTAGTACCCTTGTTCCAAAAATTGTAACTTGAGATACAAGCTTCTTTTGGGAAAACTTTGTGAATCAAAGTTGTAGATTATGCAATAGGCTACAACTTTCATGTTTTGACTTTTGCTTGAATCCAAATAAATCTTGGTGAGAAAGTGGGGCAAATTTGGGAAAAAATTAGGGTTTTTCATAACTTAGAAAAATTCTAAGTTATGAAAAATTCTCATTTCAAACCCTAATTTGCAATTCTTGATTTCTTGATGAACAAGTTTCATGATTTGGCATGTTTTGATGAAAAATGAATCTTGACACTTGATTTTGACCAAAAAGTCAAAGTTTGACTTTTCAGTATACAGTCAAAATTGATCAATTGACTGGGAAATTCAATTGTCAATCTTGTGCATTTGGGATCTTTTGAACTTGTTGAGCATGTCAAGACAATTCCATGGGGTCATTAAGTCCATATGTGAGCTTGGTTTGCCATTGGCTAGGTCAAACAGTCAAAAATTTGCCTTTGTGCAGTCAAAACCCTAAAAATGACCATTTTGCCCTTTTGGTGATCTGATCAAATTTCTTGTGGAGTTGTGATCCAAACTTGATCAAATGGTCCATGTGAGTTTATAATGTTGATGTGGGTCAATTTTGACTGTCAATTGGCCACAATTGACTTTTTCCCCAATACAGTTGATTTCTAGGTCAACTGTCCAATTGACTGGGCAAAACTTGGAATCAAGGCTTGAAACTTGATATGGATAAACTTGGGAGTCCAATATGAAGCATGAAAGTCATCTTAGGCATTTTTGGTCAAAACATCTTTCTGCAAACACAAACCCTAATTTGGGTCAACATGCAAGGAGAAGTCTTGAGCAGATGAAACCCTAACTGGATCTTGAGCTCCAAGGGCTTTGTGATGAGAAATTAATGAGAAATGGGAGGGCAAATTTTGGGGTACAACACATACTTATTTACAAAAGTAATAATTAATAATAATAATAATGAGAGAAAATTATTTATTTAAGAAAAAAGATGAAAATGTTAAAAAACCCTAATTTCTATATATTTTAATTTATTAAGAAAAAGATTAAAGTTTTGAAACCTAATTTACTAAATTAATGGTTAGAATTTATTTACAAAAATAATTTAATAGTGAAATTAATAAGAATTAAATATTAAACATTTTTTTGGTTTCTAATTTTTATTATGGGAAAATATTCTGGATGAATTAAATAAAATAATTAAAACAATTTAAAAAGAATTGAAAAGAAAAGAGAAGAAAATTAAAAAAAGAATACAAACATTGGGGGGTTTCTGGCCCATTTTGGAGGTTTTTTGAAGTAATTTGGCCCAACAGAACAAAGCCTTTTTTGACTTTCTTCGCCTGCGTGTACACTGGTTGACTAGGGTGCACTCTGGAATTCATTCAGTGGCCCTTGGATGGAGGCTCATGGCCATGTGGCAAGCTTGGATGTGAGGTTGTATGATGGACTTTGGGGCGTGCACTACATGGAAACATGTTAGGAGAAAAAATATGAAATATGTGGGGGGACCTGGGAATCGAACCCAGGTCCCAATGCTTATCAACCATGTCTTCCACCAACTGAGCTGCTGTACGCGTTTGTTAGCATAATGGAGCACAAATATTATAATAAGAAACAAAAACTAATGATATAAAATAAGAAAAACGCGCCAGATTTTGAATCTCCCTATCACATGAAGACACGCAGGCTTCTTCTTCGTTTTTGTACCTGCAACATAAACAAATAGCGGGGGTTTTAAACCCCCACTAAGTACAACCAGGAAAAATAGCGATTAGAAGATGCCCAAATATAAATTGAGCGCGAGGTTATTAATAGCTTCGTCTTGTTGCAACGAGTTTGCCTATACTGGTTTGATGGTCCAATTTTACACCCTATGCAAAGCCCCAATTTTTGAGCTCCGAAACCCTAAAACACGTTAATGGTAATTCACGATATAGAACCTTATAATACAATTGAATCATATTATTAGCTTCAGCATGTTCCGGTGAATGCAAAACAATCGAAAATATGCATCAAATGAGCATGAATCATGATATGGAATTCAAGAAAATGTTGCATACCGTATGGACTGTGTTCTGTGATTCTTGGCACGTTTTGATTGATTCTTGATTGCAAAAGCTTCCTGGATGCTTAGGCAACGTGTTGGAATCCTTTAGAAGCTTTGAATTATCCTCTAGGTATGAAATCAGTTTCAAGCTTTTTGGCCAAAAATTGCAAATTGGTTATGCAGTTTCTGAGCAGTTTTTCGTGTCTGTATGCATTAGGTTTGGTTGTGCATAAGTACATGAATGAAATTAGGTCAAAAACAAGCCCATGGATTCATGCATTTATGTTTTGAATATTTGATTTTTGTCACATCTTTTTCAATCTTTTTTCATGCAAATCCTTGCCAATTGTGGAAGATATTGTCCCCTTGAGATGGTGCACGAAATCTCTTGTATATAATGAACATATTTGCTGCACAAAAAAGATTTAAAACCATTATTTGATATTTTTCTCATATTTAAATCTAATTAAATGAATTAATAAGATTAACAATTCAATTAATTAATTAAAAATAATAAAATAAATCCCTTTGAGCTCAATGGGTCGTGCATAGGCTTTGGGTAATGATCCAAGGAAGAGTTTGAGGCCCATTAGCATTTTTGAAGCTTTTGAAGCAAAGTTGACTTTTCAAAATTCCCAAAAATTTCCCAACTTCTCCAAGGCATATATTGCTCAATTTTGAAGCTATGATCATGTTCTTGGACATTTTGGAAAGGTCTTGAAGTCCTCTAACCAATGCCTTTGGTCCCATGTCATTTTGATTTACCAATCTCAAGTTATGGTCTTTGACTTAAAGTGCCTTTTTCTTGACTTTTGAAAATGACCTATAATGTTGAAATTGATAACTTTTTGTGAGAGCATTTCTTGGACTTGAAGTGTGAAGATGAGTTATAGGAAATGTCATCCTCTTCAAAATGAGATTTGGATGGAATTTTTCTGATAAACCATGAGGAAGTTATGGCCTGGTCAATTTGCAGTTGACTTTTCATCTGTCCAAAAATAGAAACTTTTGCATCTTGAGACTTTTTGAGCCATGCTTTGAGAAATCATGATCAAGAATTGATCAAATTATGTTTGTGGCTTCAAAATAAGTTGTTGACCAAAAATTTGACTTTTGACTGTCAAATGACCATTTTGCCCCTGCAGTTGACTGTGAAGCATTTAGGGTTTTTGACTGTGCAACTTGATGCTGTGAGTCTTGAAACTTGACATATGGATGCTTGACAATGTATCTAGGCATGTGGGACTTGATTGGACCCTTGGAAACCTCATTTTCTTGGCCAGAACCAAAACCCTAATTTTGACTGTGTTTGGAGGCAATTGGACTGTGCAACCCTTGAGAGATTTTGAATCATCTGGAGATTGACCTTGGCAAGTTTTGAAGAATATGGGAGGGCAAATTTTGGGGTACAACAGTGAAAGATACTTTTTGACAGAAGATCAATAAGGGATTGTATAGCTGTAACTACTGTGAGCCAAGCAATTATCATTGTGATAAGTGACTTGGAGTAGGATTTGATTGTAAGGGTTGTGTATCACTCAAAGCTTTGGAGCACGAGTGTTTGTGTTACTTGATTAAAGCTTTGAAGAAAAATCAAGTTAGGGTTGTTTATCACTTAAAGCTTTGAAGCACGAGTGTTTGTCACTTGATTAAAGTTGTGAAGAAAAATCAAGTGTGTGTACTGAAGAGTGTCTTCATAATCTCATTAATCAATAGTTTAGTATCACTGTTGTGATTGAGGGGGAGTGAGTAGGAACTCAGGTTTAAGTTGAACTTAGATTGAAGTTGCATTGGGTAGTTCTTAAGTGAAGGAGATAAACTGGTTGGTTTATTCCTGAATTAATATCTCTTATAGTGAATTTCCTCCCTGGCTTGGTAGCCCCCAGAGTAGGTGTTGTTACACACTGAACTGGGTAAATAATTGATTGTGTTCTTTACTGCTTTTAAATTTACTGTCTTGAAGTGTGTCAGATACGGTGTCATAACATTCACTGTGACATTAAGTATCTGTTGCCAGAATTTCAGAAACCTTTGACACCACTCCTTGTAGAGCTTGAGCAATATCTTCTGGCTTTGGATCTATTTCTGTACCGTTGTATGGTAGTTGATTGAGAATGGGAATCCTCAAGAGTTGGGAGAATTCTTCCAAAGTTGGCACAAGTTGATAATCGGGAAATGTGAAACAATGGTGTAAAGGATCAAAGAACTGAAAGAGCACCTTCATCAAGTCTTCATCAGTGTTGAAGGTAACCAAGTTTAGTAGGCGACCATGTCTTTCGGTAAATGGAGAATTTTCAGGAATCCTTGATGATAGCTCTTTAAGTTATGGAGGGATCCTTATAAGATTGACTTGAATAGTTTTCCTGCGAATAGAATCCATGTCCTACAAAACAGAACAAAGATAAATCCCAATATCCTTGAAATGGTTAGTGAATGAGTATGATGTTATGATGTTCATGATGTTATGTACAAGTAAATATACACAAACAAAGCAAACAAGTCCTTATGTTTAGGCTTGCATGGAGGCTTATAGGTAAGTACCCTCTTAAAGTTTAGTTGGCTCAAACCTGTCCTAGCAATAGTAACCGGGTTCTAAGGAGCTCAATATCACCAGTTTGTTTCTTTGGTCATTGTTTCAGTGCGATCCTCTTTAGTGGCGACCGAAATATCCCAAAAAACTAAACCTCAATGAGTGTAGTATCGAGTATCTACCAACTTCGGACTGCACCAAAGCCGGTCATCTCACTACATCCTAATGGCCAAGTTGATCAAGTAAAGGTTCTAAAAGTTCATTAGTGCTTCATGACATCACACAGCGGCCCTGTATTCTCCTTGATTAACTCAAGGGCTACCGGTACCCACATATATGTCGCACTAACGTAGCTATTGCTTAGACCATGTCGGTATACCCCGCACAGTTTCCACAACGTATTGCTACTTACCTATAAGATATCCAAAATCCGGGTAGAGGATTCAAACCCAAACAAAGAACCATAATGTAAAGCATACAAGTCAAACAAAGAAAGTAAGTAAATATGATCTAACCCTAAGGTAACCCCACTTTTAAAATTTTCCCCAGCAGAGTCGCCAGTTCTATGATACGGTGGGAGAACTGACTTAGGTGTTTTGCGTTTGATCACAAATGTTATGGTTAGCAAGAGTCGCCACCGACTTTTCTTTTATCCAAAAGGAAAGGTGAAAAAGCACAGGAAATACCTTTAAGATTGTTTCTTGAGTTCGGGGGATAGATTATGAAAAGGGAAGGTGTTAGCACCCTTTTCATCCATGGTTTTCCATGGGCTCTTAGTTACTTTCTAGATCACTTGCTTTTGTTTGAAATTGTGCTTCGTGTGGTTTTTGAAAGTATTTTGTAAAGACGCCATTGTTTAGGAAAACTTTGTAATGATTCTCGTTCGTAAGAATGTATACAAAGATGTTGATCTTTTGAAAATGTTTTCAAGTTTTGTAAGATGTTTTGAAAGTGTAGGTGTTTGTTTTGAAAATAGCAAGGATGTTTTGTTTTGAAAGCGAGCAAGTAACTAGGAGAATTCTACCTACTCAAAAGTCTTTCATGTTCATTTTCTCTTTCCTTTGACATTGTTATCTTACCATTGACTTAGTAAGTAACCCTATTTTTGGATGTAAACGGGACGGGCGTGGGTCATCGTATAACCATGATTAACAATGTTGCAAGGTATCTTAGCATTCTCTTTTAGGGACTAAGATCATTTGAAAGGCAACATAGATAACGTATCGAGGGACTATGATCTTATATTTTGCTTATTTTTGCTAAGATACCTCACATGCGTAATATGGCCATTTTGTAAGGCAACCAAGTGGATTTTACCCTAAGGGTGTTTTTGTGCAAGTGTATTGATTTTCATGCTTGATTTGTCTTTGATTATGGTTTTCTAATTGATTGGTTTTAGTCTTTCCATACAAATCCTAATTACTAGCATTTGTATATAAAGCGATAAATTACGGAATTTAAAATTACTACACTATTACAATACTTATGGGAGGGGGTGTAAAAATTACAAATGGGGATTGCTAGAAAATAAACCTAATTATCTATTACAACCATATTGAATTTAGATAAATAATGTACAAAAATGAATAAATATACAAGAATGTAAAATGGAAAGAAAATGGACTTTTATTTGGATTTTTTAGGGAAAAGGGGTTTTGTTTTAACCTAATTAACTAAAAGAAAAATAATTAATTAAATTAGTAAAAAGTAAAACCTAAATTTACTAGGAAAAGAATTTAAATAAAACCCTAATCTATTAATTGATTAAAAAAGAAATTAAGTTTATAAGAAGAATATTTTTTTGGTATTTTTGTCTTAAAAATAATTTTTAGTATTATAAAATATTTTTGGTCTTTTTTGGTTTTAAATAATATATTTTAAAAAAATAACTAAAACCCTAGTTTTTTTAATTAAATTTACAAACCAATTAGTAAAATAAATAGAGTATGATTAAATAAAATAATTTTTTTTTGTAAAAAATAAATAAACTATATCAAAATATAAATCTAACATATTTTATTTTATTTTTTTATTTTTTTTAGTATTAGATAAAATATTTAAGAAAACAAATAAAAAAATGATAAAAAGAAAATAAAATGGGTCAGGGTGTGAATAGCCAGCAAGGGGGGGGGGGGTCAGAAGTGAAAAAACATAAGGCCCAGTGATGCCAAAAAAGTCAGAATATGTGAAAAATATGAAAAAAAATCCAAAAGGGTACCACTGGGGCTCGAACCCAGGTCCCTATAGTCACAGGCACGCGCTTCTACCACTGGTTTGCTATATATCCGCTTATTAATATCAAACCATAAATATATATGGTAAAAACGTTCCTGAGGCCAACTTCATCTTCAACCTCACGGCCATCCAGAGTACCTGCATCTTGCTCATCTCTCATCCATTTGCAAAAATGTAAACATGAATTTTGTAGCAAATTTCCTTACGATTTCAGAAATGCAAAGCAATAAAATTATAGGTCAAAGACAAGCATGCATTTTAATGGCCCTAATCTGAACCCTAAAAATTTCAGAAACTTCAATCTTAAAATGTTCTAAGCTCAAGCAATATAAATGAAAACTATGGACATGGTTAGCTTCATGGCAATGATATCTACATTTTTCATTCACAAATAAACCATTAATGATGCTTGTATGAAAAGTTCAAAGTTGAGATAACTTACCTTGCAAGAGGGTATCGTGTTTTGAGTTTTAGTAGCTTTTAGTGAGTTCCAATGATTGGATTAGCTTCCTCAAGTTCCCAGGTAGCTAATGTGATGCTTAGCTTGAGCTGAAAGTGCTTGAGGAGTTGCGGATTGTCAAGGTGCAAGGTGTTGTTTTTGAAAATGGTGGATGATGATGGAGGTGTTACAGTGGTGTTGCAGGTGTTTGAATTATTTGTGTATGTTATTTAGAAGCTTTTGAATGTAAAATGCCAAGAAACTCACGAGCAAATTTCGAGATTGGATTCAAAACTCAAAAATGGCAAGTTTTGAGGTGTTTTTGATGATTCTGTGTTCTTGGTGTTTTCAAGGATCAAGTATGCATGGGATTTGTGGAAAATGACTTGTGTATGTATAAGCAAAAAGCTTGAGTGCTTTGGAGAGTCAGAAGTACAAGTTACAAGCTAATTGCTATGTTACTTGATTTTCAAGAAAAGTGGGGAAACAAGTTTCAAGAGGAAGTACAAGCATAGGCTGAGTGATTGTAAGTTTCTAGATAAACTTCTCTTGAGTTATGGGACTTGTATCATCAGAAGAAAGCAATTGCAAGGCTCAAGAACAAGTTTTGTGCAAAAAGCTACTTTATCAAAATAACATTGTGCACTTTCTTCCCAAAATGGATATAACGCATGGCCTTGCATTGAATGCTTGAATTGAGACCTCTAACAGCTGTGCAAGCAATTAATTATGGATTTCCTAACAAGTTTGAGGCCTGAAAAGTAGAGGTTATGCAACATAAGTTTGAATTTTGAATCTTGTTCATCACAAAATGACTTGTAATTCAAGTGTGAAAACCCTAACTTCATCTCTTCGATTCCCCCTACTCAAAAATGAACTCAAGGAGTTCTTGGAAATTTTGGAAAGCTTGTAATGTGCTCTACAACCCATTTTTGAATAACTTTTGAAAATTACTCTTGGAACTATATGAAAAAGTTCCATGAAGTTAGGTCAAAATCCTGACCAAATTAGGGCAAAATTTCACTAAGTGTTTTGTTTCATGACCATGTGTTCTTAAAATTATAACTTGAGATCCAAGCAATTTTGGAAGGAGTTGTCTAAAGAAATTTTGTATATTTCATGGAGATCTATAACTTTCATATTGAAAGTTTCTTTTGAATCATCTTGCATCATGGTGAAAATTTTGCTCAAAGTTGTGAAAAAATAAGAAATTTTCAACACTTGGAAAAGTTTCTAAGTTTAGAAATTTTAACTTTTCAAAATGAAATCTTGAATTTTTTATTTCTTGGTGAATAAGTTTCATATTTTGACATGCTTTGATGAATTTTGATCTTTGACAATTGATTTTGACCAAAAAGTCAAAGTTTGATTTTTCAGTATACAATTGACTTTTGATCAGTTGACTGAAAATTCACCTGTCAATCCATTGGACTTGAGCAATGTTTTGAGCCATGTCATTAGGTCAAAATTATGCAATTGGACTCTTGAGATCATTCCTTAAACCAATTGATCATTTTCTAGGTCAAA
The DNA here is from genome assembly GCA_948472305.1 of Vicia faba. NCBI lineage: Eukaryota > Viridiplantae > Streptophyta > Magnoliopsida > Fabales > Fabaceae > Vicia > Vicia faba. Next base: position 931,439,920 of record OX451738.1, on the reverse strand, counting down.
AATCAGAAATTGCCCTTTCCCAGTCAAAACCCTAATTTTGACCTTTTTGCCCTTTTGAAGATTTGATCAAATTTCTTGAGGAATTATGGTCCAAAATTGATCAAATGATACATATAAGTTTAAAATTTTGACGTGGATAAAAAACTATGAAGTTTGACTGTAAATTGGTCATAGTTGACTTTTTCCCCAATACAACTGATTTCTAGGTGAACTGCTCAATTGACTGAGCAAAAGTGTGATCCAAAGCTTGAAACTTGACATGAGTAATCTTGAGGGTCCATAGTGATCCATGAAAGTCATATGGGGAATTGGAAGTTCAAATATCCTTGTGCAATCTCAAACCCTAATTTTGGTCATCAGTGCTTAAGGAGATGTCTTGAGCTGATCAACCCTAGTGCATTCTTGAGCCAAAGGAGATCTTGTGAGCAAATTCTTGATAAATGAGAGAGAAAATTTTGGGGTACAACAGCGAACATGCCAATATAACTCTTCAAGTTTAAGAATATTAAACAGGGGAAACTGTTGTACCCTAAAATTTTCCCTCCCATTTTTCTTCAAGGCATTCTTTCAAGGGTTCTCAAATACTAAAACTACTCAAGGGTTGACCAGTCAAGATGTTCCTCCTAAGCCAAAGGTCTACAACTAGGGTTTTGAGTTCCTTAAGTAAATTTGGTCTACAAATGTCTCAAATTGTTTCCATGGCTCTCCATAGGTCCTAAACAATGTTCATGTCAAGTTTCAAGTCCTATATCACAAGTTTTCCCAGTCAATGGCTTAGATGATTGAAAATTAACTATATTGGGTAAAAAGTCAATTATGGTCAACATACAATCAAACTTCAAGATTTTTTATTAACATCAACATTTTGAAGTGATATTCATCATTTGATCAAGGGTTGATCATAATTCCTCAAAGAAAGCCTTCAAATCATCCAAAGTCAAGAATTGTCAAAATTAGGGTTTCCTTAGGAGAAGTCAACTAAACTTTGACCAAGCATAACTTTCACATGCTTCATCAAATTTTCCCTAACCAAAGCCTATTTTGAAGGAAATTCAATTCTCTACAACTTTTTAATTATACTCAAGTCAAAAAAATGCTTCATTTGAAATATATGAGCTAATACATTACATGTCATTTTCAAAAGTCAACAAAAAGACACTTTTTGCCAAGGAAACTTACATCAAGATAAAGTCTCCAAATGCAAAAATGATCAAAAGAGAAATTGTAGAGGACATATTTATCTTTTCAAAAAGTCTAATATCACCTTCAAGAGATTAAAATTGAGCAATTTATGAGTTGCACAAGGTGGGAAATTTTGAGGAAATACATGAAATGAAAAATGTGCAAACTTGAAATTTTGGACTTGTGGCATAAATTTTGGGCTTCAAACATATCCATGACCTTATGAGAGACTCCTAAGCTCACTCCTACCATGTCTTGTATTTTTCTTATTATTTTGTTTATATTTATTTTGGTTTTATTCAAATAAATGCAAAATAAGTTAAATAAAGTATAAAGAAAACGGGCCAGGCGCATTGAGTGGTTTCTTAGAGCCCAATATAGCTTATGACAACCCATCAAACATGTCAAATTCGTGTAGACTCAAGAAGGAAAGGTATATTTCAAATTTGGAAGGTTTTAAAGTTGTTTGATTCTTGTTTAAACCATGGCTTGATTAGGTGATCTCATACCATATTTGATGAATCATTCTCTTCCTCTATATAAGTGCAAGCTGCTCAGATGTTAAGGACACGCATCCTGCCTCAAGAAAAACTTGCAAAAATTTCATAACTTTCTCAAAGAAACTAAATCCCAAAACCTGTGTTACAAGCCTCATTTCTTCCAAATTCTCATCCCATACACGCCTAGGAATTTTAAAGGGTAAGGATGGACTAATCATTGTGTTTCTAAGGACCCAAATCCATATATGTGCTTTTCATATTTATTTATTTTTCAAATCTTTGTTTTTACCATGTTTTGACATGAACTAACATTACTAATGTATTACTGAGTCTTGTTTAAGAAGGACTGGATCAACAGATTTATCTCATGCATCCAGAAATGGTAGATGCCATGTTTTGCACCGATCGACCCTCTTAGGTTCAAACCTCACGATACAAGGATATTTAGCCAAAAATAAGGCCATATTCGGATCTAGGGGGGTTGAATTATGGGTGATATATTGTTTTGGGATCACTAACGTCTATTTTTTACAGGTTGAGGTTTGCAGCTCGTTGGAGAAGACGATCGGAGCTAGGGCTCTGACGCTTCTCTGACCGTATGCTTCATTCATTGTTTTTTTCATTTTGTTTGATACATGTACCGGATGAAACACCCGTCCCAACGGTAGGAGGAAGCGTGCCAGGGCAGGGGTTTAATCCTTGCCTCTGGATTTTTATTTTCTAACATTTTCCTTGCAGATTCAGTACAAACAAGCCCAACGCGCGCACCATGCATCTCTAGTCTTTGATCATCAGATCTCATCAAGGACAGATCCAACACACCAAACTCACATCCCATGATACACCTCCTGAAATCCATCATAGGGGATCACACATCGCAGTTCTGAGCCTCCTTGAAATGGGCTTGACAAAATTCTGATGCACACCCCCCCAATTTCTTTTACAACATTGGCCCATTGAATTTCTTTTTTTTTGTTTTAATTTAATTGTTTTCTTTTTTTTAATCATTTTATTTAATCAGAAAATTCACAAAAAAAATCATAAAAATTAGATTTAGGTTTTTTTAATTAATTGATATAATTTTCATAAATTAAAATTAATTAACTTAATCATATTTTGTTTTTATTTAATTAATGAACTAATAAATTAATTAGAATTAGGGTTTATTTTTATACTTTAATTATTTTTCTATAACAAAAACAACAAAAAATATTTTCTTAAACATTTAGAAATTATTAGTGTTTTGACATCTTTTCAACCTCCACGCGTTTATTTATTTTTCGCTTTATTATCTTTATGTAACTGTCAAAGGGATGTAATGGTTTAAACTATGATTGCTTTACTTTTCCCCCGTTTATGGTTTGTACTCCTCATCCCCAAAGCGATGTAATAGCTTAGATTATTTCCCGCATTTTTATTTTCCACATTTGTATATATTTAACTGCTAGCTTAATTGGATTGCATGGCAAGACATAAAAAACAAACATTAGAAAAACCTAATCCCAAGACAAATAACTAAAATCAAAACACTTTGCACACGCGCACCTCTAGGGTAACCCTTACTCGTTGCCTCAGATATAAACAGTCACGTCTCTCGAACGTGGGATACTTTAGCAAAGATCCTTTGGTTAAAAGATCGTAGTCCCTCGATGACCCTTCGATGCTGCCTCGGTAAACGATCTTGGCACCTTAGGATAATGGCTAAAGTGTCCTACAAGTTGTCTTCATGACTGTTCAATGACCCACGTCTGTCCCTCAAACATCCAATGATAGGGCTTCCTATTAACCAATAGTAGGATAACACTATCTAAAGGAAAGGAGGAAAAGAACAAAGACCTTTTGAGTAGGTAGATAGCTCGTAGTTTCTTGCTCACGAAACAAAACAATTTCTCACACATACACTCTCTTTCTTCTAAAAATATTTTCAAAGACAAAACACTTTATATGCATTCTCAACGATATGAGAATCATTACAAAGTTTTCTGCACTAAGGCATCTTTTTTTTCAAATTATTTTCAAACACACAAACACAAAGCATTTTCAAAGTGAGCTAGCGACTAAGATCCCATAGATAACTACAGATGAAAAGGGTGCTAACACCTTCCCTGTTCATAACCTACCCACCAAACTCAGAAAAATTCTCAAAGGTCTTTCCTGTTCTTTTCACCCTTTCCTTTATTGGATAAAATAAAAGTCGGTGGTGACTCTTTCTATCTGCAACATTTGCGATAAAACACAAAACCTAAAAGTCAGTTCTCCCACCGTATGACACACAGACATGCATTTGGAGTTAATAATGAACACATATCAAGAAGAGGCCAGAAGAAAGGTCTAAATGAAGATATACTTCTGGAGGAAGAACACTGATTGAAGGCGAACTTTAACCAACAGAAAAGAGGCACCGGGCAAAGGTAGACCGAAGACGGAGATACATCGGGTGAAGATGAACTCACCGGAAGAAAAGAGAACATCGGGTGAAGACGAACCTCAAACAACATAAAAGGAACACCGGGCGAAGGTGAACCTAAGACAGAAAGACACAAGGCAAAGGTGAACTCACTGGAAGAAAAGAGAACATCGGGAAAAGATGAACCTCCAAAAACACAAAAGGGACACCGGGTGAAGGTGAACCTAAGACGGAAATACATCGGGTGAAGGTTAACTTACCGGAAGAAAAGAGAACATCGGGAAAAGACGAACCTCAAACAACACAAAAGGGACACCGGGCGAAGGTGAACCTAAGACAGAAAGACACCGGGCAAAGGTGAACTTTCTGGATAAGAGAGAACGTCGGACGAAGGCGAACCTTAACCAACAAAAGGGACATCGGGGGAAGGTGGACCTAAAACAGAAATTCACCGAGCGAAGGTGGATTTTCTAGAGAAGAGAGAACGTCGGGAGAAGATGAACCTCAAACAACACAAAAGGGACACCAGGCGAAGGTGAACCTAAGACAGAAAGACACTGAGCGAAGGTGATCTTTCTGGAGAAGAGAGAACGTCAAGCGAAGACGAACCTCAACCAACAAAAAGGGACACCAGGCGAAGGTGAACCTAAGACGGAAATACACCGGGGGAAGGTGAATTTTCCGGAGAGAGAACGTCAGGCGAAGACGGACTTTCGGGGGATACCACGTGATAGATTCCACTGGGGAAACTGGACGAGAAATTTAACCAAAGTAAATTCATAGAGATCGAAAAATCAAAGGCAAACTTTATAGGAGAAAGAGACCAGCCGAGGGGGTACTCTGTCAAAGATAACCGACTTATGTTGGAATTTTAAGAGGTTGCAAGTATGCAAGAATTATGATATCCTTCAAACCAAAGGCAGAGTATTAATTCTTCAAGAGTGGAAATTGTCTGTGTGATCGGTGGAAATAGAACTGACTGTTTTTTAAGCTCGTTTCGCGAAATGTCGCGGTAAGCAAGAGTCGCCACCGTCTTTTATGTTCTCCAACATGGAAAGGACAAAAGCACATCAAAATTCCTTTTTTAAGAATGTTTCTCGGTTCGGGAGGTAGATTTATAGAAAGGGAAGGTGTTAGCACCCTTTCTATCCGTGGTTATCCACGGGCTCTTAGGTACTTGCTCTTATGTTTTCAAAATTTGTTTGCTTTTCAAATGTGTGTGGGTTTTGAAAAAGTTTCTTTTGAAAAATTTCTAAGTAACTCTTGCATCTGTCCTCAAGAGTGTATGAAAAATTTGTTTGAAAACTTTTAGAAAGTGTGGGTGCGAAAAGTTGTTTTTGTTTGTTTGAAAGAGCAAGTACCCATGAGAATCTACCTACTCTAAGGAATTAGGCTGTGTAAGAGTCCTTTAGATAGTGATATCCCACCATTGATAGGCAGGCAGCACCATCGTTGGAGGTATTCGGGTCAATTCAATTATCGGGACAGTGTGGTCACCAAAGCAATGGTAGGACATCTTAGTGGTAACCCTAATGTCCTAGATCCTTTTTTATCCGAGGCGACCGTTTCGAGGTAACTGAATCTTTTGGATAGAAGGGCGACCTCTAAGACACCCTATACTTGATGACCACGTTCGAGGCAACCAGTGAGGCGTACCCTAGAAGTGGCATGTGCTTTATGTGTTATTTTTCAGTTAAGGTTGTCTTGTACATGTTATTTGTGAGCTACGGATTGGTTTTATTTTACATACATTCTTGCAGGCATATTAGCAGTTAAATGGTTTGCAGGAAATAAAGTGTGGAAAAGTAAATCTAGCTATTACAAGGCGCGGGTCTATACATCGCCAAAAAAAAAAACAAAAACCTCGTTTTGGAAAATAAAGTGCGAGAATTTAAATAAGGCGATAAAATCCTAATTAACTATTACATACTCTGTACAGATACATAAATATAATCAAAAGAAATTAAAGCGCGAAAGAAGATTGAATCGGGAACGTCTTTAGGGTGTTGACCCTTTTTTGAGAAAAGAATTGAATTTTGTCCTTTTTTTGCAATTAAATAAAGTTAGAACTAATAACTAATTAATTAATTTATTAAAAGAAAAAATGTTTTTTTTTGTATTTTTATGTTTTTAATGAAAATAAAACAAAAGGAATTAAAGAAGAAAAAACCTAGTTCTAAATTTATTTTAGTTATTAAGAAAAAGATTAAAGTTGCCTATTTAAACTAATTAATTAATTATAATTTATTTACAAAAATAATTAAACTAAGTGAATAAAATATTTGTTTTTTTTATTTTTTTTGTGAAAATGTTAATTTGTTAATTAATTAAATAATACCAATATTAATAATAATAATTAAAGAAAATAAAAAGAAAAGGAAAATAGAAAAAGAAATAGAAACCAATGGGGGTGTTGACCCAAGAATGGAGGTGGATCTGGAAATTTAGGCCCATTAAGAAGCAAGCCTGATTGACTTTTGGAATTGACTGCATGTGCATTGACCATATAGCATGGTGTTCCCCTTTTTTTGGCCTTTGGATTAGTCTGTTGAGACACTTGGCACGCTGGATGCTTGAGATGTATGGTAGACTTTTTCTGGAATGCTGCATGGGAACATGTTAGAAAAAATTGAAACAAGCGTTTGGGGGACCTGGGAATCGAACCCAGGTCCCAATGGTCCTTGGACAACGCAGCAGCCACTACACCATGTGCTTGTATTTGTAATTAAAACAAGTAATGAAAATAATATATTAAAAATAACGCGTATGCTGGGAACAACAAAACGCGCGCTGATTTTTGAATGGACCACTAGCACCTTGCCAGCTCACTGTCTTCTTCGTTTTGCCTGTAAAAAGGAAAACAATTAGCGGGGGTTTTTAACCCCCACAATGTGGAACGGCAGAAAATAGCGAATAGGTCCCTGGATTATATAAATGAAGCGCGATAGTCCGGTTAGATTCGTATGACTCTCACGAATCCAGTCATGTGCATCATGAAGCTCAATTTTTCCTGGTTATCAAATCCCCAAATTTCAAGCTTGAAAAACCTAAAATTTAACAATGGCGTTTCCTGTTTTAGGACACCATAATGCAATTGTCTTATACCAAAAGCTTCAGAAGGGTTAGAGCAATGCAAAGCATACAAAAATTCACATTAAATATGCATGAATTATGATTAACGATTATGAAAATATGATCAAACCGTGTGACTTGTTCTGGGCGTTTCCTTGAGGTTTATGGCTTGTTTGTGATTGCAATATGTTCCTGGGAGTGTTAGAAATATGTTTGAATCTTTAAATTGTTGTGAAAGGGGCTGGAGGATTGAAAACAGTTTTCAACTTTTGCTTGATTTTTTGGATTTTGGTTATGCCGTTTGTGCAGTGTTTAGGTCGTGAATTAGGTATGCAAGGCTTGCTTATGTATGTCTCAATGAATTCAGGTCACATTATGAGCCAATGATCCATTGCAATTAAGTTTTTGGATTTTTCTTTAACACCATTAAAGGACTTTCCAAGCTTGGTTCAAAACCATGATTTTGTGCTCAAAATGGCTTGGCACGAATTTGGTAACTTGCTCATGACACATAAAAGCCATTCAAATCAAAAGATGCTATCCATTTCATTTTTTTTTTTGATTTTATTTGAATTTTATGGATTTAAAATGAATTAAATCAAATAAAATTAAATAAAATAGAAAAATTAATGTTTAATCTTGAAATTAATCATGGGACACGTGGGTGGCATGACAAGGCTGAATCAAGTGGAAGAAAGTGGGCCCTTTTGTCAAAAATTGAAGTTTCAAGGATAGTTGACTTTTGCCATTTCACAAAAATTTCCCAACTTCTCCAATGCATATCTTGCTCAATTTTGATCATATGAACATGTTCTTGGACATTTTGGAAAGGTCTTGAAGTCCTCTAACCAATGCCTTTTGTCCCATGTCATTTTGATTTACCAATCTCAAGTTATGGTCTTTGACTTAAAGTGCCTTTTTGTTGACTTTTGAAAATGACCTATAATGTTGAAATTGATAACTTTTTGTGAGAGCATTACTTGGACTTGGAATGTGAAGATGAGTTGTAGTAAATGTCATCCCCTTCAAAATGAGCATTGGATGGGATTTTTCTGATGAACCATGAAAAAGTTATGCCTTGGTCAAGTTACAGTTGACTTTTCAGCTGTCCAAAAATGGAAACTTTTGCATCTTGATGATTTTTGAGCCATGCTTGTGAAATCATGACCAAGACTTGATCAAATGATGATTGTGATCTCAAAATAAGATGTTGACCAAAAATTTTGACTTTTGACTGCCAAATGACCATTTTACCCCTACAGTTGATTGTGAAGCAATTAGGGCTTTTGACTGTGCAACTTGATTCTATGAGTCTTGAAACTTGGCATGTAGATGCTTGACAATGTGTATAGGCATATGGGACTTGATTGGACCCTTGAAAACCTCAACTTCCTTGAAGGAACCAAAACCCTATTTTTGACTGGCTTAGGAGGATGGTTGACTGTGCAACCCTTGAGTAGACTTGAGCAAATTGAGATGATGCTTGTCAAAACTTTGAAGAATATGGGAGGGAAAATTTTGGGGTACAACAGTTTCCCCTGTTCAATCTTCTTAGACCTGAGGATGTAGATTGGCTTGCGTGCCTTTCGTGATCCGAAGGTGGAAGATGATTGAACACTAGAGTGCCTAGAAATTTGCACTCGCATAGTAGAATATCAGCAATGTGATGGCGGGAATGGGCTTACAGATGCCATTTGGAGAGATGATGGATAGGAGGATGGGCTTATAGATGCCATCTGGAGGTGTGACAGAACCTTGTCGGGAATGGGCTTATAGATGCCATTTGGAAGTGTAATGGATAGTTGTGGAGATGGGCTTAAAGATGCCATCAGGGGTGTCGATCGCGTAAGAGATTCCTTAGCGAGAACTTGCGTACTTGAGAAAGAAAGATGGTTTCCTGGCCTGTTACAGGGGTTGATATTCAATCTCTTCATGCAGATATGCCCTGGCTGGATACAAGTATCGAATCTGGAATTGGTTGTCTACAGATATGCCCTGGATGGATACAGGTATCGAATCTCTAAACTCTTCATGCAGATATGCCCTGGCTAGATACAGGTGTCGAATCTACAATCAATTACTCACAGACATGCCCTGGATAGATACAGGAATCGAATCCGGAATTGGTCGTCTACAGATATGCCCTGGCTGGATACAGGAATCGAATCTCTAAACTCTTCATGCAGACATGCCCTGGCTAGATACAGGTGTCGAATCTACAATCAGTTACTCACAGATATGCCCTGGCCGGGTACAGGAATCGAATCTGGAATTAGTCGTCTACAGATATGCCCTGGATGGATACAGGAATCGAATCTCTAAACTCTTCATGCAGACATGCCCTGGCTAGATACAGGTGTCGAATCTATAATCAGTTACTCATAGATATGCCCTGGCTGGATACAGGAATCGAATCTGGAATTAGTCGTCTATAGATATGCCCTGGCTGGATACAGGAATCGAATCTCTAAACTCTTCATGCAGACATGCCCTGGCTAGATACAGGTGTCGAATCTACAATCAGTTACTCACAGATATGCCCTGGCTAGATACAGGAATCGAATCCGGAACTTCAAAAGGTCGCTTACAAACGTGCCCTGGTTGGATACAGGAATCGAATCTCTAAACTCTTCATGCAGACATGCCATGGCTAGATACAGGTGTCCAATCTACAATCAGTTACTCACAGATATGCCCTGGCTGGATACAGGAATCGAATCTGGAATTAGTCGTCTACAGATATGCCCTGGCTGGATACAGGAATCGAATCTCTAAACTCTTCATGCAGACATGCCCTGGCTAGATACAGGAATCGAATCTGGAATTTGTCATCAACAGATATGCCCTGGCTAGATACAGGAATCGAATCTCTAAACTCTTCATGCAGACATGCCCTGGCTAGATACAGGTGTCGAATCTACAATCAGTTACTCACATATATGCCCTGGATGGATACAAGAATCGAATCTGGAATTTGTCATCAACAGATATGCCCTGGCTAGATACAGGAATCGAATCTGGAATTGCGACAGTTGATAGTAATCATCTTTGGGTTGACCTTTTTCCTGAAAAGGCAAAACATCAGTTATATGCAATGTCATGATGCATGAGCTGCATGATTTTAAGATGTTCTCAAAAATAAATGAGATTTGTGTTGTATGATGCGTATGCATGCTATAATGTATGAAGATGTGATGTTTATGAATGTATTTTCGTCTAGGAACATAAATCCTTGACGAATGCCGGGAAGTTGAATCCTGGGCTGATGTTGAAGAGTGAAGTTCTTCGTTTCCGCTGGGGATGATGACTGCAAGGATACACCGGTAGGAGAAGATGACTCCGTTGGTGGATAAACTTGTTGGAGAGATACTCTGCGGGGAATTACTCTGTGGGGAAGAGATACTTCGCTGAGGTTTTGATGAGAACTCCGCTGGGGATTCTGTTGATAAGTTATGTTGGGGAATTTGATGAACTCCACTGGGGGTAGGAAGAGCTTCACCGAGGACGATCTTTCCGTGGTAATTAGCTGAGGATAACCCAATTATAAGCTCTGGTGGAGAATAACCTTTGAATAAAGCCGGGGAGAGAGTTCGTACTCTGCAGGGGATAAGCTTCCAGAATCTACTGGGGATAAGCTTCCAGAATCTACTAGGGAGATTGATCCAACTCTCCTGGGGAAACTTTGGACTGCACTGGGGAAGTGGCTCCACTGGGGTGTCTGTATTCCGCCGGGGAACAATCTTATATCAAAACTGTCGGGGATGCTTGCTTAGGAACATCTGTATACTCCGCTGGGGAATATTGAGATTTTCTGGGGATACCAAACTTCCTTAAGGCTGACAGTAAACTAACTCTGCTTGGGGAGAGCGTTGACTGACTTGCTGGAGATATTGTGCCTTTTTAGGGCTGATGGGAGACCAACTCTGCTTGGGGAGAGTATTGTTGAGTCTTATCTTACTCTGCGGGGAGTGGAGGTATCTTAGTTACGTTCTTCAGCCGAACCTACCTTAGTACCTTGGTGGACAGAGCAACTAGGTCGCTTAGACAACTCATTATTGCCCCTATTTCTGATGTCACCTGTAATTAATCCTTTGTTTCGCATGCAAGTATTTATGAGTTAGCAATTAATGTCAAATGCATATATCAAAAATGAACATTGGACGTTCTTTGCAAAACAAAACAGAAAAAGGAAAAACAATTGGCAATTTGTCTGAAAAAGTGGATTTGTATTGATTTTGAATTTGCCTGTAAATAGGCGTTTTTGTACAAGAGGCTGACGTCCTAGTAAGAGAACGCTGCAGAACAACAGAGTTTATACATTTTGTGAAAGGGAAAACAAAAACAGCTATGTGAAAAATCCCACTGGGTTCCAACTCTGCTATCGCCTTTATGTTTTCAAGCGTCTCATCACTTTGCTGCTCAGTTGAAGATGAAGCTAACTGATCGATGCCGTTTGAACCTGATAGTTGATGCCGGATTCTGGATGCAAGGTGATCCAATGAGACATAGTATTACGCTTATCCCTAACTTTTTCCTGGACCGCCCTTTCGGGTTTTCAGTCCACCAGGATACCCATTTTTGCCCAAGCCGCCTTTTCAGGTTTTCGACTTGTCGGGTGTACATATTTTTTTCATTTCATCCCTTATTTTTGCCCGAACCCTTTTGGTTCGCTGGGAAGCCCTTATTTTTGCCTAGGTGTGTCAACCTAGCGGGTCTTTAGTCATGCGTGGTATCTTTTTACTATGTCTGCATTGGCAGAGTGAGGAAGGTCGTCACCATCCATGGTGGTTAGAATCATAGCTCCTCCTGAGAAGATATGTTTAACCACAAATGGCCCTTCGTACATAGGGGTCCATTTGCCCCTGGGATCACTTTGAGGAAGAATGATGCGTTTGATTACCAGGTCTCCGACTTGATACTCTTGTCGTCTGACTTTCTTGTTAAATGCCCTGATCATCCGTTTTTGGTATGTTTGACCATGACAAATAGCAGTGAGTCTCTTTTCGTCAATTAGATTTAATTGATCAAGCCGAGTCTGGATCCAGCCATCTTCGTTCAAATCTGCATCCTTCATTATTTAGAGAGAGGGTATCTGGACTTCAATAGGCAAGCCTGCCTCCATGCCATAGACCAAGGAAAAGGGGGTTGCCTTTGTTGACGTTCGTGCTGAGGTACAGTACCCGTGAAGAGCAAATGGTAGCATCTCGTGCCAATCTTTGTAGGTCACTGTCATCTTCTGCACAATTTTCTTGATATTCTTATTAGCTGCTTCGACAGCCCCATTCATCTTCGGCCGGTAGGGAGAAGAGTTGTGGTGCTGTATCTTGAATTGCTCGCAGAGCTCAGTGATCATTTTGTTGTTGAGATTGGTACCATTGTCCGTAATGATCCTCTCAAGTACACCGTATCGATAGATCAGGTTATGCCGAATGAACCGTGCCACAACGTTCTTGGTTACGGTAGCATAGGAAGCTGCTTCAACCCACTTTGTGAAGTAATCAATTGCTACCAGGATGAAGCGATGCCCATTGGATGCCGTAGGTCTGATTTCGCCGATCATATCAATGCCCCACATTGCAAAAGGCCAAGGTGCTGTCAAAACATTCAGAGGTACTGGAGGAATGTGCACCTTATCTGCATATATCTGGCATTTGTGACACGTCCGAGAATGTTGGTAACAGTCAGCTTCCATTGTGGACCAGAAATATCCTGCCCGAAGGATTTTCTTTGCCATGGTATGTCCACTGGAATGTGTTCCGAAGGTACCTTCATGTAGCTCTAACATGATATTTTCTGCTTCAGTCTTATCCACACAACGCAGTAAGGTCGAATCATGGTTTCGCTCGTACAGAATGTCGTTGCTGAGGAAGAACTTTGTAGCAAACCTTCTTAGGAACTTCTTGTCATTAACAGATGCGCCTTCAGGGTATTCTTGAGTTTCAAGGTACCTCTTCACTTCATGATACCAAGGTTTTTCAGTTACCTCTTTAGCCTCAAGATCACAACAATATGCAGGTTCATCCAATTTCCAGATAATGATCTGGGGAGCCTTGTTGTCCCATTTGACTTTGAACATAGAAGACATCGTAGCTAACGCGTTCGCCAACTAATTCTCCTCTCTTGGGAAGTGTTTAAAGGTTATTTCTTCGAAATGGGGGATCAATGTCAACATATACTCCTTGTAAGGAATAAGATTTGGGTGTTTCGTATCCCACTCGCCTTTGATCTGACTGATCACGAGAGAGGAATCTCCGAAGACACTCAGAAACTTGATCCTTAAGTCAATTGCAGCTTGAAGACCCATGATGCATGCCTCATACTCCGCCATGTTGTTGGTGCAGTTGAAACATAGCCGGGCGGTGAATGGAGTATGAGTTCCTTTAGGGGATATGATCACGGCGCCAATACTGTTACCCAAAGCGTTTGAGGCTCCGTCAAAGTGCATAGACCATCGGGATCCTTCCTCAGGTCCTTCATCCGGTCCAAGTACTTCACAATCAGTTACTACCATGATATCCTCGTCTGGAAATTCAAAGTTCATCGACTGGTAATCATCCACTGCCTGGTGTGCCAAATGGTCTGCCAACACACTTCCCTTGATTGCTTTCTGAGTAGTGTACTGGATGTCATATTCCGTCAAGATCATCTGCCATCTTGCTATTTTTCCGGACAAGGCGGGCTTTTCGAAGATGTACTTTATTGGATCCATTTTTGAAATCAACAGAGTAGTGTGAGTCAACATATACTGTCTCAGCCGGCGAGCAGCCCATACCAAAGCACATCAAGTTTTCTCGAGCAGTGAGTATCAGGTCTCACAGTCGGTAAACTTTTTGCTAAGGTAATAAATGGCGTGCTCTTTTCGGCCAGACTTGTCATGCTGCCCCAGCACACACCCCATTGAGTTGTCCAGTACTGTCAAGTATAAGATTAGAGGTCTCCCTTCAACCGGTGGCATAAGAATGGGTGGTTCTTGGAGATACTCTTTGATTCTGTCGAAAGCGGCCTGACATTCATCGTTCCAACGTACTACTTGATCTTTCTTCAGCAGCTTGAAGATTGGTTCACAGGTAGCAGTTAGATGCGAGATGAATCGGGCAATGTAGTTCAGCTGTCCTAGAAAGCCTCTGACTTCTTTCTCTGTCTTGGAAGCTGGCATTTCTTGTATGGATTTCACCTTGGCAGGGTCCACTTGAATACCTTTGTCGCTCACGACGAAGCCTAGCAATTTTCCAGATCTCACCCCAAAGGTGCACTTGTTCGGGTTCAACCTCAGCTTGTACAACTTCAGACGGTTAAACAGCTTCTGTAGATGGTCAAGGTGTTCCTCCTCAGTTTGGGACCTTGCAATCATATCATCGACATATACTTCGATTTCATGATGGATCATGTCATGAAACAAAGCAACCATGGCACGTTGGTAGGTTGCCCCAGCATTTTTCAACCCAAAAAGCATGACCTTGTAGAAAAAGGTTCCCCACTGAGTAACAAAAGTGGTCTTCTCCATGTCTTCAGGAGCCATCTTGATATGATTATAACCGAAGAAGCCATCCATGAAGGAGAATACTTTATGCTGAGCAGTGTTGTCAACCAGAACGTCGATATGAGGCAGAGGGAAATCATCCTTGGGGCTTGCCCTATTCAAGTCCCTATAATCAACACACATTCTGACCTTACCATCTTTCTTCGGCACTGGAACCACGTTGGCAACCCACTGAGGGTAAGAAGTCACTGCTAGAAAACCGGCATCAAATTGTTTCATAACCTCAGCTTTGATTTTCTCGGACATCTCTGGACGCATACGGCGGACCTTTTGTTTAACCGGAGGGCAGTCTTCCTTGGTAGGCAGGTGATGAACCACAATGTCAGTATCCAACCCAGGCATGTCTTTGTAAGACCAGGCAAAGATTTCCACGTAATCATGCAGCATCTGAATCAAACGTTGTTTCACACTGAGCTCTAGATTGGCACCAATCTTGACTTCCTTTATGTCTGTCTCAGTACCCAGATTTACTGTTTCCACTGGCTCTTCATGTGGCTGAATGGCCCTCTCTTCCTGGAGTAACAGTCTTGCAAACTCACCAGGCACTTTGCAATCATCTTCACCTTCGTCTTCGGCTAAGTTGATCGGATTTTCGAAGTCATAACTGGCAGTAGCAGAGTCGTTACCAGTGAGATCCAGAGTGGATTGGAACCTGTATAAGTGAGTGTGTGTAAATATAGCTGTTTTGCAATATATAAAGAAAGAAAGGGAGCGCAAGATTTGAAATGTGAAAAACGTCCAATGCTTTTATTCATGATATATGAAAGTGACAAATAACAAGCCCTCACAAATGAAAACCACAGTGCCCCGGGTAAGACACCGAGCCATAAAGTTTCAAATTATTGTTTGTTACAAATTCAAAGCAAAGGAGTTCATTACTGAGTGACAAAAGTAACAGGCATGGAGTCTTTGGCAGTCCAGTTGCTTGGTCCATCTTCGGTCGTTGGGTAGATCCAGCTGTCGAATTCGGATTCTTCCACTTCGTCTTCATCCCTAATAGAATTTACTCCATGATTGGGCATGTGAGTTGTCACCACATTAGGCCTCTCGGGCACCTCGAACTGAACCTCTTTAGCATCAATAAGGTCTTGAACCTTATTCCTTAGAGCCCAACAATCGTCAGTAGAATGCCCCGGGCTATCAGAGTGATAAGCGCAATGGGCGTTGGGGTTGTACTTTGGAGAGGTTATGTTCACAACCTTCGGAGCTTCTTTGACAGTTACCAGATTGGTTGATAGCAGTTGCGGCAGAATCTGAGACAGGGTCATACTGAGCCGAGTATACTGTCTTTTGGGCCTCTCAACTCTTGGCTGGTTGTATTGCTGAGGAGCAGCAGGCTTTGAAATTACCACCGCGTTGACAGCTTGGCGGCGTTCCGGTTTGTTCTGTCTCCCAGGACCATACACAACACTAGCTTCCTTCTTGAAGGGCTTCTTTTCAGTACTCGAGGAGGCACCTTTCTGTATCTTCCCCGATTTGATACCAGCTTCGATCCTCTCACCAGTCAGGATCAGGTCTGTAAACCCAGCAGAGGAATTACCAATCAGGTGATTAAAGAATGGACCAGACAGGGTCCCCAAGAACATGTCCACGAGTTCACGGCCAGTCAACGGTGGTTGCACCCTGCCAGCCAGGTCTCTCCATTTCTGTGCGTACTCCTTAAAACCTTCACCCGTTCCTAGTGACATACCCTGGAGTTGGATACGCGTAGGAGCGAGGTCGGAATTGTACTGATACTGCTTATATAAAGCAGTAGCCAAGTCCTCCCAGTTACGAATATTGGTTCCATGCAGCTGATAGAACCATTCGAGTTGAGTCCCTGAAAGACTCTCCTGGAAGAAATGGATCCATAAGTTCTTGTCTGCAGTGTAAGGTTGGATCTTCCTTACGTAAGAACAGAGGTGCAACTTAGGACAGGAAGCCCCGTCGTACTTCACAAAGGCAGGTGCCTTGAACTTGTGTGGGATCACCACCCCAAAAGATAAACCTAGGTCTCCGAAGTCCAACCCGGGCACACGTTGAATCTCCATAGCATTTAACCGGTCCTCCAGCTGTTTGTACCTGTCCTCAGCAGGAGGGTATTGTTCATCATTGAAATCTGTCTCGGTGTCAGAGACCACGGGACTAGGGACCCCTCCCTCCTGGTGACTGCCTTCCCCAACAGATGGAGTAGTCAACTCAGCCTCATTCTGCAGTGTATTCCCGAGTCTGCGTCCAGTGTTGAACAGCACAATCCTTTTCTTCTTCTTCTTCTTCTTCTTCAGGAGCAAAGCCTTCAACTCCTGTTGTCCTTGGGCTAAGCTCATGACCAGTTCTTGAAACTGGGCGTTCTGGGCCTGGAGGGCCTTGATAGCTTGTTCAGTAGTTGGTTCAGGATTCATGATGATTGAGTGAGCGCTGAAATAAACAGCGAAGAAGATTAAGCAACCTGTAGAAAAAGGGTACCTGTTATGCACATGATGCATGATATGCTATTTATGCAATGCATTCAAGGGTTTGAAAGTTCAAATTCGTTGTAGACAAAAAGGAACACACATTGTATTAAGAAATAATATGTTCAGTACATCAGGGCCTCATGGGAAAAACAATACAAAATAATTAATCCCAAAAGACACTGCGTATCCTCTTTGGAGCTATGTAAGTGTTGAGAGTCTTTTCCTCGTGAAGTAGACGGGTGAGCTCCAAGACCTTCTTCTCACTGGCATGTAGACTGGTCTCAAGAGAATTCCGTTCTTCCTTTAGTTGGATCCAGCTTTTTTGCATTTCCTCCCAAGAAGTTGGCATGTCAGGATGTTGGATGGTGTAGGGCACTTCTCCTTCCAAAACTGGCTCTTTGATCACGGGGAGAACATGAGGATATGGCATCACCAGCTTCTGGGAGCGGGCTCGTACCCATTTGAGATAAGGTTCAAGGGGATGGAGTTCTTGTGCCCCAGTGTCTTACTATCTACCTTGTTGGGCATCCTCCAAGCTTTGATGAATCTCTGGCGAAGTCCTTGTGCATCATTGTCGAAGTCAAAAACTATGTCAGGAATCAACATGTCATGAGGGCCATCCCTCCGAGCATAACCAAACTGTCTCAAAGCCAGACACGGGTTGTATGTAATGCCCCCTCTGATTCCAAGTAAAGGAACATTAGGAAACTCTCCGCAACGATCAATGATAGTGACATTTTCTCTGGTCCGAGAACACCAATGTATATCAGCATGTGTAAGAGTCATCAATCGTTGTGACCATCTCAAACCCCGCTCGTTCTTCAAAACTGATTGTGGAAGGCGCGAAATAAACCACCTTGCCAGGAGAGGAGTGCAACACATAAGAACACCTATTTTTCTCATGGTTCGAGTGTAACATGAGTGAAGGATGTCCCCAAGCAACGTAGGTATGGGATTCCTGGACATGAAGATCTTGACAGCATTGATGTCTATAAGCTGATCTGGATTCGGGAACAACACCAACCCATAGACAAGGAGTGCCACAACTTCTTCAAAGGCTTGTAGGTCAAGGGAATTCCAACATTCTTGTGCCTTCTCAAACAGGAACTTTGCCAAGAATCCTTTGATACCACTTCTGGTTTCCCAATGTCCCTTAATGTCAGATGGTTGTAGGCATAATGCTTTAGCAACCTCTTCAAGTTTTGGTTCCCTTTCCGTACCGTTGTAGGGTAGTTGACTAAGGATAGGAATCTTCAGAAGCTGAGAAAACTCTTCCAGAGTAGGCACTAATTGATAATCCGGGAAAGTAAAGAAGTGATGCAAAGGGTTAAAGAACTGGAACAACACTTTCACCATATCCTCTTCAATGTTGGTGTTGACCAAGCTGATGAGTCTACAATGTCTTTCACTGAAGGAAGAGTTCTCGGGAATCCTGGATGTAAGCTCCTTAAGCTGAGGAGGGACCCTTACAAGGTTGATCTGAATTGTCTTTCTGCGGATAGTTTCCATGTCCTACAAAACAAGAACAAAGATGAAGATTCGAACCCCTAAAGTGGTTAGTAAATGCATATGATGCTGTATGATGTTATGATTCTATGATAAAAACACACCACAAGTATTCACAAAAGGCAAACATGATAAGGCACACAAGTCACACCAGACAGCCCTTAGAGTTTAGGCCAACATGAAGTTTGGGGTACTACCCTCTTGAAGTTGGTGGGCTCAAAAACCTGTCCTATCAAAAGTAACCGGGTTCTAAGGAGCTCAATATGATTGGGTTGTTTTCTGTGTTCATTGTTTTGATTTAGCCACTGAACTGGCGATCAAAATATTCCAAGAAAACAACCCTCAATGAGTGTAGTATCGAGTATCAACCAACTTCGGACTGCACCAAAGTCGGTCATCTCACTACCCCTAAAGAGGCCAGGATGGTCAAGTAAGGTTCCTAAGGTCAGTTGATGCTTCACGACACCATGCGGCGGCCCCGTACTCTCCTTGACTTGACTCAAGGGTTACTGGTACTCACCAAAGTGCCACATCAACGTAGCAAATTGCTTCAACCGTGTCGGTATACCCCGCACAGTTCCCTCACAGTTTATTGCTACTTTCTAAAAGGTATCCTCCAGATCCGGGTTAGGATCTATGAAACTCCCAAGACAGGCCCACAATATTTAAAGCAGTCAAAGCAAGCAATTGAAAACATGATGATGAACTATTCCTAAGGTACACCTCACTTTTAATTTCCCCAGCAGAGTCGCCAGTTCTGTGATCGGTGGAAATAGAACTGACTGTTTTTTAAGCTGGTTTCGCGAAATGTCACGGTAAGCAAGAGTCGCCACCGTCTTTTATGTTCTCCAACATGGAAAGGACAAAAGCACAGCAAAATTCCTTTTTTGAGAATGTTTCTCGGTTCGGGAGATAGATTTATAGAAAGGGAAGGTGTTAGCACCCTTTCTATCCGTGGTTATCCACGAGCTCTTAGGTACTTGCTCTTATGTTTTCAAAATTTGTTTGCTTTTCAAATGTGTGTGGGTTTTGAAAAAGTTTCTTTTGAAAAATTTCTAAGTAACTCTTGTATCTGTCCTCAAGAGTGTATGAAAAATTTGTTTGAAAACTTTTAGAAAGTGTGGGTGCGAAAAGTTGTTTTTGTTTGTTTGAAAGAGAAAGTACCCATGAGAATCTACCTACTCTAATGAATTAGGCTGTGTAAGAGTCCTTTAGATAGTGCTATCCCACCATTGAGAGGCAGGCAGCACCATCGTTGGAGGTATTCAGGTCAATTCGATTATCGGGACAGTGTGGTCACCAAAGCAATGGTAGGACATCTTAGTGGTAACCCTAACGTCCTAGATCCTTTTTTATCCGAGGCGACCGTTTCGAGGTAACTGGATCTTTTGGACAGAAGGGCGACCTCTAAGACACCCTATACTTGATGACCACGTTCGAGGCAACCAGTGAGGCGTACCCTAGAAGTGGCATGTGCTTTGTGTGTTGTTTTTCAGTTAAGGTTGTCTTGTACATGTTATTTGTGAGCTACGGATTGGTTTTATTTTACATACATTCTTGCAGGCATATTAGCAGTTAAATGGTTTGCAGGAAATAAAGTGCGGAAAAGTAAATCTAGCTATTACAAGGCGCGGGTCTATACATCGCCAAAAAAAAACAAAAACCCGTTTTGGAAAATAAAGTGCGAGAATTTAAATAAGGCGATAAAATCCTAATTAACTATTACATACTCTGTACAGATACATAAATATAATCAAAAGAAATTAAAGTGCGGAAGAAGATTGAATCGGGAACATCTTTAGGGTGTTGACCCTTTTTTGAGAAAAGAATTGAATTTTGTCCTTTTTTTGCAATTAAATAAAGTTAGAACTAATAACTAATTAATTAATTTATTAAAAGAAAAAATGTTTTTTTGTATTTTTATGTTTTTAATGAAAATAAAACAAAAGGAATTAAAGAAGAAAAAACCTAGTTCTAAATTTATTTTAGTTATTAAGAAAAAGATTAAAGTTGCCTATTTAAACTAATTAATTAATTATAATTTATTTACAAAAATAATTAAACTAAGTGAATAAAATATATTTTTTTTTGTGAAAATGTTAATTTGTTAATTAATTAAATAATACCAATATTAATAATAATAATTAAAGAAAATAAAAAGAAAAGGAAAATAGAAAAAGAAATAGAAACCAATGGGGGTGTTGACCCAAGAATGGAGGTGGATCTGGAAATTTAGGCCCATTAAGAAGCAAGCCTGATTGACTTTTGGAATTGACTGCATGTGCATTGACCAGATAGCATGGTGTTCCCCTTTTTTTGGCCTTTGGATCAGTCTGTTGAGACACTTGGCACGCTGGATGCTTGAGATGTATGGTATACTTTTTCTGGAATGCTGCATGGGAACATGTTAGAAAAAATTGAAACAAGCGTTTGGGGGACCTGGGAATCGAACCCAGGTCCCAATGGTCCTTGGACAGCGCAGCAGCCACTACACCATGTGCCTGTATTTGTAATTAAAACAAGTAATGAAAATAATATATTAAAAACAACGCGTATGCTGGGAACAACAAAACGCGCACTGATTTTTGAATGGACCACTAGCACCTTGCCAGTTCACCGTCTTCTTCGTTTTGCCTGTAAAAAGGAAAACAATTAGCGGAGGTTTTTAACCCCCACAATATGGAACGGCAGAAAATAGCGAATAGGTCCCTGGATTATATAAATGAAGCGCGATAGTCCGGTTAGATTCGTATGACTCTCACGAATCCAGTCATGTGCATCATGAAGCTCAATTTTTCCTGGTTATCAAATCCCCAAATTTCAAGCTTGAAAAACCTAAAATTTAACAATGGCGTTTCCTGTTTTAGGACACCATAATGCAATTGTCTTATACCAAAAGCTTCAGAAGGGTTAGAGCAATGCAAAGCATACAAAAATTCACATTAAATATGTATGAATTATGATTGACGATTATGAAAATATGATCAAACCGTGTGACTTGTTCTGGGCGTTTCCTTGAGGTTTATGGCTTGTTTGTGATTGCAATATGTTCCTGGGAGTGTTAGAAATATGTTTGAATCTTTAAATTGCTGTGAAAGGGGCTGGAGGATTGAAAACAGTTTTCAACTTTTGCTTGATTTTTTGGATTTTGGTTATGCCGTTTGTGCAGTGTTTAGGTCGTGAATTAGGTATGCAAGGCTTGCTTATGTATGTCTCAATGAATTCAGGTCACATTATGAGCCAATGATCCATTGCAATTAAGTTTTTGGATTTTTCTTTAACACCATTAAAGGACTTTCCAAGCTTGGTTCAAAACCATGATTTTGTGCTCAAAATGGCTTGGCACGAATTTGGTAACTTGCTCATGACACATAAAAGCCATTCAAATCAAAAGATGCTATCCATTTCATTTTTTTTTATTTTATTTGAATTTTATGGATTTAAAATGAATTAAATCAAATAAAATTAAATAAAATAGAAAAATTAATGTTTAATCTTGAAATTAATCATGGGACACGTGGGTGGCATGACAAGGCTGAATCAAGTGGAAGAAAGTGGGCCCTTTTGTCAAAAATTGAAGTTTCAAGGATAGTTGACTTTTGCCATTTCACAAAAATTTCCCAACTTCTCCAATGCATATCTTGCTCAATTTTGATCATATGAACATGTGCTTGGACATTTTGGAAAGGTCTTGAAGTCCTCTAACCAATGCCTTTGGTCCCATGTCATTTTGATTTACCAATCGCAAGTTATGGTCTTTGACTTAAAGTGCCTTTTTGTTGAATTTTGAAAATGACCTATAATGTTGAAATTGATAACTTTTTGTGAGAGAATTTCTTGGACTTGGAATGTGAAGATGAGTTGTAGGAAATGTCATCCCCTTCAAAATGAGCATTGGATGGGATTTTTCTGATGAACCATGAAAAAGTTATGCCTTGGTCAAGTTACAGTTGACTTTTCAGTTGTCCAAAAATGGAAACTTTTGCATCTTGATGATTTTTGAGCCATGCTTGTGAAATCATGATCAAGACTTGATCAAATGATGATTGTGAGCTCAAAATAAGATGTTGACCAAAAATTTTGACTTTTGACTGCCAAATGACCATTTTACCCCTACAGTTGATTGTGAAGCAATTAGGGCTTTTGACTGTGCAACTTGATGCTATGAGTCTTGAAACTTGGCATGTAGATGCTTGACAATGTGTATAGGCATATGGGACTTGATTGGACCCTTGAAAACCTCAACTTCCTTGAAGGAACCAAAACCCTAATTTTGACTGGCTTAGGAGGATGGTTGACTGTGCAACCCTTGAGTAGACTTGAGCAAATTGAGATGATGCTTGTCAAAACTTTGAAGAATATGGGAGGGCAAATTTTGGGGTACAACAGTCTGAATCATCACACACCAAATATGGATACTTAAATTCTTGAGACACAACTCTTACTTGCACTCTTACGGTAAAAGCAAACACATATAACATAACCAAGTGCTTACAAGGGCAAGAGAAAACCACAACCTACTGGGGAAATGGAAGATACCAAAGACCTGACTGGTGGTAAATCAAACAGACTCTGTTGGGGAAATACACCCTAGGTTTTCTATGGAGATAATTCAAATCTGAGCGCGTAACAATCCGATTACCAAAGGTAAACACAATTGGCTTATACTCATGCATGTTCGAGTTTTTGGCGTAATGATCCATACAATGGAAATGCTACGCATTTTGATAGATGCAATCTAATGATGTATGTTTAGAAATGCATTGGGGAAAGCACATCAATAATCAGCTGATGAGAAGACAATGAACTGCCAAACAATTATATTCGCGCATCTGACCTTCTGTAAGGAGAAAACAAACTGAACTTCAAAGGGGAATCATTGGGGAAGCAATTTCCTAAGGAGAAAAAATGAAAACATAAGTTGCAGCTCTGAAAGAATCTTGAACTCTGATCAAACTCTCAACTCTCTGGGGAACAAATTCAATCCCCTCCAGTCCATAATGAGGGAAACCTCATTAGGAATAGAAGCTTTTACCGGGGATCATAGAAATTCTTAAACGAAAATAATTCTATTAAGACCACCCTGGGGATAACAACTTGAGGTAATAAACTTCACTTGGGGAAGAAGAGAAAACCTTTGAACCACAACTTGAAATTTGGAACTCCATCGGGGAACTCTCTAGTGATACTCTCCCACTGTAGATAATAGACCTTTGAACGACAGACGTCAATGTATATCGCTCTAGAAAATGCAAAGAACTTGATCCATTGGGGAATAAGAGGGCCCGATGATCAATCATCTCCTCAAAAGGACTTGATAGGGCGGAATTCCCTGGGGGAAAAAAAACTTCTCGGGGAGTCAAACATCAACCTCATAGGGGATAACACCACGAGGATGGAAATATTCACTTGATAAGGAAGAGGCATCTTGGAATAGAAGCTCCACTAGGGATAAAGCTTGCTTCACTAGGGAATAAAGGCAAATTAACCCCAAATACCCTTGAAATTTGGCTTCGGCTAGGAATAAAAACTACCTCTTCCATTGAGTAACAAGGGAGCTTAGGATGGAGGCATCAACAACACCAACCACACTGGAGATAATCATTTCTGCAAAATCCACACTATCAACGACTTGCACTGGGGAGCAGAAATCAATTTAAACCGGAAAGAAAAACCGCCTCCATGGAAATACCAAACCAGAATCTCCCACGAGTAATTGGGTATCTCTTCAAGAGAATTTTGATACGAAAAGATCGCACTGGGGAAAAGAGTGAAAACTTAACTGAGGAGGAACATGCGTACTTCAAGGGGACGACAAGGGCTAATCTCATCAGGGAAGTCGCAGAAAGTCAACTTCAATGGGAGTATGTCAATAATCCTTCAAGGAATCTGGAAGGAACAACTGCAATGAAAAGGAAGAGCATACTCAAGAAAGGGTAGCACATCCCTGGGGATACCTGATTCTATCTTGAGCAGGAATGAGCATCCACAAGGGAGATTAGATCTCACTCTGCAGAAATCCTTATTTTGGTCACATACAGACCCTTCTTGATTCACTTGCTGGTATGCTTCAACCAATACCTGCACAAAGCGAAGATCACAACAACACGCCCTAACATGGGATGACTACCTTAGGCGTCATATCAGACACCTGAAACTCTAAGAAATTTCATTTACCGATATCATGTGTTGTAAACCTTTAATGTTATAAATGCAAAGTTTATCAAAAATGTTGAACGTCTTTTGCAATTAAAATAGTAAAATAAATCTAATTGGCACACTTCAGAAAAAAATTATTAATTGTTAGCCTGTAAATAGGCATTTACATTAAGAAGCAATTCCTGAAAAGAGGCAATTGCATACAAAGCACACAGAGGAGAAAACAAAGATAGTAATATGAGTGCGGATTTATCGAAACCAACTCTGCTACAGATCTTATGACCTCAAAGTTCCTTAGTATCTTACTTTCTGAATAAACCGATTGGACCAATGCTTCCCAAACCAACCCAACAACAATGTAAATTTATATTACATATGAAACACATACTGTAGTATTCACTTTTTAATCCCTAACTTTTTCATGGATCGCCCTTTCGGGTTTTTGATCCACCGGGATACCCTTTTTGCCTTAATTGCCTTTGACAGGTTCAACTTAGCGGGTGTACAATTTATTTTTCACTCATTCGCTCTTTCTTTTGTCCCTAACTTTTGCCTGAACCTATGCTCGCTCTCTTAGGTTCGTCGGGATGCCTTTTTTGCCTGAGCCAGTAAACTTAGTGGTCATTCTATGTGAAGTACTTTTTCATTACGTATGCGTTGACAAGGTGAGGGAAATCCTCTCCATCCATAGTTATGAGCATCATAGATCCTTATGAAAATACTTTCTTTACTACTTATGGTCCTTTGTAATTAGGAGCCCATTTACCCCTAGCATCTGATATGTTAGGAGGCAAGATCCTCTTCAGCACAAGATGACCAGCTTAAAAATTCCGCGAACGTACCTTCTTATTGAAAGCTTTCTTCATCCTCCTCTGGTATAATTGCTTGCGGAAAATAGTCGTCAATCTCTTCTCGTCAATGAGATTCAACTGATCAAACTTATTCTGAATCCACTCGGCCTCATCCAACTGGACATCAATCACTATCCTCAAAGAAGGAATTTCCACTTCCACAGGCATGACTGCTTCCATGCTATAAACAAGCGAGAAGCCGGTTGCCCCCGTCGAAGTGCGCACGATGGTACAATAACCATGTAAATAAAATGGCAATATCTCGTGCCAATCCTTATAGGTAACAACTATTTTCTGCACAATCTTCTTAATATTCTTGTTGGTTTCCTCAACCGCGCCATTCATCTTAGGACGATAAGGAGAAGAATTGTGATGCCTTATATTAAAGCTTTCGCATGGCTATTTCATCATCTTATTGTTGAGATTCGACCCATTATCGGTAACAATCTTCTCAGGAACCCCATATCGACAAATGATATTATGCTTGAAGAAACGAGCCACCACCTGCTTAGTGACATTGGCATAAGACGCTGCTTTGACCCACTTAGTGAAGTAGTCGATGGCCACTAGAATGAAGCGGTTCCCGTTGGAAGCAGTCGGCTTAATTCAACCAATCATATCAATACCCCACATTGTGAAGGGACAAGGAGAAGTCAAGACATTCAGAGGGTTGGGCGGCACATGCATATAATCAGCATAGATCTGACACTTATAACAGATCCTAGAATGATTATAGCAATTGTTTTCTATCGTTTACTAATAGTAACCTGCTCTCAATATTTTCTTGGCCATAGTATACCCATTGGAATGCATTCCAAAGGAACCTTCATAAATTTCTTCTATGATCCTATTTGCTTCGTGTCTATCCATGCATCTGAGCAAAAATGGAGTCATAGTTTCTCTTGTACAAAACATCCCCATCGAGGAAAAACGTGACTGCATATTTCCGCAAAGTCTTCTTATCAGTGACAAAAACATCCTCTTGATATTATTTCGTTTCAAGATATCTCTTGATATCATAAATCCATTATTTCTCATTAACAATATCTTCTTCTATTTCATAACAAAATGATGGTTCATCCGACCTCAGAATAGTGATAGAGGGGGCCTCATTTGCCCATCTAACTTTAAACATGGATGACAGAGTAGCCAAGGCGTCTGCCAAGTTATTCTCTTCCCTTGGAATATGATTGAAAGTGATCTCATCAAAATAAGGGGCCATCTTTAATACATGCTCATGATACGGAATCAAATTTGGGTGACGAGTCTCTTAATCTCGGTTGATTTGATTAATCACAATAGCAAAATCCCTATATACTTCCAAGATCCTGATTCCCAAATCAATGGCAGCTTCTAACCAAAAGATACAAGCTTCATACTCAGCCATATTGTTTGCACAATCAAAGCAAATTCTAGCGGTAAGAAGAGTATGAAAACCTTCAGGAGAAGTAATCACAACACTGACACCATTACCCAACGCATTAGAGGTACCATCGAACACCATCGTCCATCGCGATCCTTGTTCGGGTCCTTCTTCTGGGATGTTACAATCATGTATGTACGTGATATCTTCATCTGAAAATTCAAACTTCATCGACTAATAGTCGTCTTCCATGGGCTGATGAGTAAGATGATCAGCCAACACACTACCTTTGATAGCTTTTTGTGTACTATATTGGATGTCATATTCAGTTAAAATCATCTGCATGCGGGATACTCTTCCCGTGAGAGCTCGATTTTCAAAGATGTACTCAATTGGATCCATCTTAGAGATCAACAAAGAAGTATGAGTCAACATATAGTGTCTTAGTCGGTGAGTAGCCCATGCTAAAGCATAACAAGTTTTTTCGAGCAGTGAGTATCTTGTTTCACAGTCGGTAAACTTTTTGTTAAGGTAGCATATCGCATTCTCTTTTTGACCGGACTCATCATGTTGCCATAACACACACTCTGTTGAATTCTCTAATACTGTCAGATACATTATCAGGGGCCTACCTTCCACTGGAGGCGAAAGAATTGGAGGTTCCAGCAAATATTCTTTAATTCTATCAAATGTTGCTTGGAAATTGTTATTCCACCTGTCCGTTTGATCTTTTTTCAACAATTTGAATTTTTTTTCACAAGTGGCTGTAAGTGAGAAATGAATCTAGCAATGTAGTTCAATCTCTCGAGAAAACCACAAACCTCTTTCTCTATTTTAGGTACAGGCATTTCTTGTATAGCTTTTACCTTGCTAGGATCAACCTCAATTCCTTTTTATCTTACAATGAAGCCCAATAATTTTCCTGATCTCACCCAGAAGGTGCACTTATTAGGATTCAACCTCAGTTTGAACTTCCTTAATCTTTCAAACAATTTCAGCAAGTGGACAAGATGTTCCTCTTCTGTATGGGATTTGGCAATCATATCATCAACATATACTTCAATCTCCTTATGTGTCATGTCATGAAAGAGAGTGACCATTGCACGTTGATAAGTCGCCCCTGCATTTTTTAAACCAAGGGGAAGCACTTTGCAACAAAATGTTCCGTAATGTTTAATGAAAGTAGTTTTATCCATGTCTTCTGGTGCCATCTTGATTTGATTATAGCCAGAAAAACCATCCATGAAGGAAAACACTTTAGCTCAAGAAGTATTGTCAACCAGAATATCAATATATGGTAACAAGAAGTCATCTTTAGGGCTTGCTCTACTCAAGTCCCTATAGTCCACACATATTTTGACTTTAACATCCTTCTTAGGCACCGATACAATATTTGCGATCCACGGCGGGTAAGAAGTCACTTTCAGAAAACCAGCATCAAACTGTTTTTGAACCTCCTCTTTGATCTTCTTAGACATCTCAAGATGAATTCTTCTAAGCTTTTCTTTGGAACGAGGACACTCTTCTCTAAGAGGCAATTTATGCACAACAATATATGTATCCAGCCCAGGCATGTCTTGATAAGACCAAGCAAAGATATCTTCATACTCATGGAGCATTTCAATCAATCTTCGCTTGACATTGCCTTCTAGAGCAGCCCCAATCTTGACTTCTCTTCGGACCTCTTCGGTATCCAAGTTGATCAACTCAGTAGTCTCTTGGTGTGGCTGAATGACCTTTCCTTCTTGCCTTAATAATCTAGCTAACTCCTCAGGAAGTTCACAATCTTCCTCAGCTTCTTCTTCAGCTCGATAGATTGGATTTTTAAAGTCGTAAAGAGCCATAGCAAAATCATTCCCGACAGTTACAGGATTAATAGGGGACATAATTTGCATGACTATTTTTATTTTTATTTTAGTTTTAGATTAAAAAAAAACTCACATTTTTCCAAAATTTTAAAATAAAGACAGGGAGAGAAATATTTTAATGCAAAACACGTCCTTTATTGATGATAAATTTGCAATGAAAAACATGTTAGCCTTACAGCATGTTCACTATGTCTTAGGCAGAACTTAGGAATTATTGCATGATAACAAATAAAAGAAAATTACTCTTCATAATGGGTGACTTCAATGACGTCTTCAGCAAACCGATTAGCAAGATTTTCACTCGGCACGGTAGGACGAACCCACTTATCCATCTCACAATCACTATCACCACCATCACTCACTGCATGAGTTTCTTCATGAATAACCCCACCGTTGACAAACTGAATTGGCAGAGGAAAACCTTGAACCTGGAGAGGAGCAACAGTTGACATGCTTCTACCAGCTACGAAGCCTAAACCTTTCTTATTTATATGAGTAGGAAGGTTCAACACTCTTCCCCAACCTTCTGGATGACCAGATTGAACAATCATTTATGCCTGATGATAAGATGACATGGAGACCTCCGACTTCTTAGTCTCTTGACGAGGAGTCCTGGCCACCTGCGCGGTCTCAAAAGCTTGACACGGAGTCTCATGGATTTCTCCCTCCACCTCAACATAGTGAAAGAAACTCAGATGACTGGAAATATAATCCTTTTTGCTGAAAACGGTGACTACATTCCCATTCAATAGGAACTTTAACTTTTAATGCAGAGTGGAGGTGACAGCACCAGCCCCATGGATCCATGGACGGCCCAACAAACAACAATAGGAAGGATTAATGTCCATAATGAAGAACGTTGCATTGAAGATTTGGGGACCTATTTTAATAGGAAAATCAACCTCCCCAAACACAATCCTCTTCGATTCGTCAAAATCTTTGACAACCAAATCACTTAGCCTTAACACAATTCCATCATAATCAAGCTTCATGAGAGCAGACCCGAGCAACACATTGAGAGAGGAGCCCGTGTCGACCAGCACACAGGACAAAGTAGTCTTTACAATATCCATCGAGATGTGCAACGCTTTATTGTGCTTCCTCCCCTCACAGGGTAGATCAAAGTTGGTAAAACCAAGCCCATTACTTGCTGAAATACTATTCACGATCCCTTCAAATTTATTCACCAAAATATCTTGAGGAACGAAAGAAGTCCCCAACAGATTCATCAATGCATTTCTCTGGGATTCAAAATCTCTGAGCAAAGTAAGAATTAATATCTTTGAAGGTGTCTGACTCAACTGTTCAATGATCTTATAGTCACTTTTCTTGATGTACCTCATCAACTCGGCTACATCTTTAGCCAGTTCAACATCCAAAGTAGGAACATGAGGATTTTTCCCCGGCTTATCACCATTGACCACAATATGTTTTCCCCTAGCCTTAGTTGCAGCCTCTGCGCTACTTTCAGGCTTTTCAAGCGGTGAAAAGATTCGACCACTATGGGTGATTCAGCTTTCCCTGACAATATCATGTACTTCGGGCTTCTCTTCTTCAGACTCGTTTTCCTCAGACTTCTGAATAACAACCTTCTTCCTATGATAGTAAAGTCCACCGCTGTAACTCCAAGGAACTGCCTTGTCACTAACATATGGCATAGGACCAGGCACAATGATAAGTAGTAAAGATTTCTTAGTAGGCACTGGAATCGTCACAGGCACACTGATAGTCTTCGGCTTGACCGGAATGGTTATCACATCCACTTCCTCATTATCAACATCGGGCTTAATGACTTTGCAATCGAACTGAAGAAACCCCTTGGTAATCAGGCTTTAAACTGCATCTTTCAACAATTGACAACCCTCTGGATGGTTCGAGCAAACTGCACAGTCTATTCCTCCGCCCAAGAATACACCTTTACTCGACAACTGTTCTTTCACAAATGATAGAGGTGTAGTTAACTGATTAACATCCATAACCAAATTCAACCTTCATCCTCCATGATGGAACCAACCGTGACACCGCCATGATGTGGCAAAGGCTGATTAGTGATATTGGACGCCAAGCTAAAGTTAATGTCTTGAGAATCAAATAGGTCTTGGACTTTATGCTTGAAAGCATAACAATTCTCAATAGTGTGCCCCTTCCCACCAGAGTGGAAATCACATCGGGCATTAGCATCAAAATTGTATGGAAACCTTTCTGGATCAACCTTCCAAGGGTGCAACTCAACTAGCTTTAACTTAAGCAACTGAGGTAACAACTCAACACAAGACATCGGATGTGGTTCAAGCTTCCTAGGAGGACGCCTTTGGCCTTGCCGATTTCCTTGTTTAGGTACATAAACTTGCCTCTGAGGTGTAGTGGTCAGTATTATTACAGAAGCAATCTGATGATCTAAACCCTGACATCTGCCTTTCTCTTTTCGAGAATAGACTGCGCTGGATTCACCCTCCTTTTTCTTCTGGTGACCACCAAAAGACTTCTTGGTGTTACTAGTATTATTTCCAGCCCCAACATCTTGGATCTTCCCTAATTTAATTATGATTTCAATTCACTCTCCATGCGTTACCATCTCGGCAAAAGTTCCTGATGTAATACAAGTTATGTAGTACTGGCCCTGCAATGTACTACTAAACATTTCCATAATCTCCCGCTTCAACATAGGTGGTTGAACCTTCGTAGCCATCTCTCGCCACCTTTGGGCATACTCTTTAAAAGACTCATTCCGCTTTTGGGATAAATTCTATAATTGGGTTCTTGTGGGAGTCATATCAGTATTATACTGGTAGTGTATAACAAAAGCCTCAACCAACTCTCTCCATGTACGAATGCGACTACTTTCCAACTGCATGTACAACTCGAGTGGGCCACCTGTCAAGTTGTCTTGAAATAAGTGCATCAACAGCTTCTCATCATTAGAATATGCTGACATTTTCTGGTAGAAAGACTTAACATGGGTCTTTGGACAGAAAGTGCCTTTATACTTCACAAAACCAGGCACCTTAAATTTTGGGGGAATCTTCACCCCAGGCCCAAAGCCCAAATAAGACATGTCAAAGCCCACTGCACCTTGACTTTCAAACCTGCGCATCCGCTCTTCAAGCATATGCAACTTCTTGTTAGATTCTGTTGGTTCATCAGCATTAGACATCTAATCTTCCCTATTATCTTCTTCCACTGGCCTAGCAGGAATACGAACATGCCTTAGTAGTACAACAGGTTGTTCAATTCTCTGAAGAACAGGAGTAGGTGGAGAAGGATTCCCCACCACTTGAATCACAGGGATACCTTGGTTGCTTGCAGAAATGCCGAGATTTTCAGGATGACCGTTCTAAATATTTAGACCAACATTCGAATCCAAATTCACATTCCAAGCACCTCCCGGATTCTCAACCACATTTTGAGCACCCAGAGTACCATTAGGATTTTTGATGATAACCCCTTGCAGATTCGCGTTAAGGGTTTCACCACTATTGTTCACAGTTTCAGCAGGCCTCATAATCATGCCTCTCATCTCCTCTTGCTGACAAGCCATATTCTGAATGATTTCCATCAACTGATTAACTCGAGTATCCATCCTGGTAACCATAGCCACAACATCTATTTGAATTTCTTCCATCTGTCTTTTGGAAGTGCTCCAAGTATTATAATGATGAGAATTTGTGGTAGTAGTCTCTGAAAAGAAACCCAGATCACAGATAAGAAAACATGTCGGAACCACCTGTCATGATATGATATGCATGGATTAATGGTTATTCATGAAATGTTTTATCATTTCCAGGGATATCTTGCAGTCCTTCATCAAGCATCAATAAGCAATAGGATAAACAACAAGACAAAGCAATTAGAGACAAATAGTTGAATAAAAACTGCTCATATCATAAAATTAAACAAGCATCCATACAAAATATTCTTAATACAAACAAATTTGATCATCATAAAGATCCCGTCCAACAAGACTGGCGGTGACCTTATGAACAAATAAAAATGAAAAGAAAGTTCCAAGAGACTCCTTCGAAAATCCTAATTAGCAAACGCTTTGCTAATCATCCTTTGAAAATGGATCTTCAGTCATGAAACCTTTCTTATTCATCAAGGCCAACAAACAGTGGTACTTGAGCTCCCAATCTTTGGGACCCTCATCTCCCATCTCAGTTTCCTTTGCTGGAATCTTGCCTTGGTTTTCCGCCTGGGATTTGATCATTGTTAAATCCTTCACTACTTGAGTCAGCCGTACGTCCTTTTCTTGGAGATTTTTCTTCAAAGCCTTAACCTCTTTGTAGTGTTTAACTTCCAACTTGTCTTTAGCCAACCGAAGCCTCTCTATCTTTGCTGACTAATCAACAATTCTTCAACTTGTCGACTAGCTGTATTAGAACCCTCGACTTTGAGCCTCTTCGACTGCCCGAGTAAACCATATCTTTCTAGCAACTGATCTTTCAACTTAACCTCCTTCATAAGCTTCTTTTTGTCTTGCAAATAAAAAGAGAGATCCATGTTCATCTCTTCCTGCTTAGCTTGGAGTTTGATATTTTTGGCCCTGACATTCTTAAAACACACTATAGGCACGAATTTCAATCCTCTTGGCACAGACTGCACAGAAGACGATCCAACACGAGATAAAGAATCGTCCACCTGACCGTCAATTAATGGGTCAAAATCAGGTTAAGAATATAGCAACCTCCCCTATTTGTAAGGTAGTTGTATTTCTTTCACACGGTCCTGAATCCAACATGTATAAGTGTCGTAAGCTACACTTCCATTCTGGCTAAAAGAAGGTTTCCCTTTCCGGTGAATGTGTTCCCATGCCATCTTCAACTTTCCAAGTAAAATTGCATCTTACCCTTTTCCGAAATAAATGGTGTCCATCACTTCCTGCTCGGTGGGTATATCCATCATTACAAATCCTAACTGACGACATGCCAGGATAGGATTATAGTTAATACAACCCCCTTGTTCCCATGAGCGGAACATTAAGGAATTCTCCACGCCCTATAATGGTATCTTTCAAGCCTATCACATTTTTCCAAACAATATCATACGAAGAAAGTCCCATGATACGCTGAGACCACAAAGACGACAGAAATATGAACAAAAGGCCCTTTTGTAGGCATGTGCATCATTAACCATTTGTAAAGCACAACCGCACAACACATGACTTCCCCTTTCTTCCCATGTCGGGAATGGATGGTGTAATAAGTGTCGACAAGTAGAGTTTGTATCGGGTTACCATTCATGAAGACATATAATGCAGACATATGCACCAACTTCTCGGAAGCCGGAAAGAGGACCAAACCATAAATCATGGCTTCTAGAAGCGCGTTGAATGTAGTCCAATTCTCACCTCTTGAAAAAACCTTGGCCTTTACTATCAGACAATTCATAGGGAGGCCACTCGTGTCGTTTTTGTTAATCCAGTTATTTTCAACTTCACCATGGGTCAAATAAAGAGCCATGGCAATTGTCATGTAGTCCAGAGTCTCTGGTACTTGAACAAAAGGAATACCATTAGTCAACTTGACATCCATAATGTGTGCATATTCCTCAAGATTCAGTGCCAATTGATAGTCTTGGAAAGTAAAATAGCATAACTGCGGATCATAGAACTGAAGAAGTGTTCTCACGGCCCACTCTTCAAAATCATAATTCACCAATGGCAATAAATTTCCATGTTGTCCTCTAAAAACTTTTTCATTCGGCCCTCTCACAAGAGCTCTTATCTCTCGCAATCAACCACCAAAGCATGAAAATTGATAAGCAGCGGTGTTTCTGAGAGGCTTTGTGCTTGTCTCTGTGTTGTTATCCATCCTTGTGCTAATGACAAACCTTAGAATAATTCTATAAATGAAATGCATATGCGGGTTAGATATATATATTTTTTGCACTTCTTTTAGAAATTAAATATGCCATGATGCAAGTGCAACAAACATAGGATCAACGTTTCCACAATGCTGATTAACTATTGTGCTTTTCTTGAACATGTCGAGTGCATTAGGATCATAAGTCTAGAACATGAACCCAAATAAACCTCTTGATCAACGAATCAGAAACTCAGAAAATAAATCTGAGAACCATCAGAATAACACGCTCACTTATAGAACAAAAGTTACCATCGGAACATAGTCACCAATTGTACCTGTGATAATCAAGTCTCTCCTAACTCACGGGTGAAAACTAGTTCAGGGTAAGGTCGGGTAACCCATAATCGAGGGTACTCTTGAGAAAATATCGCCATATCACCTAAGTGAAAATGATAGCCCCTTATTTGTACCTCATCTGAGCATGGATGACATGACGACAATAGTGAAATCTAAGTCAACTAGCCGACATGTTCCACTATATTCCTAAGGTTCCTATGGTTGTCACTTGGCCTGTGTATTGGGCCTTTTACCTCATAGTAACACCCATCCCACATGGAAAACTAGAAGCTAACACAGCAGATAACCAATATGGAAAGCAATAAAATACAATGCAAACATATGCTCAGATAATTATGTACATATGAATAAACCAAAAGCATAAAAATAAACACCCAAAGAAAAGAAAGCAAGATCTAGGATCGACTCTGGGATGGACCAACATTTGGTCGACATGTCCCCAGTGAAGTCGCCAACTGAAACAACCGGCTGAACAATCAACTGATAATGAAATCAATGAAGTCACCATCGAATATTTTTTATCCCACGAGAGGGGAAAGGTAAACATAGAGTAAACCTGAGAAGGGTGAAATCACAATTAAATGACCGAGAGATAGGGTAAGGGAGTATGTTACGTAAGGGGAAGGTATTAGCACCCCCACTCCCGTAGTACTCTATGGTATCCACTCTTGTTATTCTAATCTAATGGGTTTGTTCAATGTCTATGTCTAATATTTAAATTAAAAAGAAAGAGGGAATGAATTCAAAAGAAAAGAGAAACAATGTAGGGAGAATAAAGTTGTGCTCGTTTGGGCCCTACCCCAATGCCTACGTATCCCTTTTAAGGAATCAGAGAAGCCGTAGTTCAGCTTACTTGTTTTGGTTGGTTTGTATTTTTTAATATGAACAATGTTATATTCAAACGTTCCACCGAGGCTCAACCTTTGGAGACTTAAGACCTGTAGTGGAAAGGAGCTAACATGCTCTTAGAAGAGAAAAAGTCGATTGGAAAAAAGAAAGGATTGGTTGGAATTTTTTACCTTGAGAAAATGATTTGAAAGTTTTAGATGTGTAATACGGTGGGAGAATTGATTTTACTGGTTAATGTTGCAGTTAGAAAGAGTCGCCACCGACTTTACTTTTATCCAATAAAGAAAATGGTGAAAAGAACAGGAAAGACCTTTTTAAAGATTTTGAGTTCGGGGGGAAAATTATGGAAAGTGAAGATATTAGCATCCTTTCCATTCATAGTTATCTACAGGCTCTTAGTTGCTAGCTCACTTTGAAAATATATTTTTTTTGTAAGTGTATTTGAAAAATATTTTGAAAAGACGCCTGAGTGTGGCGAACTTTGTATTGTTTCTTGTATCGTTGAGAACGTATACAAAGTGTTTTGTCTTTGAAAATATTTTAGAAAAGAAATTGTGTATGTGTGAAAAAAAATTTGTTTATTTCTGTGAGCAAGCAACTATAAACGGTCTACCCACTAGAAAGATCTTTGTTCTTTTCCTCTTTTCCTTTAGATAGTGATATCCTACTATTAATCAGTAGGTAGCCCTATCGTTGGATGTTTTGAGGGATAGGTGAGGGTCATCGTGCATTCACGAATGAAACTCGTAAGATACTTTAGCAATTACCCTAAGGTTTTAAAATCATTTACCGAGGCAACATCGAAAAGGTCATCAAGGACTTATGATCTCTTAAACCAGAGGGTCTCTGCTAAAATCTCTTACGTTCGAGAGACGTAATTATTTGTTTTTTCGAAGGCAACAAGTGGAGGTACCTTAGAGGTGCGCGTGTGTGAAGTGTGTTGTGTTTCAGTTATGTTTATCTTGAGTGTTAGGTTTGCTAATGTTTGCTTTTAAGTTTTGTCATGCAATCCTATTAAGCATACATCTAGCAGTTAAATATATACATATACGGAAAATAAAGTGCAGAAAACTGAATCTACGCTATTACATCGCTTCGGGATGGGGGAATTACAAACCAAAATGGGGAAATAAAAATTAAAAGGTCCTAGTTGAACTATTACATCTCGTTGTACAGTTACATAATTTATGAAAATAATGCGAGTAAAATAAATTGACGCGCAAAAAAGAAGAAAAAAACCCTAAAAAATTCTAAATGATGAAAAGAAATATTTTTTTTTGTTTTTGTATTTTTTTTTTTTAGAAAAGATAATTAAATTAAATTAAGGAAAACCTATTTCTAATTAAGTTAATTAATTAAGAAAAAGATGATTAAATAATTAATTAAAATTTACAATAATTAACTTAATTAGAAAAAACTTAAGTCTAATATATTTTTGTGATTTTTTGATTTTATAATTTTTTAATTAAAAAAAGAATTAATTGAAGGAAAAGAATAAAATGGTAAATACAATAATAAAATAAAAAAAGAAATGTAAA
Organism: Vicia faba; assembly: GCA_948472305.1. Taxonomy (NCBI): domain Eukaryota; kingdom Viridiplantae; phylum Streptophyta; class Magnoliopsida; order Fabales; family Fabaceae; genus Vicia; species Vicia faba. Next base: position 931,402,489 of record OX451738.1, on the reverse strand, counting down.
TTGGCTGTTGCAAAAAAATGTTAGGGGGTGAAGAATTAGATTTTTGCAAGGCCCAACATCTCAGGCCCAGGCGTTGGAAGCAGTAATTGGGGGGTTCGAATCAGAAAATGTCCCAAGCCCAATAAATCAGAGCCCAAGCGTTTGCACAAAATCCTGTATGGCTAGCCTTGAGATGTGCATAGTGGAAATGCGCCTTTGAGGCTTTAGATCTAGCCTGGTGAAATATGGTGGTCAGGAAATGGAATGCACTATGCGCGTATTAGATTTGTACATCATTGGATCTAAAAAGGAAATATTGGAAAATAATATGCAAAACCTCGGATCAAACCCAGGACCTAGAGGGGGAAAGCCTTAAGAGTGCGCTTGCTACCACTGGACCATTCCGTTCATTCGTTATATGGACAGAAATCAATAAATATAATATAAAGTCAATCATATTTTCAAAATTCAAACGCGCGCGCCTAGGTGGATTTGTATAGGCCAATTAAAACGTTGCTTTTGTCCATGCAGGCCCTGGGCAGAGTCAATGAAAGTCAAAGACGTCGGAGTCAAACTCCGATCGTCTTCTCCGATTAAGCAAAAATGAAAACCCTGCACAAACGTTAGATTCATGACCAACCAAGGGGCCTACCATATGTAAAATCATGCCCTCAGTTCAAATATGGCCTTAGTTTGGCCTGCATCATCACGTACAGGGAGATACGACCAAAATATCGCAAGCTGCCCTAGTTGTGGCACTCTCTGATTCCTGCGTCGAAACTCAAAATAAATGGTTCTAAAATATTCCAAACATTAGTATGAACATGCATGAATACTTATAAACGATTTGTAACATGAGAATTAAAAGTTTGTGATTGAGAGATTTTACCCAACCAGAGCAACTTGGTCTGCGTGTTTTAGGGTGCTTTAAGCTTTGGGAAGGACTGGAACGAGTTCCTGGGAACCTCGGGGACACGAATGTGTGGTTGGTTTTGATCGAGGATGGCTGGAAAGTTGAGTTTCGGATTTTACAACTTGGAGAATTTTGTGAATTTGGAGATCTTATATGATGCAGTCTATGCGTGTCTTTCTGGCTTGCTTTAGATAAGCATTTATAGAGGAAGAGAGGAGTAGACCAATATGGCAAGGAATCACACCATTAACCATGGTCTTAAAACAAAAAATCAAGATTTGAAATGTTTCCAAACTCATGATATTATTTCCATTTTCTCTTTATGCATGTACCTGGACATTTTGTATTGATCTTGCACGAATTAATGGGCTTCAAAGTGATCAAAACAAGTTCATATGCTTAGCCCATGATTCTTATGGTTTTATTTAATTTATTTTGATTTTTAATTATATAAAATCAAGATAAATATAAATAAAAGTCAAGTTCATGTATAAATGGACTTAGATATCCTCTAATATTTGGTAAACATGTTTGAACACCAAAAATTAAGTTCACTAGTTCAAAGTTTCAAAATTGCCCAACTTGAACTTCATGAATTTCTTCAAAATCTCCCAACTTGTGCAGCTCATAACTTGCTCAATTTTCATCTTTTGAAGATGATATTTTACTTTTTGGAAATCCCAAGATGTCCTATACAATCTCTATGTTGATCATTTTTGCTTTTTAAGACATTACCTTGATGTAAGTTTCCTTGACAAAAAGTGTCTTTTGTTGACTTTTGAAAATGACCTATAATGTATGAGCCCATATCCTCCAAATGAAGCATTTTTTGGACTTGAGAATATAGTCAAAGTTGTAGAGAATTTAATTTTATTTAAAATGGGCTTTGGTTGGGTAAAATTTGATGAAGCATGTGAAAGTTAGGCCAGGTCAAAGTTTACTTGACTTCTCCTAAGGAAACCCTAATTTGAAAATTCTTGAATTTTGATAATTTGAGAGCTTTCCTGGGGGAATCATAATCAAACATTTATCAAATGACAAATATCACTTCAAAATTTTGATGTTGGCCAAAAATCTTGAAGTTTTACTGTATGTTGACCATAGTTGACTTTTTGATCAATATAGTTGATTTTCAATCATCTGAGACATTGGTTGAGCAAACTTATGATGTAAGTCTTGAAACCTGACATGAACCTTATTGAGGACCTATGAAGAACCATGGAATCCACTTCAGACTTTTGCAGCTCAAACTTCTTTGAGGAACTCAAGTTATAGGCCTTTGGCTTAGGAGGTGCATCTTGACTAGTCAACCCTTGAGTGTCTTGGGTATTTGAGAAGCCTTAAAAGAATGTCTTGAGAAAAATGAGAGGGAAAGTTTTTGGGTACAACAGCTTCCCCTTTTCAATCTTCTTAAACCTGAAGAGTTAGATTGGCATGTCCGCCATTCGGGACTTGAAGGTAGAAGATGATTGAACACTTAAGTGCCCAGAAATTTGCACTCGCATGTGAAAGAAGTAATGTTGTTGGTTGATTGTGTCGGAAATAGGCTTATAGATGACATTTGGAGAGGTGACAGAGAGTTGTCGGAGATGGGCTTATAGATGTCATCCAAAATAATTATTGACTTCGACTTAAAGAAGAATCAGAATAAATCTTTGGGCGACTTAAACTGAACCAACATATGTCCTTGGTTGTCTTTAACTGGATAAGAATCAAAATAAATCATTTAGTTGATTTAAAATGAACCAGAGAAAGAGTCTACAGGAAAAGAATCAGGATAAATCATTGGTCGATTTAAGCTGAACCAGCAGAGGTCTTTAATTATCTTTAACTGGATAAGAATCAGAAAAATCTTAGGGTCGATTTAGCTGAACCAGAGAAAGTGTCTAACGAAAATGAATCAGGATAAATAGTTGGTTGGTTTAAACTGAACCATCAAAAATATTGAATTGTCTTTAACTGGATAAGAGTCAGAAAAATCTTAATTTAACTGAACTAGAGAAAGTATCTACCAGAAACGAATCAGGGTAAATCATTGGTCGATTTAAACTAAACCAACAGAGGTCTTGAATTGTCTTTGACTAGATAAGAATCAAAAAAATCTTAGGGTCGATTTAACTGAACCATAGAAAGAGTCTATCGGAAAATGAATCAGGATAAATCATTGGTCGATTTAAACTGAAACAGCAGAGGTATTGAATTGTCTTTAACTAGATAAGAATCAGAAAATCTTAGGGTCGATTTAACTGAACCAGGGAAAGTGTCTACCAGAAATGAATCAGGATAAATCATTTGTCAATTTAAACTGAACCAACAGATGTCTGTATTGAGAATGACCCTCTGAGGAAATTGCTGAAATAGCCCTTTATCAGATGTAGCCTTTGAGAAGATTGTCAGGTTATATAAGTAGTTGATGATGTTTGTCTGTTGATTGATCTTTCCTAAAAAGGTAAAGAGCCAGTTGTATGCAATGTCATGATGTATGAAATGCATTGCACAATGATGTTCTTAAAATAAATGAGATTGTGTTATATGCGTTTCGTATGCATATGTTATGACATTTGGTAAGTGTTGTATGAATGTGGAATGCTTTTGAAATGCATTCATAAACTTGAGCAACATCTTAGTCTGAGGAAAATAAATCCCTGACTGTCGCTGGGGATGAAGAGTATGTGTAATATTCGATCCTCTGGGGATTGTTTCCGCTGGGGATTCCTGCTTGCTTATTTGAGGAAACTCCACTGAGGAACATTGGTTTCTATTTTTTGCTTGAGGAAACTCTATTGGAGAGTGTTAATTCTGCTTAGGGAGAAGAGTTTTAAGAACGTTGGTTGTTCATTGCTCTACTGGGGAGTTTATACCCCGACTGGGGATGGAAGAGGTGGATAACCTTCCGACTTATTTGAGAAAGATAAGGTTGACTGGTATTTGATTTGATTCCAGGTTCCATAGAAAATCTTTGGGGATAGTGGCAACTTCACTGGGGAGAGGATTTTAGCCGGTGATTTATGGTAAAAGCATACTCAAGCTGGGGAGTGTCAGAATAAATCTATGCCTTGATTATATCTAAATATATATTAAATGGGTATCAGAATGATATCCATATCTGGATTGTATCTAAACCGTATCTGAAAGATTTACTGAATGAGTATCAGAATTAATTTGTATCTTGATTGTATCTGCACTGTATCTAGAAGATGAAATCTGGAATGAGTGCTAGAATGAATCTGTGTCTTGATTGTATCTGCATTGTATCTATAAGAGAGCCTGGAATGAGTGTCAGAATGAATCTATATTTAGATTGTATCTGAACTGTATCTAGAAGAGAATCTAGAATGAGTGTCAGAATGAATCTATATCTAGATTATATCTGAACTGTATCTAGAAGATGATCTAGAATGAATGTCAGTATGAATCTATATCTAGATTGTATCTTAACTGTATCTAGAAGATGATAAATTGTTGGAGAAATAAACCTTGTTGGGGAAATACTCTTGTTCAGGAAACACCCTTGTTATGGAAATTGTGGGGAATGTATAAACTTGTGAAGATTTCTCTGTAGGGATAATCTTATGGAGGTTGCTCTATGGTGATTTATGGATCGCTCGAACATTATCCCAACTCATAGAGTCTTGAGTAAACGCTTATTCTTGTTTTTATGCATTTGTTAATAGTCGATTTTATTCATATGCATATGCTCATTCAATTTTAGTCATTGGACATTTTGCAAACAAAATAGAAAAAAGTAAAACAAAATTTGGCTTTGAAATTGTATTTCATTGATAGTTTTGCCTATAAACAGCCGATTTTTGTACAAAGAGACAGAAATACTAGTAAGAGAAAGTCGTCTAAGAAAAGATTTACAAAGTGAAAACATATAGCTACGTGGGAATAATCTCGTCAAGTTCCAACTTTGCTATTGCCCCTATGTCTTCAAGCATTTTATCTCTTGTTGTCGGCAGAAAGTGAGTGAATTGATTTGTACCATTTGGACTTTGACTTTGGTAATAAAGATCGGTGTAGTGATCCAATGAGGACATAGTCATACACTTTAATCCCTAATTTTTGCCTGGACCGCCCTTTCAGTTTTTCAGTCCACCGGGATACCCTTTTTTGCCCAAGCCGCCTTTTCAAGTTTTCGACTTGCCGGGTGTACAGTCTTTTATATATATCCTTGATTTTTGCCTGAACCCTTTTAGTTCGCTGGGTTGCCCTTATTTTTGCCTAGGCCAGTCAACCTAGCAGGTCATTTTTATGCGTAGTATCTTTTGACTATGTTCGCATTCACAGGGTGCGGGAAATCTTCACCGTCCATGGTGGTCAGTATCATAGCTCCACCAGAAAAAATCTTCTTGATTACAAATGGACTTTCATAGGTAAGATCCCATTTTCCCCTGGGATCACCTTGCGGGAGGATAATGCACTTTATCACCAAGTCAGCATCCTGATATACGCGATGCTTGATCTTCTTATTGAATGCCTTGATCATGCATTTCTGATACATCTGACCGTGACAGACAGCCGTGAGCCTCTTCTCGTCAATTAAATTTAACTAATCCAACCTGGTCTGAACCCACTCGTCTTCATCCAAGTCTGCATCTTTCATGATTCTCAAAGAAGGAATCTGAACTTCAACAGGTAGGATAGCTTCCATACCATAGACCAGAGAGAAAGGGGTTTCCCCAGTTGATGTTCTGGGTGAAGAGCGATAGCCGTGAAGATCGAATGGTAACATCTCGTGCCAATATTTATATGTGACAACCATTTTCTATATGATCTTCTTTATAATCTTATTGGCGGCTTCCACTGCACCATTCATCTTAGGTCGATATGAAGAAGAGTTGTGATGCTTGATCTTGAACTTCATGCAGAGCTCAGTGATCATCATGTTGTTGAGATTGGTACCATTATCCATGATGATCCTCTCGGGGATGCCATACCGACAGATCAGGTTATGTTTGATGAACCGGGCGAACATATTCTTAGTATCACAGGCAAATGAGGCTGCTTCAACCTATTTTATAAAGTAGTCAAGGGAGACGAGGATGAAACGGTGCCCGTTAGATATTGTGGGCTTGATTTCTACGATTATATCAATCCTCCACATTGTGAATGGACAAGGTGCAGTCATGACATTCAAAGGTACTGGAGGCACATGAACTTTATCGGCATAGGTTTGACACTTATGACAAGTTCTCGAGTGATGGTGACAATCAGTTTCCATAGTCGACCATTAGTAACTAGCCCTTAAGACCTTTTTAGCCATAACGTGTCCACTGGAGTGAGTACTGAAGACACCTTCGGCCATATCTTGCATAATCTCTTCTACTTCCTTTATGTCCATAAAATGAAGCAGGGTTAAATCATGATTGCGCTTGTATAGAATTCCATTGCTTAAGAAGAATTTAGCTGAGAACCTTCACAAGAGTTTCTTGTCATTGACGGATGCCCCCTCAGGGTATTCTTGAGCTTCGGGTACCTTTTCACTTCATGGAACCAAGGTTTCTCCTCTACTCCATCAGTGTCAATTTCACAGCAGTGTGCAGGTTCGTCGAATCTTTCAATGGTAATTCTAGGAGCCTCATTGTCCCATATGACTTTGAACATGGATGACATGGTTGCCAAAGCATCCGCCAGATGATTCTCTTCTCTTGGTATGTGCTCAAAGGTCATCTCCTCGAAATACGGGATCATGGTTAGTACATGCTCTTTATAAGGAATGAGATTCGGGTGCTTTGTATCTCAATCTCCCTTAACCTGACTGATTACCAAAGCTGGATCCCCGTACACACTTAAGAATTTGATTCTTAGGTCAATAGCAGCCCTGAGACCCATGATGCAAGCTTCATATTCGGCCATGTTGTTGGTATAGACGAAGCAAAGTCTAGAAGTAAAAGGTGTATGGCAACCTTCAGGGGAAATGATCACAACACCAATTTTGTTGCAAAGAGCGTTGGAAGCTCCACCAATAACCATAGTCCATCGGGATCCTTGTTCGGGTCCTTCATACGATCCAGGTTCTTCACAATCTGTTACTAGCATAATGTTCTCGTCCGAGAATTCAAAGTTCATAGACTAATAGTCGTCTACAGCCTAATGTGCCAAATGGTCGGCCAATACACTTCCTTTGATTTCCTTTTGAGAGGTGTATTGGATATCATATTTTGTTAAGACCATCTGCCATCGGGCTATCCTTCCGGAGAGGGCTGGATTCTCGAATATGTACTTGATAGGATCCATTTTAGAGATCAACAAAGTAGTATGGGTTAACATATATTGTCTTAGTCGGCGAGCATCCCATGCCAAAGTGCAGCAAGTTTTCTCGAGCAGTGAATATCTTGTTTCACAGTCGATAAACTTTTTGATAAGGTGGTATATTGCATGCTCTTTTCGACCCGACTCGTCATGCTGCCCCAGTACACACCCCACTGAATTCTCTATCATTGTTAAGTACATGATTAGAGGTCTTCCTTCGACTGGTGGCATATGAATGGGAGGTTCTTGTAGGTACTCCTTAATTTTATCAAAGGCTGTTTGACAGTCACCGTTCCATTTTACTACTTGATCTTTCTTCAGCAGCTTGAAGATTGGCTCACAAGTAGCAGTCAAATGCAAAATGAAACAGACAATGTAATTCAATCGTCCTAAGAAACCTCTGACTTCCTTCTCAGTACTAGGATCTAGCATCTCTTGAATGGCTTTAACTTTCGCAGGATCAACCTCAATACCCTTACCACTGACGATGAAGCCCAAGAGTTTACAGAATCTCACCCCAAAGGTGCACTTGTTTGGGTTTAGTCTTAGCTTGTACTTTCTCAGTCTTTCAAACAGTTTACGCAGGTGATCAAGATGCTCTTCTTCAGTTTGTGATCGTGTTATCATGTCATCCACATAGACCTCTATCTTGTGGTGAACATATCATGAAATAAGACTACCATGGCCCGCTGATAGGTTGCCCCGATGTTCTTCAACCCAAAAGGCATAACCTTATAACAGAAAGTTCCCTACTGTGTGACAAAGATAGTTTTTTCCATGTCTTCAGGCACCATATTAATCTGGTTGTAACCTGAAAAGCCATCCATGTAAGAGAATACCTTATGTTGGGCGGTGTTGTTAACCAGAACATCAATTTGTGGTAGTGGGAAGTCGTCTTTGGGGCTTGCCCTGTTCATATCCCTGTAATCTACGCACATATGTACCTTGTCGTCTTTCTTTGGTACAAGAACAACATTAGCCACACACTGAGGGTATGACGTTACTGCTAAGAAACTTGCATTGAACGGTTTCATAACCTCATCCTTGACCTTTTCTAACATTTCAGGATGCATACAAAAAATCTTCTATTTTATCGGAGCACAAACCTCTTTCATTGGCAAACAGTGAACCATAATATTGGTGTCGAGCCCTGGCATGTCTTTGTATGACCAGGTGAAGATTTCAAAATATTCATGTAGCGTCTGGATTAACCCGTTCTTAACACTTCTCTCTAGGTCAGCACCTATCTTGACCTTTTTTCTATTTGTCTCGGTACCCAGGTTCACCACTTCGACCGACTCTTCATGTGGTTGGATAGTCTTCTCTTCCTGTATCAAAAGTATGGCAAGTTCTCTAGGTATTTCACAATCTTCCTCACCCTCTTCTTCGGCTTGGTAGATCGGATTGTCTAAGTCATATGAGGCAATAGCAGAATCATTATAAACGAGATTCAGAGTGGATGAAGATGTGTAATGCAGTGTGTGGGTTTGTGTAAGAACACATAGCTGTTTTGAAAATGCAATAGAATAAAAGAAAAAAAGAGATCACAAAATTTGTATGCAAAATACCCAATGTTTTTATTGAATGAACAAATGTTTATAAATTGTTAATCAACCCTTTAACAAATGAACCATTATGCCCCGGGTAAGACATAAGGTTTTAAAGTCATTGTTTATTACATAGCCAACAACTTTTGAAAACAAAAAGACAGGAATATAACTTATTACTCCTGACTTAAGGAGATGGGAAAAATGTCTTCTGCCTTCCAGTTTTCTATTCTATCACCCACGGTTGGGAATATCCAGCTACTGAAGTCACAATCACTGTATGCATCTTCTATAGCATTGACCCCAGTAATGTTGTTGCGGAACGAAGGTCTCCCAGAACGAGCCCGACAAACAGCCCTATGACCTTCTGCAGTAAAGCTCGTACCAAACTTGTTAGACTTGAAAGGGATATCTGGAAGCTGGTCCCAAATTTTATTACCGCCTTCTTCAATAGTGGCCTTAGCATCATTTAAGGAGGCCATCTTGTGCGAAGTTTTAGTGATCTTCGAAATGGCTGACACATCTTCAACAACAGCATGAGAGATTACTTCAAAGGTTTGACAGGGCGTTTCTATGAATTCTCCATCCATCTCGACATATCGGAACAATTTGAGGTGGCTGACCATATATTCCTCCTCCTTATAAACAGTAACAACTTTCCCTTTCACCGGATATTTCAACTTCTGGTGCGGGTGGAAGTGGCAACACCTGCCCCATGGATCCAAGGGTGTCCCAATAAATAAGAGTAAGTCGGCCGGATGTCCATGACATAGAAAGTGGACTCAAAAATCTGTGAACCCACCTTGATCGGGAGGTCTACCTATCCATGCACCATTCGTTTCAATCTGTCGAAGGCTCAAACTATGATGTTGTTGGGCTTCAGCACCAACCCTTCATAATATAACCGGTCGAGAGCGCCTTTCGGCAGAACATTCAGAGATGATCCTATGTCAATCAATATATGTGCCAATGTAGTGCCCTTGCACTCAATGGAGACATAAAAGGCCCTATTGTGATTCCTCCCCTCTGGAGTCAAGTCAATGTCGGAGAAACCCAAACCATTATCAATTGCCAAACTAGCCACATAGCTTCTAAATTGATCTGCCGAAATTTCTTGTGGCACATGGGTAGTATTTAGGAATTTCACTAAAGCCTTCGCATGGGCCTCAGAACACAACAACAATGACAACATAGATATTTTGGATGGGGTCTGCCCCAACTGTTCGACAATTTTATAATCACTTCGGCAAATAATCTTCAGAACCTCTTCTAAATATTTTCCATAAGTATCTTTGACATGAGCTTCTTTTGGAGCCTTCGTCGGAGAAGGCTCTATCACCGACTCTTTACCCCTGAGCCCTAGCAGTCGTCTTGGTAGCTATAACCTGAGCAGGTGGAGAGATTTCTGGGTAGAAAATCCTTCCACTTCTTATAATCTTACCGGTCCCCGCAATATTGACAATACTGGGATCAGCTTCTTCTTTTTCTTCATCGGATAATTCTTGCTTGACATCATGATAATAGACGTCAGACCTATAATGCCATGGAATTGCATTCTCTGAGGAATATGGGATAGGCCTGGGCATTGTAATAACCAGCGGAGCAGCTTTCAGATTGGTAGTAATCCTTATAGGATCTTTGGAAGCGATCCTAAAAGGAGTACCAGAGATAACAGACAGATCTTGGCAAAAATTGTTGGTAGATGGAACTTTTTCAATCCGAATAATGTGTTCATTCATCAAGCTTTGAACACCATTTTTTAGTGACTTGCAGCCATTGGGTTCGACTGCACAGCAATAACAACCTTCAACACAACCGAGAAATAAACCAGCTTGTAACAAATTCTTCTTTATTGTAGAGAGCGGAGTAACCACATCATTCACAGAAGTAACATACAAAATATCTTTAACAACACTTACGCCTTTATCATGTTTGGTCATAGGTTCTATAATCACATTTGGGGTCTCTGGAGGATCGAACTCAATCTCCTTGTTGTCAATCATGTCCTGAATCTTGTTCTTGAAGGCCCAACAATTGTTTCTGTCATGGTCAGGACTGTTTGAATGATAAGCATATCTTGCATTCAGATTGTACTTAGGAGAAGCGGTGTTGGGATTGGGAGGAGGATCCCGCAAAGAAATGAGTTCAGCTTTTAGCAAGTGTTGCAGTGCCTGAGACAAAGGCATATTAATCTTAGTGAATTTCCTTCTTGGAGCGTATGGCCTTTGGTGGTTGTCATGTTGTTGCTGTTGTTGAGCAGGTGCCGAATTGGAAATTAATACTGCTCCCACAGATTGGTGGCGATTACTTTTACCATGGCTCTTTTGGCCATAGACGGAATTGACCTCTTTTTTCCCTCCAAATAACTTCTTCACAGTACTTGAAGATGAAGCCATTAGGATCTTCCGCTCTTTATACTGTTTTATATTCTTTCCCAGGTCATAATCGTCTCTATAAAACCAGATGAGGAACTTCCGATCATCAAATTAAAGAACGGGCCTATCAGAGTGCCCATAAACATACCCACCATTTCCTGATCATTCAGAGAAGGTTGCACCCTTCCAACTAAGTCCCTCCATTTCTGAGCATATTCCTTGAACCCCTCATTAGAGCCCATGGACATATTCTGCAGTTGCACCCGAGTTGGTGCCAGGTCAACATTGTATTGGTACTGCTTGTAGAAAGCAGCAACCAAGTCCTCCCAAGTATGAATATCGGTTCCCTCCAGTTGACAGAACCATTCTAGTTGTGTGTCAGCCAAACTTTCTTAGAAGAAATGGACCCGTAACTTCCAGTCAACAGTGTGAGGTTGTATCTTCTAAACGTACGACCTCAAGTGGAGCTTAGGACAAGAGAACCCACCGTACTTAGTAAAAATATGGACCTTGAACTTAGGTGGGATGACCACCACTGGAACCATCCCTAACTCACTAAAATCCAGTCCAGGAACCTTCTAGACTTCCATTGCATTGAGCATGTCCTCCAACTGCTTATATCTGTCATCCACAGGAGAATATTGTTCATCAGAAAAGTCTTCGTCTTCAGGAGTATTCTCATAATCCTGCTTTTCCTTGAAATCTTTATCATTGTTTTCATCTTCGGAGGAGGAGTCATTTTGTACATGGACGGGTTGAACAGGACCCGTGAATCTCCTCCCTAGGTTGAGGACATAAGGCTTCTTGGTCCTCTTCTTCTTGGCGATGAGCGCCAACAACTCTTTTTTTCCATGGGCCAAATTCATGAGAGTTTCCTGGAATTGGGCGTGTTGAGCCTAGAGATCCTTTACGGTTTGTTCGAGGGCCATTTTTCTACTGAAATAAACAGCGAGAAAATGAGAAACATATACGAAAAACCTGTTATGAAATGATGCATGATATGTAAATGTAATGATTTTAAGGACCTTAGAAAATTTAAATTTGTTAACCAGGAGGAAACAACAAACAAAAATTTTATTAGCAGAGTTCAAATTACAACTTCCTTTTAGGCTTACAAAAGCTTTCAAAGATAAAATGAACTCCTAAAATCTAAGAATCAAATTTCCCATGGACGCTTCATCTTTGTACTTATGTAAGCATTGAGACTCCGCTCCTCTTAAACGTGCTTTGTGAGTTCCACCACTTTCTTCTGACTTGCATAAAATTGGGTCTCAAATATGTCCTGTTCCTTCAGTTGAATCCAATACTTTTGCAACTCTTCAAGGTTAGTAGGCATACTAAGGTGGAGAATTATATAATGAATATCCCCCTCAACAATAGGCTCCACAATTATTGGTAGGATGGCTGGATATGGCATCATGAGACTTTAAGCACGAGCTCGTACCAATTTGAGATAAGGCTCAAGAGGGGTGGAATTCTTATGCTCCAAAATCTTGCTATCAACCCTGCTAACCATGCCCCAAGCATGTACGAACCTTTGATGATAACTTTGGACATCATTCTCGTAGTTGAATATGATACCTTGAGTGAGTGTGTCATGGGGACCATCTCTTCGAGCATAGCCAAATTATCGTAGAGCCAGAGAAGGGTTATAAGTAATACCTCCCCTAATTCCTAAGACTGGAACATTACGAAACTCTCCATAATGGTAAATGATAGTAATGCCCTCTTTAGATTGAGAGCACCAATGGATATCTGTATGAGAAAGCGACATTATCCTTTGAGACCAACCCAATCCTTGTTTATTCTTCAATACTGGTTGAGGAAGGTGAGAAATAAACCACCTGGATAGAAATGGTATACAACATATAAGAACCCCTCTCCTCTTCATGGTACGAGTGTGAAGAGAGTGAAAACGTCTCCGAGCAAAGTAGGCACAAGGTTACGAGAGAGGAAAATTTTGACACCATCCACATCTATGAGTTGGTCTGGATTGGGGAATAGTACTAACCCATAGATTAAAAGAGTCAGGACTTATTCAAAAGCTTGAAAGTCCAAATCATCCCAAAACAGTTGAGCCTTTTCTAACAAGAACTTAGCTAGAAAACCCTTAACTCCGCTCCTTGTTTCCCAGTTGGATATAATGTCAAACCATTTCAGATGCAAGGTTGCTGCAATGACTTCTGGCTTTGGAGCTTCCTCTAAACCGATGAAAGGCTTTTGATCAAGAATGGGTACTCCCAATAATTGAGAGAACACTTCCATAGTGGGTACCAACTGATAATCAGGAAAGGTGAAGCAATGGTGTTTAGGGTCAAAGAACTGAAAAAGCACACCCATCATCTTTTCTTCAAAGCTTGAGGTAACTAGGTTGAGAAGTCGACCATATCTTTTGGTGAACAAGGAGTTCTTAGGAACCTTTGATGCTAACTCTTTGAGTTGAGGAGGCACCTTTACAAAACTGATTCGGATGGTATTTCTACGAGTGGAGGCCATGGTCTGCAAAACAGAACAAAGATAAATTCCCTTGGTCCTTGAAATGGTTAGTTAAAATGAATATGGATGTGATGATGCATGATGTCATGTTTGAACAAATAATCACACACAAGCAAGACACACAAGGCCTTAGGTTTAGAATTTCATGGGGTTTGTAGGTAAGTACCCTCTTGAAGTTTAATTGGTTCAACCTATCCTAAAAGAAGTAATCGGGTTCTAAGGAATCTCAATATCATTGATCTTTCTTCATCGGGCATTGTTTTAGCTCAAGCGATCTTTTCTCACGGCTAAAAAATCCTGAAAGTCTAATCTCAATGAGTGTAGTATCAAGTATCAACCAATCTTCAGTTTTGCGCCGAAGCCAGCTATATCACTACTTTCTAATGGCCAAGTTTGTTCAACTAAGGTTCTAAGGTCAGTTAGTGCTTTATGACACCACACATCGGCCCCGTATTCTCCTTGATTCAATACAAAGGATACTGGTACTGACAAATGTGTCACACTAACATAGCCATCGCTTCAACCATGTTGGTATTACGTTGCACGGTCCCCCACGATCTATTGCTACTTACCTAATATTCCCTAGATCCAAGTATAGGATCTATATAAGAATACCCAAACATAAACCTGAAATGTAAAGCAAGCAAGTCAAAGAAGTTAAGCATTTTAAATATGATCTAGCTCTAAGGTTACCCCACTTTTAGTGTCATATCCCCAGCAGTGTCTCCAGTTCTGTAATACGGTGGGAGAACTGAATTTACTAGTTTTGCATTTTATCGCAAATGTTGCGGTTAGCAAGAGTCACCACCAACTTTTCTTTTATCCAATAAAGGAAAGGGTGAAAAGAACAGGAAAGACCTTTTTAAATATTTTTAGTTCAGGGGGTAGATTATGGAAAGGGAAGGTATTAGCATCCTTTCCATCCTTAGTTATCTACGGGCTCTTAGTTGCTAGCTCACTTTGAAAATGCTTTTTTTTTGTGTAAGTGTATTTGAAAAATATTTTGAAAAGACGCCTTAGTACGAAGAGCTTTGTAATGTTTCTCGTATCATTGAGAACGTATACAAAGTGTTTTGTCTTTAAAAATATTTTAGAAAAGAGTTTGTGTATGTGTGAAAATTGATTTTGTTTGTTTTTATGAGCAAGCAACTATAAGCGGTCTACCTACTCGAAAGATCTTTGTTCTTTTCCTTTAGACAGTGCTATCCTACTATTAGTCAGTAGGTAGCCCTATCGTTGGATATTTTGAGAGATAAGCAAGGTTCATCGTACAATCACGAAGGAAACTCATAAGATACTTTAGCAATTACCCTAAGGTTTTAAAATCATTTACCGAGGCAACATCGAAAAGGTCATCAAGGACTTATGATCTCTTAAACCAGAGGGTCTCTGCTAAAATCTCTTACGTTCGAGAGACGTAATTATTTGTTTTTTCGAAGGCAACAAGTGGAGGTACCTTAGAGGTGCGCGTGTGTGAAGTGTGTTGTGTTTCAGTTATGTTTATCTTGAGTGTTAGGTTTGCTAATGTTTGCTTTTAAGTTTTGTCATGCAATCCTATTAAGCATACATCTAGCAGTTAAATATATACATATACGGAAAATAAAGTGCAGAAAACTGAATCTACGCTATTACATCGCTTCGGGATGGGGGAATTACAAACCAAAATGGGGAAATAAAAATTAAAAGGTCCTAGTTGAACTATTACATCTCGTTGTACAGTTACATAATTTATGAAAATAATGCGAGTAAAATAAATTGACGCGCAAAAAAGAAGAAAAAAACCCTAAAAAATTCTAAATGATGAAAAGAAATATTTTTTGTTGTTTTTGTATTTTTTTTAGAAAAGATAATTAAATTAAATTAAGGAAAACATAATTCTAATGAATTAATTAATTAAGAAAAATATGATTAAATAATTAATTAAAATTTACAATAATTAACTTAATTAGAAAAAACTTAAGTCTAATATTTTTTTGTGATTTTTTGATTTTATGATTTTTTAAATAAAAAAAAGAATTAATTGAAGGAAAAGAATAAAATGGTAAATACAATAATAAAGTAAAATAAAAAAGAAATGTAAATGGGCTGCTGCAAAAAAATGTTAGGGGGTGAAGAATCAGATTTTTGCAAGGCCCAGGCGTTGCAAGCAGAAATTGCGGGGTGCGAATCAGAAAATATACCAAGCCCAATAAATCAGAGCCCAAGCGTTTACGCAGAATCCTGTATGGCTAGCCTTGAGAGGTGCATAGTGGAAACACGCCTTTGAGGCTTTAGATCTAGCCTGGTGGTGGTCAGGAAATGGAATGCACCGTGAGGGTATTAGATCTGTACAACATTGGATCTGAAAAGGAAATATTGGAAAATAATATGCAAAACCTAGGATCAAGCTCAGGATCTAGAGGGGGAAAGCCTTAAGAGCGCTCTTGCTACCAATGGACCATTCTATTCGTTCGTTATATGGACATAAATCAATAAATATAATATAAAGTCAATCATACTTTCAAATTTCAAACGCGCACGCCTAGGTTGATTAGAATGGGCCAATTAAAACATTGATTTTGTCCACGCAGGCCTTGGCCGGAGTCAATGAAAGTCAGAGACGCTGGAGTCAAACTCCGACCGTCTTCTCCGATTAAGCAAAAATGAAAACCTGCAAAAATGTTAGATTCATGACCAACCAAGGGGCCTACCCTATGTAAAATCATGCCCTGAGTTCAAATCTGGCCTTAGTTTGGCTTGAATCATCACGTACAGGGAGATACGACCAAAATGTCGCAAGCTGCCCTAGCAATGGTACTCTATAATTCCTGCGTCAAAACTCAAAAGAAATGGTTCTAAAATATTCCAAACATTAGTATGAACATGCATGAATACTTATAAACGATTTGTAACATGAGAATTAAAAGTTTGAGATTGAGAGATTTTACCCAACCGGAGCAACTTGGCATGCGTGTTTTAGGGTGCTTCATGCTTTGGGAAGGACTGGAATGAGTTCCTAAAACCTCAGGGACACGAATGTGTGGTTGGTTTTGATCGAGGATGGATGGAAAGTTGAGTTTCAAATTTTACAACTTGGAGAATTTTGTGAATTTGGATAGCTTATATGATGCAGTTTATATGTGTCTTTCTGGCTTACTTTGGATCACCATTTATAGAGGAAGAGAGGAGTAGACCAGTATGGCAAGGAATCACACCATTAACCATGGTCTTAAAACAAAAAATCAAGATTTGAAATGTTTCCAAACTCATGATATTGTTGCCATTTTTGCTTGCTGCATGAACCTGGACATTTTGTATTGGTTTTGCACAAATTAATGGGCTTCAAAGTGATCAAAACAAGCCCATATGCATAGCCCATGATTCTTGTGGTTTTATTTAATTTATTTTGATTTTAAATTAAATAAAATTAAGATAATTATAAATAAAATTCAAGGCCATGTATAAGTGGACTTATCTAATATTTGGTAAACATGTTTGAACACCAAAAATTAGGTTCACTAGTTCAAATTTTCAAAATTGTCCAACTTGAACTTCATGAATTTCTTCAAAATCTCCCAACTTGTGCAACTCATAACTTGCTCAATTTTCATCTTTTAAATATGATCTTTGACTTTTTGGAAAGCCCAAGATGTCCTATACAATCTCTATGTCGATCATGTTTGCTTTTTAAGAAATTATCTTGATGTAATTTGCCTTGACAAAAAGTGTCTTTTGTTGACTTTTGAAAATGACATATAATGTATGAGCCCATATCCTCCAAATGAAGCATTTTTTGGACTTGAGAATAAAAGAAAAGTTGTATAGAATCTAAATTTCTTCAAAATAGGCTTTGGTTGGTGAAAAGTTGATGAAACATCTGAAAGTTATGCCTAGTCAAAGTTCAGTTGACTTCTCCTAAGGAAACCCTAATTTGACAATTCTTGACTTTTGATAATTTGAGAGCTTTCCTTGGGGAATCATTATAAACCCTTGATCAAATGATAAATGTCACTTAAAAATGTTGATGTTGGCTAAAAATCTTGAAGTTTGATTCTATGTTGACCATAGCTGACTTTTTGATCAATATAGTTGATTTTCAATTATCTAAGCCATTGATTGAGCAAACTTATGATGTAAGCCTTGAAACTTGACATGAACCTTATTCAGGGCCTATGAAGAACCATGGAAGCCACTTGGGACTTTTTCAACTAAAACTTATTTGAGGAACTCAAAACCCTAGTTATAAGCCGTTGGCTTAGGAGATGCATCTTGACTAGTCAACCCTTGAGTGTCTTGGGTATTTGAGAAGCCTTGAAAGAATGTCTTGATAAAAATGAGAGGGAAAATTTTGGGGTACAACAAGATGTTTTACGCATTTTCCAAGACAAAATAAAGTTTTTTGTTTTATAAGTAAAGGATGTATAAGAAAAGAAAACATCTAAGGGAGACTATCTAAATCTAATCCCTAATGTTATCATACAATGATTGATCCTAAAGTTGAGTTTTGAAGGGAAATCTTTATCCTATGTTAACATGTATGGATAACAATCCTAATATCTATCTCAAATAATCATCTATAGATGAATCAAGAATTCCTAAAGGATAATAGCAAGGGTCTATCACCTAAAACTATGTATATCTTGAATCATCATCTATAGATGAATTGAGAACTCCTAAGGGAACATGTCGAGGGTAAATCATCTCAAAACATGCACACAAAGATGAAAACAAGTAAGCAAGTTAATAGGCTCAAGAGAACCAGCTTAAGAGAGCATACAAAATGTGTCATGAGTAGTGCATGCTAACCCAAGTCAAGTGCCTAACCAAGATATGGAGGATCAAGGTAGGAAAACAAATCAACAATCAAAAGGCTCAAGAGAGCACACTTAGAGAAATCCTATCTAGCCTAACATGCCAAATAAAGTCTATCAAAACTATCCTACGGGGAACATGCAATGAGACCGAAGTCGTGATCTCAATTTATAAATTAAGTTACTCATCAATCAACAAGAAGTAAAGGAAAACGATAACATCCTATAGGGGCATGAAATGAGAGAGAATCTGTGATCTCAATTTCTACATTGAGTGACTCATCGATCAATAAGAAAACAAAGGAAAGTGATAAAATCCTATAGGGAGCATTCACTGAGAGCGAAGTCGTGATCTCAATTTCTAAATTGAGTGACTCATCGATCATCAACCAAGGAAGCAAACACAATAACAACACATATAGAAAATATGGTGTAGAATGCCTTCTACGAGTCCTTAAACAGCGACTTTGACACCACGAGGCTCTCAGAACTATTTAGAAAACTGTAAATAATGAAAGAAACAAAAAGGAGGTAGTGAAATACCAAACGAATAATAATCAGTAGCAAGCAAGCAAAAATAAGAAACCCGGAGAACTTCGAGTAAGCTAGCATCATTAAACAAAGAAAGCCGGAAATCAGGTGCCTAACATAAGCCTCAAAGCAATGATGTGAAAACAAGACACAAATAATGTGCATTGGACATCATCACAAAAGCTATCCTGTATAAAAATACAATCCAGACAACAAAATTTTCCCTCTCTTTTCTCAATACATTCTCACAAAGATTCTCAAAAGCTCAAGTTTGCACAAGTACAATTGGACTTTTAATGCCTCATATAGCTTCCAAGGATCATATTGGACTTTCAAACATTAGGTCGAAGATGGAACTTTTGAATCTTTGAAAGGATGAAGAGGAAACTATCGAAAGGGCAAAGCAGATAAAAGAAAAAATGTATAGTTGCAGATAACTATGTCGAATTCAAAATCTGGTTTAGGTTGTTCGAACTACATGGTTGTTCGAAAGGAGTAGTTGGCAGATTTTGACAAGTCAAAGAAGAGCAAGCTTGCTTCGATCCACAAGCTTCGACTGGGAAATGGCATTCTACGAGCAAATATTGTATATCTTCATTCTTGCTTCAATCCACAAGCTTCGACTGTGCAATGGCTTCCTTCGAGCAAATGTTGTCTATCTTCATGCTTGCTTCGATCCGCAAGCTTCGACTGGGTAATGGCTTCCTTTGAGTAAATGTTATCTATCTCCATGCTTGCTTCGATCCACAAGCTTCGACTGGGAAATGGCTTCCTTTGAGCAACTTGCTTCGATCCACCTCTAAACCCTTAGACACACATACGTTTCTACACTATGAATTACAATTTGAGGTTTGGACATTTGAACTTTCGACCACTTAATCAACTGATGGTTATTGGTAGGAAAGCAATCCAGAAATTCTTTCGTTTTTACTATGCCAATGAGATCATCTTGCATACTCAAAGTGGTACATTCAAATGAATGTGGTCCATTCGAAAAACATACTTTTATTGGAAATAAATATTGTTTTGTCTGTTGATGAGTTTGGTCGAAGGTTGTAGATCTATGTAATCAAAACGAAAGGACAAAGTAAGTGGTACATGTGGTCCATTCGAAGAACATACATTTATTGGAAACAAATATTGTTTTGTCTGTTAATGAGTTTGCTCGGAGGTTGTAGATCTATGTGATCAAAACGAAAGGATGAAGTATTCTACATCTTTTAGAGATTCAAGATGCTTGTTGAACAAAGTCCTATATGCTTCCAAGCCCAAGCTTGTTGTACTGTCCACATAACATCCTAAAACCATGTCAAAGAAACAGTCGTTGTACTGCTATGAAACAACCCTGCACTAAGCTACCACAACACTCCAAAACTGTTGTAAAACAGTCATGCTATATTGCTCCTAATTTGCACCAAATTAGCATATAAAAGCTGCACCTCGAAAGCTATGAAAAGAGCATACCCAAATAGTTAAAATTTTATTTGTTTTTCCCCCAAAAACCCCAGCAAGATTCTTCTACAAATAAGTTGTTTCACAACATACAAAGGGCTGGCTTTCGAAAACTCAGAACCTGCACACAAGCACAAAACTTGGCACATTCTGACTTTACACACAAAATCTAAAATTCCTTCGTGCATTTTTTGGCCTTTCGATTCACTAAGATTCCATACACCACATAGACATTATCCAAGCCCTCAAATACCTCTCAAAACTCCTTGAACTCAGAATCTGCATCGAAAGTCGCATTGCTTGCCATTTCTGACTTTGAAGAGCCAACTCCAAAAATCCTTCTGACTTTTAAAGAAAAGTAGTGATTCCACTAGCTCAAGGAAGGTCCCTGCAAGCTTAATCCATCATAAAAGTCATTTCTGGAAGTCATATATAGGTCATTCGATTTTCACTTCAAGAAGTAATATGATACTATGGCAGAACTGACTGTTTATACTGGTTTTGCATTTGTGTTTGCAAATGTTGCAGTAAGCAAGAGTCGCCACTAACTTTTCTTTTATCCAAATTAAGGAAAGGGTGAAAAGAACATAAAAAGACCTTTTCGAGAATTTTGAGTAAGGGGGGTAGATTATGGAAAGGGAAGGTGTTAGCACTCTTTCCATCTGTAGTTTTCTATCCTCTCTTAGATGCTTAGCTCATTTAAAATGCCTTGTGCTTTGTGCTTTGAAAAAGGTAGTTTTGAAAATGCCTTAGTGTGGCGATTCTCTATGTGATAACTCTTGTATTAGTCCTCAAGAGTGTTGACAAAGCGAATGTTTTTTAAAGGATTAAGTGTAAAAATTCATTTTGATCAAGCATCAAAAGCTATCTACTTGTACTCGAAAAAGTCGTTCTTTTCCTCTTTTCCTTTAGGCAGTGCTATCCTACTATTAGTGAGTAGGTAGCCTTATCGTTAGATGTATGAGGGACATTTGAAGGGACGTTTTTAGAGTCACAAAGGCAACTGGGAAAGAGGCTTTAGTAACTACCCTAAGGTTCTAAGATCATATTTTTACCAAGGCAACATCGAGCGGGTCATCGAGGGGCTTATGATCTTTTTGAACCAGAGGGTAGCCACTAAAACCTCTCACGTTTCGAGAGTTGTGACTATTTTACGAAGGCAACCAAAGTGGGCGTACCATAGAGGCGTATATGTGCAATGTGTGTTATATTCAGTTCATTTATCTTTGAATTTAAGTTTGCTAGCATTTTGTTATTAGGCTCTTGTCATGCAATCCTATTAGTCATACATCTAAGTTGTTAATATATTACGGAAATTTAAAGTGCGAAAATTTAAATCCTACGCTATTACAGTGCTTCGAGGAGGGGGTAATTTACATGTCCAAAAGTTGGGAAAAAAATAAAGAAAGCGATAAAGTCCTATTTTAATCTACTACATACTATCAGCAAGTACAAAAAATGTGAGAATAAGATAATGCGCGCGAAATAGAACGTCTAAAAACCCTAGGAAAATACTAAGTAAAAAAAACTTTTTTTTGGTTTTGTTTATTTTAAGAAAATACTTAAACTAAATTAAATGAGAAAAATAAATATAATCTTAATTAATTAAATAAAAGAAATAAAATATTGTAAATTATAATTAATTCAAATAAAACTATTTCTACTATTTTTTGTGTTTTTACTAAGAAAATATTTGAATTAAATAAACTTAAGTCTAGTTGATTTTAAATTATAAAATAATGTCAAAATAATTAAAATAAATTAATTTACAAAATTAAAATTAATTATAAAATCCTAAGTCTAATATTTTTAAGTTCTTTTTTTGTTGATTTTATGATTATAAAATAAAAAGATTAAAAATAAATAGAACAAAAAAAGTTGGGCCTGATGTTATAAGCCAATGAGGGTGCGCTTGGAATATGCTAGGCCCATACTAAGTTGGCCCAAAGACTGTACGGACCAGTGTGAGGATCCCTTGAGTATCCATGATGGGGATGCATGCTTAATGCGTTTAGACCTGGCTGTATTGATATTGGAAGGCATGGATTTGATGGCCTATGGTGTACGTGCATAACATGGCTGCATGGAATCTGCAAGAGAATGTTAGAAAAATAAAAAATGTTGGACCTGGGACTCGAACCCAAGTAATTTCCCTTTGCACGCATACGCCTTTCCATCTGAGCTTCTATTTCAATCGAAATAAATGAAACCAACATTGAATCCTTCAAATTTTGTTAGTTTCAAAACCAAACGATAGCCTATCTCAATCGAAATCACCCCTGAATCCCAATCTGGGGTTATTTCGATCTATGACGGTCTGTGCCTTGGGTTTCGAAGGTAATCTATTTAGAAAACCTCTAGCCATGGTAACCTGCAATCTCAGCACTTAAGTTCTCATGTAAAATGTCAGACCTTTTCTAATCACTATCACAAACATATATGCATGCATTAAATGGATCAACAATACATATTTCAACAAGTTTTAATCAAAGAAATATACCAAACTGATTATTACCATGGGGTGTTTTTGGGACGTGTTGGGCTTGTGTGATGATTGGCGATGGCTTCTGAGACTTTCAGGAAGAATATAGGATGTTGGTTTTGGATCGAAGGTGCCTGCAAAAGGTGTTTTGGTTTTGACAACTTTGCTGAAATTTTGAGAATTTTCGTGGCTCTTTGAGGTAGCTTTCGATAGGCAATTTATGCATGTTTCCAGCTTGCAGATATGATGGGTATTTATAGGAGATGAGGAGGGAGTCTTAGCATGGAAAGAAACATTCTTAATCATGTCCTTAAAGGCTAGCCATTAAACATAGCTTTGAAGACAAAATCAGACCAATTTAAAGATTGCCATTTAGAGAATTTTCATGCCATTTAGAGAATTTTCATGCCATTTTGAAATGTTGAGTGTACCTAGACATGTTTCACCTTTGAATGCCTTCAGTCCTTGCCCTTCGATTGGTTATGAGTTGCTTCCTTCGAATGGCTCAAGTCTTTCCCTTTGATTGACTCTGAGTTACTTCTTTTGAATAGCTCAAATTCTCATCATTGGGGCCTCTTCCATTGAGCCCCTACTCAGCTAGCCCAAACGAAAACTCTTTCTTGGCCAACCAAATCTTCCTTTGGCATGAATGTGCTTGTGCAGGAAGCTTGAGTATGGAAATATGTGGGATTTTGGGCCAGCCAGCATCTTTTCATATTTCTCTCTCATTTTGACCAACTAGATCTAATCTTTGACCAAACCCTTTTTTTCAGACAACACCATGTGTCCTTCGAATGGGCCTTTGAATGCTTCTTCGAGTGGATCATTTACATGTCCTTCGAATGGAACCTTAAATTGGACCCATCTATTTGCCTTAGCTGCTTGATTCAAATAGCCCAAGTTAGGACTTCATTCTGGCCAATCGAAGCCTCCTTTGTCACTTCCTTCGAATGCCATTGCGCAGGAGGATTAGGCCTGGAAACATGTAGGACCAAGACTCATCATAAGTCAAACTTGCTTTCAGTAATTACGTGTCTCCTTCGAATGGCCACAAATATGTGTCCTTCGAATGAACCTTTGAAGTGCTCTTTCGAAGGGGTCATATTGTGTGGCATAGTGCCGAAACAGCGTTGAGGGGTCTTGGCCTTGTGCATTGGAAGCAAGCACAGAGGAAGTATTTTCCTTATGCATTGAAGGCAATCATAAAAGAAACCTTTCCTCTTGTGAATCCAATACAAGTCTGGGGAAGCCTCTGCCTTGTAGATTCGAAGGCCAGATGAAAGGTGGCTTTGACTTAGTGAATCCAAGGCAAGCATGAAGAGGTCTTTTCCTAGTGAGTCGAAGGTTGCATGTAGAGGCCTTTTCCTAGTGAGTCAAAATACACATGCAAGAGGCCACTGCTGGTGGATCGAAGGGAACTTGTAGGGGGTTCTCGCCTAAACGAAACTTGGACCAATGCTTGCTCGAAGGGGAACCAACATGCAATCGAAGTTGATGGGCCAATGCTTGATCGAAGGGTTTTTAGGAGCCCAGTAGAAGCTTGTTGACATGCCAATCGAAGGACACTTTGCTATGATATGCCAAATGAAGGACATTGTCCAGATGCCAATCGAAAGACATTGTTGACATGACAATCGAAGGACATTGTTCACCTGCCAATTGAAAGACACTTTGCTAGCATTAAAAAAATTTCATTTTCTTTAGGCAAGTGTTTGTAACCACCCATATAAGAGAAAAAACTTTGGTAAACATGAGAGGGAAAATTTTGGGGTACAACAGCTGCCCCTATTCAATCTTCTTAAACCTGAAGATTTAGATTGGCTTGTTTGCCTTTCGTGATCTGATTGTGGAAGAGGATTGAACACTAGAGTTCCCAGAAATTTGCACTCGCATGAAGTAACACTGATGGTTGATGATGGAGGGAATGGGCTTACAAATGTCATTTGGAGAAGATGACTGAGAGTTGTCTGAGATGGGCTTAAATATTCCCTCCAGAGTAGGTGTTAACTTCAGAAGAGGTCCCTTTATGGGGAATTCCTGTTCCTGCTGTCTGAGGATGAGTCGAATGGGGAATGTTGATTTATATTATTCTCCTGCTTGAGGAAAACTCTATGGGGAATAGAGTTTAGGAACTTCAGTTGTCCAAGGCTTTGCTGAAGAGTTATCTCTAGAGAGATGAAAGTTTTTTGTTTTCTGGTTGAAATCCAGGCTTCACAGTAACTTGTTGGGATAATGGAATTAACCGTTACCTGAAAATGTATTAGAAAGAGCCTGTGTAGGGATGTTCCAGGATGAATCCGTGTTAGTCTGCATCTAGAGATATATGAGAAGGAGCCTGTGTGGGGCTTCTTCAGGAGGAGTCCGTGTTAGACTGTATCTGGATGATAAGAAGGAACTCGTGTAAAATTGCTTTGGGATGTGTCCGTGTTAGACTGCATCAAGATGATGAGAAGGAACCGTGTAAGATTGCTTCAGGATGGTTATGTAGATAGTTCTCCTGGATTGTTGTAGGTGTTAATCTGGAACTTGAAAATTTCCAGTCGTTGAGATAGTTGTCTTGGCTGGTTACATGTATTAATCTCTAACCTGAGAAAGAAATATAGTTTTCCTGGCTTGTTACAGGTATTAATCTTTCAATCTCCTCATGTAGATAGTTCTCCTGGCTTTGTACAGGTATTAATCTACAATCAGTCGTGCACAAATAGTTTTCTTGGCTTGTTACATGTGTTAATCTGAAACTTGAAAATTATCAGTCGCAGAGATATTTGTCCTAGCTTGTTACAGGTATTAATCTCTAACCCGAGAAAGAAAGATAGTTTTCCTGGATTGTTACAGGTATTAATCTTCAATCTCCTCATGTAGATAGTTTTCCTGGCTTGTTATAGGTATTAACCTACAGTCTGTCGTCCACATATAGTTTTCCTAGCTTGCTACAGGTATTAATCTGGAACTTGGCAATGTTGGTCACATAGATGGTTTCCCCGTCTAGTTCTGGGTATTAATATGTGGCCTGCTGTATTTGTTGGTAAACATGTCTTGCTCCAGGAGTTCATACCACTTGGTCGTATAGATAGTTTACCCGTCTGGTTTCGGGCATTAATCTTTGACCTAATGTATAAGTTGATGGTGTTTGCCTGTTTTTCCAATTTAACCTGAAAAGGTAAAATCAGTTTCATGCAATGTCATGATGTATGAATTGTATGATTCTCTCAAAATAAATGATATTGTGATATATGCATTTGTGCTGCATATGCTATGATGTTTGTAAAATGATGTATGAATGCAATTTATGAATGTGTCAGTTATTCCATTGTTGTATCGTTGAATTAGGAAAAATAAATCACTGACTGTTGCTGGGGGGAAGAATGTTGGTCTTCAAATATGTTGAAGTTAAAATGCTGGGAGATGAACTTCCGTTGTTAGAGAAATAAACTCTGTTGGGGAAGGTAAAACCCGTGAACGGCTTGGGGATTTTGTTGAAATCCTTTTGGGGAATCCTGAGAAGCTTGGCGACTTCACTAGGGGATCTTTTATTGGAGCAGTAATTTAGAGATTCTTGCTCTACCGGGGATATGAGAACACCTGACACCATAAGGCTGCATATTGAGAATATGGCAACGACCTTGTAGTAGGGTGCCCCTGCCTCTGTACCTGCTGGAGAAGGTATCTGCTGAAGAAGACATCTGTAGGGATTTTGTGGATGGCCCATTAGATATTGTCCTGTCTCTTAAAGTCATTAGTAATTGTCTTTCTGTTTTTTATGTGTATATTTGTAAGCAGTGATCACATTCAAATGCATATGTTCAAAAATAAGCACTGCATGTTTTGTAAACAACATAGAAAAATAAAAACAAAGTTTTTGTACTTTAAAAGAGATAACGTTTTATTAACTTGAAGAAGTATTTTTGTACAAGGAGACGAGCATCCTAGTAAGAGAATGTCGTCGTAAGAATGGAAACTATACAAAAATAATATACAAAGAAAAACGGCTATGTGAAATAATCCCATTGGGTTCCTATTCTGCTATTGCCTTTATATCTTTGAGCATTTCATCTCTTTTGCTGCTTGTCCGAAGCTGACTGGATTGATTAGTACTACTTGAGTTTGATAGTTGATACTTAAGATTGGTTGTAAGGTGATCCAACGGGACATAGTTATACGCTTTAGATCCCTAACTTTTCTTCGACCGCCCTTTCGGATTTTCAGTCCACTGGGATACCCTTTTTTTCCCAAGTCGCCTTTTCAGGTTTTCAACTTGCCGAGTGTACAGAATTTTTATGTATATCCCTAATTTTGGCCCGAACCCTTTTGGTTCGCCGGGATGCCCTAATTTTTTCCTAGGCCAGTCGACCTAGTAGGTATTTGTTTATGCGCAGTATCTTTTAACTATGTTCGCGTTTACCGGGTGTGAAAGGTCGTCACCGTCCATAGTAGTTAAGATCATGGCCCCACCAGAAAATATGTTCTTGATCACTATTGTACCCCAAAATTTTCCCTCTCACTTATCAAGAATTTCCTAACAAGATCTGAAGAAGTGAAAAACACAAGAAGGGGGGTTGAATTGTAAAACTGGAAATCAAATGCAGACAACACTGTATTTTTATCCGGGTTCGTTTGACCTCAAACTACTCCAGTCCACCCGCCAAGGTGATTTCGCCTCTCTCCAACGAGGACTTAATTCACTATATTCAACTGAATATTACAACTGCTTTAGCAACTGCTAAAGCCTTCTTGAGTCTGAAACCACAACCCGGTTTCCTCAAGGAAATTCACTAAACAGATAATTGTATATAAAAGTGTACAGAGGTGTTTCTAAATAAACAGTATCACAAACTTGTGATGTATTACACAGCTTAATAATGGATTGATGAAGATGAAGACTGTTTGTAGCTTTTCTTACTTTTCACATTTTGTGTGTCGTTGTTCATCTTCTCTGAAATCTTCTTCTAGTCTTCTTTATATAGGCTTTGCAATAGAGACATAAGAAGATACTTTTGGTATGTCCATAACACGCGTTTAATGAGCTTTCCAAAACAGGAGATTCTTGTCTGTTTGTAGCTGTTGCATATGATCTTGCATTGATGGAGTTGTAACGCTTGAGAGACAGTATCAGATATTCTGTTTTGCTGCGCTGGTGCATTCAGAAGTTCAAACAGAACTTCTTCATATAGACGTGTTATGTATATTTGATGCTGCTGAATCTTTCATGGTCCACTTAACTTCTGTGCTTGCATAATCAGAACTTCTGATGATGTTCTGGCAGATCTTCCAGTTGCATTAGAACATCTTTTTTCACATCAGAACTTCTGCATGTAAATATACTTATTATTAGCAAGCATATTTGTTCTTTATATCATGTGTTTGTTATCATCAAAACTCTTGTTGGGCTGTAGAACTAAATTATGTTATAACAATCTCCCCCTTTTTGATGATGACAAAAACTAGTATATTTTGATGGAAAATAAATAACAAAAATTAAAAGGAAGGCTCCTCCTGAGTAGAGTACTCAGCTATGAAGAAAATAAAATAAAATACTTCCCTAACGATCTTCTGATTATGAGTCAACACAAAATATTCTCCATTCTCCCCCTTTTTGTCAGGAATCAAAAAGTGGTAAAGACTCTTATTGGCTTGCTCTGACAGAATTGCTT
The DNA here is from genome assembly GCA_948472305.1 of Vicia faba. Taxonomy (NCBI): domain Eukaryota; kingdom Viridiplantae; phylum Streptophyta; class Magnoliopsida; order Fabales; family Fabaceae; genus Vicia; species Vicia faba. Next base: position 931,374,018 of record OX451738.1, on the reverse strand, counting down.
TAAACAGTGTGACATCCTCTTCTGGAAACTTCTGAGTTCTTTAGGGAGCTTCTGATGCTGTATTTCCATTCCTGTTCAAAAGGTTTCAGAGCCAGTAATCTTCTATTTCTAATTGCCTCTGAAACCTGCGAATCTTTTAAATTCCAGGCCTTGGAACATATGCTTTCTTTCCTCTATGTGTAGACAGCATCCAGAGTCCAGGTGTTAATACTGGAGTTTCAACCTTGCTGTTAAAAATACCTGCAACATAGATGATTTTGTCTTTTGGTACCCATATCTTTCTGGGTCCATGACTGTTAGAGTTTCCAAAATTCTGTTTGAATTTTGGTTTAGTATAAAATGCCTTACCAACATGTTTTATATCATGTGTTTGCCCAGTGGTGAAGTGCGAATAGAGAAAAGTGTGTTTGATAACCAAATCCTTAACTTTCTTAGGTTGGGATTCTTTTCCTTTGTATCCTATACCTATTCTGCAATTCTTGCTGACTCCATAGATCATTGAAGCCATTTTGCTTCTATCTATGTTGTTATTCATAAACTTCTGAAAGCTTTGATCATATTCCTTTATGATCTTATCAGCATTAATGGGATCCTCTGAGATTATTTCCTTCTGAGAGTTTTGTAAATTATTTTCTAGTTTTGAAATTTTTTCTTTTAACTCAGAGTTTTCTAATCTCAGACTCTCAGTTTCTTCAGAGTCAGAGGCAATATCCTTTTTCAGGTTCTTGCATTTGACTCTGAGCTACTGATATCGTTCCTAAATCTCGCTCAGACTTTCTGCAAGATCAGTTTTAGACAGATTAATTGCAAAGTTAGGGAATACCTCTTCAGTGTGTGATTCTGAGTCTGAACCAGAGGCTTCACTATCTTCTGATATGTTTGCCATGAGAGCTATGTTTTCTCTTTCATTATCTGACTCTGAGTCAGCTTCAGAGGTGTCTGAATCGTCCCATGTTGCCATGAGGCTTTTCTTCTTCTGCTTGTGCTTCCATAGATGATTGACTCTTCTAGATAGAGAAGACAGTTCTTCTTCTTCTGATGAGGATTCTCTTAAGTTTTTTGCTTCTGCTTCTGCCTGCAAAATTTTGGTTTTATATTTGTTAGATTTTAGAGCGAGAGACTTACATTGCTTTTGAGGCTCATCATCTTCGAGCTCTATCTCGTGACTTCTGAGGGAGCTGACAAGTTCCTCCAGAGAGATTTTGTTGAGATCCTTAGCTAGCTTCAGCACTGTGACCATTGGCCTCCACTGTTTTGGTAAACTTCTGATGATCTTCTTTACATGATCAGCAGTTGAGTACCCTTTGTCCAGCACCTCTAGCCCTGCCACCAGAGTTTGGAATCTAGAGAACATTGTTTCAATGTTTTCGTCTTCTTCCATTCTGAAGGCTTCGTACTTCTGAATGAGCGCAAGGGATTTGGTTTCTTTTACTTGCAAGTTGCCTTCATGCGTCATTCTTAGAGAATCAAACATGTTCTTAGTTGTTTCTCTGTTTGTGATCTTCTCATACTCTGAATATGAGATGGCACTCAGGAGAATCATTCTGGCCTTGTGATGATTTCTGAAATCACACTTTTGCTGATTAGACATTACTTTCTTGTCAATCTTCTGACCGCTTTCAGCAACAGGATGTATGTATCCATCAGTTACCACATCCCAGAGGTCATCATCATAGGCTAGGAAGAAACTTCTGATCATATCCTTCCAGTAGTCAAAATTTTCACCGTCAAATATTGGAGGACTAATGCTGATTTCCTGACTCGTTCCCACCATAGTGTTTTTCTTACGCTGGATCTTGTACTGACACGGTTAAGTGTTATAAGCTCAGAACCAGGCGCTCTGATGCCAATTGAAGAAGTGAAAAACACAAGAAGGGGGGTTGAATTGTAAAACTGGAAATCAAATGCAGACAACACTGTATTTTTATCCTGGTTCGATTGACCTCAAACTACTCCAGTCCACCCGCCAAGGTGATTTCGCCTCTCTCCAACGAGGACTTAATTCACTATATTCAACTTAATATTACAATTGCTTTAGCAACTACTAAAGCCTTCTTGAGTCTGAAACCACAACCCAGTTTCCTCAAGGAAATTCACTAAACAGATAATTGTATATAAAAGTGTACAGAGGTGTTTCTAAATAAACAGTATCACAAACTTGTGATGTATTACACAGCTTAATAATGGATTGATGAAGATGAAGACTGTTTGTAGCTTTTCTGACTTTTCACATTTTGTGTGTCGTTGTTCATCTTCTCTGAAATCTTCTTCTAGTCTTCTTTATATAGGCTTTGCAATAGAGACATAAGAAGATACTTTTGGTATGTCCATAACACGCGTTTAATGAGCGTTCCAAAACAGGAGACTCTTGTCTGTTTGTAGTCGTTGTATATGATCTTGCATTGATGGAGTTATAACGCTTAAGAGACAATATCAGATATTCTGTTTTGCTGCGCTGGTGTATTCAGAAGTTCAAACATAACTTCTTCATATAGACGTGTTATGCATATTTGATGCTACTGAATCTTTCATGGTCCACTTAACTTATGTGCTTGCATAATCAGAACTTCTGATGATGTTCTGGCAGATCTTCCAGTTGCATTAGAACATCTTTTTTCACATCAGAACTTCTGCATGTAAAGATACTTATTATTAGAAAGCATATTTGTTCTTTATATCATGTGTTTGTCATCATCAAAACTCTTGCTGGGCTGTAGAACTAAATTATGTTCTAACAAGATCTCTTTGACTCAAGACTGGATTAGGGTTTGACCAGCTCAAGACACCTCCTCATGCACTGATGACCAAAATTAGGGTTTGAGTTTTCACAAGGATTCTTGGACTATCAATGCTTCATATGACCTTCAAACATCATTATGGACCCCTAAGATTACTCATGGCAAGTTTCAAGCTTTGAACCACATTTTTGATCAGTCAATTGGACAGTTGACCTAAAAATCAACTGTATTGGGGAAAAAGTCAACCATGGCCAATTTATAGTCAAACTTCATAATTTTTTATCAATATCAACATTTTATATTCATATGTATCATTTGATCAAGTTGGGATTACAATTCCTCAAGAAATTTGATCAAATCATCAAAAGGGCAAAATGGTCAAAATTAGAGTTTTGACTGAGAAAGGGAAATTTCTGATTTTTGACCTAGAAAATGACCAATTGAGTTGAAGCATGATTTCAAGGGTTCATTTGTATCATCTTGACCTAATTACATAGTTCAAAACATTGCAAATCCATTGGATAGACAAATGAAATTTGCAGTCAACTGATCAAAAGTCAATTGTACACTGAAAAGTCAAACTTTAACTTTTTGGTCAAAATCAAGTGTCAAGGATCATAATTCTTCAAAACATGTCAAAATGTGAAACTTGTTCATCAAGAAATCAAAGATTGAAGATTTTGTTTTGAAATTTGAAATTTTTCTAACTTAGAAGTTTTTCTAAGTATAGAAAATTTCTTATTTTTTCTCAACTTTAAGCCAAATTTCCATCATGATACAAGATGATTCAAAGAAAGTTACCAACATGAAATTTATAGATCTCCATGAAATATACAACTTTGAATCACACATTTTTCCCTAAAGATGCTTGAATCTCAAGATATAATTTTATGAACACATACCCATGAACTAAAATAACTTAGTGAAATTTTGCCCTAATTTAGGCAGGTTTTGGACCCAACTTCATGGAAATTTTTCACCTAGTTCCAAGAGGAGTCTTGAAATGCATTTCAAAGATGAGTTATAGAGAACATCACAAGATTTACAAAATGTCACAGAACTCCTCAAGATCATTTTTGAGTAGGGAGAATCGAAGAGATGAAGTTGGAAATTTCTCACTTTGAATTCAAGCCATTTCATGAAGAACAAAATTCAAATTTGAACCTATGCTGCCTAATTCATGCTTTGCAGGTCCCTAACTTATTTCTCACTTCATAATTTACTGCTTTCTCAGTTGGCAGAGCTTTAATTCAAGCTCAAGATCCTTTGTCCAGGTTGTAATTCCATAAATGGCATAAAGTCGCCATTGCCATTTTGAAAAAAGCTTCACTTTTGCAACTTTCCAATTCTTGAGCATTTGACCTATCTTCTCTGCATACACAAGTCTTACAGACCTAAAGAAAATTGTACAAAGCTTATACCAACCCCAAGCAGGCCAGTACAAGCATGTGAAGACTTGTCTCTTCACTTTGCTTCAAAAGCAAGAAAGTGTGCCAAAAGGCTAGAACACACAAATCTATTGGGAAGCTTACTTGAAACCTTTTCTATACTAATATACAAACACATTACAACTAGAAACACGATTGAGAGAGGCCTGAAACATTCAAACACTCCATATCACCCAAAAACTGTCAAAACTTGCAGTTTTTGCATAAGCATAGCAATCCATCATTTGGCTCGTGCGTTTCAAGTTTCAATCATCCAAACACTTTACCTACTTCATATCTAAGTAATCCATACCATCATCCGTGCACTGTAACACCTCTTTCTTCATCTTCCATTTTTGTTTTCAAAGCTTGCAGGTTGACTTAGATAGAGAGTTCCAGACACTTCCAAGGCAAGACAAGGATTGGAACACACTCAGGGAGGTTCAAGAAAGCTCAAGCAATCACCAGGCCTTCATAAAACTCACTCAAACTCCATTCACGACTTCAATTGAAAGAGGTAAGAATCTCAACTTCTATCTCTTCATACAGGCATCCGTTGGCCACGATTTATGAATAAACAATGTAGACCTCATTGCTACGAAGTTGTACGTATCTATAACTTGCATTTATTTGGCCTGATTTGAGAGAATTTTGAACTTGAAGTTCCTGTAAAAATTAGGTTTAAATTTAGGGATTTTAAAATTCGTTTTGATCTTTGATTGTTAGCTTACATGATTTACATGGTTAGAATCGTGAGACAAAATACTACAATATTCATGTTATCAGTTTCCATTTTTATTAAGAGATGAGAAAGTTACCGAGCTTCTGGCCAACTTGAGGAAGAAGATGAAGTACAGGGCAAGGGCTTTGTTTGTGTTATCTTTTTGTTGTTTCATATAAATCAACGGATGTATATCCACCCCAGTGGCAAGGTAGCATGCTGGTAAGGCCCAGGTCGTGGGTTCAAACCTTGGCGCTACCTTTTGTTTTTCCATACTTTTCCATTTTGTCATTTTTTTTTGCTATTTTACAGGTTTGAGCCTCAACATTGGGCCTTATGTTTTTTTCTAACATCCACCCCCTGATTACTCAGGATACCCCTGGCCCATTTATTTTCGATTATTTATTTTATTTTGTTTTACTTCATAAAATATTATTTTCTTAAATACTATAAAATCATAAAAAATATAAAATTGATAAACATTATATTTTGTTTATTTTATTTTTATTTTCTCATAAAAAATATTTTCATTTAGTCATATATTAACTATTTTTCTTAATAAACTTGTGAATATAATAGATTTATTTTAACCATTTTTATTCCTTTTTTTATACTTATAAATATTTATTTTGACATATAAAAACTAAATATTTACATAAGATATTATTTAATATTTTTAATACAAAATATACCAAAAAATACTTAGAGAACTTTATTTTTCTTTTAATAAATTATAATTAGGGTTAATGAATTTCTAAGAAATAATTTCTTCTTTTTTAAGTTACTAGGTTTTAGTTCAAAATTCCTTTTCACATAAAAAAATAGAACAAAATCTTTTCTTGCATATACATATATCATTGCATATTTTATTTAAATATTGTATATTGTTTATTCCAATATTTGTACAAATTCTATTTGGTTGTAATAGCTTAATTAGATTTACATTCTTGCAAATCCCCATTTATAATTTGTATTCCCCCTCCCATAAAAATGTTGTAATAGCGTAGGACATTTAAATTTCGCAATTTACCGTTTTATATACCATGCTAGTAATTAGGGTTTGTATGGCAAGATCAAAACAAAACAAATAGAAAACCCTAAATCCAAGACAAAATCAAAGCATGAAAATAACACACTTGCACACAAGCATCCTTAGGGTTTCTCCACTTGGTTGCCTTATACAAAAATGACCATATTACGCATGCGAAGTATCTTGGCAAAAACAAACAAATATAAGATCATAGTCCCTCGATGACGCTATTCAAAGTTGCCTTACAAAATGATCTTGGTCCCTCAAAAATGCTAAGATACTTTGAAATATTGCTAATCATGGCTATACGATGACTCACGCTCGTCCCGCTTCAATCCAAAGATAGGGTTGCTTACCAAATCAATGGTAAGACAACAATGTCAAAGGAATAGAAAATGCACAAGAAAGACATTTGAGTAGGTAGATTACTTCTAGTTACTTGTTCTATTTCCAAACAACTATCCTTGCTATTTTTAAAATAAACACACACATTTCCAAACATTTTACAAACATTGAAAACATTTTCAAAAAGACAAACATCTTTGTATACATTCTTACGAACGAGAATCATTACAAAGATTTCCTAAACAAATGACCTCTTTTACAAAATACTTTCAAAACCACACCAAACACATTTTCAAACAACAAAAGCAAGTGATCTAGCAAGTAACTAAGAGCCCATGGAAAACCATGGATGAAAAGGGTGCTAATACCTTCCCTTTTCATAATCTACCTCCCGAACTCAAGAAAACATCTCAAAGGTCTTTCTTGTGCTTTTTAACCTTTCCTTTTGGATAAAAGAAAAGTCGGTGGCGACTCTTGCTAACCACAACATTTGCGATAAAACGCAAAACCCTCAAGTCAGTTCTCCCACCGTATCACTGAACTGGCGACTCTGCTGGGGACATTTATAAAAGTGGGGTTACCTTAGGGCTAGATCACATTTATTTGCTTACATTGTTTGAGTTGTTTGCTTTACATTATGGTTCTTTGTTTGGGTTTGAATCCTCCACCCGAATTTGGGAAACATTATAGGTAAATAGCAATACATTATGGAAACTGTGCGGGGTATACCGACATGGTCTAAGCAATAGATATGTTAGTGTGACATATTTGTGGGTACTGGTAGCCTTTGAGTCAATCAAAGAGAATATGGGGCCACTGAGTGATGTCATGAAGCACTAATGAACTTCTAGAACCCTTTACTTGACCAACTTGGCCTTTAGGATGTAGTGAGATGACTGGATTTGGTACAGTCCGAAGTTGGTAGATACTCGATACTACACTCATTGAGGGTTGGTTTCTTGGGATATTTCGGTCACCATTAAAGAGGCTTGAGCTGAAACAATGACCAAGGAAACAATCCAGTGATATTGAGTTCCTTAGAACCCGGTTACTATTACTAGGACAAGTTTAAGCCAACTAAACTTCGAGAGGGTACTTACCTATAAAACCCCATGCAAGCCTAAACTAAGAATTTGTTTGTTTTGCTTGTACATACATACTTGTGCATAACATCATGGACATCATGAACATCATATGCATCCACTAACCATTTCAAGGATTTTGGAAATTCATCTTTGTTCTTGTTTTGTAGGATATGGATACACTTCGCATGAAAACTATCCAAGTCAACCTTGTAAGAATTCCTCCATAACTTAAGGAGCTAGCTTCAAGGATCCTTGAGAACTCTCAATTCACCAAGAGGCATGGTCGTCTACTCAACTTTGTCACCTCTAACACAGAAGAGGATATGATGAAGGTGCTCTTCCAGTTCTTTGATCCTTTGCACCATTGCTTCACATTTCCCGACTATCAGCTTGTGCCTACTTTGGAAGAATTCTCTCAACTCTTGAGGATTCCCATTCTCAATCAACTACCTTTCAACGGTACGAAAAGAGACCCAAAGCCAGAAGAGATTGCTCAAGCTCTACACTTGCACTCATCTGATGTCATAACTCATTGGGAAATTAGAAGTGGTGTCAAAGGCTTCTTAGCAAAGTTTCTGTTTGAGAAAACCCAAAGCTGTTGGAATTCCTTAGACTTGCAAGCATTTGAGGAAATTGTGGCTCTTCTTATCTATGGGATGGTCTTGTTCCCCAATCCTAACCAACTCATAGATGTGAGTGCCGTCAAAATCTTCATGTCACGCAATCCGGTGCCTACATTGCTAGGGGATATCCTACACTTTTTTCACACTCGCACAATGAGGAAAAGAGGTGTCCTTATGTGTTGCACTCCTTTCCTGGCAAGATGGTTTATTTCTCATCTTCCCCAATCAGTCTTAAAAAATGAGCAAGGATTAAGGTGGTCACAAAGGTTAATGACGCTCAAACATTCAGATATTCATTGGTGCTCTCGATCCAAAGAGAATGTTATCATTGTTGACCGTTGTGGAGAATTCCCTAATGTCCCTCTACTTGGAGTTAGGGGAGGCATCACCTACAACCCATGCTTATCTCTAAGACATTTTGGTTATGCCCGAAGGGATGGCCCGTACGAGATGCTGATTCAAGGGTTGGTATTCGACTACGACAACGATGATCAAGGTCTTCGCCAGAGATTCATCCGAGTGTGGAGAATGCTAAACAAGGCGGATAGCAAGACTTTGGGACACAAGAATTCCATCCCTCTTGAGCCTTACCTCAAGTGGGTACGAACCCGCGCTCAAAGTATGATGATGCCTTATCCTTCCATTCTCCCGGTGATCATTGAGCTTGTTAAGGAAGGAGAAGTTCCATACACTATCCTACATCCTGACATGCCCACGTCTCTTGAAGACCTACAAAGGGATTGGATACAGCTCAAAGAAGAGCGAGATACTTTCGAAGCCCAATTCTACGCAAGTGAGAAGAAGGTTTTGGAACTCACTAGGCTACTTCATGAGGAGCAGACTCTAAATGCCTACATTGCATAAAAGAGGATGCGCACTACTTTTTTATCTTAGAGTTTTGTATTATTTAGCCCAAGGGGCATTGATGTACTCAAACTCTATCTTATTAATATAACATGTGTTTCTTTTTGTCTAAAACGAACTTGAATCTTTTAAAATCCTTGAAAACATTACATATTCACATATCATTCATCATGACATAAACAAGTCTTTTGTAATGAGTTTCCTCATCTCTCTACTGTTTATTTTAGTAAGATGGATCTCAAACAGACAGTCAAAGATCTTAAAGTTCAAAACACGCAGTTTCAACAGTTTCTCATGACCCTAGCCAAGGGGCAAGAAGAGTTGAAGACTCTGTTAGCTGAAGAAAGAAAGAAGAAAGCAAAGAAGGCCACCGGGGTTTTGAACATGGGGAGAAGGTTTCAGGGACAGACTAGAAGAACCTTGAATTTTGCAACCACTTCTGGGGAAGGAGAAGGGAAAGGAAAAGAAACAGCAGTTCTGTCAGAATCTGAAGAGGAGGAAGAAGATGAAGACTACTTCGAGGAACAGTATCCTCCAGCAGATGATAAGTACAAACATCTCGAAGAGCGTTTAAGCGCTATGGAAATACAAAAGGTTCCAGGTCTAGACTTTGAAGAATTGGGACTAGTATCGGGAATTGTGATCCCACCGTAGTTCAAATTGTCGTTGTTTGCAAAATATGATGGGGTGTCATGTCCTAAGATGCACCTCCGATCATATGTGAGAAATATCCAGCCGCACTCCGCCGATAAAGACCTGTGGGTGCATTTTTTCCAAGATAGCCTATCTGGAACACAACTCGATTGGTTTTACCAATTGGAAAGAGCCAACGTCCACAACTGGGAAGACCTTGCCGCAACTTTCTATAAGCAATATCAATATAATGTAGATTTGGTGCCTACCCGTACTCAACTTCAGAGTATGGCTATGACTTCAAATGAGGGTTTTAAGGATTACGCGCAGAAATGGAGAGATCTAGCTGGGAGAGTGCAACCCCCTCTGTTTGAAAGGGATTTGGTGGATATGTTCTTAGGCACTCTATCGGGCCCTTTCTTCAACAATCTGATTGGAAGCTCATCCGCAGGATTTTTTGAGTTAATACTACCGGAGAGAGGGTGGAAGCAAGCAAAAAAATGGAAAGATTCAAAAGGATTCATCTGTCTCTACAGCTGCGAGAAAGCCTTTCACTGGGAAGAAGGAGGTATCTGCTGTTTATCCACAAAGGAACCAAGGGAGAGTTGAACGCCGACCAATGGTAGGAGCTGTTATGATCCCAAAACCTACATCTGATCAATCAAAAAGTAATCAACCGAGGGTGGAAAGGCCAGTCCAGCAATTCACCAGAATTAATGTGACTCTAGCCCAGGTTTTACCACACCTTCTGAAATCTAATTTGGTAAATTTTAAAGAAGCTCCCAAAAACCCCAACACAACGTCCCCTCATTATTACCCAAATGCCATATGCGCATATCATTCCGAAAGTTTGGGTCATGACACTAACAATTGTTGGGCCCTAAAAAACAAAATTCAAGACCTTATAGATGCAAAAGAGATTGAGTTTAATGCACCCGAGAAGCTAAACGTCATTTATGCTCCTATGCCTAGGCATGGTCACAACACCAATGCAATTGAAGAAGATTTGTTTATTACCATAGTTGATGAACTCTCGACTCCACTCCCAATCATTAAGATAAACTTGTTGAAAGCTGGTGTATTCCCGGGTTGTAATGAAGACTGCCATCTTTGCTTATCCTCACCAACTGTTTGCCCTTTGTTGAAAGTAGGAATTCAACGCTTGATGGACAACAAAGAGATTATGTTTAAAAGTACTCTTGTTTTACCTGTTCCTGTTGAAGATGTTTCAATCATCACCATTTCCACCAATTCTTCCAGGGTCCTCAAAAGACCCGTTAGGATTACATCGGTTCCAAAGACTACTCCTCTTATAATCACTATGCCTGGGCCAGTCCCGTATGAATCATACAAAACTTTCCCGTGGAATTACAGTGGGGACATCTACTACCATGGAATCAAACAAGATGGGCTGGCTGCCGAAGAGATGAGCTCCGAAGAAGAAGACTCCGACATTAGAAATATTGTCGGAACCAGTAAGATTACCCGTAGCGGTAGAATCTTCTCTCCAGAAATTGCATCCCCAAAGGCATTTTTTGGACCCGTGGCTACTCTAAAGGTTACTTCCGTACCAATAATCATATCTGCAAGTTCTCTTATTGACAAAGACGACACAACCCCTGCTGTTATCCCTACCAACACTCCTACTGCTGAAATTCGAGGAAAAGGTATTCAAGAAGAGCTTGTCCGGACGAAGGCTCAACCACTGACTATCCCTGAAACCTCCAAGAAGGAAATGGAGGAGATCCTGAGAATAATAAAGAAGAGTGACTACGACGTAGTCGAACAATTAGGGAAAATTCCCTCCAAACTTTCCATGATGGCATTGTTACTGTGCTCCGAGGCACACGCGAAAGCTCTGGTAAAGTTTCTAAAGATAGCCCATGTGCCTCAAGAGATGTCTGCTGACCAATTTCAAGATTGTGTGGCCAGTTTGACGGTAGATAATGGCCTAGGATTCTCGGATACCGATCTGACACCAAGAGGAAGAAAGTACAACGAGGCATTACATGTCTCTATGGAATGTAGAGGAACTACTCTGGCCCATGTTTTGGTGGACACCGGCTCATCTTTGAATGTTTTATCGAAGAAAGCTCTTGACAGACTAGACTGTGAAGGACTGACGTTTAAACCCAGTAACATAGTCGTGAGGGCATTTGATGGCTCAAAGAGGATGGTGCATGAGGAAGTGGATATCCCCGTAAAAGTTGGGACTCAAACTTTCAACTCAACCTCTATGTAATGGACATTTGCCCCTCTTACTCCTATCTGCTAGGACGGCCATGGATCCATAATGCCGGTGCTGTCACCTCCACACTGCACCAAATGCTGAAATATCCGGTCCATGGAAAGATTATCACTGTCCACGGAGAGGAAGAGTATATGATTATCCACCTCAATTCTTTCCGGTATATGGAATTAGACGGCGAGTTCATTGAAACTCCTTTTCAACATTTCGAAGAAGTCTCTCAAGAGGTAGCAGTAACCAAGATGGTACCCCAGATCCCCAAGTTCACAAGACCTCCGCTACATATGTCATCTATGAAGGATGCCAAGGCAGTAGTAGATGAGGGTGGATGCACCATATGGGGAAAACTTCCGGATATTCCGTATAAATCTGACAAGTTTGGCTTAGGGTTTACTTCAAGTGCTCAAAAGGTTGTGCGTCGTGCTTGTGCTGGAGGGCCACCCTTGAAGATTAGCAACCAAGAGGTCAATGCAGTGGAAGATGATGTAGAGGATTGCAGCTTGGAGGATTGGATATTTCCTACTGTTAACAGAGGACTTCACAATTGGGAAGCCAGAGACTTTGTCCCAATAACTTTCATCCCTCAGTAATTTATCTTTATATTTCTGTTGGACTTGTAATATTCACAAACAATTTGCACTTTTAAAACCTTGTGTCTTTCCTGAGGCACAATGGTCCATTTGTAAGGGTTTTTATTTCATCTTCATATGACATTCAATGAATCATGGACGTTTTTCACATACAAACTTTTTATGCTCATTGTTTTTCTTTTACATTTTATTTTTAAGGATGGCTATACCCTTACACACACCCACACTCACAAATGCAGATACCCCTCCATTCCGGATCCCATGGGTAATGATACTGCTATGGCCTTTTGTGACTTTGAGGATCTAATCTACCAAGCTGAAGACGAAGGTGAGGAAGATTGTGAAGTACTAGGGGAATTGGCCATACTACTACAACAAGAGGAAAGAGTTATTCAGCCTCATGAGGAACCGGTGGATACAATCAACTTGGGTACCGAGGAGGATAAAAAAGAAATCAAGGTAGGTGCCAATTTGGCGCCTAGTGTTAAGGAGCGTCTGATTCAGCTGTTGTATGATTATGTTGAGATCTTTGCCTGGTCATATGAAGACATGCCAGGACTTGATGCAGACATCGTCTTCCAACAAGAGAAGACTGTCCACCAGTAAAACAAAAAGTTCTCCGCATGAGGCCTGACATGTCAGAGAAGATAAAAGTGGAAGTCATGAAATAATTCAATGTTGGATTCTTGGATGTCACTTCCTATTCCCATTGGGTTTCCAATATTGTTCCCGTGCCTAAAAAGGATGGCAAAGTACGAATGTGCATGGACTATAGAGATTTGAATAGGGCCGTCCCCAAAGATGATTTTCCACTTCCCCATATCGATGTCCTGGTTGACAATACAGCCCAGCACAAAGTGTTTTCCCTCATGGACAGATTCTCAGGTTATAACCAAATCAAAATGGCACCTGAGGACATGGAGAAAACTACATTTGTCACACAGTGGGGCATATTCTACTACAAAGTGATGCCATTCGGACTGAAGAATGTTGGGGCAACCTATTAGCGCGCCATGGTAGCTTTATTTCATGACATGATACACCATGAAATAGAGGTCTACGTAGACGATATGATAGCTCGATCACAAACAGAAGAAGAACACCTTGATCACTTGCAAAAGTTGTTTGAAAGGTTGAAGAAGTACAAGCTAAGGTTGAACCCAAACAAGTGTACATTCGGAGTACGGTCCGGTAAAATTTTAGGTTTTGTCATTAGTAACAAAGGCATTGAGGTCGATCCTGCCAAGGTTAAAGCGATACAAGAAATGCCTGCTCCTCATACTGAGAAGGAAGTTAGAGGATTCTTGGGACGCCTGAACTATATTTCCAGATTCATTTCTCACCTAACAGCTACTTGTGAGCCATCTTCAAACTATTGAAGAAAGATCAAGTAGTCAGATGGAACGATGAATGCCAGGTTGCTTTTGAAAAAATCAAAGAGTACTTACAAGAGCCTCCTGTGTTGTTGCCACCAGTCGAGGTAAGACCGCTGATCATGTATCTGACCGTTTTAGAAAACTCAATGGGGGTGTGTATTGGGGCAGCATGACGAGTATGGCCGAAAAGAGCACGCTATTTACTACCTGAGCAAAAAGTTTACCGACTGTGAAACCAGATATTTACTGCTCGAGAAAACTTACTGCACTCTGGCATGGGCTGCTCGCCGACTAAGACAGTATATCCTGAATCATACTACTTTGTTGATATCTAAGATGGATCCAATAAAATACATCTTCGAAAATCCTGCTCTGTCTGGGAGGATAGCTAGATGGCATATGATCCTAACAGAATATGACATACAGTATACTACCCAGAAATCCATAAAGGGCGGTGTATTGGCTGATCATCTTGCTCATCAAGCTGTAGAAGATTATCAGTCCATGAAGTTTGAATTCCCTGATGAATACATCATGACATTAGACAACTGTGAAGAAATCAGACCATATGACGGACCTGAACAAGGATCCCGATGGACCCTGTTCTTTGATGGGGCATCCAATGCACTTGGTAATGATATCGGCGCTGTACTCGTATCTCCAGAAGGGTGTCATACTCCTTTTACTGCTAGACTTTGCTTTAACTGTACAAACAACATGGCGGAGTACGAAGCATGCATCTTTGGTCTCAGAGCTGCCATAGACTTGGGAATCAAATATTTAGATGTGTTCGAAGATTCAGCTTTGATCATCAGTCAGATCAAAGGGGAATGGGATACCAAGCACCCAAATCTTATCCCTTACAAAGAACATGTTTTGACATTGCTACCGCATTTTGAGAATATTACCTTTGAGCATTTCCTGCGAGAAGAAAATCAGCTAGCAGATGCCCTAGCCACAATGTCATCTATGTTTAAACTTAATTGGGATAATGAGGCTCCCCAGATCACCATTGAACGAATAGATGAACCAGCATATTGTCACGAGATTAATACTGAAGAGGTAGTGGACCAACCTTGGTTTCATGAAGTCAAAAGGTATCTCGAGTCTCAAGAATATCCAGAAGGAGCTTCAATCAACGATAAGAAGTTCTTAAGGAGATTCTCTGCTAAGTTCTTCCTTAGTAATGGCATCCTGAATAAACACAATCATGACTCTATTCTGCTTCGGTGTGTGGATAAGATTGAGGCGGAAAGGATCATGGCTGAATTACATGAAGGTACTTTTGGCACTCACTCTAGTGGGCATACGATGGAGAAGAAAATCCTATGGGCAGGATATTATTGGTCTACCATGGAAGCCGATTGCTATCAACACTCTCGAACCTGTCATAAGTGTCAAATTTATGCTGACAAGGTGCACGTACCTCCGGTTCCTCTGAATGTCTTGACAACTCCTTGGCCCTTTACTATGTGGGGAATTGACATGATTGAAGAGATCAAGCCAACAGCCTCCAATGGACACTGCTTCATCCTAGTGGCCATTGACTATTTTACCAAATGGGTCGAAGCAGCTTCCTTCGCTTCCGTTACTAAGAATGTTGTTGCCAGCTTCATCAAGCAAAACCTCATTTGCTGGTACGGTATCCCGGAAAGGATCATCATTGATAATGGTACAAATCTTAACAACACTATGATCACCGCTTTGTGCGAGCAATTCAAGATTCAGCATCACAATTCTTCCCTCTACCAGCCAAAGATGAATGGTGTTGCCGAAGCTACAAATAAGAACATTAAAAAGATCATACAAAAGATGACAGTCACATACAAAGACTAGCATGAGATGCTACCATTCGCTCTCCACGGATACCGTACCACGGCTCGCACGTCAACTGGGGCAACACCCTATTCTTTGGTATATGGCATGGAGGTTGTCTTGCCTATTGAGGTTCAGATCTCCTCTCTAAGGATTATGAAGGACGCAGGTTTAAGTGAAGACGATTAGATCCAGACTCGACTTGATCTACTGAACTTAATTGATGAAAAGATACTTACTGTTGTTTGCCATGGTCAAATGTATCAAAAGCAGATGATCAAGGCTTTCAACAAGAAAGTCAAGTGCCAAGTATATCAAGTTAGGGATCTGGTGATCAAACGTATCATCTTTCCACAAAGTGATCCCAGGGGAAAATGGACTCCTACCTATGAAGTACCATTTGTAATAAAGAACATATTCTCCGGTGGGGAAATGATCTTGACCACCATGGATGGCGACGACCTGCCACACCCTGCGAACACGGACATAGTCAAAAGATACTATGCATAAGAGACCCGCTAGGTTGACACACCTAGGCAAAACAAGGGGCATCCCGGCGAACCAAAAGGTTCGGGCAAAAATTAGGGATAAAATGGAAAAAAACCTGTATACCCGGCAAGTTGAAAACCTGAAAGGGCGACTTGGGCAAAAAAGGGTTTCCTGGTGGACTAAAAACCCGAAAGGGAGGTCCAGGAAAAAGTTAGGGAATTAAAGCATATGACTATGTCCCATCAGATCACTTGACGGACAACCTTTGGCTTCCACTGATAAACTCAGAGTTTCTGATCAATTCAATCATCTTCGGACGAAGCAACAAATAGACAAGATGCTCAAAGATACGAAGGCTATAGCAGAATGGGAACCCCATGGGATTATTACACATAGCTATCTTTTCTTGTATAAATTATTCTTGTTTTTATGGCACCATTCTCTTACTAGAATGTCTGTCTCCTTTGTACAAAATATTTATTCAAAGTCAATACAAAGATACCCCTTTGAAAGTGCAAAAAAAAACTATTTGTCTTTTTCTTTACTCTTATGTTTTGTTTGCAAAAAACGTCCAATGACTCATTGATGAACATATGCATTTGAACATAATCACTGTTTACAAATAAACAAAATAAGAAAGAGAACTACTGATAGGTTGGAAGGACAGGAAAACGACTCTAGGCTATTCCATAAGTAATCCCCACAATACATCACTTAATTCCCCAGCGGAATAAATTTCAATTTATTAATCCCCAGTAAAAGTCGTCAAAATTTCTCAAGATTCTCCAAACAGATCTTACAAGCAGTACATGGCTTTGCCCTCACAATAGAATTTACTTCTCTCAACAAGAGTTCGTCAGTACTTCAACTTCAAGACATGAAAATTCAACTTTAAAGGATTTATTTTCCTCAATCAAACATCAATACAGCAAATCAGCTTACATGCGCATACATTACATCCACATATCATAAACATTGATAAAGCAAATACATTGCATCACACATTTCATGCAACATAACTTTGTATTTTATCTAACATTTCACCCTTTTCAGGATAAGATTGACAGCTACCATTAACAATATGCAATCATGATACAGTTCAGATACGCTCCAGACACGGATGCCATTCTGTTACTCATACAGATTCAACTTTCATATACAGTTCAGGTACGCTCCAGACACGGATGCCATTCTGATACTCATTCAGATTCAACTTTCAGATACAGTTCAGATATGCTCCAGACACGGATGCCATTCTGATACTCATTCAGATTCAACTTTCAGATACAGTTAAGATATGCTCCAAACACGGATTCCGTTCTGATACTCATTCATATTTCAAGTTCAGATACAGTGCAGATACGATCCAGACACGGATTCCATTCTGATACTCATTCAGATTTCAAATCCAGATATAGTTCAGATACGCTCTAGACACAAACGCCATTCTGATACTCATTCTTTCAGCTTACAACTTACAATTCAACAAACATTCTTGGATGGAATATAACAAGCCCATCTCCAAAAAGATTCTATCACTTCTCAAAATGGCATCTTTAATCCCATTCCCTCAACTACACATCGTCGAGTGCAAATTTATAGGCACTCTAGTGTCCAATCATCTTTCACCTTTGAGTCACGAATGGCAAAACTCGCCAATCTAACTCTTCAGGTTTAAGAAGATTGAATAGGGGAAGCTATTGTACCCCAAAATTTTCCCTCTCACTTATCAATAATTTCCTCACAAGATCTCTTTGACTCAAGACTGGATTAGGGTTTGACCAGCTCAAGACACCTCCTCATACACTGATGACCAAAATTAGGGTTTGAGTTTGCACAAGGATTCTTGGAATATCAATGCTTCATATGACCTTAAAACATCATTATGGACCCCTAAGATTACTCATGACAAGTTTCAAGCTTTGAACCATATTTTTTATCAGTCAATTGGATAGTTGACCTAAATATCAGCTGTATTGGGGAAAAAGTCAACCATGGCCAATTTACAGTCAAACTTCATAATTTTTTATCAACAGCAACATTTTAGATTCATATGTATCATTTTATCAAGTTGGGATTACAATTCCTCAAGAAATTTGATCAAATCATCAAAAGGGCAAAATGGTCAAAATTAGGGTTTTGACTGAGAAAGGGCAATTTCTGATTTTTGACCTAGCAAATGACCAATTGAGTTGAAGCATGATTTCAAGGGTTCATTTGTATCATCTTGACCTAATTACATAGTTCAAAACATTGCAAATCCATTGGATAGACAGATGAAATTTGCAGTCAACTGATCAAAAGTCAATTGTACACTAAAAAGTCAAACTTTGACTTTTTGGTCAAAATCAAGTGTCAAGGATCATAATTCTTCAAAACATGTCAAAATGTGAAACTTGTTCATCAAGAAATCAAAGATTGAAGATTTTGTTTTGAAATTTGAATTTTTTCTAACTTAGAAATTTTTCTAAGTATAGAAAATTTCTTATTTTTTCTCAACTTTAAGCCAAATTTCCATCATGATACAAGATGATTCAAAGAAAGTTCCCAACACGAAAGTTGTAGATCTCCATGAAATATACAACTTTTCTTCACATATTTTTCCATAAATATGCTTGTATCTCAAGATATAATTTTATGAACACATGCCCATGAACTAAAATAACTTAGTGAAATTTTGCCCTAATTTAGGCAGGTTTTGGACCCAACTTCATGGCAATGTTTCACCTAGTTCCGAGAGGATTCTTGAAATTCATTTCAAAGATGAGTTATATATAACATTGCAAGCTTTCCAAAATGTCTAAGAACTACTCAAGATCATTTTTGAGTAGGGAGAATCGAAGAGATGAAGTTGGCAATTTCTCACTTTGAATTCAAGCCATTTCATGAAGAACAAAATTCAAATTTGAACCTATGCTGCCTAATTCATGCATTACAGGTCCCTAAATTGTTTGTCACTTCATAATTTAATGCTTACTCAGTTGACAAAGCTTTAATTCAAGCTCAAGAGCCTTTGTCCAAGTTGTAATTCCATAAATGGCATAAAGTGGCCATTGCCATTTTGAAAAAAGCTTCACTTTTGCAACTTTCCATTTCTTGAGCATTGGACCTGTCTTCTCTGCATACACAAGTCTTACAGGCCTAAATCAAATTGTACAAAGCTTATACTAACCCCAAGCAGGCCAGTACAAGCATGTGAAGACTTGTCTCTTCACTTTGCTTCAAAAGCAAGAAAGTGTGCCAAAAGGCTAGAACACACAAATCTATTGGGAAGCTGACTTGAAACCTTTTCCATACTAATATACAAACACATTACATACTTAATACAAAAGATACCAAAAAATACTTAGAGAACTTTATTTTTCTTTTAATAAATTATAATTAGGGTTAATGAATTTCTAAGAAATAATTTCTTCTTTTTTAAGTTACAAGGTTTTAGTTCAAAATTCCTTTTCACATAAAAAAATAGAACAAAATCTTTTCTTGCATATACATATATCATTGCATATTTTATTTAAATATTGTATATTGTTTATTCCAATATTTGTACAAATTCGATTTGGTTGTAATAGCTTAATTAGATTTACATTCTTGCAAATCCCCATTTATAATTTGTATTCCCCCTCCCATAAAAATGTTGTAATAGCGTAGGACATTTAAATTTCGCAATTTACCGCTTTATATACCATGCTAGTAATTAGGGTTTGTATGGCAAGATCAAAACAAAACAAATAGAAAACCATAAATCCAAGACAAAATCAAAGCATAAAAATAACACACTTGCACACAAGCATCCTTAGGGTTTCTCCACTTGGTTGCCTTATACAAAAATGACCATATTACGCATGCGAAGTATCTTGGCAAAACAAACAAATATAAGATCATAGTCCCTCGATGACTCTATTCAAAGTTGCCTTACAAAATGATCTTGGTCCCTCAAAAATGCTAAGATACTTTGCAATGTTGCTAATCATGGCTATATGATGACTCACGCCCGTCCCACTTACATCCAAAGATAAGGTTGCTTACCAAATCAATGGTAAGACAACAATGTCAAAGGAATAGAAAATGCATAAGAAATATATTTGAGTAGGTAGATTACTTCTAATTACTTGCTCTATTTCCAAACAACTATCCTTGCTATTTTCAAAATAAACACACACATTTCCAAACATTTTACAAACATTGAAAACATTTTCAAAAAGAAAAACATCTTCGTATACATTCTTACGAACGAGAATCATTACAAAGATTTCCTAAACGAATGGCCTCTTTTACAAAATACTTTCAAAACCACACCAAACACATTTTCAAACAACAAAAGCAAGTGATCTAGCAAGTGACTAAGTGCCCATGGAAAACCATGGATGAAAAGGGTGCTAATACCTTCCCTTTTCATAATCTACCCCCCGAACTCTAGAAAACATCTCAAAGGTCTTTCCTGTGCTTTTTCACCTTTCCTTTTGGATAAAAGAAAAGTCGGTGGCGACTCTTGCTAACCGCAACATTTGCGATAAAACGCAAAACCCTCAAGTCAGTTCTACCACCTTATCATAATCACAAATGTCCCTTTGTATGTAGGAGTCCATTTTCCCCTGGGATCACCTTGCGGTAGGATAATGCGCTTGATTACCAGATCACCTGCCTGATATACCTGACGTCTAACCTTCTTGTTGAAAGCTTTAATCATACGTTTTTGGTACATCAGACCATGATAGACATCCGTGAGCCTCTTCTCGTCAATCAGGTTCAATTGGTAAAGTCGATTCTGAACCCACTCGTCTTCATTCAGCTCTGTATCCTTCATGATCCTCAAGGAAGGGATCTGGACTTCTATGGGCAGGACAACTTTCATACCGTACACCAGAGAGAAAGGAGTTTCCCCTGTTGAGGTGCGCATTATGGCACGGTAACCATGAGGAGAAAATGGTAACATCTCATGCCAGTCTTTATGTCACTGTCATCTTCTATATGATTTTCGTGAT
The DNA here is from genome assembly GCA_948472305.1 of Vicia faba. Classification (NCBI taxonomy): domain Eukaryota; kingdom Viridiplantae; phylum Streptophyta; class Magnoliopsida; order Fabales; family Fabaceae; genus Vicia; species Vicia faba. The sequence goes on along the minus strand of OX451738.1, from coordinate 931,353,049 downwards.
ATTTTCATTAGCAGCTTCTACAACACCATTCATCTTTGGCCGGTAAGGAGAAGAGTTATGATGCTTGATCTTGAATTGCATACAGAGCTCGGTGATCATAGTGTTATTGAGATTGGTACCATTACATGTGATGATTCTTTCTGGAATATCGTACCGACAGATGAGGTTATGTCTGATGAATCGAGCCACAACGTTCTTGGTGACAGAAGCAAATGAAGTTGCCTTGACCCATTTTGTAAAGTAATCAATGGCAACCAGGATGAAGTGGTGCCCATTAGAAGTTGTAGGTCTAATTTCTCCAATCATGTTGATGCCCCATATTACGAATGGCCAGGGAGCATTCAAGACATTTAGAGGAACCAGAGGCACATGTACCTTATCAGCATAGATCTGGAACTTCTGACAATTCTGTGAATGTTGATAACAGTCTGCTTCCATAGTGGACCAATAGTATTTTGCCTGTAGGATCTTTTTAGCCATTGAGTGCCCACTAGAATGGGTTCTAAAGGTACCTTCATGTAAATCAGCCATAATCTTTTCTGCTTCACTCTTGTCTACATACCGAAGCAAAGTAGAGTCGTAGTTGCGCTTGTAGAGGATCCTATTACTGAGGAAGAACTTGGCAGAGAACCTTCTTAGGAACTTCTTATCGTTGACTGAAGCTCCCTCAGGATACTCTTGGGCTTCGAGATATCTCTTGACTTCATGGAACCAAGGTCTGTCCACTACTTCTTCAACATCAATCTCGTGACAGTATGCTGGTTCATCCATCCTTTCAATAGTGATATGAGAAGCCTCATTGTTGTACCCCAATTTTTGCCCCTAAGATCCCTTCATCATGCCACATTGTTTCAATCACCACAAAATTACATTAGGGATTTTGGTTCTTCCCCTTATCTTTAGCTTGGCTCTTTGAGGAATTACCAAGCACCTTAACTTGTTTTCTTTTGTGATCATAGATATTTTGCTTTGATTTTCTCTCTAAATTAACAAATACAATATTGATTTGTCTTACTTGTTAATAATGTAGGTGAAGGCAATGAGGTTTAGCAAGTTGCATCATGGGTTCATGAGTTTATTTCCATGCCCTAGTCAAAAGCTTAAGAGATCCAAACCTCACCATTGAAGTTGTTTTGAAGTTGGTATGGAAGTAGTTTTTGTGTCCATGAGTCCTCATCATCATCCTCAACAAATCCTATTCACAAAGAAAGAATATTGGCACAAAAAGTTTGTTCAAATTTGGCAAAGTTCCACCAAGCATTCTCTTGATCTAAAAGCTAGGGTTTTGGACTTCAGAGGGGCATATCTTGCTCATATTTTGGTATTTTTGAGTTATTCCAAAAACATTCTTCTCTTCAAAGAGTTACCAACAAATCACTTCAAAAGTTCCAAGGAGTTTTCATGTGGAAGGAACTTAGTGAAGAAGAAATATTACAAGTCATCCAGATGAATCCCTCATTTTTCATAATGTGATTTCAAATGATCATAACTTGGTCAATTTTTATCACCTTGAGCCCATTATTTTTTCTTGATTACCCTAAGGATGTGTACTTAATGCCTTCTTTTATGTGCAATGTAAGAAAATGGATGGAAGTTGTCTTAAGAATGCAAGAGATTATAGGTCATTTCATGATTTTTGGCCAACTTCAACAAGTCATAACTTTCTCAATTTTTGGATATTTTGAGTGTTTCAAATTGCAAAATATCATTCAAGAGGTCTAATTCATTCCATCTTTTTTGGTCAAAGGCAAATTCTAAGTGGAAGGCTATGTTTGGTTGCAAAAGATTATAGGTCATTTTTAAAGAAGAGTTTGAAATTTTTCTAAGTATGGAAAGTCAACTCTTTTTCTTCAACTTTGACTCCATGTAGCTTTCAGCTCAAGCATCCATTTGATTCCATTATTTTTCCATTGCAAAGCTTGTAACCTCATCTTTCCAAAACATCAAGAATTATTCCCTAAGACCCCTTGAGGTGGAAATGCCATATATTTGAATTTGGTAGTTTGAAACTGAATTTTGCACAGTGTCAGAATTTTGAAATCTTTGTTTTGGCTTCTAATCACAGGATTTCCACGTGTTTTCATTTCTAATCATGTTTAGCAACTTTCCAAAAGTGATTAGCATCATGAAACACACGATTTGGCTGAGTTTTGATCAAGTTTGAGTCACACTTTCTTCATGATGCAGACCCACACGAATTCCCTCCAAAACGCATCATTTGCTATTCCTTTTGATCCCATTTTCTTCCCTATAAATAGAGGGTCATCCCCCATTCAATTTACCAAGCTTAGAGAGCCAAGAACACCCTGCCAAAACTTCACATGAACCCACTTTTGTTGAATTCAGTTTTTGAAATTTAAGCTTCCTTTTCCAAAATTCTTTGCGCATTCATCATCCTTGAACTTCATACAAACTCTCCAGCACTTAAACCAATCAAAACGGCCCATAATCCAAGCTACAGAAGTCCAATTTTAGAGCTTCTTACTTGAACTTCGAAAAGGTAGAATTCTCCACCAATTGGATCCAAATCAAGCACTAATCTGTTCTACTCCTTTGTCTGATTCTAATGCTGCTTACAATTTTTAAATCCATTGAGAATTGAGAGAGAAATCTCAAATTGAAGGTGCTCGCTATTTTTCTGTGTTTTGATTCATATCTCTTTCCATACTTTACATAAATTTGGCGCGATGGTTGTGTTAGAATCGTCTTGAAGAGACGAGTTCAATGATGCTAGCCAGGGATCCTATTTTTTCCATTTGAAGGATCTCACAAAATCCCCATTGCAGGGTGTCTGGAGGTTGAAGACGATGACATGTCTCGTCTCAGCCAATGATAGTGTGCCAAGCGTTTTAATTTCACTGGTTGCCCTTTTTCTGATCACATGTGTGTTTCACTAAGGTCCATATCAAGCACAGCGCGTCTGGTCCATTGGATTAGATTACTAACGCGTTTTGACTTTGATCTGATGGTCTACATCTTTTTAGTTTTATTTTATTTTCTGATTTTATATTTTATTTGATTAAATTTTCAAAAATTCATAACTCTTTTATTTTTTTATCCAAAAATTATGAAAAATTCACAGAAAATACTTTGAACTATTTCTGATCTCATGAATATTTTTTTACATTTTTATTTTAAAATTTGGTATTTTTTATATTTTTTGTATTATTTTCTTTCTTTTAATTACTTAAAAAATACTTTCTAACATTTTTTAATTCTGAAAAAATTCATAAATATTATTTTGCATATTTTTGACTTTCTGGAAATTTTATGGAATTTTATGTTGATGTTTACTATTTTTGATCTATTTTATGTTTGTTTTAGCAATTTTAAATGGTTTAAAAATAGTTTCTGACTTTTAAAAAATTACTAAAATTTTTATAAAAATATTTGGATCCATTTATGATTTTTCTATGGTTTAATTTTTCATTTCTTGAATAATTTAAACATAATTGATATTTTCCTCATTATTTTCTAGTTAATTTTAACATTTTTAATCCTTTAATATATATATTAAATGTTATATCATTTTGTGAATATTTTCTGGCTGTCTTGGGTTGATTTTTTGATCATGGCTTTATTAACATCATTGGATCCATGGTGTTGAGTTTAACTCCACAAAAAATGGATGAATGATTTTAATAATAGTTTGATTAAATATTAATTCAAATGTGGTTTTTCTTTTTACCCTAATTCCTCTTCATCTCATCCCCTTTCTTATTGCACTAAATGTTGTTGGAGCATGATCTCTATGTCATGTCTCAAAACAAATGGTGTATAGATTTCTATTGACCGGCCTCAAAATAGGTGCGACTTATATATAAGTCCACTTACGATTGCTTAACATAGCGCTAAATTTTGTCCCGATTCGAATAAATAATCATTCGTGGCCCAAACTTATGATTGCAAGCCCAAGTATATTAATTTGATCTCTTTGATCCAATAACCTTGAGATTCATTGTGTGGAGGCTTTGGTTCTACCAATCCTCTAATGGATCTACAACACCTTTGGTCAACGCGGATCACTTAAACATAGTTGATCATTAAATGGTACTTTTGAGAATTCCAAATGGATGATATACTTGACAAAAAGAAAATGCAACTTCTTGTATGGAGGCTTTGGTTCTACCAATCCTCTAATGAGTTCCAAATGCAAGTTTCAAGATGGTCATCCAACTAACCACTAATTATTGACTTGTTTTATTTTATGCTTTTATTCTTTTATGCTTTGTGCACTATTTATTTTTTAGCATTTTACATTTCATGCCATTTTCATCTTTGCTCATTTGAGCATTTATTTTCTTGTCATTTTTACTTTGCTCACTTAAGCTTTTCTTTTTATTTTTTCTAAGATACTTAATAACCAACTTAAACCCTAAAAAACTCTTAATGGTATTTGGACTATTTGGTTACTATCCTTGGCATGATGGAGCAGTGGACTTTTTCTTGGACTTAGGATTAGAAACCTTGGTCTATCATGGAGACCTTGTGTTCTTTTCTGATTATTTTTGTCTGGAGCTCTTGAGGTTTACCTCAAGACATTGGGTTGCTTGTTTGTTTTTGTGTGCAGGTTTTTGTGATTGCATCCTTTGTTTATAATCTGGAATTCACCCGCATACAGCCGTTACTCTACCCAATTTTTGTGAAGACTTAATATATTTGAAGAGGTCTAGTATCTTTGTTTGCTTGGTTTCACTCCAAAGAATGGGAATTCTACCTTGGCTCATAATGTCAAGTTTTGGCTTCTTGTTTGGTTAGATGGTTCTTATCCTTAGCTTTTACCTTATGCTTTAGGATAGCCTCTTCTACTCCTCCCATCTTCTTTAATTTCAAAAAATATTCTCCCTCCCTTTCAAACTCTTCTTGTTTCTAAACTTGAAACACTTTCATAATAAACTTGGACTTAGGTCCATGCATTTTCAAAACATTTTTATCAATAAACTTCAATCAATTTAATAATACTTTGACACTTTTTGTGATAAGACTAAAAGTCAATAAATCTCATTTCAAACCATTTTGCCACTTTGGCTTTTATCTTTAAACTTTTCTCAAAAGGTTAGACTCTTGTCAATCCTTGTAGTTATGCAAACAACTATACTTCTGCAAAATGTAGTGAAGTGAGATATTTTCCACTTGGGTATTGAGTGAGGCATTGTTGATTTTAAAATCCAAGCAATTATCCTCCACTTTGAGATGATGCAAATTCTCCTTTCTCATGATTGTGGGTAGTAAGTAGGTTTTTCCACACGAACAATGACGATGATGTCTTATCTCTTAAAATCAACCAACACACTTGTGTTTCAAATTTTTAAAAGGGGAACTACGTGTACCCTAATCCCCTGTTGCATGAAAGGTGGTACATAGGTGTGATACGGTGGGAGAACTGATTTGAGGTTTTGCGTTTTGTGTTTGCAAATGTTTCGGTTTAGCAAGAGTCGCCACTGACTTTTTATTTTATCCAAAGGAAAGGTCAAAAAGCACAGGAAAGACCTTTGAGATGTTTTATTGGGTTCGGGGGGTAGATTATGAAAAGGGAAGGTGCAAGCACCCTTTTCATCCATGGTTTTCCATGGGCTCTTAGTTACTTGTTTAGATCACTTGCTTTTGCTTTTCAATTGTTTAAAATGGTGCTTTGTGTGTGGTTTTTGAAAATGTTTTGAAAAGAGGCCATCGTTGTGGCAACCTTTGTAAGGATTCTTGTTTGAATATATACAAAGGTGTTTGTCTTTTGAAAAGATGTTTCAATGTTTGAAAGTTTGTTTTAGGAAATGTTTTGAAATTGTGTTGTGAGGTGTGTTTAAAAATAGCAAGGATGTTTTTGCAAGTTTTGATCAAGTAACTAAGAGTTGTCTACCCTATCTACTCAAGAGTCTTTCCTACACATTTTTAACCCTTTTGACAGTGTTGTTTTACCATTGCATTTGGTAAACAACCTTGTATTTGGATGTTAAACGGGACAGGCGCGGGTCATCGTATCGACCATGATAGCAATTGTGCCAAATATCTTGGCAAATTTTTAAGGGACTAGATCATTTTGTTTAGGCAACCAAGATAGCATCATCGAGGGACTATGATCTTTTTGTTTTGTTTTTGTTTTGCCAAGATACTCAACATGCATACCATGGCCAATTTAAAGGCAACAAGTGGATGAAAACCCTAGGGGTGCATGTGTGCATTGTGTTGTCAATTTACATGCTTTTATGTCTTGTATTAGGTCTAGCTATTTGTTTTGATTTTGGATATTGCATATAAACCCTAATCTCTATCATGGTATATTTGAAAGTTATAAATGCGTAAAATAAATCTACGACTATTACAACATTGATATGGGAAGGGGGATACAATTTTGAATGGGGAGTATTTGCAAGAAAATAAAACCCTAAGATTAACTATTACATCTAAATTGAATTAATTGTGCAAATAAATAAATAGGCAAATATTTAAATGGACAACTAAATAAATATGCAATATATTATAAATATAAAAAAATGTTTTTTTATTATTTTTATGTGTGTAAAAATAAAATATTTAATGCATTAAAAAAAATAAAAGATTATTTTTGTTAAGGGTAAAACCCTAATTTATTTTAAGAAAGTATATATATATATATATATATATATATATATATATATATATATATATATATATATATATATATATATATATATATATATATATATATATATATATATATATATATATATATATATATATATATATATATATATATATATATATATATATATATATATATATATATATATATATATATATATATATTATATTATTTATGTACAATAAAATAAAATAATAAAATATATACAAATGTCAAAAAATAAAAATATATCAGAAAAAATATTATTTAAGTATGTGAATAATAAAAATAAAAATATAATATTTTTATGTATTATTTTCAAGTTTTTATTAAAGAAAATAAAAGTATGTTATTTAATAATTATTTTTATGTTAGAAAAAATAATAAAAAATACAAAATAAAATGTGAATATTTATGAAAATGGTTTTGGTAATTTTTTATGTGTAGAAAAAATAAAATAAAATCAGAAATGAAAAAAAAGAAATAGAAAAATATAAAAATATAAACAATGGGCCAAAGGGGGTGCAGTCAGCAAGTTGGGGGGGGGGGGGAGGGTGCCAAAAACAAAGTGAAACCAAGCCCAGCCCACTTGCTTCGTCTTCAACCTCTAATTCAAACAAAATGCGCGTTTCCTGTACAAATGTCCAACTCCTGCATACGTGCTCTAAAGCAAAAACTCACAACATGAAAGTTACAACATTTTTCAACACGATTCCAACCATATAAAGAACTTAATCTAACTCTCAAAGACCAGAGAGAATTTCTCTGGCCCTAATTTCTAACCTAACTTTTTCAGAATGTTCATCAATCAAATTCTCTCAACACACTTTAATTAAATGAAATCTATGCATATGTATAGCTTAAGGGCTATGAGTACTACATTTTTTATTCACAAACCTAAGCCTAATGATTCCTAAATAGAGAGATAGAAAGTTGGAAAATACCTGTTTTAGTTGAACTCGTGTATGGAAATGTGGAGGTTTTCAATGAGGCCTGAGATGTTTGTGAGCTTTCCTGAACTTCCTCTGACCTTCCCCAATGCTTTGTTTGCTTTGAGCTTGCTTGAATAAGCCTGTAGAAGTCAACCTGCACAAGCTGAAATCAGAAATGGTGAAGCTTGCGAATGGAGTTACAGTCAGTGGCCAATGGTTGGGATAACTTAGGTAGGTTATATGGAAGGTATTGGAACTGATATGGGACAAAACGCACGAGTGGTTTGTGAGATGGAAATGAAAATGCAGAAGCTGCCCTGTTTTGCAAGGAGATGGTGTTTTTGTTGTAGGTGTTTAGGTATTGGCTTGCATTTTTGGTAAATCCCAAGTGTATGTGTGAATGTCATGACTGATGTCATAACATTCTAGTTCAGGTTGTACTAACTCAATAGGTACATGTGCAGAAAAATATTGTAATTCAAATACTGATGTTTATAAGTGTGTATCTGAGCATGTTTGCAAAATGATCACATTTTGCTAAATCAGTAGACAGGTTTTCTCAGATGTCATAACAGATGTTATGACATCCTGTTCTGAACTAACAGGATTGCAGGATTGGATAAGTCTGAGTTTTTTCAGGAAATAACTCAGTCCCTTCTAAACAGAATCCTGCGTTTTCTGAGGAGTAACCTAGCTCAATCCTAACCTGATCAATAAAGTACTGTGACCTGGTCTTTAGGTCAAACGGAATCAACCCTAGGTTTTTGGAAACCCTAACTGAAGTTGCAGCTGCTATATATTCAACAGAGCTGCGGTTTTTCAAGAGATCCCTGTTGATTGATCAGAAGATCAATTTTGTAATCTGTATAGATTTGTTTATTGTACTCCAAGCAATTATCATTGTGATAAGTGCCTTGGAATAGGTTTCAATTGTAAGGGTTGTGTAGCACTCAAAGCTTTGAAGCAAGAGTGTTTGAATGTTACTTGACTAAAGCTGTGAAGCAGAGTCAAGTTAGTTGTGTACATCACTCAAAGCTGTTTTGAAGAGTGTGTGTTTTGAAGAGTGTCTTCATCAATTCTCAAGTCAAATTGGTTTATGTATCACTGCTGTGATTGAGGGGGAGTGAGTAGGAACTCAGGTTTAAGTTGTTACTTAGATTAGAATTGCATTGGGTAGGTCTTAAGTGAAGGAGATAAACTGGTTGGTTTATTCCTGAATTAACATCTCTTATAGTGGATTCTCTCTCTGGCTTGGTAGCCCCCAGAGTAGGTGTTGTTGCACACTGAACTGGGTAAACAATTGACTGTGTTATTTACTGCTTTTGTATTTACTGTCATATAGTAAGTCAGATACGGTGTCATAACATTGGACGTGATATTGAGTATCTGTAGCCAGAATTTCAATTGGCATCAGAGCAGGCACCCTGCCTGTATTACTGGGTGAGATCTAGGGATATCACTTTCTGGCACTATGGACAAAGAAGGAGTTTTTGGAAATAGACCACCCATTCTGGATGGAACTAATTATGACTACTGGAAACCTCGTATGATTGCCTTCCTAAAATCTCTGGACAAAAAGGCTTGGAGAGCTGCTGATAAAGGATGGATACATCCCACCATAACTGAAAGAGATGGGACAATCAGTCTGAAGCCTGAGGAAGATTGGAGTAAAGAAGAAGATGAGTTAGCTCTGGGAAATTCAAAAGCCTTAAATGCCTTGTTCAACGGAATTGATAGAAACATCTTCAGACTAGTACATCAATATGAACTGGCCAAGGAAGTTTGGGACACCCTCAAAACTACTCATGAGGGCACTTCCAAAGTAAAGATGTCAAGGCTTCAGATGTTGACCACTAAGTTTGAGAATCTAAAAATGATGGAAGATGAAACCATTCATGAGTTTCACATGAACATCTTGGAGATTGCCAACACCTCAGGAGCACTGGGAGAAAAAATGTCAGAAGAAAAACTGGTGAGGAAGATTCTCAGATCCTTGCCTAAAAGATTTGCAATGAAGGTAACTGCCATAGAGGAAGCCCAGGACATTAGCAAGTTAAAAGTGGATGAACTTATTGGGTCTCTTCAGACTTTTGAGATGGGGATCACTGATAATGGTGACAAGAAGAACAAAAGCATATCACTTGTATCCAACACTGATGTTGAATACAAGGAGGATGAAGAAGAAAACATATCAGAAGCCATTGCCATGCTTGGAAGACAGTTCAACAGGCTCATCAAAAGAATGGACCCAAAGTCAAGGTCTAATGTTCATAACATTCCTTCTGACATTGACAGTTCCAGCAGAAGACCAAGGTCAGAAGATAAGGAAAACCAAGGCAGAGGTATTCAATGCCATGGATGTGAAGGATATGGACATATTCGAGCTGAATGTCCTACCTTTCTTAAGAAGAAAAAGAAAGGAATGACTGTTACTTGGTCTGACTATGATTCAGAAAGCAATTCTGAAGAAGAATCTGCCAAACTAGTTACTGCCCTAACTAGTGTTTGTACTTCTGAAAGTGACACCAGTGATGAAGAAGTAACATTTGAAGAACTGGCTGATACCTACAAGAAATTGTGTATCAGAAGTGGTGAAGTCTGTGTGCAAAATGAGAAACAATCAAAACTCATTGTAAAGCTGGAGGCTGAAAAGAGGGCAAATCTTGAAACTATAAGTCATTTAGAAGGAGAAGTTCAACTGCTGAACTCACAATTGAATCAAATGACCAAATCTGTCAAGATGTTGACCAATGGAACAGACAAATTGGAAGAGATCCTTCAGGCTGGTCAAAATATGGGAAATAAATCTGGCCTAGGATTTGTGGAAACAAAGAAATTTAGTACCGGGAAGCAAATGTCAAAACGGATGTCTCAACATTACTCTCAACATCAGGGACAGGGACATATGAAGAAAAGGTACCAAAGATGGAGATGTCATCATTGTGGGAAATATGGTCACATAAAGCCCTTCTGCTTCAGATTACATGGATATCCTAATCAGAACTCAGATGTCAAACCTAAGTCTAAAAAGGTACCACACGCTCCTCAATGGAAGAAAAAGGCTACTGCACTGATAGCACACACTTCCCTGAAGATCTCTGCAAAGGAAGATTGGTACTTTGACAGTGGATGTTCCAGACACATGACTGGATTCAAAAATCTCCTCAATAATGTTATGCCTCACACCACCAGTTTTGTGACCTTTGGAGATGGTGCTAAAGGAGAAATCAAAGGAGTTGGTAATTTGGACTACCCTGGAGTTCCAAGTCTGAATAAGGTACTGCTGGTAAAAGGGTTGACTACTAATCTCATCAGCATCAGTCAATTATGTGATCTAGGATTCATGGTTAACTTCTCAAGATCTGAATGTCTAGTGTTTAATGAAAAACTAGATGTTGTAATGAGAGGAATCAAATCCAAAAATAACTGTTATGTGTGGCAGCCTGAGAACACTGATATCTCCACTATGAGTCAAATCATCAAAGAAGAAAAAGAGATGAAACAGTGGCAGCACAAGCTTGAAGGAATGAAAAGAGCTATTCCTATGGAAGATGTCAGAAGAACTCCTAAACTACAGGCTGATAATATATGTGATGTGGGAAAGAACAAGTCTCATAAATTCTGTTCTCAAAAATTCTGGTCAAAACAGATGCTACCTGAGGACAATGTTACACAAGATGTTCTGACATTGTGGTGTGATAATCTGAAAACATTCAACATTTTCTTGAACCCTATTGACTTTGGAGAGAAGAAGTCATTTGAACTGGAACATAGTTTCTCTAAGCTTCAGCTAACTGATTCTTCTACCAAGGCGCTTGTTGGAAATAAACTTGAAAATTTGAGGGGCAGATTGGGTATTCACCAACATGAGAAATTATAGCAATTAGTTTTGCTGAAAACAAGGGTTGAAGGGATTAATTTTATTAAGTCTATATTTAGTGGGTTAATCATATTCATTCACAATTCCTTCAAAAGCCTTAAGAAGTTGAAGAGACTCCCTTGTACTCCCTACCTCTCTCATCCTTGCAACCTGTTTCCTCCTCCCAATCAAAGAGTTTTCTCAAACTGCTACTATCACTCAACGTTAAACACAATGTCTTAGACATCGTCTTCCACCATGGCGGCTTCGTCTCACTCATCATCGTCATCATCTGATCAAGATTCTAGGGCAATCACTACATGCATAGAATCTGAAGTTCTTGAGGTCACTCCTCTCAGGGAGATGGCAACTGACCCAGCCAGAGTCAAAAAGCTCAGGACCAGACATGCAGGAAGAGCTCAAGCTACAATCTCTGGTAATTCTTCTCTTCCTTCGTCTTCTACACCTAATAAAGAAGGATCAATTCAAGTACACCAAGCTATTGCTAGACTGGTTTCTAGCATTCTGAGTGGCAACCAATCTGTACCGGGGATTTCTATCCCTTTGAATCAATCAGAAAGTCCAAATGTGGAAGGTTCTGAAAATATAGATGTCCTGAGGATGTTGTGACACCAAAAGACAACATTCAGAATCCCTCTGAAAAGGATGCTAATCCACCTATCATTGATGTGGATGAAGATTACTCAGATAATGAACTGATTGCTAATGTGAACCCTAACATTGCTAGGAGATTGATGAAAAGAAAGAGTAGTGAGACTGTTAAACCTGATACTAAGAAATCCAAGGCTGAAGGGATGGCTGAGAAAATTCAGACAAAAGGGAAGAAGGCACAGGTGCAGACTGCTAGACAACCAATCTCCAAGAAAAGTAAAGAACCTGAAACTTCTGACTCTGATGATGAATCAGAATTTGATATTGACATTGACAATACTCCCATCAGAAGGAAGCTCCCCTCCAGCAAGATTGCTAGAGTGCCTGAAGTGCCAACAGACAACATCTCCTTTCATCATCCTGATAATGCAAACAGATGGAAGTATGTTTGCTTGAAGAGAATAGCCTTGGAGAGAGAACTCAACAATGATGCCTTGGAGTGCAAAGACATCATGGAGCTGATCAGGAATGCTGGGCTAATGAAGACAGTGATGAAGTTTAGCAAATGTTATGAAAATCTGGTTAAAGAGTTTGTAGTGAACTTGTCCAATGATTGTGCTGATGGGAGGTCAGCTGACTTTGAGAGTGTGTTTGTTAGAGGAAGAAGGGTCAAGTTCTCTCCATCAGAAATCAAAAAGTTTCTTGGAAGAACAAATAAGGATTGTCCTGATCTAGAGGCAAATGACAATGAAGTATGTTTGACCATCACTGCCAGGCAAGTAAAGTGCTGGCCATTGAAAGGGAAGTTGAATGCTAGTAAACTCAGCATGAAATTTGCCATCTTGCATAAAATAGGTGCAGCAAACTGGGTGCCTACAAATCACAAATCAACCATCTCCACAGGATTGGGGAGATTCATCTATGCTGTAGGAACCAAGACTGCCTTTGACTATGGAAGGTATATCTTTGAACAAACCTTGAAGCATGCTGGCAGTTATGCTGTCAAAGGACCAATTGCTTTTCCCTCCCTACTTTGTGGAATCATCCTTGCACAATACCCTGACATCCTTGTAGCAAGTGATACAGTCTGCAAAAGAGCCCCTGCCCTTGGCCTGCACTACAAACTGTTTCAGGGATCCCATGCTCCAGACATTGTCATAACATCAGCTGAGACATCGTCTGCAAAGATCCAGTCCAAAACATCAGATGTCATAGCTGTTTTAAAAGAAACTTGCAAAGATCTGGATGCTAGAAAAAGGACCCTAGAAGCTCTAATTGCCAGGCTAGAAAAGGAAGAAGCTGAAGAAAGCAGAAGGGAAGAAGATGAAGGACAGCTCAACATTGAAGAAATTGGCTCCTCTGAGTCTGATGACAGTGCTTGAAGGTTGATTGCTGCTTGGTGGTGTTGCTGGTGGAGTTTGGAAGTGTGTTCTGCTGTTGTCTGCTGCTGATCTCATTATTTTGTTTTGGATAACTGTATAACTTTATAAACATGTAATCTTTGGCCCATTTGTGGCTAAAGTGGGGGAGAATATTTTTGGTACTGCTTAATTAGTACTTGACACTATATTTTTCTGCTGTCACTTATTTCTGCTGCTATCTATTTATCTCTGATTGTTTAGGGACTTTAGCCAAAAATATGCCAAAGGGGGAGTTTGTAGGTGTTTAGGTATTGGCTTGCATTTTTGGTAAATCCAAAGTGTATGTGTGAATGTCATGACTGATGTCATAACATTCTAGTTCAGGTTGTACTAACTCAATAGGTACATGTGCAGAAAAATATTGTAATTCAAATACTGATGTTTATAAGTGTGTATCTGAGCATGTTTGCAAAATGATCACATTTTGCTAAATCAGTAGACAGGTTTTCTCAGATGTCATAACAGATGTTATGACATCCTGTTCTGAACTAACAGGATTGCAGGATTGGATAAGTCTGAGTTTTTTCAGGAAATAACTCAGTCCCTTCTAAACAGAATCCTGCGTTTTCTGAGGAGTAACCTAGCTCAATCCTAACCTGATCAATAAAGTACTGTGACCTGGTCTTTAGGTCAAACAGAATCAACCCTAGGTTTTTGGAAACCCTAACTGAAGTTGCAGCTGCTATATATTCAACAGAGCTGCGGTTTTTCAAGAGATCCCTGTTGATTGATCAGAAGATCAATTTTGTAATCTGTATAGATTTGTTTATTGTACTCCAAGCAATTATCATTGTGATAAGTGCCTTGGAATAGGTTTCAATTGTAAGGGTTGTGTAGCACTCAAAGCTTTGAAGCAAGAGTGTTTGAATGTTACTTGACTAAAGCTGTGAAGCAGAGTCAAGTTAGTTGTGTACATCACTCAAAGCTGTGAAGCACGAGTGATTGTGTTACTTGATTAAAAAGCTGTGAAGCTTAATCAAGTGTGTGTTTTGAAGAGTGTCTTCATCAATTCTCAAGTCAAATTGGTTTATGTATCACTGCTGTGATTGAGGGGGAGTGAGTAGGAACTCAGGTTTAAGTTGTTACTTAGATTAGAATTGCATTGGGTAGGTCTTAAGTGAAGGAGATAAACTGGTTGGTTTATTCCTGAATTAACATCTCTTATAGTGGATTCTCTCCCTGGCTTGGTAGCCCCCAGAGTAGGTGTTGTTGCACACTGAACTGGGTAAACAATTGACTGTGTTATTTACTGCTTTTGTATTTACTGTCATATAGTAAGTCAGATACGGTGTCATAAAATTGGACGTGACATTGAGTATCTGTAGCCAGAATTTCATTTGTGTTTTGGAAGGCTTGAGGGTTGGATAGCTCGTGCTTCTGACTCAAGGCAATGTGCAAAAGTCGTTTCAAATGCTCACAAACTTGGTTCTTATCAGATTTCAAAGATATGGCTCTTTGTCAAGTTTACTTGTTTTTTAAGTAAAAGTGGGAAGTGATACAAGACAGGCCTGTACAGGCTATTTTCCAGCATGCACTTGGTGAACTTGGGCCCCCAAGTTTGTGGATATTGTTTGCTGTCCAATATTTGGTTCAAGGCTCAAAGGATGCAATTTGACATAAAACAAGTTTTGACAAAAATGGCAATGTTGCCTTTTTGCTTTTTTTGGTTTATCCCCTTGTGTAAACCTCTAATGATCAGAACAAAGCTTCAATCAATTGATTTTTCATTTAATTATTAAGTGTGGAAGGGTTTAAAGACCTGTGAGCAAGTACAAGTGAGGCTGGATAGAGTTTGCAAATTGTGTCAACATGAAACATGCCATGGATCAAAGTGAGTTTTTGCCAAATTCAAACCACCGATTCTCCCTAACCACAAATGATTTTGGAGAGTTCTTGGACATTTTGGAAAGCTTGTTGCATGCTCTACAATCTATATTTGGAATTAATTTTGATATTTCAAGTGGAACTAGGTGAAAAATTGCCATGAAGATAGGTCAAAATCCTGCCTAAACTAGGGCAAAATTTCACTAAGTTAAAAGTTTCATGGACCCTTGTTCCAAAAATCATAACTTGAGATTCAAGCTTCTTTTGAGAAAACTTTGTGAATCAAAGTTGTAGATTTTGTGGAGGACTACAACTTTAATGTTGGAAGTTTTGTTTGAATCCAATTGCATCATGGTGAAAAAGTTGGGCAAAGTTGGGAAAAAATAAGAAAATTTCATAACTTGGAAAAATTCTAAGTTATGAAATTTTTCAATCTTAAACCCTAATTTGAAAAATTAGGTTTCTTGATGAACAAGTTTTATGTTTTGACACATCTTGATGAAAAATGACCTTTGGCACTTGATTTTGACCAAAAAGTCAAAGTCTGACTTTTTAGTGTACAATTGATTTTTGATCAGTTGACTGGAAAATTCATCTGTCAATCCAATGCAATTGAGATCTTTTGAACCTTGTGAATAGGTCAATATGATTCCATTGAGTCCTTGAATCCATGCTTGAACCCAATTTTCCATTGGCTAGATTAAAAGTCAGAAATTGCCCTTCTGCAGTCAAAACCCTAAAAATGACCATTTTGCCCTTTTGATGATCTGATCAAATTTCTTGAGGAGTTGTGGTCAAAACTTGATAAAATGGTTCATATGAGCCTATAATATTGATGTGGATCAAAATTTATGAGGTTTGACTGTAAATTGGCCATAGTTGACTTTTTCCCCAATATAGTTGATTTTTAGGTCAACTGTCTAATTGACTGGGCAAAAATTTGATTCAAAGCTTGAAACTTGGTATGAGAAATCTTATAAGTCCAAAATGAAGCATGAAAGTCACGTTGAGCATTAGAAGTCCAAAATTCCTTGTGCAAACTCAAACCCTAATTTAGGTCAACAGTGCAAGGAGATGTCTTGAGCAGAGCAAACCCTAGCTTGGTCTTGAGTTTAAAGAGTCTTGTGAGGAGAAATCTTGATAAAATGAGAGGGCAAATTTTGGGGTACAACATTAGGCACTAAAGGTTCGCAATCGCGGCGGGTGCAAAATTTATTAAAAAAAAATACTTCTTTTCTCACCTCCACTATCCATTTTATATACAACACATTTTTATAGCCAAAATATACAGATTTTTACAAAGAGGTTCCTGCAGAGTACCGTAGATGTTTAGGGTGCTAATACCTTCCCTTTGCATAACCAACCCCCTTACCTTGAATCTTTCCCTTTTTTTGGGTTATTCTCTCTTTTCCCATTCCTTTGGAAACAATAAAGCGTGGTGGCGATTTTTATTTTGATTTGTATAAAGGCTAGTCAATCCAATGGCTTAGTCTTGAACATTTCTACCTCTACAGAAAAATGGCGACTTCACTGGGGAAAGATTGACCTCTTTCCGGTCCATCCCTAAGTGGGTTGAGCATATCTTTGTTTATTATCTATATATGTGTTATTGTGTTTATGTGTTATATTTTGTATATATGTTTGTTTGGATTTTCCTGGTTTTCAGGGTGCTTGGTGATTACTCATAAGTCCTATACCCGGACTTGGGAAAACTTTAAGATAGTACGGGCGGTATATTCATGTTAACTTTGAGGGAGTAATCCCAAAAAAGGGGGCATGAGATCCCCCACTCAGTGGAGGCCACTTTGACTGTACTGTCATTTATCGAGTAATCGGGAAGATTTACTACTTTCGACCTGGGAGCCTGCTGAAACCGAGGACCGTAGAATACCAAACCCATCTTGGCCTTTTAGGTGTAGTGCGGAAGCTATGACGGAGTAATCCGGAAATAGTTGTCACGCGATACTACGCTCGGACGAGTTTTTCTTGAGAATATTACTAATTACCAAGTTAATCGGGAAGTTGGTAATATCCGAAGGAAGGATGTAGACTCTGGGAACCTCTAGAACCTTGTTCAGCAGGTGATAACTCTTAGACCAACACGTTATGGGTAGTACCTTTGACCTCATGCTCGTGACGTTGAACCTATGAACCCTATATGTGTGATCTTGTGTGTGATTGTTGCATCATACATCCATGCACTCATAAGCATCTTTTGAAGAAAATAACATTTCAAGGGATTTAAAGGTTGACTATTTGTGAATATCTCAGGTACTGTTAACCATGGATTCTGGAAAGAGAAAGATCGGGAAATACAGTTTCAAGGATCCCAAGATAGATGAGTTAGTCAGTATAATTCCAGAGATCGAGTGTCCTACAGAATTTCGAAAGAAGTATGGATCCATTATTCCTCTCATGAAGCTGAAGATGAAGGAGGGTATTCTCTCGACCTTGGTCCAGTTCTATGATCCGATGTATCACTACTTTACTTTTCCCGATTATCAGTTGATGCCTACACTGGAGGAGTATTCCTATCTATTGGATTTACCTGTTACCGATTGTGTCCCTTTTACTGGTTTGGAGGGTGAGCCAAAACCACATGAGATTGCTGTTTTGATTCATCTGGGGAAGTCTGAGGTGGAAGCCCATATGACTACCAAAGGAGGGATTAGAGGATTACCAGCTCAGTTCATATTGGAGAAAGCTCGTTACTTTTCCAGGATGAAGAGTACGGTTGCTTTCGTGGCCATCTTTGCTTTACTTGCTTATGGATTTTTCTCATTTCCGAATGTGGACATGTTTGTCGACATTAATGCTATCAGGATTTTCATGATGGAAAACACAGTTCCTACACTGTTGGGTGATGATTATTACTTTGTTCATCTTCGAAGTTCTTATCATGGAGGAATTCTTATCTGTTGCACGCCTTTGTTGTACCGATGGTTCATCTCTCATATGCCTCATTATGATGCTTTTTGGGATGTCAAGTAGGAATCTCGTTGGGCTCCTAAAATCAT
Organism: Vicia faba; assembly: GCA_948472305.1. Classification (NCBI taxonomy): domain Eukaryota; kingdom Viridiplantae; phylum Streptophyta; class Magnoliopsida; order Fabales; family Fabaceae; genus Vicia; species Vicia faba. Next base: position 931,334,789 of record OX451738.1, on the reverse strand, counting down.
GGCACTTACTCACTCGGATATTGATTGGTATCATCGAGCTTATCAGGATATAGAGATTATTGACAGTTGTGGTAGTTTCCCCAATGTACCTCTTCTTGGTACAAAGGGAGGAATTAACTATAACCTTGTTCTTGCGTGGCGACAGCTTGGTTATCCGATGAGGGATAAACTAAATAGTATTCATTTGAGTAGTTTCTTTTGAAGGAAGGAGAAGACCACAGGGAAGCTAGGGAGCAGATTGTGAAGGCCTGGCGCCACATTCATAAGAAGAGTAGGAAGGATTTGGGACCTATGGGCGTTGTTTCTTTGGAGCCATATCTTCAGTGGGTCCGATCGAGAGCCATTCAGTTGAAGATGTCGTATACTCGGGAGACACCCATGCTTGATCTATTTGTGAAGACCATTCATCCTTGACTAGATGATCTAGAAGAACTGCAGCTTGCTTTGGTTAGGATGCAACAGGAAAGAGATGCTTGGAAGAACAAGTTCCAGACTTTAGAGAATTCCTACAAAGCAGACTTGAAGGAGAAAGATGATTTGATTGAGATCCTTGAGAGTCGGGCAGTAGAGTCTATGGAGAGGCAAGGGGATTTATTTTCTCCTAAGCCTCAAACAGGTGCTGGTTACTCAATTTCTGCTTCAGATGATTGGAAGGAGATTGCCATTAGGCAGGTGGAAGAAAACCAGAGGTTAAGGGCTCAGATTGCCAAGCTCACAGGGAAACGCCAACGTACAGATTGATCTCTATCAGTTTCTTTCTCTTAGGATTTTTAGATTGTATTCTCATCTTGTACTTGGGATCATTGGAACTTGTAACCCATTTTGAAGTTATTATAATAAAAGTTTTCAGTATTTCAAATGCGTTATTATTTTGATATTTGCAATATGTTTATAAACGTTAAATCCCTTGAAATATTAAATGATAAATTAAAAATAATCATATGCATTGCATATCATGCATCATATTGCATATATTTCTTGCATTTATTATGCATATCCACGTGCCTTACCCAGCTTTTTGCTTTGTTCAGCAAGCTGACTCATCACTACAACACTTGGGCTAACTTCAAAAAGAAGATGGACAACTTGGAACAGGAGAATCGCGAGCTGCGCGAAGAAGTTTCTGCTTTGAAGGCTAGTTTGGCCAATTTGACTACTCTGATGGAAGCTCTGGTGGTTGCTTAGAATCAGCCACTGAGTGTTCAACCTCAACCAACAAGGGCAAATGCTGAAGTTCCTGTTGTTCCTGTATCCGCTACTCCGACTGTTGTTCAAAACCGTATGCCTCAGAGTTATCCGTGGGGAATGCCGGAGAATTTTTCACCTAAAGGTTTCAATTTGGGCCCCCAAGATGCTCCAGTGGTTCCAAATGTTGTTACTCCAGCACCTCCTGTGGTGCATGTTGTTCCTGTTGTACCTCCTTCGGTGAATTTGGTTCCGTTTATTAATGAAGATGTGTGTCGTCCTTTCCCTCCTCCGAGTGAAGACTTGGGTCTTTATGAAAGAATGGATGATTTCCAAGAACAGTTTAATAGAATGCAAAGAGAGATGAAGGCTCTTAGGGGAAAAGAGTTGTTTGGGCAGAATGTGAATGAGCTGTGTTTGGTCCAAATGTTAAAGTGCCTGCTAAGTTCAAGGTCTCGGAGTTTGAGAAGTACAACGGCAACACTTGCCCTCATGCTCACTTGGTGATGTATGTAAGGAGAATGTCTACCCACACCGATGATCAGTGTCTGCTGATTCACTTTTTCCAAGATAGTCTGATCGGTGCAGTGTTGAAATGGTACATGAGTTTAGACAGCGCCAACATCCATACCTTTAATTATTTGGGAGAAGCATTCATTAAACAATACAAGTACAATGTGGACATGGCGCCTGACCGTGACCAGCTTAGGGCCATGGTTCAGAAAGACAGAGAATCGTTCAAAGAGTACGCGCAGAGATGGCGCGAAGTGGCTGCATGAGTAATTCCCCCCATGGAGGAGAAGGAAATGACTAAAAATTTTCTGAAGACGCTAGGCGCTTTCTACTATGAAAGAATGGTAGGTGATTTTACAGAGATGGTAGAAATGGGTGTCCGCCTAGAAGAGGCAGTAAGAGAAGGCCGTTTAACAAAGGGTGAAGGGTCCGGAGGTGTGAAGAAGCCAGCTTATGGGTTTACAAAGAAGAAAGAGGGGGATACAAATGATGTCATACAAGAGAGGAGAGTAAATACTCCTAGAAGGAATTATCAGCGTCACCAGCAAGTTACCTCAGTTACTCTTATTATGAACGCCGCTCCAACTACCGTTGCTTATCAAAGACAGTCCCAGCAAGGGAACCAAGGGAATAATCAGAGAAGGGAGAACTATGACCCTATTCCCATGAGTTATGTAGAGCTTCTACCAGCATTGATTCAGAAGAAGTTGGTATAGACACGACCACCTCCAGCAGTGCCATCACCATTGCCTTGGTATTACAAATCAGACCAGACGTGTGCCTTTCATCAGGGAGCACCAGGGCATAGTGTTGAAAATTGTTATCCTTTGAAGACTGAAGTGCAAAGGTTGGTAAACTCTGGAATTTTATCTTTCAAAGACATGGGACCTAATGTGAAAGAAAATCCTCTACCCAAGCACGGGGGAGTGAATGCTGTGAATATGGTGGCCGGTTGTCTAGGTGACTTCCAGATTTTTGACATTAATCTGGTTAGAGGGGATTTGGTGAAGATGCACGTAGACCTCTGTGAATTCAATTATTATACGCATGACCACGCCGGTTGTGCTATTTGCAGTACAAACATACAGGGTTGTGAGAAGATAAAAGCTGATTTATAGGAGATGATGGATGAATGTCTAATTCATATAATCAGGCCTAGGGAAGAGTATGAAGAGGAAGTTAATATGGTTTCTGGATGTCCGGGTGAATTCAGAATTTTTGATGTGGAGTATTTGAATGAAGATCTCGTACAATTGCATGCTACCTTCTGTCGTACTGCTAGTCAGGTGGAACACCAATATGGATCTTGTATAATTTGTTGTCGAGACCCCCGAGGATGTTCTATTGTGAGAGGGGGTGTTCAATTGCTGTTAGACAATGGAACTATCAAGATCACAGGTCAAAAAGATGATTATCACGAGATTGATATGGTTGAAGTCTGTTTGATGGGAGAAGAGTCAAAGGAAGAGTATGCCTCCGTGGATGAGTATTTCTCTTCAGACGAAGATTTGTTTGCCGGAAATGGTCTTTTGAGGGTTGATTGTGTCGAGGAAGGTGTAAATGTCATTGTACCTTGTTTTGGTGCACCCGCTCACCTTGAGGTGGAGTACCATAGCAAACCAGCTGTTGCCCCATTGGTAATTACTCTGCCAGGACCTGTTCCCTATAAATCAGATAAGGTTGTGCCTTACAAATACAACTCTACAATCTTGGAAGATGGGGTGGAAGTTCCCATCCAGCCAATGCTAGATGTTGGAAATATAGTTGATAATAGCAGGGTGACCCGTAGTGGTCGCGTGTTTGCACCGGTTATTCGAAGAGATATTGTTGTTGGGAAGAAAATTGCTGAGAATGATGAGTCTAAGAAGGCTGTAGGAGAGACTAGTGGAGCCACATTGGAGAAAGAAGTGGATGATATCCTTAAGATAATTAAGATGAGCGACTACAAAATTGTAGATCAGCTATTGCAGACTCCTTCAAAGATATCCATCCTAGCATTATTGGTGAATTCCTCTGCTCATAGAGAATCACTGATGAAAGTACTAGACCAAGCTTTTCTAGAGAATGACATGTCGTTAGATCAATTCAGCAGCGTAATTGGAAACATTACATCATGTAACAACTTGAGTTTCTACGATGATGAGTTACCAGATGAAGGGAGGAATCACAACCTGACCCTCCACATATCTATGAACTTCAAGAATGACTCGCTATCCAATGTGCTAATTGATAACGGATCCGCGTTGAATGTTATACCGAGGAGTACCCTCATGAAGTTAAAGTATCAGGGAACACCTATGCACCCGAGTGGCATCATTGTGAAGGCTTTTGATGGGTCGAGGAAATTTGTCATCGGTGAGGTGGACTTACCCATCCATATAGGACCACACTTGTTCTTGATAACTTTCCAGGTAATGGACATTATACCCACGTATAATTATTTGCTAGGAAGACCATGGATACACGAAGCAGGGGATGTCACTTCAACTCTGCACGAGAAGCTAAAGTTTGTGCGTGAAGGGAAGGTATTGATCATGAATGGGGAGCAGGCGTTGTTGATATCCCATCTATCCTCTTTCAGTATTGTAGAAGTGGATGAGACTGCTGTTGGAACCCAGTTCCAAGCCCTATCCATTGATAACATAAGGAAGAATGAGAATTTTGTGGTTTCTCTGAAGGATGCGCAGCAGGTTGTGCGCAATGGTCATAATGCAGTTTGGGGATGACTTGTGGATCCACCCGTAAACAAAAATAGAGCTGGTTTGGGTTTCTCTTCAAGGAATGGCAAAGGTGAAAGTTTGAAGTCAAAGTCTTCTGTGAACAATTATCATGATGTTTTCCGCAACGGAGGCTACCTTCATCCGATTGGTTCTGGAATTAATGTTGTTGAAGAGAATGAAGCAGGGCAGGAAGCACCGAATTATGTGACACACAGAGTCCAAATTCAGAACTGGGTCACCATTGATGTTCCTTATTGCATACATGTTTCAAAGTAATTTGTTTAGTTAATCTTCTTCTTTCTTTTGAAAAGATTTCACTCTGCCCAAGGTGGAAGTATTAATGTTGTAGGGCTTATCTGTTTGCTATAATTGTTAAGATCATTAATAAAAGTTGTCTTTGCTTCTAAAATTATGTCTTTTATTTTCTGCCTTTTTCTTGGGAAATGGTAATAATTTAAAAAAAAACCTTTCAAAATAAACATTAACTGAAAATTAATCTGCATGATCACTTGTTATATGTGTCAGTTTCTAAAAGCAATCATAAATCATATGTGCAGATTAATTAAAAAACTCGTTGAGTACAATGACCCTGCACCCTCTCCGAACTTTGATTGTCCTGTGTTTGGGGCTGAAGAAGAAGATTATGGTGAGATTCCAGAAGAGGTCTCATGGTTGCTTGAGCTCGAGGAAAATACCATTCAGCCATGCATATAAGGATCCTTTGGAAGTGGTTAATTTGGGTTCAGAAGAAGATCCGAAGGAAGTTAAGATGGGAGCATCGTTGCGTCCTGATGTAAAGAGCGGGTTGATTGAGCTGTTGAAAGAGTATGTAGATATTTTTGCTTGGTCTTATCAAGAGATGCCTGGTCTAGATACAGATATTGTCGAGCATCGTTTGCCGTTGAAGCCAGATTGTCCGCCAGTTAAACAAAAGTTGAGAAGAACCCACCCGGATATGGCAGTAAAGATCAAAGAAGAGGTCCTAAAGCAGATTAATGTTGGTTTTCTTGTGACATCAGTGTATCCTCAATGGATTGCCAATATTGTCCCAGTACCGAAAAAAGACGGAAAAGTCCGCATTGTGCGTAGATTACAGAGATCTAAATAAAGCTAGTCCAAAAGATGATTTTCCATTGCCTCACATTGACATGTTAGTGGATACCATAGCAAAATTCAAGGTATTCTCGTTCATGGATGGATTTTCCGGGTATAATCAAATAAGAATGGCTCTAGAGGACATGGAAAAAACAACGTTTATCACACCTTGGGGAACATTCTGTTACAGAGTGATGCCCTTCGGGTTGAAGAACGCTGGTGCGACGTACCAGAGGGCTATGACAACCCTGTTCCATGATCTGATGCACAAAGAAATCGAAGTATATGTTGATGATATGATTGCCAAATCCCAAACTGAAGAAGGGCATATAGAAGATTTGTTGAAGTTTATTCAGCGTTTGAGGAAGTATCGTCTCCGCCTGAATCCATATAAATGCACCTTCGGAGTTAGATCGGGGAAATTGTTGGGTTTTATTGTTAGCCAGAAAGGGATTGATGTTGACCCTGACAAAGTCAAATATTCAAGAAATTCCAGCACCAAGAACCGAAAGGCAAGTCAGGGGTTTCCTCGGGCGTTTGAATTATATCTCCAGATTTATCTCCCACATGACTACAACGTGTGAACCGATCTTTAAGTTGTTAAAGAAAGATCAAGGTTGTGTGTGGACAGATGACTGCCAAAGGGCATTTGAAAGTATTAAAGAATATCTGCTTGAATCTCCTATCTTTCTCCCTCCCGTAGAAGGAAGACCGTTGATTATGTATCTAACAGTGTTAGATAAATCCATGGGTTGTATTCTGGGACAACAGGATGAAACGGGAAAGAAAGAGTTCGCCATTTATTATCTCAGCAAAAAATTTACTGATTGTGAGTCGCGGTGTTGTACCCCAAAATTTTCCCTCTCATATTCCTCAAGACATTGCAAGAAAAAAATCTCCAAGTTGTTCAAGGTTGCTAAAGAGTTGGTCAGACAAGCTATCTCCTAAGACAGTCAACCCCAAATTAGGGTTTTGTGTTGCATCAAGATCCTTGAGTCCAAATGACCTCAAATTCTTACCAATGTCCTAATATGTTCTCAAGATCATCCATGTCAAGTTTCAAGCCTTCCAGAGGAAGTTTGCTCAGTCAATTGCTCAAAGGTCCAAAAATCGACTGTGCTAGGGCAAAAGTCAACTGTGACCTATATACAGTCAAACTTCAAGATTTTTTGTCAACATTCTCATTTTTAAGGATATTTCATCATTTTATCAAGGGTTTATCATGATTCATCAAGGATTGCTCAAAATTCATCAAGACTCAAAAGTTGCTAAATTAGGGTTTTGTAGGAAAAGTCAACTCAACTTTGACCAAGCATACCTTTCTCATACTTTATGAGAAATGACTCATCCAAATCTCATTTTCAAGAGGATGAAATTTCCTAGAATCCATCTTCATACACCAAGATCAAAAAATGAAATCACAAGAAGTTATGAATTTGGACATTATAGGTCATTTTTGAAAGTCAACAAAAACACATTTTTTGCAAAAGCTTATACCTTGAGCATGGAATATCAAAATGAGATGAGACCAAAAGGGTTGGTTAGAGGACATCCCAAGCTTTCTAAAAAGTCCAATAGCACTTCCAAAAGTTTAAAATTGAAAAAGTTATGCATTGTTGAAGTTGGACTTTTTTGCAAAATTGCCAAAAGTCAACTATCCCCAAAAATTCAAATTTTGCCAAATGGGCCCATTCTTTTCCACTTTATTTGAGTTTGCATCATTTTCCACGTGCCCTAGCTTCAGACATGTGCCCATATTTTATTTTTATTATTTAATTTGATTTTTAATTGAATTTATTCATTTTAAATCAAATAAAATCATATAAAATCCAAGGAATTAATAACTCATGATCTTTTGGCTATTTCAGGCTTTGATTACAGCTATTATCATCATCAAATTAAAATCAAACCAAATCATGTGCAAAAAGATTGGAATTAGGCAAATTTGGCAAGTTTGTAAAGGGAGATCAAATCAAATATGCAAGCATTGATAAGGCAAGATTTGGATCAATTTTGTTAACCTAATGCACTGAGAATTACATAAGGAAGGAAAAGACACGAAAACAAGGGATGGAAACTGTGGAGAGAGGCAGAACAAGAATTGAAAATTTCACAAAAAAGTGAGAGATCAAAGTCCAAGTTAGAGGCAGTTTCAGGACACGAGACTTGTCCCAATCACTTCCTGGGTATTCACACAAGCTACCTGGATCAAAAGCAAGCATTTCCAGGCCTCTACAAGAACTGTAAGTCTCACGAAACACAACCCTGTTCTTGAAATCGATTTGACTTATTCTTGCATCATTTGAGAAAATTATTGGCATATTTGTGATCACAAGAGCATTTCTAAGCTTTTCATAATATTCAATTGCATTTATCTGGCTTACATGAAGAACCACCATTGTTAGGGTTCGGTTCTTATTTTTGGGCGTTTTTGTTTCAAGGACAATTAACATCCATGAAGGGTATGGTTACGATCGGGAGGTTGAGACAAGCATGACTATGCCTTTAGAAATCATTTTTGTGGCCTGTACAGGATTTGGGAGATGGACATGCCTATAGCTACGGACTTCTGTCCGTTGGTATAGGTATTTGAGGTTTTAGCCACGAACGAGAGGTTGGGGATGATGTGTGGCATCCCCTCACTGGCCAATTCGAATATCACGCGCGCTTTTTGTTTTTTCTGGCAATTATTGTGTTTTTCATATAATATTATTTGTTTATATTATAATAATAATTGAAACAATGTGGTGTAGTGGCAAAGCAAGCGTGCAAACTCCTTCAGGACCTGGGTTCGAATCCCAGGTCCCCCACTTTCTCAATAATTTTTTTTTCCAGGTATTCCCAAGCGCGCACAAGCTTGCAGTATACCATAGTCCTTCATCCACTCAAGCGCCAGATGGCCAAAGGCCAAATCTGGTGGTCAAAAAGATGGAGGTCCACCATGAGCTAAGTCCATGCGTCCACACTGGATCACAAAAGTCAAAAAGGCCAGCATTTTTGGACCTACAGAATTGCTTCTCATACTCCCTAATCAGGCCCAACACTTCCCTCTCTCTTTTATTTATTTATTTTGTTTTATTATTTTTATTTAATTTTGCTAACCAATCAAAATCCTTTTTTTATCAAATAAAACCACAAAAATATTTTTATTCAATCAAATTTTAAACTTTTATTTTTATTAATAAGCACTAATTAATTAATTTAGGTTTTAATTCTAGAATAACTTTAACCTATTTTACAAATAATTAAAATTAATTATATTTAATTAGGTTTCAACTACTAATTTAATTATTTTTAATTTCTTTCCTAAATAATCAAAAACTCCAAAAAAATAATTTATTTTTTATTTTATTAATTTAATTTAGTAATTAACTTAGGATTTAATTTCTTTTCAAATAAAATAAAAAACAACAAAACAAAAAAGCAATTTTCTTTCAAAAGGGGTCAAAACCTTAAACTCGCACTCGATCTAATTTCCCGCGCGCTTTATTTATTTTTATCATATTAATGTATCTGCTTCCGGATTGTAATAGTTAAATAGGACATTTAATTATTTTTTACCGCTTTACTTTATTTTTCAAAGGGTTTGTCTTTGGCGATGTAAATACCCGACGCCTTGTAATTTAAATTTCGCATTTTATTTTCGCAAATTATAACTGCTAGATGTTTGATAATAGGGTTTGCATGACAAGACTGAATGTTAATCTTAAAATCAAATTAGATCACCTTTAACATGTACAAAGATAAGAATAACTGAAAACGACACACTCGCACATGCGCACTCCTAGGGTACACCCCACTTAGTTGCCTTCGTACATGGTCATTGAGTATATGTCGTTTTAGAGGTCGTCCTCTTGTCTAAAAGATCATAGTTGCCTCAAAATGGTTGCCTCAGATATTGTTGCCTCAAACAAATTATCTAAGACATTAGGGTTACCGTTAAGGCGTCCTAACATTGCTTTAGTGACTGTAAGTCCCTCATTCGAATTGACCCTCAAACTCCAACGACGGTACTACCTACTCATTAATAGTGGGATGGCATTGTCTAAAGGAAATTAGCATCGAACGATTCCTTTTTCGAGTAGGTAGATGGTTCTTAGATACTTTCTCTTTCAAAAAACAAAATCTTTTTCATAGTTACACTCCTTTTCGAACAAAGTTTTCAAAAACACTTCATACGCTCTTGAGGATAGAAGCAAGAGTTAAATCAAAGTTTCAAAACAAAAACTTTTTTCAAACCCACAAGCACAAAGAAAATAATTTTGAAAACAAATGAGCAAGTACCTAAGAGCCCGTGGATAACCACGGATAGAAAGGGTGCTAATACCTTCCCTTTCTATAATCTACCCCCCGTACTCAGAAAATCTCGAAAAAGGAATTTTCTGTGCTTTTTTCCTTTCCTTGTTGGATAAAATAAAAGTCGGTGGAGACTCTTGCTTACCGCGACATTTTGCAAAAAAACTACACAAAATGCAAACCAGCATTCCAAAAATAGTCAGTTCTCCCACTGTATCATAGAACTGGCGACTCTGCCGGGGATATTATAAGTGGGGTGTACCTTAGGAATAGTTCATAATGTTTTCAATTACTTGACTTGTATGATTTATCTTTGTGGGCTTGAATCGGAGTTATTATATATCCTAACCCGGATCTGAGGGATACCCTTTAGGTAAGTAGCAATAAACTGTGAGGGAACTGTATGGCGTAGACCGATAAGGTTGAAGCAGTAGCTACCTTGGTGTGGTACTTTAGTCTGTACCGATATCCCTTGTGTTGGAACGAGTAGAATATGGGTCTTATAAGGGGTCATTAAGCACCAACTGACCTTAGAACCTGTAATTGACCAACTTGGCCATAGAACAGTAGCAGTAAGCTACACTCATTGAGACCAAACTCTCGCGATGATTCTGGCCGCAAGAAAAGGTTTCTAAATTGGAATTATGACCGATCGAGGGTGGTCAGTGATATTGAGATCCTCTAGAACCCAGTTACTATTTCTAGGAAAAGTTTGAACCAACTGAACTGAAAGAGGGTAGTACCTAAGCTCCTTGCCAGCCTAAAATCTAAGGGCTATCTGTGTGACTTGTTTGCCCTTACCATGTTTACTATTTGTGGATTCTTGTGGTGTGTTTTCTATCATGACATCATGACATTGCATGCATCTTGCATTGGACTAACCCATTTTAAAGACAGAGGGGATTCGTCTTTGTTTTGTTTTGCAGGCCATGGCACCCATGCGTAAGAACATTATTCGGATCAAATTTGTCTAAGTTCCTGATCAGCTTAAAGATTTGGTTGCCAAATTTCCAGATACTTTCTCTTTTATCAGAAGACATGGGAACCTCCTTGGTTTGGTAACCTCCAAGCTGGATGAACAGATGATGAGTGTTTTATTTCAGTTCTTTGATCCACTTTACCACTGCTTCACTTTTCCGGACTACCAGTTGGTCCCTACCTTGGAAGAGTTCTCTGATCTGCTTGGTATCTCTATTCTAGAGCAGACCCCGTTCACAGGTTGGGAGGTACCCCTTAAGCCGGAAGAGATTTCTTCAGCCTTTCATCTGACAAAGGCTAAGGTAATGTCTAATTGGGACACTCAGAGTGGTGCAAATGGTTTCTTGGCTAAATTCTTGGTTGATCGGGCTAATCAGTTCTGGGACAGTCTAGACTTTCAGGCATTTGAAGACATTTTGGCTCTTCTCATATATGGTTTGGTGTTGTTTCCTAACTCAGATTCTTTCATCGACGTGAATGCAGTGAGGATTTTCATGTTCGGTAATCCAGTACCCACTTTCTTAGGTGACATCCTGCACACTCTTTATGCATGTACTGCTCGGAAGAGGGGGACCCTTATATGCTGTGCACCATTGCTGGCGAGGTGGTTTATTTCTCACCTCCCCAAATCCATTCTGAAGAACAAGGAAGGCATGAGCTAGGCCTACAGGGTTATGTCTCTCTCCCACATGGACATCATTTGGACTATTAAAGGCATGGAAGATGTGGCTATTATTGACCGCTGTGGGGAATACCCCAATGTTCCTTTGCTGGGAACTCATGGAGGGATTACTTATAATCCTAGTTTGGCCTTACGACAATTTGGGCGAGCTAGGAGGGATGCACCTCATGAATTGCTGCTTCCAAGTATTGTCTTTGACTTTAGGCAAGATACAGAGGGACATCGCCGTAGGTTCATACGAGCCTGGGATAGGGTCAACAGGCCTGATTCGCATGAGCTGGATGTGAAGACTTCTCTTCCTATGGAACCTTATCTCCGATGGGTTCGAATACGTGCCCAAAAGCTAGGAATTTCATACGAAGCCGTCTTGCCTATAATTGTTGAAGTTACTGATGAAGAAGGGGTTCCTCCAACCATCCTCCATCCATATATGCCTACTGACATAGGGGCACTGAAAAGGTCTTGGATGCAACTGAGAGAAGAGCGGGATACTTACAGAGAAAAGTATCACGAGCAAGAGCAGAAGATTCAAAAGTTGACAAGGTAATTGGAGAATGAGAAGATCCTCAACGACTATGTCCGCACCGACAGGAAACGACCATGGGAGCACTGATTGTATTTTGATTATTTCTAAGTTTTGATTTACTTTTCAGTTTTTTCTTTCTTGTAACGCCTTAAAGGCATCTATTGAACAATGGAATTTCAAGTTTATCTAATAAAAGTGTGTTTCATTTTGGTTTACGAATTTGAATCCCTAAAGTCTTTGAAATTATATCATACACATATCATTCCCATGCACTTCATAACAGGTACCCTTACAGGTTTTTCTCATCTTCTTCGTTGTTTATTTCAGCACATCATGTCTGCTGAAACATCAACTGAACAAGCCATCAAGGCTCTGCAAGCTCAAAACGCCCAGTTCTAGGAATTGTTCATGAGTTTGGCTAAGGGTCAGCAAGATCTGAAGACCCTTATCTTGAAAGAGAAGAAGAAGAAGAAGAAGAAGAAGAAGAAGACAGTCCTACTGAATATGGGTCGCAGATTTGGAAACAATTTGCGAGAAGAGGTTGATTTGACTCACTCATCTGGAGGGGGAGATAATCAAGAAGAAGGGAGGGCTCCTAGCCCTGTGGTTTCAGATAACGAGACTGACTTTGACGAAGACCAGTATCCTCCGGCTGAGGATAGATATAAGCAACTGGAAGACCGGTTGAGCGCGATGGAGGTCCAGAAATTCCCTGGTCTGGACTTTGGAGACTTGGGTCTGTCATCTAGGGTGGTGATTTGCCACAAGTTTAAGGCACCAATATTTGCTAAATACAACGGGGTTTCTTGTCCAAAACTGCACCTCCGCTCGTATGTTAGAAAGATTCAGCCATACACCACTGACAAGAACCTCTGGATCCACTTCTTTCAAGACAGTCTCTCAGGGACTCAGCTTGAATGGTTTTACCAGCTAGAAGGAGCTAGTATCCTTAATTGGGAGGATTTGGCTGTTTCTTTCTACAAGCAATACCAATACAATGCCGACCTCGCTCCCACGTGTACCCAAATCCAGGGGATGTCTATGGGTGCGAGCGAAGGTTTCAAATACTACGCTCAAAAATGGAGGGACCTTGCCGGAAGAGTGCAACCTCCCTTGGCTGATAGGGAGCTAGTGGATATGTTTTTGGGGACCTTGTCTGGTCCATATTTCAACCATCTGATTGGAAGTTCATCGTCTGGGTTTACAGAGCTGATTATGACCGGGGAAAGGATTGAGGCAGGTATCAAATCCGGTAAAATACATAAGGGCGCTTCATCAAGCACCAAGAAGAAACCTTTTAAGAAGGAGTCCAGTGCTGTTTACAGTTAAAAAAGCCATAATAGACCTGAACGCCACCAAGCAGTCAATGCGGTGGTTATATCAAGAACTGCTGGTGCTCCTCAGCGCAACAATCAGCCAAGGGCCGAGAGGCCACGAAGAAAATTCACTCAGCTCAATATGACTTTATCCCAAATTCCGCCACAGTTATTGAAGACCAACTTGGTGATTCCGAAGGAGGCCCCGAAGAATCCCAACACAACATCACCCATGTACAATCCGAACGGCCACTGTGCTTTTCATTCTGGTAGCCCAGGGCGTGATACGAATGATTGTTGGGTTTTAAAGAATAAGGTACATGACTTGATTGATGCTAAGGAGATTGAGTTCGAAGCGCCTGAAAGGCCTAATGTCATAACGGCACCTATGCCCAAACATGATGCAGGAGTGAATGCTATTGAAGACGATGATGAAGAGTTTGATATTGACAACTGGATATACTCGACCGCTGATGGCCTGATCGATGCTAAGGAAATTCAGTTTGAGGCGCCGGAAAAGCCTAATGTCATAACGGCACCTATGCCCAAACATGATGCAGGAGTGAATGCTATTGAAGACGATGATGAAGAGTTTGATATTGACAGTTGGATATACCCGACCGCTGATGGTGGACTAAGCAATTGGACGGCAAAGGATTCTATGCCCGTTTCTGTTATTACCCAGTAATGAGACTCTTGTTTTGAATTTGTAACAGACAATGTTTTAAACTTTACGGTCCGGTGTCTTACCCGGGGCACCATGGCTTCATTTGTGAGGGTTTTATGTGTGTCATCTACATATATCATTAATAAAAGCATTGGACGTTTTTGCATTTCAAATTTTGTGCTCCTTGTTTTCTTTTATTATATATTGCGGAACAGCTATTTTACACACACTCACATATACAGGTCTACATCCACTTTGGATCTCATTGGTAACGACTCTGCTAATGCCAGTTATGACTTCGAAAGTCCGATCAACTTAGCTGAAGATGAAGGTGAAGATGATTGCGAAGTGCTTGGTGAACTTGCTAGACTGTTACTTCAGGAAGAGAGGGCCATACAGCCGCATGAAGAGCCCGTGGAATCAGTAAATCTGGGTACAGAGATAGACAAGAAAGAGGTCAAGATCGGTGCAAATTTGGAGCTTAGTGTGAAGCAACGGTTGATTCAGATGTTGCGTGACTACGTTGAGGTCTTTGCTTGGTCTTATGAAGATATGCCTGGGTTGGATACCGATATTGTGGTTCATCGTCTGCCTACCAAGGAAGATTATCCTCCTGTGAAACAGAAAGTTCTCCGAATGCGCCCAGAGATGTCTGAGAAAATCAAGGCTGAGGTTATGAAACAGTTTGACGCCGGTTTTCTAGCAGTTACTTCTTACCCACAGTGGGTTGCCAACGTGGTTTCTGTGCCGAAGAAGGATGGTAAGGTTCGAATGTGTGTTAACTATAGGGATCTGAACAGGGCAAGCCCCAAGGATGATTTACCTCTACCTCATATCGACGTTCTGGTTGACAACACCGCACAACATAAGGTCTTCTCCTTTATGGATGGTTTCTCCGGTTATAATCAGATTAAGATGGCTCTCGAAGACATGGAGAAGATAACCTTTGTTACTCAATGGTGTACCTTTTGTTACAAGGTCATGCCTTTCGGATTGAAGAATGCTGGGGCAACGTATCAGTGCGCCATGGTCGCTTTGTTCCATGACATGATCCATCATGAGATCGAGGTATACGTCGACGACATGATTGCAAGATCCCAGACTGAGGAAGAACATCTTGACCACCTTCAGAAGTTATTTGACAGGTTGAAGTTGTACAAGCTGAGGTTAAACTCGAACAAGTGCACCTTCGGGGTGAGATCTGGTAAGCTGCTGGGTTTCCTCGTAAGCGATAAAGGTATTCAAGTGGATCCTGCAAAGGTGAAGGCTATACAGGAAATGCCAGCTCCCCGAACAGAAAAAGAAGTCAGAGGCTTTCTGGGACGATTGAACTACATTGCCCGATTCATCTCGCACCTGACTGCCACTTGTGAGCCAATCTTCAAGCTACTGAAGAAAGATCAAGTGGTGAGATGGAACGATGAATTCCAGGACGCTTTCGAAAGAATCAAAGAGTATCTCCAAGAGCCACCCATTCTGATGCCTCCAGTTGAAGGGAGACCTTTGATCTTATACTTGACAGTACTCGATAACTCAATGGGGTGCGTGCTGGGGCAGCATGACGAGTCTGGCCGAAAAGAGCATGTTATTTATTACCTTAGCAAAAAGTTTACCGACTGCAAGACCCGATACTCGTTGCTTGAGAAAACTTGTTGCGCTTTGGCATGGGCTACTCGCCGGCTGAGACAGTATATGCTGACTCACACTACTCTATTGATATCAAAAATGGATCCAATCAAGTATATCTTCGAAAAGCCCGCCTTGTCCGAAAGAATAGCAAGATGGAAGATGATCTTAACTGAGTATGACATCCAATACACGACCCAAAAGGAAATCAAAGGGAGTGTGTTGGCAAACCATTTGGCACATCAGGCAGTGGATGATTATCAGTCTATGAACTTTGAATTTCCGGATGAGAACATCATGTTGGTAACTGACTGTGAGACACCTGGACCGGATGAAGGACCTGAGGAGCGATCCCGATGGTCTATGTACTTTGATGGAGCTTCAAACACTTTGGGAAACGGCATTGGCGCCGTGATCATATCCCCTAAAGGCTCTCATACTCCGTTCACCGCCCGACTATGTTTCAACTGCACCAATAATATGGCGGAGTATGAGGCATGCATCATAGGTCTTCGAGCAGCAATTGACCTAAGGATTAAGTTCTTGAGTGTGTTCGGAGATTCCTCTCTCGTGATCAGTCAGATCAAAGGCGAGTGGGATACCAAACACCCAAATCTTATTCCTTACAAGGAGTATGTATTGACGTTGCTTCCCCATTTCGAGGAGATAACCTTTGAACATTTCCCTAGAGAGGAGAATCAGTTGGAGGACGCGCTGGCTATGATGTCTTCTATGTTCAAAGTCAATTGGGACAATGAGGCTCCCCGGATTATCATTGAAAGATTAGACGAACCTGTACATTGTTGTGACATTGAGACTGAAGAGGTAGCAGATAGACACTGGTTTCACGAGGTAAAGAGGTAACTTGAGGCTCAGGAGTACCCCGAGGGTGCATCTGTTAATGATAAGAAGTTTCTGAGGAGGTTCGCGGCGAAGTTCTTCATCAGCAATGACATCCTTTACAAGCGTAACCATGATTCAACCTTACTGCGATGTGTGGATAAGAACGAAGCAGAAAGGATCATGGCAGATTTACATGAAGGTACTTTCGGAACTCATTCCAGTGGACACACCATGGCAAACAAAATCCTTCAGGAAGGATATTATTGGTCCACTATGGAAGCCGACTATTATCAGCATTCTCGGACCTGTCACAAGTGCCAAGTCTATGCTGATAAGGTGCACATACCTCCAGTTCCTCTGAATGTCTTGACGGCTCCGTGGCCTTTTGCAATATGGGGCATTGACATGATCGGCGAGATCAGACCTACAGCGTCCAACGGGCATCGTTTCATCCTGGTAGCAATTGATTACTTTACAAAGTGGGTTGAAGCAGCTTCCTTTACTACTGTGACCAAGAACGTCGTGGCACGATTCATTCGACACAATTTGATTTGTCGATATGGTGTACCAGAGAGGATCATTATGGACAATGGTACAAATCTCAACAATAAGATGATCACCGAACTCTGCAAGCAGTTCAAGATACAGCATCACAACTCTTCTCCCTACCGGCCAAAGATGAATGGGGTTGTTGAAGCGGCTAATAAGAACATTAAGAAGATTGTGAAAAAGATGATGGTGACATACAAAGACTGGCACGAGATGTTACCGTTTGCTCTTCATGGGTACCGTACCTCAGCACAGACGTCAACAGGGGCAATACCTTATTCCTTGGTATATGGCATGGAGTCCGTCTTGCCCATTGAAGTTCAGATACCCTCTATTCGGATTATGAAGGATGCAGGTTTGAGCGAAGATGACTGGATTCATACCCGGCTTGATCAGCTGAACTTAATCGACGAAAAAAGACTTACTGCTATTTGTCATGGTCACACGTATCAAAAACGGATGATCAAGGCATTTAACAAGAAAGTTAGACGACAAGAGTATCAAGTTGGGGATCTGGTGATCAAGCGCACCATCCTTCCTCAAGGTGATCCCAGGGGAAAATGGACCCCTACTTACGAAGGGCCATTTGTGGTTAAGAACATTTTCTCAAGAGGAGCTATGATTCTAACCACCATGGATGGTGACGACCTTCCTCACCCTGTCAATGCAGACATAGTGAAAAAATACTACGCACAATCAAAGACCCGCTAGGTCGACTGGCCTAGGCAAAAATAAGGGCTTCCCAGAGGACCAAAAGGGTTCGGGCAAAAATAAGGGATGAAAATAAAAAATATGTACACCTGGAAAGTCGAAAACCTGAAAAGGCGGCTTGGGCAAAAAAGGTTATCCCGGTGGACTGAAAACCCGAAAGGGCGGTCCAGGAAAAAATTAGGGATCAAAGCGTAACACTATGTCTCATTGGATCACCTTACAACCAGACTTCGGTAGCAACTATCAAGCTCGAACGGCACTAATCAATCTGATCTACCTTCAACCAAGTAGCAAAGTGATGAGATGCTCAAGGACATAAAGACAATAGCAGAGTTGGAACCCAGTGGGATTATTCACATAGCTGTTTTGTTTAGTTTTTTTACAAATTGTGTAAATTCTATTATTCAGCGGCGTTCTCTTACTAGGACGTCAGCCTCTTGTACAAAAACGCCTATTTACAGGCAAAACTTCAAAATCAATACAATTCATTTTCAGAGAAATTTCAAACTATTTTTCCTTTTTCTATGTTGTTTTGCAAAGAACGTCCAATGTTCACTTTTGATATATGCATTTGACATTAATTGCTGCTCATGAATATTTACATGCGAAACAAAAGACAATTACTTGTAATATCAAAAGCAGGGGCAAACAAGATTTGTCCAAGCTTTACAATTGCTCTATCCACCAGGTACAAGGTTAAATTCAGCTGAAGAATATGGCCAAGGCGCATTCACTCCTCGTAGAGTAAGAAAAGACGGTAATGTTAACTCTACCCAACTGAGACTCGCAACTGTGAATGACTCAGTAATATTCTCCCCAAGCAGAGTTTATCTACCATCAACACTGAAAAGGCTTAAATCCCCGGCAGTCTTAATATTCCCCAGCGGAGTATAAGTATGTTCCCCGGCAGAGTACAAAATATTCCCAGTGGAGTTTGAAATTTTTCCCATTGCAGTCTGAAAAAGCTTCCCGAGTGGTATTTGGAGAATTGTCCCCATTAGACTTTGGAAAATTGTCCCTAGTAGAGCTCAAAGGATTATCCCCATTAGGGTCTAAAAGTTTATCCCCAGGAAAGTCGCAACTGAAAGATCATCCCCAGCGGAGTTCTTTCCTTTCACAAACAAGAAGTCAATCCCCAACAGGATTCAGTATCACCAGCAACGGGAATTCATCCCCAGCGGAATTTATCGATGGAATCCTCAGTAGAGCATCTCTTCCCCACCGAGTAATCTCCTCATCAGTTTATTCCCCAACGGAGTTATTCTCTCTTGCAGGTTTATTTTCACAATCATCTTCATCCACTATCTCCAGCGGAAATGAAGGATTCAACTCTTTTCTCCAGCAGCTATCCTGGATTTATTTTCCCCATCTAAAAACATTACATTTCATACATCATGACACATGCATATATGCATCATACAACACCATCTCATTTATTTTGAGAACATCATTGCCTGGTACATATCATGCATTACATACAACTGACCTTTACCTTTCAGGAAGGATGCGGTTAAATTCTCATAAAAGTCAGAAGCTATGAAGCTTTTACCAAAGTCAAATTACTGACCGGTTCTTAAATCTCAACTGAACTATCCTCAGTTGAATTACAGATAAGGTTCTAAATCTCAACAATTTTTCTCCGTCGAAGTACTGACAGTTCTTAAATCTCAACAGAATTATCCTCCGTTGAATTACAGACAAGTCCTAAATCTCGATGAAGATGTTTCCCTCAGTCGAAGTGCTGACCGGTTCTTAAATCTCAACCGAATTATCCTCAGTTAAATTACAGATAAGATTCTAAATCTCGACAAAGTTCCTCCGTCGAAGTACAGACAGTTCTTAAATCTCAAAAAAAATTATCCTCCGTTGAATTACAGACAAGTCCAAAATCTCGATGAAGATGTTTCCCTCAGTCGAAGTACTGACCGGTTCTTAAATCTCAACCAAATTATCCTTAGTTGAATTACAGATAAGGTTCTAAATCTCGACAAAGTTCCTCCATCGAATTACTGACCGTTCTTAAATCTCAACAGAATTATCCTCCATTGAATTACAGACAAGTCCTAAATCTCGATGAAGATGTTTCCCTCAATCGAAGTACTGACCGGTTCTTAAATCTCAACCGAATTATTCTCAGTTGAATTACAGATAAGGTTCTAAATCTTGACAAAGTTCCTCCGTCGAATTACTGGCGAGTTCTTAAATCTCAACAAAATTATCCTCCATTGAATTACAGACAAGTCCTAAATCTCGATGAATATGTTTCCCTCAGTCAAAATACTAACCAGTTCTTAAATTTCAACTGAATTATCCTCAGTTGAATTACAGATAAGGTTCTAAATTTCGAAAAAAATTCCCCAGTTGAGTTACGAACAAGTTCTTAAAACTCAGTAGAGATGTTTTCTCAGTTGAAGTACAGGCAAGTTCCTAAATCTCAGCAAGATCAGACTTCCCCAGCGAAATCTTCTACAACAACAGGTATGCGAGCTCTCGCTAAGGAATCTATTATGCGATCGACACTCCTCCAAATGGCATCTGTAAGCCCATTCTCAACATCACAAGACTGATACCACTTCATGCGAGTGCAAATTTCTGGGCACTCTAGTGTTCAATCATCTTCCACCTTTGGACCATGAAAGGCACGGAAGCCAATCTACATCCTCAGGTTTAAGAAGATTGAACAGGGGCAGCTGTTGTACCCTAAAATTTTCCCTCTCATATTCCTCAAGACATTGCAAGAAAAAAATCTCCAAGTTGTTCAAGGTTGCTTAAGAGTTGGTCAAACAAGCTGTCTCCTAAGACAGTAAACCCCAAATTAGGGTTTTGTGTTGCATCAAGATCCTTGAGTCCAAATGACCTC
This sequence comes from Vicia faba, assembly GCA_948472305.1. NCBI lineage: Eukaryota > Viridiplantae > Streptophyta > Magnoliopsida > Fabales > Fabaceae > Vicia > Vicia faba. The sequence continues at coordinate 931,314,222 of OX451738.1, read as the reverse complement.
AAATTCTCACCAATGTCCTAATATGTTCTCAGGATCATCCATGTCAAGTTTCAAGCCTTGCAGAGGAAGTTTGCTCAGTCAATTGCTCAAAGGTCCAAAAATCGACTTGTTAGGGCAAAAGTCAACTGTGACCTATATACAGTCAAACTTCAAGATTTTTAGTCAACATTCTCATTTTGAAGGATATTTCATCATTTGATCAAGGGTTGATCATGATTCATCAAGGATTGCTCACAATTCATCAAGACTCAAAAGTTGTTAAATTAGGGTTTTGCAGGAAAAGTCAACTCAACTTTGACCAAGCATAACTTTCTCATACTTTATGATAAATGACCCATCCAAAGCTAATTTTGAAGAGGATGCAATTTACTACAATCCATCTTCATACCCCAAGATCAAAAAATTCACTCACAAGAAGTTATGAATTTGGAAATTATAGGTAAATTTTGTTAACCTAATGCACTGAGCATTACATAAGGAAGGCAAAGACACGAAAACAAGGGTTGGAAACTGTGGAGAGAGGCAGAACAAGAATTGAAAAATTCACAAAAAAGTGAGAGATTAAAGTCCAAGTTAGAGGCAGTTTCAGGCCACGAGACTTGTCCCAGTCGCTTCCTGGGCATTCACACAAGCTACCTGGATCAAAAGCAAGCATTTTCAGACCTCTACAAGCACTGTAAGTCTCACAAAACACAGCCCTATTCTTAAAATGATTTTACTTATTCTTGCATAATTTGAGAAAACTATTGGCATATTTGTGATCACAAGAGCATTTCCAAGCTTTTCATAATATTCAATTGCATTTATTTGGCTTACATGAAGAACCACCATTGTTAGGGTTCGGTTCTTGTTTTTGGGCGTTTTTGTTTCAGAGACAATTAACCTCCATGAAGGGTATGGTTACGACCGGGAGGTTGAGACAAGCATGACTATACCTTTAGAAATCATTTTTGTGGCTTGTACATGATTTGGGAGATGGACATGCCTATAGCTACGGACTTTTGTTCGTTGGTATAGGTATTTGAGGTTTTAGCCATGGACGAGAGGTTGGGGATGATGTGTGGCATCCCCTAACTGGCCAATTCAAATATCACGCGCGCTTTTTGTTTTTTCTGTAAATTATTGTGTTTTTCATATAATATTATTTGTTTATATTATAATAACAATTGAAACAATGTGGTGTAGTGGCAAAGCAAGCGTGCAAACTCCTTCAGGACCTGGGTTCGAATCCCAGGTCCCCTACTTTCTCAATAATTTTTTTTTCCAGGTATTCCCATGCGCGCACAAGCTTGCAGTACACCATAGTCCTTCATCCACTCAAGCGTCAGATGGCCAAAGGCCATATCTGGTGGTCAAAAAGATGGAGGTCCACCATGAGCTAAGTCCATGCGTCCATACTGGATCACAAAAGTCAAAAATGCCAGCATTTTTGGGCCTACAGAATTGCTTCTCATACTCCCTAATCAGGCCCAACACTTCCCTCTCTCTTTTATTTATTTATTTTGTTTTATTAATTGTTTTATTATTTTTATTTAATTTTGCTAACCAATCAAAATCCTTTTTTTTTATCAAATAAAACCACAAAAATATTTTTATTCAATCAAATTTTAAAATTTTATTTTTATTAATAAACACTAATTAATTAATTTAGGTTTTAATTCTAGAATAACTTTAACCTATTTTGCAAATAATTAAAATTAATTAGATTTAATTAGGTTTCAACTACTAATTTAATTATTTTTAATTTCTTTCCTAAATAATCAAAAACTCCAAAAAAATATATTTTTTATTTTATTAATTTAATTTAGTAATTAACTTAGGATGTAATTCCTTTTCAAATAAAATAAAAAACAACAAAACAAAAAAGCAATTTTCTTTCAAAAGGGGTCAAAACCCTAAACTCGCACTCGATCTAATTTCCCGCGCGCTTTATTTATTTTTATCATATTAATGTATCTGCTTCCGGATTGTAATAGTTAAATAGGACATTTAATTATTTTTTACCGCTTTACTTTATTTTTCAAAGGGTTTGTCTTTGGCGATTTAAATACCCGACGCCTTGTAATTTAAATTCCGCATTTTATTTCCGCAAATTATAACTGCTAGATGATTGATAATAGGGTTTGCATGACAAGACTGAATGTTAATCTTAAAATCAAATTAGATCACCTTTAACATGTACAAAGATAAGAATAACTGAAAACGACACACTCGCACATGCGCACTCCTAGGGTACACCCCACTTGGTTGCCTTCGTACATGGTCATTGAGTATAGGTCATTTTAGAGGTCGTCCTCTTGTATAAAAGATCATAGTTGCCTCGAAATGGTTGCCTCAAATATTGTTGCCTCAAACAAATGATCTAAGATATTAGGGTTACCATTAATCTACCCCCCGTACTCAGAAAATCTCGAAAAAGGAATTTTTCTATGCTTTTTTCCTTTCCTTGTTGGATAAAATAAAATTCGGTGGCGAATCTTGCTTACCGCGACATTTTGCGAAAACAAAACGCAAAACGCAAACCAGCATTCCAAAAACAATCAGTTCTCCCACCGTATCACACGTGGTATTCTATGCTAGAAAAAACATGTTGTGCTTTGGCCTGGGCGGCAAAGCGTTTGCGGCAGTATATGTTGAATCATACTACTTGGTTGATCTCCAAAATGGATCCAATCAAGTATATTTTTGAAAAGCCTGCTCTTGCTGGGAGAATTGCCCGCTGGCAGATGTTGTTATCTGAATATGATATCGAGTATCGCACTCAAAAGGCTATCAAAAGTAGTGTGTTAGAAGATTACCTTGCTCACCACCGGTGGAAGATCATCAGTCTGCAGAATGTGATGAACCATTGCCTGAGGAAGGCCCCGACCCTGAATCTCGTTGGAGTATGGTATTTGATGGAGCTGTGAATGCTTATGGTAAAGGAATTGGTGTTGTGATTGTTACTCCTCATGGATCGCATATTCCTTTTACTGCAAGGTTAACATTTGATTGCACTAATAATATGGTGGAATATGAGGCTTGCATCATGGGTCTTGAGGAAGCTATTAATCTAACAATCAAAATTCTAGATGTGTATGGTGATTCAGCTTTGGTAATAAATCAGATCAAAGGAGAATGGGACACTCGTCACCCTGGCTTGATCCCTTACAAAGATTATGCTAAAAGATTATTACCCTTCTTCAATAAAGTTGAATTCCATCACATTCCTAGAGATGAAAATCAAATGGCGGATGCTCTGGTAACTCTGGCTTCCATGTACCAAGTGAATGTTTGGAATGATATACCCCAAATTACAGTTCGACGGCTAGATAGGCCCGCTCATGTGTTTGTGACAGAGGAGGTAGAAGATGAAAAACCTTGGTATTATGATATCAAGCATTTTCTTCAGACTCAGGAATACCCGATTGGTGCGTCGAAGAAAGATAGAAAGACACTGAGAAGATTGGCAGGCAGTTTCTTCCTTAGTGAAAATGTGTTATACAAGATAAATTTTGACATGGTCTTGCTCAGATGCGTGGATAGACACGAAGCAAATATGTTGATGCATGAGATCCATGAAGGTTCATTTGGTACTCATGCTAACGGACATTCAATGGCTAAAAAGATGCTAAGGACAGGTTATTATTGGCTGACAATGGAATCTGATTGTTACAAATTTGCAATGAAGTGCCATAAATGCTAGATTTACACAGATAAGATCCATGTACCTCAGACACTTCTCAATGTGATTTCCTCCCCGTGGCCTTTCTCCATGTGGGGTATTGACATGATTTGGATGATAGAACCCAAAGCTTCGAATGGACATCGTTTCATCTTGGTAGCAATTGACTACTTTACCAAATGGGTAGAGGTTGCTTCATATGCCAAAGTTACTAAGCAGGTGGTTGTGCGCTTCATTAAGAATAACCTTATATGTCGGTATGGTGTGCTGAGCAGAATCATCACTGACAATGGCTTGAATTTGAACAACAAGATGATGACTGAACTGTGTGAAGAATTCAAGATTGTCCATCACAATTCATCTCCATACAGGCCAAAGATGAATGGGGCTGTTGAAGCTGCTAATAAGAACATCAAGAGAATTATCCAGAAAATGGTTGTTACTTATAAGGATTGGCATGAAATGCTCCCTTTTGCTCTACATGGATATCGAACATTTGTCTGCACTTCAACAGGAGCAACCCCGTTTTCCCTAGTGTATGGAATGGAAGTTGTACTCCCTGTCAAGATAGAGATTCCCTCGTTGCGTGTGATAATGGAAGTCAAGTGGAAAAAGGCTGAATGGGTCCAGAACAGGTTTGACCATTTGAGTTTGATTGAAGAGAAGAGAATGACAGCTTTGTGTCATGGGCAGTTATATCAGAAAAGAATTAAGAAAGAATTTGATAAAAAGGTCAAACCTCGCGAATTCAGAGAAGGCGACCTCGTGCTCAGGAAGATCATGTCTTTCAACACTGATTCTAGGGGCAAGTGGACTCCCAATTTTGAAGGCCCGTATGTTTTCAAGAAAGCCTTCTCTGGTGGTGCATTAATTCTTGAAACTATGGATGGAGAGGAGTTCCCACATCCCATGAATGCTGACGTAGTCAAGAAATACTTCGCCTAAAGAAATAAAAGAACAACTCGCTAAGTTGAAAACACGAAAGGGCGGCTTAGGCAAAAAAGGAGCGTCTCGGTAGGCCGAAAACCCAAAAGGGCGGTCTAGGCAAAAATTAGAGACATAAATAGAATAAATTTCCCGCTAAGTTGAAAACCCGCGAGGGCAGCTTAGGCAAAAGTTAGGGACTTTCTTGGCAAGTAACTACGTCAGACAAGACTTGATCGTTGAAGCAACAATCTTCTCGGATCCTCACCATACTTCAACAAAAGTTGTTGCTCAGGATTTCAAAAGTTTTTAGGGGGGATAGTGGCCATTGTATCTCAATGTATCTTTTCCATTATGTATTACCATTTCCCAAACTTTGTAATCATCCATGGAGTCTCGCCATTCGCAGACTACCATTCTATTAATGAAATTCGAGCTTTTGCCAAATTCTTTGTGTTCTTATTTTTATTTTATTTTAGCTTGCAAAGACTTCATTTATTACTGATAATAACTGTTAAAGAAAAAAAGATAAAAAAAAACAAAAATTGACTTTTCAAAAAAAAGAAGAGAGATTTTTACAATTCAATTTACTTTGGGATTTGTGATGAAACAATGATAACAAAAATGGTGATCCCAAGAATGAACAAACTCCGTTTGATTTAAGAGGATTTATTTCTTTCATGAAAGTTTTCTCAGGTCGTTTTGTTGGTAGGTGCACAATTTTTGTGTGTTTCTCAGATAGTTAAAGACGATATCAGTGGATGCAAGGTACAGTATCGGGTTTATGATCCCGTTATCCCCAGTCAAGTCTTGGTTCACTTTTGATTTTGGGTTTGCATGGCGAGAAGTCTTCGTCTCAGACTCCCCAGTAAGTTTTCCCTCATATGATGAAAGTTTTGGCATTAATGTTGACTTCTTGATTTCCTAGGAAGGTTATCCCAGGGCATCTCTTGTTTGGAAGGAGTATTCGTGATGAAAGTTTTCTCCAGGGAGGTAGGCTTGAATCCCCCAATGAGGTTTGGTTGTGTCAGTGTCAGTCTACTTTATTTGAGGTTGGTCTCGTAATCTCCAGTAGGCATGTTGCTTTTGGAAAACTGTTTTCTCCGATGAAACTGGAAGAAAGATGTTCTATCCCGATATTTGTTTGAGTTGGCTACATCCGGATTATGTTTCTCCTCAGTAAATTTAAGGCAGGCAATGGGTTTGGTTTCTGCAGTTGCTTTTACTTTTCTTGGATTGATCTTTCTGGTTGAAGTTTAGCCCATTGTTGTTAGTACCTGAGGCGGTTTTGGTTTGTTTGTACTGATTAAGTATCCTTTTACCAGCATATGCACGATATCACTCATACATTCATACATATATCATGCACGACTAAAAACCATCGTTCATTAAATTGATGTTCTGAATTTTCCTGCAGCGCTCTTTGCTTAGTTGAATTTGGTTTTCCCTCTTGAGTTTATTTCTCAAAAGATGTATTTGCACTGGCCGTCTTGCTCCAGTTTATTTCGGAATTGGATTTATGGATCTCTGCAAATTTTGAGTTTCGTTTTATGCATTTATTTTGCACAGGAAGACTTTATCTCCTCAGCAGGAATATCATGGCATGTCCCCGGGAAGTCATATTTCTATTCCCAGAAAGTCATTTCTCTTTGCAATTCCCCTAGACAATAAGTGGAAGTCTCTTTATTTGAGACAGGTTACGTATTACCCTTTCCAGGCAGGTTTCCTTGGTTAAAGAAGAAGTTGAGACCCGTTCTAGGTGAAATGCCAGAATTTCGGGGAAAACTTGATATATTTTCTTTTTCTACCTTCAGTGAACGTTGGTAGTACATTGGCAGTGAACGTCGGTGTTTGTTATCTTTTTTCTATCTTCAGTGAACGTTGATAGTTCATCGTCACTGAACGGCGGTGATATGATATATTTTCTCTTTTTACCTTCAGTGAACGTTGGTAGTACATCGGCAGTGAATGTCAGTGTTTGTTATCTTTTTGCTATCTTCAGTGAACGTTGATAGTTCATCATCAGTGAACGACGTTGATATGATATATTTTCTCTTTCTACCTTCAGTGAACGTTGGTAGTACATCGGCAGTGAACGTCGGTGTTTGTTATATTTTTGTCATCTTCAGTGAACGTTGATAGTTCATCGTCAGTGAACGGCGGTGATATGATATATTTTCTCTTTCTACCTTTAGTGAATGTTGGTAGTACATCGGCAGTGAACGTCAGTGTTTGTTATCTTTTTGCTATCTTCAGTGAACGTTGATAGTTGATCGTCAGTGAACGGCGGTGATATGATATATTTTCTCTTTCTACCTTCAGTGAACGTTGGTAGTACATCGGCAATGAACGTCGGTGTTGGTTATCTTTTTGCTATCTTCAGTGAACTTTGATAGTTCATCGTTAGTGAACGGCAATGATATGATTTTTTTCTCTTTCTACCTTCAGTAAACGTTGGTAGTACATCGGCAGTGAACGTCGATGCTTGTTATCCTCCTCTATGATTCTTTTCTTGTGGTTTACCAATGATTTATTTCCTGGTCGGATTGCTCTTTTGTTTCTACATTTCATGTTGCATCCCCAATGTTACTTTGCGTCTCTTTGGTTCTGTTCATATGCATTCATATGCATAAGCATTTGCATGGCATCTTAGGGCCAAAAATAGGGTTGGTTTTATATTTAAGTATCTTCGATCACGTCTACACGAAGATTTTTAACCTTCGTATCTCCGGATAGAAGAAACTTAAATAAGGGCAGCTGTTGTACCCCGATTTTTGCTCCTAAGATCCCTTCATCATACCACATTGTTTCAATCACCACAAAATCACATTAGGGCTTTTGGTTCTTCCCCTTATCTTTAGCTTTTCTCTTTGAGGAATTACCAAGCACCTTAACTTGTTTTCTTTTGTGATCATAGATATTTTGCTTTTATTTTCTCCCTAAATTAACAAATACAATATTGGTTTGTCTTACTTGTTAATAATGTAGGTGAAGGCAATGAGGTTTAGCAAGTTGCATCAAGGGTTCATGAGTTTATTTCCATGCCCTAGTCAAAAGCTTAAGAGATCCAAACATCACCATTGAAGTTGTTTTGAAGTTGGTATGGAAGTAGTTTTGGTGGCCATGAGTCCTCATCATCATCCTCAACAAATCCTATTCACAAAGGAAGAATATTGGCACAAAAAGTTTGTTCAAATTTGGCAAAGTTCCACCAAGCATTCTCTTGATCTAGAAGCTAGGGTTTTGGACTTCAGAGGGGCATATCTTGCTCATCTTTTGGTATTTTTGAGTTATTCCAAAAACATTCTTCTCTTAAAATAGTTACAAACAAATCTGTTCAAAAGTTCCAAGGAGTTTTCATGTGGAAGGAACTTAGTGAAGAAGAAAGATTACAAGTCATCCAGATGAATCCCTCATTTTTCATAATGTGATTTCAAATGATCATAACCTGGTCAATTTTTATCACCTTTAGCCCATTAATTTTTCATGATGACCCTAAGGATGTGTACTTCATGCCTTCTTTTAGGTGCAAAGTAAGAAAATGGGTGGTAGTTGTCTTAATAATGTAAGAGATTATAGGTCATTTCATGATTTTTGGCCAACTTCAAGAAGTCATAACTTGCTCAATTTTTGGAGATTTTGAGTGGTTCAAATTTCAAAATGTCATTCAAGAGGTCTACTTCAGTCCATCTTTTTTGGTCAAAATAAAATTCTAAGTGGAAGTCCATGTTTGGATGCAAAAGATTATAGGTCATTTTTAAAGAAGAGTGAGAAAATTTTCTAAGTATGGAAAGTCAACTCTTTTTCTTCAACTTTGACTCCATGTAACTTTCAGCTCAAGAATCCATTTGATTCCATTCTTTTTCCATTACAAAGCTTGTAACCTCATCTTTCCAAAGCATTAAGAATTATGCCCTAAGACCCCTTGAGGTGGAAATGCCATAGATTTGAATTTGGTAGTTTGAAAATGAATTTTGCACAAAGTCAGAATTTTGAAATCTTTGTTTTGGCTTCTAATCATAAGATTTCCACGTGTTTTCATTTCTAATCATGTTTAGCAACTTGCCAGAAGTGATTAGCATCATGAAACGCACAATTTGGCTGAGTTTTGATCAAGTTTGAGTCACACTTTCTTCATGATGCAGACCCACATGAATTCCCTCCAAAACGCATCATTTGCTATTCCTTTTGATCCCATTTGCTTCCCTATAAATAGAGGGTCATCCCCCATTCAATTTCCCAAGCTTAGAGAGCCAAGAACACCCTGCAAAAACTTCACACAAACCCACTTTTGTTGAATTCAGTTTTTGAAATTTAAGCTTCCTTTTCCAAAATTCTTTGCGCATTCATCATCCTTGAACTTCATACAAACTCTCCAGCACTTAAACCAATCAAAATGACCCATAATCCAAGCTACAGAAGTCCAGTTTCAGAGCTTCTTACTTGAACTTCAAAAAGGTAGAATTCTCCACCAATTGGATCCAAATCAAGCACTAATCTGTTCTACTCCTTTGTCTGATTCTAATGCTGCTTACAATTTTTAAATCCATTGAGAATTGAGAGAGAAATCTCAAATTGAAGGTTCTCGCTATTTTTCTGTGTTTTGATTCATATCTCTTTCCATACTTTACATAAATTTGGCGCGATGGTTGTGTTAGAATCGTCTTGAAGAGACGAGTTCAATGATGCTAGCCAGGGATCCTATTTTTTCCATTTGAAGGATCTCACAAAATCCCCATTGCAGGGTGTCTGGAGGTTGAAGATGATGACATGTCTCATCTCAGCCAATGATAGCGTGGCAAGCGTTTTAATTTCATTGGTTGCCCTTTTTCTGATCACATGTGTGTTTCACTAAGGTCCATATCAAGCACAGCGCATCTGGTCCATTGGATTAGCTTACTAACGCGTTTTGACTTTGATCTGATGGTCCACATCTTTTTGGTTTTATTTTATTTTCTGATTTTATATTTTATTTGATTAAATATTCAAAAATTCATAACTCTTTTATTTTTTATCCAAAAATTATGAAAAATTCACAAAAAATACTTTGAATTATTTCTGATCTCATGAATATTTTTTTACATTTTTATTTTAACATTTGGTATTTTTTTATATTTTTTGTATTATTTTCTTTCTTTTAATTACTTAAAAAAATACTTTCTAACATTTTTTAATTCTGAAAAAATTCATAAATATTATTTTGCATATTTTTGACTTTCTGGAAATTTTATGGAATTTTATGTTGAGGTTTACTATTTTTGATCTATTTTATATTTGTTTTAGCAATTTTAAATGGTTTAAAAATAGTTTCTGACTTTTAAAAAATTACTAAAATTTTTATAAAAATATTTGGATCCATTTATGATTTTTCTATGGTTTAATTTTTCATTTCTTAAATAATTTGAACATAATTGAAATTTTCTTCATTATTTTCTAGTTTATTTTAACATTTTTAATCCTTTAATATATATATATATTAAATGTTATATCATTTTGTGAATATTTTCTGGCTGTCTTGGGTTGATTTTTTGATCATGGCTTTATTAACATCATTGGATCCATGGTATTGAGTTTAACTCCACAAAAAATGGATGAATGATTTTAATAATAGTTTGATTAAATATTAATTCAAATGTGGTTTTTCTTTTTATCCTAATTCCTCTTCATCTCATCCCCTTTCTTATTGCACTAAATGTTGTTGGAGCATGATCTCTATGTCATGTCTCAAAATAAATGGTGCATAGATTGCTATTGACCGGCCTCAAAATAGGTGCGACTTCTATATAAGTCCACTTATGATTGCTTAACATAGCGCTAAATTTTGTCCCGATTCGAATAAATGATCATTCGTGGCCCAAACTTATAATTGCAAGCCCAAGTATGTTAATTTGATCTCTTTGATCCAATAACCTTGAGATTCATTATGTGGAGGTTTTGGTTCTACCAATCCTCTAATGGATCTACAATACCTTTGGTCAACGCGGATCACTTAAACATCGTTGATCATTAAATGGTACTTTTGAGAATTCCAAATGGATGATATACTTGACAAAAAGCAAATGCAACTTATTGTATGGAGGCTTTGGTTCTACCAATCCTATAATGATTTCCAAATGCAAGTTTCAAGATGGTCATCCAACTAACCACTAATTATTGACTTGTTTTATTTTATGCTTTTATTCTTTTATGCTTTGTGCACTATTTATTTTTTAGCATTTTACATTTCATGCCATTTTCATCTTTGCTCATTTGAGCATTTATTTTCTTGTCATTTTCACTTTGCTCACTTGAGCTTTTCTTTTCCTTTTTTTCTAAGATACTTAATAACCAACTTAAACCCTAAAAAACTCTTAATGGTATTTGGACTATTTGGTTACTATCCTTGGCATGATGGAGCAGTGGACTTTTTCTTGGACTTAAGATTAGAAACCTTGGCCTATCTTGGAGACCTTGTGATATTTTCTGATTATTTTGTCTGGAGCTCTTGAGGTTTACCTCAAGACATTGGGTTGCTTGTTTGGTTTTGTGTGCAGGTTTTTGTGATTGCATCCTTTGTTTGTAATCTGGAATTCACCCGCATACAGTCGTTACTCTGCCCAATTTTTGTGAAGACTTAATACATTTGAAGAGGTCTAGTATCTTTGCTTGCTTGGTTTCACTCCAAAGAATGGGAATTCTACCTTGGATCATAATGTCAAGTTTTGGCTTCTTGTTTGGTTAGATGGTCCTTATCCTTAGCTTTTACCTTATGCTTTAGGATAGCCTCTTCTACTCCTCCCATCTTCTTTAATTTCAAAAAATCTTCTCCCTCCTTTTCAAACTCTTCTTGTTTCTAAACTTGAAACACTTTCATAATAAACTTGGACTTAGGTCCATGCATTTTCAAAACATTTTTATCAATAAACTTCAATCAATTTAATAATACATTGACACTTTTTGTGAGAAGACTAAAAGTCAATCAATCTCATTTCAAACCATTTTGCCACTTTGGCTTTTATCTTTAAACTTTTCTCAAAAGGTTAGACTCTTGTCAATCCTTGTAGTGATGCAAACAACTATACTTCTACAAAATGTAGTGAAGTGAGATAATTTCCACTTGGGTTTTGAGTGAGGCATTGTTGATTTTAAAATCCAAGTCATTATCCTCCACTTTGAGATGATGCAAATTCTCCTTTCTCATGATTGTGGGTAGTAAGTATGTTTTTCCACACGGACAATGACGATGATGTCTTATCTCTTAAAATCAACCAACACACTTGTGTTTCAAATTTTTAAAAGAGGAACTACGTGTACCTTGATCCCCTATTGCACGAAAGGTGGTACGTAGGAACTAAAGGTTCGCAACCGCGGCGGGTGCAAAATTCATTAAAAAAAATACTTCTTTTCTCACCTCCACTATCCATTTTATATACAACACATTTTTATAGCCAAAATATACAGATCTTTACAAAGAGGTTCCTGCGGAGTACCGTAGATGTTTAGGGTGCTAATACCTTCCCTTTGCATAACCAACCCCCTTACCTTGAATCTCTCCCCTTTTTGGGTTATTCGCTCTTTTCCCATTCCTTTGGAAACAATAAAGCACGATGGAGATTTTGATTTTGATTTGTATAAAGGCTAGTCAATCCAATGGCTTAGTCTTGAACATTTCTACCTCTACACTCATTATCCCACCTGAACTTGAACATGGATGACATCGTAGCTAATGCGTCTGCTAGTTGATTTTCCTCTCGTGAAAAATGCTCAAAGGTAACTTCTTCAAATTATGGGATTAATGTCAACACATGCTCTTTGTACGGGATGAGATTAGGATGCTTCATGTCCCATTATCCTTTGATTTGGCTGATTACTAAGGCCGAGTCTCCAAATACACTCAAGAATTTAATCCTCAGGTCGATAGAAGCTTTGAGACCCATAATACATGCTTCATATTCAGCCATATTATTGGTATAATTGAAACATAGCCTGGCAGTGAAAGGAGTATGACAACCTTCAAGAGATATGCTCACGGTGCCGATGCCATTTCCAAGTGCATTGGAAGCTCTGTCAAAAACCATAGTCCATTGGGATCCTTTTTCAGGTCCTTCATTCGGTCCAGGTTCTTCACAATCAGTTACTAACATGATGTTCTCGTCCGGGAACTCAAAATTCATGGATTGGTAGTCGTCCACAGCCCGATGAGCCAAATGATTGGCTAATACACTCCCCTTAATTTCTTTTTGGGTTGTATACTGAATGTCGTATTCGTTCAGGATCATTTGCCATCTTGCCATTCTTCCGGAGAGAGCGGGCTTCTCAAAGATGTATTTGATAGGATCCATTTTAGATATCAACAAGGTAGTGTGAGTCAACATATGTTGTCTTAGTAGGCTAGCAACCCATGCCAAAGTGCAACAAGTTTTCTCGATCAGTGAGTATCTTGTTTCACAGTCGATAAACTTTTTGCTAAGGTAGTATATTGCATGCTCTTTTCGACCAAACTCGTCATGTTGCCCTAGCACACACCCCATTGAGTTCTCTAACACTATTAAGTACATGATTAGAGGTCTTCCCTCAACTGGTGGCATCAAGATTGGAGGCTCTTGAAGATACTCCTTGATTTTGTCAAAGGCGTTTTGGCAGTCGTTATTCCACTTCACTGCTTGATCTTTCTTCAGTAACTTGAAGATTGGCTCACAAGTAGCGATCAAATGGGAAATGAACCTGGGAATTTAATTTAGGCCTCTTAAGAATCCCCTAACTTCCTTCTCAGTGTAAGGAGTTGGCATTTCTTGTATAGATTTGACCTTTGCAGGGTCAACCTTGATGCCTTTGTTGCTTACCTTTACCAGATATTACTCCAAAGGTGCATTTATTCGGGTTCAGCCTTAGTTTTTACTTCTTCAACCTTTCAAAAATATTCTGTAGGTGATCAAGGTGCTCCTCTTAAGTCTGAGACCTAGCTATCATATCATCAACATAGACCTCTATCTTGTGATGGATCATATCATGAAACAAAGCTACCATGGCACGCTGATAGGTTGCCCCGGCGTTCTTTAACCCAAATGGCATAACTTTGTAACAGAAAGTGCCCCACTATGTGACAAAGGTTGTCTTCTCCATCTCCTCATGTGCCATTTTGATCTGATTATACCCAGAGAAACCACCCATGAAGGATAATACCTTATGTTGTGCGGTGTTGTCAACCAGAACATCAATATGGGGAAGCGGAAAGTCATCCTTGGGGCTTGCCATGTTCAAGTCTCTATAATCCACACACATACGTACCTTAACGTCCTTCTTAGGTACTAGAACCACGTTAGCAACCCATTGTGGATAAGAGGTGACGGCTAAGAAACCAACGTTGAACTGTTTCATGACTTCGGCCTTGATCTTGTCTAACATCTCTGGCCACATGCGATGAAACTTCTGTTTCACTGGAGGGCAGTCTTCTTTTGTAGGTAAGCTATGAACCACAATATCGGTGTCAAGTCCCGGCATGTCTTCTTATGACCAGGAAAAAACCTCAACATAGTCATGTAGCATCTAAATTAACCGCTCCTTGACACTATTCTCTAGATCAGAACCTATCTTGACTTCTTTCTTGTCCTCTTCAGTACCCAAGTTAATTGTCTCAATTGGCTCTTCATGAGGCTGTATTGCCCTTTCTTCCTGTTGTAGCAGTCTGGAAATTTCTCCTGGTACCTCACAATCTTCCTCACCTTCGTCCTCGGCTTGGTAGATCGGATTTTCAAAGTCATAATGAGCAATAGCATAACCGTTGTCAATAGGATCCAGGGTGGATGTGGATCTGCAGTTTGATATGTGGGTGTGTGTAAGAGCATAGTTGTATATTTTTGATAAAGTAAAGAGGCAGAAAAGTAAAACAAAGAGCATAAAATTTGTATGTGAAACGTCCAATGTTTTATTGATGACATGTGAAAATGAAGTAATTACCCTCACAAATAGACCATTGTGCCTCGGTTAAGACACAAGGCTTTAATGTTTCAATTGTTCAAATATTACACTTCCTAAAAAAAATACAAATTACTGTTGAATAAAAGTAATGGGCACAAAGTCTTTAGCCTCTCAATTGTTGAGTCCACCACTGATGGTTGGGAAGATCCACTTGTCCAGGTCATAATCATTATCGTTGTCTTCCAAATCATTGACTCCATGGTTACTGATCCGTAAAGGTGGTTCCCCGGTGCGAGCGCGTCGAACATCTCTATGGGATCCTGAAGTAAAACCCAAAATAAATTTGTCATATTTGTAGGGAATATCTGGAAGTTGGACCTAAATTGTTCACCCACCTTATTCAACTACTGCCTTGGCATCTTTCAGAGAAGCCATCTTTAGTGGAAGTCTGGTAATCTTCGGGACCTTGGAAGCAGTCTTGGTTGCAGCAATGGTCTGTGGAACCTCCTCAAAGTTCTGACAGGGGGTCTCAATGAACTCGCCGTCCATTTCGACGTACCTGAAAGAGTTCAGGTGCCTCACCATGTGTTCCTCTTCCCCATGAACTGTGATAATCTTCCCATTGACTGGGTATTTCAGCATCTGATATAGGGTGGAAGTCGCAGCACCAACCCCATGGATCTAGGGTCGACCCAATAAACAGAAGTAAGACGGGTGGATGTCCATTACGTGGAAAGTGGAACTAAAAGTCTGAGTACCCACTTTGATAGGGATGTCCACCTTCCTGTGCACCATTCTTTTAGAACCGTTGAAGGCCCTCACCACAATGTTACTGGGTTTTAGTGTGAGTCTTTCACAATCCAACCTGTCTAGAGCACTCTTGGGTAAGACATTCAGTGATGAACCTGTATCCACCAGAACATGGGCTAATGTAGTGCCCATGCACTCAATGGAGACATGCAGGGCATCATTGTGTTTCCTTCCCTTGGGCCATTGTCAACTGTCAAACTAGCCACGCAATTCTCAAATTGATCAGCGAACGTCTCTTGAGGCACGTGGGCATACTTCAGGAATTTTACTAAAGCCTTAGTGTGGGCTTCAGAGCACAGCAGTAGGGGCAGCATTGAGATTTTTGAAGGGGTTTGCCCCAATTGTTCCACTACATTATAATCACTCTTCTTGATTATCTTTAAAATCTCTTCCATTTCCTTTTTAGAAGCCTCAGGACTTCTTTGTGCGCCTTCGTCTGGACATGCTCAACCAATACCTCTTTTCCCCTAGCCTCGGCCAACTCGGTAGCAGGAATAACAGCAGGAGTTACAATAGGAGTAGCAATGGGAATACTAACAGGAGCAGCAGCAGGAATAATCACAGGGGTAGTAATAGGAGTACTAGCAGGAGTAGCAGCAGGAATGATCACAGGAGTAGCAACAGTCTTTGGAGAGATCTCGGGAGATAAAACTCTTCTACTTCTCATAATTTTACTAGTCCCGACGATATTATCGACATCAGGATCAGTACCTTCATCAACTTTGTCTTCAATATCCAATAGGTCTTGCTTGACGCCGTGGTAATAGACGCCAGCCCCATAGTTCCAGGGAACATCTTTATCCGAGGAATATGGTATTGGCCCCTGCGATACGATGGGAGAACTAACTTGGAGGTTTTGTGTTTTATCGCAAATGTTGCGGTTAGCAAGAGTCGCCACCGACTTTTCTGTTATCCAAAAGGAAAGGTGAAAAAGCACAGGAAAGACCTTTGAGATTGTTTCTTGGGTTCGGGGGGTAGATTATAAAAAGGGAAGGTATTAGCACCCTTTTTATCCATAGTTTTCCATGGGCTCTTAGTTACTTGTTAGATCACTTGATTTTGTTTGAAATTTTGCTTTGTGTGGTTTTTGAAAGTATTTTATAAAGAGGCCATTGTTTAGGCAATCTTTGTAATGATTCTTGTTCGTAAGAATGTATACAAAGATGTTTGATCTTTTGAAAATGTTTTCAAGTTTTGTAAGATGTTTTGAGAGTGCAAGAGTTTGTTTTTGAAAATAGCAAGGATGTCTTGTTTGAAATGGATCAAGTAATTAGGAGCAATCTACCTACTCAAATTTCTTTCTTGTTCATTTTCTTTTCCTTTGACATTGTTGTCTTACCATTGATTTGGTAAGCAACCTTATCTTTGAATGTTAATGGGACGGGCGTGGGTCATCGTATAACCATGATTAGCACTGTTGCAAGGCATCTTAGCATTCTTTTTTAGGGACTAAGATCATTTGTAAGGCAACTTAGATAGCGTCATCAAGGGACTATGATCTTGTATTGGTTTGTTTTTGATAAGATACCTTACATGCGTAATATGGCCATTTTGTATAAGGCAACCAAGTGGGAAACCCTAGGGGTACTTGTGTGAAAGTGTGTTATTTTCATGCTTGTTTTTGTCTTGAATTAGGGTTTTCTACTTGATTGATTTTATTCTTTCCATACAAACCCTAATTACTAGCATGTTATGTAAAAGCGATAAATTACGAAATTTAAAGTCACTACGTTATTACAACATTTGGGGGGAGGTATACAAATTACAAATGGGGATTTGCAAGAAAACAAATCTATTTATCTATTACAACCATATTGAATTGCATAAATATACAAGGAATGAGATGAATATAATATACAAGTATAAAAAGGAAAAAGAAATTGATTTATTTTGATTTTTGTTAAGAAAATGTTTTGGCCTTAATCAAGCTAAAGGGTGATGATCAATTGGTCTAAATTAAATTTAGGGAACCAAACCTAATTTTTAAAAGAAATAAAATTGATTTAGAAAAGTATTTTTTAGGGTTTTTGTGAATTTAATAAAAATACAAAAAGGTTAATTAACCAAAATAAGCCTAGGTTCTAAATTTATTTTAATTTTCAAGAAAATAATGAAATAATACATAATAGTCAAGATTTATTATCTAAGTATATAAAAAAGGAATTAATTTATTAAAGAAAACTTTTTTAATTTCTTTTGATTTTATAAGACAAAATAAACTAAATAAATGTAAAGATAAAAAATATTTTTTGGATTTTTATTAATAACTATAAAAAATATTAATAATAATAATAATAATAATAATAATGAAGATAATAAAGAAAATAAAATATGAAGAGAAAATCAGGGAGGTGTGAAAATAGAACAGGGATTTAGTGAAAGCAAAAAGGATGGAAAGCCCAAAACTGGGTCCAGGCGCTGTAAAGAACAAAAAAATGTAAAAATGAGAAAGAAAAAAAAAAGCAAAAGGCAGCGCGCACTGAGGCTCAAACCCATGACCTCCTGATTACCAGTGTGCTTTCTTACCACTGGGGTGGCTATACATCTGTTTATATAAACAAAACAATAAATATGTAAGGCAAATCAAGTCCTGGTGACTTCATCTTCAACCTCCAGCCGGTGTACCTGTAACTTCTTCGTTTCTCAACAAAAATGGAAGATGACAAAATGAAAGTTGTTGCATTCTTCCTCACGAGTCTAACCATGTAAATAACTAAGGCTAAAAGTCAAAGATAAATGAGAATTTCTCTGGCCCTAATTTAAACCCTAAAAATTTCAGAAACTTCAACTCTAAAATTCTCTAAGCTCAGGCCATGTAAATACAAACTATGGATATGTACAGCTTCGTGGAAATGAGGTCTACATTTTATCTTCACAAATGCAAGCCTAACAATGCCTAAATAATAAGATAAAAGTTCAAGAAAAATACCTCAAAACTGGAAATCGTGAAATGCAAATGAGCTTGTTTCAGGCTGTGTTGATGATCAGGTTAGCTTCCTTGGACCTCTAGGAAGCTAATGCAATGGTTGGCTTGAGCTGAGGATGGCTGGAATGGCCTGGAGAAGTCCAACTGTGATGCTTTGTTTTTGGTTATAGAAGACAGGGAAAATGGTGTTACAGAAGTGAAACAGGTACAGGGATGAGTTACTCTTGATACAAGGAAGCTTTAGAAACTAAAAGGCCAAAAAACGCACGAGGGAAAGGTGAGTTGGGTATGTAAAGTCAGAACTTGCACAACAATGGTGTTTTAAGACAATTTCTAGCTAGAGGGAGTTTGAGTGAGCTTCAGGGGCTTATCACTCGTGTGTTAGCTTGCAAATAGTGTATGTACTTATAGGCAAAGAGGTTTTGAGGCTTGAAATAACTCAGAAATTGAAATCACATGTTATGGCTTGGTTACTTAATTTTGAAGAAAAGTTGACAAACATGGTTTCAATGTGAAGTACAAGGATTTGTAGGGTGGTTAACAGGTTGTATATATGTTTCTTCTTGATTTTAAATGTTTTAGAGTCAGAAGCAACAATGTATGGGCTCAAGAAGAGTTGACATTGTGATTAAAGTCACTTTTCCAAAATGGAAGTGGTGACTTTCTTCCCAAAATGGAAATGCAACTTGGATAATGGCCAAATGCTTGGACAATGGATCTATCATTTGTGTAAACATTAAATTATTGAGTGATTAGCAAGTTTGAAGCCTTCAAAGCAATATTTCTACAACATGCTTGAAGATTGGATCAAGTGTTCTTCACAAATGGCTTGTAACTCAAGTTTGAAAACCCTAACTTCATACCTTCGATTATCCTTGATAAAGAATGATCTCAAGGAGTTCTTGGACATTTTGGAAATCTTGCAATGTGCTTTACAACCCATATTTTAATTTCTTTTGAAGATTTCCATTGGAACTATGTGAAAAATTTCCACGAAGTTAGGTCAAAAATCTGCCTAACTAGGGCAAAATCTCACTAAGTCTTTTTTAGTTCATGAGCATGTATTCACAAAATTATAACTTGAGATCCAATCACTTTTAGGAGAAGTTGTGTGAAGCAAAGTTGTATATTTCATGGAGATCTACAACTTTCACGTTGGAAGTTTCTTTTGAATAATCTTGCATCATAATGAAAATATTGCTCAAAGTTATGAAAAAATAAGAAATTTTTGACACTTAGAAAATTTTCTAAGTTTAGAAATTTTGACTTTTCAAAATGAAATCTTGATTTCTTGATTTCTTGATGAATAATATTTCCTATTTTGACATGTTTTTATGAATTGTGATCTTTGGCACTTGAATTTGACCAAAAAGTCTAAGTTTGACTTTTCAGTATACAGTTGACTTTTGATCAGTTGACTGCAAAATTCATTTGTCAATCCAATGGACTTGTAATGTTTTGAATCATGTCATTAGGTCAAAATTATGCAATTGTAATCTTGAGATCATTCCTTAAACCAATTGACCATTTTCTAGGTCAAAAATCAGAAATTTCCCTTTCCCAATCAAAACCCTAATTTTGACCATTTTGCCCTTTTGGAGATTTGATCAAATTTATGGAGGAATTGTGTTCCAAACTTGATCAAATGATACATATGAGTCTAAAATGTTGATGTGGATAAAAAATTATGAATTTTGACGGTAAGCCATGGTTGACTTTTTCCCCAATACAACTGATTTTTAGGTCAATTGTTTAATTGACTGATCAAAAGTATGATCCAAGGCTTGAATCTTGACATGAGTAATCTTGGTACTCCATAATTATCCATGAAAGTAATATGAAGCATTGATAATTCAAAAATCCTTGTGCAAACTCAAACCCTAAGTTTGGTCATTAGTGTATAAGGAGGTGTCTTGAGCTGATCAAACCCTAGTGCAGTCTTGAGCCCAATGAGATCTTGTAAGCAAATTCTTGATAAGTAAGAGGGAAAATTTTGGGGTACAACAGCTTCCCCTGTTCAATCTTCTTAAGCCTGAAGAGTTAGATTGACGTGTTTTGCCAATCGTGACTCGAAGGTGGAAGATGATTGGACACTAAAGTGCCCAGAAATTTGCACTCGACGATGCGATGGTTGAGGGAATGGGATTAAAGATGCCATTTGGAGAGGTGATAGAAAGTTGTTGGTAATGGGCTTAAAGATGTCGTCCAAAAGTGATTGTTTGTATTGTAATTTGTAAGCTGAAAGAATGAGTATTATAATGGCATCTGTGTCTGGAGCGTATCTGAACTGTATCTGAAAGCTGAATCTGAATAAGTATCAGAATGGCATCCGTGTCTGGAGCGTATCTGAATTGTATCTGAAAGTTGAGTCTGAATGAGTATTATAATGGCATTCGTGTCTGGAGCGTATCTGAACTGTATCTGAAAGTTGCACTTGAATGAGTATCAGAATGGCATCCGTGTCTGGAGTGTATCCGAATTGTATCTGAAAGTTTAGTCTGAATAAGTATCAGAATGGCATCCGTGTCTGGAGCGTATCTGAACTGTATTTGAAAGTTGCACTTGAATGAGTATCAGAATGGCATCCATGTCTGGAGCGTATCTGAACTGTATCTGAAAGTCGCACTTGAATGAGTATTAGAATGGCATCTGTGTCTGGAGCATATCTGAACTGTATCTGAAAGTTGAATGAGTTTCAGGATGGCATCCATGTCTGGAGCGTATCTGAACTGTATCTGAAGATCGAATCTGAATGAGTATCAGAATGGCATCCGTATCTGGAGCGTATCTGAACTGTATCTGAAGACTGAATCTGAATGAGTATCAGGATGGCATCCGTGTCTGGAGCGTATATGTACTATATCTGAAAACTGAATCTGAACGTGTATCAGAATGGCATCCGTGTCTGGAGTGTATCTGAACTATATCTAAAAACTGAATCTGAATGAGTATCATAATGGCATCCGTGTCTGGAGCGCATCTGAACTGTATCTGAAAACTCTGAACATTGTTAATGGTAACTGTTAATCTTATCCTGAAAAGGGTAAAATGTTAGCTAAAATGCAAAGTTATATTGTATGAAATTTATGATATGATGCATTCGTTTTATCAATGTTTATGATATATGGATGTAATGTATGCGTATGTGAGCTAATTTGCTGCACTGCTGTTAGATTGGGGAAAATAAATCCCTGACTGCTGCTGAGGATATGTAAGTCTTCATGTCTTGAAGTCAGAGTGTTGGTGAATTTTTGTTTAGAGAAATAAACTCTGTTATAAGGGAAATGCCATGTATTGCTTGAAAAATTTGTTTGGGGAATCTGGAGAAATTGGATGATTTCTACCGGGGATTGATGGCTGAGAGTTCTGTTCTGGTGGGGATTAAGCTGCATATTACGGGGATCTAGAGTATAGAGAGATTTTCCTACCCCTTAAAGCCATCAGTGATTGTCTTTTATTTTGTTTATTTGTAAACAATGATTATGTTCAAATGCATATGTTCAACAGTGAATCTTTGGACGTTTTTATAGACAAAACACAAGAGTAAAGAAAAAAATATAGTTTTGCACTGTCAAAGGAATATATTTGTATTGACTTTGAGCAAGTATTTTTGTACAGTGAGACAAACATTCTAGTAGGAGAACACCGTCGTAAAAAATGAAAATTCAAATACAAAGAAAAGATAGCTATGTGTATTTATCCCATGGGGTTCCCATTTTGTTATAGCCTTTGTATCTCTGAGCATTTTGTCTATTTGTTGCCTTGTCAGAAGATGATTGAATTGATCAGAACCTCTGAGTTTGCAGGTTGTCTGTAAGGTGATCCAACGGGACATGGTCATACGCTTTAATTCCCTAACTTTTGCCTGGACCACCCTTTCGGATTTTCAGTCCACCGGGAAACCCTTTTTTGCCCAAGTCGCCCTTTCGGATGTTCAACTTGTCGGGTGTACAGATTTTTTTTTATCCCTAATTTTTCCCGAACCTTTTTGGTTCGGCGGCATGCCCTTGTTTTGCCTAGGTATGTCAACCTAGCGGGTCTCTTATGCGTAGTATCTTTTGACTATGTCCGTGTTCACAGGGTGCGGCAGGTCGTCGCCATCCATGATGGTCAAGATCATTGCCCCACCAGAGAATATGTTTTTGATTACAAATGGTCCTTCATAGTAGGAGTCCATTTGCCCCTGGGATCACCTTGTGGCAATATGATGCGTTTGATCACTAGATCCCCAACTTGATACACTTCGCATCTGACTTTCTTGTTGAAAGCCTTGATCATCTGTTTTTGATACATTTGACCATGGCAAACAGCAGTAGGTCTCTTCTCATCAATCAAGTTTTGTTGATCAAGTCGAGTCTGGATCCAATCGTCTTCGTTCAACCCTGCATCCTTCATAATCCTCAGAGAGTGGATCTGGACCTCGATAGGCAAGACAGCCTCCATGCCGTAAACCAGAGAATAGGGAGTTGCCCCGGTTGATGTGCGAGTTGTGGTACGATACTCGTGGAGAGCGAAAGGTAACATCTCATGCCAGTCTTTGTATGTGACCGTCATTTTCTGTATGATCTTTTTAATGTTCTTATTTTCAGCTTCGACAGCACCATTCATCTTTGGTCGGTAAGGAGAAGAATTGTGATGATGAATCTTGAATTCCTCGTACAAGGCGGTGATCATAGTGTTGTTGAGATTTGTACCATTATCAGTGATGATCCTTTCTGGGATACCGTACCTGCAAATGAGGTTCTGTTTGATGAACCGAGCGACAACATTCTTGGTGACGGAAGCGAAGGAGGCTGCCTCAACCCACTTTGTAAAATATTCAATGGCCACTAGGATGAAGCGGTGTCCATTGGAGGTTGTCGGCTTGATTTCCCTAATCATATCAATCCCCCACATAGCAAAGGGCCAAGGAGCCATCAAAACATTCAGAGGAACCGGAGGTACGTGCACTTTGTCTGCATAATTCTGACACTTATGGCAGGTTCGAGAGTGTTGATAACAATCTGCTTCCATGGTAGACCAGTAGTAGCCTGCCCGTAGGATTTTCTTTGCCATCGTATGCCCACTGGAATGGGTGCCAAAAGTGCCTACATGTAATTCATCCATGATCCTTTCAGCTTCAAACTTATCTACGCACCGAAGTAACACAAAGTTATGATTACGTTTGTACAGGATGTCGTTACTAAGGAAGAACTTAGCAGAGAATCTTCTTAAGAACTTCTTATCATTGACTGAAGCTCCTTCTGGATATTCTTGAGCCTCGAGATACCTCTTGACTTCGTGAAACCAAGGTTGGTCCACTACTTCTTCAGTATTAATCTCGTGACAGTGTACTGGTTCATCCATTCGTTCAATGGTGATCTGGGGAGCCTCTTTATCCCAATTAAGTTTAAACAAAGATGACATTGTGGCTAGTGCATTTGCTATCTGATTTTCTTCTCGCGGGAAATGCTCGAAGGTAATATTCTCAAAATGTGGTAGCAATGTCAAAACATGTTATTTATAAGGGATAAGGTTAGGGTGTTTGGTGTCCCATTCCCCTTTGATCTGATTGATGACCAAAGTTGAGTCCCCAAATACATTCAAGGATTTAATCCCCAAGTTTATGGCAGCTCTGAGACCAAAGATGCATGTTTCGTATTCCGCCATGTTATTTGTACAATTGAAGTAGAGTCTTGCGGTAAAGGGAGTATGACACCCTTCAGGAGATATGAATATAGCACTGATACCATTGCCAAGTGCATTGGATGCCCCATCAAAGAACAGGGTCCATCGGAATTCTTGTCCAGGTCCGTCATAAGGCCTAAATTCTTCACAGTTGTCTAATGTCATGATGTCTTCATCCCGAAATTCGAATTTCATGGACTGGTAGTCTTCTACAGCTTGGTGAGCAAGGTGATCGGATAATACACTGCCCTCTATTGCTTTCTGGGTAGTATACTGTATGTCGTATTCCGTCAGGATCATCTGCCATCTCGATATTCTCCCAGAAAGAGCAGGCTTCTCGAAGATGTATTTTATCGGATCCATTTTAGATATCAATAAGGTAGTATGAGTCAGCATATACTGTCTTAGCCAGCGAGCAGCCCATGCCAGAGCGCAGCAAGTTTTCTTGAGCAGTTAATATTTGGTTTCACAGTCGGTAAACTTTGTGCTCGGGTAATAAATGGCATGCTCTTTTCGGCCAGACTCGTCATGCTACCCCAATACACACCCCATTGAGTTTTCTAAAATATTCAGATACATGATCAATGGTCTTCCCTCCACTGGTGGCATTAACACAGGAGGCTCTTGCAGGTATTATTTGATTTTTTCAAAAGCAACTTGGCATTCATCATTCTATTTGACTACTTGATCTTTCTTCAATAATTTGAAGATTGGTTCACAAGTAGCTGTCAGGTGAGAGATGAATCTGGCAATGTAGTTCAAACGTCCCAAGAACCCTCTGACTTCCTTCTCAGTACGAGGAGCAGCATCTCTTGTATTGCTTTTACCTTGGCAGGATCTACTTCAATACCTTTGTTGCTGACGATAAAACCTAGGAGTTTACCATACCGTACCCCAAATGTGCATTTGTTTGGATTCAACCTCAGCTTGTACTTCTTCAGTCTCTCAATAATTTTTGTAAGTGATCAAGATGCTCTTCTTCTGTTTGAGATCTGGCTATCATATCGTCCATGTAGACCTCTATTTCGTGATATATCATGTCATGAAATAAAGCTACCATGGCACGCTGATAGGTTTCCCCAACGTTCTTTAGTCCGAATGGCATCACCTTATAGTATAAAGTGCCCCACTGCGTGACAAATGTTATTTTCTCCATGTCCTCAGGCGCCATTTTGATTTGGTTGTAACCTGAGAATTCGTCCATGAAGGAAAACACTTTGTGTTCTGTCGTATTGTCAACTAGAATATCAATGTGGGGGAGTGGAAAATCATCCTTAGGGCTCGCCCTATTCAAATCTCTGTAGTCCACACACATTCGCACTTTGCCGTCTTTTTTGGGCACGGGAACAATATTGGTAACCCATTGGGGATAAGAGGTGACAGCCAAGAATCCAGCGTTGAATTGCTTCATGACTTCTGCTTTAATATTTTCTGACATATCAGGCCTCATGCGGTGAACCTTTTGCTTTACTGGCAGACAATCTTCTCTTGTAGGCAGATGATGTACCACAATGTCTGCATCATGTCCCGGCATGTCTTCATACGACCAGGAAAAGACTTCAACATAATCGTGTAACAACTGAATCAGACGCTCCTTGACACTGGGTTCCAGATTGGCACCCACCTTGACCTCTTTTTTGTCTTCTTTGGTACCTAGGTTGATTGTATCCACAGGTTCCTCGTGAGGTTGAATGGTTCTCTCTTCTTGTTGTAGTAGTCTGGCAAGTTCCCCTGGTACTTCACAATCTTCCTCACCTTTGTTTTCGTCTTGGTAGATTAGATTCTTAGAGTCACAAAAGGCCATAGAAGTATCGTTACCCATGGGATCCCAAATGGATGTATACCTGCATTGTGAGTGTGGGTGTGTGTAAGGGTATAGCTATCTTTGAAAGAAAATAAAAATGTAAAAGAAAAACAATGAGCACAAAAGTTTGTATGCGAAAACGTCTATGATTCATTGATGTCATATGAAAATGAAATAATAACCCTTACAAATGGACCATTGTGCCTCGGGTAAGACACAAGGTTTTAAGAGTGCGAATCTTTTTAATATTACAGATCCAACAAAATGTAAAGACAGATTACTGTGGGATAAAAGTGATCAACGCAAAATCTCTAGCCTCCTAGTTGTTGAGCCCTCCACTGACAGTTGGGAATATCCAGTCCTCCAAGTCGTAACTATCTTCATCATCTTCTACGGCGTTGACCTCGCGGTTGCTGATCTTCAAGGGTGGTCCTCCGGCACGAGCGCGGCGTACAGCCTTCTGAGCACTTGAAGTGAAACCTATGCAAAACTTGTCAGACTTGTATGGGATATCTGGGAGTTATCCCCAGATAGTGCACCCTCCTTGTTCTACCACTGTGTTGGCATCCTTCAGAGATGACATCCGGAGCGGAGGCCTTGTGCTCTTGGGAACAGCCTTGGTTACTGTCGCATCTTGCGGGACCTCTTCAAAACGTTGAAATGGAGTTTCAATAAATTCACCATCTAATTCCACATATCTGAAGGAATTGAGATGGATGATCATATACTCTTCTTCTCCATGAACGGTGATAATCTTCTCTTGAACTGGATACTTCAGCATTTGGTGCAACGTAGAAGTAACAGCGCCAGCATTGTGGATCCATGGTCGGCCTAGCAAGTAGGAGTATGAAGGGCGGATGTCCATCACATAAAAAGTTGAATTGAAAGTTTGGGTTCCAACCTTTATGGGGATATCCACTTCCCCATGCACCATCCTTTTCAAGCCGTCAAAAGCCCTTACTACTATGTTACTTGGCTTCAATGTCAACCCCTCACAGTCAAGCCTATCAAGTGCTTTTTTAGGCAATGCATTTAGAGATAAGCCAGTGTCCACCAAAACATGGGCCAAGGTTGTGCCCCTACATTCAATTGAGACATGCAATGCCTCATTATGCTTCCTTCCTCTTGGTGTTAAATCAGCATCCGGAAAACCTAGGCCATTATCTACAGTCAAGCTAGCTATGCAGTCTTGAAACTGATCGACAGATGTCTTTTGGGATACATGGGCAGTTTTCAAGAATTTTACCAAAGCTTTTGCATGCGCTTCGGAACATAGTAGTAATGCAAGCATGGAAATTTTAGAGGGAGTTTTCCCCAGTTGTTCAACTACATCGTAGTCACTTCTCTTTATGATCTTCAGAATTTCCTCCATCTCTTTCCGGGAGGTCTCAGGGATAGCCAATGACTGAGCCTTCGTCCGGACAGGCTCAATCAAAATACTTTTACCTCGAGTCTCGGTTAACTCGGCAGTAGGAGTGTCAGTAGGAACGATAACAGGGGTTGTAACGGCTTTGTCAGTTGGAGTATTGGTGGAGATGATTGTAGGACCGGGAATAACCTTCGGAGGGGTAACAACAACGGGTCTAGAAACAACCTTTGGAGGAGCAATTTCTGGAGAGAAGATTCTACCACTTCGGGTAATCTTACTAGTCCCTGCAATATTACTGACGTCGAAATCCGCTTTCTCAGAACTTGAATCTTTGGCGGATGGCTAGTCCTGCTTGATACCATGGTAGTAGAAATCCCCTCCATAATTCCATGGTACGGTCTTATCTGACGAATATGGGACTGGTCCAGGCATTGTAATTATTAAAGGAGTTGCTTTTGGAACTGATGTAATTCTAACAGGTCTTTTGGTGGAGTCCCTGGAAGAATTGGCAGAAATGGTAATGATAGAAGCATATTCAAAAGGAATAGGTGTAATAGAAGTCTTTTCAAACAAAATTTCTTTGTTATCTATTAGGCACTGAACGCCTGCTTTCAACAAAGGACAACTGGTTGGTGAGGACAAACAGAGATGGAAAACTTCATTACATCCCGGGAACACACTGGCATTCAACAAGTTCATTTTAACAGTCAGAAGTGGGGTCATAAGTTCATCAACTGAAGTAACAAACAATCCTTCTTCATGGCATTGGTATTATGGCCATGTCTGGGCATAGGGGCAGATATGACATTTGGCTTTTCGGGTGCATCGAATTCAATCTCTTTTGCTTCAATGAGATCTTGTATTTTGTTCTTTAGAACCCAACAGTTGTTAGTATCGTGACCAGGTCTTTCAGAGTGGTATGCACAACGGGCATTGGGATCATAATGTGGAGATGTTGTGTTGGTGTTTTTTGGAGCTTCTTTCAAGGTCACCAAATTGGATCTTAGTAGATGCGGTAATACTTGAGACGGGGTCATGTTAATTCTAGTGAACTGCCAGACTGGCCTTTCCATCCTTGGTTGATTATTTCTTTGTTGATCAGGCGCAGGCTTAGGAATCATAACAACCCCCACCATTGGTCGGCGTTTAGCCCTATATTGACTTCTCTGAGGATAAACGAAAACCACTTCTTTCTTTCCGATAAATGGCTTCCTTATAGCAGCAGAGGAAGATGTATCTTTCTGAATCTTTCCACTCTTTATGCCGGCTTCTACCCTTTCTCCGGTCAATATTAATTCAGTAAAGCCTGAAGATGAACTTTCAATTAAATGATTGAAGAAGGGACCATACAAGGTGCCCAAGAACATGTCTACCAATTCCCTCTCAGATAGAGGGGGTTGAACTCTTCCAGCCAAGTCTCTCCATTTTTGCGCATAGTCCTTGAAACCTTCATTGGAAACCATGGCCATACTCTGGAGTTGAGTACGGGTAGGCGCAAGATCAACATTGTATTGGTATTTTTTATAGAAGGTTGTAGCAAGATCTTCCCAATTGTGAATGTTGGCTCTTTCTTGTTGGTAAAACCAATCAAGTTGAGTTCCAGACAGATTGTCTTGGAAGAAGTGTACCCATAAGTCTTTATCAGTGGTATGGGGTTGGATTTTCCTCACATATGACTAGAGATGCATTTTAGGGCATGAAACTCCATCATATTTGGCGAACACAGGTGCTTTGAATTTCGGAGGAATAACAATCCCCGACACTAAACCCAATTCTTCAAAGTCCAAGCCAGGCACTTTTTGGATTTCCATCGCGCTCAACCGCTCTTCGAGTTGTTTATACTTGTCATCAGCTGGAGGGTATTGTTCTTAGGAATAGTCTTCTTTTTCCTCTTCCTCTTCTGATTCTGACGGGACTACTGTTTCCTTGTCTTTCCCATCTTGATTATCTCTTTCATCGGATGTCGTTGCAAAGTTTAAGGTCCTTCTTGTGTTCTCATCAAATCTTCTTCCCATGTTTAGGACTCCGGTTACCTTCTTTGTCTTATTTTTCCTCTCTTCAGCCAGCAAAGTCTTCAATTCTTCTTGTCCTTTGGTTAGGGTCAAGAGAAACTGTTGAAATCATGTATTCTGAGCTTGGAGGTCTTTCACTGTTTGCTCAAGACCCAACTTACTGAAATAAACAGTAGAGAGATGAGGAGACTTGTTGCAAGAAACCTGCTTATGTTATGATGAATGGTATATGCATATGTAATGATTTCAAGGATTTCAAAGGTGCTTAAGACAATTTGGTTACGTAAAGTTGATGAATGGTATATGCATATGTAGTGATACCACCCTAATGCCAAGTAAAGGTACATTAGGGAATTCTCCACAACGGTCGACAGTGATAACATTCTCTTTGGATCGGGAGCACCGATGAATGTCTGAATGTTTGAGTGCCATCAACCTTTGTGACCACCTTGAACCTGGCTCATTCTTTAATACAGATTGGGGAAGATGAGAAATAAACCATCTTGCCAAGAGAGGAGTGCAACATATAAGGACACATTTTTCCTCATTGTGCGAGTGTGAAAAGAGTGTAGGATATCTCCTAGCAATGTAGGCACCGGGTTGCGGGATATGAAGATTTTGACGGTGTTGACATCTATAAGTTTGTCCGGGTTTGGAAACAAAACCATCCTATAGATGAGGAGAGCCACAATTTCCTCAAAGGCTTACAAGTCCAAGGATTTCCAACAGCTTTGGGATTTCTCAAATAGGAACTTTGCTAGGAAACCTTTGACACCACTCCTTGTTTCCCAATGAGTTGTGATATCAGATGAGTGCAAGTGTAGAACTTGAGAAATCTTTTCTGGATTTGGGTCTCTTTTCGTACCATTGAAAGGTAGTTGATTAAAAATGGGAATCCTCAAGAGTTGGGAGAATTCTTTCAAAGTAGGCACAAGTTGATAGTCGGGAAATGTGAAGCAATGGTGTAAAGGATCAAAGAACTGAAAAAGCGTCTTCATCGTATCCTCATTTGTGTTGGAGGTGACCAAGTTAAGTAGGCGACCGTGTCTCTCGGTGAATGGAGAGTTTTCAAGAATCCTTGAAGCTAGCTCCTTAAGTTGTGGAGGGATCCTTACAAGATTGACTTGAATAGTTTTCCTGCG
This sequence comes from Vicia faba, assembly GCA_948472305.1. NCBI lineage: Eukaryota > Viridiplantae > Streptophyta > Magnoliopsida > Fabales > Fabaceae > Vicia > Vicia faba. The sequence goes on along the minus strand of OX451738.1, from coordinate 931,284,007 downwards.
AAGTGAATCCATATCCTACAAAACAAGAACAAAGATGAATCCCAAAATCTTTGAAATGGTTAGTGGATGTATATGATGTTCATGATGTTCATGATGTTATGTACAAATATGCATATACAAACAAAGCAAACAAATCCTTAGTTTAAGCTTGCATGAAATTTTATAGGTAAGTACCCTCTTGAAGTTTAGTTGGCTTAAACTTGTCCTAATAATAGTAATTGGATTCTAAGGAGCTCAATATCACTGGATTGTTTCCTTGGTCATTATTTCAGCTCAATCCTCTTTAATGGCGACCGAAATATCCCAAGAAACCAAACCTCAATGAGTGTAGTATCGAGTATCTACCAACTTCGGACTGCACCAAATCCGATCATCTCACTACATCCTAAAGGCCAAGTTGGTTAAGTAAAGGTTCTAAAAGTTCATTAGTGCTTCATGACATCACTCATCAGCCCCGTATTCTCTTTGATTAACTCAAAGGCTATCGGTACCCACAAATATGACGCACTAACGTAGCTATCTCTTATACCATGTCGGTATACCCCGCACAGTTTCCACAATGTATTGCTACTTACCTATAATGTATCCCAAATCCGGGTAGAGAATTCAAACCCAAACAAAGAACCATAATGTAAAGCATACAAGTCAAACAATGTAAGAAAATTAATGTGATCTAAACCCTAAGGTAACCCCACTTTTAAAATCTCCCCAGCAGAGTTGCCAGTTCTGTGATACGGTGGGAGAACTGACTTGAAGGTTTTGCGTTTTATCGCAAATGTTGCGGTTAGCAAGAGTCACCACTGACTTTTCTTTTATCCAAAAGGAAAGGTGAAAAAGCACAGGAAAGACCTTTGATATTGTTTCTTGGGTTCGGGGGGTAGATTATAAAAAGGGAAGTTATTAGCACCCTTTTTGTCCATGGGCTTTTAGTTACTTGCTAGATCACTTGCTTTTGTTTGAAATTGTGCTTTGTGTGGTTTTTGAAAGTATTTTGTAAAGAGGTTATTTGTTTAGGCAATCTTTGTAATTATTCTTGTTCGTAAGAATGTATAAAAAGATGTTTTATCTTTTGAAAATGTTTTCAAGTTTTGTAAGATGTTTTGAGAGTGCAAGTGTTTGTTTTTGAAAATAGCAAGGATGTTTTGTTTGAAATGGAGCAAGTAATTAGGAGCAATCTACCTACTCAAATGTATTTCTTGTTCATTTTCTTTTTCTTTGACATTGTTGCCTTACCATTTATTTGGTAAGCAACCTTATCTTTGGAAGTTAACGGGACGGGCGTGGGTCATCGTATAACCATGATTAGCAATGTTGCAAGGCATCTTAGCATTCTTTTTGACGGACAAAGATCATTTGTAAGGCAACTTAGATAGCGTCATCGAGGGAATATGATCTTGTATTGGTTTGTTTTTTCTAAGATACCTTATGTTGGACCCCAAAATTTGCCCTCTCATTTATCAAGACTTTTCTCACAAGATTTCTTTGACACAAGACTGGATTAGAGTTTGGTCAGCTCAAGACATCTCATCTTGCACTGATGACCCAAAATTAGGGTTTGAGGTTGCACAAGGATTTTTGGACTATCAATGCTTCATATGACTTTCAAAAATCTTAATGGACCCCCAAGATCACTCATGACAAGTTTCAAGCCTTGAACCATATTTTTGATCAGTCAATTGGACAGTTGACCTAAAAATCAGTTGTATTGGGGAAAAAGTCAACCATGGCCAATTTACAGTCAAACTTCATAATTTTTTATCCACATCAACATTTTAAACTTATATGTGTCATTTGGTCAAGTTTGGATCACAACTCCTCAAGAAATTTGATCAAATCACTAAAAGGGCAAAATGGTCAAAATTAGGGTTTTTGACTGAGGAAGGGCAATTTCTGGTTTTTGACCTAGAAAAAGACCAATTGAGTTAAATCATGATTTCGAGGATTCAATTGCATCATCTTGACCTAATGGCATGGCTCAAAACATTTCAATTTCATTGGATTGACAAATGAAATTTGTAGTCAACTGATCAAAAGTCAATTGTACATTGAAAAGTCAAACTTTGAGTTTTTGGTCAAAATCAAGTGCCAAGGGTCATAATTCATCAAAACATGTCAAAATGTGAAACTTGTTCATCAAGAAATCCAAATTTGAAAATTAGGGTTTGAATTTGAAATTTTTCTTAACTTAGAAAATTTTCTAAGTATAGAAAATTTCTTATTTTTTTCTCAACTTTAGGGCATTTTTTCACCATGATGCATAATGATTAAAAGAAAGTTCCCAACATGAACATTGTAGACATCCATGAAATATACAACTTTGCTTCACACACTTTTCCCTAAAGATGCTTGGATCTCAAGATATAAATTTATGAATACATGGTCATGAACTAAATAACTTAGTGAAATTTTGCCCTAATTTAGGCAGGTTTTGGACCCAACTTCATGGAAATTTTTCACCTAGTTCCAAGAGGTATCTCAAAATTCATTTCAAATATGAGTTATAGAGCACATTGCAAGCTTCCCAAAATGTCCAAGAACTCGTCAAGATCATTTTTTAGTAGGGAGAATCAAAGAGATGAAGTTGGCAATTTCTCACTTTTTGTCCAAACCATTTCATGAAGAACAAAGTTGCAATCAGTACCTATGCTGCCTAATCCACGCTTTACAGGTCCCAAACTTGTTCCTCACTCCTTAATTTAATGCTTACTCAGTTGACAAAGCTTTGATCCATTCCCTAGATCCATTACCCAAGTTGTAATTCCATAAATGGCATAAAGTGACCATTGCCATTTTGAAAAAGATCAACTTTTGTCACTTTCCAATTCTTGAGCATTGCACATGTCTCCATTGCATATACAAGTCTTACAGGCCTAAAGCAATTTGTACAAGCTTATACCAACCCTAAGAAACCAAGTACAAGCATGGTAAGCCTTGTCCCTTCACTTTACTTCAAAGGCAAGAAAAGTTGCAAAAAGGCTAGAACTGGTACAACTGTTGGAGGGTTGACATGAAAATGATTCTATACTAATATACAAACATAACACAACACATAAGACGATCAGAAAAGGCCTGAAACACTCCCAAGTTCAAAAACACCAAAAAACTGTCCAAACTTACAGTTTTGGCATAAGGATACCAATCTCATATTTGGCTCGTGCGTTTCCATTCTCGATCATCAAAACATCTTACCTACTTGATATCAAAACAATCCAGACCTTCATCCATGTTCTGTAACCACTTCTCCATCACCTGCCATTTTTGTTTTCAAAGCATACAGGTTGACTTAGCCAAGGAATTTCAAGCACTTTCATAGCAAGGCAAGGGTGGGAATACATTCAGGGAAGTTCAAGGAAGCTCAAGCAAGCATCAGGCCTCCATCAAACTCACTCCAGTTCCATCCATGATTCCAACTGAAGGAGGTAAAATCTCAACTTCTATCTCCTTGTATAGGCATCCATAGGCCATGATTTGTGAATAAAAAATGTAGTCCTCATCACAATGAAACTGTACATACCTTTATCTTGCATTTAATTTACTTGAGTTGAGAGAATTTAGAACTTGAAGTTTCTGAAAATATTAGGTTTAAATTTAGGGCTTTTAAAATTCTTTCTGATCTTTGATTGATAGTTCACATAACTTATATGGTTAGAATCATAAGATCAAGTACTACAACTTTCATGTTATGAGTTTTCATTTTCATGGAAGAATGAGAGAGTTACAGGACATCTGGCCAAGCTTGAGGAAGAAGATGAAACAGGGCAAGGACTCGTTACATGTTATCTTATTTTTGCTTCACTTAAGACAATGGATGTATAGCCACCTCAGTGGCAAAGTAGCGCGCTGGTGAGACCCATGTCCTGGGTTTGAACCTGGGCGCTACTTTTTTGTTCCATATTTTTCCATTTTTGCCAGTTTTTACTTTGTGCAGGTTTGGGCCCCCATATTTGGGCCATGGTCTTTTTTGCTAACATATTATCTCCAGTCTGCTTACTATACCCCCCTGGCCCATTATTTTACATACATTTTTATTTTAATTTATTTTTTGTTTTCATTAACATTTCTTTAATGTATAAAAATCCAAAAAATATATATATTTCATAATATTGCATTTTTATTTTATTTTAGTTTATTTTTCACATAAAAATATAATACTTTTTAGTATATATATCATATATTTTCTTAATAAACTGGTAAAATATAATTAAAATATATTTACTTTTATTTATTTATTTCTTTTTCATTCCATATTCATAAGTATTTATTTTTGCATATATAAAAACTTTATCTTTTTATACAAGATTATTTATTATTTTAATACAAAAAATACATAAAAAATAGTATATAAGAACATTAATTTCTTAAAAAAAATAATAATTAGGGTTAAGCCTCCCTTTTAAAAAATTAATTTTCTTTTCCTTATATTTTTAGGTTTAGATTAAAATTTCTTTTACATAAAAACAAAACAAGAATATTCTCCTTACATGTATGTTATATTGCATCCTTAAACATTGTATTTTATTTATTCTAATTCGTACAAATTCGATTTGGTTGTAATAATTTATTTAGGTTTACATTCTTGAAAATCCCCATTCAAATTTGTATACCCCCCCTCCCATTAAATGTTGTAATAGCGTAATAATCTTTAAATTACGCAATTTACCGCTTTTATATACCATGCTAGTAATTAGGGTTTGAATGGAAAGATAAAAACAAATCAAATAGAAAACCCTAAATCCAAGACAAAATCAAAGCATGAAAATAACATACTTGCACACAAGCATCCTTAGGGTTTCTCCACTTGGTTGCCTAAAACAAAAATGGCCATATTACGCATGCGAAGTATCTTGGCAAAACAAACTAACAAGTATAAGATCATAGTCCCTCGATGACGCTATTCAAAAAGTTTCCTTACAAAATGATCTTGGTCCCTCAAAAATGCTAAGATACTTTGCAAACATTTCTAATCATGGTTATACGATGACCCACGCCCGTCCTATTTACATCCAAAGATAGGGTTGCTTACCAAATTAATGGTAAGACAATAATGTCAAAGGAATAGAAAATTCACAAGAAAGACATTTGAGTAGGTAGATTACTTCTGGTTACTTGCTCTATTTCAAAAAACAACTATCCTTGCTATTTTCAAAACAAACACACATTTCAAAAACATCTTACAAACATTGAAAACATTTTCAAAAGACAAACATCTTTGTGTACATTCTTACGAACAAGAATCATTACAAAGATTGCCTAAAAGAATGGCCTCTTTTTCAAAATACTTTCAAAACCATACCAAACATAATTTCAAACTAACAAAAGCAAGTGATCTAAGCAAGTAACTAAGAGCCCATGGAAAACCATGGATGAAAAGGGTGCTAATACCTTCCCTTTTCATAATCTACCCCCCGAACTCAAGAAAAAATCTCAAAGGTCTTTCCTGTGCTTTTTCACCTTTCCTTTTGGATAAAAGAAAAGTCGGTGGCGACTCTTGCTAACCGCAACATTTGCGATAAAACGCAAAACCCTCAAGTCAGTTCTCCCACCGTATCACAGAACTGGCGACTCTGCTGGGGATTAATTAAAAGTGGGATTACCTTAAGGTTTAGATGACATTTATTTGATTACATTTGTTTGAATTATTTGCTTTTACATTATGGTTCTTTGTTTGAGTTTGAATCCTCCACCCGGATTTGGGAAATATTATAGGTAAATAGCAATACGTTGTGGAAACTGTGCAGGGTATACCAACATGGTCTAAGAAATAGCTATGTTAGTGTGACATATTTGTGGATACCGGTAGCCTTTGAGTCAATCAAAGAGAATACGGGGCCGCTGAGTGATGTCATGAAGCACCAATGAACTTCTAGAACCCTTTACTTGACCAACTTGGCCTTTAGGATGTAGTGAGATGACCGGCTTTGGTGCAGTCCGAAGTTGGTAGATACTCGATACTACACTCATTGAGGGTTGGTTTCTTGGGATATTTCGGTCGCCATTAAAGAGGCTTGAGCTGAAACAATGACCAAGGAAACAATCCAGTGATATTGAACTCCTTAGAACCCGGTTACTATTATTAGGACAGGTTGAGCCAACTAAACTTCAAGAGGGTACTTACCTATAAAACCCCATGCAAGCCTAAACTAAGAACTTGTTTGATTTGCTTGTATATACATACTTGTGCATAACATCATGGACATCATGAACATCATATGCATCCACTAACCATTTCAAGGATTTTTGAGATTCATCTTTGTTCCTGTTTTGTAGGATATGGATTGACTCCGTAGGAAAACTATCCAAATCAACCTTGTAAGAATTCCTCCACAACTCAAGGAGCTAGCTTCAAGGATCCCTGGGAACTCTCCATTCACCGAGAGGCATGGTCGTCTACTCAACTTGGTCACCTCCAACACAGAGGAGGATATGATGAAAGTGCTCTTCCAGTTCTTTGACCCTTTGCATCATTGTTTCACATTTCCCGACTATCAACTTGTGCCCACTTTGGTAGAATTCTCTCAACTCTTGAGGATTCCTATTCTCAATCAACTACCTTTCAACGGTACGGAAAGACATCCAAAGCCAGAAGATATTTCTCAAGCTCTGCACTTACACTCATCTGATGTCACAACCCATTGGGAAACTAGGAGTGGTGTCAAAGGCTTCTTAGCAAAGTTTCTGTTTGAGAAGGCCCAAAGCTGTTGGAATTCCCTAGACTTGCAAGCTTTTTAGGAGATTGTGGCTCTTCTTATCTATGGGATGGTCTTGTTCCCCAATCCTGACCAACTCATAGATGTAAGTGCCGTCAAAATTTTCATGTCACGCAATCTGGTGCCTACATTGCTAGGGGATATCCTACACTCTTTTCACACTCATACAATGAGGAAAAGAGGTGTCCTTATGTGTTGCACTCCTCTATTGGCAATATGGTTTATTTTTCATCTTCCCTAATTCGTCTTAAAGAATGAGCAAGGATTAAGGTGGTCACAAAGGTTAATGACGCTCAAACATTCAGATATTCATTGGTGCTCTCGATCCAAGGAGAATGTTATCATTGTTGACCGTTGTGGGGAATTCCCTAATGTCCCTCTACTTGGCATTATGGGAGGCATCACCTACAACCCATTCTTGGCTCTAAGACAATTTGGTTATGCTTGAAGGGATGGACCATATGATATGTTGATTCAAGGCTTGGTATTCGACTACGACAACGACGATCAAGGTTTTCGCCAGAGATTCATCCGAGCTTGGAGGATGCTAAACAAGGTGGATAGCAAGACTTTGGGACACGAGAATTCCATCCCTCTTGAGCCTTACCTCAAGTGGGTATGAACCCGCGCTCAAAGTCTTTTGATGCCTTATCCTTCCATTCTCCTGGTGATTATTGAGCCTGTTAAGGAAGGAGAAGTTCCATACACTATCCTACATCCTGACATGCCCACATCTCTTGAAGACCTACAAAGGGATTGGATACAACTCAAAGGAGAACGAGATACTTTCGAAGCCCAATTCGACGCAAGTGAGAGGAAGGTTTTGGAACTCACTAGGCTACTTCATGAGGAGCGGACTCTAAATGCCTACATAGCACCAAAGAGGATGCGCACTACTTTTTTATCTTAGAGTGTTGTATTATTTTTCCTAAGGGGAATTGATGTACTCAAACTCTATTTTATTAATATAACGTGTGTTTCTTTTTGTTTAAAACAAACTTGAATCTTTTAAAATCCTTGAAAACATTACATATGCACATATCATTCATCATAACATAAACAGGTCTTTTGCAACAAGTTTCCTCATCTCTCTACTGTTTATTTCAGTAAGATGGATCTCGAATAGATAGTCAAAGATCTTCAGACTCAAAACATGCAGTTTCAACAGTTACTCACAACCCTGGCCAAAGGACAAGAGGAGCTGAAGACTCTGCTGGAAAAAAGAGAAAAAGAAAAAAGAGAAGAAACCAACTGGTGTTGTAATCATGGGGAGAAGGTTTCAAGGGCAAGCTAGAAGGACCTTGAATTTCGCAGCAACATCTGATGAAGGGGAAGGGAAAGGAAAAGAAACAACAGTCCCATCAGAATCTGAAAAAGATGAAGAAGAGGAAGACTACTCTGAGGAACAATACCCTCCGGCTGATGATAAGTACAGACATCTTGAAGAGCATTTAAGCGCTATGGAAATACAAAGGGTACCAGGTCTAGACTTTGAAGAATTGGGGCTAGTGTCGAGAATTGTGATCCCACCAAAGTTCAAAGTGTCGTTGTTTGCAAAATATGATGGGGTGTCATGTCCTAAGATGCACCTCCGATCGTATGTGAGAAAGATTCAGCCACACTCCGTCGATAAAGACTTGTGGGTCCATTTTTTCACAGATAGCCTATCTGGAACATAACTCGATTGGTTTTACCAATTGGAAAGGGTCGACATCCACAACTGGGAAGACCTTGCCGCAGCTTTCTATAAACAATACCAATATAATGCAGATTTGGCGCCTACCCGTACTCAACTTCAGAGTATGGCTATGGTTTCAAATGAGGGTTTCAAAGATTACGCATAGAAATGGAGAGATCTAGCTGGAAGAGTGCAACCCCCTCTGTCTGAAAGGGAGTTGGTGGATATGTTCTTGGGCACTTTATCAGGCCCTTTCTTCAACCATTTGATTGGAAGTTCATCTGCTGGATTTACTGAGTTAATACTAACCGGAGAGAGGGTGGAAGCTGGTATAAAAAGTGGAAAGATTCAGAAAGATTCGTCTGCCTCTACAGTTGTGAAAAAACCCTTCACTGGGAAAAAGGAGGTATCTACTATTTATCCACAAAGGAAACAAGGGAGAGCTGAACGCCGACCAATGGTAGGGGCCGTTATGATCCCAAAACTTACATCTGATCAACCAAGGAGTAATCAACCGAGGGTGGAAAGGCCAGTCCGGCAATTCACCAGAATTAATATGACTCTAGCTCAGGTTTTACCACATCTTCTGAAATCTAATTTGGAAACTTTGAAGGAAGCTCCAAAGAATCCCAACACGCGTCCCCTCATTATCACCCAAATGCCAGATGCGCATATCATTCCGAAAGTCCAGGTCATGACACTAACAACTGTTGGGCTTTGAAAAACAAAATTCAAGACCTTATAGATGCAAAAGAGATTGAGTTTGAAGCGCCTGAGAAACAAAACATCATTTCCGCTCCTATGCCTAGGCATAGTCACAACGCCAATGCTATCGAAGAAGATTTATTTGTTGCCACAGTGGATGAACTCTTGACTCCGCTCCCAATCATTAAAATAAACTTGTTGAAAGCTGGTATATTCCCAGGTTGTAATGAAGACTGCCATCTTTGCTTATCCTCACCAACTGTTTGCCCTCTGTTGAAGACAGACGTTCAACGTTTGATAGACAACCAAGAGATTCTGTTTGAAAATGCTCCTGTTTCACCTGTTCCTATTAAAGACATCTCAATCATAACCATCTCTGCCAATCCATCCAGGGCCCCCAAAAGACCCGTTAGGATTACATCGGTTCCAAAGACTACTCCTCTTATAATCACAATGCCAGGGCCGGTCCCGTAAGAATCAGACAAAATAGTACCGTGGAATTATGGTGGAGACATCTACTACCATGGTATCAAACAAGATGGGCTGGCCTCCGAAGAAGTGAGATCCGAAGAAGAAGACTCTGACATTAGCAATATTGTCGGAACCAATAAGATTACTCGTAGCGGTAGAATCTTCTCTCCAGAAATTTCCCCTCCAAAGGCAGTTTTTGGACCCGTGGTTGTTCCAAAGGTTACTTACGTACCAATAATCATATCTACAAGTGCTCCTGTTAACAAAGACGACACAACCCCTGCTGTTACCCCTACCAACACTTCTACTTCTGAAATTCAAGGAAAAAGTATTCAATAAGAGCCTGTCTGGACGAAGGCTCAACCGTTGACTATCCCCGAAACCTCCAAGAAGGAAATGGAGGAGATCTTGAAGATAGTAAAGAAGAGTGACTATGACGTGGTTGAACAGTTGGGGCAAACTCCCTCCAAGATCTTCATGCTAGCATTGTTGTTGTGTTCTGAGGCACATGTGAAAGCTCTGGTGAAATTTCTGAAGACATCCCATGTGCCACAAGAGACATCTGCTAACCAATTCCAAGATTGTGTGGCCAGCTTGACAGCTGATTAAGGCCTAGGCTTCTCTGATGCTGATTTGACACTAAGAGGGAGAAAGCACAACGAGGCATTACATGTCTCTGTTGAATGTAGAGGAACAACTCTGGCCATGTCTTGGTGGACACTGGCTCATCTTTGAACGTTTTACCGAAGAAAGCTATCGACAAATTGGATTGCGAAGGACTGACATTGAAACCCAGTAACATAGTTGTGAGAGCATTTGATGGCTCAAAGAGGATGGTCCACGGGGAGGTGAACATCCCCATAAAGGTGGGAACTCAGACTTTCAACTCAACCTTCTATGTAATGGACATCCGCCCCTCTTACTCCTGTCTGTTAGGATGGCCCTGGATCCATAATGCTGGTGTTGTCACCTCTACGCTACACCAGATGCTGAAGTAACCGGTCCATGGAAAGATTATCACTGTCCACGAAGAGGAAGAGTACATGATTAGCCACCTAAATTCGTTCTGGTATGTGGAGTTGGATGGCGAGTTCATTGAAACTCCTTTTCAACATTTCGAAGAAGTCTCTCAAGAGGTAGCAGTAACCAAGGCGGTATCCCAGATCCCCAAGATCACAAGACCTCCGCTTTGGATGTCATCTCTAAAAGACGCCAAGGCAGTAGTAGAGGAGGGTGGATGCACCATCTGGGGACAGCTTTTAGAAATTCCGTATAAATCCGACAAGTTTGGCTTAGGGTTTACTTCAAGTGCTTAGAAGGCTGTGCATTGTGCCCGTGCTGGAGGGCCACCTCTGAAGATTAGCAACCAAGAGGTCAACGCAGTGGAAGATGGTGAAGAAGATGGCAGCTTGGAGGATTGGATATTTCCTACTGTCAACAGAGGACTTCGCAATTAGGAAGCCAGAGACTTTATCCCGATAACTTTCATCTCTCAGTAATTTATCTTTTACATTTCTGTTGGACTTGTAATATTCATAAATAATTCGCACATTAAAAACCTTGTGTCTTACCTGAGGCACAATGGTCCATTTGTAAGGGTTTTTATTTCATCTTCATATGACATTCAATGAATCATGGACGTTTTTTCACATACAAACCTTTTGTGCTCATTGTCTTTCTTTTACATTTTATTGTTTAAAGATGGCTATACCCTTACACACATCCACACTCACAAATGCAGGTACCCCTCCATTCTGGATACCATGGGTAACGATACTGCTATGGCCTTTAGTGACTCTGAAGATCTAATCTACCGAGCCGAATACGAAGGTGAGGAAGATTGTGAAGTACCAGGGGAATTGGCCAGACTACTACAACAAGAGGAAAGAGCTATTCAGCCTCATGAGGAACCGTTGGATACAATCAATTTGGGTACCGAGGAAGATAAAAAGGAAATTAAGGTGGGTGCCAATCTAGAGCCGATTGTCAAGGAGCATCTAATTCAGCTATTGCATGATTATGTTGAGATCTTTTCCTGGTCATACGAAGACATGCCAGGACTTGATACAGACATCGTGGTACATCGTCTTCCCACAAGAGAAGACTGTCCACCATTGAAACAAAAATTCTGCCACATGAGACCTGACATGTCAGAGAAGATCAAAGCGGAAGTCATGAAACAATTCAATGCTGGATTCTTGGTCGTAACTTCCTATCCTCAATGGGTTGCCAACAATGTTCCCGTGCCTAAAAAGGACGGCAAAGTACGAATGTGTGTGGATTATAGAGATTTAAATAGGGCCAGCCCTAAAGATGATTTTCCACTTCCCCACATTGATATCCTGGTTGACAATACGGCCCAGCACAAAGTATTTTCCTTCATGGACGGGTTCTCAGGTTATAACCAAATCAAAATGGCACCTGAGGACATGGAGAAAACTACATTTGTCACACAGTGGGGCACATTCTGCTACAAAGTGATGCCATTTGGACTGAAGAATGCTGGGGCAACCTATCAACGCGCCATGATAGCCTTATTTCATAATATGATACATCATGAGATAGAGGTATATGTAGATGACATGATAGCCCGATCACAAACTGAAGAGGAGCACCTTGGTCATTTTCAAAAGTTGTTTGAGAGATTGAAGGAGTACAAACTGAGGTTAAATCCAAACAAGTGTACATTCGGAGTCCGGTCCGGTAAACTCTTAGGTTTTGTTGTTAGCAACAAAGGCATCGAGGTTGATCCTGCCAAGGTTAAAGAGATACAAGAAATGCCTGCTCCTCGTACTAAGAAGGAAGTCAGAGGATTCTTGGGACGCCTAAACTATATTTCCAGATTCATTTCTCACCTAACAATTACTTGTGAACCAATCTTCAAACTATTGAAGAAAGATCAAGTAGTTAGATGGAATGATGAATGTTAGATTGCTTTTGACAAGATCAAAGAGTACTTATAAGAGCCTCCTGTTTTGATGCCACCAGTCGAGGGAACACCATTGATCATGTATCTGACCGTTTTAGAGAACTCAATAGGGTGTGTATTGGGGCAGCATGACGAGTCTGGCCGAAAAGAGCACGCTATTTACTACCTGAGCAAAAAGTTTACCGACTGTGAAACCAGATATTCACTGCTCGAGAAAACTTGTTACGCTCTGGCATGGGCTGCTCTCTGGCTAAGATAGTATATGTTGACTCATACTACTTTGTTGATATCTAAGATGGATCCGATAAAATACATCTTCGAAAAACCAACTCTGTCTTGAAGGATAGCTAGATGGCAGATGATCCTAACAGAATATGGCATACAGTACACTACCCAGAAAGCTATAAAGGGCAGTGTGCTAGCTGATCATCTTGCTCATCAAACTGTAGAAAATTATCAGTCCATGAAATTTGAATTCCCGGATGAAGACATCATGACATTAGACAACTGTGAAGAAATCAACCATTATGACGGACCTGAACAAGGATCTCGATGGACCGTGTTCTTTGATGGGGCATCCAATGCACTTGGTAATGGTATCAGCGCTGTACTCATATCTCTGGAAGGGTGTCACACTCCCTTTACTGCCAAACTTTGCTTCAACTGTACGAACAACATGGAGGAATATGAAGCATGCATCTTTAGTCTCAGGGCTGCCATAGATTTGGGAATCAAATCCTTAGATGTATTCGGAGATTCAGCTTTGGTCATCAGTCAGATCAAAGGAGAATGGGACACTAAGCACCCAAACCTTATCCCTTACAAAGAACATGTTTTGACATTGCTACCACATTTTGAGCAGATTACCTTCGAGCATTTCCCGCGAGAAGAAAATCAGCTAGCAGATGCTCTAAACACAATGTCATCTATGTTTAAACTTAATTGGGATAACGAAGCTCCCCAGATCACCATTGAACAAATGGATGAACCAGCACACCGTCACGAGATTAATACTGAAGAAGTAGTGGACCAGCCTTGGTTTCATGAAGTTAAGAGGTATCTCGAGGCTCAAGAATATCCAGAAGGAGCTTCAATCAATGACAAAAATTTCTTTAGGAGATTCTCTGCTAAGTTCTTCCTGAGTAATGGCATCATGTACAAATGCAACCATGACTCCATTCTGCTTCGGTGTGTGGATAAGATTGAGGCTGAAAAGATCATGGTTGAATTACATGAAGGTACCTTTGGCACTCACTCCAGTGGGCATGCGATGGCGAAGAAAATCCTACGGGCAGGCTATTATTGGTCTACCATGGAAGCAGATTGCTATCAACACTCTCAGACCTGTCATAAGTGTCAAATTTATGCTGACAAGGTGCACGTACCTCTGGTTCCTCTGAATGTCTTGACAGCTCCTTGGTCGTTTGCTATGTGGGGAATCGACATGATTGGAGAGATCAAGCCTACAGCCTCCAATGGACACCGTTTCATTCTAGTGGCCGTTGATTATTTTACAAAGTGGGTCGAAGCTGCTTCCTTCACATCCGTTACTAAGAATGTTGTTGCTCGCTTCATCAAGCAGAATCTCATTTGCCGGTACAGTATCCCAGAAAGGATCATCACTGATAATGGTACAAACCTTAACAACACTATGATCACCGCCTTGTGTGAGTAGTTCAAGATTCAGCATCACAATTCATCCCCGTATCGACCAAAGATGAATGGTGTCGTCGAAGCTGCAAATAAAAACATTAAAAAGATCATACAAAAAATGATAGTTACCTACAAGGACTGGCATGAGATGCTACCATTTTCTCTCCACGGGTATCGTACCACAGCTCGCACATCAATTGGGGCAACACCCTATTATTTGGTTTATGGCATGGAGGTTGTCTTGCCTATTGAGGTTCAGATCCCCTCTTTGAGAATTATGAAGGATGCAGGTTTGAATGATGATGATTGGATCCAGACTCGACTTGATCAAATAAACTTAATTGATGAAAAGAGACTTACTTCTATTTGCCATGGTCAGATGTATCAAAAATGGATGATCAAGGCTTTCAACAAGAAAGTCAGACGCCAAGTATATCAAGTTGGAGATCTAGTGATCAAACACATTATCTTACCACAAAGTGATCCCAGGGGAAAATGGACTCCTTCCTATAAAGGACCATTTGTAATCAAGAACATCTTCTCCGGTGGGGCAATGATCTTAACCACCATGTACGGAGATGACCTGCCACACCCTACAAACGCGAACATAGTCAAAAGATACTACGCATAAGAGACCCGCTAGGTTTACACACCTAGGAAAAACAAGGGCATCCCGGCGAACCAAAAAGGTTCGGGCAAAAATTAGGGATAAAATATAAAAAAATATGTACACCCGACAAGTTGAAAACTCGAAAGGGAGACTTGGGCAAAAAAGGGTTTCCCGGTGGACTGAAAACCCGAAAGGGCGGTCCAGGCTAAAGTTAGGGAATTATAGCGTATGACTATGTCCCGTCGGATCACTTTGTAGACAACCTCTTAACGTCCACTGACAAACTCGGAGTTTCTGATCAATTCAATCATCTTCAGACGAAGCAACAAATAGACAAGATATTCGGAGAAACAAAGACTATAGCAGAATGGAAACCCCATGGGATTATTACACATAGCTATCTTTCTTTATATAAAGTTTTTCTTGTTTTTTATGGCAGCATTCTCTTACTAGAATGATTGTCTCCTTTGTACAAAATACTTACAAAGATATCTCTTTGAAAATACAGAAAAAACTATTTGTCCTTTTTCTTTACACTTGTGTTTTATTTGAAAAAACGTCCAATGATTCATTAATGAACATATGCATTTGAACATAATTACTGTTTACAAATAAACAAAATGAGAAAGATAATTATTGATAGGTTGAAAGAGCCGGAAAACGTCTCTAGGCTATTCCATAAGCAATCCCCACAGTACTTCATTTAGATCCCCAGTGAAACTAA
Source organism: Vicia faba (assembly GCA_948472305.1). Lineage (NCBI taxonomy): Eukaryota > Viridiplantae > Streptophyta > Magnoliopsida > Fabales > Fabaceae > Vicia > Vicia faba. Next base: position 931,268,530 of record OX451738.1, on the reverse strand, counting down.
AACTTAAAATTATTAATCCCCAGTAGAAGTCGTCAAATTCTCAGGATTCTCCAAGAAGATCTTGCAAGCAGTATATGACATTGCCCTCACAATAGAATTTACTCCTCTCAGCAAAGAGTTCATCAGTACTTCAGTCTTGAGATGTTGGAAATTCAACATATCCTCAGCAGCAGTCAAGGATTTATTTTCCTCAATCATACAACATACAGCAATACAGCAAATCAGCTTACATGCGCATACATTACATCCATATATTTTGTGTTCCAGCTAACCTTTTACCCTTTTCAAGATAAGATTAATAGCTACCATTAACAATATGCAATCATGATACAGTACAGATACACTCCAGACACGGATGCCATTCTGTTACTTATTCGGATTCAACTATCATGATACAGTGCAGATACACTCCATACACGGATGCCATTCTGTTACTCATTCGGATTCAACTATCATATATAGTTCAGATATGCTCCATACACGGATGCCATTCTGTTACTCATTCAGATTCAACTTTCAGATACAGTTCAGATACGCTCCAAACACGGATTCCATTCTGATACTCATTTAGATTTCCAGTTCAGGTACAGTACATATACGCTCCAGATACGGACGCCATTCTGTTACTCATTCAGATTCAAGTTTAGATACAGTACGGATACGCTCCAGATACGGACGCCATTCTGTTACTCATTCATATTCAGCTTTCAGATACAGTTCAGATACGCTTCAGACACGGATGCCATTCTGTTACTCATTCAGATACAGTACGGATACGCTCCAGATACGGACAGCATTCTGTTACTCATTCAGATTCAAGTTCAGATACAGTATGGATATGCTCCAGATACAGACGCCATTATGTTACTCATTCAGATTCAGCTTTCAGATACAGTTCAGATACGCTCCAGACACGGATGCCATTTTGTTACTCATTCAGATTCAACTTTCAGATACAGTTCAGATACGCTCCAGACGCGGATGCCATTCTGATACTCATTCAGATTTCAAGTTCAGATACAGTACGGATATGCTCCAGATACGGACGCCATTCTGTTACTCATTCAGATTCAAGTTCAGATACAGCACAGATGTGCTCCAGATATGGATGCCATTCTATTATTCATTCAGATTCAGCTTTCAGATACAGTTCAGATACGCTCTAGACACGGATGTCATTCTGTTACTCATTCAGATTCAGCTTTCAGATACAGTTCAGATACGCCCCAGACATGGATGCTATTCTGTTACTCATTCAGATTCAGCTTTCAGATACAGTTCAGATACGCTCCAGACACGGATGCCATTTTGATACTCATTCAAGATTTCCAGATCAGATATAGTTCAGATACGCTCCAGACACAAACACCATTCTGATACTTATTCTTTCGACTTTCAACTTATAATTAAACAAACATTCTTGGATGGAATCTACAAGCCCATCTCCAACAAGATTCTACCACTTCTTCAAATGGCATCTTTAAGCCCATTCCCTCAACTACACGTCGTCGAGTGCAAATTTCTGGGCACTCTAGTGTCCAATCATCTTTCACCTTTGAGTCACGAATGGCAAAACTCGCCAATCTAACTCTTCAGGTTTAAGAAGATTGAACAGGGGGAGCTGTTGTACCCCAAAATTTTCTCTCTCATTTATCAAGACTTTTCTCACAAGATTTCTTTGACACAAGACTGGATTAGAGTTTGGTCAGCTCAAGACAACCCATCTTGCACTAATGACCCAAAATTAGGGTTTGAGGTTGCACAAGGATTTTTGGACTATCAATGCTTCATATGACTTTCAAACATCATTATGGACCCCTAAGATCACTCATGACAAGTTTCAAGCCTTGAACCATATTTTTGATAAATCAATTGGACAATTGACCTAAAAATCAGTTGTACTAGGGAAAAAGTCAACCATGGCCAATTTACAATCAAACTTCATAATTTTTTATCCACATCAACATTTTAAACTTATATGTGTCATTTGGTCAAGTTTGGATCACAACTCCTCAAGAAATTTGATCAAATCACCAAAAGGGCAAAATGGTCAAAATTAGGGTTTTTGATTGAGGAAGGGAAATTTCTGGTTTTTGACCTAGCAAATGACCAATTGAGTTAAAGAATGATTTCAAGGATTCAATTTCATCATCTTGACCTAATGGCATGACTCAAAACATTTCAATTTTATTGGATTGACAAATGAAATTTGCAGTCAACTCATCAAAAGTCAATTGTATATTGAAAAGTCAAACTTTGACTTTTTGGTCAAAATCAAGTGTCAAGGGTCATAATTCATCAAAACATGTCAAAATGTGAAACTTGTTCATCAAGAAATCCAAATTTGAAAATTAGGGTTTGAATTTGAAATTTTTCTTAACTTAGAAAATTTCTTATTTTTTCTCAACTTTACACCATTTTTTCACCATGATGCATAATGATTCAAAGAAAGTTCCCAACATGAAAGTTGTAGACCTCCATGAAATATACAACTTTTCTTCACACACTTTTCCATAAAGATTCTTGGATCTCAAGATATAAATTTATAAATACATGATCATGAACTAAATAACTTAGTGAAATTTTGCCCTAATTTAGGCAGGTTTTGGACCCAACTTCATGGAAATTTTTCACCTAGTTCCAAGAGGTATCTCAAAATAAATTTCAAAGATCAGTTATAGAGAACATTGCAAGCTTTCCAAAATATCAAAGAACTCTTCAAGATCATTTTTGAGTAGGGAGAATCGAAGAGATGAAGTTGGCAATTTCTCACTTTTTGTCCAAGCCATTTCATGAAGAACAAAGTTGCAATCAGTACCTATGCTGCCTAATCCATGCTTTACAGATCCCAAACTTGTTCCTCACTCTTTAATTTAATGCTTACTCAGGTGACAAAGCTTTGATCCATGCCCTAGAGCCATTACCCAAGTTGTAATTCCATAAATGGCATAAAGTGACCATTGCCATTTTGAAAAATATCAAATTTTGCCACTTTCCAATTCTTGGGCATTGCATCTATCTCCATTGCATATACAAGTATTACAGGCCTAAAGCAATTTGTACAAGCTTATACCAACCCTAATATAGCAAGCACAAGCATGGTAAGCCTTGTCCCTTCACTTTACTTCAAAGGCAAGAAAATTTGTAAAAAGGCTAGAACTGGCACAACTGTTGGAGGGTTGACATGAAACTGATTCTATACTAATATACAAACATAACACAACACATAAGACGATCAGAAAAGGCCTGAAACACACCCAAGTTCAAAAACACTAGAAAATTGTCCAAACTTGCAGTTTTGGCATAAGGAAACCAATCTCATTTTTGGCTCGTGCGTTTCCATTCTCGATCATCAAAACATCTTACATACTTGATATCAAACCAATCTAGACCTTTATCCCTGTTCTATAACCACTTCTTCATCACCTGGCATTTTTGTTTTCAAAGCTTGCAGGTTGACTTGGGCAAGGAGTTTCAAGCACTTTCAGAGCAAGGCAAGGGTGGGAATACATTCAGGGAAGTTCAAGGAAGCTCAAGCAAGCATCAGGCCTCCATCAAACTCACTCCAGTTCCATCCACGATTCCAATTGAATGAGGTAAAATCTAAACTTCTATCTCCTTGTATAGGCAACCATAGGCCACGATTTGTGAATAAAAAATGTAGTCCTCATTGTTGTACCCCAAAATTTTCCCTCTCATTTAACAAGACTTTTCTCACAAGATCTCTTTGACTCAAGACTGGATTAGGGTTTGATCAGCTCAAGACATCTCATCTTGCACTGATGACCCAAAATTAAGGTTTGAGTTTGCACAAGGACTTTTGGACCATCATTGCTTCATATGAATTTCAAACATCATTATGGACCCCTAATATCACTCATGACAAGTTTCAAGCCTTGAACCACATTTTTGATCAGTCAATTGGACAGTTGACCTAAAAATCAGTTGTATTGGGGAAAAAAGTCAACCATGGCCAATTTATAGTCAAACTTCATAATTTTTATCCACAACAACATTTAAAACTCACATGTATCATTTGGTCAAGTTTGGATCACAATTCCTCAAGAAATTTGATCAAACCACAAAAAGGGCAAAATGGTCAAAATTAGGGTTTTTGATTGAGGAAGGGCAATTTCTGAATTTTAACCTAGCAAAGGACCAATTGAGTTCAAGCATGATTTAAATATTTCAATGGCATCATCTTGACTTAATCACATGGCTCAAAACATCTCAAATTCATTGGATTGATAGATGAAATTTGCAGTCAACTGATCAAAAGTCAACTCTACACTGAAAAGTCAAACTTTGACTTTTTGGCCAAAATCAAGTGCCAAGGGTCATAATTCATCAAGACATGTCAAAATGTGAAACTTGTTCACTAAGAAAACCAATTTTGAAAATTAGGGTTTGAATTTGAAATTTTTCTAAGTATAGTAAATTTCTTATTTTTTCTCAACTTTAGGCCATTTTTTCACCATGATGCATAATGATTCAAAGAAAGTTCCCAACATGAAAGTTGTAGACCTCCATGAAATCTACAACTTTGCTACACACACTTTTCCCTAAATATTCTTGGATCTCAAAATATAAATTTATGAATACACGATCATGAACTAAATAACTTAGTGAAATTTTGCCCTAATTTAGGCAGGTTTTGGACCCAACTTAATGGCAATTGTTCACCTAGTTCCAAGAGGTATCTCAAAATTCATTTCAAAGATCATTTATAGAGCATATTGCAAGCTTTCCAAAATGTCTAAGAACTCCTCAAGATCATTTTTGAGTAGGGAGAATCGAAGAGATGAAGTTGGAAACTTCTCACTTTTTGTCCAAGCCATTTCATGAAGAACAAAGTTGCAATCAGTACCTATGCTGCCTAATCCATGCTTTACAGGTCCCAAACTTGTTCCTCACTCCTTCATTTAATGCTTACTCAGTTGACAAAGCTTTGATCCATGCCCTAGAGCCATTACCCAAGTTGTAATTCCATAAATGGCATAAAGTGACCATTGCCATTTTGAAAAAGATCAACTTTTGGCACTTTCCAATTCTTGGGCATTGCACCTGTCTCCATTGCATATACAAGTCTTACAGGCCTAAAGCAATTTTTACAAGCTTATACCAACCCTAAGAAAGCAAGTACAAGCATGGCAAGCCTTGTCCCTTCACTTTACTTCAAAGGCAAGAAAATTTGCAAAAAGGCTAGAATTGGCACAACTGTTGGAGGGTTGACATGAAACTGATTCTATACTAATATAAAAACATAACACAACACATAAGACGATCAGAAAAGGCCTGAAACACTCCCAAGTTCAAAAACACCAGAAAACTGTCCAAACTTGCAGTTTTGGCATAAGGATACCAATCTCATATTTGACTCGTGCGTTTCCATTCTCGATCATCAAAACATCTTACATACTTGATATCAAACCAATCCCGACCTTCATCCTTGTTCTGTAACCACTTCTCCATCACCTGCCATTTTTGTTTTCAAAGCTTGCAGGTTGACTTGGGCAAGGAGTTTCAAGCACTTTTAGAGCAAGGCAAGGGTGGGAATACATTTAGGGAAGTTAAAGGAAGCTCAAGCAAGCATCAGGCCTCCATCAAACTCACTCCAGTTCCATCCACGATTCCAACTGAAGGAGGTAAAATCTCAACTTCTATCTCCTTGTATAGGCAACCATAGGCCACGATTTGTGAATAAAAAATGTAGTCCTCATTGTTGTACCCCAAAATTTGCCCTCTCATTTACCAAGACTTTTCTCACAAGATCTCTTTGACTCAAGACTGCATTAGGGTTTGATCAGCTCAAGACATCTCATCTTGCACTGATGACCCAAAATTAAGGTTTGAGTTTGCACAAGGATTTTTGGACCATCATTGCTTCATATGACTTTCAGACATCATTATGGACCCCTAATATCACTCATGACAAGTTTCAAGCCTTGAACCACATTTTTGATCAATCAATTGGACAGTTGACCTAAAAATCAGCTGTATTGGGAAAAAAGTCAACCATGGCCAATTTACAGTCAAACTTCATAATTTTTTATCCACATCAACATTTTAAACTCACATGTATCATTTGGTCAAGTTTGGATCACAATTCCTCAAGAAATTTGATCAAACACAAAAAGGGCAAAATGGTCAAAATTAGGGTTTTTGACTGAGGAGGGGCAATTTTTGATTTTTAACCTAGCAAAGGACCAATTGAGTTCAAGCATGATTTCAATATTTCAATGGCGTCATCTTGACTTAATCACATGGCTCAAAACATCTCAAATTCATTGGATTGACAGATGAAATTTGCAGTCAACTGATCAAAAGTCAATTGTACACTGAAAAGTCAAACTTTGACTTTTTGGTCAAAATCAAGTGCCAAGGGTCATAATTCATCAAGACATGTCAAAATGTGAAACTTGTTCACTAAGAAAACCAATTTTGAAAATTAGGGTTTGAATTTGAAAATTTTCTTAACTTAGAAAATTTTCTAAGTATAGAAAATTTCTTATTTTTTCTCAACTTTAGGCCATTTTTTCACCATGATGCATAATGATTCAAAGAAAGTTCCCAACATGAAAGTTGTAGACCTATATGAAATCTACAACTTTTCCTCACACACTTTTCCCTAAAGATTCTTGGATCTAAAAATATAAATTTATGAATACATGATCATGAACTAAATAACTTAGTGAAATTTTGCCCTAATTTAGGCAGGTTTTGGACCCAACTTCATGGAAATATTTCACCTAGTTCCAAGAGGTATCTCAAAATTCATTTCAAAGATCAGTTATAGATCATATTGCAAGCTTTCCAAAATGTCTGATAACTCCTCAAGATCATTTTTTAGTAGGGATAATCGAAGAGATGAAGTTGGCAATTTCTCACTTTTTGTCCAAGCCATTTCATGAAGAACAAAGTTGCAATCAGTACCTATGCTGCCTAATCCATGCTTTACAGGTCCCAAACTTGTTCCTCACTCCTTAATTTAATGCTTACTCAATTGACAAAGCTTTGATCCATGCCCTAGAGCCAATACCCAAGTTGTAATTTCATAAATCGCATAAAGTGACCATTGCCATTTTGAAAAAGATCAACTTTTGGCACTTTCCAATTCTTGGGCATTGCACCTGTATCCATTGCATATACAAGTCTTACAGGCCTAAAGCAATTTTTACAAGCTTATACCAACCCTAAGAAAGCAAGTACAAGCATGTCAAGCCTTGTCCCTTCACTTTACTTCAAAGGCAAGAAAAGTTGCAAAAAGGCTAGAATTGGCACAGCTGTTGGAGGGTTGACATGAAACTGATTCTATACTAATATAAAAACATAACACAACACATAAGACGATCAGAAAAGGCCTGAAACACTCCCAAGTTCAGAAACACCAGAAAACTGTCCAAACTTGCAGTTTTGGCATAAGGATACCAATCTCATATTTGGCTCATGCGTTTCCATTCTCGATCATCAAAACATCTTACATACTTGATATCAAACCAATCCCGACCTTCATCCTTGTTCTGTAACCACTTCTCCATCACCTGCCGTTTTTGTTTTCAAAGCTTGCAGGTTGACTTGGCCAAGGAGTTTCAAGCACTTTTAGAGCAAGGCAAGGGTGGGAATACATTTAGGGAAGTTAAAGGAAGCTCAAGCAAGCATCAGGCCTCCATCAAACTCACTCCAGTTCCATCCACGATTCCAACTGAAGGAGGTAAAATCTCAACTTCTATCTCCTTGTATAGGCAACCATAGGCCACGATTTGTGAATAAAAAATGTAGTCCTCATTGTTGTACCCCAAAATTTTCCCTCTCATTTACCAAGACTTTTCTCACAAGATCTCTTTGACTCAAGACTGTATTAGGGTTTGATCAGCTCAAGACATCTCATCTTGCACTGATGACCCAAAATTAAGGTTTGAGTTTGCACAAGGATTTTTGGACCATCATTGCTTCATATGACTTTCAAACATCATTATGGACCCCTAATATCACTCATGACAAGTTTCAAGCCTTGAACCACATTTTTGATCAATCAATTGGACAGTTGACCTAAAAATCAGCTGTATTGGGAAAAAAGTCAACCATGGCCAATTTACAGTCAAACTTCATAATTTTTTATCCATATCAACATTTTAAACTCACATGTATCATTTGGTCAAGTTTGGATCACAATTCCTCAAGAAATTTGATCAAACACAAAAAGGGCAAAATGGTCAAAATTAGGGTTTTTGACTGAGGAGGGGCAATTTCTGATTTTTAACCTAGCAAAGGACCAATTGAGTTCAAGCATGATTTCAATATTTCAATGGCGTCATCTTGACTTAATCACATGGCTCAAAACATCTCAAATTCATTGGATTGACAGATGAAATTTGCAGTCAACTGATCAAAAGTCAATTGTACACTGAAAAGTCAAACTTTGACTTTTTGGTCAAAATCAAGTGCCAAGGGTCATAATTCATCAAGACATGTCAAAATGTGAAACTTGTTCACTAAGAAAACCAATTTTGAAAATTAGGGTTTGAATTTGAAATTTTTCTTAACTTAGAAAGTTTTCTAAGTATAGAAAATTTCTTATTTTTTCTCAACTTTAGGCCATTTTTTCACCATGATGCATAATGATTCAAAGAAAGTTCCCAACATGAAAGTTGTAGACCTACATGAAATCTACAACTTTTCTCCACACACTTTTCCCTAAAGATTCTTGGATCTCAAAATAGAAATTTATGAATACATGATCATGAACTAAATAACTTAGTGAAATTTTGCCCTAATTTAGGCAGGTTTTGGACCCAACTTCATGGCAATTTTTCACCTAGTTCCAAGAGGTATCTCAAAATGCATTTCAAAGATCAGTTATAGATCATATTGCAAGCTTTCCAAAATGTCTAATAACTCCTCAAGATCATTTTTTAGTAAGGATAATCGAAGAGATGAAGTTGGCAATTTCTCACTTTTTGTCCAAGCCATTTCATGAAGAACAAAGTTGCAATCAGTACCTATGCTGCCTAATCCATGCTTTACAGGTCCCAAACTTGTTCCTCACTCCTTCATTTAATGCTTTCTCAATTGACACAGCTTTGATCCATGCCCTAGAGCCAATACCCAAGTTGTAATTTCATAAATCGCATAAAGTGACCATTGCCATTTTGAAAAAGATCAACTTTTGGCACTTTCCAATTCTTGGGCATTGCACCTGTCTCCATTGCATATACAAGTCTTACAGGACTAAAGCAATTTTTACAAGCTTATACCAACCCTAAGAAAGCAAGTACAAGCATGGCAAGCCTTGTCCCTTCACTTTACTTCAAAGGCAAGAAAAGTTTCAAAAAGGCTAGAACTGGCACAGCTCTTGGAGGGCTGACATGAAACTTATTCTATACTAATATACAAACATAACACAACACATAAGACGATCAGAAAAGGCCTGAAACACTCCCAAGTTCAGAAACATCAGAAAACTGTCCAAACTTGCAGTTTTGGCATAAGGATACCAATCTCATATTTGGCTCGTGCGTTTCCATTCTCGATCATCAAAACATCTTACATACTTGATATCAAACCAATCCATACCTTCATTCCTGTTTTGTAACCACTTCTCCATCACCTGCCGTTTTTGTTTTCAAAGCTTGCAGGTTGACTTGACCAAGGAGTTTCAAGCACTTTCAGAGCAAGGCTAGGGTGGGAATACATTCAGGGAAGTTCAAGGATGCTCAAGCAAGCATCAGGCCTCCATCAAACTCACTCTAGTTCCATCCACGATTCCAACTGAAGGAGGTAAAATCTCAACTTTTATCTCCTTGTATAGGCAAACATAGGCCAATATTTGTGAATAAAAAATGTTATTCTCATTGTTGTACCCCAAAATTTGCCCTCTCATTTACCAAGACTTTTCTCACAAGATCTCTTTGACTCAAGACTGGATTAGGGTTTGATCAGCTCAAGACATCTCATCTTGCACTGATGACCCAAAATTAAGGTTTGAGTTTGCACAAGGATTTTTGGACCATCATTTCTTCATATGACTTTCAAACATCATTATGGACCCCTAAGATCACTCATGACAAGTTTCAAGCCTTGAACCACATTTTTGATCAGTCAATTGGACAATTGACCTAAAAATCAGTTGTATTGGGAAAAAAAGTCAACCATGGCCAATTTAAAGTCAAACTTCATAATTTTTTATCCACATAAACATTTTAAACTCACATGTATCATTTGGTCAAGTTTGGATCACAATTCCTCAAGAAATTTGATCAAACCACAAAAAGGGCAAAATGGTCAAAATTAGGGCTTTTGACTGAGGAAGGGCAATTTCTGATTTTTAACCTAGAAAAGGACCAATTGAGTTCAAGCATGATTTCAATATTTCAATGCCATCATCTTGACTTAATCACATGGCTCAAAACATCTCAAATTCATTGGATTGATAGATGAAATTTGCAGTCAACTGATCAAAAGTCAATTGTACACTGAAAAGTCAAACTTTGACTTTTTGGTCAAAATCAAGTGCCAAGGGTCATAATTCATCAAGACATGTCAAAATTTGAAACTTGTTCACTAAGAAAACCAATTTTTAAAATTAGGGTTTGAATTTGAAAATTTGCATAACTTAGAATTTTTCTAAGTATGAAAATTTTCTTATTTTTTTCTCAACTTTACACCACTTTTGCACCATGATGCCTAATGATTCAAGGAAACTTCCAAACATAAAAGTTGTAGATATCCATGAAATCTACAACTTTTCTCACAAACTTTTCCATAAAGATGCTTGTATCTCAAGATATAAATTTGTGAATACATGGTCATGAACTTGTTAACTTAGTGAAATTTTGCCCTAATTTAGGCAGGTTTTGGACCCAACTTCATGGAAAATTTTCACCTAGTTCCATGAGGTATCTCAAAATTCATTTCAAAGATGAATTATATAGAATAATTCAAGCTTTCCAAAATGTGAAATAACTCCTCAAGATCATTTTTGAGTAGGGAGAATCGAAGAGAGGAAGTTGGCATTTTCTCACTTTTTGTTCAAGCCATATCATATAGAACCAAGTTGCAAATGAATCCTATGTTGGCTATTTCATGTTGTACAGGTCCTAAAATTGTTCCACACTCCTTAATTAAATGCTTACTCAGCTGACAAAGCCTTTATCCATGCTTTTGAATCTTTATCCAACTTATAATTCCACTTATGGCAAAAAGGTTCCATTGCCATTTTCATAAAGAACCACTTTTGCAAACTTTACAATTTTGAGCTTTGAACCTGTCCCCTTGACGCATACAAACCACACAGGTCTCAAGCAAGTTGTACAAACCCATACCAACCCTAAGCAAGTTGGTACATGCATGTGAAGCTTTGGTCTTGTCACTTTGCTTCAAGTACAAGAAAGTTGGCAAAAAGGCTAGCATGGGCAGATCTGTTGGGAAGATGACCTAAGATCATAACAATACTAATATACCAACATTATGCAACACATAACACACCAAGCCAAGACCTGAAATACTCAGAGCAAGAAAAACACCAAAAACTGTCCAAAACATACAATTTCTGCACAAACACATCCAGCTTCCATTTGGCTCGTGCGTTTTGTGCTTAGATCATTCCAATACCTTACATACTTGATATCAAACCCATCCAAACCATCATCCATTTTCTGTATTCTCTTTTCCACCATCTGCCATTGTTGACTTTGAAGCTTGCAGTTGGACTTCGTCAGGGAGTTCTAGCCACTTTCAGAGCAAGGCAAAGGTTGGAATAGATTCAGGGAAGCTCAAGGAAGCTCAAGCAAGCATCAGGCCTCCATTAAAGTCACTACATTTCCATACACGATTCCAGCTGAAGGAGGTAAATCTTCAAACTCTATCTCCTTGTACAGGCAACCTTAGGCCACGATCTGTGAATAAAAAGTGTAGTTCTCATCATAACGAAACTATACATATCATTATCTTGCACTAATTTTACTTGTGTAAGAGAATTTGGAAGTTGAAATATCTGAAAATATTAGGTTAGAATTTGGGGCTTTTAAAATTCTCTTTGATCTTTGATAGTTAGATTACATAACTTATACGGTTGGATTCGTGAGTTCAAATGCTACACTTTTCATGTTACAAGTTTTCATTTTTATGGAAGCATGAGGAAGTTACAGGGGATCCGGCCAAGGCTTGAGGAAGAAGATGAAACAGGGCAAGGGCGCGTTTTGTAATATGTTATTTTTGTTTCAATAAGGATAATGGATGTATGGTCACCCCAGTGGTAAAGCAGCGCGCTTGTGAGACCCATGTCCTGGGTTCGAACCTGCGCGCTACTTTTGCATTTTTTCCTTTTCAGTTTTTAACACTTTTTTGCAGGAGTGGGCCTAGCTTCATGGGCCAGCGTTTTTGCTCATCATCACCACTAATCTGCTATCTTACCCCCTTGGCCAACTTTCTACATTTTATTTTTTTTATTTGTTTTATTTTCATTTAAATATTTTTATTATTTTCTTTAAATGATATAAAATCTTAAAAAATATAATTTAGTCATATTGCACTTTATTTTATTTTTATTTTATTTCTCACATAAAATATAGTTTATTTCAATAGGATATAACTTATTTTTCTTAAATAAATTTGTAAATATAATTAAATATACTTAGTTTATTTATTTTGCATTTCATATTTATAAATACTTATTTTTGCATACATACAAACTTTATATTTTATTACAATATTATTTATTATTTTTACACAAGAAAATACACAAAAAATAATAATATAGAAACTTTATTTTCTTTTAAATAAAATTAGGGTTAAACCCCTTTCAAAAATTAAGTCTTTTTTTCTTATTTTAGGTTTAGATTAAATATTCCTTTACATAAAAATAAGCCATCAAATATCTTTTACATGTACATTGCATTGCATTACATTTTAAATATTGTTTAGTATTTATCTTAAATTCATACAAATTCGATTTGATTGTAATAATATACTTAGCTTTATATTTGTGCAAATCCCCATTCAAACTTGTATTCCCCCTCCCATAAAATTGTTGTAATAGCTTAATATATTTACATTACGCAATTTATTGCTTTCATATGCCATGATTAGTAATTAGGGTTTGTATGACAAGAACAAAACAAATAGAAAACCCTAAATGCAAGACAAAATCAAAAGTATGAAAATGATGCAGTTGCACACAAGCACCCTTAGGGTTTCTCCCACTTGGTTGCCTAAAATAAAATGGCCATGTTACGCATGTGAAGTATCTTAGCAAAACAAAACAAATATAAGATCATAGTCCCTCGATGACGCTATTCAAAAGTTTCCTAACAAAAGTGATCTTGGTCCCTCAAAATGCCAAGATACTTTGCAACATTGCTAATCATGGTTATACGATGACCCACGCCCGTCCCGCTTACATCCAAAGATAGGGTTGCTTACCAAATCAATGGTAGGACAACAATGTTAAAGGAATAGAAAATGCATAAGAAAGACATTTGAGTAAGTAGATAGCTTCTAGTTATTTGCTCCATTTCAAACAACAAATCCTTGCTATTTTCAAAAACAAACACACACACATTTCAAAAACATCTTACAAACATTGAAAACATTTTCAAAAGACAAACATCTTTGTATACATTCTTACGAACGAGAATCATTACAAAGATTGCCTAAACGAATGGCCTCTTTTACAAAATACTTTCAAAACCACACCAAACACAATTTCAAACAAACCAAAGTAAGTGATCTAAGCAAGTAACTAAGAGCCCATGGAAAACCATGGATGAAAAGGGTGCTAACACCTTCCCTTTTCATAATCTACCCCCCGAACTCAAGAAAACATCTTGAAGGTCTTTCCTGTGCTTTTTCACCTTTCCTTTTGGATAAAAGAAAAGTCGGTGGTGACTCTTGCTAACCGCAACATTTGCGATAAAACGCAAAACCTTCAAAGTTTGTTCTCTCGCCGCATCACACTCATCACAATGAAACTGTACATACCTTTGTTCTCCCGTCCCGTTTACATCTAAAGATAGGGTTGCTTACCAAATTAATGGTAAGACAACAATGTCAAAGGAATATAAAATGTACAAGAAAGACATTTGAGTAGGTAGATAACTTCTGGTTACTTGCTCTATTTCAAAAAACAACTATCCTTGCTATTTTCAAAACAAACACACATTTCAAAAACATCTTACAAACATTGAAAACATTTTCAAAAGACAAACATCTTTGTATACATTCTTACTAATAAGAATCATTAATAAGATTGCCTAAACGAATGGCCTCTTTTTCAAAATACTTTCAAAATCACACCAAATACAATTTCAAAAAAACAAAAGCAAGTGATCGAAACAAGTAACTAAGATCCCATGCAAAACCATGGATGAAAAGGGTGCTAATACCTTCCCTTTTCATAATCTACCCCCCGAACTCAAGAAAAAATCTCAAAGGTCTTTCCTGTGATTTTTCACCTTTCCTTTTGGATAAAAGAAAAGTAGGTGGTGACTCTTGCTAACCGCAACATTTGCGATAAAACGCAAAACCCTCAAGTCAGTTCTCCCACCGTATCACACCTTACATGCGTAATATGGCAATTTTGTATAAGGCAATCAAGTGGGATAACCCTAGGGGTGCTTGTATGCAAGTGTGTTGTTTTCATGCTTGTTTTTGTCTTGAATTAGGGTTTTCTACTTGATTGATTTTATTCTTTCCATACAAACCCCAATTACTAGCATGTTATGTAAAAGCGATAAATTGCGAAATTTAAAGTTACTATGCTATTACAACATTTGTGGGGAGGGTATAAAAATTAAAAATGGGGATTTGCAAGAAAATAAATCTATTTATCTATTACAACCATATTGAATTGCATAAATATACAAGGAATGAGATGAATATAATATACAAGTATAAAAAGGAACAAGAAATTGATTTATTTTGGATTTTTGTTAAGAAAATGTTTTGGCCTTAATCAAGCTAAAGGGTGATGATAAATTGGTCCAAATTAAATTTAGGGAACCAAACCTAATTTTTAAAAGAAATAAAATTGATTTAGAAAAGTATTTTTTAGGGTTTTTGTGAATTTAATAAAAATACAAAAAGGTTAATTAACCAAAATAAGCCTAGGTTCTAAATTTATTTTAATTTTCAAGAAAATAATGAAATAATACATAATAGTCAAGATTTATTATCTAAGTATATAAAAAAGAAATTAATTTATTAAAGAAAACTTTTTTTTTATTTCTTTTGATTTTATAAGACAAAATAAACTAAATAAATGTAAAGATAAAAAATATTTTTTGGATTTTTATTAATAACTATAAAAAATATTAATAATAATAATAATAATAATAATAATAAAGATAATAAAAAAATAACAATAAAAATAAAATATGAAGAGAAAATCAGGGAGGTGTGAAAATAGAACAGGGAGTTAGTGAAAGCAAAAAGGATGGAAAGCCCAAAACTGGGCCCAGACGCTGTAAAGATCAAAAAAATGTAAAAATGAGAAAAAAGCAAAAGGCAGCGCGCGCTGAGGCTCGAACCCATGACCTCCTGATTACTAGCGCGCTGCCTTACCACTGGGGTGGCTATACATCTGTTTATATAAACAAAACAATAAATATGTAAGGAAAATCAAGTCCTGATGACTTCATCTTCAACCTCCAGCCGGTGTACCTATAACTTCTTCGTTTCTCAATAAAAATGGAAGATGACAAAATGAAAGTTGTTGCATTCTTCCTCACGAATCTAACCATGTAAATAACTAAGGCTAAAAGTCAAAGATAAATGAGAATTTCTATGGCCCTAATTTAAATCCTAAAAATTTCAGAAACTTCAACTCTAAAATTCTCTAAGCTCAGGCCATGTAAATGCAAACTATGGATATGTACAGCTTCGTGGCAATGAGGTCTACATTTTATCTTCACAAATGCAAGCCTAAAAATGCCTAAATAATGAGATAGAAGTTCAAGAAAAATACCTCAAAACTGGAAATCATGAAATGCAAATGAGCTTGTTTCAGGCAGTGTTGATGATCAGGTTAGCTTCCTTGGACCTCTAGGAAGCTAATGCAGTGGTTGGCTTGAGTTGAGGATGGCTGGAATGGCCTGGAGAAGTCCAACTGTGATGCTCTGTTTTTGGTTATGGAAGACAGGGAAAATGGTGTTACAGAAGTGAAACAGGTACAGGAATGAGTTACTCTTGATGCAAGGAAGCTTTAGAAACTAAAAGGCCAAAAACCGCACGAGGGAAATGTGAGTTGGGTATGTAAAGTCAGAACTTGCACAACAATGGTGTTTTGAGACAATTTCTGGCTAGAGGGAGTTTGAGTGAGTTTCAGGGGCTTCTCACTCGTGTGTTAGCTTGCAAATAGTGTATTTACTTATAGGCAAGAGGTTTTGAGGCTTGAAACAACTCAGAAATTGAAATCACATGTTATGGCTTGGTTACTTGATTTTAAGCAAAGTTGACAAACATGGTTTCAATGTGAAGTACAAGGATTTGTAGGGTGGTTAGCAAGATATAGATATGTTGCTTCTTGCTTTTAAATGTTTTGGAGTCAGAAACAACAATGTATGGGCTCAAGAAGAGTTGACATTATGATTAAAGTCACTTTTCCAAAATGAAAGTGGTGACTTTCTTCCCAAAATGGAAATGCAACTTGGATAATAGCTCAAATGCTTGGACAATGGATTTATAAGTTGTGTAAACATTAAATTATTAAGTGATTAGCAAGTTTAAAGCCTGCAAAGCAATATTTGTACAGCATGCTTGAAGATTAGATCAAGTGTTCTTCACAAAATGGCTTGTAATTCAAGTTTGAAAACCCTAACTTCTTGCTTTCGATTCTCCTTGATCAAGAATGATCTCAAGGAGTTATTGGACATTTTGGAAAGCTTGAAATGTGATCTAAAATCCATATTTGAATTTCTTTTGAATATTCCCCTTGGAACTATGTGAAAATTTTCCATGAAGTTATGTCAAAAATCTGCCTAACTAGGGCAAAATTTCAGTAAGTCTTTTTTAGTTCATGAGCATGTATTCACAAAATTATAACTTGATATCCAAGCACTTTTAGGAGAAGTTGTGTGAAGAAAATTTGTATATTTCATGGGGATATACAACTTTCATGTTGGAAGTTTCTTTTGAATCATCTTGCATCATAATGAAAATATTGCTCAAAGTTATGAAAAAATAAGAAATTTTTGACACTTAGAAAATTTTCTAAGTTTAGAAATTTTGACTTTTCAAAATGAAATCTTGATTTATTGATTTCTTTATGAATAAGTTTTCCTATTTTGACATATTTTGATGAATTGTGATCTTTGGCACTTGAATTTGACCAAAAAGTCAAAGTTTGACTTTTCAGTATACAGTTGATTGTAAAGTTCATCTGTCAATCCAATGGACTTGCAATGTTTTGAATCATGTCATTAGGTCAAAATGATGCAATTGGACTCTTGAGATCATTCCTTAAAACAATTGACCATTTTCTAGGTGAATAATCATAAATTTCCCTTTCCCAATCAAAACCCTAATTTTGACCATTTTGCCCTTTTGGAGATTTGATCAAATTTCTTGAGGAATTATGGTCCAAACTTGATCAAATGATACATATGAGTCTAAAATGTTGATGTGGATTAAAAATTATGAAGTTTGACTTTAAATTGGCCATGGTTGACTTTTTCTCCAATATAGTTGATTTTTAAGTCAACTGTTTAATTGACTGATCAAAAGTGTGATCTAAGGCTTGAATCTTGACATGAGTAATCTTGGTAGTCCATAATGATCCATGAAAGTCATATGAAGCATTTATAGTTCAAAAATCCATGTGCAAACTCAAACCCTAATTTTGGTCATTAGTGTATAAGGAGGTGTCTTGAGCTGATCAAACCCTAGTGTAGTCTTGAGCCTAATGAGATCTTGTAAGCAAAGTCTTGATAAGTGAGAGGGAAAATTTTGGGGTACAACAGCCCCGGCATGGTGATGATCAGGGGACCAAACTTTGGAATAGATGTAATCTTGACGGGTCTTTTGGTGGAGACCCTGGGAGGATTGTCGGAAATGGTGATTATCGAAACATCTTCACATGAATTTCTTGCAAGAGGAACTTTCTCGAACAAGATTTATTTGTTAACCATCAGGCGCTGGACACCCATCTTTAACAACAAACAGCCATCTAGTAGAGACATACATAAGTGGCAACCTTCACCACAGCCCGGAAATAAACCGGCTCGTAATAGATTCTCTTTAACAGTCGGAAGAGGAGTAGTCAATTCATCCACGGAAGAAATAAAATGGTTATCATCAATAACATTGACACCTTGGCCATGTTTGGGCATTGGCGCTATTATTACATTAGGTGTCTCGGGAAGGTCAAACTCAATCTCTTTCGCCTTAATGAGATCATGTACCTTATTCTTTAAAACCCAACAGTCATTTGTATCACACCCCAGAGTTTAAGAATGGTAGGAACATCGAGCATTCAGGTTGTAGCAGGGAGATATGCTATTAGGGTTCTTAGGGGCTTCCTTCATAGTCACCAGATTGGATTTCAGCAGGTGTGGCAAAACCTGGGATAGGGTCATGTTAATCCGAGTAAACTGTCTTCTGGGTGCACCCGGCCTGCGCTAATTGTTTCGTTGTTGGTTTGAGGCAGGATTGGAAATCATAACAGCCCCTACCGTCGGACGATGCTCAGTTTTGTTGTGATTTCTTTGGCTATAAGCAACACTGATCTCCTTCTTTCCAGTGAAAGGTTTCTTTGCAGTACTGGAGGATGCATCTCTCTGTATTTTACCACTTTTGATGTCAGCTTCTACCCATTCACCAATCAAGATCAATTCAGTAAACCCAGCAGAAGAACTTCCAATCAAATGGTTAAAGAACGGCTTGGATAACGTGCCCAAGAACATGTTCACCAGCTCCTTATCAGACAACGAAGGTTGTACTCTTCCCGCAAGGTCTCTCCATTTTTGGGCATAATATTTAAAACCTTCACCAGAACCCATAGACATACTTTGCAACTGTGTACGAGTCGGGGCAAGGTCAACACTATATTGATACTGTTTGTAGAAAGCAGCAGCCAAATCTTCCCAATTGCAAACGTTAGTTCTCTCCAGTTGATAGAACCATTACAGCTAAGTCCCTGTCAAACTTTCCTGGAAGAAGTGGACCCACATATTCATGTCATTAGTGTGGGGTTGAATCTTCCTAACATACGACCTTAAATGAAGCTTCAGATAGGAGACACTGTCGTACTAAGCAAATGTAGGTACTTTGAATTTTTACGGGATGACCACCCCTGAAATCAGTCCTAGCTCCTCAAAATCCAGCACGGGTATCCTCTAGATCTCCATAGCATTGAGTCGACCCTCTAGTTGTTTGTATTTATCATCAGCAGGAGGATACTGCTCCTCAGAATAGTCAGGTTCATCTTCCTCAGACCCTGGATTGTTGTTTCCTTCCACTGGCTTCTCTTCTTGATTGTCCACCTCATTTGACGGGGTTGCGAAATCTATAGCTCGCTTAACCGGTCCTCTGATCCTTCTTCCCAAATTCAATACACCAACTGGTTTCTTTTCCTTCTTGGTCGTCTCTTTGATGATAATAGCTTTAAGATATTCCTACCCCTAGGCCAGAGCCAGGAACATTTGCTGAAATTGAGCGTTCTAAGCTTGGAGGTCCTTCACTGTCTGTTCGAGAGCTATTTCTTTTGCTGAAATAAAGAGCGAAAATATTAAGAAACCTGTCTTGAAATACCTATTTATGCTTATGCAATGTTTTCAAGGGCCTCATAGGATTCAAACTCTTTTAACCAAAATAGAAACAAAGACTTTTTATTAGTAAGTTCAAATGAAATCAAAGTTTACAAAGGAATAACAAATAAGAAACTTCTAAGATTCCTAAGTCTCCCAAGGACGCTTCCTTTTGGTGCTAATGTAGGCATTGAGATTTTGCTCTTCGTGAAGCCTCTTTGTCAGTTCCAACACCTTTTTCTCACTGTCATAGAATTGGGACTCAAAGGTATCTCGTTCTTCTTTGAGCTGAATCCAAGATTTTTGCAATTCTTCGAAGTTTGTTGGCATGTCAGGATGCAGAGTGACGCGAGACTCGACCCCTTGAACAATAGGCTCTAAAATCGCTGGAAGGATAGCAGCATACGGCATCATAATATTTTGAGCACGAGCTCGCACCCATTTGAGGTATGGCTCCAAAGGGATGGAGTTCTTCCGCCCTGGAATCCTGTTATCAGTTTCTTTAACCATTCCTTAAGCGCGGATGAACCTCTGATGATAACCTTGCAGATCATTTGAATAGTTAAACACAATACCTTGGATGAGCATATCATGAGAACCATTCCTCCGAGCGTAACCGAACTGGTGTAAAGATAAAGTGGGGTTGTAGATGATGCCTCCTTTAATGCCAAGGAGTGGCACATTGGGAAATTATCCGCAGCAATCAATAAAAGAGATGTCTTCTTGGGAGCGATGGCACCAATAGATATTAGAGTGAGAGAAGAGACATTAATATTTGGTTCCATCTTAAACCTAGCTCATTCTTCATTATTTACCGAGGAAGGTGCGAAATAAACCACCTATAGAGTAGAGGTATGTAACACATAAGAGTCCCTCGCTTCTTCATGGTACGGGTATGGAGTGAATAAAGAATATCCCTGAGAAATGTAGGAACTGGATTGTAAGCAAGGAAGATGTTGATGGCACTGACATCTACAAACTAGTTGGAATTGGGGAACAGAACCAACCCGTAGATTAAAAGAGCTAAAACATCTTCAAAGGCATGGTAACTCATAGCGTCTAGGAATACTTGGGCTTTCTTCATTAGTAAACTTGTAAGGAGGCCCTTAACTCCACTCCTTTTTTCCCAGTTGGACTCAATGTTAGACGGCTTCAAGTGCAAAGCTATGGCAATATCTTCAGCAGTTGGATCTTGTTCTAAAGCGGTAAAGAGTATTTGCTTCAATATAGGCAAACCAAGTATTTTGGAGAATTCTTCCAGCGTGGGCACCAAATTATAGTCTGGAAATGTGAAGCAATGGTGCTTAGGGTCGAAAAACTGGAATAAGACACTCATAAAACCCTCGTCAAAATCAGTAGTAACCAAACTGAGCAAGTGACCATATCTCTTGTTGAATGATGAGTTCTCAGGAACTTTTAAGACCATTTCTTTGAGTTTGGGCGGAATCTCTACAAAACTGATTCAGATGATTTTTCTGCGAGCTGAATCCATAACCTACAAAACAGAGGAGAGATAAATTCACATGCCCTTGAAATGGTTAGTGTACATGACATGTTATGATGTTTATGATTTTTATGATGTTATGATTAAGTTTTGAAATCACAAATATGTCAAACACAAACAAGTCACACAAAGACCTTAGGTTTAAAGGCTTGCATGAGTTTTAAAGGTAAGTACCCTCTTGAAGTTTCAGTTGGCTTAACCTGTCCTATTAATAGTAATCGGGTTCTAAGGAGTCTCATATCACTGACCTTTCTTTTAGGCATTGTTCTAGCTCAAGCACCAAAGTATTGCAGCCATAATATCCCAAAAGTCCAATCTCAATGAGTGTAGTACCGAGTATCAACCAATCTTCCTTCAGAACCAAAGCCGACCATCTCACTACTTTCTAGTGGCTTAGGATGAGTCAATTAAAGGTTCTAAAGGTCAGTCAATGCTTAATGACACTATAAGGAAGCCTAATGTTATCCTTGACTGACTCAAGGAACATTAGTACAAGCCAGAGTATCACGCTAACATAGCCATCACTTCGTCCATATCGGTCTATGTCGTACAGCTTCCATGATTTATTGCTACTTACCTAAAAAAGTTGCCCCAGATCCGGGTGTAGGATGTTTTAGTAACAACCCAAACAAAACCCTCAAAAGTAAAGAATACAAAGCAAGCAATTAAAACAGTTTCAACATGAACTAACTCTTAAGGTAACCCCGCTTTATAAGTATATCCCCAGCAGAGTCGCCACTTCTGTGATATGGTGGCAAAACCGACTGTTTATACTGGTTTTGCGTTTGTGTTCGCAAATGTTATGGTAATCAAGAGTCGCCACTGACTTTTCTTTTATCCAAATTAAGGAAAGGGTGAAAAGAACAGAAAATGACCTTTTCGAGAATTTTCTGAGTAGCGGGGATAGATTATGGAAAGTGAAGGTGTTAGCACCCTTTCCATCCGTAGTTTTCTACGGGCTCTTAGATGCTTAGCTCATTTAAAATACCTTGTGCTTTGTGCTTTGAAAAAGGTAGTTTTGAAAATGCCTTAGTGCGGTGATTCGCTTTGTGATAAATCTTGTATCAGTCCTCAAGAGTGTTGACAAAGTGAATGTTTTTGAAAGTGTGTTTGAAAGGTGTAAGTGTAAAAATTTGTTTTGAGCAAGTATCTAACAGCTATCTACTTGTACTCGAAAAATTCGTTCTTTTCCTCTTTTCCTTTAGACAGTTCTATCCTACTATTAGTGAGTAGGTAGCCCTATCGTTGGATGTATGAGGGACATTCAAAAGGACGTTTTTATAGTCACAAAGGAAACTTGGCAAGAGGCTTTAGTAACTACCCTAAGGTTCTAAGATCATATTTTTACCGAGGCAACATCGAGCGGGTCATCGAGGAACTTATGATCTTTTTGAACCAGAGGGTAGCCACTAAAACCTCTCACATTTCGAGAGTTGTGACTATTCTCTGAAGGCAATCGAAGTGGGCGTACCATAGAGGTGTATATGTGAAATGTGTGTTATATTCAGTTCATTTATCTTTGAATTTAAGTTTGCTAGCATTTTGTTATTAGGCTCTTGTCATGCAATCCTATTAGTCATACATCTAAGCAGTTAATATATTACGGAAATTTAAAGTGCGGAAAGTTAAATCCTACGCTATTACAGTGCTTCGGGGAGGGGTAATTTACATGTCCAAAAGTTGGGAGAAAAATAAAGAAAGTGATAAAGTCCTATTTTAATCTATTACATACTATCAGCAGGTACAAAAAATGCGAGAATAAGATAATGCGCGCGAAATAGAACGTCTAAAAACCCTAGGAAAATGCTAAGTAAAAAAAATCTTTTTTTGGTTTTGTTTATTTTAAGAAAATACTTAAACTAAATTAAATGAGAAAAAAATAAATATAATCTTAATTAATTAAATAAAAGAAAGAAAATATTGTTAATTAGAATTAATTCAAATAAAATTATTTCTACTATTTTTTGTGTTTTTACTAAGAAAATATTTGAATTAAATAAACTTAAGTCTAGTTAATTTTAAATTATAAAATAATTTCAAAGTAATTAAAATTAATTAATTTATGAAATTAAAGTTAATTAGAAAATCCTAAGTCTAATATTTTTAAGTTGTTTTTTGTTGATTTTATGATTATAAAATAAAAAGATTAAAAACAAATAGAACAAAAAAAGTTGGGCCTGATGTTATAAGCCAATGGGGGTGCGCTTGGAATTTGCTAGGCCCATACTAAGCTGGCCCAAAGACTGTACGATTCCAGTGTGAGGATCCCCTGAGTGTCCATGATGGGGATGCATGCTTAATGCGTTTGGACATGGTTGTCTTAATATTGGAAGGCATGGATCTGGTGGCCTATGGTGTACGTGCATAACATGGCTGCATGGAATCTGCAAGAGAATGTTAGAAAAATCAAAAATGTTGGACCTGGGACTCGAAGCCAGGTCATTTCCCTTTGCACGCATACGCCTTGCCATCTGAGCTGCTATTTCAATCGAAATAAATGAAACCAACACTGAATCCTGCAAATTTTGTTAGTTTAAAAACCAAACGAAAGCCTATCTCAATCAAAATCGCCCTTGAATCCCAATCTGGGGTTGTTTCGATCTATGACAATCTGTGCCTTGGGTTTCGAAGGTAATCTATTTCGAAAACCTCTAGCCATGGTAACCTGCAATCTCAGCACTTAAGTTATCATGTAAAACGTCAGACCTTTTCTAATCATTATCACAAACATATATGCATGCATTAAATGGATCAACAATACATATTTCAACAAGTTTGAATCAAAGAAATATACCAAACAGATTATTACCGTGGGGGTGTTTTGGGGATGTGTTGGGCTTGTGTGATGATTGGGGATGGCTTCTAAGACTTTCAGAAAGAATATAGGATGTTGGTTTTGGATCGAAGGTGCCTGCAAAAGGTGTTTTGGTTTTGACAACTTTGCTGAAATTTTGAGAATTTTCGTGGCTCTTTGAGGTAGCTTTCGATAGGCAATTTATGTGTGTTCCTAGCTTGCAGATATGCTGGGTATTTATAGGATATGAGGAGGGAGTTTTAGCATGGAAAGAAACAGCCTTAATCATGTCCTTAAAGGCTAGCCATTAAACATAGCTTTGAAGACAAAATCAGACCAATTTAAAGATTTCCATTTAGAGAATTTTCATGCCATTTTGAAATGTTGAGTGAACCTGAACATGTTTCACCTTCGAATGACTTCAGTCTCTGCCCTTCGGTTGGTTATGAGTTGCTTCCTTCAAATGGATCAAGTCTTGTCCTTCGATTGACTCTGAGTTACTTCTTTCGAATAACATAAATTCTCACCATTGGGGCCTCTTCAATTGAGCCCCTACTCAGATAGCCCAAATGAAAACTCTTTCCTGGCCAATTGAAGCTTCCTTTAGCATGAATGTGCTGGTGCAGGAAGCTTGAGTATAGAAATATGTGGGATTTTGGGCCAGCCAACATCTTTGCATATTTCTCTTTTATTTTATCCAACTAGATCTAATCTTTGACCAAACCATTTTTTAGACAACACCATGTGTCCTTCGAATGGGCCTTTGAATTCTTCTTCGAATGGATCATTTACATATCCTTCGATTGGACCCATCTATTTTCCTTAGACGTTTGATTCAAATAGCCCAAGTGAGGACTTCATTCTGGCCAATCGAAGCCTCATTTGTCACTTCATTTGAATGCCATTCCGCAGGAGGCTTGGGCCTGGCAACATGTAGGAGCAAGACTCATCATAAGACAAACTTGCTTTCAGTAATTATGTGTCTCCTTCGAATAGCCACCAATATGTATCCTTCGAATGGACCTTTGGAGTGCTCTTTCGAAGGGGTCATATTGTATGGCATAGTGCAGAAACAGCGTTGAGGGGTCTTGGCCTTATGCATTGGAAGCAAGCACAGAGGAAGTCCTTGCCTTATGCATTGAAGGAAATCATAGAAGAAACATTTGCCCTTGTGAATCCAAGACAAGTCTGAGGAAGCCTCTGCCTTGTGGATTTGAAGGCTAGTTGAAAGATTCATTTGACTTAGTGAATCCAACGGAAGCATGAAGAGGTCTTTGCCTAGTGAGTCGAAGGTTGCATGTAGAGGCCTTTGCCTAGTTAATCAAAATACACATGCAGGAGGCCACTGCTGGTGGATCGAAGGGAACTTGTAGGGGGTTCTCACCTAAACGAAACTTGGACCAATTCTTGCACGAAGGGGAACCAATACGCAATCGAAGTTGATGGGACAATGCTTGATTGAAGGGTTTTAGGAGCCCAGTCGAAGCCTGTTGACATGCCAATCAAAGGACACTTTTCTATGATATTCCAAATGAAGGACAATTTTTCAGATGCCAATCGAAAGAAATTGTTGACATGCCAATCGAAGGACATTGTTCACCTGCCAGTCGAAAGACACTTTGCTAGCATTCAAAAAATTTCATTTTCTTTAGGCAAGTGTTTGTAACCACCCATGTAAGAGAAAAAACTTTGGGAAATATGAGAGGGCAAATTTTGGGGTACAACAGGTAAGATTTCTTAACTGTGATATCTTTATACAAGCATTTTTAGCACATACAAATAAAAGAAAAGATGTAGATATCATGTCTAGGAAGCTGACCAAGTCCATAGTTTTGATTATCATTACTTATACATTTAGAATTTCATATCTGATCAGTTAGGTTTGAGTTTTGGTACTGAACAAAATTCATGCTAACCTTCGATCCATGGCTATTGAAAATTATGTGGTTGGATTTGTATTCAAATTTTAGGCAGTTTTAATGTTTACATTTTTTGATTTGGCTGAGAAACGAAGCTTTCAGAAGCTTAACAATGGTGATATACATCCCTGCGCACGCGAAGGAAGAAGATGAAGCCATGTTCAAATTCTCGGAAATGAGTTCATTTTATATTTCGTGCAAGGTGGATAACTAACGGATGAAATAGACCACCCCAGTGGTACAAACAGCACGCGCTAAAGCCTTGCCATATAAAAGGTCCTGGGTTCAAGCCCCAGCGAGACCTTTTGTCATTTTTCCTAATTTTCTCACTCTTTTGTTGTTTGCAGGAAGCGTGCCTGAGCCTCCATGGGCTGGGCCTCCATGGCTGGGCCTTGACATTTCCATTTTCTAACCTCCCCCCCTGACGTTAATGTTATATCTTTATCTCATTTTCTTTACTTTATTATTATAATTATTTTTATTAATCAAAAACAACAAAAATATATTTAAATTATTTAGTTTATTTTTATTTAACTTCTCACAATGAAAAAGACTAAAAATATTTTCCTATTTCTTTTCTTTTCTTTAACTTAATCTTAATTTCTCTTTAGTTTAATTAAATTTTCTTTTAGTTAAATAGGCCAAAAATATTTCTTTAACAAAATAAAAACAAATTCATTTTCTTTTCATTCATGTCTTGTACATTATATTCCTTTCAATTCTTGTACATTATTCAACTTTCAATATAGTTGTAATAGATAATTAGGTTTAAATTCTTGCAATCCCCATTTGTAAATTTGTACACCCCATCCCCAAATGATGTAATAGCGTAGGATATTTATTTTCCGCAATTTATCGCTTTCATATAAATTCTAGTAACTTAGGGTTTGTATGGAAAGATAAAATCAATTCTTAGAAAAACTTAATCCAAGACAAAATCAAGCATGAAATACAAACACTTTGCACACTCGCACCTCTAGGGTTAACTCCATTTGTTGCCTTGAGAAAATGGTCATGATATGTGTTGTACCCCAAAATTTACCCTCTCATTTTACTCAAAACATACTCATTGAAGTCCTCAACTTGCTCAAGGATGCCCAAGAGTTGACCAGACAAACTCTCTCCTAAAGCAATGAACCTCCAACTAGGGTTTCCATTCTCATCAAGATGGGTGAGATCCGAAGGCCTCATATACTCTCCATAGTCCTAATATGTTCTCAAGACCATCCATGTCAAGTTTCATGCCTTGCACAAGAAGTTTGCTCAGTCAACTGCTCAGATGCTTGAAAATCAACTATATTAGGTCAAAAGTCAATTGTAGCCCACATATAGTCAAACTTCAATATTTTTGGTCAACATAAACATTTTGAAGTGATATCCATCATTTGATCAAGGTTCAATCATGATTACCCAAGGAATGCTCCTAATTCATCAAAACTCAAAAGTTGCTAAATTAGGGTTTCTCAGGAAAAGTCAACCAAACTTTGACCAAGCATAACTTTTTCATACTTTATCAGAAATTTCTCATCCAAGGCTCATTTTGAAGAGAATCCAATTCCCTACAACTCATCTTAATCCCTCAAGTTCAAGAAATGCACTCATGAAAAGATATAAATTCAGACATTATAGGTCCTTTTCAAAAGTCAACAAAAACACCTTTTGGGTCAAAGCTTCTCACCTGAAAATGGAAGATCCAAGTGAGATTAAACCAAAAGTTTTGTTTATAGGACACCCTAAGCTTTCTAAAAAGTCCAAGAACATCCTCTTAGGGTTAAAATTGAGGGAGATGTGTATTGTCAAAGTTGACCAATTTTTGGAAATGTGCATGAAGTCAACATTGATCAAAATGACTTTTTTCCAAATGGGCCCATGTTTTCTTGTTTGTAACTTGTTCCTAAGATGTCCCACGACCCCTGAGCTTATCCACCTATTATTTTATTATTTTTATTATTTATTTTTATTTTTTATCCATTTAAATCAAAATAAATCAATTTAAATAGTAGAATAATCAAATAAATTCAAAGGTTTGATTTTATGAGCATATTATGAGTCCATGAACAGCTAGCAAATCAAAAAATTCGTGCAAGAACCAATTGATTGGAAAAGATCTTAATTTGGTCTATTTTGGAAACAAATCATACAAGACAAAGAATGAAATCAAATCTCCATAATTTACAAAGATATGATTAGTTTTTATTGACCTAATTCATTCCAATATAAGGACATAACATTCTCAAGGCAAAAAAAGAAGGTTTGGGGTCGTGAAAATAAAGGAAGAAGTGTCAAATTTTTATGGATAAAGTGCATGTCGATTTTGATTCTATAGGTCGTTTCAAGCAATTCCAAGGCCAGCAATCTGTTCCTGGACATTTTCTGAAGCCATTCCAATCATCCTCAAGCCTTAAAACCTTCAGAAATCACGCCTCACAGTTCCACGGTTTGCATCTTTTTTCAAGATTCGTTTTCAATGATTTATCCATCATAAACATGTTTTGATCATATATCCATGCTTGCTATCATATTTGCAATGTTTTTGATTGGTTTGATTGAAGTTTAAGTGCAGGAATGGCATGATGCCATTGTTAGGGTTTTGAGGTCCCAAATTGGGAATTCTATATAAAGGCAAAATTGGACAAATTTAGGGGTACTATTATGCTCAGGAGATGATTTGTAATTGATCCATGCCTTTGGTTTGAATTTATTCTGCTTGTGCTGTGTTTTTGAATTTTCCAGGTTTTTAATTACGAACAAAATCTGTCACTACAACCTATAGTGACGGAAAACTGCTGTAGGTAAAAGTTCTCCATCTAAAAGGACGGATCCCTGAAGAAGGTGATGGCGTGGTGCTCACTGATTCGTCCATTCAAACCATTAGGGACCCACAGCGCGCGCGTTTTTGACATGTGGCCATAGATATTTATTTTCCTTATATTTATTTTGTATTATTTTGTTAACAATTAACACGCTTGGTTCAGTTGGCAAGGCAGGGCATGATAAGGTTTTAGTCCAAAAGGGGGTGGGTTCGATCCATCCCTTTTTGCAAAGTTAATTTTCACTAATTTGTGTCTTCAGATCCAATGCTCCAGGTCCCTGCGCGCTCCTCATGCACTTCCATCACCATACCACAATATCTCATCATATCCAGATCTAACACTCAAACATGCAGACCATGGTGAACCCTCAAACGTGGCCAGCACTGGATCCAAACGCCTGATTGGGCCAAAGGATTTGGGCTCAATGAAATTCAGCTTCAAACCCCCTAATCTGCTTTCACCACAGGCCTAATTACTATCTTTATTTATTTATTTTATTTTATTTGATTAATTTCTTTTTACAAAACAACAAAAAAATCATTTTTTTATTTAATCATAAAATCAAGAAAACCACAAAAATGTAGAATTAGGTTTTTTTATTAAAATTAGTTTTTTTTGGAAAGTAATTAATTTAATGATATTGACTTGATTGTTTTCATAATTAAAATTAATTAGACAAATTAGGTTTAGTTCACAAATATTTAATTTTCTCAATAAAATACCAAAAAATATTTTTCTTTAATTAATTAGATTTAGGTTAAGATTTCAAATATTTTTCTCGATAATAAAATACAAAAAAATATTTTCTCTTTAATTGATTAGATTTTTAGAATTTAAATTTTGATTCCCGTACTTAATTCTCGCGCGCAATATTTTATTTTCCAATTATTGTATTTGCTTCGGGTTTGTAATAGTCTTTAATTAGGGCTTACCGCATATTATTTACTGTTTAATCCCCGGTTTTCGGTTATGTAAACCCCTCCCCGAGGCCTTGTAATAGCGTAAGACTCTTTTATTTTCTCGCTTTTATTTTATATGCTTGTATATAATTGTTAGCAACCTAGTTTTGTATGCTTAATCAATTAAATAGATCATTTAATTACAAGATAAATATCTGAAAACAAACACTGTTGCACACATGAACCCTTAGGGTATGTCTCACTTGGTTGCCTCAGAAAACAATGGTTATGTCCCTCTAACGTAGGATATCTTAGCAAAGACCGTCGGTATAAAAGTCATCATAAAAGATTATGGTCCCTTATTGTCCCTCGAGTTGCCTACGAGAAATGATCTGGTCCCTCGATGTTGCCTACGAATATATGATGAAGGTCCCTTCGAAATGCTAAGGTATCCTTACATGTTGCCTTCAATGACCATAACGTCCCTTTTGAATGTCCCTTAAAACTCCAACGATGGAGCTACCTACTCCTTAATAGTAGGTAGAAAATCTTAAGTAATTGCTCAAAACAATAAAAACTCTTTCCCACAAACACTTTCAAAACAGTTTCAAAAACCACTTCAACACGCTCTTGAGGATCGATACAAGGGTAACAAAGTAAAAAAAACTTTTCAAAGAAATCAGACACAAGCAATTTAAAAATGAGCAAGTACCTAAGAGCCCGTGGAAAACCACGGATAGAAAGGGTGCTAACACCTTCCCTTTCTATAATCTACCCCCTGTACTCAGAAATATTCTCGAAAAAGGTTTTTTCTATTCTTTTTCCTCTTCCTTTGTCGGATGAAATAAAAGTCAGTGGTGACTCTTGCTTACCACGACATTTGCGAATAAAAAACACAAACCAGTATTAACAGTCGGTTCTGCCACCGTGTCCCAGAACTGGAGAATATGCTGGGGACAATTAATAAAGTGGGTTATACCTTAGGATCTATGTCTTTTTTTAACTGCTTTCTTGTTTGTTTTGCCTGCTTTATATTTAAGGGTTTTTGCTTGGGTATTGTTGAAGGTCCTTCACCCAGATCTGGGGGAACTTTTTAGGTAAACAACAATAGATCGTGGAGACTATACGACATAGACCGATATGGTTTAAGCGATGGTTGTGTTGGTGTGACACTTAGGTTGGTACCGGTATCCTTCGTGTGGAAACAAGGAGAATACGGGGCCGCCGCGTGGTGTTGTGAAGCACTAACGGACCTCAGAACCTTAGTTGAACAAACTTGGCCATTAGAAATTAGTGAAATAGTTGGCCTCGGTATAAAGTTGAGGATTGGTTTATACTCGATGCTACACTCATTTAGATCAGACTTTCGGGATATTTTGGCTGCAAGAAAAGATTGTCTGAGCTTAAACAATGTCCGATAAAGGATGATCAATGATATTGAGAATCCTTAGAACCCGGTTACTTTTATAAGACAGGTTGAGCCAACTAAACTTTAAGAGGGTACTTACCTATGGAATACATGCAAGCCTAAACCTAAGGCTACTTGTGAGACTTGTTTGCTTTCTTTGCCTAACAATTTGAACTCATTGCAGGACTTTGTTTGTATTCCTTGCAGGACCTTGTTTGTATAAATCCAATAAATTGGTTTCTTACCCTGCATTTTTGCTTGATGCATAGCATACACATCATAGCTTCATAACATGACATATCATACTAACCATTTCAAGGATCTCGAGGGCCTGTGATGCAGGTTATGATGAACCAGACGTCTAGCAAGGGGCAAGGGGATTTATTTTCCTCTAGACAATGTCGTAAAAAGATCAAAACATGACAACTTGAGTCAGGGGCTATGTCCCACTTGATATGGTGAGCTTGACTCTTGTAGAAGGACTCTCAACGATACAAAGTTCTTTAATCAAAGCTGCAAAATTCCAACTTCTGACATTTCTTGTTTACCCTGTGAGATCCTTGAAAACATTGCATACATATGTCATACACATCATTACATAACAGGTACCATAACAGGTTTCTCATCTTCTTCGCTGTTTATTTCAGTAGTAATGTTTTCTGAATAAAACATCAAGGATCTACAGGCACAAAATGCCCAATTTCAGCAAATGTTCGTAGCCTTAGCTAAGGGGCAGGAATATCTGAAGGCCCTTATTCTGAAAGAGAAAAAGAAGAAGAAGAAGAAGAAGAAGAAGAAGAAGACCGTCAGTGTCCTAAATCTGCGCAAAAGTTTTAGGGGACCGTTGAAGCAAACGGTTGATCTGACCTCTTCATCCAAAGAAGGGGAGAACCAAGATGGCGATACAAGGGGGGAAGACCCTAGTCTGAGAGTTTTCGAGGATGACACAGAATACAATGATGAGAAGTATCCTCCCGCTGAGG
Organism: Vicia faba; assembly: GCA_948472305.1. Taxonomy (NCBI): domain Eukaryota; kingdom Viridiplantae; phylum Streptophyta; class Magnoliopsida; order Fabales; family Fabaceae; genus Vicia; species Vicia faba. The sequence continues at coordinate 931,236,471 of OX451738.1, read as the reverse complement.
ATAGGTACAAGCAGTTAGAGGATCGGTTGAGCGCTATGGAGATCCAGAGAATACCCGGGCTGGATTTTGAAGAGCTGGGATTGGTGTCGGGGGTAGTCATCCCACAAAATTTTAAAGCTCTGGTTTTCGCGAAGTATGATGGGGTGTCTTGTCCCAAGCTTCATCTCCGTTCCTATGTGAGGAAGATTCAGCCTCACACCGCTGATAGGAACTTGTGGGTCCATTTCTTTCAGGACAGTCTGTCTGGGACTCAACTTGAATGGTTCTACCAACTGGAGGGAACCAATGTTTGTAATTGGGAAGATCTGGTTGCTGCTTTTTACAAGCAGTATCAATATAACTCTGACCTTGCCCCTACCCGTACTCAACTCCAGAGTATATCCATGGGTGCAAGCGAAGGTTTCAAGGACTATGCGCAGAAATAGAGAGATCTGGCAGGGAGAGTCCAACCCCCTTTGTCTGATAGGGAGTTGGTGGATATGTTCCTTAATACGCTATCTGGTCCGTTCTTCAATCACTTGATTGGTAGCTCCTCAGCTGGTGTCACCGAGCTGATATTGACTGGAGAAAGAGTAGAAGTTGGGATCCGGAGTGGCAAGATCCAAAAAAATACCTCTTCGAGTACAGAGAAGAAGTCATTTGGTGGCAAGAGGGAAGCCAATGTTGTGCACGTCCAGAAGGGGCATAGCAAGGTAGACTACCACCAATCTGTGGGGGCAATGCTGATCTCTAATTCGACACGCGCACAACGACCACAACAACGAAACAATCAGCCAAGGGTGGAAAGACCTCATAGGCAGTTCACCCAAATCAACATGTCATTGTCACAAGCATTGCAACACATGTTGAAGATGAATCTGATTACGGTGATAAACCCTCATCCGAACCCTAAGACTTCTTCTCCTAACTACAACCCGAATGCAAGGTGTGCTTATCATTCTGGTAGCTCGGGGCACGATACTAACGATTGTTGGGCGCTGAAATACAAGATTCAGAATATGATTGACGCTAAGGAGATCGAATTCGACCCTCCTGAGACTCCCAATGTGATCACTGCTCCCTTTCCAAAACATGGCTAGGATTGAAAGCATTTTTGTTCATTTGAATTCTCAAGTTGTATTTTCTTTGCTTATTCGAACAATTATTGTCATGTCAAACTTTATTATTTCATTAATGCATTACACATGTTTGTCTTGAATTAATTTGTTTTCATTATGCTTAAACTGATTTATACTTCCTTTTCGTGATATTCAACTCTCAACCAAAAACTCTAAGCCTTAGAGGGAGGATGACGAAAAAGATACCACAATCTCTACAGTATGCTCTTGGACAGACCCCGCTAACGATGTACAGGCGTTGTTTTAAATATCAAACAGTGGAGTCATAACGAAGATAATCCCTAGTAAACCCCTTTGAGCTAAAGAAGTAGGAGTTTTTCTTTCACACAAATTAAAACCCTTAATCATAACCTGAGGCAGGGTAGTTTTCTCAGTTAATTCAGAGGCGCATTCAGTCACAATCTTCCTCTTTGCACACAATGAATGGCCTCGAAGACGTCCCTCTGAATCAGAAGATGGTGATGGTTTTACATAATCATCAAAGCAGGAAGTCATTAATTTGCAAAAGAAAAGCTCGTTGAGTCAAAACCTATGAAAGAGACTTAAGAAAAAACGGGGGCATCCCGCTGACTGTAATTACAAAAAGAAATAGTTCAGGCAAAAGACAGGGATAGTAAAATCAAAAAGAAAGAGGTCCTACAAATCCTCAACAAAAAGAAGGTTACAAAAATGACTGCCTATTCAAAACAAACTTTCACTATCTGAACCATCACCGGAACATCAAGGACAGTACTCCAGGACTCAACTGGGATTCTAAACGCGCAATTAGCTGAGCATAGGACTGAAGGACATCACGAAGAACGGGTGGGTACAAATAAATTTTGAGCCTTTATCCTTTGTTTCTTAAACCATGAACCAGGCCAAGTTATAACCCTTAAAAGTCCTAGCTGAAGCGCGGGTTAGTTTGAAAGCATACTGTTACAAAGGTATCCTGACTCCTGTAGGACTTGTTACAAATCCCGAGTTGATATCGCATTCTTGCAAATTTTGTGTTACTACACAAAACACATTTTCAAAAAAAAATTCTTTTCAAGACAGACATGAGTTTTGCATCCTTTAAATGACATTATTTGCATATGACTAATTGTTTAACAGCAGAGAAATCCGCACAATGGATATTCAATGAACAGACATCCTCTCAATGGACAGAATCACCTCAGCAGGAAGGACACTTCCAATAACAGGTCTTCCATAAGCAAGGGGCATGACATGATGTCTAGCACACCTAGGGAAGGCTCTCCAAAAGTGAAAAATAACCAGGGGAAGATCTCCATCTGAATCACTTGGGGCATTACGCACGCATTCCAGCAACGAATCATGTGCCATCAAGAAAACATTTTTGACGGTACTACAACACAACACTACGGACAGTGACAACTCCCTACATCCTGAGAGCATGGACATAGTTGGAAAATACCACGCATGAAAAAGACCCGCTAGGTTGACTGGCCTAGGCAAAAATAAGGGCATCCCGGCGAACCAAAAAAGGTTCGGGAAAAAGTTAGAGATATACATATGAAAAATCTGTCCACCCGGCAAGTCGAAAACCTAAAAAGGCGGCTTGGGCAAAAAAAGGTATCCCGGTGGAATGAATATCTGAAAAGGCATTCTAGGAAAAAGTTAGGGATTAAAGCGTACGACTATGTCTCGTCATCTTGTCACTTGCCTATCATTATAAGACTTATCATTCCGATCGGCAGTTACCAAGCACCTCATAAGTTGGGATAACACTCAATCCACAAGGCCTCCACAGGCACTTTCTCCATCAAGTACAGGGGCAAAAAAGTCTTGATGCAAAGTCATTATCGTATCCTCAACATGCGTCCCAGTAACATCTACACTCCCCACAGAGTAGAGGCAACCAAAATTTTAATCTCTGCTTCCCCAAACAGGAGTTACTTTCCCCAGCCAAGCTCTTTCGGAGAGCCGACGTCTATATTCCCCAGCCGAATTTCGTAATCGCAAGTGGTTCATATAGTTTTCTCCCGAGCAGAGTTTATTTCTCTGAATGCGGAAGCTCATCCCCAACAGAGTTATTCTCCCGCAGAGTTATTCTCAAACAGAGTCTCTCCCCCGGAAGAGAAGCTGTAAACAAGGAGCAAATCTCCAGCATAGTCATCTCCGTTCACCATCCCCAACGGAAGTAGAAGAACCATTTTTCTACAACGATCAGGAATGCAATTTCCAGTACTCTCCAACAGCAGTCAGGGATTTATTTTCCCAAACTCGGACGTGCCACAATAGCATTTCATGTTCATACATCATGATATGCGCATACATATTGCATACAGCATAATCTCATTTATTTTGAGAACATCATCATACAATGCATTTCATGCATCATATACGATTAATCGTGTACCTTTTCAAGAAAGGTGGTTATCATCAACAACTTCTAGCAGGTTCAAGATTAGCTCCTGAAACTAAACAGAGTAATTATCTGCGCGACCAAATGCAGCTTTACACGGGTTCGTCATGAAGCAATCTTACACGAGTTTCTCCTAAATGCAGCTTCACACGGGTTTATCCTGAAAAATCTTACACGGGTCCTTTCTTATACATTTCCAAATAAAGTTTCACACAAACTCATCATAAAGTAACCCTACTATCCAGGTTCCTTCCTATACCCCTATGCAGCCTTATCCCGAAATAACCTTACCCAGGTTCCTCTTGAAGTTTTACACGAACTTATCACAAAGTAACCTTACCCAGCTTCCTCCTGAAGTTTCACACGAACTTATCCCAAAGTAACCTTACCCAGGTTCCTTTCGAAGTTTTACACAGACTTAGCCCGAAGTAACCTTACCCAGGTTCATTCTGAAATTTTGCTCAGACTTATCCCGAAGCAACCTTACCTAGGTTCCCTCTCGGTTCCGATGTATTTTTACCCAAACTCCTCACGAAGCAACCTTACCTAGGTTCCTTCTCGGTTCAGATGCAGTTTTACCCAAACTCCTCACGAAGCAGCCTTACCTAGGTTCTTTCTCGGTTCAGATGCAGTTTTACCCAAACTCCTCAAGAAGCAACCTTACCTAGGTTCCTTTTCGGTTCCGATGTATTTTTACCCAAACTCCTCACAAAGCAACCTTATATAGGTTCCTTCTCGGTTCAGATGCAGTTTTACCCAAACTCCTCACGAAGCAACCTTACCTAAGTTCCTTCTCCGTTCCGATGTAGTTTTACCCAAACTCCTCACGAAGCAACCTTACCTAGGTTCCTTCTTGATTCAGATGTTGTTTTACACAAACTCTTCACGAAGTAACCTTACCTAGGTTCCTTCTTGGTTCAGATGCAATTTTACCCAAACTCGCCACGAAGTAACCCTACGACCCAGGTTCCTTCTCATAGCCCTACTATCCAGGATTTCGCTTTGAAGTAACTCTAATATCTAGGTTCCTTCTCATAGCCCTACTATCCAGGCTTTCATCTCGAAGTAACCCTACGATCCAGGTTCCTTCTCATAAGCCCTACTATCCAGTCCTTCGTTTCAAAGTAACCCTACGAACCAGGTTCCTTCTCATAAGCCCTATTATCCAGGCTTTCATTTCGAAGTAACCCTATGATCCAGGTTCCTTCTCATAGCCCTATTATCCAGGCTTTCGTTTCAAAGTAACCCTACGACCCAGGTTCCTTCTCATAGCCCTACTATCCAGGCTTTCATTTCGAAGTAACCCTACGACCCAGGTTCCTTCTCATAGCCCTACTATCCATGCTTTCATCTCGAAGTAACCCTACGACCCAGGTTCCTTCTCATAGCCCTACTATCCAGGCTTTCATCTCGAAGTAACCCTACGACCCAGGTTCCTTCTCATAGCCCTACTATCCAGGCTTTCATCTCGAAGTAACCCTACGAACCAGGTTCCTTCTCATAGCCCTACTATCCAGGCTTTCATCTCGAAGTAACCCTACGACCCAGGTTCCTTCTCATAAGCCCTACTATCCAGGCTTTCATTTCGAAGTAACCCTATGATCCAGGTTCCTTCTCATAGCCATACTATCCAGGCTTTAGTTTCGAAGTAACCCTACGACCCAGGTTCCTTCTCATAACCTTACCATCCAGGTTTCTTCTCTCTTATCTCCAGACAACAGTTTACAACATTGTAAGACGTGGACCCTAACCAGATATGCAGCTCACTTTTGTCTCATCAATCAAGAGTTAATTCCCCAGTAGAGTAATGGACAACCGAAGCTCCTGGCCTCTATTCCCCAAGACATAAATCAACATTCCCCGACAAAGTCCTCTTCAACGGCAGGTACATGAATTATCGCAAAGGAATCTCTTATGCAACTGATATCTTTTCTGATGGAATATTTAAGCCCATCTCTGATAATTCTCCGTCGCGTTCCAAATGGAATCTGTAAGCCCATTCCCGATTATTGATCAGTATTACTTCATGCGAGTGCAAATTTCTGGACACTCTAGTGTTCAATCATCTTCCACCCTCAGATCACAAAAGGCAGACCAACCAATCTACATCCTCAGGTTTAAGAAGATTGAACAGGGGAAGCTGTTTACCCCAAAATTTTCCCTCTCATTTTACTCAAAACATACTCATTGAAGTCCCCAACTTGCTCAAGGATGCCCAAGAGTTGACTAGACAAACTCTCTCCTAAAGCAATGAACCTCCAACTAGGGTTTCCATTTTCATCAAGATGGATGAGCTACAAAGGCATCATATGCTCTCCATATTCCTAATATGTTCACAATACCATCCACGTCAAGTTTCATGCCTTGCACAAGAAGTTTACTCAGTCAACTGCTCAGATGCTTGAAAATCAACTATATTAGGTCAAAAGTCAATTGTGGCCCACATACATTCAAACTTCAAGATTTTTGGTCAACATAAACATTTTAAAGTGATATCCATCATTTGATCAAGGTTTGATCATGATTCCCCAAGGAATGCTCCTAATTCATCAAAACTCAAAAGTTGCTAAATTAGGGTTTCTTAGGAAAAGTCAACCAAACTTTAACCAAGCATAACTTTTTCATACTTTATCAGAAATTTCTCATCCAAGGCTCATTTTGAAAAGAATCCAATTCCCTACAATGCATATTCATCCCTCAAGTTCAAGATATGCACTCATGAAAAGATATACATTTAGACATTATAGGTCCTTTTCAAAAGTCAACAAAAACACCTTTTGGGTCAAAGCTTCTTACATGAACATGGAAGATCCAAGTGAGATTAAACCAAAATGGTTGTTTATAGGACATCCTAATCTTTCTAAAAAGTCCAAGAACACCCTCTTAGGGTTAAAATTGAGGGAGATGTGTATTGTCAAAGTTGACCAATTTTTGGAAATGTGCACGAAGTCAACATTGATCAAAATGACTTTTTTTTTTCAAATGGGCCCATGTTTTCTTGTTTGAAAATTGTTCCTAAGATGGCCCACGACCCCTGAGCTTATCCACCTATTATTTTATTATTTTTATTATTTATTTTGATTTTTTATCCATTTAAATCAAAATAAATCAATTTAAATAGTAGAATAATCAAATAAAATCAAAGATTTGATTTTATGAGCATATTATGAGTCCATGAACAGCTAGCAAATCAAAAAATTCGTGAAAGAGCCAATTGATTGGAAAAGATCTTTATTTGGTCTATTTTGGAAAAAAATCATACAAGACAAAGAATGAAATCAAATTTCCATAATTTACAAAGTAATGATTAGTTTTTATTGACCTAATTCATTCCAATGTAAGGACATAACATTCTCAAGGCAAAAAAAGAGGGCTTGGGGTCGTGAAAACAAAGGAAGAAGTGTCAAATTTTTATGGAAAAAGTACAGGTCGGTTTTGATTCTATAGGCCATTTCAAGCAATTCCAAGGCCAGCAATCCGTTCCTGGACATTTTCTGAAGCCATTCCAATCATCCTCAAGCCTTAAAACCTTCAGAAATCACGCCTCACAGTGCAACGGTTTGCATCTTTTTTCAAGATTCGTTTTCAATGATTTATCCATCATAAACATGTTTTGATCATATATCCATGCTTGTTATCATATTTGTAATGTTTTTGATTGGTTTGATTGAAGTTTAAGTGCAGGAATGGCACAATGCCATTGTTAGGGTTTTGAGGTCCCAAATTGGGAATTCTATATAAAGGCAAAATTGGACAAAATTAGGGGTATTATCATGCTCAGGAGATGATTCGTAATTGATCCATGCCTTTGGTTTAAATTTATTCTGCTTGTGCTGCGTTTTTGAATTTTGCAGGTTTTTAGTTACGAACAAAATCGGTCACTACAACCTATAGTGACAGAAAACTGTTGTAGGTAAAAGTTCTCCATCTAAAACGACGGGTCCCTGAAGAAGGTGATGGCGTGGTGCTCACTGATTTATCCATTCAAACCATTGGGGACCCACAACCCGCGCGTTTTTGACATGTAGCCATAGATCTTTATTTGCCTTATATTTATTTTGTTAACAATTAACACGCTTGGTTCAGTTGGCAAGGCGGGTCATGATAAGGTTTTAGTCCAAAAGGGGGTGGGTTCGATCCAGCCCTTTTTGCAAAGTTAATTTTCACTAATTTGTGTCTTCAGATCCAATGCTCCAGGTCCTTGCGCGCTCCTCATGCACTTCCATCACCATACCACAAGATCTCATCATATCCCGACCTAACACTCAACACATGAAAACCATGGTGAACCCTCAAACATGGCCAGCACTGGATCCAAACACCTGATTGGGCCAAAGGATTTGGGCTCAATGAAATTTAGCTTCACACCCCCTAATCTGCTTTCACCACAGGCCCAATTACTTTCTTTCTTTATTTTCTTTTGTTTTATTTGATTAATTTCTTTTTACAAAACAACGAAAAAAATCATTTTTTATTTAATTATAAAATCAAGAGAACCACAAAAATGTAGAATTAGTTTTTTTTTGGAAAATAATTAATTTAATGATATTGACTTGATTGTTTTCATAATTAAAATTAATTAGACAAATTAGGTTTAATTCAAAAATATTTAATTTTCTCAATAAAATACCAAAAAATATTTTTCTTTAATTAATTAGATGTAGGTTAAGATTTCAAATATTTTCTCTTTAATTGATTAGATTTTTAAAATTTAAACTTTGATTCCCGTACTTAATTCTCGTGCGCAATATTTTATTTTCCAATTATTGTATTTGCTTCGGGTTTGTAATAGTTTTTAATTAGGGCTTACCGCATATTATTTACTGTTTAATACCCGGTTTTCGGTTATGTAAACCCCTCCCCGAGGCCTTGTTATAGCGCAGGACTCTTTTATTTTCTCGCTTTTATTTTATATGCTTGTATATAATTGTTAGCAACCTAGGTTTGTATGCTTAATCAATTAAATAGATCATTTAATTACAAGATAAATATCTGAAAACCAACATTGTTGCACACTTGCACCCTTAGGGTATGCCTCACTTGGTTGCCTCAGAAAACAATGTTCATGTCCCTCGAACGTAGGGATATCTTAGCAAAGACCCTCGGTTTAAAAGTCATCATAAAAGATCATGGTCCCTTACTATCCCTCGAGTTGCCTATGAGAAATGATATGGTCCCTCGATGTTGCCTATGAATATATGATTACGGTCCCTTCAAAATGTTAAGGTATCCTTACATGTTTCCTTTAATGACCATAACGTCCCTTTTGAATGTCCCTTGAAACTCCAACGATGGAGCTACCTACTCCTTAATAGTAGGATAGGGCTGTCTAAAGGAAACGAGAAAATGAACAGCCTTTTTCGAGTAGGTAGAAAATCTTAAGTACTTGCTCAAAACAATAAAAACTCTTTCCCACAAACACTTTCAAAATAGTTTCAAAAACCACTTCATCACGCTCTTGAGGACCGATACAAGGGTTATCACGAAGTAAATAAAACTTTTCAAAGAAAGCACACACAAGCAATTTAAAAATGAGCAAGTACCTAAGAGCCTGTGGAAAACCACGGATAGAAAGGGTGCTAACACCTTCCCTTTCTATAATCTACCCCCCCCCCCCCCCCCCCCCCCCGTACTCATAAACATTCTCGAAAAAGGTTTTTTCTGTTCTTTTTCCTCTTCCTTTGTCGGATGAAATAAAATTCGGTGGTCACTTTAGCTTACCGTGACATTTGCGAATAAAAAAGGCAAACCAGTATTAACAGTCGGTTCTGCCACCGTATCACAATATGCATGTGAGACGTGTTAGCAAAAACAATCAAAGATCATAGTCCCTCGATGACGCTATGAATGTTGTCTTATAAATGATCTTAAACCAAAATGTCATAATACATGTTTAGTTCCTACCAACTACATTACCAAATCTCCAAGTTCAATACATCAAACTCCATGTCTCAAAATTACACAGAAATAATACAAATGCTATCCTAAACCTATGTCATTCATCTTCAATCTTCATGTTATTTCATCTTCAATCTTTGCTCACTTCTCAAACTACTGGCAATGCACATGCCCTAGACATTCGCTTCTCATTCCCTTCGCCCATACATAAAATCATACCTGACTTTATTCAAGAAAATGGGTAGCCCAGTATTTTCTCAAGAAACCATATCACCATATCAGTTCAGAATAAATCAGAATGTAGAGGAGATAGCAAAAATGGCAGGAAATCAAGAAAAGAAAACTGGTTTCGTTCAAAGCCAGAAAATTCATGACAGAAAGTCGTTAACCATTGTTACATAAACCGCAGACCTGTTAAAATCATATACAGAAAATCAGGATTCATAAACTATCCTATCATCCAAAATAGTTTGCACAGCTCTGTTTATGTCAAACTCGCCACCTTCTTCATGTTGTTCCAAGGCCAAACCTGTACCATAGCATAAACCTGAATCAAGACAACTATGAGTATGTTATGCTTCAAAACACAACAAAGACCAATCAATAACATTCACCAACATGTTGGAGACGTAAAGAAGTTGGCAAATTTCATTCATCAGGATATACAGTTCAAGATAGAGAGAAAATAATTGAAATTGGAGAATAAAGTAAAAATGAGAAGGTATGCGAAATAGAAGTGAAAACCGTGAAAGTAGGTCCATGAAAATAAAATAAAAAGAATAACCAATCCTAACTGTTTCATAACAGAATGCTAACCATTTTCAATCCCTAACCTTCCTCTCTAACAGAATTTCCAACCAACTCCCTAATATCATCTAACTCCCTCTAAGCATAATTGTTTTTCCTAACAGTATCCAACCTCTAACTACTATAACTAACTCACCAACTGTCAACAGAAGGAAAAACAAGTTCTAACCAACTGTCAGAACAGATTTTCTTAATCTCCTAACTGTCACAACAGAATCTTGACCATTCTATTATAATAGAATTTCTTAATCTCCTAACAACTTCCAACAAAATCCCAATTGATTTCATAACCAACTAATTGTGACCAAACCATAAATAACCAATAGAATTCAACAGAAAGGGATAACAGTTTAAAAGATCAAAAAAATCAGAAATACAGGAAACTCACCTTCATCAGGATTGAATCTCCTCTCCATCTTGATCTTCAATCTGTAGATCTCTATAAAATAACCTTCTTCACACATCATTCAGACGCTCTCCACTATTTTTTCCAGTTTCAAACACACCTTCACCTCTAACCATTACTTCTCTTCCTTACCATTCTTCATCTCATCATTCTCTGCACCTTTCTCTAAACACCATTTTGCACCACAACCATACCCTCAACCTTTATCACCTCACTCTCTTCATCTTCTCCATCACACAGAGTCTTCGATCTTCATCCTTCTCTGCAACCTTACTCATCATAATCTGCGAATCTTGGTGGAAATCGCAGGATTTCAGCATCACATCATCAACATTCATCTACTTCATACATCTCCAATCATATTCAAATTCTCAATGCTACTGCATATCATCGATCTTCATTAATATGCCATCTTGAATCAACCGTAACAACTTCTATCTACATAATCACAACAACAACCACAACAGCTTCTCAACAACGAAAACGCAACAACAACGAATCTTGGAATTGCAGAAAAAGATAAAGAATTGGTAGAAGGAGATTTCGTAACAGAAAATGAGAAGAGCGTGAGGAAGATTACTTGGGCATAATAATGTTTCTATGTTTGATTTCGATGACGTCAAAGACACGTTGGACGTTCTCCAAAAAAATTTGTTTTCTGTTGAATGGGGAAAATGTGACTGAAACAAAAGGTTGATGAAGATCATGTGAAACAAAATGAATCACGAGTTGGGACAAATCGTGATGAAACTGAATCGGATCAATGAAATTGGAGACGCAGCCGAAAGTGGAGATGAGACGGATATTTGAGTGAATGAGTTGGAGAAATTGAAGTCGTTTTAGAGATGTATTCACATGTGGTGAATAAGTCCACGGTCGCGCCGTCCGAGAGAGAGTAGGAGATCATTATTCATAGAGAAGAAGGAGAGAGTTATGTGCACGAAGAATTCCAACGGTCACTCCACTGAAACCTAAATTCAAGTATCCTTTTTCAATTTATTTTGTGTTTTTTTGTTTTTATTATTCAATAAATAATAAGCAAAAATGATCAGTAATTAGAGATAATGAATCCTAGTTTTTGTTAATGATATGGACCGAATCCAACCCCTTTGCCTGAGCCCAATAGTGTTTTTGGTAAGCTGAAGCATGATGCACAAAAAAGGTTGAATGGCATTCTGAAGCCCAACGTTTTTTTGGAAGCTGGCTGGTTGTGTGAATCAAAAAACCTTTGTTGGGCCTAGCACCCAGGCTATTCCAGCACCCCCTGCTTACAAGTTGCACCCCTTTTTTATTATTTGCATTTTTGTTTGGATAATTTTGATAATTGTTTTGTTTGAGTTTTTTTACATGATAAAAAAATAATAAAATCAATAAAATTTGTTAGACTTTTATTAGATTTTAGAAATTAATTAGGAATTTATTTCCCTTTTGCTAACTTTTTAGTTAATTTTGATCACTATTTTTACTCATTTTATGCCATGTATTTCGTTTGCGATTTTTGGTATGGATTGTATGCAATACTTTAATACTTGCTGCCTAATTTTACTTGTTTGTATAGTCTTTCATGATCCCTTAGGTGATTTTAGTTCAAATTTAATCTTCGATTTAATTGAACTAAAATTAGACATTAGGCTTTTAAATCCAAGCATGCAAATATTAGGTAGAATTCCCTCAAAATTCCAACTTTAGGTCCAATGATACATTATAACATTATGTTTAGAAATAGGCTAGTCTCCCTTTGACTTTTCTTTCTCCTTTTGCATTTGCATTAAAAAAACTTCTTTTTCCTTCCAAACTTCAAAACACTTAAAAATCACTGATGAGAATCATACTTTTGTTGAGTATGGGAAATGATAAGCGGGTCTCTTCTCGACCTTATTGTTCTTCCCTCTCAAGCCTAGGTGTGGTTCAAGTCTCAAAGACTCCCTTCATGGATAAGTAGAAAAGTGGCTAATATCTCTTTCTTGAGGTCAACTAGTCATTATCTGCAACAAAATACAAACCAACTCAAATTTTTTTGTGCGCTCAAGCACCTTTTCTTGAAACCATCTTCAGCAAGAACATGATTAATTTACTTTTGTGCCAACGCGTGAGTCTCCAAAGGTCGAGCTGTGGCAGAAGGCGGAATTAACATTGTCCATAAAAAACAAAAACAAACAAAAACATGCGATCCAAACTACGGTAGCTCTGATTCCTCAAAAAGGTATCAGTTGCATAAGAGATTCCTTTGCGAGTACAACTTTATTTTCCCTACGTTCTTTCCTCCTTTCTTTTGCATGAATTCTTTCTCAGTAGTAGACATTAAGCATAGACTAAATACACACATAGGATAGATAACAAGAGTGGATACCGTAGAGTACTACGGGCGTGTGGGGTGCTAATACCTTCCCCTCGCGTAACAGGCTCCCTTACCCAATATCTCGGTCGCAAGACCGTGACTTCTCCCTTCTCGGGTTTTCTTGATGTTTAACTTTCCCTTCATGTGGGATAAAAGACGTTCGGTGGAGACTTCATTGTTTGATGATTTTCATCCGGTTGTTTTAGCTGGCGACTTCACTGGGGATAGGCCGACCAAATGCTGGTCCATCCTGGAGTCGCTCGTAGATATTGTCTTCTTTCCTTTGGGTGTTTATTTATATGCTTTATGACTTATTCATTTTGTATATACCTGAGCATATGTATGCATTGAATTTTACTATTTTCTATATACTACTATTGTACTGAATCTACTTCTTGATTGGGTTGGGATGTTACTATTGAGGTAAAAGGCCCAGTACCCAGGCCAGAGTGCACTAGGACACTAGGAATAGAGTGGGGGCATGACGGTTGTAGGACGTGGTCCGACTAGTGCAGTCATGTCATATACCACGCTCGGATGAGGTTCAATTGGAGGTATTTTCATCATGCACGTCTGTGTTGTGATGATTTTACTTTCACGTGAACCCGTGATTTTCGAGTTACCCTTGCCTTACCCTGACCTAGTTTTCACCCGTGAGTGGGGAGGGAATTATTATCACATGTACAGATGGTGACTATGTTCATATGGTTACTCATGCACAGATAGTGACTATGGTCAGACAATTACTATTGGTTCTAATGGTTATGTTCTAGATTTCTGTTGGTGACTTATTCAGATGCTATATTCTTTTGGTGACTATGGGGTTCTCAGATTTATTTTTTGAGTTCCTGACTTGTTTACTTGGAGGTTCATTCAGGCCTTTGGTTTTGGTATTCTCAGCATGTTCAACAAAATCCTCAACAGTATCCGATGTTCCAGAAGCCTTGATCCCGTACTATTGATGATCTACATGGTACTTGGTTCTTATATGTGCAAAAGCTATGTCGGACCTTTGATCTGATAATATTCATATGGTTCAGAACACTGTCACAATCATATTCAGAAGTGATGGGACTTTGATCGCATGTCTTTTCATACATAACATGGTTACCACATGCTTAACATACATGTTCTGTTATTTCTAGGGAATCATATTTGTAAGTCTTGTGCTAAACTTTTCCATCCCTTACTTGCATAAAATCAAAATCAAAGCATGTAAATTCCTTGGAAACGAAAAAACATGACATGACATCCATTCATGCACCCCATGCATATTCATGCATTCACAACTATTCGAAGATTGGGGATTCTTATTCAGGCCTGGTATTCTCCTCATAGGTTCAACTTGATTTTTATTGTCACATGCTCAGGGATCAGTTATGGAATAATTCTGTGTGGTATACATGCAAGCTTTGGCCCGTGGTCAGAAATTCTTCAAGAAGGAAGATAATTGATCGAAGACTCAGATTAGCCAGGTCATGAAAGCTCTGATGATGATGTCAACAGTCTTGCACTTACTGCCGCAACAGAGGTTCTCCCTTCTCCTTATCTTCTGGGAATTGCTTTCAATGGTGGAACGCTACATAATCTTGAGTTCTTGGAACATCTTGTCAGAAGATGGTTCCCATTTACTATGGGATCTTATATCAGTGCTTCGTTCTTGTTGACCAACTTCAGATGTGGTTTCCACACCGGGGTACCAGACTTTTTGATCAGGGGCGTTCTCCACAGCCTTGCGTTCCCTGATCTGTTCGACAACAGTCAGTCTTTGTTCCCCTAGTGAATTCACTGGGAAAAGATTTTAAGCAAAAACAGAAGAAGCCTGATGAGCATGTTGATGCGAAACCCGCTGCATTACATCCTGTTATTTCCAGCCCTGATCTTTGGAGTCCTCCTCCCACAAACATCTCTTCTGATTACGATACACATGCTAGATGTGTCTACTACTCTGAGGCACCCGATTTTGATATCAAAAACTGTAAAGGGGACAAAGTATAAAGCCCAACACCTGTCTGGCGTCTCTTCCAAAAGTTTAATTCCTATTTGGCCAACTATTGTACTCTTTCTCACCGGGTTGATGTCTATGTTGTTCTGATAGAAGACGAACTGTATTATTTCTTGGTGGCGTGATATGCTTGGTAATGCAGTTTATACTAATTCTCTTGGTAAATCATTCATTCATTCTCCTGAAAGAATCTTCTATTCATATTATTTTGGGGAACTTGGCCATTAGATTGAAGATGTTATGTCATCCAGAGGCAAAGTCCAAGATGGAATCAATCCAAAGACTGTTATGTTCATATCAGATCAGAAGGGGAACTCTCTCGCCCATTTAAGCATCAAGACTGCAGAAAGTCGTCAGAATGAAGAAACCCATACGAAGTCAAGTCTCCTCAAAGATGGAAATCATTGGTTTCTTTATTGCATTTTCATTTGCATTCGAACTTGTTTGTTTAAACATTGCTTGCATATAGAAACTTGTCTATTTTTGAATAAGAATCTTAATCCAATAAATATGCTTGTCTTGAAGTGTTCTTTTATTTTTATTCATCCATTTGTTATCACTCTTTAAACGTTTTGCTTGCATATTGATGCCATGTTTTCAAGTCTTATGCTTAGGTAAAGATTGGAGGGAGGATGACGATGATCTAAAAACGCAAAAAATCTATGGTTGGTATGCTTTTGAGTAAGACCCTGTTGACGATGTACATGCCTTTTTTTTATTCCTAAACACCGGAGATATAAGGGAGATAGACCCTCGCTAACCCCTTTGAGCCTTTGAAGTAGGAGTTTCTTTTATGTTAAGAAAAAACCCTCATTTTAACCCTAGGGCGGGTAATGTTCACTTAATCTGATCGAGCATTTAGAACTCATCAAGAGTGGGCATCCAAGGATACAATAATGGTTATCCATCAAAAGGTTAAGGAAAGTCTAAACCACAATGGTTAACCCTCCTCTAACAGCAACGTGCATCAATTAATGATACCCTAATGGGTGTCTCTCGCACATCAGGAGGTAGACAAATGACGATACAACGGTGGCTATTCCTCATCTATCAAAGACTCAGACAGTCACGGTCACTTCCAACAAATCAAAGACAACGTGAAGATCAATGACATGTTCAGAATGGAAAGTATAAATAAGAAAGAAACAAAAAGCCCTGCTAAGTTGAAACTTGAAAACAAGTCGCTTAGCCAAAAGTTAGGGCATCCCATTGGACTTCTAAATTGAAATTCAAAAGAATTTGTCCAGGAAAAAGCTAGGGAAAGCGAGAAAGAAATTGAAAAGCCTAAAAGGCGAGAAAAGGATTACCAATAAAAATCCTTAACGAGAAAACAAAGTCGTGTGATCAGACACCAAAATCAGAAGTTAGTGACTATTGTGTCCAAGAGGCCTCGGTGGTTCCTCAACCATCGCAAACTCTTCTCGAGAGATGAATGCTTGTATCGGGTTAACTGAACTTAGGAGTGGAGAAAACTATGGAGAATGGGTGGGCACCAAAAATTTTGAGCCTTAAATCCTTTTTCTAAAACCATGAACCAAGCCACGTTACAACCCTTTCAAAGTCCTAACTGAAGCATGGGTCAATTTGAAAGCGTGCTACAATGAGATGGCGTTTAATTGACTCCTAAGAGGTATGTTTAAATATCTGTGTTGGAATCATGTGCTTGCATTATCTTTCATGAAAAAGAATTTGCAAACATTGCTCTCTATCTAGTGATTCATTCACAACAGAGTTGTAACACCCATTCATTCAAAGTTTTTTCAAACTTCAAGACTTACATACGTGTTGCATTAGAATTATCATTCTCATAATAAACATTATTCTGCATACAAAACAACTGATTGACATCAAGTAAGTTTTCACAATGAACAATCGGTAAAGAGCTCAATTTTGTCAGAGAAGAGAGGCTCGAATACTTGTTGAAGCAAGAGTCAGTTATCACAAGAGCAATGACTTATCCAGGGGCATGTTAACCAGTGATTTTGTCAAGAGAAAGCATCTTGGTGCTTCACAGTCTGAGTACCCTCTAGGGATGAAGTTAGCAGATTTCTCCAATCTGGGGTAATCAAGTCGAGATTCGACCTCTCCAAGGTCAGCCAAATCTGGGGCATTCCCTCAAAGCAATCAATCAGAGGCTGTCATGTCGATAAACCTATTCAAGTTGCCATCAATCAGGGGCTATCACATCGAGAAATCTATTCAGAATTCATTCAACTTGGGGCCGGTACGTCGAGATTCGACAAATCTCTCCAAGAAAGCTATAATCAGAGATAGTTTATTTCGTAGCTCAAGACATTGGGGTAGGCCACCTCATATCTTATCGGGGCACGAATATTCCGGTTTTCTATTCAGCATAGATCTTCTCAGAGATCCTCTAGACAGGGGCATTCCCCATCCGTACTTACAAAGTTGCTCAAGCCAATTATGTTGTACGAGACGAATCAAGCTAAAAGCGCCATAACGGTCACCCTGACTTGGCCAGCGTACAAAGCCGCCTTCATCTTCTACAGACAATTTCGAACCTAATTCCCCAAGTGAATTTGGAAAGTCTGGAGTCGCCATTTGACTTGGCACGCGCAAGTGCACCCCCAGTGGAGTTAATCAAGTACATATCCCTCAATGAAGTAAACTGGGGCATTCACAGAGCGAAATTGAGGCATTCGCAGACGTCTATTACCATATTTTTATCCCCAAGTGATTCAAGAGGTGATTCCCAGTGTGCGTAAACTTGGGACATGTGTTCGAAGAGATCCACATGGTTTTCAGTTTCCATTCTTCGGTATACTCAGTCCTACCATCCTCTCAACTGTTCAGGATGCAGGAAAGTCGTACCAGATTATCTCTTCCCCAATAATACAATTCAGAATTCAGTGACGTACCAGTAAACTCGCTTCATCAGCAATTCAACCTTCAGCAGAATTATCAATAATCTTCGATATCATGAGCTCCCAGTGCAAACTCTTACCAGTATCCCTAGAAATCCTTGGTACTACAGGCTTCCAGCGCCGATGTGTATTGGTATCCCCGGTGATGAGCAACAACTTCAAACAAGCCTTGATTTATCCCCATGAAGTCTATTTCTTTTCATTGCATATAACTATCATTGCATAATATTAAATCCTCAAAAGCGCGTAGCCGATCCATCAGAATGGATATTTACGGTAAAAGAAATTCAAACATGCATACGAAGCATAAGCCAGATCAGGTACCCTACACAAAAGACCTGAATTATTCAAGGACAACAATCCCCTTAATAGGATTTCACTCCTAAAACCCCAACTGGTGACCTTCACTTTCACCATTCCCAGTAAAATCAATATATTTTGTCATTCTAAACCCACTTTTCGTCTGGTAGCCAGTCCCCGTCTGACAAATAATTTAGTCTCCAAACACTCGTCTGTGTCAGTTTCCAAACACTCGTCCGTGTCAACTCATAAACACTCATCTGTGTCAGTTCTTCAAACACTCGTCCATGTTAAATCTTTCTTTGATACTCGTCTGTATCTTCTTTTAATACCCGTCTGTATTGATTCAAACACTCATATGTATCAGTTCTTCAAACACTCATCTGTGTTAGTCTCCCAAACACTTTTCCATGTTTAACCTTTCTTTGATACTCATTTGTATTTATGCAAACACTCGTCTATGTTATACCTTCCTTGTATTGGCATCATGCTACATTACAAGTTCGATCTCTTCCTTGTATTGGCATCATGCTATATTACAAGTCTGGTATCTTCCTTGTATTTGCATAACACTATGTTACAAGTCTTCTATGTCCTTGCATTAACATCATGCTACCTTCCAACACTCGTCGTGTCAACTTCTAAACACTTGTTGTGTCAACTTCTAAACACTCGTCGCGTCAACTTCTAAACACTCGTCGTATCAATTTCCAAACACTTGTCATGTCCTGATCGACGTATTTCTTTGGTTATCGTGTCTTGATCGATACCCCTCCTGCAAACCACCGTGTCCTGATCGATGTATTC
Source organism: Vicia faba (assembly GCA_948472305.1). Taxonomy (NCBI): domain Eukaryota; kingdom Viridiplantae; phylum Streptophyta; class Magnoliopsida; order Fabales; family Fabaceae; genus Vicia; species Vicia faba. The sequence goes on along the minus strand of OX451738.1, from coordinate 931,217,539 downwards.
CTGTTAGCCATCATGTCCTGATTGATGTCTTCCTTTTGACCATCGTGTCCTGATCGATGTATTCTTGTTAGCCATCGTGTCCTGATCGATGTCTTCCTTTTGGTTATTGTGTCCTGATTGATACCTCTCCTGTAAATCATTGTGTCCTGATTAATGTATTCATGTTATCCATCGTGTCCTGGTCGATGTCTTCCTTTTGATCATCGTGTCCTGATCGATGTATTCATGTTAGCCATCGTGTCCTGATGGATGTATTCCTTTTGATTATCGTGTGCTGATCGATACCTCTCCTATAAATCATCGTGTCCTGATAAATGTATTCCTATTAGCCATCATGTCCTGATCGATGTCTCCCTTTGGTTATCGTGTCCTGATCGATACCTCTCTTGCAAATCATCGTGTCTTGATTGGTGTATTCCTATTAGCCATCGTGTCCTGATCAATGTCTTCCTTTTGGTTATATTGTCTTGATCGATACCTCTCCTGCGAATCATCGTGCCCTGATCGATGTATTCCTGTTAGCCATCGTGTCCTGAACGATGTCTTCCTTTTGTTTATCGTGCCCTAATCGATACCTTCCTTGCAAATCATCGTGTGCTGATTGATGTATTCCTTTTAGCCATCGTGTCCTGATCGATGTCTTTCTTTCAGTTATCGTGTCATCATCGGTACCTCTCATGTGAATCATCGTGTCATGATCGATATATTCCTATTAGCCATCGTATCCTAATCGATATCTTCCTTTCAATCATCATGTCCTGATCCGGGTCTTCCTCTCAGTCATTGTGTCCTGATCGATGTACTTTGATATCGTCGTGTCCTAGTCGACGTATACCTCTGGTTTAGTCCCACCTTTTTTTAATTCCCCAGTGGATATAACAAAAATAAATAAACACTCACACTTTCTTTCAGAACAAATTTTTGACATTGGTATTTAATCATCTTCTACCTCGAACATCCGAAAGGCACGCGCCAATCGTACTTTTCCAAATACTTTTAAAACCCATCACAAAACACATTTTCAAACAAAGCATATTTTCAAGTGATCTAGCAAGTGTAATACCCAAAATTTGCCCTACCCTTTTACTTGTATCTAGCTTATGCATCTCGCACTTTTCACATGTACATAACCCTCATTAGGTCATCTAACACATCATGCAACATTTGTCATAACTTGTCATGGGATCAAGGCTTTTGAAGAGTTAGGGTTTCTACATAATTTGAGGCTTCTGATCAACACTCTACAAGCTTGGTCTAACTGGTTTTCTCTTTGAATATGGATAAGGCTTAACTCCATAATCATCATGGGATTCTTTCTCTCAATACAGGGGCTTTATTCATCATAGGAGGTGTGGTTCCTCTATTACTTGTGGTGCAACCCATTCTGATAGACTTTTTTCAAAGATGTTGCACTTGGACATAAAATTCTTGTGGATCATGGATTAAAAGTCATTTCATGAGGTTTGTGTCATAAGACGAATTAGGGTTGCATTTGTACTTTCTTATTGTCAATTCAAAGATTGGTTCAAGACATTTACTTTGGATCTTATGCAATGATTTGAGGTCTTACATGGAGTATTTTGGGAATCTTTTCTGAGAAGGAAATCATTTGCGCTAGCCTTGAATCTTAGTCATAGTCAACCATGGAAGGTGGACTTTTGACCAAAGTATTTCTAGTCACTTTTGGTTTTTATCGTGGTTTATCTAAGTATAGCATGGTGTGGCATGAGGTACAAATTGGAGAAGACTTGAAATTTTAAATGAAATAGGAATGGAGGGAAAACAATTCAAACTTGATTCAAGTCTTGTTTATTACAAATTTAAAGATATTTGACCAAAATCCTTACATGTTCAAATAACTCCCAAATCAAAGTTTTCATTACAAAAAACATTTCAAGTCATATTCAACATCACTTTCAAATCCAATTACAAAATCTATTACACCAAAAGTCACAATACATGTTTAGTAACTACTGTTGTACCCCAAAATTGACCCTCTTTATTTCGACCTTTTTGGCTTACATTTCATTATTACATGCATGCATATAATTGGTTTTATGGTTATGGAATCAAGTATATTTAGTAAGCTTCATTAGGTTACAAGTAACGTTTATTTCGCCAATGGATGTTCTCAGAGTATTTTGCATGCTGAAGATCGGTTTGTCGTTTCGCAACGATTCGGGGTTCAAAGATTCACAAGTCCAATCCGGCGCATCATATTGAGGTTCTCTTTTGCCAAGATATCCCTGATAACATATTCTCAAATTCAGTTTCGGCTCGAGAGAGAATTCTTTAAAGAAGGTCTCTGAATGTGCAATTTTTCTCGAAGAAATATGGTGAAAAAGTGTGCTGAAAGTGCAGTTTTTACGCACTAAAAAATTCATAACTTGAAGCTCGTGACTCATTTTGAACCCGTTTCGGTGGCCAAAGTTCCTACTTGACGCCATATACGTTTTCATCTCTCACGGATGGAAGCCAATTTAAATCAGAAGGTCTTCAAAAATGCGGATTTATCAAGTATTTTTGTACAGAAAATTTGTGACAGAAGTTTATTTGCATCATGTTCAGAAAATCATAACTTGGTCAATTTTCATCGTATTGAGCTGGTTCTGGCGCCAGAATTTCAAAAATTGAGTTGGATACATTTTCTCAGGAGGTATCGAGTTCGAACAGTATCCAAAACGCCTTCTTTTTTTGCCCAGCGTGTGCTTGATGCACCAAAAATCATGAATGTTGAATATTATTTCATTTGGGTCGAAACTTCGAAAATTCATAACTCGGTCAATTTTTATCAGATCGGGCCCATATTTTTATACAAGGTCACTGACTCAGAGATCTACAACTTTTATTCCAAATTTGAGACCGGGTTCTGCTTCAATCAATACTAGTTTTTATTGAAGAACGTGTCAGAGTTGACACTGGAGCCCAAAATAAGTTTGTCTGAGGCGAAACTTCAAAAATTCATAACTAATTCATCGTTTATTCAATTGAGCCCATTTTCGAACAGGAGTTATTTCTCGATGTCGGATACATTTTGTTTTCACATTTTAACTTCAAAAATTGCACTTAAGTCCCTACGATTTAGCCTGGAACGTGACGGAATCAAGTGAATAAAAATCTGCACTATTGCTTGTGGTTATTGGAGGCCCGATTGCACATTCAAAGCCCATATCTTTGCTCTAATTTCCATTATATAATTTCATTCTTTTCACACAAATAGGACACGGAAGAAAAAAAACTTTTGTCACAATCCTATCAAAATATTAAATTCTTTGAAGAACCCTAAAAATCTTGAAATCCTTATTACAAACCCTCATCTCACTACAAACAAGTCATCCTTATTACAAACCCTCATCTCACTACTTCTCCAATAAGGGTTTGACCATTATGGTCCCATGTAGGTTTATTACAAAACACTGAGGCCGAATCATAACAACCACCAATGCATGGCAAGGAAGACATCCTGAGGAGGTTAAAGGCGTCGGTTCAACACCCACCCGTATTGGTTTTGGTTTTCTTTCATTCTATTTATCCTTTTACCTATTTTCATTCTTTCTGTTTAAAATATTTTTCATAAAACCTAACATTTTTCACAAATATTTGATTTGTCATAATAAACTCGAATAATTAATTTTAGGTTTTTTTAATTTAATTTTCGGTTTTAAATTATTTTTTGGGTCAACACCCACCCCTGACATTTACATTATTTGTATTTTCTAACCCTATTTTCCATTGATGTTTCTTCCTTTATCTATTTTTTGAACAAATTAATTCTTTCTTGTTTAATCATTACACATAAACTTTCTTTTTTAAAATCTTTTTTTTAATTAAAATTAATTAGGTTTTAGGTTTTTTTAATTAACCCTTGTTTTTTCAAAATTAACCTTTTTTTTAATTAAAATTAATTAGATTTTAGGTTTTTTTCATTAAATTTTTTTTTCAAAATTAACCTTTTTTTAATTAAAATTAATTAGGTTTTAGGTTTTTTTTAATTAACTTTTTTTTCAAAATTAACTTTTTTTTTAATTCGAATTAATAAGTGTTGTACCCCAAAATTTGCCCTCCCATATTCTTCAAGAAATTGCCAAGTCAAAGATGCAAAATTCTCCAAGGGTTGCACAGTGTAAGAGCCTCCTGAACAGTCAAAATTAGGGTTTTGATTCTGATCAAGAAAAGGAAGTTTCCAAGGGTCCAATCAAGTCACACATGCCTATAAATATGGTCAAGCATCCTCATGTCAAGTTTCAAGACTTTCAGCACAAAATTGCACAGTCAAAACCCTAATTGCACTACAGTCAACTGTAGGGGCAAAATGGTCATTTGACAGTCAAAAGTCCAAATTTTTGGTCAACATCTCATTTTGAAGCCACAAACATCATTTGATCAATGCTTGATCATGATTCTCAAAGCTTGGCTCAAAAATCATCAAGATGCAAAAGTTTCCTTATTTGGACAGTTGAAAAAGTCAACTGTAAATTGACCAGGGCATAACTTTCACATGGATTATCAGAAAAATCCCATCCAAAGCTCATTTTGAAGAGAAAGACATTTCCTACAACTCCTCTTCACACTTCAAGTCAAAGAAATGCTCTCACAAAAAGTTATCAATTTCAACATTATAGGTCATTTTCAAAAGTCAACAAAAAGGGACTTTAAGTCAAGGGCCATAACTTGAGATTGGTAAATCAAAATGACATGGGACCAAAGGAATTGGTTATAGGACTCAAAGACCTTTCCAAAATGTCCAAGAACATGAGCAAATCTTAAATATTGAGCAAGTTATGCCTTGTGGAAGTTGGTAAATTTTTGGATATTTTGAAAAGTCAACATTGATTCAAATGACCTAAAATTGCTAATGGCCCTCTTTTTCTTCCACAATTCATTATCCAAGGCATGTGCACGACCAATTGGCCCAAAGGGAAGTTTTTCTTCATTTTTATTTATTTATTTGGATTTTTATTATTAATAATTCATTTAAATTAAAATAAATACATGAAAAATACTAAACCTAGGTTTTAAATCTTTTTATGCATAATATATACTCAAGATTTCGTGTCTAACCAAATATAGAAAGAATCAATTGAATTGGTCATGATTTGGTAGCAAAAGCATGTGAAAAAGATTGCAAAATAATGGCTTGAAAATCAAATATTGCATAATCAATTCCTTGATTCTTTTGATCAGATTTTTGACCTAGATCACTCTCCTATAGATACACAAGCAAGACCTAATGCCTTGGACCCCTGAGCTGCGCAAGAACCTGAAGAAAGAACTTGAAATTTTTGCTTGAAAACTCAAAACTGAAAATACACTTGCAGGTCGTTTCAAGCCACAACACTGATTCCATTGCATCCCTGGGACATCAAGCAACGTACCTGGATCAAGAACCCAGTCCCTAACCCTTTGAATCATTGTACAGAAGTCAAGCTTTTTTCACTTTTTCTCATAATCGTATTTTACAATTTAAGCACATTCATTGCATTTTGTTCATGAATTCTTATTAATTAATTGATTCTAATGCTAACCATGTAAATTAATTGTGTTTTTGAGCATTGTACACGATTCCACCATTGTCATCTTTTAGGTTTTTTTCAAGCTGTGAAATGGGGGTTTTCGTTTAAGGAACAATTGGCATAGGAGACCTAGACTATCCGACTCAACGCTCTTAGACGAACACAAAATGACCCTCGCGCCTAATTTCTAATGCCAGGATTCCTAATCGCTATTTTCTGGAATGCTATATTCTGGAACGGTTCAAAAATCGTTGCTTATGGTTCAATGTTTCAGGGAATGTAGGAGAAGAAGATGAGGTGGCCATCAACGATTGGCTCGTTTAAACTTTCGCGCGCAAAGAGCACTAACGCGTTTGTTTTATTTTATAATATTTGTTTGTTAGGTGATATACAGAAAACGTGTTTGGATCAACTGGCAGGCTTAAGCATTGATAATGTTCAGGACCTGGGTTCGAGCCCCAGGTCCCACCCCCTTTCATATTATTTTTCATCCAATGCTTGTGTGCAGTTTCAGTGAGAAGACGTATCATACACCCTCAAAATCAAGCTGTCCACGCATCCCAGGGCATTCAATCAAAGGTCAGGATCTGGGGAACATGATGCACTCTAGTCAACGCCTGGGCACATTAGTGGAAAAGGTCAAAGAGGCCAAAGCTATTGGGCTTAAATTGCTAACCATTTACCTCACAACTAGGGACAACACTCCCCTGAGGTTTGCAATATTTTTCTTTTTTTTTCATTCTTCTTTTATTTTCAATTGTTATTCTTTTTATTAATTCTTGTAATTTAATTATTTTTCATAAAAACACAAAACAATAAAAAAATCAGAAAAGATGAAAAAAATAATAAATATTTTATTTTAGTATTTTTGTAAAAAATTGCATTAATTCACTTAGTTTTAATTTAGGGTTTAATCTTAACATTTTTCAATAAAAACCTAAAATTGGTAGAATTAGGGTTTATAATAATTTTTATCCTTTTTTCTTTTCTTTCATAAAAATTAATTATTAAAATATTATTTATTTTTATAATTAAATGGCATGTAAAATAATTAGGTTTAATTTTAGGCTAAAATTTAATCTTTTCTTAAAAATTAAAAACAACTAGAATTAGGGTTAGCATTTTACTTTAATTAATTCTTTTTTCATTAAAAATCATAAAATACAAAAATACCAAAAACAAATTTCTTTTCCTTTTAATTTTATTAATTTAATAATCGTTTAATTTAATTTAGTTAAAAAGGGTCCAACGCCCTCGTTTCAACTTTAAATCCAATTCGCATATTTATTTTTTATTCTTTATAATATTTATGTATCTCTCCCAAGGCCATGTAACATCTTTTATTTGTCGCACTTTTAATTTTTTATTTTTCTGTCAAATCGGGTTCTGGAAATTTTGGCGATGTGGACCCGCGCCTTTTGTAATAGCTTTAGAACTTTTACCCTTCGCAATTTTTAACTGCTAAATCAATGCATGCAAGAATGAATGGACAAAAATAAAAATAAGCGCATAGATCACTCATGAAATGACAAGACAAAATAAATGAATCTGACACACAAATCACACACCACCCCTAGGGTATGCCTCACTGTTGCCTTGTCTCGAAAGGTGATCGTCGAGTAGAGGATGTCTTAGTAAGTCCTCATGATCCGGGAACCTGGCATGAGGGTAGCTTCTAAGGTATCTTCCCATTGCTCCGGTGATCACCATGTCCCGAACCTCGAATTGACCCGAACACCTCCAACGGTGGTGCTACCTACCTCTCAATGGTGGGATGGCACTACTTTAAAGGACATTTACACAGACGAATTCCTTAGGGTAGGTAGACGACTCTAGATACTTGCTCTAATTTCAAAACAAATCAAAAATACTTTTCACACCGACACCTTTTCAAAAGCTTTCGAAAGCAATTTTTCAAACACTCTTGAGGACCGATACAAGAGTCGAACTGAAATTTTCAAAGAAACTTTTTTAAAACCCACAGTTGAAAGGCAAACAAACCATTTTGAAAACACAAATGAGCAAGTATCTAAGAGCCCATGGATAACCATGGATAGAAAGGGTGCTAACACCTTCCCTTTCTATAATCTACCTCCCGAACCGAGAGCAATCTCTATAAGGAATTTTTCTGTGCTTTTGTCCTTTCCATTTTGAGAAAATAAAAGACGGTGGCGACTCTTGCTTCCGCGACATTTCGCGAACCAGCGTTAAACAGTCAGTTCCAGATCCACCGATCACAGAACTGGCGACTCTGCTGGGGACTATTTTTAAAGTGAGGTGTACCTTAGGGTAGTTCATAACTGTGTTTTCAATTGTATTGACTTGCCTGCTTTATTATTGTGGGACTGTCTTGGGAGTTCTATAGATCCTAACCCGGATCTGGGGATACCTTCTTAGAAAGTAGCAACAAGGCTGTGAGGGAACTGTGCGGGGTATACCGACATGGTTGAAACAGTCTGCTACGTTGATGTGGCACTTTGGTGTGTACCGGTAACCCTTGAGTTCAGTCAAGGAGAGTACGGGGCCTCCGCGTGGTGTCATAAAGCATCAACAGACCTTAGGAACCTTAATTGAACTATCTTGGCCTCTTTAGGGTAGTGAGATAACTGACTTTGGTGCAGTCCGAGGTTGGTTGATACTCGATACTACACTCAATGGAGGGTTGCTTTCCTGGAATATTTCGGTCGCCAGTTCAGTGGCTAAATCGAAACGATGAACAATGAAAGCAATCCCGTGATATTGGGACCCTTAGAACCCGGTTACTTCTAATAGGACAGGTTGAACCCACCAACTTCAAGAGGGTAGTACCCCAAACTTCATGCTGGCCTAAACTCTAAGGGCTCCTCTTGTGTGACTTGTGTGCCTTCGTACTTGACTATTTGCATGCTTGTTGTCTGACCCTTGAGCTTCTTGCAGGTTTTGTTTGTAGTCCTTAATTAGGACTCATAACAAGGTTTACTAAGTTTCTTGCAGGTTTCATTTATAGTCCTTAATTAGGACTCATAACAGGTTTTACTTGAGCTTCTTGCAGGTTTTGTTTGTAGTCCTTAATTAGGACTCATAACAGGGCTTACTAAATTTCTTGCAGGTTTTGTTTAGTCCCTAATCGGGACTCATAATAGGTTTTACTTGAGTTTTTGCAGGTTCAGGTTTAACAGTCCTTAGTTGGGACTCATAACAGGGCTACTTACATTACCCCATGCATAGCATAACATCATACCATTGCATACATCCTACATAAGGATTAACCCATTTCAAGGATCTCAAAGGCTTATGATGCAGGTCATGATGAATCAAACATCTAGCACGGGGCAAAGAGGATTTATTTTCCTCTAGCCAAAGTTGTCAGAGGCTATGACCCACTTGATATGGTGAGCTTTGACTCTTGAAGAAGGTTCCCTTAACCAAGGTTGTTTGGAAATCAAAACCAGACATGACGACTAAAGTCAGGGGCTATGACCCACTGGATATGGCGAGCCTTTGACCCTTGAAGAAGAATTCTCAACAACATGGGTTCCCTTCAATCAAGCTACAAATTCCAATGCTAATAATTTTCTTGTTTACCCTGCGAGGTCCTTGAAAACATTACATGCATGTCATACTCATCATTGCATAACAGGTATCCTTGTTGCAGGTCACTTACCTTCCTCGCTGTTTATTTCAGCAATGGCTTCACAACAAGATAACCAGGACCTTCACGCTCAAGAGACTCAGTTCAGGGAAATCTTCCTAGGTCTATCCAAGGGGCAGGAAGAGTTGAGGACACTCCTCATGGGGAATCTGATCAGAAAGAGTCCTGAAGATGACAAGGACGAACAGCTGAAACCTCTACAAGCTGAGGTAGACACATTGAAAACCCAGATGCTGGGGCAAAGGGCCCTCATTCAAGGTTTAGCTCAGGAGCAAGGAGAGCTGAGAGCCATGATCAGCCAACTTCCTCAAGGCATGAAGCAACCAACCCAAATCAAGGGACAGGTCTTTGATCAGCTTCCAAGAGGACAAGAGTCTGGTATGGGGAAAAATAGACCTCTTCAAATTGCTACCACTTCACAGGTCCAACTACAACCTCGCCTAGAGCAAAGGGTTGATCAGAGTGAGCCAAACAAGCCCAGGAGGCAATTTACCCAGCTCAACACGTCGCTGTCTCAAGCCCTACAACACTTGTTGAGACTAAATCTGACTACATTAAGGGACCCTCCTAAGAATCAGAATACAGCGTCACCAAAGTATAATCCCAACGCCCGTTGCGCTTATCATTCCGACAGCCCGGGGCATAATACCAACGACTGTTGGTCTCTGAAGAACAAGATTCAGGACCTGATTGACGAAGGAGCAGTGAAATTCACCCAAGATGGTCAGGCCGAGTTCTTCTACTACCCCTGCAAGACTCACCATTTGAAGTGACAAATCCTGAGACTAGGAAACTTTTGTTCATTCGAATGTTCAAGTTGCAATTTTCTTTTGTTCAAACATTTACTCATGTTAAACATTGTTACTTTATTAATGCATCGCATATGTCTGTTCTAAAACCATATATTCGTATTCACTAAATGCAAATTATTTTCATATTTTTCTGATGTCAGTTCTTAAATAATAATTCTAAGCCTCTTGAGGGAGGATGACGAAAACGATACCGCGATCATTACAGTATGCTTTTGAACAGACCCCGCTGATGAGGTACAGGCATTGTTTCAATCCCTAAACACTGGAGTTATAAGGATGATAATCCCTCGTCAACCCCTCTGAGCCAAAGAAGTAGGAGTTTTTCTTTTCGAAATTTAAAAACCCTTAATCATAACCTGGGGCAGGGTAGTCTCTCAGTTGATCCAAGTGCATAACAAATGGCACCAAAGAAGTCCTTACGAAACGAAGAAAGACAGTGATGGTTCTGAATAATCAACAAAGAAAGGCAGTCATTATCTCAAAAAATAAAAAAATCCATTAAGTCAAAACCCATGAAGGAGACTTACAAAACTGGGGCATCCCGCTGACTGTAATTCCAAAAAAGGAAACAGTTCAGGCAAAAAAGAAAGGGATAACAAAAAATCAGACAAGAAAGAGGTCCTACAAACCCTCAACAAAAAAAAAGGGAAATGACTGCCTATTCCAAATAAATCATCAATATCTGAACCATCACCGGAAAATCAGAGCAAAGACTCAAACAAGGTCTAACGTGTGATCAACTGAGTTTAGGTTTGGAGAACATCACGAAGAGCGGGTGGGTACAAATAAAATTTGAGCCTTTATCCTTTGTTTCTTAAACCGTGAACCAGGCCATGTTATAACCCTTAAAAGTCCTAGCTGAAGCATGGGTTAGTTCGAAAGCATACTGTGACGAAAGGTATCCTGACTCCTTAAGGCTTACTATAAAGAAAGAGTTGACATCACGTTTTACAAGCATTCATTTGTTTTATGAAAAAGAATGCATTTTCAAAATCTTCAAGACAGACATAGGCTTTGCATTTTTTACATAACTTTGTTTGCATATGACTTTTTGTTTGAACAGCATAGAAGTTCGCACAACGAATGCCTAATGAACAGAAGTACCTCCAATCAAGGGGCAGACATGACCATGGTCCATTATCTGGGGCAGTTAAGTCAATTCAGAGAATCTCTCAAAACGCCTAATAGCCTGGGGCAAATCTCCGCCTGAATCACTTGGGGCACTCCAGCAACGAATCTTGCCTGATCAAACACCTTCCGGTGGCATGACAAAATACTTCCAACAGGGGCAACTCCCCACATTCCCTGAACGTGGACATAGTCGAAAAAATACTACGCAAAACCAAAGACCCGCTAGGTTGACATACCTAGGCAAAAATAAGGGCTTCCCGGCGAACCAAAAGGGTTCGGGCAAAATGAAGGGATGAAATGAAAAAATCTGTACACCCGGCAAGTCGAAAACCTGAAAAGGCGGCTTGGGCAAAAATGGGTATCCCGGTGGACTGAAAACCCGAAAGGGCGGTCCAGGAAAAAGTTAGGGATCAAAGCGTACGACTATGTCCTGCCATCCTGTCACCTACCTACCAGAAGAAGGTTTGTCTATCAACAACTATCAGCACCTCATAGGTCTTCCTCTCATACCTCAGAAACAGGGGCAATAAAGAGTCGTCCAAACGATCTAATGGCTCTGTCCATCAAAGTGTAAAGGTAGGTTTAGCTAAAAAACATAACCAGTACATCTTAATTCCCCAGAGAGTGAGCCAGCAAGTCAGTGCACTCTTCTCCAAGCAAAGTTATCAAATCTTAAGGAAGTTGGGTATCCTCCAGTGGATCTCAACATCTCCCCAGCAGCATATGTATTCTTAACAAGCATCCCCGGCAGTCTTGGTCTAAAGATTGTTCCCCGGCGGCATATCAACATTCAAAGGAATCACTTCCCCCGCAGTTCAAAACTTCCCCAAGAGAATCCAACCCAGCTCCCCCCAGGAAAGTTGGAATCCATCTCCCCAAGCAGTAAGCTTATCCCTAGTAGATTCTGGAAGCTTATCCTCGTAAAGCACGAACGCGTCGTCCGGCTTTATTCTAAGAGTTATTTCCTTACCAGGATATAACTGGGCTATCCTCAGCCAAAAGCCACGGAAAGAGTGTCCTCGACGAAGTCTTCTTATCCCCAGCGAAGTCTATTAACACTTCCAACACAGCAAAGCTATCCCCAGCAAGTTATTATCAACATTTCAGCAAAGCATCTCTCTCCCCACAGAGTATTGCTTCTCAGCAAGATTGCTAGAGTACTTTGCTCCCCGCAGAGTTATTTCATTCGCCAAGTTTATTCCCCAACGGAGTCATCTTCTCCTACCGGTATTCTTGCAACTATCATCCCCGGTGGAAGCAAAATCTATTCCCCAACATCAGCCCAGGAGTGACTTCCCGGCACCCGTCAAGGATTTACTTTCCTAGACGAAAAATACATTCATAAATATATTATAGCATGCATATACGCATCATGAACATACAATCTCACGTATTCAGAGAGCATCTCGCATGTCATACCACATGACATCGCATACAACTAACGCTTGTCTTTTCAGGACAAAAGTACAAAAATGATTACCATCAATGGTCGCAACTAAAGATCCGATTCCTGAATCTTGCCAGGGTGTATCTGTTGATGACCAATTACCAGATCCGATTCCTGTATCTTGCCAGGGTGTGTCTGAAGAGTTCGAGGATCCGATGCCTGAATCTTGCCAGGGTGTATCCGTTGAAGACTAACAATACCAGATCCGATTCCTGTATCTTGCCAGGGTGTGTCTGAAGAGTTCGAGGATCCGATGCCTGAATCTTGCCAGGGTGTATCCGTTGAAGACTAACAATACCAGATCCGATGCCTGTATCTTGCCAGGGTGTGTCTGAAGAGTTCGAGGATCCGATACCTGAATCTTGCCAGGGTGTATCCGTTGAAGACTAACATTACCAGACTCGATTCCTGTATCTCGCCAGGGCACGTCTGAAGAGTTTAAAGATTCAGTTCCTGTAACCAGTCAGGACATATCTACATAAAGCATCTGAAGACCATCGCCTGCAACATGTCAGGTAGTCATTTTTCTTTTGCAGGTACGCAAATTCTCGCTAAGGAATCTCTTACGCGATCAACATCCAGATGGCATCTATAAGCCCATCATCCTATTCATCAATCTCTAAATGGCATCTATAAGCCCATTTCCACCATCACTGCTACTATGTGAGCGCAAATTTCTGGGCACTCTAGTGTTCAATCATCTTCCACCCTCGGATTACGAAAGGCACGTCGGCCAATCTGCATCCTCAGGTCTAAGAAGATTGAACAGGGGCAACTGTTGTACCCCAAAATTTGCCCTCCCATATTCTTCAAGAAATTGCCAAGTCAAAGATGCAAAATTCTCCAAGGGTTGCACAGTGTAAGAGCCTCCTGAACAGTCAAAATTAGGGTTTTGATTCTGATCAAGAAAAGGAAGTTTCCAAGGGTCCAATAAAGTCCCACATGCCTATAAATATGGTCAAGCATCCTCATGTCAAGTTTCAAGACTTTCAGCACAAAATTGCACAGTCAAAACCCTAATTGCACTACAGTCAACTGTAGGGGCAAAATGGTCATTTGACAGTCAAAAGTCCAAATTTTTGGTCAACATCTCATTTTGAAGCCACAAACATCATTTGATCAATGCTTGATCATGATTCTCAAAGCTTGGCTCAAAAATCATCAAGATGCAAAAGTTTCCTTATTTGGACAGCTGAAAAAGTCAACTGTAAATTGACCAGGGCATAACTTTCACATGGATTATCAGAAAAATCCCATCCAAAGCTCATTTTGAAGAGAAAGACATTTCTAAAACTCCTCTTCACACTTCAAGTCCAAGAAATGCTCTCACAAAAAGTTATCAATTTCAACATTATAGGTCATTTTCAAAAGTCAACAAAAAGGGACTTTAAGTCAAGGGCCATAACTTGAGATTGGTAAATCAAAATGACACGGGACCAAAGGCATTGGTTAGAGGACTCAAAGACCTTTCCAAAATGTCCAATAACATGAGCAAAGCTTAAAAATTGAGCAAGTTATGCCTTGTGGAAGTTGGGAAATTTTTGGATATTTTGAAAAGTCAACATTGATTCAAATGACCTAAAATTGCTAATGGCCCTCTTTTTCTTCCACAATTCATTATCCAAGGCATGTGCACGACCAATTGGCCCAAAGGGAAGTTTTTCTTCATTTTTATTTATTTATTTGTATTTTTATTATTAATAATTCATTTAAATTAAAATAAATACATGAAAAATACTAAACCTAGGTTTTAAATCTTTTTATGCATAATATATACTCAAGATTTCGTGTCTAACCAAATATAGAAAGAATCAATTGAATTGGTCATGATTTGGTAGCAAAAGCATGTGAAAAAGATTGCAAAATAATGGCTTGAAAATCAAATATTGCATAATCAATTCCTTGATTCTTTTGATCAGATTTTTGACCTAGATCACTCTCCTATACATACACAAGCAAGACCTAATGCCTTGGACCCCTGAGCTGCGCAAGAACCTGAAGAAAGAACTTGAAATTTTTGCTTGAAAACTCAAAACTGAAAATACACTTGCAGGTCGTTTCAAGCCACAACACTGATTCCATTGCATCCCTGGGACATTAAGCAACGTACCTGGATCAAGAACCCAGTCCCTAACCCTTTGAATCATTGTACAGAAGTCAAGCTTTTTTCACTTTTTCTCATAATCGTATTTTACAATTTAAGCATATTCATTGCATTTTGTTCATGAATTCTTATTAATTAATTGATTCTAATGCTAACCATGTAAATTAATTGTGTTTTTGAGCATTGTACACGATTCCACCATTGTCATCTTTTAGGTTTTTTTCAAGCTGTGAATTGGGGGTTTTCGTTTAAGGAACAATTGGCATAGGAGACCTAGACTATCCAACTCAACGCTCTTAGACGAACACAAAATGACCCTCGCGCCTAATTTTTAATGACAGGATTCCTAATCGCTATTTTTTGGAATGCTATATTCTGGAACGGTTCAAAAACCGTTGCTTATGGTTCTGTGTTTCAGGGAATGTAGGAGAAGAAGATGAGGTGGCCATCAACGATTGGCTCGTTTAAACTTTCGCGCGCAAAGAGCACTAACGCGTTTGTTTTATTTTATAATATTTGTTTGTTAGGTGATATACAGAAAACGCGTTTGGATCAACTGGCAGGCTTAAGCATTGGTAATGTTCAGGACCTGGGTTCGAGCCCCAGGTCCCACCCCCTTTCATATTATTTTTCATCCAATGCTTGTGTGCAGTTTCAGTGAGAAGACGTATCATACACCCTCAAAATCAAGTTGTCCACGCATCCCAGGGCATTCAATCAAAGGTCAGGATCTGGGAAACATGATGCACTCTAGTCAACGCCTGGGCACATTAGTGGAAAAGGTCAAAGAGGCCAAAGCTATTGGGCTTAAATTGCTAACCATTTACCTCACAACTGGGGACAACACCCCCCTGAGGTTTGCAATATTTTTCTTTTTTTTCATTGTTCTTTTATTTTCAATTGTTATTCTTTTTATTAATTCTTGTAATTTAATTATTTTTCATAAAAACACAGAACAATAAAAAAAATCAGAAAAGATGAAAAAAATAATAAATATTTTATTTTAGTATTTTTGTAAAAAATTGCATTAATTCACTTAGTTTTAATTTAGGGTTTAATCTTAACATTTTTCAATAAAAACCTAAAATTGGTAGAATTAGGGTTTATAATAATTTTTATCCTTTTTTCTTTTCTTTCATAAAAATTAATTATTAAAATATTATTTATTTTTATAATTAAATGGCATGTAAAATAATTAGGTTTAATTTTAGGCTAAAATTTAATCTTTTCTTAAAAATTAAAAACAACTAGAATTAGGGTTAGCATTTTACTTTAATTAATTCTTTTTTCATTAAAAATCATAAAATACAAAAATACCAAAAACAAATTTCTTTTCCTTTTAATTTTATTAATTTAATAATCGTTTAATTTAATTTAGTTAAAAAGGGTCCAACGCCCTCGTTTCAACTTTAAATCCAATTCGCATATTTATTTTTTATTCTTTATAATATTTATGTATCTCTCCCAAGGCCATGTAACATCTTTTATTTGTCGCACTTTTAATTCTTTATTTTTCTGTCAAATCGGGTTCTGGAAATTTTGGCGATGTGGACCCGCGCCTTTTGTAATAGCTTTAGAACTTTTACCCTTCGCAATTTTTAACTGCTAAATCAATGCATGCAAGAATGAATGGACAAAAATAAAAATAAGCGCATAGATCACTCATGAAATGACAAGACAAAATAAATGAATCTGACACACAAATCACACACCACCCCTAGGGTACGCCTCACTGTTGCCTTGTCTCGAAAGGTGATCGTCGAGTAGAGGATGTCTTAGTAAGTCCTCATGATCCGGGAACCTGGCATGAGGGTAGCTTCTAAGGTATCTTCCCATTGCTCCGGTGATCACCATGTCCCGAACCTCGAATTGACCCGAACACCTCCAACGGTGGTGCTACCTACCTCTCAATGGTGGGATGACAATACTTTAAAGGACATTTACACAGACGAATTCCTTAGGGTAGGTAGACGACTCTAGATACTTGCTCTAATTTCAAAACAAATCAAAAATACTTTTCACACCGACACCTTTTCAAAAGCTTTCGAAAGCAATTTTTCAAACACTCTTGAGGACCGATACAAGAGTCGAACTGAAATTTTCAAAGAAACTTTTTTAAAACCCACAGTTGAAAGGCAAACAAACCATTTTGAAAACACAAATGAGCAAGTATCTAAGAGCCCATGGATAACCATGGATAGAAAGGGTGCTAACACCTTCCCTTTCTATAATCTACCTCCCGAACCGAGAGCAATCTCTATAAGGAATTTTTCTGTGCTTTTGTCCTTTCCATTTGGAGAAAATAAAAGACGGTGGTGACTCTTGCTTCCGCGACATTTCGCGAACCAGCGTTAAACAGTCAGTTCCAGATCCACCGATCACAATAAGGTTTTAGGTATTTTAATTAACCTTTCTTTTTATTATTAACTAAAATTAATAAGGTTTTAGGTTTTTTTAATTAACCTTTTTTTCAAAATTAACCTTTTTTTTAAATAAAATTAATTAGGTTTTAGGTTTTTTTTATTAACCTTTTTTTCAAAATTAACCTGTTTTTTTATTATTAATCAAAACTAATTAGGATTTAGGTATTTTAATTAACTTTTTTCAAAATTAAAATTTTTTTTTATTAAAATTAATTAGGTTTTTTAGGTTTATTTAATTAATTATCATAAATCATTTTTTTCATAAAAAATCACCAAAATATTTTCTTTGCTATTTTCATCTTATTTTTATTTTCCTAGATAAAGTGTATAGGGCGCGTTCAACTGTAATAGCGTAGCTTTATTTTTTCCGTTTTTTTTTTCATCATTATCATGTAATTGCTTCGGGATGTAATAGTTTTAGGATTTCTTTTCCACACTCTTCACTATTATGTAACTGCCCCGAAGCTCTATAATAGCCTAGGTTTACATTTCCACCTTTACCTTCAGCTACTATATTTTATGCAATGCTTAGATTAATAGAATTGTATGGAAAGATAAAAATGAACGATAGAAAACCTTAATTGCAAGATAAATAACTGAACTGAATCATTTGCACACTCGTACCTCTAGGGTAACCTCACTTGTTGCCTTCGGAAAAACAATGGTCATGTCCCTCGAACGTAGGGATACCCTTAGCAAAGACCCTCGGTTAAAGTCATCATAAAGATTATAGTCCCTCAATGTCCCTCGAGTTGCCTATGAGAAATGATCTTGTCCCTCGATGTTGCCTACGAATATATGATGACAGTCCCTTCGAACTGCTAAGGTATCCCTATATGTTGCCTTCTATGACCATAACAATGACCCGCGCTTGTCCCTCAAATATCCAACGATAGGACTACCTACTCACTAATAGTAGGATAACACTGTCTAAAGGATAGGAAGAAAAGAACGACATTTTCGAGTATAAGTAGATAAGTTCTTAGATGCTTGCTCAAATCAACTTTTTTCACCTACACAAAAATATTTCAAAACACTTTCAAAAATATTCTCCTTGTCAACACTCTTGAGGACTGATACAAAAGTTATCACAAATCAAATTGCCGCACTAAGGCATTTTCAAAACAATTTTCAAAACACACAAAGCACAAGCAATTTTCAAAACATGAGCTATCATCTAAGAGCCCGTAGAAAACTACGGATGGAAAGGATGCTAACACCTTCCCTTTCCATAATCTACCCCCCTTACTCAGAAACTCTCGAAAGGTCTTTTTCTGTTCTTTTCACCCTTTCCTTTGTTGGATAAAAGAAAAGTCAGTGGCGACTCTTGCTTACCGCGACATTTGCGAACAAAAAATGCAAACCAGTATAATAGTCGATTCTGCCATCGTATCACAGAACTGACGACTCTGCATGGGACAATTATAAAATGGGGTTTACCTTAGGGTCTAGATCATTTTAAAATTGCTTCCTTTGTTTGCTTTGATTGATTTATCTTTAAGGGTATTGTTTGGGTTATTATAGATCCTATACCCGGATCTGGGGCATCTTTTTAGGTAAACAGCAATAGATCATGGAGACTGTACGGCATATACCGATATGGTTGAAGCAATAGTTGTATTAGTGTGACACTTTGGTTGGTACTGGTATCCCTTGTGTTGAATCGAGGAGAATATGGGGCCGCCGCGTGGTGTCGTGAAGTACTAATGAACCTTAGTTGAACAAACTTGGCCATTAGAAAGTAGTGAGATAACCGGCCTCGGTGTAAAGCTGGGAATCGGTTGATACTCGATACTACACTCATTGAGATCAAACTTTTGGGATGTTTCGGTCGCAAGAAAAGATTGCTAAACTAAAATAATACCGATAAAGAAAGATTAGTGATATTGAGACTCCTTAGAACTCGGTTACTATTTCTAGGACAGGTTTGAAACCAACTAAACTTCAAGAGGGTACTTACCTATGGAATCCATGCAAGGCTAAACCTAAGGCCACTTGTGTGACTTGTTTGTTTTTTTTGCCTAACAATTTGAACTCATTGCAGGGCTTTGTTTGTATTCCTTGCAGGACCTGGTTTATATAAATCCAATAAATTGGTTTTTTACCCTGAATTTTTTCTTGATGCATAGCATACACATCATAGCATCATACCATAGCATTTCCTTAACCATTTCAAGGATCTCAAGGGCCTGTGATGCAGGTTATGATAAAGCAGTCTTCTAGCAAGGGGCAAGGGGATTCGTTTTTCTCTAGCCCACGCTGTCAAAAGACCAAAGTGACAACTTGAGTCAGTGGCTATGACCCACTTGATATGGTGAGTTTGAATCTTGTAGAAGGACCTTTAACGATACGAAGTGCTTCAATCAAAGCTGTAAAGTTCAATGCCTAACATTTTTCTTGTTTTCCCCGCGAGATCCTTGAAAATATTTGCATATCATACATGTTATTGCATAACAGGTAGTCTCCAGTACAGGTCTCTCATGTTCTCGCTGTTTATTTCAACAATGGCTCTCAAACAAGACAACAGAGATCTCCAAACTCAAGAGGCTCAGTTCATGGAAATGTTCCTAAACTTATCCAAGGGGCAGGAAGAGTTGAAAGCACTCCTCGCTGGGAACCTAGCCAAGAAAAATTCTGAAGACAATAAGGATGACCAGTTGGAACAACTGCAAGCTGAAATGGAAAGGATGAGAATCCAGATGAGTAGTCAGATGGCCCTTATCCAAAGTTTAGCTCGGGGATAAGAAGAATTGAGTATTCTCATCAGCAAGCTTCTTCAGGATAAATACGACAGTCTAGGGCAAATTGCTAGAGCTTGGGGCCTAATCAAGGATCAATCACTCTTGGAAGATAGGGAATTGGGTGACTTATTCATACAGGGGCATGTTAAAAATAAACTCAGGAGCGATGACACTCAAGGGACTGCATCTTTAAATACTCAGAAGAGACCATACAATGGGAAGAAAGAGTCCAATGTCGTGTACGACCAGAGGGACCTCAATAAGAGTAATCTCAACCAATCTGTGAGGGTAATGCAGACTTCTACTTCGGCACCGATATAATCACAACGGGGTAATCAACAAAGGCAAGACAAGCCCAAAAGGCAATTCACCAAAATCAACATGTCCTTGGCTCAAGTATTGCAACACATGTTGAATATGGAGTTGATTACGATAAGGGATCCTCATCCAAACCCCAAAACTTCTTCCCCTAACTACAATCCTGATGCAATATGCGCCTACCATTCTGATAGTCCTGGACATGATACGAATGATTGGTGGGCATTGAAAAATAAGATTCAGGACTTGATTAACGAGGGAGTGCTGGAGTTCACACAAGATGGCCAGACTGAATTCTTTTACCGTCCCTCGAAGGCACACCATCTGAAGCGACAAGTTCAGACAAAGAGGCTTTCTGTTCATTAGAATTTTCAATTTGTAATTTTCTTTTGATTGTTCAAACATTTATTCATGTCAAACTTTGTTACTTTATCAATGCATTGCATATGTCTGTTGTGAATTAAATCATCCGTATTCACTATATTTAAATTGCTTCCTTTACGTGATATTCGACTCTCGATTAAAAAGCTATAAGCCTTTAGATGGGGGATGACGAAAATGATACCACAATCTCATAGTGTGCTTTTGAACAGACCTTGCTGACGATGTACAGGCCTTGTCTTAAATCCCAAACAGTTGAGTTATAAGGAAGATAATCCCTAGTCAACCCCTTTGAGCCAAATAAGTGGGAGTTTTTCTTTCACACAAATTAAAACCCTTAATCATAACCTGGGGAAGGGTAGTTTTCTCAGTTAATTCAGATGCGCATTCAGTCACAATATTCTACTTCATACATAATGAATGGCATCAAATACGTCCTTCCAAATCAGAAGATGGTGATGGTTCCGCATAATCATTAAAAATGGCAGTCATTATCTCTCAAAATAAAAGCCCGCTAAGTCAAAACCTATGAAGGAGACTTAAGAAAAAAAACTGGGGCATCCTGCTGACTGTAAACACAAAAGAAACAGTTCAGGCAAAAGACAGGGATAGTAAAACCAAAAAAAGAGGTTACTACAAATCCTTGACAAAAAAAAATTATAAAATGACTGTCTCTTCCAAATAAACTTTCAATATCCAAACCATCATCGGAACATCAAGCACAAGATGCCAGACTCAATTGGGATCTAAACACACAATTAACTGAGCATAAGACTGAAGAACATCACGAAGAGCGGTTTGGGTACAAATAAAATTTGAGCCTTTATAATTTGTTTCTTGAACCGTGAACCAGGCCACGTTATAACCCTTAAAAGTCCTAGCTGAAGCATGGGTTAGTTCGAAAGCATATTGTTACAAAAGGTATCCTGACTCCTGTAGGGTTCGCTATAAATCCTGAGTTGATATCACAATTTTACAAAATTTGTTTGTTTTACTAAAAAATGAATTTTCAAAACTTCAAGATAGACATAAGCTTTGCATTCTTAAAATACCATTGTTTGCATATGACTATTTGTTCAACAGCAGAGAAATTTGCATGACGAATATCTAGTGAACAAGAACCTTCTCAATGAAAAGGATCACCTCAAGTGGAAAAGTACTTCCAACCAAGGGGAACGGCATGATCACTGTCCATCATCTGGGGCAGTCAAGTCAAGATTCAAGGAATCTCTCAAAGATGCCAAATAGCCAGGGGCAGACCTCCATCTAAATCACTTGGAGCATTGGACATAGATTCCAGCAATGAATCTTGTACGATCAAACAAACATCTTCTGACAGTGTGGTAACACTTACTACTATGGACAGTGACAATTCTCTGTACCCGGTGAACATGGACATAGTCGGAAAATACTACGCATGAACAAAGACCCGCTAGGTTGACTGGCCTATGCAAAAATAAGGGCATCCCGGCGAACCAAAAGGGTTCGGGCAAAAATTAGGGATAAATACAAAATATGTACACCCGACAAGTCGAAAACCTGAAAAGGAGGCTTGAGCAAAAAAGGGTATCTCGGTGGACTGAAAATCTAAAAAGAGAGTCCAGGCAAAAGTTATGGATTAAAGCGTATGACTATGTCTCGTCATCTCTCACTTGTCTAATCAGTAGAAGGCTTATTACCCTGATCTGCATTCACCAAGGACTCCAAGAGTTGGGATAATAGTCAAACCATCTACAAAATCCCTGGTTGATATTTTCTACAACAGGTATCGAGACAGGGGCATTCTACTACCAGGTCACCGCCATATTCTTAGCTTACAACCTGTTGATGTCAGGTGTTCTCATACCCTCGGCAGAGCAAAATATCCAAATTATTGCTCCAACGAAAACTCCCCAGTGAAGTCGCCAAGCTTCTCAGGATTCCCCAAGCGGATTACAGAATTTCCCTTCCCCAACGAAAACATTCTGAATAAAGATGATTATCATCTAGAAACGGTTTAGGTACGATCCAAGAATGGATGTCATCCTGACACTTACTCTATATTCTCATCTAGAAATGGTTCAGGTACGATCCAAAGACGGATGTCATCCTGACACTTACTCCAGATTCTCATCTAGCAACAGTTCAGGTACGATCTAGAGACTGACATCATCCTGATACTTATTCAGATCATCTTCAAGCAACAGTTCAGGTACGATCCAAAACGGGTGTCATCCTGATACTTAGTCCAGACTATCTTCTAGCAACAATTCAGGTACGATCCAGAGACGGATATCATCATTATACTTATTCAGATCATCTTCTAGAAACGGTTCAGGTACGATCTAGATACGGATGTTATCCTGGTACTTATTCCAGATTTCTCTTCTAGAAATAGTTCAGGTACGATCCAGAGACAGATGTTATCCTGATACTTATTCAGATTCTTTTCAAGTATAGTTCAGATACGATCCAGACACATATGTCATTCTGACACTCATTCAATACAAGTTCCAAGTACAGTTCAGATACGATCCAGAGACGGATGTCATTCTGAAACTTATTTCAACACATAGATCCATCCACAAAGCCTTCGCAGGTATTTTCTCCAACAAGTACAGGGGCAGAAACGTCTTAATGCGAAGTCACTGCTACGTCCTCAGCATACCTCCTAGTGACGTCTATGTCCCCCACTGAGTCGAAGCAACCAAAAGTTTTGATCCCTGCTTCCCCAAACAGGAGTTACTTTCCCCAGCAAAGTTCCTTCAGAGAGTCGATATTTATATTCCCCAGCCAAGTTTTATAATCGCAAACGGTTTATAAAGCTTTCTCCAGAGCAGAGTTTATTTCTCTGACTGCGGAGCCTCCTCCCGAGCATAGTTTGTTTCTCTTAATGTGGAACTCAATCCTTAACAAAGTTTATTCCTCCCTCTACGGAAGTTCATCCCCTAGTGGAGTTTATTTCGCCGAATCAACAAAATCTTCCAGCAAAGCATCTCCTCTCTCAAACAGAGTTATTCCCCTGCAGAGTTATTCTCAGGCAGAGACTCTCCCCGGCAGAATATTCGCAAATAAAAAGGATTAAATCCCCAGCATAGTCGTCTCCATTAACCATCCCCAGCGGAAATGAAGAATTTAGCTTCCCAATACTCTTCAGCAGCAGTCTGGGATTTATTTCCCCGACTAAGAAATACCGCAATAGCATCCCATATTCATACATCATGGCATGCATATGCATATTGCATACAGCACAATCTCATTTATTTTGAGAACATCATCACAATGCATTTCATACATCATGACATTGCATACGACTAACTCTTTGCCTTTCAGGGAAAAGATCAAAGCAACAAGCTACGTCTAACCAAGGGCTATTCCAGGATTTTCCTCAGAAGGATGTCCTCACAAGATTTTCCCTGGGTCAGACAGGTCGACACTAAGGTCTCTCTGATTACCATTCCAGTGGAAGATATTCCAAGGCTTTCATCTGGGTCAGTTGAGTCGCTACTAAGATTCTCCTGATTACTATGCCAGTCAAAGTTAACCCAAGATTTTCCCTGGGTCAGGCAAGTCGACGCTAAGATATCTCTGATTACCATTCTAATGGAAGATACTCCAAGACTTTCGTCTGGGTCAGTTGAATCGCTACTAAGATCCTTCTGATTACTATGCCAGTCAAAGTTAACCCAAGATTTTCCCTGGGTCAGACAGGTCGACACTAAGATCTCTCTGATTACCATTCTAGTGGAAGATATTCCAAGGCTTTCGTCTGGGTCAGTGGAATCGCTACTAAAATTCTTCTGATTACTATGCCAGTCAAAGTTAACCCAAGATTTTCCCTGGGTCAGACAGGTCGACACTAAGATCTCTCTGATTACCATTCCAGTGGAAGATATTCCAAGGCTTTCATCTGGGTCGGTGGAATCGCTACTAAGATTCTCTTGATTACTATGCCAGTCAAAGTTAACCTAAGATTTTCTCTGGGTCAAACAGGTCGACACTAAGATCTCTCTGATTACCATTCCAGTTGAAGATATTCCAAGACTTTTATCTGGCTTGGTTGAACCGATACTAAGATTCTCCTGATTACTATGCCAGTCGAAGTTAACCTAAGATTTTCTCTAGATCATCCAGATCAACACTAAGATCTCTCTGATTACTATGCCAGTGGAAGATATTCCAAGACTTTCGTCTGGGTTAGTTGAATGGCTACTAAGGTTCTCCTGATTACTATGCCAGTCAAAGTTAACCCAAGATTTTCCCTAGGTCAGACAGGTCGACACTATGATCTCTCTGATTACTATTCCAGTGGAAGAGGTTCCAAGATTTTACCTGGGTCAGACAGGTCGACACTAAGATCTCTCTAATTAGTATGCCATTGGAAGATATTCCAAGACTTTCGTCTGGGTCAGTTGAATCGCTACTAATATTCTCCTGATTACTATTCCAGTCAAAGTTAATCCAAGACCTTCTCTGGTTCAGTCAGATCGACACTAAGATCTATCTGATTCCGATTCCAATTTAAGACACTGTGAAGCCTGGATTTCGACCAGATAACAGTATAAGGTGTTGCGAAGCCTGGAATCCGACTAGATAGTAGTTCACTTCTTCAGACACTGTGAAGCCTGGATTTCGACCAGATAACAGTATAAAGCATTGCGAAGCCTGGGATCCGACCAGATAGCAGATTACTATGTCAATTAATATGAAGCCTGGACTTGACCGGATAATAGTATACCTCAGATTCAAGTTGAATCCTGGACCCGACCAAATAACAACTTAATTTTTTCAAATCACTGAAGCCTGGATACGACCAGATGATGGTACACCTCAGATTCAAGTTGAAGCCTGGACCCGACCAGATAACAACTTAATTTCTTCAAATCGTTGAAGCCTGGATACGACCAGATAACAATTTAATGTCTACATTACTGTGAAGCCTGGAATACGACTAGATAACAGTCAGCTTTACTATCCTCAGCAAGTCACTGTGAAGCCTGAATCTCGACCAGATATCAGTTCACTTCCATCTCTTCAATCAAGAGATAACTCCCCAGTAGAGTAATGGACAATTAAAGCTCCTAAATTCTATTTCCCGAACAAAGACCAACATTCCTTAGCGAAGTCCTCCCTAACAACAGGCATAGGAATTCTCAGCGAAGGAATATCTCATGAAATCAACATGGTTCTAAATGGCATATTTAAGCCCATCTCCGATGACTCTCTGACGACTCTACGGATGGCATCTTTAAGCCCGTCTCCGACGAACTTCCATCAGCTTCTCCAAATGGCATCTATAAGCCCATTCTTGATATTATCTATGCAGTCAAGTATCATTTCAGACGAGTGCAAATTTTTGGGCACTCTAGTGTTTAATCATCTTCTACCTTCAGATCACGAAAGGCAGACTAGCCAATCTAAATCTTCAGGTTTAAGAAGATTGAACAGGGGCAGCTGTTGTACCCCAAAATTTACCCTCTTTATTTTGACCTTTTTGGCTTACATTTCACTATTACATGCTTGCATATAATTGGTTTTATGGTTATGGAATCAAGGTATATTTAGCAAGCTTCATTAGGTTACAAGTAACGTTTATTTCGCTAATGGATGTTCTCAGAGTATTTTCCGTGCTGAAGATTGGTTCGTCGTTTCGCAACGATTCGGGGTTCAAAGATTCACAAGCCAGGCCCGGCGCGTCATATTCAGGTGCTCTTTTGCCAAGATATCCATGATAACATATTCTCAAATTCAGGTTCGGCTCAAGAGCGAATTCTTTAAAGAAGGTCTCCGAATGTGCGATTTTTCTCGAAGAAATATGGTGAAAAAGTGTGCTGAAAGTGCATTTTTTACGCACTAAAAAAATCATAACTTGAAGATCGTGACTCGTTTTGAACCTGTTTCAGTGGCCAAAATTCCGCCTTGACGTCATCTACATTTTCATATCTCACGGATGGAAGTCAATTTCAATCAGAAGGTCTTCAAAAATGCGGATTTATCAAGTATTTTCGTACATAAAATTTGCGACAGAAGTTTATTTGCATCATGTTCAGAAAATCATAACTTGGTCGATTTTCATCGTATTGAGCTGGTTTTGGCGCCAAAATTTCACAAATTGAGTTGGCTACGTTTTCACAGGAGGTATCGAGTTCGAACGGTATACAAAAGGCCTTTGTGTTTTTCCTAGAGTGCGTGTGATGCACCGAAAATCCTGAATATTGAATATTATTTCATCTGGGTCGAAACTTTGAAAATTCATAACTCTGTCAATTTTTATTGGATCGGGTCTATCTTTTTACACAAGGTCACTGACTCAGAGATCTACAACTTTTCTTCCAAAGTCGAGACCGGGTTATACTCCAATCAATACCAATTTTTTTATTGAAGAACGTGTCAGAGTTGAAACTGGAGCCCAAAATAAGTTTGTTTGAGGCGAAACTTCAAAAATTCATAATTAATTCACCATTTATCCGATTGAGCCCATTTTCGGACAGGAGTTAGTTCTCGATGTCGCTACATTTTGTTTTTACATTTCAACTTCAAAAATTGCACTTAAGTCCCTGCGATTTAGCCTAGAACGTGACAGACTCAAGTGAATAAAAATATGCACTATTGTTTGTGGTTATTGGATGCCCAATTGTACATTCAAAGCTCATATCTTTGCTCTAATCTCCTTTATATAATTTCATTCTTTACACACAAATAGGACACGAAAAAAAAACCTTTGTCACAACTCTCTCAAAATATCAAATTCTTTCAAGAACCCTAAAAATCTTGAAATCCTTATTACAAACCCCCATCTCACTACAAACAAACCATCCTTGTTACAAACCCCCATCTCACTACTTATCCAGTAAGGGTTTGACCATTATGGTCCGATGCAGGTTTATTACAAAACACTGAGGCCAGATCATAACGACCACCAATATATGGCAAGGCAGACATCCTGAGGAGGTTAAGGGCGTGAGTTCAACACCCACTCCTATTGGTTTTGTTTCTTTCATTCTATTTATCCTTTTACCTATTTTTATTCTTTCTGTTTAAAATATTTTTCATAAAACCTAACATTTTTCACAAACCTTTGATTTGTCATAATAAACTCGAATAATTAATTTTAAGTTTTCTTAATTTAATTTTAGGTTTTAAATTAATTTTTGGGTCAACACTCACCCCAGACATTTACATTATTTATATTTTCTAACCCTATTTTCCATTGATGTTTCTTCCTCTATCTATTTTTTGGAAAACTTAATTCTTTCTTGTTTAATCGTTACACATAAATTTTCTTTTTTAAAACCGTTCTTTTTATTAAAATTAATTAGGTTTTAGTTTTTTTTAATTAACCCTTGTTTATTCAAAATTAACCTTTTTTTAGTTAAAATTAATTAGGTTTTAGGTTTTTTTTTATTAACCTTTTTTTTCAAAATTAACCTTTTTTTTATTATTAATCAAAACTAATTAGGATTTAGGTATTTTAATTAACTTTTTTTCAAAATTAACATTTTTTTAATTAAAATTAATTAGGTTTTTTAGGTTTATTTAATTAATTATCATAAATCATTTTTTTCATAAAAAATCACCAAAACATTTTCTTAGCTATTTTCATCTTATTTTTATTTTCCTAGATAAAGTGTATAGGACGCGTTCAACTGTAATAGCGTAGCTTTATTTTTCCCGCTTTTTTTCTTCATTATCACGTAATTGCTTCCGGGATGTAATAGTTTTAGGATTTCTTTTCTGCACTCTTCACTATTATGTAACTGCCCCAAAGCTCTTAATAGTCTAGGTTTACATTTCCGCCTTTACCTTCAGCTACTATATTTTATGCAATGCTTAGATTAATATGATTGTATGGAAAGATAAAAATGAACGATAGAAAACTCTAATTGCAAGATAAATAACTGAACTGAATCATTTGCACACTCGCACCTCTAGGGTAACCTCACTTGTTGCCTTCGGAAAAACAATGGTCATGTCCCTCGAACGTAGGGATACCCTTAGCAAAGACCCTCGGTTAAAATCATTATAAAGATCATAGTCCCTCAATGTCCCTCGAGTTGCCTACGAGAAATGATCTTGTCCCTCGATGTTGCTTACGAATATATGATGACAGTCCCTTCGAACTGCTAAGGTATCCCTATATGTTGCCTTCTATGACCATAACGATGACCCGCGCTTGTCCCTCAAATATCCAACGATAGGACTACCTACTCACTAATAGTAGGATAGCACTGTCTAAAGGATAGGGAGAAAAGAATGACACTTTCTAGTATAAGTAGATAAGTTCTTAGATGCTTGCTTAAAACAACTTTTTGCACCTACACAAAAATATTTCAAAACACTTTCAAAAACATTCGCATTGTCAACACTCTTGAGGACTAGTACAAGAGTTATCACAAAGCAAAATGCCGCACTAAGGCATTTTCAAAACAATTTTCAAAACACACAAAGCACAAGCAATTTTCAAAACATGAGCTAGCATCTAAGAGCCCGTAGAAAACTACGGATGGAAAGGATGCTAACACCTTCCCTTTCCATAATCTACCCCCCTTACTCAGAAACTCTTGAAAGGTCTTTTCTGTTCTTTTCACCCTTTCCTTTGTTGGATAAAAGAAAAGTCGGTGGCGACTCTTGCATACCACGACATTTGCGAACAAAAAATGCAAACCAGTATAACAATCTGTTCTGCCACTGTAGCACACCTACCAACTACATTACCAAATCTCCAAGTTCAATACATCAAACTCCCTGTCTCAAAATTACACAGAAATAATACAAATATTATCCTAAACCTATGTCGTTCATCTTCAATCTTCATGTTATTTCATCTTCAATCTTTGCTCACTTCTCAAACTTCATGAAATGCACATGCCCTAGACATTCTCTTCTCATTCCCTTCACCCATACCATAAAATCAGACCCAACTTTATTCAAGAAAATTGGAAGCTCTGCATTTTCTCAAGAAACCAGATCACCATATCAGTTCAGAATAAATCATAATGTAGAGGAGATAACAAAAATGGTGGGAAATCAAGAAAGAAAACTGGTTTCGTTCAAAGCCAGAAAATTCATGACAGAAAGTCGTTAACCACTATTACATAAACTGCAGACCTGTTTAAAGCATATATAGAAAATCAGGATTCATAAACTCTCCTATCATCCAAAACAGTTTGCACAGCCCTGTTTACGTCAAACTCGGCACCTTCTTCATGTTGTTCCAAGGCCAAACTTTTACCATAGAATTAACCCAAATCAAGACAGCTATGAGTATATTATGCTTCAAAACAGAACAAAAACCAATCAATAACATTCACCAACAACTCGGAGACGCAAAGAAGTTGGCAAATTTTATTCATTAGGATATACAGTTCAAGATAGAGAGAAAATAATTGAAACTAGAGAATAAAGTAAAAAAGAGAAGGTATGCAAAATAGAAGTGAAAATCGTGAAAGCAGGTCCATAAAAATCAAAAAAAGAATAACCAATCCTAACTGTTTCATAACAGAATGCTAACAGTTTCCAATCCTTAACCATCCTCTCTAACAGAATTTCCAACCAACTCCCTAATATCTTCTAACTCCCTCTAAGCATAACTGTTTTTCCTAACGGTATCCAACCTCTAACTACTATAACTAACTCACCAACTATTAATAGAAGGAAAAACAAGTTCTAACCAACTGTCATAACAGATTTTCTTAATCTCCTAATTGTCACAACCGAATCCTGACCATTCAATTATAACAAAATTTCTTAATCTCCTAACAACTTCCAACAGAATCCCAACTGATTTCATAACCAACTAACTGTGACCAAACCATAAATAACCAACAGAATTTAAAAGAAAGGGATAACAATTTAAAAGATAAGAAAAATCAAAAATACAGGAAACTCACCTTCATCAGGATTGAATCCCCTCTCCATCTTGATCTTTGATCTTCAGCCCTCTATAAAATAACCTTCTTCACATATCATTCAGACGCTCTCCACTATTTTTTCAAGTTTCACACACACCTTCACCTCTCAACCTCACTTCTCTTCCCTAGCATTCTTCATCTCATCATTCTCTGCACCTTTCTCTAAACACCATTTTGCACCACAACCGTACCCTCAACCTTTATCACCTCACTCTCTTCATCTTCTCTATCACACGGAGTCTTTGATCTTCATCCTTCTCTGCAACCTTACTCATCACAATCTGCGAATCTTTGTGGAAATCGCAGGATTTCGGCATCACATCATCAATATTCATCTACTTCATACATCTCCAATCATCTTCAAATTCTCAACGCTACTGCATATCATCGATCTTCATCAATATGCGATCTTGAATCAACCGTAACAACTTATATCTACATAATCACAACAACAACCACAACAGCTTCTCAACAACAAAAACGCAACAACAACGAGTCTTTGAATTGCAGAAAAAGATGAAGAATCGGTAGAAGGAAATTTTGTAACAGAAAACAAGAAGAGCGTGAGGATGATTACCTGGGCACAATTATATTTCTATGCTTGATTTCAATGCCGTCAAAGATACGTTGGACGTTCTCCGACAATTTCCATTTTCTGTTGAATGTGGAAATTGTGACTGAAACAAAATGTTGATGAAGATCATGTGAAACAAAATGAATCACGAGTTGGGACAAATCATGATGAAACTGAATTGGATCAATGAAGTTGTAGATGCAGCCGAAAGCGGAGCTGAGACAGAGATTTGAGTGAATGAGTTAGAGAAATCTAAGCCTTCGCAGAGATGTATTCGTATGTGGTGAATAATTCCATGGCTGCGCCGTCTGAGGGAGAGGTGGAGATCGTTGTTCATAGAGAAGAAGGAGAGAGTTATGTGCGCGAAGAATTCCAACAGTCACTCCAATGAACCCTAAATTCAAGTATCCTCTTTCAATTTCTTTTGCATTTTTTTTGTTTTTATTATTCAATAAATAATGAGCAAAAATGATCAGTAATTAGAGATAATGAGTCCTGGTTTTTGTTAATGATATGGACCAAATCCAACCCCTTTGCCTGAGCCCAATAATGTTTTTGGTAAGCTGAAGCATGATGCACAAAAAAGGCTGAATGGCATTCTGAAGCCCAACGTTTTTTTGGAAGCTGGCTGGTTGTGCGAATCAAAAATCCTTTACTGGGCCTAGCACCCAGGCTCTTCCAACACCCCCTGCTTACAAGTTGCACCCCTTTTTTATTATTTGCATTTTTGTTTGGATAATTTTGATAATTGTTTTGTTTGAGTTTTTTTACATGATAAAAAAATAATAAAATCAATAAAAAAATTTAGACTTTTATTAGATTTTAGAAATTAATTAGGAATTTATTTCCCTTTTGCTAACTTTTTAGTTAATTTTGATCACTAGTTTTACTAATTTTATGTCATGTATTTCGTTTGCGATTTTTGGTATGGATTGTATGCAATACTTTAATACTTTCTGCCTAATTTTGCTTGTTTGTATAGTCTTTCATGATCCCTTAGGTGAGTTTCGTTCAAATTTAATCTTCGATTTAATTGAACTAAAATTAGACATTAGGCTTTTAAATCCAAGCATGCAAACATTAGGTAGAATTCCCTCAAAATTCCAACTTTAGGTCTAATGATGCATGATAACATTAGGTTTAGAAATAGGCTAGTCTCCCTTTGACTTTTCTTTCTCCTTTTGCATTTGCATTAAAATAAAAACTTCTTTTTCCTTCCAAACTTCAAAACACTTAAAAATCACTGATGAGAATCATACTTTTGTTGAGTATGGGAAATGATAAGCGAGTCTCTTCTCGATCTTATTATTCTTCTATCTCAAGCCTAGGTGTGGTTCAAGTCTCAAAGAATCCCTTTATGGATAAGTAGAAAAGTGGCTAATATCTCTTTCTTGAGGTCAACTAGTCATTATCTGCAACAAAATACAAACCAACTCAAATTTTTTTGTACGCTCAATCACCTTTTCTCAAAAACCTCTTCAGCAAGGACATGATTAATTTACTTTTGTGCCAACGCGTGAGTCTCCAAAGGTCAAGTTGCGGTAGAAGGCGGAATTAACATTGTCCATAAAAAACACAAACAAACAAAAACATGTGAGTTGAACCACGGTAGCTCTGATTCCTCAAAAAGGATACGTAGGCATTGGGGTAGGGCCCAAGCGAGTACAACTTTATTTTCCCTACATTCTTTCCTCCTTTCTTTTGCATGCATTCTTTCTCAGTAGTAGACAGTAAGCATAGATTAAACACACCCATAGGATAGATAACAAGAGAGGATACCGTAGAGTACTACGGGCGTGTGGGGGTGCTAATACCTCCCCCTCACGTAACAATATCCCTTACCCGATATCTCGGTCGCAAGATCGTGACTTCTCCCTTATCAGGTTTTCTCGATGTTTACCTTTCCCTTCATGTGGGATAAAAGACGTCTGATGGCGACTTCATTGTTTGATAATTTTCAGCCAGTTGTTTTAGAAAGCAACTAAGAGCCCGTAGATAACTACAAATGAAAAGGGTGCTAACACCTTCCCTTTTCATAACCTACCCCCCCGAACTCAAGAAAACATCTCAAAGGTCTTTCCAGTTCTTTTCACCTTTTCCTTTATCGGATAAAAGAAAAGTCGGTGGCGACTCTTGCTATCCGCAACAATTGCGATCAAACGCAAAACAACCAAGTCAGTTCTCCCACCATATCACAGATATCATCACAAAATTTATCCTGCATAAAAATACAATCTAGACAAAAACACAACAAATATGTGTATTCCTCAAGTCAAAAGGAACAAAGCATAAACTTGTCTGAGTCGCTTCTGTATCTCGCAAATAAAGTGAAACATGAATCAAGAATAATATTGAATTCATTTTCCCCAAATAAAGTGGAACACGAATTAATATCATCATAATAATCCCTTGGCATGAGTCCTTGCACAATCAACACACATGTCAAAAATAACAAGGAAAAACTAAGCCAAAAGTGAAAACACAATGAGAAATGACTTGAGGTAACCGGTTACCCTAACTCAAAAATTTGGGAAAATAGCTACTGACTTGAGATAACCGGTTACCATAACTGGGTAACCGGTTACCCAAGCCAAAAAAGCTGGGAAACGTTACTGTAAATGGGGTAACCAGTTACCATAACTGGGTAACCGGTTACCTTCGGGCAGAAAGCAGTTTTTTGATAGTTTTTTGAGATTTGGCTCATGGTTTGTACAAGCTTTTGATTCTATTGTAAGGCAAGATCATAGTTCAAGCGTTTTACCAAACACATGTCATGTTCAAATTCAACACATGATTTTTCATAATTCAAAGCACAAATTCCAACAACACATGATTGATATAAGATCAACAATTAGGCTTCATGCAACATCAACAATTTGATTCAATAATTAAGCACTTTAATGAAAAATTACTTAAGTCAAATAAGCACTTAATTCTACTATCCAATTCTGGATTTTACACATGATGATCAAATCAAATTACAATTATAGGCTTAGATCTAAGTTTTCAATTCAAAATTCCACCTAGATTCAAGTCATGCTTGATCAAAAAGTGCTTCTCAGATAATCACTTATTTCAAAAAGTGCTTAATTCAAGAAAATTCACCGATAGAAATGATGAGGAGACTTAGGTTTGGAGATTACAACGAAAGGATCCAATATGGGGGTCGAACCGGATAGTAAAAATGGGACATCGATCTTAAAGAGGACGAGAGCACTTTAAGTATAGATTAGGACTAATTCAATTTTCAAAACACATTCCTTAATTAAAATGGGCAAGCGAGAGAAAAATCTCATGGTTAAGGAATGTGGCTTTATTCAAAACCACGAGAGTGTGAGGTTCAGTCTTTAAATTGATATTTTCTACTAAACACATTTTTAACATTAGTATAAGCCAACGAGTTACAGAGTCTTTGTGGTACGCGGAATACACATTCTGGTCTCTCTTTTATTATATATTTCTTTAATATTATTTTAGTCTTTATTTTAGTCCTAGTTTCCCCTTAATCAATTATTCATTAGCCTTAACTTTAAAAAGCGATAATAGATTACAGTAGGTTGAAATTGGTCTCTGTGGATTCAACAATATTTTATATTATTTCGATATTTCTATGCACTTGCGGATGCATCAAGTTTTTGGCGCTGTTGTCAGGGACCAACAGTCAATATTGTTATTTTCATTGTTGCGTCGTATAAACTAAGGCACTCTAAACTTAATTAATATGTATCACCTAATTTTTTTCTACAAATCCCATTCTCAGTATTTTGAGGAATCACAAGAATCCCATAAATCTGAACTCAAAATACTAATGAAGGATTTCAATGTGTCACTAACTCACTCTTACCCAATTACCGCTACTACCAATCCAAACATTTTGATGAGTCGCAAGAACCCCATAAATACGATCTCGAAATATTACTGGAGTATTACAATGTGACACTAACTTATCCTGAACCAAATTTCCTCTACAATCACCACGCCCAATATTTTGAGGAGTCGCAAGAATCCCGAAATTCCACTCTCGACACATTAATGGAGGATCTCACTGTAACACTAACTCACTCTAGGCTAGAAACCATGATGACATAGCACTTTTTAAAGATACAAAATGTGATGCAAACACACTTTGAAGAATTGCGGGAATCCCATAATTTAAATCTGGTAACATTAATGGAGGATTTAGATGCGATGCTAACTCACTCTAGGCTAGAATCTATGATAGAGCACTTTGTAGAGACGCAAATTATGAAAAATGAAGAGTTAAGAAAACAAAGTATCCATAATAATGAAACCCTTAGGCAGCTGTACAATGCAGTTGAGTCCCTCACGACTCACAACATGGCATTGAAGACTCAAATCTCCCTACTTGCACAAAATCCTCTAGGATCCTTCCTTGAGGAGCATGTGGACATTGTAACAACCAGTTGAGAAGAGTGATAATGAGGTTTAAGAAAGTAATAATGAGGTTGAGAAGATTTTTGATGAGAAAAGAGTGGAGGTTGTCAAAGAGGTAGATAAGGAAACATCTATTGTTGTTCCTCCTTCCTATACCCCACTGATTCATTTCCCGCAAAGGTTTGTGGACACTAAGGTAGACTCCAAATCTAAAATGTAG
Source organism: Vicia faba (assembly GCA_948472305.1). Taxonomy (NCBI): domain Eukaryota; kingdom Viridiplantae; phylum Streptophyta; class Magnoliopsida; order Fabales; family Fabaceae; genus Vicia; species Vicia faba. The sequence continues at coordinate 931,181,959 of OX451738.1, read as the reverse complement.
TTCTGCATAAAAAGAGAAAGTTATAGGACCATGCAACTAGGGAAATCAACAATTTTAAGAGGGGAAGGTTATCCGTTGAGGTGGTGGCTGAAATAACTAAGCCCAGACTTGAAAAGTTGATACTCAAGATAGATCTAGAACCACCACCACAAGTTCAAAATAATTAACCACCCCACAGAAGAATGAAAAGAAAAGGTGAGTGATATGTGAGATGGCTTTACAAGTTTCCATGGAAACTGAAGATTATTAAAATTTTGATTGAGGAGTCATTCTCGAGAGAATCACCATGACTACTGATACTCTTGAGTCGTTAAGCTACCGACGTTAAAAGAAGTGTGGCATGGGAGAAAATCCACGAGTTTCAATTTAATTTTTTTGCTTTTGTTTGAATTTGCATAAGAAAAAAAAGATATCCATCGCTTGACACCTATCAGTTGCATGTAGGCAACTATCGAGGCGAGCATTGATCATGTTCTTATTCCTTTTCCCACTTGTTACTGAAACATTAAGGACAATGTTTGGTTTAAGTGTGGGGGAGGAGATTTACCGCTTTCAATTTATCAAATTTAGTTTAACTTATTTGTTTTCTAGTTTATTGCATGTTTTTAGGATTTTATTTTCAGTATTTGGTTGAGTCTTTGCATGTGATGTCTAGTATGTATGCTTGTTTTTCAATTGTTACTGAATTTCCCCAAATTTTTAAAATTTTAACCTCCAACAAAAAATTTATTTTTTAATGCATGGTGTTGTACCCCAAAATATTCCCTCTCATCTTATTCAAGATATTCTCATAGGGTTCTCAAATGCTCAAGGTTGCTCAAGAATTGATAAGACAAATTCTTCTCTTAAGCAAGGGACTTACAACTAGGGTTTCATATTTCTCAAGTAAGTTTGGGTTTATAAGGCCTCAAGTGGTTCCCATGGTTTCTTATATGTCTCAAGGAATTCTCATTCCAAATTTCAAGCCTTGCATCACAAGTTTGCTCAGTCAATGGCTCAGATGACTGAAAACCAACTGTATTGGGTAAAAAGTCAATTGTGGTCAACATATAGTCAAACTTCAAGATTTTTTGTCAACATCAAGGTGTTGAAGTCACACTTATCATTTTATCAAGGGTTGATCATGATTCATCAAGAGAAACTCTTAAACCATCAAAAGTCAAAAGTTGTTAAATTAGGGTTTCCCTTAGGAGAAGTCAACTGAACTTTGACCAAGAATAACTTTCACATGCTTCATCAATTTTTACCCAACCAAATCTCATTTTGAATGAAGTTCAATTCTCTACAACTTTGTATCTCTAATCTCAAGTCAAAAAAATGCTTCATTTGAGAGATATGAGCCAATACATTACACGTCATTTCAAAAGTAAACAAAAATACACTTTTTGTCAAGGTAACTTACATCAAGATAAATTCTTCAAATGCAAAAATCATCAACATAGAGATGGTAGATGACATCTTGAGATTTCCAAAAAGTCCAAGATCACCTTCAAAAGATTAAAGTTGAGAGAGTTATGACAAGTGCAAGTTGGGAAGTTTTATGCAAATGCATAAAGTTCAAATTTAGCAAACTTGATATTTTGGGCTACTGGGACATTGTTTCATAGTCCAAGCGTGTTTTACACTCCTTATACACCTCAGATCTTGTTCATGCACCCCTTGATCTATTTTATTTTAATTATTTTGATTTATTCATTAATAATTCAAAAATAAATGAAATAAAATACAAGGCTTATTACACAAAGTCCAAGCCCATATTTTTTGACCTAATTTCATGCTTTATATGATGCATTATTCAGACATCAACGGGACGAACCCCTTATCTTAAAAATCATCTCCAAAAACTCAAAATTGTTCAAGCTTAGGACAACCTCAAATCCTTATCACAATTATTTCCGAGGCAAATAAACCATCTCATTCACTTCCAGCAATCCTATAGATTAAGAATAGATCAAATCTAATGATCCAAAATGCATGAAACACCATCGCATACATCTCCAATATCATACATTTGCAAAATTGTATTTTGTAGTTTTTCGTTTGCTTTAAGACATACTAATAATATCATTGTGTTTTTGAGGTCTGATAGTGCAGGATAGAACTATCATGGAGGTCTCATGTTGGCCAAATCGTAAAACAACATAACTACATCGATCCAAACAGTTTTCACCATAACTCAAAATCCCTTGCGATGCAGGCCAAAATAATCATCTCATTGAAATTACATACCCTGATTTAGGGGGGTAGGGTCCCTTTGGATTACCTGTTTTACAGGTTTGATAAAAGGAGGTTACAGGAGAAGACGACCGGAGCTAGGGCTCTGGCGCCTCTCTGGTTCAGGAAGCATTTTTATATTATATATATTTTGTTGTGTTTAAAATATCAGATGTATTACCGCTCCAGCGGTTGAAATGCGCGTGTTAAAGACTTACTATGCTAAGGCATGGGTTCGATCCCAGACTTTTGGCATTTTGACATTTTTCTAATTTTTATTGTTTTGTAGATGATAAAACATGTTGGTTGCCTTCCAGTGGTGAACGTCTTGTTTGTATTGTGTGAGGGCGTGGGTCAACACCTACCCCTACCTTTTTGGTTTATTTTTCTCCAAATTCTCTTTTCTTCTTACTCTTTCTCTTTTCTTCCTATTTTTACAAAACCTTTTTCAAAACCTTTTTTATATAAACCCTAATTTAGTTTTAGGTTTTTATTTAATCAACCCTAATTAATTTTTTAGGTTTTTATTTAATCAACCCTAATTAATTTTTTAGGTTTTTATTTAATCAATTAATTAAGTTTTTAGGTTTTTTTCATCAAACCTTCTTTTTTAATTAAAATCGATTTAGGGTTTGTTTAATTTAATTAATTAATTCTTTTTTAATTATTTAAAATTAATTAGGTCATTAGGTAATCATCAAACCTCTTCTTTTGTCAAGAAAATCACCAAAAACAATTTCCTTTCTCTTTTCTTGGTTCCATATTTTCGCGTAGTTTACTCTTTTCGCGTTGTTTATAATTATGTAACTGCTCATGATTTGCAATAGTTAATTGTGTTTTATTTTCCCCCACACTTTTATTACTTGTACCTCCCATTCCCGAAGCCCTTTAATGGTGTAGACTTTTATTTTTCCGCACTTATATTTTTATGCTTTGTATATATTACTGTTAGCTAATAAGATTGTATGGCAAGAATAAAAGCGAACGGTAGCTAACCTAATCAAAGATAAATAACTGAAACACAAATCACTTTGCACACTCGCACCTCTAGGGTAACCTCCCTTATTGCCTTCGGAACGAACACAGTCATGTCCCTCGAACTTCGGTACGCTTTAGCACAGTCCCTCAAAACCAAATATTGTAGTCCCACGATGACCCTTTCAATGTTGCCTTTGGTAAATGATCTAGACCCTTACGAGATTGCTAAAATTCCCCTACAAGTTACCTTCGATGATTGTACTATGACCTGCGCCTGTCCCTTCACACCCAACGGTAGGGCTTCCTACTAACTAATGGTAGGATAACACTATCTAAAGGAGAAGGAAAATAACACGAAATAAATTGAGTAGGTAGATAGTTCCTAATCGCTTTCTCACAAACAAAACAAAAACATCTTTTTCACAAACACTTTCAGAAATATTTTCTAAACACTTTGTACGTATTCTCGAGGATAGATACGAGAATCATTACATAGTCTTGCCTTACTATTGGCATTTCTAAATAGTTTTTCAAACACGTTCACAAAGCATTTTCAAAGTGAACTAGCGATTAAGAGCCCGTAGATAACTATGGATGAAAAGGGTGCTAACACCTTCCCTTTTCATAATCCACCCCCCAAACTCAATAAATCTCAAAGATCTTTCCTGTTCTTTTCACCCTTTTCCTTTTTGGATAAAAGAAAAGTCGGTGGTGACTCTTGCTATCCGCGATATTTGCGATAAAGCGCAAAACCAAAAGTTATTTCTCCCATCATATTACAAAACTGACAACTCTGTTGAGGAGTACTTAAAAATAAGGGTTACCTTAGAGTTTAGGATCACTTTAAATGATTTTTTTTGTTTGATTTGTATGCTTTACATTTGAGGGTTTCTCGGGTTTACTTTTCTTGCAAAGATCCTACACTCGGATCTGGGGGTATTTTAGGTAAGTAGCAATAGATCATGGAAACTATACGGTGTATACCGATATGGTTGAAGTGATGGTTGCGTTAGTGCGACACATTGGTTTGTACTGGTGTCCCTCGAGTCATTCAGGGAGAATACTAGGCTGCCGCGTGGTGTCATAAGCACTAACTGGCCTTTAGAACCTTAATTGACCCAACTTATCCATTAGAAGGTAGTGAGATAGTCGGCTTTGGTGCATTTCGAAGTTGGTTGATACTCGATGCTACGCTCATTGAGATTCGACTCTCGGGTTTTATTTGGTGGCAAGTAAGTTGTCGTGCTAAAAAAAACATGTGGGAAAAATCAGTGATATTGAGATCCCTAGAACCCGGTTACTTCTCTAGGACAGGTTGAGCCAACTAAACTTCAAGAGGATACTCACCTACGAACCTCATGCAAGCCTTAAGGATCTTGTATGCTTTGTTTGTGTTCTTTATTTGTTTAAACATGACATTATAACATCATAACATCATATCACGACTAACCATTTCAAGGATCTAGGGGATTTATCTTTGTTCTATGTTGCAGGGTCATGGCTTCCAGTCACAGGAATACCATCTGAATCAACTTCGTAAGGGTACCTTCCAAGCTTGAGGAATTAGTCTCAAAGGTTCCTGACAATTCTCAATTCACCAAGAGACATGGTCATCTACTCAATTTGGTTACTACTGGTTTCCAGGAAGACATGATGAATGTTCTGTTCCAGTTCTTTGACCCTAAGCATAAGTGTTTTACCTTCCCGGATTATCAGTTGGTGCCCACAATGGAAAGATTCTCTAAGTTGCTCGAATTGCCTATTCTTGATCAGATACCCTTCACCAGTCTATAGCAAGTTCTAAAACCTGAAGACATTGCAGTAGCCTTACATCTGAAATGATCGGACATTGTATCTAATTGGGAAACGAGGAATGCAGTCAAGGGTTTTTCTCCTAAATTTCTGATAAAGAAGGTTCAGTGATTTCTAGATGCCATAAATTTTCGTGCTTTTGAGGATATTTTGGCTTTGCTGATCTATGGTTTCGTACTATTCCCTAATATTGACCAATTCATAGATGTGAATGCCATCAAAATATTTCTCACCTATAATCTGGTGCCTACTTTGCTTGAGATGTCCTGCATTCCCTCCACACTCGTACTATGAAGAAGCGAGGAACTCTTATTTGTTGCATACCTCTACTTTCCAGGTGGTTTATTTAGCACCTACCTTGATCAGTGATAAAGAATGAACAAGGTTTGAGGTGGTCTCAAAGGTTAATGTTACTCACTCATGCATATATCCATTGGTGTTCTCGATCTCAGGCAGATGTCACTATTATTGATCGCTGTGGGGAATTCCCTAATGTACCACTCCTTGGTATAAGAGGGGGCATCACTTACAACCCTTCTCTGGCTCTGCACCAGTTTGGTTATGCTTGAAGGGACGGTCCTCATGATATGCTCATCCAAGGTATTGTATTCGACTATGAGAAATATCCTCAAAATTACCATCAAAGGTTTATACCTGCTTGGGGAACGGTCAACAAGATTGATAGCAAGACTTTGGGACACAAGAATTCCATTCCTCTAGAGCCTTACCTCGGATGGGTGTGGTCTCGTGCTCAAAATCTTAACATGCCATATCCTACTATCCTACCAGTAATCATGGAGCCTGTTATTGAAGGGGATATTTCTCATATCGTTCTTCATCCCGATATGCCTACTGACTTCGAAGAACTACAGAAGCCCTAGATTCAGCTCAAGGAAGAAAGAGATACCTTTGAGGCTCAGTTCTATGCTAGTGAGAAGAAAGTAATGGAGTTGACGAAACGAATCCACGAAGAACAAAGCCTTAATGCATATGTCAACACAAAGAGGAAGTGCCCAAGGGAGACTTGAATTCATATTTTGTTTCTTTGTAACTCTTCTTGTTATCATTATAAGCCTAGAAGGCAATTATAATCTGAGCTTGTTACTAAAATTTCTTTTGTTTCCTTTTGTTTAAACAAATTTAAATCCTGCAAAGGTCCTTAAGAACATTGCATTTACATATCATGCATATCATCACATAACATGTATTTTTTAGACAGGTTTTCCCATCTTCTTGCTGTTTATTTCAGTAAAAGATGGCACTCGAACAAACTGTGAAGGAACTTCAAGCTCAGAATGCTCAGTTTCAGCAAATGTTCTTGGACTTAGCTAATGGTCAAGACGAGTTGAAGACCCTTATTAGAAAGTGGAATAAAAAGAAGACTAAAAAGCCAGCAGTCTTTCTTAATATGGGCAGAAGATTTAAGGGTCCAGTCAGAAGGTCTCTAGATTTTGAGGTCCCCCTTAATGAAGAGGATAACCAACAGAAAGATGATGAGAGTGTGAAAGCTGAAGAGAATAACAACATTGGTTCTGGTCAAGATTCTGATGAAGACTATTCTGCCGAACAGTATCCTCTTGCTGATGATAGGTACAAGTAGCCCGAAGATCGTCTTAATGCTATGGAGATCTAGAAATTGCCTAGGCTGGATTTTAAAGAGTTGGGTCTTATCTTGGGGGTTGTTATCCCTCACAAATTCAAGGTTCCTACAGTTTCCAAGTATGATGGTGTGTCCTATCAAAAGCTTCATCTACGGTCTTATGTTCAAAAGATCCAACCCTATAATGCTGATAGAAAGTCATGGGTTCACTTCTTTCAAGAAAGTTTATCTGGCACACAACTGGAGTGGTTCTATCAGTTGGAAGGAACCAACATACGTACTTGGTAAGACTTGGTTGCTGCCTTTTACAAACAATATCAATACAATGTTGATTTTGCACTGACTCGTGTGCAGTTACAAAGTATGACCATGAGCTCTGTTGTACCCCAAAATTTGCCCTCTAAATTTTCATACAAGATGCTATCCTAGGGTTTCTTGTACACTCAATTAGCTCGAGGGTAGGTCAGACATATTCTCTTCCTAGACGGCAAATTAATAATTAGGGTTTGGGATTTCTCAGGGATAATTGAGTCTTCAAAATTTCAAATATTCTTAAACACAATTCGCTGAAGTTTGTTAATTCTACCAGACTGACGATTGTTCTTAAAACATGTTTGGTAGATGATGAAATCCCGTTTGAATCAAGAATGACATGCGAACTCATTTTGATTAACAGTTTAGCTTTTGAACAGGAATTGAAGATTAAGACTTTTTGATCATAAGCCTTTGAGGTTAAGTTAATCAAATGGAATTCTCAAACTTTCATTTTTGTTTTAAAGGTTTGATTGGAGTGCAAAGAGTTTTGTTTTATTTAATCATATTTGGTGATTGCTTGAAATACAAGTTACATAGAATGAGGTTTCTTACTCAAAACATACAAATAAGAAGATTTAAAATTAAAATTGGTACAATATTATTCAGAAGTACTATATTCATTACATTACAAATTTTGAATTTTAAAGAAGAAATGTCTACCAATGCAATAAATTACAAATTTTGTTTAAAAGAGAAATCCTAAGTCTTCATCCTCAAGCAATCTCTCCAGCCTTTGCTTGCCATCCATGCATCATGTTCATGAAAAGAGAAAAGGATAAGTTTGTTAGTAGTTCAGATATTCAGAAATGAACAAAACATACAAAGTAATCCTAAATTCATCATTGGGGTGGTTTCTACTGAATCAGAAAAGAAGGGTTTGTATGCTAAGGCCTCATGCAATCTTTGCTTAATCATTGGCCTAAGAGTTTATGGTTTACAAATCACAAGGTGCAAACTTGGTTCACAAACAATGCAAGCAAACTACAACAAACAGCAGGGCAAGCTGCATAACAGGAAGCAAGATAACAATGCAAGAAAACTGCAACAAACAAGCAGGGCAAGCTGCATAACAGGCAGCAAGATATCAATACTGCAACATAAGCAAACTGTAACCAACAACAGGGCACACTGCAAGCTGCCAGAACAAAACCTGTGCAGAATCTAAAGGCAGCAAAATACCAGAAGTTCAGAAAAAGAAGGTCCTGTGTTCAAAAGCCTCAAACAATTTCAGTTTTATCATAGGCCAAAATTATATTGCAAATCTCAAAAGAATTGGTTCACAATAGTACAAATGGAATTTCAAGCCCAACACAAGTACAAGCCCAACAGATTTCAGCCCAACATGATTTAAAACAACTCAAAAAATCTCATAAAATTTCAGTTTCATCATAGGCTAAAATTATATTGCAAATCTCAAAACAATTGGTTCACAACAAACTAAAAGGTGCAAACCATAATTCATCAAGCAACAGGTGCATGTTTAATTATATAAAAAAAACAGTACAACCAGCAACAGAAAATCAGGATCATACATCATTGGCTAGGGTTAATCTCTTGCAAATCTCAAATCTTGGTTCACAAAAGATAAAGAGGAAATCAGAAAATACCAAATCAACAAGCAAAAGCCTCATGTTGCTTCAAATTAGAAAATATCAAATCAACAAGCAAAAGTCTCATGTTGTTTCAAATCAGAAAATAGTCTCAACAAGAAAATCAGTACAATCAACAATCAAAGAGCCTCAAAATCTGTAAAGTCATGTCATAGGCCTATGGTACTTTACCACAAATCTCAAAGCAAAGTTTGGTTCATAGCAAAAGTCCACAAGTGACAAAATACAAAAACTATCAGCAAATACAAGTTTGAAAAAAAGTAATACAGAAAATCACAAACTCAACATTTGACATATCAGTAAAGGAGCAAACTCAAAAGAGGGGGGCCTGGCTGTACAAAATCTCAAGCATTTAAGTCTTGGATCACAAGAGAAGCCAAAGTCAGAAAATATACAACAATTACATAAAAAGCAAAGTCAGTGCAGCAGGCATTGTACCAACTGCAAACAAGCAAAGTCAACCAGCACAACCAGCATTATTTTATCACAAAAAATGGACAAACCAACCAATATAAAAGGCAGCCATATTGTGCACATAAAAAAAGGGAGGTTTTTTTGGCAAGCAAGAAGAACAGACAGAAAAGATAAAAGTCAAGCCACTATTTTCATCACAAGACCATCAAAGATCACAGTCAACAAGCCACAGGATACCCAAACACAGCAACAAAGGTAATTTCTCAAACTATTTCCAAATTCTTTTCATAGAAATATACAAACTTTGTGAAACTTTTTCTTAGCATTCTTTTACAAAACATTAGTTTAAGGTCAATTCACAAATTGTAGAACCCATCCCACAGTCCATCTAAATATCCATAAAAAACAGAAACACAAAGCCATCATCATTTACCTTAAGAAAGAATCAGCAATAACATTATTTTCCTTCTTACAGAAAAAATATACAGACATTCCAAACCCCAAACAATCAGTAAACCTCATTGTCGCTAAAAGGCCAAACATCATTTTTTTACAAAGAAAACATACATAAATTCCAAACCCTAAATTAATAAACCTTTGCCTCAGAAGAATATCTAGAAAAAAACAGAAAATCCAAGAGCCATCATCACTCATATTTTTCTTTTCAGTTTTACAAAGAAAAACATACAAAGTCCACAATACAGAAATACAGAAACCAAGCCTTACAAACAAACAGAGCCAAAACCTTCAGAAAAAGTCATTTATCAAAAACATACTAACTACTCAAAACAACAAATCCTCAAGTTTCAGTTTTTCCAAACCAACAATCATCATCATAAATATACAAGATAGAAATACAGTATTGCATGCAAGATACAAAACCCTAAAACTTTCATCATCATTTTCAAAAAAACTAACCCCTCAGAACTAGCAAAGAGATAAGAAAGGAAAGATCTCACCAAATCATGTAGAAGATGCAAACCGGGTTAGGGGTTCCGGTCGTCCCCTTTTAGATCTAGGTCGAATCTCATGTTTTCTGCAAAAACCAACACTAAATTAGTAATCAGGAAGAAGAGAGGAAGAGATTGATGTAAAAAAGTTAAGGTTTTGAACCCAGCCGCCGCCATCACCGCCCCAAGGCGATTTCCGGCGCGGCCTCCTTTTCTTCTCCGGTGGAGGAACTTCAGAGAAGGAGTGAGAGAATCAGGAATGAGAGAGAGAAACGAATAAAAAAAATTAGCCACGTCCCCTTGAACCTGGTTGTTTTGTCTAAAACAACCAGACCTTCTCACATTAGGCCCAAAACAAAAATACCAAGCCCAACCCCCTTTGATTCGCTACACCCCCCATCCCCTTCATAAAAGTCTGATTTTTTTTCCATGAGTTTTTGTGGGCTGAAAGCCCAACGGTTTTTATTATTTCTTTCTTCAAACACCTTTTTTAATTGTTAACCCCCTCAACTTATTTTATATATTTTATTTTTTTCTTTACTTTTTTTTTAATTACTATTATTAATATTATAACAATATTTATTTTTATAAATAAAAATCTCAAAAAAATATTATTTATGCATATATATATATATATATATATATATATATATATATATATATATATATATATATATATATATATATATATATATATATATATATATATATATATATATATATATATATATATATATATATATATATATATATATATATATATATATATATATATATATATATATATATATATATATATATATATATATATATATATATATATATATATATATGTTTGTTTAATAGACTAAAATATTTTCTTGTAAAATTTTTTTTTTAATTAAATAATTAGATTAGGTTTGTGATTATTATTTATTTAGAAATTTGTTTCTTTAAACTAGTTTCTTTTTCTAACTTAATTCTAATATTCTTTTTTATTTAATTATTTATTTTTCTTCTAAGTTAATTAAAGTCAAAACAAAATCCATGGCCTTGTTCATTCATACTTGTATATTATATTCATTTCACTTCTTATACATTATATTTACATTCGTTTCTTTGTACATTTGATAAATTCAATATGGTTGTAATAGATAATTAGGGCTTTTACTTTCTTGCAAATTCCCATTCACAAATTATGTACCCCCCCTCCCACAAAGTGTTGTAATAGCGTAGTAATCTTTAAATTTCGCGATTTACCGTTTTATATAACATGCTAGTAATTAGGGTTTGTATGGAAAGATAAAACCAATCAAATAGAAAACCCTAACCCAAGACAAAATCAAGCATGAAAATGACACACTTGCACACAAGCACCCTTAGGGTTACTCCACTTGGTTACCTTATACAAAAATGGCCTTATTACGCATGTAAGGTATCTTAGCAAAACAAACAAAAAAAGATCATAGTCCCTCGATGACGCTATTCAAATTTGCCTTACAAAATGATCTTAGTCCCTCAAAAATGCTAAGATACCTTGGAACATTACTAATCAAGGTTATACAATGACCCATGCCTGTCCCGTTTACATCCAAAGATACGGTTGCTTACCGAATCAATGATAAGACAATAATATCAAAGGAAAAGAAAATGAACAAGAAATACATTTGAGTAGGTAGATTACTTTTAGTTACTTGCTCCATTTCAAACAAACATCCTTGCTATTTTCAAAACTAACACCTACACATTTTCAAACATCTTACAAATATTGAAAACATTTTCAAAAAGACAAACATTTTTGTATACATTCTTACGAACGAAAATCATTACAAAGATTGCCTAAACAAAGGCCTCTTTTACAAAATACTTTCAAAACCACACAAAACACAATTTCAAACAAAAGTAAGTGATCTAGCAAAGTAACTAAGAGCCCATGGAAAACCATGGATGAAAAGGGTGCTAATACCTTCCCTTTTCATAATCTACCCCCCGAACTCAAGAAACAATCTCAAAGGTCTTTCTTGTGCTTTTTCACCTTTCATTTTGGATAAAAGAAAATTCAGTGGCGACTCTTGCTAACCGCAACATTTGCGATAAAATGCAAAACAATCAAGTCAGTTCTCCCACCGTATCACATAACTGGCGACTCTCCTGGGGACAATTATAAAAGTAGGGTTACCTTAGGGATAGATCACATTTACTTGCTTACATTGTTTGATTTGTATGCTTTACATTATGGTTCTTTGTTTGGGTTTGAATCCTCTACCCGGATTTGGGATACATTATAGGTAAGTAGCAATACATTGTGGAAACTGTGCGGGGTATACCGACATGGTCTAAGCAATAGCTATGTTAGTGCGACATATTTGTGGGTACCGGTAGCCTTTGAGTTAATCAAAGAGAATACGGGGCCGCTGAGTGATGTCATGAAGCACTAGTGAACTTTTAGAACCTTTACTTGACCAACTTTACCTTTAGGATGTAGTGAGATGACTGGCTTTGGTGCAGTCCGAAGTTGGTAGATACTCGATACTACATTCATTAAGGTTTGGTTTCTTGGGATATTTCAGTCTCCATTAAAGAGGCTTGAGCTGAAACAATGGCCAAGGAAGCAATCCAGTAATATTGAGCTCCTTAGAACCCGGTTGCTATTACTAGGACAAGTTTAAGCCAACTAAACTTCAAGAGGGTACTTACCTATAAAACTCCATGCAAGCCTAAACTAAGAACTTGTTTGTTTTTGTTTGTATATGCATACTTGTACATAACATCATGGACATCATGAACATCATATACATCCAATAACCATTTCAAGGATTTTTGGGATTCATCTTTGTTCTTGTTTTGTAAGATATGGATTCACTTTGCAGGAAAACTATTCAAGTCAACCTTGTAAGAATTCCTCCACAACTTAAGGAGCTAGCTTCAAGGATCCCTGAGAACTCTCCATTCACCGAGAGACATGGTCGTCTACTCAACTTGGTCACCTCCAACACAAATGAGGATATGATGAAGGTGCTCTTTCAGTTATTTGATCCTTTGCACCATAGCTTCACCTTCCCCGACTATCAACTTGTGCCTACTTTGGAAGAATTCTCCCAGCTCTTGAGGATTACCCTTCTCAATCAACTACCTTTCAACGGTACGGAAAGAGACCCAAAGCCAGAAGAGATTGCTCAAGTTCTACACTTGCACTCATCTTATGTCACAACTCATTGGGAAACTAGGAGTGGTGTCAAAGGCTTCTTAGCAAAGTTCTTGTTTGAGAAAGCCCAAAGCTGTTGGAATTCCCTAAACTTGCAAGCCTTTGAGGAAATTGTGGATCTCCTCATCTATGGGATGGTTTTATTTCCAAACTCTGACCAACAACTCATAGATATGAATGCCGTCAAAATCTTCATGTCACGCAACCCGGTGCCTACATTGCTAGGGGATATCCTACACTCTTTTCACACTCGCACAATGAGGAAAAGAGGTGTCCTTATGTGTTGCACTCCTCTCTTGGCAAGATGGTTTATTTCTCATCTTCCCCAATCAGTCTTAAAGAATGAGCAAGGTTCAAGGTGGTCACAAAGGTTAATTACGCTCAAACATTCAGACATTCATTGGTGCTCCTGATCCAAAGAGAATGTTATCATTGTTGACCGTTGTGGAGAATTCCCTAATGTCCCTCTACTTGGCATTAGGGGAGGCATCACCTACAACCCATGCTTAGCCTTAAGACACTTTGGTTATGACCGAAGGGATGGCCCGCACGAGATGCTGATTCAAGGTTTGGTATTCGACTACGACAACTACGATCAAGGTCTTCGCCTGAGATTTATCTGAGCTTGGAGGATGCTAAACAAGGTGGATAGCAAGACTTTGGGACACAAGAATTCCATCCCTCTTGAGCCTTACCTCAAATGGGTACGAACTCGTGCTCAGAGTCTTATGATGCCTTACCCCTCCATTCTCCTGGTAATCATTGAGCCTGTCAAGGAAGGAGATGTTCCATACACTATCCTACATCCTGACATGCCCACGTCTCTTGAAGACCTACAAAGGGATTGGATACAACTCAAAGGATAGAGAGATACTTTTGAAGCCCAATTCTACGCAAGCGAGAAGAAGGTTTTGGAACTCAGTAGGCTACTTCATGAGGAGCGGACTCTAAATGACTACATTGCACCAAAGAGGATGCGCACTACCTTTTTATCTTAGAGTTTTGTATTATTTTGTCCAAGGGGCATTGATGTACTCAAACTTTATCTTATTAATATAACGTGTGTTTCTTTTTGTCTAAAACGAACTTGAATATTCAAAATCCTTGAAAACATTGCATATGCACATATCATTCATCATAACATAAACAGGTCTTTTTGCAACAAGTCTCCTCATCTCTCTACTGTTTATTTCAGTAAGATGGATATCGAGCAAACAGTGAAAGATCTCCAAGCTCAGAATATGCAGTTTCAACAGTTGCTCATGACCCTGGCCAAGGAGCAAGAAGAATTGAAGACTCTGCTAGCTGAAGAGAGGAAAAAGAAAACAAAGAAGGCAACTGGAGTCTTAAACATGGGGAGAAGATTTCAGGGGCAGGCAAGAAGGACTTTGAACTTTGCAACAACTTCTGGTGAAGGAGAAGGGAAAGGCAAGGAAAGAGTTGTCCCGTCAGAATCAGAAGAAGAGGAAGACTACTCTGAGGAACAGTATCCTCCAACTGATGACAAGTACAGACATCTCGAAGAGCGTTTGAGCGTGATGGAAATACAAAAGGTGTCGGGCTTAGACTTTAAAGAATTGGGACTAGTGTCGGGGATTATGATTCCTCTGAAATTTAAAGTGCCTATATTTGCCAAATATGATGGAATGTCATGCCCCAAAATGCATCTCTGGTCATATGTGAGAAAAATACAACCCCACGCCGCTGATAAAAACTTATGGGTGCATTTTTTCCAAGACAGTCTGTCCGGAACACAACTCGACTGGTTCTACCTACTAGAAAGAGCCAACGTCCACAATTGGGAAGATCTTGCCGCAACTTTCTACAAGCAGTATTAATACAATGCCGATTTGGCGCCTACCCGTACTCAACTCTAGAGTATGGCCATGGCTTCCAATGACGGTTTCAAGGATTACGCACAAAAATGGAGAGATTTGGCTGGAAGAGTTCAGCCCCCTCTGTCTGAAAGGGAATTGGTAGACATGTTCCTAGGCACTTTGTCTGGTCCCTTTTTCAACCATTTAATTGGAAGTTCATCTGCAGGCTTCACTGAGCTAATACTGACTGGAGAGAGGGTGGAAACTGGCATAAAAAGTGGAAAGATTCAGAAGGATTAATCTTCTTCTACAGTTGTGAGGAAGCCTTTCATCGGGAAGAAAGAGGTAGTTGTTGTATATCCGCAAAGAAACCAAGAGAGGGCCGAACACCGACCAACGGTGGGGGCTGTTATGATTCCAAAGCCTACGTCTGAGCAACAAAGAAGTAGTCAACCAAGGGTGGAAAGGCCAGATAGGCAATTCACCAGAATTAACATGACTCTGTCTCAAGTATTACCGCATCTTCTGAGATCCAACTTGGCAACCTTGAAAGAAGCTCCGAAAAACCCCAATACAACATCCCCTCATTATCACCCCAATGCCTGTTGCGCATATCACTCTGAAAGTCCTGGCCACGATACCAATAACTGTTGGGCCTTGAAGAACAAAATACAAGACCTCATTGAAGCAAAAGAAATTGAGTTTAATGCGCCCGAGAAGCCAAATGTCATTTCTGCTCCTATGCCCAGACATGGTCACAATATCAATGTTATTGAAGAAGATTTGTTTGTTACCACAGTTGATGAACTCATGAATCCACTTCCGACCATTAAGATAAACTTGTTGAAAGTCGGTGTGTTCCCGGGCTGTAATGAAGTTTGCCATCTCTGCTTGTCCTCAACAACTGATTGCCCTTTGTTGAAAGAAGGCATTCAGCGCCTGATAGATAACAAGGAGATTTTGTTTGAAAGTACTCTTGTTTCACCTATTCCTGTTGAAGATGTTTCAATCATTACCATTTTCGCCAATTCTTCCAGAGTCTCCACCAAAAGACCTGTTAGAATTACATCGGTTCCGAAAGCAGCTCCTTTAATAATCACAATGCCTGGGCCAGTCCCATATGTATCAGACAAAACTGTGTCATGGAATTACGGGGGGGACATTTACTACCATGGCATCAAACAAGACTGGTCGGCCGCCAAAGAGATAAACTCTGAAGAAGAAGATTCTGACATCAGCAATATTGCCGGAACTAGTAAAATTACCCGAATCGGTAGGATCTTTTCTCCATAAATTTCTCCCTCAAAAGCAGTTTCTGGACCCGTGATCATCCCTGTGGCTGCTCCAAAGGTTACTTCCGTACCCATAATCATCTCTGCAAGTGCTCCTATTAACAAATATGTTACAACCCCTGATATCATTCCTACCAACGCTCCTGCTGCTGAAACTCGAGGAAAAAGTATTTTGGTCGAGCCTATCCGAATGAAGGCCCAGCCATTGACTATCCCCGAAAGTTCCAAGAAAGAAATGGTGGAGATCCTAAAAATTATAAAGAGGAGTGACTACGATGTAGTTGAACAATTGGGGCAAACTCCCTCTAAAATATCCATGCTGGCATTACTACCGTGTTTCGAGGCACATGCGAAAGCCTTGGTGAAGTTCCTAAAAATAGCTCATGTGCCTCAAGAGACGTCTGTTGATCAATTCCAAGATTGCGTGGCCAGCTTGACAGCAGATAACGGCCTAGGCTTCTCGGATGCTAATCTGACACCAAGGGGAAGAAAGCACGATGAAGCATTACATGTCTCTGTAGAATGTAAGGGCACAACTCTGGCCTATGTTTTGGTGGACACAGGCTCATCCTTGAATGTATTACCGAAAAAAGCTCTTGACATACTTGACTGCGAGGGACTGACGTTAAAGCCAAGTAACATAGTATTAAGGGCATTTGATGGCTCGAAAAGAATGATGCACGGGGAAGTGGATATCCCCATAAAGGTTGGGACTCAAACTTTCAATTCAACCTTTTATGTAATGGACATCCTCCCTTCGTACTCTTGCCTGCTAGGTCGGCCATGGATCCACAATGCTGGCGTTGTCACCTCTACATTGCACCAGATACTGAAATATCTGGTTCAAGGAAAGATTATCACTGTCCATGGAGAGGAAGAATACATGATCAGTCATCTCAATTCCTTCAGATATGTGGAATTGGATGGCGAATTCATTGAAACTCCATTTCAACACTTCGAAGAGGTCCCCCAAGAGGTAGCAGATACCAAGACCGTGTCCTAGATTCCCAAGATCATAAGACCTCTGCTCCGGATGTCATCTTTGAAGGACGCCAAAGCAGTGGTAGAAGAAGGTGGATGCACCATCTGGGGGCAACTTCCAGATATCCCGTATAAGTCTGACAAGTTTGTCCTAGGTTTCACTTCAAGTGCTCAAAAGGTTGTACGTCGTGCCCGTGCTAGAGGGCCACCCTTGAAGATCAGCAACCGTGAGGTCAACGCGGAAGGAGATGGTGAAGATGATTGCAACCTGGAGGATTGGATCTTTCTGATTGTCAATGAAGGGCTCAGCAATTGGGAGGCTAGAGACTTCGTCCCAATAACCTTTATCCCACTGTAATTTATATTTACATTTTGTTGGATCTGTAATATTCAAAAACAATTCGTACTCTTAAAACCTTGTGTCTTGCCCGAGGCACAATGGTCCATTTGTAAGGGTTATTATTTCTTCTTCATATGACATCAATGAATCATGGACGTTTTTCGCATACAAACTTTTGTGCTCATTGTTTTTATTTTACATTTCATTTTCTTTTAAAAGATAGTTATACCCTTACACACACCCACACTCACAATGCAGGTATTCATCCATTCTGGATCCCATGGGTAACGATACTGCTATGGCCTTTTGTGACTCTGAGAATCTAATATACCAAGCCGAAGACGAAGGTGAGGAAGATTGTGAAGTACTAGGGGAGCTTGCCAGACTGCTACAACAAGAGGAAAGAACCATTCAACCTCACGAGGAACCCGTGGATACAATCAACCTGGGTACCGAAGAAGATAAAAAAGAGGTCAAGGTGGGTGCCAATCTGGAACCCAGTGTCAAGGAGCGTCTGATTCAGTTGCTACACGACTATGTTGAAATCTTCGCCTGGTCATATGAAGACATGTCGGGACTTGATACAAACATTGTGGTACATTGTTTGCCTACAAGAGAAGATTGTCCACCAGTAAAACAAAAGGTTCACCGCATGAGACCTGATATGTCAGAAAAGATTAAAGCAAAGGTCATGAAGCAATTCAATGCTAGATTCTTGGCTGTCACTTCCTACCCTCAATGGGTGGCCAACATTGTTCTCGTACCTAAAAAAGACGGCAAAGTATGAATGTGTGTGGACTACAGAGATTTGAATAGGGCGAGCCCAAAAGATGATTTTCCACTCCCCCACATTGATATCCTAGTTGAAAATACGGCACAACACAAAGTGTTTTCCTTCATGGATGGATTCTCAGGTTATAACCAAATCAAAATGGCACCTGAGGACATGGAGAAAACAACATTTGTCACACAGTGGGGCACATTCTGCTACAAGGTGATGCCATTTGGACGAGAGAATGCTGGGGAAACCTATCAGCGTGCCATGGTAGCTTTATTTCATGACATGATACATCAGGAAATAGAGGTCTACGTAGACGATATGATAGCCAGATTGCAAACAGAAGAAGAGCATCTTGACCACTTACAAAAATTGTTTGAGAGACTGAAGAAGTACAAGCTGAAATTGAATCCAAACAAGTGTACATTTGGGGTACGGTCTGGTAAACTCCTAGGCTTTGTCGTCAGTAAAAAAGGTATTGAGGTCGATCCTGCCAAAGTTAAAGCAATACAAGAGATGCCTGCTCCCCGTACCGACAAGGAAGTCCGAGGATTCTTGGGACATTTGAACTATATTGCCAGATTCATTTCTCACCTGACAACTACTTGTGAGCCAATCTTCAAGCTCTTGAAGAAAGATCAAGTAGTCAAATGGAATGGTGAGTGCCAAGTTGCTTTTGAAAAAATCAAAGAATACTTACAAGAGCCTCCTGTATTGATGCCACCAATCGAGGGGAGACCATTGATCATGTATCTGACTATTTTAGAAAATTCAATGGGGTGTGTATTGGGGCAGCATGATGAGTTTGGCCGAAAAGAGCACGCTATTTACTACCTGAGCAAAAAGTTTACCGAATGTGAAACCAGATATTCACTGCTCGAGAAAACTTGTTGCGCTCTGGCATGGGTTGCTCGCCGGCTAAGACAGTATATGCTGACTCATACTACCTTGTTGATATCTAAAATGGATCCGGTAAAATACATCTTCGAGAAGCCTGCTCTTTCTGGGAGAATAGCGAGATGGAAGATGATCCTGATAGAGTACGACATACAGTATACTACTCGGAAAGCTATAAAGGGCAATGTGCTAGCGGATCACCTTGCTCACCAAGCTGTAGAAGACTATCAGTCCATGAAGTTTGAATTCCCGGACGAAGACATCATGACATTAGACAACTGTGAAGATATCAGACCATATGACGGACCTGAAAAAGGATCCTGATGGACCCTGTTCTTTGATGGAGAATCCAATGCACTTGGTAATAGTATCGGTGTTGTACTCATATCTCTGGAAGGGTGTCATACTCCCTTTAGTTCCAGACTTTGCTTCAACTGTACAAACAACATGGCAGAATACGAAGCGTGCATCTTTGGTCTCAGAGCAGCCATAGACTTGGGGATCAAATCATTGGATGTATTCGGAGACTCAACCTTGGTCATCAGTCAGATCAAAGGGGAGTGGGACACCAAACACCCTAACCGTATCCCTTACAAAGAATATGTTTTGACATTGCTACCACATTTTGAGGAGATTACCTTCGGGCACTTCCCGCGAGAAGAAAATCAGCTAGCAGACGCTCTAGCCACAATGTCATCTATGTTTAAACTTAATTGGGATAACGAGGATCCCCAGATCACCATCGGACGAATGGATAAACCAGCACAGTGTCACGAGATTAATACTGAAGAAGTAGTGGACCAGCCTTGGTTTCATGAAGTCAAGAGGTATCTCGAGGCTCAAGAATATCCAGAAGGAGCTTCAATCAATGACTCCATTTTCCTTCAGTGCGTAGATAAGGTTGAAGCTGAAAGAATCATGGATGAATTACATGAAGGTACTTTTGGAACCCATTCCAGCGGGCATACGATGGCGAAGAAGATCCTACGGGCAGGCTATTATTTGTCCACCATGGAAGCAGATTGCTATCAACACTCTCGAACCTATCATAAGTGCCATATTTATGCCGACAAAGTGCATGTACCCCCGGTTCCTCTGAATGTCTTGACGGCTCCTTGGCCTTTTGCTATGTGGGGAATTGATATGATTGGGGAAATCAAGCCGATAGCCTCCAATGGACATCGCTTCATCCTAGTGGCCATTGACTATTTTACAAAGTGGGTTGAAGCAGCCTCATTCACCTCCGTTACCAAGAATGTTGTTGCCTGTTTCATCAAGCAAAACATTATTTTCTGGTACGGTATCCCGGAAAGGATCATCACTGACAATGGTAAAAATCTCAACAACACTATGATTACCGCATTGTGCGAACAATTCAAGATTCAGCATCACAATTCTTCTCCCTATCAGCCAAAGATGAATGGTGATGTCGAAGCTGCAAATAAAAACATTAAAAAGATCATACAGAAAATGACAGTCACATACAAAGACTGGCACGAGATGCTACCATTCTCTCTCCACGGGTACCGTACCACGGCTCGCACATCAACCGGGGAAACACCCTATTCTTTGGTCTACGACATGGAAGTTGTCTTGCCTATCGAGGTCCAGATCCCCTCTCTAAGGATTATGAAGGATGCAGGATTAAACGAAGACGATTGGATCCAGACTCGACTTGATCAACTAAACTTGATTGATGAGAAGAGACTTACTTTTGTTTGCCATGGTCAGATGTATTAAAAACGGATGATCAAGGCTTTTAACAAGAAAGTCAGACTACAAGTGTAACAAGTTGGGGATCTAGTGATCAAACGCATCATCTTGCCACAAAGTGATCCCAGGGGCAAATGGACTCCTACCTATGAAGGACCATTTGTAATCAAAAACATATTCTCCGGTGGGGCAATGATCTTGGCCACCATGGATGGCGACAACCTGCCAAACCCTGCAAACGCGGACATAGTCAAAAGATACTATGCATAAGAGACCCGCTAGGTTGACATGCCTAGGAAAAACAAGGGCATCCCGGCGAACCAAAAAGGTTCGGGAAAAAGTTAGGGATAAAATTAAAAAAAATTGTATACCTGACAAGTTGAAAACCCCAAAGGGTGACTTGGGCAAAAAAGTGTTTCCCGTTGGACTGAAAACCTAAAAGGGAGGTCCAGGCAAAAGTTAGGGAATTAAAGCGTATGACTATGTCCCATCGGATCACTTTACAAACAACCTTTGGCTTCCACTGACAGACTCAAAGATTCTGATCAATTCAGTCATCTTCAGACAAGGCGACAGATAGACAAGACGCTCAGAGATACAAAGGCTATAGAAGATTGGGAACCCCGTGGGATTTTTACACATAGCTATCCTTCTTTGTATCAAAATTTTCTTTTTATGGCAGCATTCTCTTACTAGAATGTTTGTCCCCTTTGTACAAAAAATTTACTCAAAGTCAATACAAAGATATACCTTTGAAAGTGCAAAAACTATTGGTCTTTATTTTCTTTACACTTGTGTTTTGTTTGCAAAAACGTCCAATGATTTATTTTTGAACATATGCATTTGAACGTAATTACTGTTTACAAATAAACAAAATGGGAAAGACAATTACTGATAGGTTAAAATAATAGGGAAATGTCTCCGGGATATTCCATAAGTAATCCCCTACAGTACGCCATTTAAATCCCCAGCGGAACAAAGTTTAAAATTATTGATCCCCAGTAGAAATTGTCAAAATTCCTCAAGACTCCCCAACAGGTTTTACAAGATGTACTTGGCATTACCCTTACAACATAATTTATTTCTCTCGGCAGAAATCCATCAATACTTTGACTTCAAGACATGAAGGCTCATATATCCTCGGCAACATTCAAGGATTTATTTCCTTCAATCCAACAGCAATGCAGCAGATTAGCTCACATACACATACATTGCATCCATATATCATAATCATTGATAACATGAATGCATACAACATAATCCCATTATGCATACATTTCATACATCATGACTTGGAATTTTAGCTAACATTTTACCCTTTTCAGGATAAGATTAACAGCTACCGTTCAAATTCAACCTGTTTGATACAGTTCAAATACGCTCCAAACACGGATGCCATTCTGATACTCATTCAGATTTAATCTTTTGATACAGTACATATACACTTCAGACGCAGACGCCATTCTGATACTCATTCAGAACATCTTACAAATACAGTTCAGATACGCTCCAGACACGGATGCCATTTTGATACTCATTCAGAGCATCTTACAGATACAGTTCAGATACGCTCCAGACACGGACGCCATTCTGATACTCATTCAGATTCAATCTTTTGATACAGTACATATATGCTCCAAACGCGGATGCCATTCTGATACTCATTCAGAGCATCTTACAGATACTATACAGATACGCTCCAGACGCGGACGCCATTCTGATACTCATTCAGAGCATCTTACAGATACTGTACATATATTCTCCAGACACGGACGCCATTCTGATACTCATTCAGAGCATCTTACAGATACAGTTCAGATACACTCCAGACATGGATGCCATCCTGACACTCTTTCAGTTGAAATCAAGGTAGGACTTAGTCCATTTCCTGTCAGCAGTCACCCTGGGATTGCATCTGTAAGCCCATCTCCGACAGTTATCCCTCAGTTCATTCAATGGCATCTTTAAGCCCATTCCCGATACAATAGATTCAAGGCATTACTTCGTACACCAACAAGTGCAAATTTTTGGGCACTCTAGTGTTCAATCATCTTCCACTTTCAAGCTACAAAAGGCAAGCATGACAATTTCGCTTTTCAAGTGCAAGAAAATTGAACAGGGGCAGCTGTTGTACCCCAAAATTTTCCCTATAAATTTTCATACAAGATGTTATCCTAAGGTTTCTTGTACACTCAATTAGCTCGAGGGTCGGTCAGACAGATTCTCTTCCTATACGACAAATCAATAATTAGGGTTTGGGATTTCTCAGGGATAATTGAGTCTTCAAAATTTAAAATATTCTTAAACACAATTCGCTGAAGTTTGTCAATTCTACCAGACTGACGATTGTTCTTAAAACATGTTTGGTAGATGATGAAATCCAGTTTGAATCAAGAATGACATGCGAACTCATTTTGATTAACAATTTATCTTTTGAACAGGAATTGAAGATTAAGACTTTTTAATCATAAGCCTTTGAGGTTAAGTTAATCAAATGGAATTCTCAAACTTTCATTTTTGTTTTAAAGGTTTGATTGGAGTGCAAAGAGTTTTATTTTATTTAATCATCTTTGGTGATTTCTTGAAATACAAGTTACATAGAATGAGGTTTCTTACTCAAAACATACAAATAAGAAGATTTAAAATTGAAATTGGTACAATATTATTCAGAAGTACTGTATTCATTACATTACAAATTTTGAATTTTACAGAAGAAATGTCTACCAATGCAATAAATTACAAAAAAAAATTAAAAGAGAAATCCTAAGTCTTCATCCTCAAGCAATCTCTCCAGCCTTTGCTTGCCATCCATGCATCATGTTCATGAAAAGAGAAAAGGAGAAGTTTGTTAGTAGTTCAAATATTCATAAATGAACAAAACATACAAAGTAATCCTAAATTCATCATTGGGGTGGTTTCTACTGAATCAGAAAAGAAGGGTTTGTATGCTAAGGCCTCATGAAATCTTTGCTTAATCATTGGCCTAAGAGTTTATGGTTTGCAAATCACAAGTTGCAAACTTGGTTCACAAACAATGCAAGCAAACTACAACAAACAGCAGGGCAAGCTGCATAACAGGCAGCAAGATAACAATGCAAGAAAACTGCAACAAACAAGCAGGGAAAGCTGCATAATAGACAACAAGATATCAATACTGCAACATAAGCAAACTGTAACCAACAACAGGGCATACTGCAAGCTGTCAGAACAAAACCTGTGCAGAATCTAAAGGCAGCAAAATACCAGAAGTTCAGAAAAAGAAGGTCTTGTGTTCAAAAGCCTCATACAATTTCAGTTTTATCATAGGCCAAAATTATATTGCAAATCTCAAAAGAATTGGTTCACAATAGTGCAAATGGAGTTTCAAGCCCAACACAAGTACAAGCCCAACATATTTCAGCCCAACATGATTTAAAACAACTCAAAAAGCCTCATACAATTTCAGTTTCATCATAGGCTAAAATTATATTGCAAATCTCAAAACAATTGGTTCACAACAAACTAAAAGGTGTAAACCAGAATTCATCAAGCAATAGGTGCAGGTTTAATTCAAACAAAAATCAGTACAACCAGCAACAGAAAATCAGGATCATACATCATTGGCTAGGGTTAATCTCTTGCAAATCTCAAATCTTGGTTCACAAAAGATAAAGAGGAAATCAAAAAATACCAAATCAACAAGCAAAATCCTCATGTTGCTTCAAATCAGAAAATATCAAATCAACAAGCAAAAGTCTCATGTTGTTTCAAATCAGAAAATAGTCTCAACAAGAAAACCAGTACAATCAACAATCAAAGAGCCTCAAAATTTATAAAGTCATGTCATAGGCCTAGGGTACTTTACCATAAATCTCAAATCAAAGTTTGGTTTATAGCAAAAGTCCACAAGTGACAAAATACAAAAACAACCAGCAAATACAAGTTTGAAAAGAAGCAATACAAAAAATCACAAAGTCAGCATTTGACATGTCAGTAAAGGAGCAAACTTAAAAGAGGGGGGCCTAGCTATACAAAATCTCAAGAATTTAAGTCTTGGATCACAAGAGAAGCCAAAGTCAGAAAATATACAACAAGTACAGAAAAATCAAAGTCAGTACAACAGGTATTGTACCAACTGCAAACAAGCAAAGTCAACTAGCACAACCAGCATTATTTTATCACATAAAATGGACAAATCAACCAATGTAAAAGGCAGCCATACTATGCACATAAAAAAAGGGAGGTTTTTTTGGCAAGCAAGAAGAACAGACAGAAAAGATAAAAGTCAAGCCACTATTTTCATCACAAGACCATCAAAGATCACATTCAACAAGCCACAGGATACCCAAACACAGCAACAAAGGTAATTTCTCAAACTATTTCCAAATTCTTTTCATAGAAATATACAAACTTTGTGAAACTTTTTCTTAGCATTCTTTTACAAAACATTAGTTTAAGGTCAATTCACAAATTGTAGAACTCATCCCACAGTCCATCTAAATATCCATAAAAAACAAAAACACAAAGCCATCATCATTTACCTCAAGAAAGAATCAGCAATAACATCATTTTCCTTCTTACAAAAAAAAAATATACAGACATTCCAAACCCCAAACAATCAGTAAACCCCATTGTCACTAAAAGGCCAAACATCATTTTTTTTTACAAAGAAAACATACATAAATTCGAAACCCTAAATTAATAAGCCTTTGCCTCAGAAGAATATCTAGAAAAAACAGAAAATCCAAGAGCCATCATCACTCATATTTTTCTTTTCAGTTTTACAAAGAAAAACATACAAAGTCCACAATACAGAAATACAGAAACCAAGCCTTACAAACAAACAAAGCCAAAACCTTCAGAAAAAATCATTTATAAAAAACATATGAACTACTCAGAACAACAAATCCTCAAGTTTCAGTTTTCCCAAACCAACAATCATCATCATAAATATACAAGATAGAAATACAGTACTGCATGCAAGATACAAAACCCTAAAACTTTCATCATCATTTTCAAAAACACTAACCCCTCAGAACTAGCAAAGAGATAAGAAAGGAAAGATCTCACCAAATCATGTAGAAGATGCAAACCAGAACCTCTAGGGTTCCGGTCGTCCCCTTTTAGATCTAGGCTGAATCTCATGTTTTCTTCAAAAACCAACACTAAATTAGTAATCAGGAAGAAGAGAGGAAGAGATTGATGTAAAAAAGTTGAGGTTTTGAACCCAGCCGCCGCCGTCAATGCCGCAAGGCGATTTCCAGCGCGGCCTCCTTTTCTTCTCTGGTGGAGGAACTTCAGAGAAGGAGTGAGAGAATCAGGAATATGAGAGAGAAACGAATCAACAAAATGAGCCACGTCCCCTTGAACCTGGTTGTTTTGTCTAAAACAACTAGGCCTTCTCACATTAGGCCCAAAACAAAAATACTGAGCCCAACCCCCTTTGATTGGGTACACCCTTCATCCCCTCCATAAAAGTCTGATTTTTTTTGCCATGAGTTTTTGTGGGTTGAAAGCCCAACGGTTTTTATTATTTCTTTCTTCAAACACCTTTTTTAATTGTTAACCCCCTCAACTTATTTTATATATTTTATTTTATTTTCTTTATTTTTTTTAATTACTATTATTAATATTATAACAATATTTATTTTTATAAATAAAAATCTCAAAAAAAAATATTATTTATGCATATATATATTAAATATATTCATGTTTGTTTAATAGACTAAAATATTTTCTTGTAAAAATTCTTTTTTTAATTAAATAATTTGATTAGGTTTGTGATTATTATTTATTTAGAAATTTGTTTCTTTAAACTAGTTTCTTTTGCTAACTTAATTCCAATATTCTTTTTTATTTAATTATTTATTTTTCTTATAAGTTAATTAAAGTCAAAACAAAACCCATGGCCTTGTTCATTCATACTTGTACATTATATTTATTTCACTTCTTATACATTATATTTACATTCGTTTCTTTGTACATTTGATAAATTCAATATGGTTGTAATAGATAATTAGGGTTTTTAATTTCTTGTAAATTCCCATTCACAAATTGTGTACCCCCTCCCACAAAGTGTTGTAATAGTGTAGTAATCTTTAAATTTCGCAATTTACCGCTTTTATATAACATGCTAGTAATTAGGGTTTGTATGGCAAGATAAAATCAATCAAATAGAAAACCCTAACCCAAGACAAAATCAAGCATGAAAATGACACACTTGCACACAAGCACCCTTAGGGTTACTCCACTTGGTTACCTTATACAAAAATGGCCTTATTACGCATGTAAGGTATCTTAGCAAAACAAACAAAAACAAAATCATAGTCCCTCGATGACGCTATTCAAATTTGCCTTACAAAATGATCTTAGTCCCTAAAAAATGCTAAGATACCTTGCAACATTACTAATCATGGCTATACGATGACCCACGCCCATCCCGTTTACATCCAAAGATAGGGTTGATTACCAAATCAACGATAAGACAACAATATCAAAGGAAAAGAAAATGAACAAGAAAGACATTTGAGTAGGTAGATTACTTTTAGTTACTTGCTCCATTTCAAACAAACATCCTTGCTATTTTCACAACTAACACCTACGCATTTTCAAACATCTTACAAACATTAAAAACATTTTCAAAAAGACAAACATTTTTGTATACATTCTTACGAACGAGAATCATTACAAAGATTGCCTAAACAATGGCCTCTTTTACAAAATACTTTCAAAACCACACAAAACACAATTTCAAACAAAAGCAAGTGATCTAGCAAAGTAACTAAGAGCCCATGGAAAACCATTGATGAAAAGGGTGCTAATACCTTCCCTTTTCATAATCTACCCCCCGAACTCAAGAAACAATCTCAAAGGTCTTTCTTGTGCTTTTTCACCTTTCCTTTTGGATAAAAGAAAAGTCGGTGACGACTCTTGCTAACCGCAAAATTTGCAATAAAATGCAAAACAATCAAGTCAGTTCTCCCACCGTATCACAGGCTCTCATGAAGGGTTTAAGGAGTATGCCCAAAATCAACCTCCTTTATCTGACAGGGAGCTGGTTGATATGTTAATGGGCACTTTAACGAGGCCTTTCTTTAATCACTTTATTAGAAGCTCCTCATCTAGTTTTACTGAGCTGATTCTAACCAGGGAACATGTCGAAAGTGGTATCAAGAGTGGAAAAATTCATGTGGCTGCGTCTTTGAGTGCTGTAAAGAAGACATTTAAAGGAAAGAAAGAAGTTAATGTTGTTTATGGATAGAAGGGTTGTGTTAGAAGTGACCGTAACCAGTCTATAGGAGTGGTGCTAATCTCTAATTCTGCGCCTATTTAATAACCACAATAACAACAGGGCAATCAGCGTAGGTCAGACGCACCAAGAAGACATTTTACCAAGATCAGTATGCCACTATCTCAAGCATTAAAACATTTACTGAAAGCAGAGCTGATTACATTAAGAGATCCTCATCAGAATCCCAACACCTCCTCTCCTCGCTACAATCCAAATGTGAAGTGTGCTTACCATTCCAACAGTCCTGGGCACGACATCAATAATTGTTGGGCCCTGAAAAACAAAATTCAGGATATGACTTACAATAAAGAGACTGAGTTTGATCCTCCGGAGACTCCGAATATAATTACTGCACCAATGTCGAAGCATGACAAAGGTGTAAGTGCTATTGATGATCTTATTTATGTTGCTACTATAAGTGAATTGGTAACTCCCCTCCCAATTATCAAAGAGAATATGTTACATGTCGGTTTATTTGCAGGCTGTATTGAAAGATGTTACTGCTGCACAGTCCAACCCAATGGCTATAAGTTACTGAAAGAAGGCGTTCAACGCCTAATGCACAATCACATAATTCTGGTTGAGAGGATTCTGTCTGTTGAGAATTTGTTTCAAGACTTATCCATAATATTCGGCCCTCCTGTCAGGATCACCTCCAAAGATCCTGTAAGGATTACTGTCAATCCAAAAGCTTCTCCTTTGATAATCACCACACCTGGACCTATTCCATACTCTTCGGATAAAGCTATCCTATGGAACTATGGATCTGACGTCTGTCATACCCCAAATTTTCCCTCCCCTTAAGTATATTTATATTTACTTTAAATAAATCGTATTATTTAATTTTTCTCTTTATGAGAAGGTTAAAGCATGAAAATGGGGTGTGTCGATTTAAAATGGACTATCAATATCTGATGGCCCAAGGTCTAAAAAAAAGTTCATTTCAAGATAAGAAAGGAGGTGTATTGTGAGAACAAATATTTTTTTTATATATAAGGCCCACTTAAATTAGAAAAATATTAAGCAATTTGTTTTTTGTTTAAAAGCCCAATGGAACAGTATGGCCCATTAAATTTTTTTTTTAGACTTGTTTTTGAAATATGTTTGATTGCAACATTTTCACTATTATTATTACTATTATTTTTATTATAACTACTGTTATTAACTTTACTACTTTCAATCATGATTAAAACGTTTTATAAAGAAGGCTTAGTAAAAAAAATGTTGTTTTTATTTCACTGATAAAGAATAAAGGTGTCATTGAAATGAGTTGTATTTGTTTTTTTTTCTTCTCCACGGGTCCTTCCAGGCCCAGTTCAACAAATTAAACCCTTGGGCCCATTTTTCTTTTTTTTTGTTGTTTTATTAAATTGATAACTTTCTTTTCTAATTATACTTTAAACCCTTAAATTTGAAATAATGTTTGAAGAATACTGCAGATTTTCGCACGGCCCAATTGAATGGCCCAAAAACATGAAATATTCACTACTTCAGTCAAATTGAGAAAAAATACTTGCTTGATTTTTTATTAAAACGATTACTGTTGAGATCATAAGTATATTCATTTCTTTCCTTATTCAAAGTAAAATATGTGTAAATCAAATACATAAAGTTTATCTTCATCAACTGTGTAACAAGAACGAGATCAATACGGGGCCAAATCCAAAAATGAGATCAATTCAATACTCAACTTTATTTCCAGAACACAAACATTAATACCTAATTTTCTTAACATAGAAACAAATCAAAACATAAACATAAGCTAATCATGACATTTTAAGGCTTATCAACGGAATCAAAAGATTTTCTTAAAATCAGAAATTAGCATTAATCAGCTTCCCTTATCTAAATTCCTAAAGTAACTATAAAAACATAGGCAACCAATTAACAGAGGGGGGAGAAAAATCACAGTATACAAAAAAAGAAGTTTTACAGTAAAACATCCCCCCGCGTCTAACAGGCCAAGTCTAAAATATGGACTTGGGCCTGGCTGTTCGCACCCCCTTATCTGCTGACTCAATACAACGCACACTCCCTGACCTTTTAGGTTTGAATTCAAAATCTGAATTCAAGCCCTTTCTATTAGAACCTTCTAATGTTCTACCACTATATAATTTGCACCCCCAGCGATTTTTTAATTTTCTTTATTTTTTTTATAGTTTCATATATACATTTACTTATTTATTGTTTTTCTCTCTTTCACATTTTTTTTATATATCTACACATATTTATATAATTATTTCTTTATAGAATTATATTATTATTTATGAATATAAATAATTAATTATTATAAATTTGTTTAAAATATAATTTTGTTCACTTGTAATAAATAGTACCTTTTTAAAATCATGTACGTAAAAAACATTTTTCACCATATAAATTAATTTAATATTTTTATATCAATATTAAAACCTGCACGATTCACCAAATTATTACATCTGTAAGCGGCACGTGGCCAATATTTGGCCACATGATGAGGAGGTTATATCAGACTTCTTTGCTATACGTATAAAAAATATTCAACCAAACATCAATCTTTTTTTGCAATCTAAATTAATTCGAACAATTAATTTTCAAAAAGGAATACGTATATATTTAAATTAACTGTGTACTTGGTCTAACAAACTTCGCTTATTCACACTCTTAGACTACGTATGCGGGAAATTCAAAATATATTTCGCAATCCATAAAAAACACAAATCAACCGCGAACTACGAAATGAGACTCTAATTCCTCCTAAGAGGATACGTAGGCATACGATCAAGAAACGTGGCGAGTCCCCTTAACTGAAATTTAAACCCTTTTCCCCTATTTAAAATTCAAACCATTTTCCCCTAATAAAATAATAAAAACCCTATTTCTTAAATATCGCGCTTCTAAACCTAGTATCCTTGAGAACAAGGTAGATAAGGGGTGCCTAACACCTTCCCCTCTGTTGTACCCCAAAATTTTCCCTCCTTTTTCTGAAGATATTTCTCACAAAAGATCTTCAATGGTTCAAGCTTGCACAAGTATTAACTAGGTCAAATCATCTCCTCAACGTTAATGCCTCAAATTAGGGTTTAAGTTTGCACAAAGATAGTTGGATTTCTAATATTTCAAATGATTTTCATGGATCATTATGGACCCTCAAGATTGCTCCTGTCAAGTTTCCAGTCTTGGATCACAAAATTGCTTAGTCGATTGATCAGATAACCTAAAATCAGCTTTATTGGAAAAAGTTAATTGTACACTAAAAAGTCAAACTTTGACTTTTTGATCAAATTTGAGTTTCAAAGATCACATTTCATCAAGACATTCAAAAATTGAAATTTGATCATCAAAAATCAAGATAGTCAAAAGTCATTTTGAAAAGTCAGACTTTGTAAGACTTAGAAAATTTTCTAAGTGTTTTTGTACATATTAATTTAATTGCTTCATGACATCTTTTCACTACAATTTAAAATAATTCAAGATGTTACAAGTTTTCAAGTAAATAACAAGGTTGCATTTTTAAGTTAAAAATTGCAAGTTACAAATCCTAAGTTTTGTCTTGTTTGAACTTTTCTTTTTGACTCAATCTCTAAACATTGCCAATATGTTGTCCACAAATATGCCTTGTCTTTGTTACAAGCTGCATAAATTTATCCACAAAACAGACTTGTATCATGATACAAATGTTGATATCAAAGAAAGCACAAAACCATGTAAAAAATAGTCTGTTGCACTGCTATAAAACAGCCCTGCACCAAGCTGCCACAACACTCCAAAACTACTGCAAAATAGCCTTGCTATGCTACCCCTAACCCAGTCCAAGCCTGCATTATCTCAGTCCCATATTTGCACAAAATTAGCACATAAGAGCAGCGTCTAAAAAGCAATGAGACAGTATACCCAAACAATTTAAAAACTTATTTATTTCCCTCCCAAATTTCAGTCATATTCATCTATAAAATTAATTGTTTTCACAACACAAAGGGACTGGTTTTTAGAGAGAGGTTTTAGGCTGGAATTTGAGAGGTTTTTGTTGAAAGAGAAAAGAAAAGAAATTTTAAAAATCTAACAGAACTCTTGTAACCTCTTCTCATACTCAACTATATCTTCATTTCACAAAAACAAAACATCAACCCATTGTTCCACCTTGCAAGCTTTCCCATAAACTAACTATCCAAACACTTCACATCACATAGAAATTGTTAAAACACCAGCGTAATTTCTGTAATACCAACATCATCATCTTACAAAAATAGTATTATACAACTTCACTGGGTTAGAATGATTCAACAGCTCTCAGTATAAAGTAGGGATTGGAGCATCTTTCTAGAGGTTCACTGAAGCCATTTTGATCATCATAGCATCTTGAAAGGTGTTCAAACTCAAAACACGAATTTCAATCTCAAGGTAAGTCTTCTTGACTTTGAACTTGTTCATATAAGCATCATTATTGGTTTACTTGTGAAGATAAAATGTAGGAATCACGGCCTTTGAAGCTAATTATATGTCTGTTGTTCATTTTTATCAATCATATGTTGTGAACTGACTTGTACATACTGTGATACGGTGGGAGAACTGACTTGGGTGTTTTGCGTTTGATCGCAAATGTTGCGGTTAGCAAGAGTCGCCACCGACTTTTCTTTTATCCAAAAAGGAAAGGTGAAAAAGCACAAGAAAGATCTTTGAGATTATTTCTTGAGTTCGGGGGTAGATTATGAAAAGGGAAGGTATTAGCACCCTTTTCATCCATGGTTTTCCACGGGCTCTTAGTTACTTACTAGATCACTTGCTTTTTGTTTGAAATTGTGCTTTGTGTGATTTTTGAAGGTTATTTTGTAAATAGGCCATTATTTAGGCAATCTTTGTAATGATTCTTGTTTGTAAGAATGTATACAAAGATGTTTGATCTTTTGAAAATGTTTTCAATGTTTGTAAGATGTTTGAAAGTGTGTGTGTGTTTGTTTTTTAAAATAGCAAGAATGTTTGTTTTGAAATGGAGCAAGTAATTAGAAGCAATCTACCTACTCAAATGTCTTTCTTGTTCATTTTCTTTTCCTTTGACATTGTTGTCTTACCATTGATTTGGTAAGCAACCCTATCTTTGGATGTAAATGGGACGGGCGTGAGTCATCGTATAACCATGATTAACAACGTTACAAGGTATCTTAGCATTCTTTTTGAGGGACTAAGATCATTTGTAAGGCAACTTAGATAGCATCATCGAGGGACTATGATCTTGTTTTTGCTAAGATACCTTACATGCGTAATATGGTCATTTTGTATAAGGCAACCAAGTGGGATAACCCTAAGGGTGCTTGTGTGCAAGTGTATCATTTTCATGCTTGTTTTTGTCTTGAATTAGGGTTTTCTAAGCATTGGTTTTAGTCTTTCCATACAAACCCTAATTACTAGCATGTTATATAAAAGCGATAAATTGCGAAATTTAAAGTTGTTACACTATTACAACATTTGTGTGTGTGTGTGTGTGGGGGGGGGGGGGGTCTACAATTTGTAAATAGGGATTGCAAGAATTTAAACTTAATTAGTCTATTACAACCATATTGAATTGGTATAAATATACAAGGAAATAAATAAATACAAAGTAATAAAATGAATGAATTATACAAAAATGCAAAAAATATAAAGAGAATGTATCTTTGTTTGATTTTCATGAAAAAAGGATTTTGTCTTGACCTAATTAAATAAAGAAAATAATTAATTTAATTTGAATTTTATTAAGAAAAAATTTTAAGTGAAACCCTAATTCTATAAATTAATCAAAAGAAAATAAGTTTAAGAAAAGTATTTTTTGGTATTTTTTATCTTTAAAATATTTATAGCATTATAAAATAATTTTAGTCTTTTTTATATTAAAATAATGTATTTTAAATGGTGTGAATAAATAAAATCATAATATTAATTAAGTTTATAAGATTTACTAAATAAAATAAATAAAGTATAATAAATAAAAATATTTTTTTGTGAGAAAAATAAGATAAACTATTTCAAAATATAAATATATCACTTTTTTTTATTTTATGATTTTTAGCATTTAAAAAAATATATTTAAGAAAAGAAAAATAAAATAAATAAATAAACTTGGGTCTGGGGGTGCCAAGAGGAAACAGGGAGGTCAGTTAGCAAAAAATGAAGAAAATAAGCCAGGCCCAAAGAGGCCCAGCGCCCTGCAAACAAAAAAGTCAGAATTGTAAAAATATGAAAAATGAAAAGGGTACCACTAGAGCTCGAACCCAGGTCCCATAGGTTACAGGCGCGCGCTTCTACCACTAGGGTGGCTATACATCCATTAATACAAATAAAACAATAAATATGTAAGGCAAAACGTGTTCTGAAGACTTCATCTTTAACCTCCAGCCAGACCAATTGTAACTTGCTTATTTCTCGTCAAAAATGAAAACTGTAAACATGAAACTTGTAGCAAATTTTCTCACGATTCCAGAAATGTAAAGTATTAAAATTATAGATCAAAGATAACCAAGAATTTTAATGTCCCTAATCTGAACCCTAAAAATTTCAGAAATTTCAGTTTCAAAATTCTCTAAGCTCAAGTAAAATTAATGGAAACTAAGGACATGGTTAGCTTCATGGC
The DNA here is from genome assembly GCA_948472305.1 of Vicia faba. NCBI lineage: Eukaryota > Viridiplantae > Streptophyta > Magnoliopsida > Fabales > Fabaceae > Vicia > Vicia faba. Next base: position 931,147,211 of record OX451738.1, on the reverse strand, counting down.
AATGATATCTACATGTTGTATTCACAAATAAACTATTGATGATGCCTGTATGAAGAGTTTCAAGTTGAGAAAACTTACCTCAAAAATGGAAATCATGTTTGGAGTTTGAGCTTGTTTTAAGTGATGGTGATGATCCGGTTAACTTCCTTGAGGTCCTAGGAAGCTAAAGCAATGATTAGCTTAAACAATGGATGGCTGAAATGGCCTGGAGAAGTCAAGTTGTAGACTCTGTTTTTTGGTTATGGAAGTTATGGTAAATGGTGTTACAATTCTAGAATAAGGATAGGGATGAGTTGTATTTGATGTAAGGAAGCTTTAGAAACTAAAAGGCCAAGAAACACACAAGGGAAATGGGAGTTTGATGTTAAAGGTCAGAAACTGTGCAACAATGGAGTTTTTGTTCAATTTTTGATTTGAGAGATTTTTGTTGTATTTCAGGGTGCTCCGGCTCGTGTTCTAGCTCACAAATAGTGACTCTATTTATAAGCAACAAGTTTGGGATGCTCATCAGAATTCAAATTTACATGTTTATGCATAACATGTGATTTTTTTTGAGAAATTCAAGTTTCCATGCCTTGTACTTGGTTCATAAAGTTGTTAAACACTTTAAACACAATGCTTCTGACTTTATGGATGGAGTTTAATCAATAAAAACAAGTTGGGAGCTCAAGAAGCTGACTTTGTTCCTAAAGCTTGCTTTACAAGAATGGATATGTTACTTTCTCCCTAAAATGGCAAATTGATTTGGACAAAGCTTGAAACACTTGGATAAGGGCATAATCAGTTGTGTAAACCATTAATTATGGAGTGAAAAACAAGTTTGGGGCCTGAAAAGTGAGGATTATGCAGCATGGCTACGGATTTGGTTCATGTGTTCATCAAAAATGACTTGTAATTCAAGTGACAAAACCCTGACTTCATCTCTTCGATTCTCCTTACTCAAGAATGATATCATGGAGTTCTTGGACATTTTAGAAAGCTTGTAATGTTCTCTACAACCCATATTTGAATTTCTTTTAAATATTCCCCTTGTACCTATATGAAAAAGTGCCATGAAGTTGGGTCAAAATCCTGACCAAATTAGGGCAAAATTTCACTAAGTGTTTAGTTTCATGACCCTATGTTCATAAAATTATAACTTGAGATCCAAGCATTTTTGGAAGAATTTGTGTGAATAAAAGTTGTATATTTCATGGAGATCTACAACTTTCATGTTGGGAGTTTCACTTGAATCATCTTGCATCATGGTGAAATTTTGGCTCAAAGTTATGAAAAAACATAAAATTTCCAACACTTAGAAAAATTTCTAAGTTTCGAAATTTTGACTTTTCAAAATGAAATCTTGAATTTTTGATTTCTTGATGAATAAGTTTCATATTTTGACATGTTTTGATGAATTGTGATCTTTGGCACTTGAATTTGACCAAAAAGTCAAAGTTTGACTTTTCAGTATACAGTTGACTTTTGATTAGTTGACTGCAAAATTCATCTGTCAATCTAATGGACTTGCAATGTTTTGAACCATGTCATTAGGTCAAAATGATGAAATTGGACTCTTTAGATCATTCCTTAAACCAATTGACCATTTTCTAGGTCAAAAATCAAAAATTACCCTTTCCTAGTCAAAACCCTAATTTTGACCATTTTGCCCTTTTGGAGATTTGATCAAATTTCTTGAGGAATTATGGTCCAAACTTGATCAAATGATACATATGAGTATAAAATGTTGATGTGGATAAAAAATTATGAAGTTTGTCTGTAAATTGGCCATGGTTGACTTTTTCCCCAATACATCTGATTTTTAGGTCAACTGCTCAATTGATTGATCAAAAGTGTGATCCAAGACTTGAAACTTGACATGAGTAATCTTGGGGGATCCACAATGACCCCTGGTCATATGAATCATTGAAAGTCCAAAAAATCCTTGTGCAAACTTAAACCCTAATTTTGGTCATTAGTGCTTAAGGAGGTGTCTTGAGCTGATCAAACCCTAATGTAGTCTTGAGTCAAGGAGATCTTGTGAGAAAATTCTTGATAAGTGAGAGGGAAAATTTTGGGGTACAACAGCTTCCCCTGTTCAATCTTCTTAAGCCTGAAGAGTTAGATTGGCATGTTTTGCCATTCTTGACTCGAAGGTGGAAGATGATTGGACACTAGAGTGCCCAGAAATTTGCACTCGGCGATGTGATGGTAGAAGGAATGGGCTTAGAGATGCCATTTGGAGAGGTGATAGAGAGTTGTTGGAGATGGGCTAGTAGATTCCATCCAAGAGTGATTATTGAATTGTAATTTGTAAGATGAAAGAATGAGTATCAGAATAGCGTCCGTGTCTGGAGCGTATCTGTACTGTATCTGAAAGTTGAATCTGAATGACTGTCAGGATGGCATCCATGTCTGGAGCGTATTTGAACTGTATCTGAGAGTTGAATCTGAATGATTATCAGAGTGGCATCCGTGTCTGAAGCGTATCTGAACTGTATCTGAGAGTTGAATTTGAATAAGTATCAGAATGGCATCCGTGTCTGGAGCGTATCTGAACTGTATATGAGAGTTGAATCTGAATGAGTATTAGAATGGCATCAGTGTCTGGAGCGTATCTGAACTGTATCTGAAAACTTTGAACATTGTTAATGGTAGTTATTGATTAATCTTATCCTGAAAAAGGTAAAATGTTAGCTAATATGCAATGTTATGTTGTATGAAATGCATGGTATGATGCATTCATGTTATCAATGTTTATGATATATGGGTGCGATGTATGCGCATATGAGCTAATTCTGCTGTATTGCTATTGGTTTGGGGAAATTAAATCTTTGTCCGCTGCTGAGGATATGGAATATAAGTCTTCATGTTGTAAAGTTGAAGTGTTGATGAATTTCCTTTTAGAGAAATAAACGTTGTTGTAAGGGGAATGTCGTGTACTGTTTGTAAAATCCTATTGGGAAATCTTGAAAAATTGAACAACTTCTACTGGGGACTAATAATTGGAAGCTTTGTTCCGCTGGGAATTAAACTACTCACTATGGGGAATTTTATGGAGATAAACTTAGAGAGATTTCCCTATCCCTTAAAGCCATCAACGATTGTCTTTTATTTTGTTTATTTGTAAATAGTAATTATGTTCAACAATGAATCATTGGATGTTTTTGTAAATAAAACACAAGCGAAAAGAAAAATAGATAGTTTTTTCACTTTCAAAAGGGATACCTTTGTATTGACTTTGAGTAAGTATTTTTGTACAATGAGACAAACATTCTAGTAAGAGAAATCTGTCCAAAAAAATGAAAATTTGAATACAAAGAAAAGATAGCTATGTGAAATAATCCCATGGGGTTCCCATTCTGCTATAGCCTCCGTATCTCTGAGCATCTTGTCTGTTTGTTGCCTTGTCCGAAGATGATTGAATTGATCAGAACCTCTGAGTTTGTTAGTGGAAGCCAAAGGTTATCCGTACGGTGATCCAACGGGACATAGTCATACGCTTTAAATCCCTAACTTTTGCCTGGATTGCCCTTTCAGGTTTTCAGTCCACCGAGATACCCTTTTTTGCCCAAGCCGCCTTTTCGGGTTTTCAACTTTCCGGGTGTACATATTTTTTGTTTTATCCCTAATTTTTGCTTGAACCTTTTTGGTTCGCCGGGATGCCCTTGTTTTTCCTAGGTGTGTCAACCTAGCGGGTCTCTTATGCGTAGTATCTTTTGACTATGTCTGCATTCGCAGGGTGCGACAGGTCGTCGCCATCCATGGTGGTCAAGATCATTGCTCCACCCGAGAATACGTTTTTGATTACAAATGGTCCTTCGTACATAGGAGTCCATTTTCCCCTGGGATCACCTTGTGGTAGGATGATACGTTTGATCACCAGATCTCCAACTTGATACACTTGTCGTCTGACCTTTTTATTGAAAGCCTTGATCATCCGTTTTTGATACATTTGACCATGACAGACAGCAGTAAGCCTTTTCTCATCAATCAAGTTTAGTTGATCAAGTCGAGTCTGGATCCAATCTTCTTCATTCAAACCTGCATCCTTCATAATTCTCAGAGAGGGGATCTGAACCTCAATAGGTAAGACAACCTCCATGTCGTATACCAGAGAGTAGGGTGTTGCCCCGGTTGATATGCGAGCTGTGGTATGATATCCGTGGAGAGCGAATGGTAGCATCTCATGCCAATCTTTGTATGTGACTATCATTTTCTGTATGATCTTTTTAATGTTCTTATTCGCAGCTTCGATGGCACCATTCATCTTTGGCCGGTAAGGGGAAGAATTATGATGCTGGATCTTGAATTGCTCGCACAAGGCGGTGATCATAGTATTATTCAAATTTGTACCATTTTCTGTAATGATCCTCTCTGGGATACCGTAACGACATATGGGATTCTGCTTGATGAACCGAGCAACAACATTCTTGGTAACGGAAGCGAAGGAAGCTGCCTCCACCCACTTTGTAAAATAGTCAATGACCACTAGGATGAAGCGGTGTCCATTGGAGGCTGTTGGCTTGATTTCCCCAATCATATCAATCCCCCACATAGAAAAGGGCCAAGGAGCCGTCAAGACGTTCAGAGGAACCGAAGGTATGTGCACCTTATCAGTATAGATCTGAAACTTATGGCAGGTTCGAGAGTGTTGATTGCAATCTGCCTCCATGGTAGATTAGTAATAGCCTGCCCATAGGATTTTCTTTCCAATCGTATGCCCACTGGAATGGGTGCCAAAAGTGCCCTCATGTAGATCAGCCCTGATCCTTTCAACTTCAACCTTGTCCACGCACCGAAGTAACACAGAATCATGGTTGCGTTTGTAAAGAATTCCATTACTAAGGAAGAATTTAGCAGAGAATCTCCTTAAGAACTTCTTATCGTTGATTGAAGCTCCTTCTGGGTATTCTTGAGTCTCGAGATACCTTTTGACTTTGTGAAACCAAGGCTAGTTCACTACTTCTTCAGTATTAATCTCGTGACAGTGTGTTGGTTCATCCCATTGTTCAATGGTGATCTGGGGAGCCTCGTTGTCCCATTTAAGTTTAAACATAGATGACATTGTGGCTAGTGCGTCTGCTAGTTGATTTTCTTCTCGCGGGAAGTGCTCGAAGGTAATCTCCTCAAAATGTGTGAGCAACGTCAAAACATGTTCTTTGTAAGGGATAAGGTTAGGGTGTTTGGTGTCCCATTCCCCCTTTGATCTAGCTGATGACCAAAGCTGAATCTCCAAATACATTCAAGGATTTGATCCCCAAGTCTATGGCAGCTTTGAGACCAAAGATGCATGCTTCGTATTCCACCATGTTATTTGTACAATTGAAGCAGAGTCTTTCTGTAAAGGGAGTATGACACCCTTCAGGAGATATGAGTACAACACCAATACCATTGCTGAGTGCGTTAGATGCCCCATCAAAAACAGGGTCCATCGGGATCCTTGTTCAGGTCCGTCATATGGCCTGAATTCTTCATAGTTGTTTACCATCATGATGTCTTCATCTGGGAATTTGAACTTCATGGACTGGTAGTCTTCCACAGCTTGGTGAGCAAGGTGATTAGCTAGTACACTGCCCTTTATTGATTTCTGGGTAGTATATTGTATGTCATATTCTGTCAGGATCATCTGCCATCTCGCTATTCTCCCAGAGAGAGCAGGTTTCTCGAAGATGTATTTTATTGGATCCATTTTAGATATCAATAGGGTAGTATGACTCAGCATATACTGTCTTAGCCGGCGAGCAGCCCATGCCAGAGCGCAACAAGTTTTCTCGAGCAGTGAATATCTTGTTTCACAGTCGGTAAACTTTTTGCTCAGGTAATAAATAGTGTGCTCTTTTCGGCCAGACTCGTCATGCTGCCCTAGCACACACCCCACTGAATTCTCTAAAGCAGTCAGATACATAATCAATGGTCTTCCCTCGACTAGTGGCATCAAAACAGGAGGCTCTTGCAGGTACTCTTTGATCTTGTCGAAATCAGTTTGGTATTCATCATTCCATTTGACTACTTGATCTTTCTTCAATAGTTTGAAGATTGGTTCACAAGTAGCTGTCAGGTGAGAAATGAATCTGGCAATGTAGTTCAAACGTCCCAAGAATCCTATGACTTCCTTCTCAGTACGAGGAGCAGGCATCTCTTGTATCGCTTTCACTTTGGCAGGATCTACTTCAATACCTTTATTGCCGAAGACAAAGCCTAGGAGCTTACCAGACCTTTCTCCAAGCGTGCATTTATTTGGGTTCAACCTCATCTTGTATTTCTTTAGCCTCTCAAACAGTTTCTGTAAATGATCAAGATGCTCTTCTTCTGTTTGAGACCTAGCTATCATGTCGTCCATATAAACTTCTATTTCGTGATGTATCATGTTGTGAAATAGACCTACCATGGCATGCTGATAGGTTTCCCCCACATTCTTCAGTCCGAATGGCATAACCTTGTAGCAGAATATGCCCAACTGTGTGACAAATGTCATTTTCTCCATGTCCTCGGGCACCATTTTGATTTGGTTGTAACCTGAGAAACCGTCCATGAAGGAAAACACTTTGTGATGTGCCGTATTTTCAACTAGGATGTCAATGTGGGTAAGTGGGAAATCATCCTTAGGGCTTGCCTTATTCAAACCTCTGTAGTCCACGCACATTCGTACCTTGCCATCTTTTTTGGGCATGTGAACAACATTGGCAACCCATTATGGATAAGAGGTGATGGCCAAGAATCCAGCGTTGAATTGTTTCATGACTTCTGCTTTAATCTTCTATGACATATCTGGTCGCATGCGACGAACTTTTTGTTTTACTGGTGGGCAATCCTCTTTTGTAGGTAGACGATGTACCATAATATTTGCATCAAGTCCTGGCATGTCTTCATACGACCAGGCAAAGACCTCAACATATTCGTGTAGCAACTGAATCAGACGCTCCTTGATACTGGGTTCCAGATTTGCACCCGCCTTGACTTCTCTTTTGTTTTCTTCGGTACCTATGTTAATTATATCCACTGGCTCTTCGTGGGGCTGAATGGCTCTCTCTTCTTGTAGTATCAATATGGAAAGATCCCCTGGTACTTCGCAATCTTCCTCACCTTCGTCTTCGGCTTGGTAGATTAGATTTTCAGAGTCATAGAAGGTCATAGCAGAACCGTTATCCATGGGATCCCGAATGGATGGAGACCTGCATTGTGAGTTTGAGTGTGTGTAAGGGTATAACTATCTTTGAAAGAAATGAAAATGTAAAAAGAAAAACAATGAGCACAAAGTTTGTATGCAAAACGTCCATCATTCATTGATGTCATATGGAAATGAGATAATAACCCTTACAAATGGACCATTGTGCCTCGGGTAAGACACAAGGTTTTAAGAGTCTGAATTGTTTTAGTATTACAAATCCAACAAAATGTAAAGACAAATTATTGTGGGATAAAAGTGATCGGGACGAAATATCTAGCCTTCCAGTTTATGAGCCCTCCACTGACAGTTGGGAAGATCCAATCCTCCAGGTTGCAGCCATCTTCATCATCCTCTACCGAGTTGAATTCACGGTTGTTGATCTTCAGGGGTGGTCCTCCAGCACGAGCGTGGCGTACAGTCTTCTGAGCACATGAAGTGAATCCTAGGCCAAACTTGTCGGATTTGTATGGGATATCTGGGAGTTGTCCCTAGATAGTGCACCCACCTTATTCTATCACTGCCTTTGCATCCTTCAAAGATGACATCCTGAGTGGAGGCCTTGTGATCTTGGGAACTTGAGACACAACCTTGGTCACTGCCACATCTTATGGGACCTCTTCAAAGTGCTGAAATGGAGTTTCAATAAATTCACCATCTAATTCCACATATCTGAAGGAATTGAGATGGCTGATCATATACTCTTCTTCTCCATGAACGTTGATAATCTTCCCTTGAATCGGATACTTCAGCATTTAGTGCAACATAGAAGTAACAGCGCCAGCATTGTGAATCCATGGTCGTCCTAGAAAGCAGGAGTATGAAGGGAGAATACCCATTACATAAAAAGTTGAATAAAATGTTTGGGTTCCAACCTTTATAGGGATATCCACTTACCCATGCACCATCCTTTTTGAGTCGTCAAAAGCTCTCACTACTATGTTGCTTGGTTTCAATGCCAATCCTTCACAGTCAAGCCTATCAAGAGCCTTTTTAGGCAATACATTCAGAGATGAGCCAGTGTCCACCAAGACATGAGCCAAGGTTGTGCCCCTGCATTCCACTGAGACATGCAATGCCTCATTATGCTTCCTTCCTCTTGGCATTAAATCAGCATCCGAGAAACCAAAACCATTATCTGCAGTCAAGTTGGCTACGCAGTCTTGGAACTGATCGACAGATGTTTCTTGGGGTACATGGGCAGTTTTCAAGAATTTTACCAAGGCCTTTGCATATGCCTCAGAACATAGTAGTAAAGCTAGCATGGAAATTTTAGATGGAGTTTTCCCCAGTTGTTCAACTACATTGTAGTCCCTTCTTTTTATGAACTTTAGAATTTCCTCCATCTCTTTCCGGGAGGTCTCAGGGATAGCCAATGATTGTGCCTTCATCCGTACAGGCTCAATTAGAATACTTTTACCTCGAGTCTCGATTAACTCGGCAGCAGGAATGTCAGTAGGAGTGATAGCAGGGATTGTAACAGCTTTGTCAGTTGGAGTATTGGTGGAGATGATTGTAGGACTGGGAATATCCTTCGGAGGAGCAACAACAAGAATGATTATGGGTCCAGAAACTACTTTTGGGGGAGTAATTTCTAGAGAGAATATCCTTCTGTTTCGGGTAATCTTGCTAGTCCCCACAACATTACTGATATCAGAGTTAACTTTCTCAGAACTTGAATATTCGGCAGCTGGCCAATCCTTCTTGATACCGTGGTAGTAAACATCACCTCCATAATTCCATGGTGTTGTACCTTAATTTTTTTCCCTAAGATTCCTCTATCATATCATATCAGCTCGATCATAACAAGATCACATTAGGGTTGGCTCTTCCTCTTTTTCTATCTCCTATCTTTAAGTTTGCTCTTGAGGAATTTCCAAGAACCTTGGTTGTGTATTTTGTACATGTGTTGTTGACTAACTCCTAATCAAAATACAAAAAAATATTTGTTCTTGTCTTTGCAAAATTGTGTTTTGTAGGTACCGAGTCAAAGCATCCGACAAATAAGGTTTTCAGGAAAAGCAATCAATTCTGTATTGTGGCGAAAGACAGCATGCATCGACCTATAAAGGTATATATCGATCCATAAAGGTATGTATCGACTCATCCAGTTGTGTACAACTAGCATGTGTCGACACATGCATGTATGTATCGACTCATCCTGTTTGAATAACTAGCATCTGTAGACACATGCATGTATGTATCGACTCATCCTGTTTGTATAACTAGCATGTGTCGACACATACGTGTTATGTATCGACTCATGCAGTTTATGTGATTCTGTAATGTGTGGAAATAACAGTATGTATCGACGCATAGAGGCGTGTATCGACACATGCTGTATCGACTCATAACAGCAAAATGCATGTGTTTTTTGAAAAAAAGCCAGCAAATTCAAAATTGTCATCATTTTGGCTCCAATTTTTTTCTGCATAATTTGAAATTATATCATTAATTCAATTTTGGCTCCAAGAATAAATTACCACTAATCCCAATCCTAAAACTCTATAAATAGAGACCTCATTTCATTCAAATCACAAGCTTTTGATAGCCAAACTCATCTTGCTAAAAAATCTCTCAATTCTCTCCATCTACCAAATTCACTAAAAGCTCCATTTTTAAAAAGTTAGTAAGCTTTGTATTGAAGCTTACTAATCTTTGAGCAAAACCTTCATCCAAACACTTTTTCTTCATCAATTCTCTACATCCAAGCTCTGGTAATTGATTCTTGTTGTTGAATTGAAGCAAATTCTAGAAGTTGTTTGATAATTCTCTAATTCTGCCTTTGGTAAGTTGGATCATCATCTTTCACAATGTAATCTCTTGTGGATTTCTGGTTTTGATTCATTGTGCACTGTTTTATGATTCCATTAGTTCTGTTTTCTCATAATTTGATGGAATTTTCATGCTCAATTGGATCCATGATCATAAGGTGTTTGATGAAAAGTTGGAACAAAATTTGATCCTTGAGATGCGGTTTTCGACTGATTTTTAACAGGTTGTAATCAATTATTGTAACATTGCAATTGATTGTCACATAAAATTGATTTGATAAAAAACTGCATTGATGCAATAGGTTGTTGTCTAAGCAATTGATTGTAACAGTGCCAAAAATACTTTTTCTGCCTTATTTTTGGGCTGTTTGACTCAAATATTTTTTTGCTCTCTCTCTTTGATGGATAATTTGGATTACAATTTTAAATGTCCAATTTGTCTTTAAACTCAATGGACTTTGTGATGTAGATGAAGTTGGATAAATGTTCATCAATTCAAATCTACCTAAGAGTGAATTATTTAATTCATTTTTGGTGCTTTGGATTAATGATATGTTTAGTACTTTAATCCATCTAGAGGAGTGGTTGAATTTAAAGATGAAAGAATTTTGAAATGGTGATCCAAATTAGCTTATCATTCCCCTCCCTCTTCATCTTATCCCTTTCTTTTTTAATTGTGCTACATGTTAAGGGATGATGATCTCTATATCATTTATCCAAACATGAAGTACATAGATTGCTATTGACCGACCTCAAAATAGGTGCGACTTCTACATAAGTCCACTTACGATTGCTTAACATAGCGCTAAATTTTGTCCCGATTCGAATAAATGATCATTCGTGTCCCAAACTTATGATTGCAAGCCCAAGTATGTTAATTTGATCTCTTTGATCCAATAACCTTGAGATTCATTGTGTGGAGGCTTTGGTTCTACCAATCCTCTAATGGATCTACAACACCTTTGGTCAACGCGGATCACTTAAATATCGTTGATCATTAAATGTTACTTTTGAGGATTCCAAAATGGATGATATACTTGACAAAAAGCAAATGCAACTTGTTGTGTGGAGGCTTTGGTTCTACCAATCCTCTAATGAGTTCCAAATGCAAGTTTCAAGATGGTCATCCAATTAACCACTAATTTCTAACAATTGACTTTACTTTATGCCTTTTTATTTTTTATGCTTTATGTACCATTTAATTTAAGCATTTACATTTCATGCCATTTTTTTTATTTTTGCTCACTTGAGCATTTATTTTTATGTCATTTTTATTTTTCTCACTTGAGCTTTTCTTTTCCTTTTAAAGACACTTAATAATCAACATTAACCATAAAAATCTTTAATGATACTTGGACTATTTGGTTACTGTCCTTGGCATTATGGAGTATTGGACTTCTTGGACTTAGGATTAGAGACCTTGGCCTATCTTGGAGACTTTGTGACCTTAATTCATATTTTGTCTGGAGTTATTGAGGTTTACCTCAATACATTGGGTTGTTTGTTTGTTTCGTGTGCAGGTTATTGTGATTACATACTTTGTTTGTAATCCGGAATTCACCCGTATACAGCCGTTACTCTGCCCAATTTTTGCGAAGACTTAATACACTTGAAGTTTGGTTCTCTCAAGAGGTTTAGTATCTTTGCTTGCTTGGTTTTAATCCAAAGAATGGGAATTCTATATTGACTCATAATGTCAAGTATTGGCTTCTTGTTGGTTAGATGGTTCTTATCCCTAGCTTTTACCTTATGCTTTAGGATAATCTCTTCATCTCCTCCCATCTTCTTTAATTTCAAAAATCTTCTCCCTCCATTTAAAAATTCTTCTTATTTCTAAACTTGAAACACTTTCATAATAAACTTGGACTTAGGTCCATGCATTTTCAAAACATTTTCATAAATAAATTTCAATCAATTTAATAATACCTTGACATTTTTGTGAGAAGACTAAAAGTCAATCAATCTCATTTCAAATCATTTTGCCACTTTGGCTTTTTATTTTAAAACTTTTCTTAAAAGATTGGACTCTTGTCAATCCTTGTAGTGATGCAAACAACTATACTTCTACAATGTGTAGTGAGGAGAGATATTTTCCACTTGGGTGTTGAGTGAGGCATTGTTGATTTTAAAATCCAAGCCATATCCTCCACTTTGAGATGATGCAAATTCTCCTTTCTCATGATTGTGGGTAGTAAGTATGTTTTCCACACGGACAATGACGATGATGTCTTATCTCATAAAATTAACTAACACACTTGTGTTTCAAATTTTTAAAAGAGGAACTACGTGTACCCCGATCCCCTATTGCACGAAAGGTGGTACGTAGGCACTAAAGGTTCGCAACCGCGACGGGTGTAAAAATCATAAAAAATATTCCTTTTCTCACCTCTGCCATCCATTTTATGTATAACACGTTTTTTATAGCCAAAATATACAGATTTTTCAAAGAGGTTCCTGCGGAGTACCGTATATGTTTAGGGTGCTAATACCTTTCCTTTGTAGAACCAACCCCTTTACCTTGAATCTTTCCCCCTTTTTTGGGTTATTCGCTCTTTTCCCATTCCTTTGGAAACAATAAAGCGCGGTGGCGATTTTTATTTTGATTTGTATAAAGTCTAGTCAATCCAATGGCTTAGTCTTGAACATTTCTACCACTACACATGGTATGGTTTTGTCTTACGAATACGGGAATGGTCTAGGCATTGTAATTATCAAAGGGGTTACTTTTGGAACTGATGTAATTCTAACAAGTCTTTTGGTAGAGACCCTGGAAGAATTGGCGGAAATGGTAATTATAGAAACATCATTATAAGGAATAGGTGGAACATAAGTCTTTTCGAACAGAATTTCCTTATTATCTATTAGGTATTGAACGCCTGCTTTCAACAAAGGACAACTGGTTGGTAAGGACAAACAGAAATGGTAGCTTTCATCACAGCCTGGCAATACACTGGCATTTAATAAGTTCTTTTTGATAATCAGGAGTGGGGTCATAAGTTCATCAACTCAAGTAACAAACATATCTTCCCCAATGGCGTTGGAATTATGGTCGTGTTTGGGCATAGGGGAAGAAATGACATTTGGCTTTTTGGGCGCATCGATATTCAATCTCTTTGGCTTCAATAAGGTCTTGTACTTTGTTCTTTAGAGCCCAACAGTTGTTAGTGTCATGGCTGGGACTCTCAGAGTGGTATGCACAGCGGGAGTTAGGATGATAGTGAGGAGAGGTTGTGTTAGGGTTATTTGGAGCTTCTTTCAAGGTCACTAGGTTGGATCTTAGCAAGTATGGCAATACTTGAGATAAGGTCATGTTAATTATGGTGAATTGTCTGACTGGTCTTTCCATCATTGGTTGGTTGTTTCTTTGCTGATCAGGTGCAGGTTTAGGAATCATAACAGCCCCCACCATTGGACGTCATTCGTCCCTATCTTGATTTCTCTAAGGATAAACAACAACCACTTCTTTCTTTCTGATAAATGGCTTCCTTACAGCGGCAGAGGATGCATCTTTTTGAATCTTTCCACTCTTTATCGCGGCTTCTACCCTTTCTCTGATCAATATCAGTTTAGTAAAACCTGTCGATGAACTTCCAATTAGGTGATTGAAGAAGGAACCAGACAAGGTGCCCAAAAACATATCTACTAATTCTCTTTCAGATAGGGGAGGTTGAACTCTTTCAGCCAAGTCTCTCCATTTTTGCACATAGTCCTTGAAGCCTTCACTTGAAACCATGGCCATACTCTGGAGTTGAGTACGGGTAGGCGCAAGATCAGTGTTGTATTGGTATTGTTTGTAAAAGGTTGCAGCAAGATCTTCCCAGTTATGATTATTGGCTCTTTCTAACTGATAAAACCAATCAAATTAGTTCCAGACAGACTGTCTTGGAAGAAGTGTATCCATAAATATTTGTCAACGGTATGGGGCTGGATTTTCCTTACATAGGACCGGAGATTCATTTTGGGGCATGAGACTATGTCATATTTGGCGAGTGCTTTGAATTTTGGAGGAATGACAATCCCCGACACTAAGCCTAACTCCTCAAATTCCAAGCCAGACACTTTTTGGATTTCCATTGCACTCAACCGCTCTTCGAGATGTTTATACTTGTCATCAGCTGGAGGACATTTTTCTTCGGAATAGTCTTCTTCTTCCTCTTCCTCTTCTGATTCTGACTGGACAATTGTTTCTTTCCCCTTCCCATCTTGGTTGTCTTTCTCACCGAATGTCATTGCAAAGTCTAAGGCCCTTCTTTTCTGCCCTTGGAATCTTCTTCCTATGTTTAGAACTCCGGTTATCTTCTTTGTCTTCTTTTTCTTCTCCTCAGCCAGCAAAGTCTTCAACTCTTCTTGTCCTTTGGCTAGGGTCAAGAACAACTGTTGAAACTGTGCATTCTGAGCTTGGAGGTCCTTCACCATTTGCTCGAGATCCATCTCACTGAGATAAACAGTAGAGAGATGAGGAGACTTGTTGCAAGAAACTTGCTTATGTTATGATGAATGGTAAATGCATATGCAATGATTTCAAGGATTTTAAGATTCAAATTTGTTTTAGACAAAAAGGAAACACACGTTATATTAATATATTAGAGCTTGAGTATATCAATGCCTTCTTGTGAAAAATAATATAAATACTTTTAAGATAAAAAGGTAGTACGCATTTTCTTTGGTGCAATGTAGGCATTCAAAGTCTGCTCCTCATGAAGTAGCCTAGTGAGTTCCAAAACCTTCTTCTCGCTTGCGTAGAATTGGGCTTCGAAAGTATCTTGCTCCCCCTTGAGTTGTATCCAATCTCTTTGTAAGTCTTCAAGAGACGTGGGCATGTCAGGATATAGGATAGTGTATGGAACATCTCCTTCCATGACAGGCTCAATGATTACTGGGAGAATGGAGGGGTAAGGCATCATAAGACTTTGAGCGCGAGTTCGTACCCATTTGAGGTAAGGCTCAAGAGGGATAGAATTCTTATGCCCCAAAGTCTTGCTATCTACCTTGTTCAACATCCTCCAAGCTCGGATAAATCTCTGGCGAAGACCTTGGTCGTCGTTGTCGTACTCAAATACCAAACCTTGAATCAACATCTCTTGTGGGCCATCCCTTCAGGCGTAACCAAACTGTCTTAAGGCTAAGAAGGGGTTGTAGATGATACCTCCCCTAATTCCAAGTAAAGGGACATTAGGAAATTCTCCATAATGGTCAACAATAGTAACATTCTCTATGGATCGGGAGCATAAATGGATGTCTGAATGTTTGAGCGTCATCAACCTTTGTGACCACCTTGAACCTTGCTTATTCTTTAATACAGATTGGGGAAGATGAGAAATAAACCATCTTGACAAGAGAGGAGTGCAACAAATAAGGACACTGTTGTACCCCAAAATTTTCCCTCTCATTTTATCAAGATTTCCCCTCACAAGACTCCTTGAATTCCAGACAGAATTAGGGTTTTGTTCTGATCAAGACACCTCCTTACACTGATGACCTAAATTAGGGTTTGAATTTGCACAGGGATTTTTGAACTTCCAATGCTCAAAGTGACTTTCATACTTCATGTTGGACTTATAAGATTGCCTCTACCAAGTTTCAAGCCTTGAATCAAATTTTTGCCCAGTCAATTGGACAGTTGACCTAGAAATCAGCTGTTTTGGGGAAAAAGTCAATTGTGGCCAATTTACAGTCAAACCTCATAATTTTTGATACACATCAACATTATAGACTCATATGAACCATTTGATAAAGTTTGGACCACAACTCCTCAAGAAATTTGATCAGATCATCAAAAGGGCAAAATGGTCATTTTTAGGGTTTTGACTGCACAAGGGAAATTTCTGATATTTAACCCAGCCAATGGCAAATTAGGTTCAAGCATGGATTCAAGAACTCAATGGCATCATCTTGACCTATTCACAAAGTTCAAAAGATCTCAAATGCATTGGATTGACAGATGAATTTTTCAGTCAACTGATCAAATTTGACTGTACACTAAAAAGTCAAACTTTGACTTTTTGGTCAAAATCAAGTGCCAAGGGTCATTTTTCATCAAGATGTGTCAAAACATGAAACTTGTTCATAAAGAAACCTAATTTTGCAAATTAGGGTTTAAAATTGAAAATTTTCAT
Organism: Vicia faba; assembly: GCA_948472305.1. Classification (NCBI taxonomy): domain Eukaryota; kingdom Viridiplantae; phylum Streptophyta; class Magnoliopsida; order Fabales; family Fabaceae; genus Vicia; species Vicia faba. The sequence goes on along the minus strand of OX451738.1, from coordinate 931,131,174 downwards.
AACTTAGAATTTTTCGAAGTTATGAAATTTTCTTATTTTTTCCCAACTTTGCCTAACATTTTCACCATGATGCAATTGGATTCAAACAAAACTTCCAACATGAAAGTTGTAGTCCTCCACAAAATCTACAACTTTTATTCACAAAGTTTTCTTAAAAGAAGCTTGGATCTCAAGTTATGATTTTTGGAACAAGGGTCCATGAAACATTTAACTTAGTGAAATTTTGCCCTAGTAAGGCAGGATTTTGACCTATCTTCTTGGCAATTTTTCACCAAGTTCCACTTGGAATCTCAAAATGCATTTCAAAGATGGATTGTAGATCATGTTGCAAGCTTTCCAAAATTTCCAAGAAATCTCCAAAATCATTTGTGGTTAGGGAGAATTGAAGGCTTGAAGTTGGAAAAAACTCACTTTTTATCCATGGCATGTTCATATTGATACAAGTTGCAAACTCTAATCAACCTTGTTTGCACTAGATTACAGGTCTCAAAACCCTTCCATACTCAATAATTAAATGCAAATACATTGGTCTAAGGCTTTGTTTTTGTTATTAGAGGATTGCACACAAGATTAATCCTTAAATAGAAAAGGGCAACTTTGCCATTTTTGTCAAAAATTGCTTTATGTCAAACCATATCCCTTGAGCATTGAACCATATCTTGTGCAGCAAATCAAATCCACAAACTTGAGGGGCCAAGAGCATAGTGTGCAAGCTGATAGATAGCCTGTACAGGCCTGTCTTGCATCACTTGTCCACTTTTGCATCATATACAAGAAATTTGTAAAACACAACATAACTTGAATATCAGAGAAAACCAACTTTGGCAAGCACTTGAGACAAGTTTCACACATCCCTTTGAACCAGAAACACGAGCAATTGAGCCCTCAAACCTCCCATAGCACAAAATCACCTTCCATTGGCAAAACAGGGCAGCTTCTGCATCTTGAGTTCTATCTCACAAGTTGCTCATGCGTTTTGCCCCAAACTTGTTCAAATACCTTCCATACAACCTATCCAAGCTATCCCAACCCTTAAACACTGACTGTAACTCCCTTTACAAGGTTTGCCATTTTTGATTTCAGCTTGTGCAGGTTGAGTTCTGTAGGTTTGTTCAAGCACATTCAAGGCAAGCTAGGCATTAGGGAAGGTCAGAGGAAGTTCAAGCAAGCTCCCAAACACCTTAGGCCTCATTGAAAAGCTCTACATTGTCAGACACGATCTTAACTGAAACAGGTTTTTATCAACTTCCTATCTCTCTATGTTGGAATCATTAGGCTTAGGTTTGTGAATAAAAAATGTAGTATTCATAGCCATGAAGTTGTACATATGCTCAGTTTTTATTTAAATTAAGCGTGTTAAGAGAATTTGATCCATGAACTTCCTGAAAAAATTAGGTTAGGATTTAGGGCCAGAGAAATCCTCTATGGTCTTTGAGAGTTATAATGAGTTCTTTACATGGTTGGATTCGTCTTGAAAAATGCTACAACTTTGATGTTTTGAGTTTTTGCATTAGAGCACGTATGCATGATCTAGCATTTTGTACAGGGCGCGCGTAATTTTGAGACAAAGGTTGAAGATGAAGTCTGGTGGGCTGGGCTTGGTCCTGGTTTTGTTTTTGGCACCCCCCTCATTACTGACTGCACCCCATGGCCCATTTCTTCATACTTTTATATTTTTTTGTATTTATTTTCATTTCTGATTTTATTTTATTATTTTCCAAACATAAAAAATTCCAAAAAATATTTTTATAAATTTTCACATTTATTTTTGTATTTTATTTTTATTTTTCTAACATGAAAATAATTTAGTGAATATATACCTTTATTTTTATTTTAATAAAAACTTGAAAATAATACCTTAAATATTATACTCTTACTTTTTTTATTTATACTTAAATAATATTTTTTCTAAATATATTTTATTTTTGTATATACATTATTTTATTTTTATTGTACATAAATAATATATTTAATATACTTACATTCTTAAAAGAAAATTAGGGTTTTTGCCCTTAATAAAAAAAATAATCTTTTTATTTCTTTCTTTTACATTAAATATTATATTTTTATATATATAAAAATAAACAAAACATGTTTTTGCATATTCATAATATTTTGTATATTTATTTAATTGATCATTTAAATAATTGTCCATTTATTTATTTGTACCATTTATTCAATTTGGATGTAATAGTAAATATTAGGGTTTTAATTTCTTGCAAATATCCCCCATTCAAAAATTGTATCCCCCCTTCCCATATCAAATGTTGTAATAGTGTAGATTTATTTTACGCATTTATGCTTTCAATTATGCCATGATTAGAGATTAGGGTTTGTATGCAAAAATCCAAAATCAAACAAATAGCTTGACTAATACAAAGATAAAAGCATGTAAATTGACAACACAATGCACACATAACACCCCTAGGGTTTCATCCACTTGTTGCCTTTAAAATTGGCCATGTTATGCATGTTGAGTATCTTGGCAAAACAAAAACAAAACAAAAACATCATAGTCCCTCGATGACGCTATCTTGGTTGCCTATACAAAATGATCTAGTCCCTCCAAAAAATTTGCTAAAGATACTTAGCACAATTACTATCATGGTCAATACGATGACCCGCGCCTGTCCCGTTTAACATCCAAATACAAGGGTTGTTTACCAAATGCAATGGTAAAACAACACTGTCAAAAAGGGTTAAAAACTCATAGGAAAGATCTTTGAGTAAAATACGGTAGACAACTCTTAGTTACTTGATCAAAACTTGCAAAACATCCTTGCTATTTACAAACACACTTCACAACATAATTTCAAAACATTTCCAAAATCAAACTTTCAAACATTGAAATATCTTTTCAAAAGACAAACACCTTTGTATATATTCAAACAAGAATCATTACAAAGGTTGCCTAGACAAGGCCTCTTTTTCAAAGCATTTTCAAAAACCACACACAAAGCACCATTTCAAACAATTGAAAAGCAAAAGCAAGTGATCTAAACAAGTAATTAAGAGCCCATGGATAACCATGGATGAAAAAGGTGCTTGTACCTTCCCTTTTCATAATCTACTCCCCGAACCCAAGAAAACATCTCAAAGGTCTTTCCTGTGCTTTTTGACCTTTCCTTTGGATAAAATAAAAAGTCGGTGGCGACTCTTGCTAAACCGAAACAATTGCGAACACAAATGCAAAACCTCAAGTCAGTTCTCCCACCGTATCACAGACACCTATTTCCTCGTTGTGCAAGTGTGAAAAGATTGTAGGATATCCCCTAGCAATGTAGGAACCGGGTTGCGGGATATGAAGATTTTGATGGTGTTCACATCTATGAGTTGGTCAGAATTTGGAAATAAAACCATCCCATAGATGAGGAGAGCCACAATTTCCTCAAAGGCTTGCAAATCTAAGGAATTCCAACAGCTTTGGGCTTTCTCAATCAAGAACTTTTCTAGGAAGCCCTTGACACCACTCCTTGTTTCCCAATGAGTTGTGATATCAGATGAGTGCAAGTTCAGACCTTGAGCAATCTCTTCTGGCTTTGGGTCTCTTTCTGTACCGTTAAAAGGTAGTTGATTGATAATGGGAATCCTCAAGAGTCAGGAGAATTCTTCCAAAGTAGGCACAAGTTGATAGTCGGGAAATGTGAAGCAATGATGTAAAGGATCAAAGAACTGAAAGAGCACATTCATCATGTCCTCATCTGTGTTGGAGGTGACCAAGTTGAGTAGGCGACCATGTCTCTCGGTGAATGGATAGTTTTCAGGAATCCTTGAAGCTAGCTCCTTAAGTTGTGGAGGGATCCTTACAAGGTTGATTTGAATAGTTTTCCTGCGAATAGAATCCATATCCTACAAAACAAGAACAAAGATGAATCCCAAAATCCTTGAAATGGTTAGTGAATGTGTATGATGTTATGATGTTCATAATGTTATGTACAAGTATACAAACAAAGCAAACAAGTCCTTAGATTTAGGCTTGCATGGAGTTTTATAGGTAAGTACCCTCTTGAAGTTTAGTTGGCTCTACCTGTCCTAGTAATAATAATCGGGTTCTAAGGAGCTCAATATCACTGGTTTGTTTCCTTGGTCATTATTTCAGCACAAGCCTCTTTAATGGTGACCGAAATATCCCAAAAAAAACCAAACCTCAATGAGTGTAGTATGGAGTATCTACCAACTTCGAACTGCACCAAATCCGGTTATCTCACTACATCCTAAAGGCCAAGTTGGTCAAGTAAAGGTTCTAGAAGTTCATTAGTGCTTTATGACATCACTCAGCGGCCCCGTATTCTCTTTGATTAAATCAAAGGCTACCGGTACCCACAAATATGTCGCACTAACGTAGCTATTGCTTAGACCATGTCGGTATACCTCGCACAGTTTCCACAATGTATTGCTACTTATCTATATTGTATCCCAAATCCGGGTAGAGGATTCAAACCCAAATAAAGAACCATAATATAAAGCATATAAGTCAAACAATGAAGGCAAGTAAATATGATCTAGCCCTAAGGTAACCCCACTTTTAGAATTTTCCCCAGCAGAGTCGCCAGTTCTGTGATACAGTGAGAGAACAAACTTAGGTGTTTTACGTTTGATCGCAAATGTTGCGGTTAGCAAGAGTCGTCACCAAATTTTATTTTATCCCAAAAGGAAAGGTGAAAAAGCACAGGAAAGACCTTTGAGATTATTTCTTGAGTTCGGGGGATAGATTATGAAAAGGGAAGGTATTAGCACCCTTTTCATCCATGGTTTTCCATGGGATCTTAGTTACTTGCTAGATCACTTGCTTTTTGTTTGAAATTGTGTTTTGTGTGGTTTTTGAAGGTTATTTTGTAAAGAGGTCATTATTTAGGCAATCTTTGTAATGATTCTTGTTTGTAAGAATGTATACAAAGATGTTTGATCTTTTGAAAATGTTTTTAATGTTTGTAAGATGTTTGAAAGTATGTGTGTGTGTTTGTTTTTGAAAATAGCAAGGATGTTTGTTTTGAAATGGAGTAAGTAATTAGGAGAAATCTACCTACTCAAATGTCTTTTTTGTTCATTTTCTTTTCCTTTGACATTGTTGTCTTACCATTGATTTGGTAAGAAACCCTATCTTTGGATATAAATGGGACGGGCGTGAGTCATCGTATAACCATGATTAGCAATGTTGCAAGGTATCTTAGCATTCTTTTTTAGGGACTAAGATCATTTGTAAGGCAACTTAGATAGCGTCATCGAGGGACTATGATCTTGTATTTGCTTGTTTTTGCTAAGATACCTTACGTGTGTAATATGGTCATTTTGTATAAGGCAACCAAGTGGGATAACCCTAAGGGTGCTTGTGTGCAAGTGTATCCTTTTCATGCTTGTTTTTGCCTTGAATTAGAGTTTTCTAAGCATTGGTTTTAGTCTTTCCCTACAAACCCTAATTACTAGCATGTTATATAAAAGCAATAAATTGTGAAATTTAAAGTTACTACACTATTACAACATTTGTGGGGAGAGGGGTATATAATTTGTAAATGGAGATTGCAAGAATTTAAACCTAATTAGTCTATTACAACCATATTGAATT